>CM060083.1:7790000-9165000 GCA_030533445.1 Cyprinodon diabolis
CTCCTTAAGGGCTGGTTATACTACCACAGCAGTGTGTCGCAGTGAGCTTGTCAAAGATATTTTTGATTTATGCCCAATATTGAAGCGTGGTCTCCGCTATGTTATTCCACGCCACAACGCAAGAGGGACAATCAGGAACTAGCTGTGGGTCTAGATACGGTCGAGGTGGTAAGGAAGTGGGGGCAAGTTTGTGTGATAATGGAGGGAAATGAGAGCGAAAAAGAGCGGGGATCCAGGTGGAAAAAGGGTCCCAGCGTTCTTGCGGACCTTGCTCTTCTAGCTGGTCCATCTTCACTAGTCGTTTTCCTCAATGGCGGTCATACAAACAAAACAAGCCGGTAAGGTCGCAAACAGGAAATATGCATAGTGTAGAGAGGATGTAGATTTGACCAATCAGAGGCCTCCTGTCTGTGGCACTGTCTGCGGACACCTAAAGTTTTGGAGAGGAGCAGCAGAGTGTCTGTGGCAGGGGCGGGATACATTTGCATTTACTGCGACACACATGCAGACAACCTGATTTCTGAGTTTGAATCAGCCTCTAATGAACACAGCAGTCTCTGATAGGATGTTGGAGTTTGGTTTGACCTTGTTCTACCTCAGCCTTACAGCTGAACCCGTTCCAGTTCCAGAACGTGGCCGCCAGTGAAATCACAGGTTACAGATGGTCACTGTGCACTGACCTCTATGTTAGTTCACCAATCTAAGCTGAAACACTTGTGTCCCCACAGATCTTTGGCCAAGCCAAGCTGTTTGTCCTCACAGCTGTGCTTCTTACATTTGTGTATCATTTCTATTTGATGGGTAGATTCCAGTATTTATAGTGAATGGAAGACGGGACTGTTAGATGGTGTGAGTTGTCGTCCCGCCCTGAAGTCCTGCTACTTCACCCTCAGCTTACAGATACATCTGCTGTACTTAGTGGTTTTGGTTTCCCAATCAGCTCCAAACAAAACACATTTCTTCACTTTACAAACTAAGTCATTACTGGAGAAGTTTGTATATTACTTTTTTTTTTTTTTTTTTTTTTTTATCCAAGCATGATTTTGGTGGCGTGTAAGACAGATGTTTGTCTCTACCAAACTTCTTCCCTGCTCCCTAAATCCTCTCAAATGTCTGACCTACAGCTAAAAAAACCCACAGAGAAATGAGAAGGAGACTCCTTGTCCAAACTAAAGGTGGACGGATACAGAAGGTCAGATCTTGCTTCATAAGAGTTAGAAAAATGTGGGTGTAAATGATTTGTTCATCAGAAAAGCTCTCTTAGATCTAGTGGCGAGGGCCATTAAACCTTATTTGCTGTGATGATGACAACTACTGGAGCTTCTTTCCCTTTGGGGTCCAGTCTTAAATTCAACATAAAAGTATTCCTTACAGCAGTTTCCGTTTTAACCTCCCAGTAACCTCAGAGGCTTCAAAACCACGAAGAGCAATAAACCTGTTACCAGTCATACAGTCCTTTACCTCAATACCTTAACATCCTGACTCAAGCTGCAGCTCAGCCAACCATTAGCAGAACCTTGAGAAACTACCATTGTTGTTTTTGTGTATTCATACCATAAAGGGCCAATAGACCCAGTGTGGGACCCCAGGGACCAAACAGGGGCCACAACTGAGAAACTGTTGTATTGTTATTCATAGGGGCAGACTCTGGCCTCTCCCTTTTGAGTCTTGATGGGAGATCCACCATTACAGGTAGTTGCGAAGAGTTGAGATGATGGCCTAGTATACAAAGAACTGCTGAAGGGCACAATGACTTCAAATAGGTTTCATGGTGAACTCCCTCTGCACTAAAGAAAGGCACAGACACTGAGGGCCACCGTGTGTATTGAGCTGTGTATTGGTGGTTTGCTGCATTCTTGTTTTGAAAATCGTAAACAGAGCAGCTAATAACACATCGGTGCTACATCTTCCATAGAGCAGAATTTATTCAGGAGGGAAGGTGTGATGATTTGTGAAAACATGCAGCAATAAAGGGATCTCAGCCAGGGAGGCTGCTCTTCAGCTTGCAGACTAAGGAGATGATTCAGTGCATGACAAGTGACCTCTAGTGGCATATTCTGCAAAGTACAGATTGATAGATTCAATTAAGAGGACTGTCAGCCTTTTAACACCACAAGCAATGAGACAAGTGACTCAGTCCCTGATCCTGTCAAACATTGACTGTTCCCCTGGAATGTGGTCCACTGCAACCACAGAGAAATTACAGAAACTACAAAGATTACAACACCCAGCCGCTTGCATATAATTACAGACCTATTGTTAAATCCACACATAGACAAATACAGTGGTTGTATGTTAAAGAATGGCTTCTATATACATATATCTATCTGCCTGCCTGCCTGCTTGTCTATGTAGATATACGTTTATTTGTAAACAGTGTCAACATCAGTCAATCAGAAATAATTGGGACTGAATTGCCTATTTTATATTTATGAGTTGCAGTGTACATGTAAATGCATAATTAAAACAATGATGTAATATAAGGTTGTATTTTGATACAGTGATGGTTGTGGGATTTATTAATTCCTAGTTTAGTTGGTATTGAAATATTGACAGACATACAAGGACTGATTTACCTTGGTGTATTTTTATACTAGTTTGCTTAGACACTCTGTCTACTTTTAAGGGTAGCCTTAAAACTTTCCTTTTTGATAAAGCTTATAGTTAGAGTGGCTCGGGTTATCCTGAGCTATCTCTATAGTTATGCTGCTATAGGCTGAGACTGCTGGAGGACATAGGGACCCCTTTTCATCATTCTGCTTCATTCTCTCTCTATTCTCCCACTCTGCAGAATATGTTAGTTCAATTTCTAATGTTCTGCTCTCTCTGCTTTTCCTCATAGTAGCTTCATCTGGTCTGTTCCTGTTTGGCTGTGACTCCATCCTGGAGAGAAATATCAGCTGTGCTGCTGCCATCAACACCTTTGTTTATAAATGATGGAACATGCCCTGTTTTTCAGTGTAGTCCTGCTTCTCTAACTGTGAATAACTGGATGTGCTCTGCTCTCTTCATCCTCTGACATGGGAACTGGCTTTCCTGGATGGGGCCGCCTGTGGAGCTGGTTGACAGTTGCCTTTTGTATCTCTACTTCTGTCTCCTTGAACCCCAGTCGGCCGCTCACACTGAGCCTGGTTCTGCTGGAGATTTCTTCCTGTTAAAAGGGAGTTTTTCCTCTCCACTGTCGCTACAAGCTTAGTATGAGGGATTGCTGTAGAGTCAATGAGTCGATGCAATCAGCTGGTTATCCTTAGATAGAAAACTTTGAAACAATTCAACTTGAAGATGAAGTGAACTGTAAATTGCCTTGAGATGACGTGTTGTGAATTGGCACAATAGAAATAAACTGAATTGAATTTAGTTTATGGGTAACTATTATTATTTTCATTTCTTATGAACTTTACATAATTGTTGTAATTTTCTCCAGTTCTTTCATATGAACATTGGAACGGACCCCAGGACTGGACCAATGCAGCACCATTCAGCTGTAACCATCAGCGCACCATCATGCTCAGAATGAAGCAAAAGAAAATTTAGGAAAAGAGAAACCCAAAAATGCTGGCTCAACCCTGGATCTTTATTCAGACCTGAACTTTGTGTGTTTGTCACTTTGTTCTGCTTTCTGCTTGCTTTTCCTTTCTTAGTTGTTTTAAACCACTTGGTAAAGCGGGAAATACGGTGAAGTACAGATAAATGTACTCTTATACTGCCCACCCATCAGTATTACCGTGTTCTGACTGATATTTCACCAGATGTGTCTATATATCCATGGAGTCCAGATGTTAGTCTGTTTGGTGCATATATGCCAACAAAGCAGACAAGAGATCTCTAAGTCCAGATTCAGTTAAAGCACCACATTAAAAGAGTATTCCCTGCTTACATTGGTACTTCAGCCTTGCCAATGTTCTGATAGGCATGGTGGTCTCTATTATAGAGAGGGAGGAGTTCTGGATCCAGTAGGATCCCCCAAAGATAAGATCATGAACTCAGGTCAACCCTCAGATGTCTCATCTCCACCTACCTATAGGAATGGAGAAGTGTTTTACCGTGGGTAGAATATGCCCACAACTCCCACGTTTTTGCTGCCACTTGTCTGTCCATTTGAAATCTCCAAATTATCTCAACCTCCACTTTTTCCATCTGAGATAATCTCAGTCACCTCTGTACATCAAAAGCCGTTTCAACCATTGCGTATATTAGCTACGACGTATGAATCAAGATGCCAAGACCTAAAGAAAATTGACAGATGAACGTTGATATATGATTGGCTGAATTTGGGTGTTCAGGCTGACGTATACCTAACTGGCCTGCATAAGATACCAAAAAAAACACACAGACTTTAATTTTCGGACAATATCTGGATTGTCTGATAAAGAGTACATTTATATACATGTTTAAGGCCTAATGATTTGATATTTAAATATGACTTCCCTACAACTTTAAGGTCAGATCATCATACGCTTCAAAAAACACCAAAAAGTAAGTAATTAAATAATGTTTTTGTACATGACTAAAGGGATACACGCCCGTTGAGGTAGTTTAAAGTGTATTTTTCGTACAAAATTAAAGGGATAAACTGAATTGATAAAATAAAGGGATAAACGGGTAAAGACTATGGGTATGCTGGTCTGACCGGGTATGCTCATCTGACAGAACACTGGCCCCGTGTCTTTCTGCATGGAGTTTGCATGTTCTCCCTGAGCATGCGTGGGTTCTCTCTGGGTACTCCGGCTTTCTCCCACAGACTGTTAGGTTAATTGGCTTCTCATTCTCCTTAGGTGTATGTGTGAATGGTTGTTTGTCTCTGTGTTGCCCTGCGATGGACTGACGACCTGTCCAGGGTGTACCCTGCCTCGTACCTAAGCTCCATGAGCGCGACGGAAAATGGATGGATGGATGGATGAATTAAGCTTTCAATTCCACGTATTGTACTTCTTATGAATTAAGAAATAATAATACTATTGCACATGTTCTCCTCGAGCTCCAAGGAACTCAGAGTGGAGAATGGGAGGAACTGCAGAGGCTCTACGGTTTGTCTAGGAACCAGAAACACCTGTGGAGAGCCACAGGTGGAACCCCTGGAATTATCCGGTGCAGCTGTGGTCTCAGGACCCCACCTGGAGGAACTGGCAGGACAAACAAAGCACAACGGTAGCTTTAATAGCTGACATTCCTAAAGGCAGCACAGATGCTCCAAGGATTGGATTGAACCATGTTCACCCCCGTTTCGCTCCTTTTTTGATTTTCGGTCTGGCTAAATCTGAGAAATGTTAGGCAGAGAATCTTTAGCCTCTGATGCCTGTTGGTGCAGAATTACTTGGTGTTGATGTCAGCATGGGAAGCAGAATTAAATATTAATACTTTTTGTACTCTTCAACATTTATAAAATGTATGTACTTTATTTTTCAGTCAAATTAATGATTTTATTTAGTAGCACACTAGACACTTCTGAGAGTATATTCTTTTTGATAATATACCCTTTTTGCATAATTTTTTCTTAAAATAAGTGCATTTGTTCTTGGATTGCGGAGGTAAAAGAGACATCTTGCCGATGGAACAAGACAATTTACTCTTAAAATACGAAAAAAACAATTGCATCGTGTTGTTTCAAGTGCATTTTATCTAATTATCTTATTTTAAAGTAAAAATATTAATTTCATTGGCAAACTATCTCATTTACCTACTCAAATTAAGGGTAAATAGACTTAATTTAAGACAATTTTACTTTTTTCTAGATAGTTTTTGCAGTGTGATAAGAAAGTTCAAGGTATGATCTTTAATTGTATAGTACTTTCATTAGACATGGTTGATATAAACTGTCTCACTGTTCTGTGATTTGACTTGTATTCTTTTCGTTCTGTATTTAAATTTAGTCTCAGTTAAAAACTTAACCCAAACCAAGCAGTAGTGGCAGCATCAGATAATAGTGATGACATGGAAAAATGAATAGAGATGTACATGCACAAAAAAAGCTTCACAACATATATATTTCTTTGGCTAAACTTTGCTGATAATGGTTTAAACAGGCAACAATGCAGGATCTGAAGTTCATCTGTACAGAAAGCTCCAGGCAACACTCATAGAAACCTGTCTGCTAACAGTGAGTTTATGTTGCCTGATCATATTCCCGTTGGGATATTCTGTCTTTGAATCTCAACGGGTCTCTGAGAGTACTGACTGTTATATTGTCTGTGTTTTCTGTGTGTGTCTGTTTTGCAGCACAGTGCTAGAAGCTAAAGATCGGGCCGGCCCAGTTGTAACACTCAGGCTCATAAAACACTTAGAGCTGGTAACAAACAGGTGTCACTTTCTTCAGCTGCATGCCAGAGCTTTTCTACCCCATTAATGGCGGTGTAGGCCCTGCCCCTTCTTATGACGTCAACATATGGCCACTCCACTCGGACAAATTATCATTACCTATATTTGCTATTATTTTACATTTCATTGGCAATCTAAAGTATCCAAAAGTAGAAAGCAATTGAAGGAAAGTACAGTGTTCTAAGACTGAGCTCTGCCATTTAACATGGTGACACAAAAATAGTCTCAGCTTATTTTCATTATTTTTATTAAGATCTCATTATTTTTATTAAGATGGCAGATGTTGTTCCTACAGAGGCTTCAGAAAAGACCCAGAGAGGAGAGAGGTAAATATGCCCAAGGACAAATGATCCAAAATCAGCTCACATTTTTAAAATGAGTAGAAAATGTGCTAAATAAAATGAAACCCTCCTGGGAGTATTGTTTCTTTGAGGGATTAAAAAATCTCTATGGGTGAATCATAGCACAGGACTGCAAAAAGCTTTTTATGACTTTGACTGCTTTGGATTTAGTAATAATGCGATTGGTAGATAGATCTAATAAGGGATTAATTACACAATTATAATTGCTTGCTAATATGAGCTCGTGGAGGAGTGAGGGAGCCACATGAAGCACAGCCAGTGATATAAAACTACATACTTACAACCAGAGTTGCCTTCCATGCTTGTCGTAACTTTAGCTTCTGTCCAGAAGCATCAAAAAGAAGGCATTCGTTAGAACGTGTGCCATGTTGTGTGCGCAGGCGTTTGTCCTCATGTGGGATGTACTTCCTCCCAGCAGCCATTGAGGGCTTGACCATCTTTGTACCAAAATGTTGGAGTTAACTGTGCTTTGGAGAGTTTGTGCATACTGCAGAGGTGATCTCAGATATCCCTTTAATACCCCAATGGGTTTGGGAGTGTTGTGCAAGTTTACCAAAAGAATATGAATATATTAAATAACAAGAACTTATAACTAATTAATAGCTAATAGATAGATTCAACTCAGAGGTAACATCAATGAATGATTATAAGTTTAATGATTATAACTGTAATTATATTACCGGTATGTAATTATAAGAGTAACATAACTGGCGGGGTTTTGAAGGAGTGTGCAGGTCAGATGGCTTTTGTCCTCACAGACATTTTTAACACCTCGTTAGCCTAATCCATAGTGCCAGTATGCTTTAAGTCTGCCACCATAATTTCAGTTGAAGGCTAGATGAAGACAATAGTTTGCTTACTCTGAAGGTTCAACTGGAGCAAAGCAGTCTAAACCTGATTCAGATTCTATAGCTACCTCAGACGCTATCTCACATTTGAGAGATAAACCAATCGTAGTTAGAGGAGTGCTAATGATTTAATTTTTAATACAATTTATTTTATTTATAAATAATCCCATAAAATCCTTAAGTGGGATGGACGGTTCAACAGAGCTTTGGCTCTAGGTGAGTTTGCAACTGTATTAAAAAGATATCTAGGATTATTCTTATTCTCCTCTATTAATGAGGAAAAATATGCTGCTCTTGCTTTACGAAGGGTCCTCTTATACAGCCGTAAACAATTTTTTTCGGATTCCTGTAGGCATGTAGAGCACCATTAGCATATTGCTTCAGAGTGCGCAGCTCTGCATTAAACCAGCGAGCCAGCTTTCTATTTTTGAATTTGTTTTTTTAAAGGGGCCGCGTTGTCTAAGGCAGTAAGGAAATAACTAGCAACCCTATGAACAAAATCATCAAAACTTAATTACCTCAAAAAGGATTGGGATAAATCCCACTGGATTGGACAAATCTCAAATGTGCATTAGATGTATAAATACACTTTTGAGGGAACATTCGGTCTCTCCATTATAATGATCCTAGCCAAACTTAGCCCACTTTGAAAAAAAAGGATAGTGTGCTCTAGAGTTGATTTCTGTTCATTTCATGTCAAACATCCCAGACTGCAGAAGCAATATTGGTTTATGTAAGATCCAGGCAGAAATCTTGGATTTCAACAATCCTCTAATGAAGCATTTTCCATTTTGACTAGACTAAACGGCATCACAAGAACAGAGACCCTGTTGACCACTTTTTGTACACCCTTTCCCTCACGTGTACAAGAAAGGGCAGATGACTATTCTTCAGATAAAACAATGTAAAGGTATGGTCAGCTGCCTCATATTTACCACTTTTTGTACACGTGAAGAAATGCTTCCAAGTTTGAAGACGTTTCGCCTCCCATCCAAGAAGCTTTTTCAATTCAAAATGTCAAAAATAGCTTTGAGTTTGAGGCTTTATAAAAATGACCAACAATAACTTTTAACTTTTTTGGAATGACTATGACCTGGATGACTGAGAATCTTCACCAGCACGTGAAGAAATGAGTGCACAAAAAGTAGAATATATGGGGCCATTGAAATACTTGATAGTGTTAACAACCTAAAATGAGATTCATATGCAGAAACTGGAAGCTGAGGGGCATATGCCAGCACTTTTGAATGTATATAAGGATGGTCTGATTCAGTATTCAACACACATGTCAGCTCCAACTCAATTCAAATTAGCCTCCATCAGATTCACCTGCTTACCTGACTATCTAACCAGCTAGTCACTAGTGCCTGTTCATTATGTGCCACCGGTGAGTTTAGTCCAGCATTCCAGTTATCTGACTGCCTGATTCTGCATCCTGATTCTCTGTGCCTGCCTGAACTGGACCTTTCATAGTGTACTTTTTTGGATCTCTGACCTGTTGATCTCTGTGCCCTGACCTCATTCTAAGATCTCCCCTGGATTGTCTCTGGATCTTGGATAACGTGGCTCTGACTCTGGACCTGTTCTCGGAGCTGGGACTATATTCTCTCTCCTTGATCATTCTGCCTGTCTGTGCTCTCATGGAACTGACCCTATGCATTCCTTCTTCAGAAACTCTCAAAGTTTGTTCTCAAACACCAAGAAGGTTAGTGAGCCAGAATTTAAAATGAGAGTCTCGCTCTGTTTCTGTCTCATCACTCAATTGTTCAATCCCGCCCCAGAGGTTCCAGTTGCTGACTCTGGTGAATCCCTCCCAAACTACCGTAGTTTCTGTAAGGTTTATGGCACCTCTAGGCTGGGTCTTTTGCCTTTTTGCTCTCCTCTGCTTTGCTCTGCCAATTGCTCATTAGCTTGTCTCATCCAGCTGTCCCTGCTGCTATTTAAGCCTCTGGACCCCAGCCTTTGGTGGCAGATTATTCAAGCTTTCTAGTGAGACTAACTCCTGCATTCTCTTTGTTTGGTTCTGCTTGGGCTGACCGCCACTATTTTCTCTTTTTGCCTGTTCCGTTTGTTCTGGACTTTTACCTGGATTAAGCCTGGTGCCGTCTCTGGACCTGTCTTCTGACCACGACTTGAATTACCCTTCTAGATCTTTCGGTTCCCATGCGTGCTCTGGTTGGTGAAGGATACTGCTCCTCTTCTCTCCTGGATCTCTGCTGCCAGCTTAGTGAAAAGCAAAGGAGTTCCACGCTTCTGGACAACACTCCTACTTCTGGGCACAGACTGAACTTTGCCGGGTTAGTGGCTTTCATACTCATTATTATTTATCGTCTGGGTTTCACTGACCTTAGCCTCTATTGAGCCCACTGCAGCAGACAAGCAGTCGCACGCTTTATCAATAAACAATTTTTTTAATATATCACTGTCTGTCTTGCCTGAATTCCGGCTCTGACAGTTTCACATTCCAATAAACTGTTAAAAAGCCCTTGTTGTTCTGGTTGAATTCTAGGTTTGTCATTTTCTGGTCATTATGATGTATCATGCAAAGGTATAATCACCTGCCCATTATCTACCAATTTTTGTACACCTATTAACCTGTATAAAGAAAAGTGTCAGTTATGAGGCCAATCAAATACTTGATGGTGTTAATAATCCAAAGTAGGTTTTGTGTATAGAAAGTGGAAGATTAGAGGCAGATACCAATACTTATGACTGTCTAAAGTAAAGGTATAGACATCTGGATCTTATCTTCCACTTTTTCTAAACACTTTTCTCAGGTGTACAGACAGTGGAAGATAAGGGATAGATTTTCATACTTCTGCTTTTATCCTTTCTGATTCCATAATGTCAGATTTTCACCCTGCTGCCATACTGAGGTTAAAAGACACCATAGAGGAATCTTCCTTCTCGCTACGACACACTGAATGAGGACTATGAAGGGCAGATCTCTACAATCACCTTTGTTCCAAAATTTAGGATTTGAGTGCTATACTTTTGAGTATTTTTAGAGCTAGTACAGCTGATTTCGCTTTGTTAAACACTTTCAACCTGTGTCAGCTCAGAAGTCCAAAGGCGCACAGGAGCCATTGAGAGCTTGTTCTTTTCGTCACGATGAGACGAACGAGGTGTGTGAACATGGTAACTCTATGAGTATCTTTTTGCCAAAATGTTGGAGTTAGGGTCTGTGCTTTGGAGATGATACTCAATTTCAAATATCACCCCCTCATTAAAAAATATTATAGACCTGTTTTTTGTCTACCAGAGATCCATGCATCAAAGTGATGCAGGAATGCACAATAAAAGCATTATGAATCTACTGGAATGAAGATCCTGACAAGCTTGATAAGAATGGCACTATTGATAAAGCTCATTTATATAGAAAACGCTAACCTGAACAATTTTGAAATTTCAGTGCCACGAAAATATTCTTACATTTATTAATGTTTATTAATAGCAGTTGGCTTAATGCTGTTGTCGCAGAGGAAGAAATTAAAAACAGTGTTGCTTTGTCAGATTCATCTAAGGATGTTGGCATCATCATTCACCAGGGCTAATATAGCAATCCCACTGTTGAGTTTATTACCTTTACAATATTGTTACAACCAGTACAAAATCGAGTCAGAATCTGATATTTGGATCATTAAAGTATTTCTGGGTCTGTTTCTGATGATGTTGATTGATATCTTCATTTTGGATCAGTATCATTAGACCGTTAATGATTTAATCAACATTGACCAAGGTGTGGTACTGGTCTGATGTTTGTGACCATCAAAGCAATAAATGTACGAAATGTAGAATATGTAAATAAAACACGAGCACAGTTACTGTATGAGATGAAGGTGTCATCTGGTTGCTTCTCAGTCTACAACAACACACGACATGAAAGGTCTGATAACAATCAGTCACAACTCACAATATTCAAAAGTTTCAACTCAAATATCAGCTCAGACTCAGCTGCTACAGTACCAGCATATGGTTTAATTAAATTTGTTTCATTTGAACAGTCAATAAAGATCTTTGCACAGACTTCAATCAGTTTTAAACACCCCTAACCTAGCCAGTAAATTACATTCAGAACTGACCAAAGATGGAGGACCACACAGTTATCCAGTTATTACAAGAAAACAAAAGAAATAACATGAATTATAGACAAGCAGCTTCTCTTTCTGATTTCGTATGATTTATCATTAATGACTATTAGCAGTTTACAACAAACATAAAATTATTTCATAAGGCAGAGAATGCTTCAAAGCTGGTAATGGGTAGTTAAAGAAAGCAAAGCTGAGCCCATTTGTGTATTAGCCTAGACTTTGTGGTTTTAGGCTGATGTAAAGCATTATGGAGGACTGCAGTGCAAGCTAATCCAAGCAGTTAGCAGAAAGTCACTGCAAATAGAAAGCTATCACAGGCTAGCTAACTGTCTACAACAGTGAGATGGAAGATAACTGCAAACACAACCAGAGAGTTAGAGAACTGATTTATATTATTGTACACTTAACGTACACGTAACAAAACAGCACAAAACTAAGAAAAATGGTTTAAAAATGAATTGGCCCCAAGCACAGATTTGAATATCAAATCAATGTGTTAAACCTGAGTGTTTTTCCAGGGAGGGAGCCACTGAGTCCAGATGAGGTGTGGATGGAGCACATTGTGGTCTTCAGATGTCTTTTAGTCACAGCTCTTAAACCTTAGTTAAGGTACGGAGGAGGAGCTGTCAAACTCTATGGACGCATGTTCCAAACCACCGTAACCGTTCATCTTCTTTAGCTTCAGCTGGTCGACATGGAGAAGACCCTGAGTCTCCAGGATGGAGTCCTTCTTGGTGAACATCCTGCTTATCTCCATGAAAGTCTTGTTTTTGGTCTCTGGGATGACAATGTAAACGTAGACAGCCACGGAGAAACAAACTGTGGCAAACACCAGGTAGCAATAAGCCCCAGCGGACATCTAAGGATTAGATGTGGTGGATAACCACAGGGAGAAAGAGAGAAGAAGAGAAGAGAGTAACAATTTATTTCAGTTTAGGATTCATGAGACTGACCAACAGAGGGTAGATCAACTTAGTGAAATATGAAAACGTGCTCGGGAGTCAGAGTCAGGAGATCAGAGTTCCGAAGAGGTATCGGGGAAATACAGGAAGGAGTCAGGATTCATTTCCAGGTTCGGTTCACAGACAGGCAGAAATCCAGCAGGTGTCCGAAAACATGTCAGGCAAACAAATCAGAACGGGAACAGCCAGGCCCAGAGGTCCAGAGGCAGAACAGGTCAGGATCAGGCAATCAGAAACACTATGGAACACTAGAGAACTCTCACCAAAGGCTTGAATAAACTGGCACTGATGACTGGTTGAAAGCTGGTTAAATAGAGGCTGAATCAGGTGGATATGATTAATGCTAATTATAATTGGGTAGAGATAGACTGGTGAATGGAATGAGTAATCAGACCAGTCATCAGCGCTAAGATCATGACAAAGTGTCCATTTCTATGTAGCCTCCAACTCTACGAGACCCTTCAGTGGAACCCAGAATCACCATCAGACATCCACTGATCAGGAAACAGGTTCTGATTTAATCTCAGACCAACTGCTTCTGTTCTGGTCCTGGCCTCAGAGATTTTTTAAAGAACCATCAGCTTCATGGAGACCAAGGAACCCAGCAGACAACTCAGGGAGGAAGCTCTGGTCCTATTTAAATCGTAGTTATGTTCTAGAACAATCCCCAAGCTCTGCACATCTACCAAAACTCTGTTCAGATCATCATCTGAACGTGGAGAGAGGATGGGCCACCTGCAGACCTACCACTACTTGAAGGGCACAGAGCAAAATAAAAACAAGGCAATAGTTAATCATTTAATATATCAAGAACCAATCATAACTAGTTCAGGGTCAACATATACTGATCAAAATTAGCCTACATCTATATTACAAATAAAGTACTAAAAATGGGGCAGATTTCCATGAATGCATGGGTTCTCTCTGGGTACTCCTGCATCCTTCCAAAGATCAAAAACATCACAGTCAGGTTAACTGGAATCTCTAAATCGTTCTGTGTGTCTGTGTGTCTCTGCAATGGACTGGCAACCTGTCCAGGGTTTACCCTACCTTCTCACATAAAGTGCTGGAGATAGGCACCAGCCCCATCACCACCGTGACCAATTAAATGGGAGAAGATGAATGGATGCTTAATATACTAACTTTAGAAAATGTAAGAGTAAGATGTTCTACATGATGGTATCACTGCTTCAAGCTAATGAATTACATCCAGGTGAGAACTAAAAATCCCCCCCAAGCTTTTTTTGATATAATTGATAGAAAACTAATGTTGAGGAAGGAGTCATGAGTGTTCCTGAGAGATTTGTGGTCGACTGTTAAACAGCTGTTTTATTTTAGCCCTTAAAGGAAAAGTCCGGTCATATGCAGAATTCAAACTTCTGAAAGTACTTTAAATATTAAATTATTCCATACTGTTCAATAAATTATGTGTTTTTTAATTAAGAGTAATCTTCATTTAAATGTGCTTTACTGGAGGCATACATGTTTGTCAAAGAACACTACTGCCACCTACTGGTTTGTGACGTCACGGTGCGGTATCGGCTGTTGATCAAGTCCCAGTGCTGTATCTGGTGTTTGTCACAACGCGCTATTATCCAAGTCATATTGAAAACATTCTTCTTCCAAATGCTGGCTACATATCTGGCCAGAAGTTCGACGGCAAATCCTCCCTCTTCAAGTTGGTAATCCAACGATCAGGAATCGGAAAGGTGAAATAACTCTATTTTTTCACTTTTACCTGATGTATTACAGCATCCAACAGCCATGCATGTGGGCATTGTCAGTTTAACTATAGCTCTAGTGAATTTTTTTTCCTACTCCAAGTTCTATAGGCTTGAAAGCCAACTACCAATTAAGTAAATCAGGTGGTGTGCATCTCTGTAATGAGAAGGGGTGTGGCCTAATGATATCAACACCCTATATAAGGTGTGCTTAATTATTAGGCAACTTCCTTTCCTTTGGCAAAATGGGTCAGAAAAGAGATTTGACAGACTGTGAAAATTAATAAATTGTCTGATGTCGTTCAGAGGAGTGCAGCAGTTTGGGAATTGCCAAGCTTTTGAAGCGGGATCATCACACAATCAAGTGGTTCATGGCAAATAGCCAACAGGGGTGCAGGAAGCGTGTTGGAAAAAGAAGACGCAAAATAACTCCCCATGAATTGAGAGGGATCAAGCGTGAAGCTGCCAGGAGGCCATTAGCCACTAGTTGTGCCATATTTCAGAGCTGCAACATGTCTGGAGTGCAGAGAAGCACAAGGTGCTCAATACTCAGGGACCTGTCCAAGGTAAGGAAAGCCGAAAAAAGGCCACCTTTGAAAAAACACCTCTAGCACTTTGATTTCAAAAAAGCGCCTATTGCCAAATCTAGGGACTTTTTTCTGCTACTGGAGACTTTGGTGACAACATATAAAAGCAGCTAACTCTGCTCTCCAGAGTGAGTAGATTGGTAACCCCGCCTCCTGCTCTCCTCTATCTTGTCTGCTGTCATGATTCATGCAGCTATTATTTCATCCAAATGAAAAATGGAGAACAGAGAAGCAGATCATGGCTTGTCTACAGTGAAAAGAAGGACTGGGTTATTTACTTTGGCCGTTGCCTTTGTGGAAACACAGGAAGGAGCAATCAGCTAAGTGAGCTTAGTGCTTGGAAAAAATCTTTCATTCCTTTTGAGACAGCATGAAAAGTCAGCTGAGTACAAAACATAGAGAGGAAAACAAGAAGAAGAGAGGGACAAAACCTAGAACAAATAATGGATGTCTATTCTATTAAAATTTCTCTATCTGTATAATGGGCCTGTTTTATGTGTTGTCCTCTCAATTCAGAGGGCCCCCTGCCTGTCTTTGCCTAGGGCCCCAAATGTCCTAAATCTGCCCCTGGTCATGAGCAAAGCAGAGAGAAATGTAAACAGAGTTGTTTTTGCTTGTCAGATCAGAAGCGATTGGCGCAGTGTGTTGACGTCCCTAAGTTGCATTCAATGGTATCACATAATTTAGCAGGTAAACCCGGCTCTGGTGTTCCCACAGCATGCCAATCAGATCCCAGGAGATTTTAACGCGGGTCGCTTGCTGAGTCGTTTGACCCGGGTAGACACGAGTCAGTGAGCTGTTCCCACAGCCGCTAAAAGCCAATTGTTCCCGGGTTTAAACAGGTTTTTCGGCCAGTGGGAAAGGGTCAATAGATTATTGGTTCTTAACACTTTTTCAAATTGAGTCATCAAAAAGTAATCAAATTCATGACTCGAGTCAAAGTCATGTACCTTGAGTCCACACCTAAAGTTTAAGGTGCAACCCCGTCATTGTCAGAATAAACATCTTAATAAAAAAAAAAAAAAAAAAAATACATTCATCCAAGTAATCACCCATGGATTCCTGCTTTAAAAACCTGAACCCAACAGGCATTGGCATCAGTAAGAAGCAGTGGAATTAAACCCGTATCAGACACTGGGTGCTCACCTGTAGGAAGGGGAAGACGAAGCCCACGGTGAAATTAGAAAGCCAATTTAAGGAGCCTCCTATGATGTAGGCTGCAGGACGATGGGACTGTTTGAAGAGCTCTGCTGTGATTAGGAAGGGAACTCCAGCTGCAGCAGAGAAGAACTGAGGTCAGAGTCAGTGGTGTAGGCAGAACATTTTTATTAGGGAGGCCAGGTTATAACCAATGTACACTGAGGGGGGGCAAAAAGTGGATAGACACCAGAACCTCAGGGTCAATATACACTGTTCCAACAGGAACGAGCACAACGTCCATATCTCTAAATTCTGGATAAAATTCTTTAAGGTTTGAGTTTTGGGCGAACATCTTTTCCATCATCATTACTTACTTACTTTTATCAATATTATCCTGCATTAAATTTATATTTACAAGTATTAATATCTACATAAATTGTTAATTTAATAGGTTTTTATTAAAACAGCTTTTATCTATTATTTCTTTGAAGACTCCTAGATGAGTTGCAGAGACACATAATTTTCTCTTTACCCCATAAAACAGAAAATCTAGTTCTGAAAGATCATGAATTCTAATAACCTTTAATGTTAGTATATTGATGTGCATAATTAACCAAAGTGTTTTTGTTGTTAAGTAATTGTTAATATATGAAAAATTTAAATGTTTTGAATATTCCACTTGAGAGTATTATTGCTGCCACAGTCTGTATTAGAGGGAAGGAAATGGTAGGAGTGGCCAATAATTATGTAATATATATAATTAAGACTGGATTGTTTAAAGAATATATTTTTAATTTAAAAAAAACGGGATTGTGTCAGGATTGTTTTATAAAAATTATTTTTTTTTAAACTGGACAGTTTAATTGAAGTGGTATCCCTTCATTTTATTATGAAAAGAATTTATTTAAAAAACTAAACTTGATTGCTTCATTAAAAACAAAATTGTTTTATTAAGAGCTGCATTGTTTTCATTATGAACTTGATATTTAAATTTAAAGTTAGATTGTTTCATAAAATGCTGGACTGCTTAATTGGGAACTAGATTTTTTTTTATATGAGACTGACTTTTTTCAGCTGGCTGGTTTGTTTCATTTAAAATTAGACTCTCTCCTTGTTAAACTGAAGAGCATCAAAAAAACTAGAATGAATCTTTAAAAGTGTAATGTTTTATATAAAACTAGATTGTTTAAAAAACAAGATTTTTTTTATTTTTATCAAAAACTGTATTTTGTCTAAAGACTCAATTGTTGCATTTTATTCCAAAAAAAGAGAATTAAAAACATTCCACTGGGTTTTGTTACCAAGTTCAAAGACGTTTCGCTTCCCATCCAGGAAGCTTTTTTAATTCAAAATATCAGAAATAGCGTAGAGTTCGAGGTTTTACACAGCAGCCAAACAAAGCATTGTTTTCGTTTTAAAAACATGCAAATTGGAACGGATGAAGGGTTGTCATCTTTAACAGGATTTTTTCATATCAAGCTGGACAGTATCAATAGAAACTTGACTTTTTTCCATCAAATTCTAGCAAGAACTGGAATGTTTCATATAAAACTGGATTTTGTCCTCTCAAACTAGATTATTTTATATAAATCTAGATTATTTCACTAAAAACTTGATTACATAATTGAAAACGGGATTCTTATAATAAAAGCTGGATATTTTATTTATAAACTGGATTGTGTCATTTAAAACAAAATTGTTTCAATAAAACCTGGGTTTTTCAACACTGGATTAATTCACATATAACTGAATTGTGTCCTTAAACACTGGATTATTTCATTAAAATATTTTATTTCATAAAACTGGATTCTTTTTATTTAAAGTGAGCTTTCTCCTTACAAACTTGATTCTGACATATAAAACCTAATTGTTTTGTAAACAGCTTGTTTAAAAAATATCTGTATTTTTTTCATAATACTTAGATAAGACTGGATTGTTTTATTAAAAACTTGATTTCCTGACAAAAGATTTGGTCGTTTCATTAAAAACTCAATTTTTTTCTATGAAATTTAATTCTTTCACACATAACTCTTTTTTTTAACATGGATTGTTTTGTTAAAATCTTGACAGTTTCATATAAAGCTGTGTTGTTTTGTCAAAAACTGGGTTTTACAGTTAAAGGCAGACTTTGCTTGCAGCACTTTAATCAATTGGAAATAATCTCAGAAATTCTTTAACATCCATGAATCTGAAGTCCAGTTTAAATTAAAACTCCTGGTTTTACCCACTTGGGGGCAGTAGAGCACCATAAAATACTTTTAACCCCACATAAGTCCTCAGAGCATCATCACATTATTGTTTAAAGGGACTTGAACAATGAGGGCACCACTGGATGGTCACTTGAGGTTAACACTTGGACCACGCCATGTCTAACCGTGAAGTTCTGTCGGACATAATGAATACTAGAGGAAGTGTCCACTTTGATGAACCTGAGATGTAATAATTAATCATTATAATAACTGAGCTTTATTGATCTCACATTGGAGGAATTTACCACTGCATTTAAAGGAAAAGTCCGCTCATATTCAGAATTCAAACTTCTGAAAGTACTTTAAATATGAAATTATTCCATACTGTTCAATAAATGATAAGTAATTTTAATTAAGAATAATCTTCATGTGAATGTGCTTTACTGGAGGCATCCATGTTTGTCAAAGAACACTACTGCAACTTACTGGTTTGTGACGTCACGGTGCGGTATCGGCTGTTGATCAAGTCCCAGTGTTGTATCTGGTGTTTGTCACAACGCGCTATTATCCAAGTCATCTTGAAAACATTCTTCTTTTTGCTGATTGCAGATGTGTCTAGTAGTTCCTATCGATTTTGCTTGTAAAGCAGGGAGAATGGTGCTAGGCTTACCGCATCTGTTACAAGCTCACTGCTACACATTGCTTCGAGAGGATAACCAGCCCTTCACTGATCGCCACGAAAATTATTGTTTTTATTTTTTTAGTCATTAAGAGTAAATACATTAAATCACTGCAAACGTATTTACTTTAGGTATAGATAATGATCCATTGATTATTCCTTGCTGAACAGACTTTTCCTTTAACCCATCCCCTTGGGGAGCAGTGGGCTGCCATTGTGCAGCACCTGGGGAGCAGTGTGGGGTTAAGGCTCTTGCTCAGGGACCCAGAGTAGAGGCTGTGGGGATCAAACCGGGTACTTGCAACCTTCTCATAGCACAAGTGCACTGCTCTAACCACTAGGCCAACACAACCCTAAATCAGGGGGAGTGTTGGCCTCTGGTTGGATGAATGGATTAATGGAGGGTGGAAAACTTGCCTGGACCGATGCAGAAGCCGGCGATGATGCCGACCACACAGCAAACACTGACGTAGCGCATGAATAGTAGCTTAGCCTGTGGGGAGAACAGACAACATGACGTCCCAAACATATCTGATCATTTCACATCTACTGGTTTGAGCTCTATTTATGCTAAAGTCTCCATCAACTCAATGAGTTCATAATAACTGAACAGTTTCTCCTTTATGAAATAGTTCCAATAATAATATGATATATAATATAATGTCAAACTTCCACCCAACTTGACAGAAGGTGGGTCTTGTTGATCTTGAAAATATGATTGCTCACACTTCTGTGTGTCCTTGTTTTGGGGAAATTTTCGCCTATTATGCATACCCAAATGGAAAAGCAAACACCTTAAGAAAAGCCAACACCTGCCTGGCAGTGATGCGTGGTGCCAGGCAGGTGGCTGTTGTTAACAAAGCGGTGGGTGTGTCACAGGCCACAGATCCCAAAGGGGAAAAAAGGAAAATAGCTGATGAGAACAGAGGATTCAAAAAAGAATGGAACGAATAATCTGCTTTCATTACCAATGTGGAAGGATTGTCTGCACGTTTGCTTTGGAATGAAAAGTTTGTCAAATAATTAAAAGAGTAATTTGAAAAGAAATTTCCAGGAAAGGCATGCTAAATATGCAGCCATTACCAAGTTGGTAAAAATAAGTGTGATTGCAGAACTTCTGAATAAATTAGAGGAGAGCAAAGAAAGATTTAAGAAGTGGATTGCATCTCCAAATTCCACTGCTACTGCTAGTTTGGTTAGAAAACTAGCATAGGAAACTGTTCACAGATCCAACAGGTAGCGCTCTGATGCAAGGATGGAAACTTTCTTCCATTTTTTTTACCCATATCCTCAAAATAAAAACATTAAAAAAATGTATTTCTTTTTTTTGTTTCTATAATTTCATAAATTCAACCAAAGCTAATACATTAATATTGAAAAAGAATATACACTTAAAGCACCAAATACCATACAGCAGAGTAGTCAAATTATGTAAAATTTGCTCCAGGATAGACATTTAATCATGAATGTTTATTATATACGTAAGCCCACGTAGTCCTTCTTTATAGTGGGCTAATACACTTAGAGCCTGTGTTGCCATATGAGGCTTATAGAAGGCTTTTACATTTTTGCGGCTCTAGAAAGATTTATTTTTTGTTTTGCGGTCCAATGCGGCTCTTAGAGCAGTTTGGGAGGCTGACCCCTGGTCTAAGCCTTCAACTTGTATGTTAGATCCAGTTCCAACCAGGTTATTGAAGGAGGTATTCCCTTTGATCTCCTACTTTAGATGTTATTAAAGCCAAAGCCTTTTAAAGTTGCTGTAATTAAACCTTTACTTAAGAAACCGTCTCCTGACCCAGATGACTTGATCAGTTATACAGGTGCTGGTCATAAAATTAGAATATCATGAAAAAGTAGATTGATTTCAGTAATTCCATTTAAAAAGTGAAACTTGTATATTATATTCATACATTACATACAAACTCATATATTTCAGATGTTTATTTTGTTTAATTTTGATGATTACAAATGACAACAAATGAAAATCTCAAATTCATCATATCAGAAAATTAGAATATTGTGAAAAGGTTCAAAATTGATGGCCCCTGGTGCCACACTCTAATCAGCTAATTAACTCAAACCACCTGCAAAAGCCTTTAAATGGTCTTTCAGTCTAGTTCTATAGGCTACACAATCATGGGGAAGACTGCTGACTTGACAGTTGTCCAAAAGACGACCATCGACACCTTGCACAAGGAGGGCAAGACACAAAAGGTCATCGCTAAAGAGGCTGGCTGTTCACAGAGCTCAGTGTCCAAGCACATTAATAGAGAGGCGAAGGGAAGGAAAAGATGTGGTCGAAAAAAGTGTACAAGCAAGAGAGATAACCGCACCCTGGAGAGGATTGTGAAACAAAACCCATTCAAAAATGTGGGGGAGATTCACAAAGAGTGGACTGCAGCTGGAGTGAGTGCTTCAAGAACCACCACACACAGACGTATGAAAGACATGGGTTTCTGCTGTCGCATTCCTTGTGTCAAGCCACTCTTGAACCACAGACAGCGTCAGAAGCGTCTTGCCTGGGCTAAAGAGAAACAGGACTGGACTGCTGGTGAGTGGTCCAAAGTCATGTTCTCTGATGAAAGTAAATTTTGCATTTCCTTTGGAAATCAAGGTCCCAGAGTCTGGAGGAAAAGAAGAGAGGCACTTCATCCACGTTGCTTGAAGTCCAGTGTAAAGTTTCCACAGTCAGTGATGGTTTGGGGTGCCATGTCATCTGCTGGTGTTGGTCCATTGTGTTTTCTGAGGTCCAGGGTCAACGCAGCCACATACCAGGAAGTTTTAGAGCACTTCATGCTTCCTGCAGCTGACCAACTTTTTGGAGATGCAGATTTCATTTTCCAACAGGACTTGGCACCTGCACACAGTGCCAAAGCTACCAGTACCTGGTTGAAGGACCATGGTATCCCTGTTCTTAATTGGCCAGCAAACTCTCCTGACCTTAACCCCATAGAAAATCTATGGGGTATTGTGAAGAAGAAGATGCAATACACCAGACCCAACAATTCAGAAGAGCTAAAAGCCACTATTAGAGCAACCTGGGCTATCATAACACCTGAGCAGTGCCACAGACTGATCGACTCCATGCCACGCCGCATTGCTGCAGTAATACAGGCCAAAGGAGGCCCAACTAAATACTGAGTGCTGTACATGCTCATACTTTTCATGTTCATACTTCTCAGTTGGCCAACATTTCTATAAATCCTTTGTTTTTATTGATCTTCAGTAATATTCTAATTTTCTGATATGATGAATTTGAGATTTTCATTTGTTGTCATTTGTAATCATCAAAATTAAACAAAATAAACATCTGAAATATATGAGTTTGTATGTAATGTATGAATATAATATACAAGTTTCACTTTTTAAATGGAATTACTGAAATCAATCTACTTTTTCATGATATTCTAATTTTATGACCAGCACCTGTAGACCTATATCCAATCTTCCTTTTTTATCTTAAATTCTTGAGAAAGTAGTTGTCAAAGAATTGTGTGACCACTTACACCATAATGACCTTTTAGAAGAGTTTCAGTCTGGCTTTAGAGCTCATCATAGCACTGAAACAGCTCTGGTGAAAGTCACTAATGATATTCTCATGGCCTCAGATAATGGACTTGTATCTGTGCTTGTTTTGTTAGATCTCAGTGCTGCATTTGATACAGCTGATCATAATATCAAAACAACATCTATGTAGATGATTGAAGGAAAGTGGAAGAACTTCAATGGACACCTTATCAACCCTAGACCTTCCTGCTATGAAGCAACCAATTCTGGATGAATTCCAGCAGGAATGGTAGTAACTCTGAACTCTTATGCTGAACCATGCTCATGGTACATTAGCTTAGATTTCAGAGTAGAACAACCATATGGTCTTGACTCAGATGTGGTGTTTTGTTTGTGATGTTTATTAAAATGCGTCCATAAAATGGTCATTGGCTGGTAAATGAATGACTGTTCTTAGCGTGCACCTGTAAAACGAGTGCTAACGTGATTCCAGCGCTGCAGACCCCCATCATGGTGAAGCCTCCAATCATCAGATGCCTTCTGCCAAGCTTCTCTATGGTGAAACACTTAAGAGTGACACAGACCTTACGTTAGCATCAACTATACATAAAATATAATTATTTGATTAGATTATAGAATAAACATAATTTATACATGATTTTTTAATGATTAACAGACCTTAATAATTAACAAATGGTCTCTTAAGCATTTATAAATGATGGTAACTTTAAAGTTATCTATTATTTTTAATAAACTCCCACTTTATCCCTAGGATATGTTGTCTTAGCAACATATGTTACCATCAGGGCCCTTTACAGTAGTAGCCATTCAAAATTTCCCCACTTTCCTTGATGGGCCTTGGCTGGTCCCCTAAGATTCCTTCTCAATCTTTTTCTTTCTGTCATGATTGGTGTACATTTAAGCCTGGTTTATGCTCAGAAACCAGGTCGTCTGTGTGTGTGTCGCAGTTAACGCAGATATGGCTGCCATTCGGCTGGCTTTTGACTGGTAAGGGCCATTTTGAATGGCTGCTACTGTATATCCCATAAAGATGCTCCTTAACACACAGGACCATGATATATAAATGGGTATGCCCATAAGCCAATAGATTTTGGCCATGTGAATCAATAAACAGAACATTTGCAGAAAATGTAAAAAACACAACTGAGGAATTCCTGACTTGTCTAATCAGATCCGGTCATTAAGATACAACCATGTCTTTTATAGCATAGTATGTGTTTTCTTTCCCTTTTGGTTGTCATCATAGTAAGTCTCTTTTTTTGTTTTTACCCCAATGAGTCCAGCAATGATCTCTATGATTCCTGTTCCTGCTGTAGTATACTGGATCTCCGGAGCTGGGATACCTGCATTTTCAAAGATGTCGTTGGTGTAAAACCAGATCTGCAGGGTAAATAATAAAGAGTAGAGTTTAGATGTAAAAAGTATGACACTATACATTTAATCTGATTTTACAACGTTATTACTAGTGTTGCACCAATACCGATACCAGTATCGGGCGGGGCCCTGATACAGCACTAGAATGGTGGTATCGGTAATCAGTGAGTACCAACAAATAGGGCACTGATACCATTTTAAGATCCAAAAGTTTATTCAACTATTTTCACCCACTCCAGGTAGGCAATAAAAAGTTCTACTGGATTCACTTTGTTTTAGTCTTTTTCCTGCTTCACAAAGGTAGGCAGCAGCTTGACAAAGCCATGATGGTAATTATTTTACATCCAAGCAGTATGCTGTTCTTCATATACAGTATACACACACATCAATTTCAAACAGATGGTATGGTTTGGTGTCGGTGTCGGCCAATACTGCACAGCAAGGTATCGGGTATCGGGGCCAAATAATGGCATCAGCGCATCACTACTTATTACTAACAGCTTTGTATGCATTGTTATCACACATTAGAGCAATGAGGGTTAGATTGTGGATTAGAGTTTCTGAATTCCTCTGCTCAAAGTTATACATGTCTCTTAGGGCCTTATCACACCTTGTCGATTTAGCCAGCGTATGCCCGACATCCCAGAATCTCCTAAAACGCAGGCATACGCTGAAATTTCTTTGTATTTTTTTCAATTTTGGGCATATACATAGCATTTTAAAAACGAGTCCAGAGCTTATGTCCAACGACAGCCTAACTTATGCATAACGCACAGCAGCATAATGCCCATGAAATAATGCACAAGCAACTGATTCCATAGATGTTGGAGCTTGGCCTGTTTTTCAATGTAGTCTTGTTTCTAACTGTGACTAACTGGATGTGCTCTCTTCATCCTCTGTTTCTGTCTCCTTGAACTCCAGTCGGCCTCAGCAGATGGCCGCTCACACTGAGCCTGGTTCTGCTGGAGATTTCTTCCTGTTAAAAGGGAGTTTTTCCTCTTCACTGTTGCTACAAGCATCCTTAGTGTGAGGGATTGCATTCAAGTCAATGAGTCGATGCAATCAACTGGTTTTCCTTAGATAGAAAACTTTGAATCAATCTGACTGGATGATCCGGTGAACTGTAAAGTGCCTTGAGATCAGGGGCGTGCATACATAGACACTAGGTGGTGCTAAAGCACTAGGAAGTTTGCCCTTTATCAACGAAAATGCCCTTTTGAAACTCTTTTTTTTTTTATTAAGATTTTACTGAGGTCGGTTTTGAAATGATCTTTTGAAAACCTGAGCCATTAAAAACGACTGAAACAATGCCCCGAAATGAGCCACCTCCTTGCGCACACCCGACCAGCCTATCTCTCTTCCTTTGTCACGTGAACTCGCGCGGTCGCCCGCAGGGGATGTCAGATGCGCAGCATCATAGCAGTTCAGTAAGCGTCTTCAGATAGCAGGAACGGTGGCTGACAGGCTGCTTCTCCCGTGCCCCATTAGCCAGGTAATATACAGATCAAGCTAAATCATTTTGTTGTGCATTAAAATGTCTCCTTCAGCAGCACCAAACAAGCATTTTTGCCGACTGGTCACCTGATAAACTAGTTAGGCTAGATAAAGTTTTACACTGTAGCCCAAGTCAATGACAGATAACGTGAGGACGACCACATAGGCTACAAATAATTTCGGTAGAGTTTGCAATTGCAAATCTATGTTTTAAGACAAACGTTTTCTGTTGTAAAGGTTTTGTTAGGCAACATAAATTAACACATTTTGGTCTCTTTATTGTCTTAATTGTATATTGATTTAGTAATTGCAGCACAATACCAAGAAAGGAGGGTTAATCGTATTGAAAAATCTTAAAAGCTGTTCACATTTTATTTTTAAGTGGTTTGTAGAAAATCAGCAGGTATTAAAATAGCTATTATTTTGTAGGCTACCATAAGTCATATCCACCTGACAAGACTTCCAGTCATGTTGCCCTAATAGCCCATTATTTAAACTAATGTGGCATATTTGTTAAAGATATTATTATTATTATTATTATTATTATTATTATTATTATTATTATTATTATTATTATCATCATTATTATTGTCATGATGGTTATTATTATTATATTTTAGCCAGTCAGAGCAGGGAAGCTCTATACCATCAACATCTACCAGAACAGGAGATGAGGAAGAGTTCAGGGAAGACACAGAGACAGAAAAAGACCAGGATGAGGGAGAACAGCAGGATGAGGGAGAACAGATGGATGAGGGAGAGCAAATGAGTGAGGGAAAACAGGGAGATGAGCCAGATGAAAGAAGAAGAAAGATGAGCAAGCGTACGCTTTAGTCTGTTCATTTGGTGGTGTGACTTTTTTCCATTGAAAACTCTCGTTTAGAGAATGTTACAAATAAAAGTCAAATTTCATTCAACATGCGTGTGTATTTTTTTTTTATAATTCAGTGTTCCACGTGCGCTAAAAAGTTCCCTCCCCCACCTCCTGAGCACCTGCCCCCCAAAATGTCTGTGCACGCCTCTGCTTGAGATGACATGTGTTGTCAATTGATGCTATAGAAATAAACTTAATTGAATTTTTCTATACTGTTTTATTTAGAATGAAATCATCTATAACAGTCTCTACAATGCCTGACATTCTCAGAGAAAAATTGTTTGAAATAAATCAAGTGTGATCGTAAATCTAGGCCCCGTCCACACGAAGTCAAAACGAACACGAAACGCTAATGTTTTCCAGAACTTTTGTCGTAAAGACGGAGACGTTAAATAAATGTGATCGTCCACACGAATGCATGAAAACGCTGCAAAATGTATGCCAGGCCTGTAAGTGGCGCTGTGGTGCCAAAGCAAAAATAGGCGACGAAATGTTGGGCATGCGCACTAATATTTATACATGGTTGCCCTGCGGGTCCATTTTCGTGGTTCAGTCAAATTCAGGTGCTGAACTATGTGGTCGATATTGCTCTGTTCTTCCTGGAGATATTCCAGAAGAAGAAGATTCTGTTGTAAGCCCGACAGCAGGGTGAGTAGCATGAGCAGCAACCATTCAACACAGTACGGCGCCATTGTTGTTGTGATACTGTGTCGCGCATGCGTGTTTAGAGGGGACGCTATGACGCATGCGTGTAAAAAAAAAAATGCGATTAGAGCTTAAAGATGGAAACGCGAAAACGGCGTTTCAAAATCTTCCCATTCTGAAGGCTGAATAAAAAAAAGATCGTTTACAGACCCCCGAAACGCCGGCTTCGTATGGATGAGAGGCTGGTTTGGTGAAAAATTTGTGCGTTTAGGCCAGGGTTCGGCTTCGTGTGGACGGGGCCCTAGTGTGAGTACACTGAGTGCAGAGAAGCATTGGGAGCCGGAGAGGTCACAGCATTGTCACGTCATCTTTTCTTTTCCTGAGTGGTATTATTATCACAGCTAATTGCTTGGCACACTAAGCTTTGATCAAAAGCGTTGGGATTCTTCTATTGTAACTAAAAACTGTGGATTTTTTGTCAAATTCCTGGAACCACAGATTTTCTTAGGTTCCTACTTACAGCATCAATCCCAGACAACTGCATTCCAATGTTGATGACCATCACACTGAGAACCTGCCAGCGGACTGACTCATCCAGCAAGAGGTTCCACACCGACAATGTTTCCACAGAAAGCAGGGAGCGCTGTTCCTCTTGCATCTCTTCAATTTCAGCCTGGATGTCACACTTTGCTCTGTACCATTTCAGAGCTGAAAGGCATCAGAAAAAGAGCTGAATCAAACCAACATTTAGTGGCAAATGCTAAACATAAACAGTAATGGTGTCCAAATATATATTCATTAATATGTTTTATTTTTACATTTTATAGATATTGGATGTAGGAATAAATCATATCTATATTAATATGTTTTATTTCTACTTCCAATATATATAGGAAGCAATATCTAAAAGCAAAAAGCGGGAAAAATACTTCTGAATTTTCATCAAGTGAACAGATTTCAATGGATGACAAACAGAATCCAGTCAATAAACAGATCCTGCAGCTGCTGCCCCAATATGTTAGATCCTAATGCCTCATTGGAGGAGGAAAGTAAGGGGAAGATGGAGCTAATGGGGTTGACATGGAGATGTAAAGATAGCTGCTTCTTCAGCTAATTATAAATACTACTGTAGCCTTGCTAGCTATCTGTTGCCAATAATAATCATGATAATAACATGTATTAACCAAACTGTTGACTGTTGACCTTCCTAGTTTAGATTCTAGACAGGATAGATGACTGAAAACACTATTCAACAATAATGTACAGCTACAGTACAGGGCTATCGTGGACTTTTCCATTCTATAACAGTGCAACGGTTGCACTGTTAGTGACTGTAGTGCAAAGGGAACTTTTTCTACCAAGGTTGAGCAGATCCAGACTGTGCAGATTTGCCCTATGCCCTACAAACTGAAGCAATCTACTGCATTTTACTGGGTCAGACTATGAAAAGTGTTTATTTAAGAAATATAAGTGTAAAAACACAAAAACTAATATTCAAAGCAGAGCCTTACTTCATGACCTGCCCGCCGCAATATGCTCCAGATAGAGTTAGACAGAGCAGACAAAGGATTTCATTATCTTATACTAAAAATATAATGAAAAGAAAAGGAAAACACAACAATAAAGGCTGTGGGACAGTTTAAATAGGTTGGCTACTGGGTGAGGCAGTGAGAAGTGATTCTCAGAGAGCGATCTGGTGTTTTTTCATAGAGGGGACTGATAAGCCATCCTTATGCGACCTGAGTTTTCATGACAGTCTGAACGACGCAGATCCGATTTTTTTTCCAATGTGACCCAGGCTATTGGCTCTGTAATCCTGAATCTGATACAAATCTGATCCTTTTAAATGCGACCTGTGTCTGAACAGCCAGGTCGCATCCATCCGACCTGAATGTCATTAATACCCGACAATGGTCACACTCCTGCTTCTTGCTATGCAGAAGCGGCAAGAAAAACAGCAACAATGGTGGACAAGAATGCGGAGAGCAGTATTTATGTTTAGCCATCTTGGAAAGATTGAGTTTTTAAGGTTGGGAAAGATTGTTAGATGTTCTCCAGCACTACCATCCATGTTTACTTTAGTTAACACAGAGCATGCTGGCTTGTGATGTCATTGCATCCTCTACTGTGCATAGGCTGTATGAATGCAGTTCACACGGGAGATCACATACAAGTCCCATATATTTGAAAATGTCAACGGCAACGCAAACAAGTCAGATTTCACAAAAAAATTGGAATTGAGCCTCAAGGCTTGCAGTGTGCATGGTGTGTGGGAGCTGCATCAATCTTGGTGTTGATTTTCTGGCCTGTCCTATTTAGGGCTGTCAAAAATATCTGTACCCTAAAACTAATTTGTCACGGTATCAATAGTAGGAAGTGTTTTTAATTTTTAATTTCCCAGACAGAGACACCTGTGGAGCTAATTTACCCTTTCGAGCATTGAAAGTATTTATTTTTCAGTGCTTCTATCTTCTTGAACCCCCACTCTGCCTCAGCAGAAGGGAACTCACACTGAGCCTGGCTCTGGTTCTGGTGGAGGGTTTTTTTCCTGTTAGAAAGGATTTTTTTCCTCCCTCTCTGAAGGATTGCCGTAGAGTCAACAAAGTAATGCAAGTGCACATCTACTGTCTCTAGCCGCTCACCCAGGAAGAGGGAAACCTGTAAAGTCAATAACTGGAAGGAATCAGCTGCTTCTCCTTAGACAGAAAGATGATCTGATTGAAATATCTCAGGAAAGTAACCTGAGATTATATTTGTTGTGAATTGGAGCTATCGAAATAAACTGAAAGGAGTTGTTCCTATTGCAGCCCAGCGAGCTCACTGTGTGTCCTACAGGGTCAGGTCAGACCTTTAACTGTCTTTTCACTAGATATCAGACTACTGATACCAGCTGCAGGAAGCAAATGTATTTCCAGAAATGGCATTTCCCTCATCATAATGAAGCTAGGCCTATTTCAAATCCTTTCATCCTGCTTATGTTTTTGTTTGGTTAGATGAGCTGCGAGAAGACTTTACCAACCTGTGATTGTGGCATGGATGTTGTTTTTTTCAATCAGCAAGTACCTAGGGCTCTCCGGGAACCATGGCAACAGCAGCAGCTGGATGAAGGTTGGGACCACCACCACTGAAAGAAAGAGGGGCCAATACTCCTCCTGTAAGAGGGGAAACAGTGCCGATCAGAGAGCCGTGGGTGTAAGGAGACTGATACTAAGACTGACTGACTGAAGGAGCAGAGAGGAATGATGTCGGCAACAGAGGTATTCAAAGCATTCATGTTTATTACTCCAATATAAATCCCATTGTTTAAAAACACTCTCCAGAAGTTAGAGGATCAACTTCAACTTTTTATTCCTGTGAAAGAGTAAACGTAGCATTTTTAAGACTACTTAAAGTATAAAAGTAAAAGTAATGCAGTAAAAAATGTTAAGGGTGGCAGCTTTACTGCACTACCCTATCAAAGGAACATTTTCTACAATTCTGCATGATAACTTCCTTAGAATTAATTTTCTTAGTTTTATAACTAATGGTAACAGTGTCAAATTTTACTTTGCATCATCTTGAAAAAGTATTTATTTTGGTATGTGGGGAACAACAAGTTGGGACAGCACCGAGTCCCACAACAATAATCGTCTGGATGAAACTAATGACTGTCAGGTTAACTGGTTTTTCTAAATTCTCCTCAGGTTTGAGTGTGAGTGCATGGTTGTCTGTCTTTGTGTGTCTCTGTGTTGCCCTGCAACAGACTGGCGACCTGTCCAGGGTGGACCCCGCCTCTTGTCCATAGACTGCCAGAGATAGGCACTGGCCCCATCGCGACCCTGACAAGGCATAATGTTACATTCACACTCATGTTTGTCCAAGTTTAGTTCTGATGCACGACTGAAGCATCTTTGCTGCTCTAACTGCACAGTCTAAAAGTGGATCTGGTGCGTTTTGGGCAGAGCTACCCTATCCTTTCTTTGACAGTAACAATGGCGGATGAAATCAAGAGTGTCACTTGGCTTATTTTAATGAATAATGCTACGCTCAGACCGCAAGCACTGGAAGAGCCAAAAAAGCTTCTGCTCCTTTATTTTTAATGCTTATCCAGATTAATGCCAGACGTCCAGTAAAGTGTGTCCAGATGCGTCTTTTTTTTCTTTCTTTCTTCTTTTTTTCCCCCTCTTTCTATGTGTATATATATATATATATATATATATATATATATATATATATATATATATATATATATATATATAAATATGTATATATTGAGTAAACTCAGCAATCATGTTTCATAATCATTTAATACGTATCAGAGCATGTGAATGGAGTTGCCCATTCGCTCTGACGCTCAAAGTTGCGGCAAGACACTCAAAATCTGCTACACGCTAACCTTAATTTTTTCCAGCTGCTCCGGCGAAATCGATCCATGCTCGCTCAGGTTTTCAGGAGAAGGCATTTTCTGACACTTTTTCTTCATGTAATTATGCCAGGGCCCTGAGACACATGGCATTTGATTTAATGATGTGAACGATATTTAACTGGCTGTTAAATTATCGCACTGTTTCCCAGCTGTGAATGTAATGCCTCGCTCCATTCATGTTTCCCCGCATTTCCTAGTTACGATAATTATCAATTTTTTTTACCAGACTACATTAAAAAAGGTCACTTCACATCCCATTGCAAATTAGATAATAGTGTATAATGCATGTATGTGATTTATGCTCAAAAACAGGCTCTTACCACAACCATCACTTTATGTAAACCCACTCTGTATAGTTAAGAATAGTTAGTGTATGTTTTTATGATATTTTATCCCACTTTTTATCAAACAGAATGCAATCCTCATCTCTGCAATTCTGTGGTAATTTGAAACATAGACTAGAACATATTATAGGCACAGACTACAGCATAGACATTGGCCCAGGTTTTAAGTTAAACATGGATTTAAATAAAGTCAGAGCGAACTGGAGTGGAGCCAATTCCTTACTCCGGCCTTTGAATTGAAAACCGTTCTGCGCTCCACCAGATTTCTTCCACTCCGCTCCACTGCTCGCTCCAAGCTCAGCTCTGCTCACATGATGTGTATGTATTGGCAAGTGTTTTTTTTTTTTTTTTAAGTGTTAGGGTGATCTCTTCCCAGGAAAGGATCGGAAAGCTTGAAAGTGTAAATGCGTAGCTTTCCTTTACACCTGTTGAGTTTTTCTTTAATGGGTTGCATTTTACAGCTGGTTGGGTTAATGTCAGGAGCAGCTGCTGTTGGCTACCTTTCCAAGAAGCTCATGGAGGCCGAGGATCTGGGCGGCAAAGACCCCTGTCCCTATGAAGATACTTGGAACAAGACCCAGGAATCCTCTCAGGTTTTTCGGGGCTATCTCTCCGAGGTACATGGGTACCACACTGAGGGAGATCCCTATAGACACAAGCAGAGAAAAGGACACATTACAAACAAATATATAGGCTGGTCTAACAAAAAAACACTAAGAGTGAAAGCATAACTCAGATTACAGATACTGGAATGATTCCTTTGCCTCCCATGGTCAGGATTAGGCATGCTCTGCTAACAGTTAGGTTCAGGTTAGAATTAATATAGAGTGTGTAGTAGTAGATTCATGGTACTGGTAATGGTAGGTTCTAGTATCAAATGATCGAGGGCTTCTAGATTGTTTGATTGGCTTCTTATAAAAGGGTGTGTCCCTCAGAAGAAGGTAGTGAGCAGTGGTTAGCGCTTTCTGTTCGCCCAACCCATGTCATTTTCTGTTTAAGTTTTCTTTTTGAGTTTTCTGTTATACTTTGATTCATGTCTTTCTGTTTTTTTCTAGTTTATTGGTTTTATTTCCATTTTGTGTTATTCTAGCTATTTTTGATTGTATTTGAGTTCTTAGGTGTTTCTCGTTTCCCCTCCTGTGTCAGTTTCCTTTTTCCTAGGTCCGTTCTAGACTCCTCTGTCCACACCTGCTCCCAATCTGCTGATTAGCCTGGTCTTTGCTCAGTCTCCCGTTTATACACCTAATGATCAGTCACTGTTTGCTGATTCCTTGTTGTTCTTAGTTGCTTCCTCATATCTTGCTCCCCACTTGCGTTTTCCCTGAGGTTTTCTTTTTTTTTTTTTTTTGTTCTTTGTATTTTGTATTTTTGGATGTCTGCCTCAGTTTTTAATTAAACCAACAAGAACTCATCTCTCCTTCACTCATCTCTGCATTTGGGTCCTCAAGCAACCTCACCCCCTAGTTGACACCCCAAGAGATCTATGAACTCAGGTTGGTTGAAGAGCTGTTGCCAGTAAAGAAGTTAAGTAGAAGGAGGGATTGTGAGAACAACATCTAATCTTTATGTTTTTTTTATGGTTAAGTACGTACTGCTAATGGTTATGTCCTGGTTAGGGTTAGGTATGCACTGGTTAAAGTTAAGCTTAGGTTAGGTACAGACTGGTTAACGTTATGTTAAGGTAAAGTATGCATTCAGAATGAATAAGTTCAGGTTAGGGTTAGGTAAGCTTTGGTAATGGCTAGGTTCTAGTTAGGTTTTTACTAGTAATGGTTTGTTTAAGTTTTAAGTTAATATGGGCTTATAATAATAAAGTTTTGGGTTATTGCTCACACTGAGCCTGGTTCTGCTAGAGGTTTCTTCCTGTTAAAAGGGAGTTTTTCCTTTCCACTGTCGCTAAAAGCATGCTTAGTGTGACGGATTGCCTTTGAGTTAATGAGTTGATGCAATTAACTTTGAATCAATTTGACTGGATGATCTGGTGAACTATAAAGTGTGTTGAGATGACGTGTTGTGAATTGCCGCTATAGAACTGAAAAAAGCTGAGTTAGAGTATAGTAGGGGTTTAATGAAAATAAATGTGAGTCTTTTCTGATGGTTATGACTCAAAGCAAAACGAGAACAGGTGTGCATACCTGAATGTATCCCTGTGATGAAGCGGCCAAAAATGACCATCTCAGGTGACCCACAGATTCTGCTGAAACCCATGAGGCAGCCAGCGATGAATACCAGAATGGTCGTTTTGACTATCGTCCCCTTCCTGAAAAAAAACCCCCAGAAACATTCAATATTGTGGCATTCTCTCTGCTTTCCAGCTTCTTCATTTGGTACCACATGTAACTACCAAGTTGGACCTGTTTTCACCCTCAGATGTAACAATATTTTATTTCGCTTGGATTGAAGAAACAGCTGGAAGCATTCCTCACTTGGTTTGGTGAACACTGAAAGTATTGCATCCCAGTCACAATACGGGGATGTCATTGTCTTCTTAAGTTAACAGGTTAGAGATTTTCTGATCCCCTTGTTTCTGTCACCAGTACGACAGAAATCAGGAAAGTAAACAATGGAGAGTAACATGTAAGGAAGCCAGGGCGTAGTCAGTGTGCATTATTGTTTTTCTCTATTATCTGTCTGAATCCCTCCTACTGGAGCTGTACCATGTTTATCCAATGTAAACAGTTGTTTCTGCTTGTTAGATCAGAAGGGACTGGCACAATGTGTTGACGTCTGTACGTTGCGTTCAATGGTGTCATGTAATTTAGCGTGTCAACATGACTCTGGTGTTCCTACAGCATGCCGAACAGAGCTGAGGAGTTTTTAACTCGGGTCGCTTGCCTATTCATTTGATCCAGGTACACACATATCAGTGAGCTGTTCTCACTGCCACTAAAAGCTGATTGTTTCCGGGTTTAAATGGGTTTTTCAGCCAGTGGGAAAGAGGTATTATTTTTTACAGTGTTGCCACCATGCTAAGGTCTAAGGTAGGGTTTTGCATATAAGGAAAGTGCCTTGAGCCATACTTACATAATCAAGCAGTAATCACAAGTGATTTCATTTTTCACCTAGAATCTGAAAACCTTTTTTATTCCTACTCTTTTTAATTGGCAACAAAAAATAAATAAATATTACAGGCAGTCAAAACTAAAACACCACAGGAAAAATCCAAAAATCCACCACGTCATTGTGGAGTTGTATATGTTAAAGCGCTCAGTATGATGTCTGCAGACAATATTTGTAAAATGATTTAACATTTAAATATGATTTCCCTGCGACTTTAAACAATTTTATAATCATTTCAGTTAAAAGTACTTCATCAAATGTTGTTTAATAAGCCAGTCTTACCTTCCAAAGCGAGTGACCAGCATACCGACAATGAAGGAGCCCAGCAGACCTCCGATAGCAAAGACTGACACCGTTAGAGAGTACATGAGCGTCAGGGTCTCCCCACTGAGTCCTGTCCCATTACGAGTTAAAACAGTTTGGTTGTAGAAGTTCTTGATGTACTAACAGATCAAAGGGGAAATAAAGTAGGATTGTTAGAGTTCAGATGAAAAGACCAAACACAAAACTGAACAAAATAGATGAGTCATTTTTTTCCCTTTGATCCCTGTTGATCAGGTGCTTGTCAGAGAGGACATGCACCTGATCACATTTATTAAATGTGCATTGGTTTGATTGTCAGGGATGATAGATAAGCAAACTTACTGAAAATATTCCTTTTCTGTTCTGGACATTTATACTGTACAGGAAATACACAGATTCAAGGACCTGTGTCCAGTGGTGGAAAGTAACAAAGTACATTTACTTGATTACTATACTTAAGTACTTGAGTATCTTTAATTTACTTGAGTAGTTTTTCTGGGGGGGTAAGACAGAAATGTACTGATACAAAAAAATGTAATTTGTATTTTTGAATACTTAAGTATTTTCAAAATTTAGGACTTCAATACTTTAACTTTAGTAGATGTTTGACTGAGTAACTTTTACTTGTAGTTGAGTAAGATTTGACAATGAGTATCAGTACTTTACTCAAGCAATACTGTTGAGTACTCCATCCACCGTTGCCTGAGTCACATGACCAGCAATTAGCCTGAACCCACCACAGGGTGTCTGTTCCTGTCTTTAGTAAGTTTCAGTCTGTATAAATATGTCAAATTGACCAGTTTCAGGAGATTTCTGTTGGTTTGACAGGCCTAATTGGACCCTCTGAAAGGTCAGAGACTGCAAGATTTTTCAGAACAGCTAAAACCTTCTGCTCTGCATCCAAACTCTAGAATTCACCTCCACCTTATATTCCTAATACTGATACTTTACCTCCTCAGTACAGGACCGCAGACCTGCACTGATTGCCTGCCATGAGTTAATATTGTTGATTATGATTGTTGACCATTTTTCTTGGGTGTTTGGAAAGGTGCTTTAGACACAATTACTAACAATAAGTATTGTCCTTATTATTATCATTATAATTAAAAGTTATGGCTGTATGAAGAAAAAAGTACCTCTGGGGGGTGGAAATACAAGATATTCCAGGAATTCAGACAGACTTTATAAAAATACAAACTACTTTAAGTTTACAGAGCTTTATGTTCTCCTTATGTTAGGAGTTAGGAGTTTTCATTTTTGCAATAGACTTTCAATGTTGGTTTTAGTTGAAGAGTGGTATAAGAAGTCATTCTACATCAAGATATCATATTTGGTCTGAATTTTGCAAATCAATTTTAGAATTTATTCAATTCAGTTTATTTCTATAGTGCCACTTCACAACACGTCATCTCAAGGCACTTTAAAGTTCAACCAGATTCAGTCAAATCGATCCAAAGTTTTCTATCTAAGGAAAACCAGCTGATTGCATCGACTCATTGACTCGAAGGCAATCCCTCACACCAAGCATGCATGTAGCAACAGTGGGGAGGAAAAACTCCCTTTTAACAGGAACAAACCTCCTGCAGAACTAAACCAAGTTCTGCTGGAGGCAAAATCTAATTTATGATTACTAAATTGAAATGCATGTGAAGGGTAGTGATAGTTACACTGACACATAGTTCAACTGTCTCTTTAACAGGTTGGCTGAAACAAAATCAACGAGACACTGAATCTAGATAATGCTAATTTTTTCCTTTTATGTCTGTCATGACTGATATTTTACTGTCCGGTCACTGAGTTAATTCATGGTCAGATTCCAACAGATTTGGGCTCGCTATAAGAAAAACACAGTTTGACTGACATCATGCATCGTGGATTCAACACTACGGTTATGTGCTGGTGAGGAATCTCAGTCATCCAGGTCGTAGTCATTCCAAAAAAGTTACAAAAAAACAAACCACTGGAATTTGTTTCCAAGTTGAAGACGTTTCTCTACCCATCCATGAAGCTTTTTCAATTCAAAATGTCAGGAATAGTGTTGAGTTCCAGGTTTTATAAAGTAGCCCAACAAAGCCTTGTTTTTGTTTAGAAAACTTGAAAAACTGTCTCTACATGAGGTGCCGTTAAAGGGAATTGTTGGCCTGCCTGAATCACTGAGGTCTTCTGTTCCCCCATAAAGGTTTTGGGGTTTGTCCGTTTCAAATTGCATGTGTTCTAAGCTACTTTAGCTGTGTTAGGATTATTATTATCGGTGATGTGTGAGTCTGTTAAACCCTTAAATCTGCCCTCTGTGTCAGAACTAATGTTTTCCCAAGTAGTTTATCTAATTAGGACAGTTCCTCTGTCAGGATATACAGTTATTATCTTCATTCTGTACATTGCAAAGATTTGAGAATGGAATTATAGTGGCATCCTTGATTTAAGAACAAAGTGTAATATTTTGATAAGGCTGGAGTCAAGGATATCTCCTCATTTACAAGCGTGTAATGATGGTGATGTGATGAAGTGGCAGACTGGAGTTGTATGAAATATTTTTATATCTGTGAATCTGGGCCACTCCAACCAGATGTGAGCCCGATTGGTAAGCAGCTGCCTTCTGTAACTATAAGCAACTTCTCTCATCTGAGTAGGATTATAATTCCTGTTGTCATGTCTCCTGGTTTTTTAATACATTATGAAGTGTTATTTAAGGAGTTTGTTTTGGGGGAAAAAAATGGAGAGAGAATGCTTCAAGGTGTAACCGTGGAGCTTTCCATAACAGCTGGCATCGTTCTGTGACACATGATGCGTTCAATAGATGTAGTAAAACCTCTGGTTGACTTTCTGTTACTTGCTGCAAAGTCAATGATACTGTGCAAGCAACTGTCTGCTGCTACATGCTCATCCAGGAAGAACAGAATCTGCTGTAAGTCCATGACTGCATGCAGCCAGCTGGGTTTCCTTAGATTAAATACTGTTCACCAGTCTGACTGGATAATCTGAAGGAGACCTGATGCAACGTGTTGTGATTTCGAGATATAAACTGAACTTAATGTGGATAGACTTTAAGAGAGGGTGTGTTTCTCACCGCAGCAGGGGAGTTCACCACAGCCAGGTTGTAGCCATACAGCATGGAGCTCCCGAAGGAGGTCAAGAAAGCCACGGCTAACAGAGAGCCCGTCAGCTGCTGCAACAGAAGAGGAGAGTGTTGAAGTGGAGCACATCCATACACAGCAACTTTAAATTGCTCATTGGTATCTTTCAAGTCAAGTGAAAAAAACAGACATCTTGTCCAAAGTGAGCTTGACCAATTTTACAAGCAGAAATAGTCCCTCTGCTCAAATAAACCCCTTTATGAAGTTTCTATAGCCACCTGAGAAAAAAACGGGAAAAACATAACATATGGTTTCATATTCAACCAATTATATAAAGAATATGGAATAGCATGTATCAGTTAGTGCAGAAATGGTCAAATAAAGTCAAACATCTTTGTTTTACAGTTTTTATAAGCTGATTTTTTTTTATATGCTCATTAACTTAAAATCTAATGTTATCGCTATCAACAGGTTCTTAACTGTCATTACTTACTACCCCCCCACCACCACCACCATAAAAGCAGACATCCTGTCTACTTTTAAAGCCAGGCTCAAAATGTTATTTTTTTAATAAGACCGGAGGCCCGACTCCGTTGTCCATTAGATATGCGAATTGAATCTACCTGTGACAGAAGAGGGAATAAAACTGGTGAGTTTCTAAAAACCAGAAGAATGCACACCTGAGTTTTTAATCAAACTCATCAGCTGGAGCTAAAGACGAGCTGGTGGCCTTTTTCTTTCTACATGTGCTTGTCAGCCGTGGAACTACTAACCCCTAATGATTTTATTTTGTTTTATCTCTTTTGATCGGTATGCTCTGTTTCCTAAGATTAGTGATGCAATTTTTACTTGGAGTACCTCAGATTGATGCACTAAAATGGCCTAATTTAACCATGCAGACCTTGTGGATTTGACAAACATTAAACCAATCTGCAGGTTTACTAGTGGTTCCTAGAATTTCAAAAAGTAGAATGTGAGGCAGATCTTTTAGTTCTCAGGCTCCTCTCCTGTGGAACCAGCTACCAGTTTTAGTCCGTGAGGCAGACACCCTGTCTACTTTTAAGGCTAGGCTTAAAACTTTCCTTTTTGATAAAGCTTATAGTTAGAGTGACTCAGGTTATCCTGAGCTATCTCTATAGTTATGCTGCTATAGGCTTAGACTGCTGGAGGACATAGGGACCCCTTTTTCATAATTCTCCTTCATTCTGTCTCTTTTCTCCCACTCTGCAGAATCTATTAGTCCAATCTCTAATGTTCTGCTCTCTCTGCTTTTTCTCATAGTAGCTTCATCTGGACTGTTCCTGTTTGGCTGTGACTCCATCCTGCAGAGAAATATCAGCTGTGCTGCTGCCATCAACACCTTTATTATAGATGTTGGAGATCATCCCGTTTTTCAGTGTAGTCCTGTTTCTCTGACTGTGAATAACTGATATGCTCTCTTCATCATAGGAGGTGGCTCAGAGCTCGTCTGCCTGGCTGTGTGTTCCCTGGACATGGCCGTCTGTGGAGCTGATTGACAGTTGCCTTTTGTATCTCTGCTTTTTTTCTATATCTGCTTCCGTCTCCTTGAACCCCAGTCGGCCTCGGCAGATGGCCGCTCACACTGAGCCTGGTTCTGCTGGAGGTTTCCTCCTGTTAAAAGGGAGTTCATTCCTCTCCACTGTCACTACAAGCATGCTTAGACTGAAGGATTGCCTTCGAGTCAATGAGTCGATGCAATCAACTGGTTTTCCTTAGATAGAAAACTTTCAACCAATCTGACTGGACGATCTGTTTGAATTGTTTCTTTAAAGTGCCTGGATGTTATAGAAATAAATTGAATTGAAAATTTTAATGAATTGAACAGAATCGATCCAATAATGCAGGAAGAAGAACAGAGAAAGCAATGGCATGACTAACTAACAACACTAAGAAATACACAAGACAAGCTGATAGCTGAAAACTGCCTGGCACAGACCTGAAAGGGTTAACTCAAAGAGGCAAAAATAAATGAATACAGTAGGATAAAGAATTTATAAAAACTATGAAGAGGCTAAAAGGCATGAAGGAAATAACACCTGCAAAACTCGACACCTTCTGACCTCCTGAACACTATCTCACCCAAACATTTGCTGCTGCGTTCTGGTCCACCAAAGACCCAAACTGGGAGGTTCTGTCCCAGGAGCTACTCATTGATCTGTTTGATGAAGCAACTTTAATCCTCATCTTACCGAGGTGATTTTCCTTGATGATGGAAGTAGAATCTCTTCAGCCATTTGGGAATTCTGGTTTCTGGTCCAAAGCTGTAAAAACTGAAAAAAAGCTCCTGTCTAAACAGCAGAGTCTGTCATCACTGAAGAAGCAGACGTCTTCCCACTGGCCCAAAAATATCAAATTCAGGATGAGTGGATGGTTGGAGTGGAGCAGCCTTCCTGATAACAAGCTCCCACAGTGTCATCACATGATGCAGAGCAGCGTGACGGATGCAGAGAAGAGCCTGCTGAGAGCAATTAACTCTAACAACATTTTAGAGGTTAGTGGGAACAGCACGAACAGAGGAGGAGAAGGAGAAGGAGGAGGAGGAGGAATAGGAAAAAATGAGAAATTAAAGTTTGAGCTTCAGATCGAGCAAATCCGCAACAAATAACCAATGATGGCATCAAAGAAGATTTAAATCGGGAGAAAATAGATCCAAGGAAAGAGACACCACAGACGAAGGGCAGGTGACAAAGAAACCGGAGCAACAGAGGAGAGATTAGAGGAGATTAGGACGGAGCCAAATGTGAAGCAGAAATATTCAAATGATTAGAGTTTTTACAAAAATGCATCCCGTCACCTGGAATTGACGGCCTCCACTCATCTTGATGCATCTGAATCAGCAGCTTGTGTTAAACCTGAAATTATGTTTTCATAATTTTGATGTTCCATGTTACTCTTCATGTTGTCTGAGGCCGTCGTCTACTGAAGACTTAAGATCACATGCTTGGTGCATTGATTCAACTTTGGCCTGATTAAATATCTGGCTGCTATTTTCCTCCGGGGGCTGGCACATGGTGAGATTAATTCAAAAATGCTTTGTGGTCATGTGTTCCTAATTTGGACTCCAGTAGCTGTGTCTGCAGCGGCAGCTCACTGGAATACAACCACCCGGCCGGCTTCACGCTCTCCCTAATCCCATGACCCACCTCCACCGCTCCAGCATGAAAGGCTGACTTTGTTCCGCGGCTCCTGTGCTTAAGCGACAACATTATCCGCACTCATTACCTACCTAGATATTTATTCATGGATCCACCAGCTTGTCAGCAAATGGACACAGCAATGATCAGAGTGTCAGCTGAGATTTTGGAAAAGCTGGAATCTCACTTCTAGAAGATTAACTCAGGAAAAAGAGGGAAAATTATGGAACATACATTACATTTCCTTTGAAGAATCAGTATTGACTTTGATTAGTTTTTCTTTGTTAAAAGTTTATATTTCAAGTGTTTTCTTGTGACTTTTTTTTCTCCACATTCAGATCATTTCCCTGACCTTAATATTATCAGACTTCTTTCTTTAATGTTTGCTTTTTAATCATTGGGAAACAATTCTGTTTACATTTCTGCCAGATGTTACTTCAGTTCAATTCAATTCAGTTTATTTATAAAGCGCCAATTCACAACACATGTCACCTGAAGGCACTTTACAGTTCACCAGATCATGCAGTCAAATTGATTCAAAGTTTTCTATATAAGGAAAACCAGTTGATTGCATCGATTAACTGACTCTTCAGCAATCCCTCACACTAAGCATGCTTGTAGCGACAGTGAAGAGGAAAGACTCCCTTTTAACAGGAAGGAACCTCCAGCAGAACCAGGCTCAGTGTGAGCGGCCATCTGCTGAGGCCGACTGGGTTTCAAGGAGACAGAGGCAGAGATATAAAAGGCAACTGTCAACCAGCTGTACAGGCGGCCCCATCCAGGAAACACACAGCCAGGCAGACGAGCTCCAAGCCAGCTCCCATGTCAGAGGATGAAGAGAGCACATCCAGTTAGTCAGAGAAATAGGACTACACTGAAAAACAAGCTGATCTCCAACAAGGTGTTGATGGCAGCAGCAAAGCTTCAGTCATTTGAGAACCAAACCTAATTAATAAACAGATTTGAATCTGTTCGAGAAGGTTTTGAAGTTCAGAGACGCAACCCTTCATTCACAAGATACAGAGACACAACTCAGGCTTACAAAGCACGTCCCTCCTCTGTGCAACTACACCTTAGGGTGATGTCCACAAATGCATCAGAGTGAATTAGGGACATGTAGTCTAACCCAAAACAGAGAGAGATGCTGAGGCCCTTATGACCCAAGGGGTAAATAGCCTGCCTCCTTCATACGCATCATACCACCAAAAACCTCCAAAACATAATCAGGAACCAGACTCCTTCTAGCCAGTGTGGTGACTCCTACTTGCCTTGTTGTTCTGTGACACGACCGGAGGCCCGACTCCGTTGTCCATTAGAAATGCGAATTTAATCTACCTGTGACAGAAGAGGGAACAAAACTGGTGAGTTTCTAAAAACCAGAAGAATGCACACCTGAGTTTTTAATCAAACTCATCAGCTGGAGCTAAAGCCGAGCTGGTGGCCATTTTCTTTCTACATGTGCTTGTCAGCTGTGGAACTACTAACCACTAATGATTTTATTTTGGGTTATCTCTTTTGATCGGTTTGCTCTATGTTTCTTAAGGTTAGTGATGCAATTTTTACTTTGAGATTGATGCACTAAAATGGCCTAATTTAACCATGCAGACCTTGTGGATTTGTCAAACATTAAACCAATGTGCAGGTTTACTAGTGGTTCCTAGAATTTCTAAAAGTAGAATGGGAGGCAGATCTTTTAGTTATCAGGCTCCTCTCCTGTGGAACCATCTACCAGTTTTAGTCCGTGAGGCAGACACCCTGTCTACTTTTAAGGCTAGGCTTAAAACTTTCCTTTTTGATAAAGCTTATAGTTAGAGTGGCTCAGGTTATCCTGAGCTATCTATATAGTTATACTGCTATAGACTTAGACTGCTGGAGGACATAGGGACCCCTTTTCATCATTCTGCTTCATTCTATCTTTATTCTCCCACTCTGCAGAATCTATTAATTCAATCTCTAACATTCTGCTTTCTCTGGTTTTTCTCATAGTAGCTTCATCTGGTCTGTTCCTGTTTGGCTGTGACTCCATCCTGGAGAGAAATATCAGCTGTGCTGCTGCCATCAACACCGTTGTTTATAGATGTTGGAGATCTGCCTGTTTTTCAGTGTAGTCCTGTTTCTCTGACTGTGAATAACTGGATGTGCTCTCTTCATCCTCTGACATGAAATTAATTGAAGTACCACCTACACCGGGCTTGCGTTTCTTCCAGAAGAAACTCAAGCCTGGTAGGGCGAAAGGAACTGGAATAAGTTCCTGGTAATAGATCCTATTCTGGAGAACTGGGATAGTTCCAGTGAAAGTCAACTCGCTATATCCACCAGGATATAGTGAGTTACATAAGAAGAAATCTTTATGAAAATAAACAGTGACACACATTAAGAATTTATTAAGTGCTTGTACAGTAATACAAATCTAGATGAATGAATAACTATTGGTCATAAAGTGACAACCATGTTGAAACGCTACATTGATACATCCAGAACAGCAGTGATATAGTAGCAAAATACAGTTCAGTAGTTTTATTATTATGCTTTTATTTTTACCGGCAAGTCATTAAGAAAAAAGTTGTTATTTACAATAACAGCCTGACAAGTGGAGACAAAGGGAAGTAGGGCTAAAATAAATACAATGCATTAGTAATACATACATACAATACAATTTCAAACACAACAGACAACCCAAAAATGACTACATAGAGAACCAGCTGCAAGTGTCTGTGAACAAGGATGAGATCATTGTTTTGATGGATGAAATGGAAATTTGTGTATCTAGTTTAAGAATATTTTGCAGAGAATTTCAGTCATGAGCAGCAGCAACACTAGAAGTAGTGCTGGTTTTGGGAATAAGTATTTGTAGATGATGTGAGGACCGGGTATTGTAAGTGACAAGCTTTGGCTACAGCAGGTGACCTAAATAGGATAGTGAGCGGCCGAGAAGGGTCTTGTAAATGAAGATGAACCAGTGAATTTTGTGTCGATTGTGAAGGGAGGGCCAGTTGACAGATGAATACAGGGCACAGTGGTGTGTATTGAAAGTAGCATGAATGGCAAACCTGATGGCAGAATGGTGAAAGACTGTCAAGTCTTGATAGAGCGCTTACAAGATACTCTATATATAGTGTCTCCATAGTCTAAAATGGGTAAGAATAGTGGCAAGAATAGTCCAGCTCATTCTTGCCATGTAGGATTCCCACCAGAGAAACACCCTTGGGGAAAACCTACCAGAGAAAACTCCTCAAGAAATTACATATTTAATACAGAAGTGATCTAATCTACTAATAGCCTTTAAATGGTAGGAAAACTCTTTCTTGTATCCTCAGATTCCACCAGCTGGCTTTCTTTGTCTTTCTTCTGCTCTTCCTGCCCCCAAACCTCCCTGGTGTATAGATATTGAACCCCACCTCCATGTTATTACTGTATTTGGGTCCTTAAGGTTAAATATTCACCAAAAGAAACAAAACTTTCCAGTAAATTTGACCTTAAAAGTTTATTCCAGAAGAAACTTTCATGGAAGGTCTATGGACTTAACCCACATGCAGAAACACCACTGGAAGCAAAGTAAAAGTTTCACAGGGTTTATTATGGAAAACACACAGAGTAAATGAGAACAGGTTCTGGTGCAGGTCCGGGACTGGTTTCACTGATATCTGAGGAGATGAGTGTTTGGTTAGCCTGGCAGTTAGATGGCTTGACGAATGAGTTGAATTCTGAAAGTACCTTGAAGAGGTTGAGACAGATCCTTGGAATGGGGAACCGGTTGGGTCCAGAGATTGTGGGAGTTGCAGAGAACTCAGCAGCAGTAGCGTCTAGCTTCTGGCTAATGAGTCTTAGCCGTGGGTTTTGTTCCTAGCTCTTCCCTGAGAGCTGAGGGAGGAAATCCAGACTGAGATCTTCAGGTTTAGTTTCCAAGCTCTTCCCTGAGAGCTGAAGGAGGAATCCAGACTAAGACCTTCTGGTTTGGCTTCCTTGGGCAGGCAGGCAGGTTTCCAGGTAAAGCTCATCCAGAGCTTCACACCTTGGTCAGGCTTTCTGTGAGTAGAGAAGATAGAGGCAGGTTAGAATTCAGTTTCTCTCAAGAGTCTACTGAAATATACTAGATAAACAGAGGCTAGGGTTTGCTAACCAAACTTGGTCAACACTGCGGCGTCGAAGGAAGGTCTGGCTGCTGCTTATGAAGGAAGGTCTCCTGATGGGCTGATGAGCTTCAGGTGTGCTGGAAGCTCCAGCCCAGGAGACCCACAGCGCTCTCTGCTGGAGACAGATGGTGGATCTCCGGATCCCAACAGTAACCCCAGTCACTAACAGAAAACATAAAACAGAAGAGGATCCTCGGCGCCCTCTGGTGGGCAAGCCTCAGGATCCCAACAGAAACGGAAAAAACTGTTTCTTCCAGGCGAAAAAAAACATGGAAAAATCCTGGAAAAAAAGACATCCGGAAGAATTTTCCAACCCTGACCTACACCTACATGCAACTCCTTTATATAAACATTACATTTTTCTAGGATATCAACATGTCAGGGTTGGATTGAAAGGTTATGAGGATAGGTTGTAGGTTTTCAGAGGATTTAACTGAAACTAAGTGGCATAATGTGGAATTTTTATAGCACAGTAAATGTTACTGAATAACAATAATTGATCTTTATTTGTGGAAATTTTTTTCACACAATATACTTTATTTTCTATACTCTCATGATTTTAAGAGAATTGAAGTAAAGAAGAATGGGCCCTACTAAAATACTTACACCTTACATATACTGTAAAATTAGAATTTTACAAGTTTGTTTATTAATTATTCTATGCTGTCCAAGTAAAATGAAAAAGGTAAGTTAATAAGTTATCACTGGATTACTGACACTAATAAAATGATCCCCCTGGTTCCTCTTCTATCAATCCTGGAGTGACTTGTTCTGCACATCTTCTCTGTATCACAGAGGCTTTTCTTGGTAAATTGATCTTTTGCAAAATAAAATGCAATGGATGTTTTTCTTTTTGCGGCCCTCCTACTGGTTTGTGAGGTTACAATGGAGTATTAGAGCCAGGCTAGAGATTTAATTTTTCTTCAATTTCAAGAATAAATTAGTAACATTATGAAAAGAAAGTTGTAACATTATGAGAATAAAGTTGTAAAATCATGAGAATTAAGTTGTAATATTAAGAAAATAAAGTCCTAGAGTTACAAGAAACAAGTTGTATTTTATGACAACTCTTATAAGAAGCATTTTCTTCCCTAAAAGGAGGAATGTCAAGCATTATGTGAAGTTATTCTTTGGCTCTGGTTTGACAAATAAGGAAATCTTTTAGCACCAGTATCAAACTGGGTACCATGTCAAAGTGGACTCAGGGTGTTGTTTGGTGTAGCTGGTCAGCTGTCATCAGCTGCTCGTAGCTCGAAGCTTTTTTTCTTTCTCGTAATGTTACAACTTTATTCTCGTAATCTTACAACTTTATTCTCGTAATGTTACGACTTTATTCTCGTAATGTTACGACTTTATTCTCGTAATGTTACGACTTTATTCTATGTAGTGAGGTAAACCTGAAAAGCTTTAAGAATTTCCATATTTGTGTTGGTTTAATTAGTCCTAAATTCCAATGGGGGATTATTAAACTAGACTGAGCAATAATTGTTGAACTTGTGAGCAAAACATGGACTAAAACTGGGACTAAATCAGGAGGATAAACTAGAGCAAACAAGGAATAAAGCTCACATAAAAAGCACTAGATGTAGAGAAAACAAACCATTTGATGTCAATTTCATGTGATCCTACATATTCAGTCCCATTTCTCTCACTTGCTCTTCCTTTTGTGCCTAGCACTTGATTTTGCACGTTCATGTGTAAGGATAGTGTGTCCCAATAGTTATAAGAGCTAGGGGGAAGTGCGCTCCAACCCTTAAAAGGATCCCTTCAGACCGAGTGAGGTGAGGAGCTGACTTGGGAACGAAGTGGCTCCCAGAACTCTATCAGTGAAAGGAAAAATGCCGTCCAGCTGTTGAAAAGAACTGCACAAATGTACCTATAACTTTACAATTAACCACGCATAAAAAAAAAAAAATTATATATATATATTATATAAAAATTATTTATATATATATATAAAATTATATATATATATATATATATGTTGGTATATCTTAGTTAGACGTAAATACAACTGAATTCCTTACTGTTGTGTTTTAAAGTGTTTACAACTAATAACTCAGAATGCATAAATGGTAAACATTGGTAAAATGTTTACCAATATAGACATGTTAACATTGTTGGAAAGCTTAGATTCTCCACAATTCAACCATCATGTTCATTTTATGGACACAGTGAGCACCAAAGCACAATTAACACAGATATAGCAGCATGTCAAAATGTAAACATGACAAAGCAGCCACAAAAACAACTACTTTGAGTAATGTTTGAACTGATGCAGCTTGGGCTGTGTTTTACTCGCCCAATTTTCATGTATATATTCAGAAACTAGAAGGTGTTAGCTTTCAAATGATGTGGGTATGCAAAATAGATGAGAATTTCCCAAATTGAGTTGGATGTTAGGGGTTAAAATATGAATATTGCAAAATTGCTATTTCTCGTAATAAACAAATCTATGGATGTTCGGGCTCCATGGGGTCAGCGGGATCTAGCACACGGTTGATCCGATTGAGGGACCCCGTTGCCGGCCAGCGTTTCTCAGCTGTCCAGGGAGGCCCTCGGTCGGATCACCCCCGGGCTGGATCCCGCTGGCTGCGTGGGGCTTAGATGTTCGGCGTTGGGCTTCTAACCAACTTCTCCGTGGTATGATTATGTATGTTAATAAACATTAATTAATTACCTTATGTTGTCCGACGGCAGTGTCTAAACATCACTTCTCTTGTTAATATTGTAAAGCCCTCCAGAGCGTCCAGCTCCAGGTTGCACGTGATCCAAATGATCCAATGAGCTGCTGTCAGTCTGGGTTGCTGCTGCTGCTACTTTTAGACACAGCAGGCAAACCTGTGGCAAGCTGGACGATGGAACAGAAGGAGAAGATGATGAAAAAAAGAGAGCAGAGAAAGTGTGGACTGCTGGAAGAACTGTGGTGAACTGGTGAAAGAAAAGTGAAATGGTGCTCAATGATGACCCTGCACATTTAGAGGATGTTTGGCTCAACCTGCTGCTGTGAAGCAGGATTCTCCACCATGAACATAATCTAAAATAAATATGGATCCAGGCTCAAAATGAGCTCCTTGATGTGTGCTTTAGAATGGCTTAGTCTGCATTCAAACCAGGTTTAAAGCCTTGCAGGTCAGCATAAAGCCCACTGCCAACATTAAGACAGAAAAAAGAGACAAAGAAAGAAAAAAATGGTCAGTTCAGGTGTTTTACAAAAGATTTGAATCAGGACATTGTCTATATAACAAACTGAACGATTGTTTTTCCCTACTTCAAAAAAAACACTTTAGATTTTTAATTGGAAAACTGTTCCTTTTTCAATATATTTTTTATTTCAAAAGTATAACATATATATAAAAGTATAACGTGGATGCATAAACACATTTTATTTCACTGTTAAATTCTGTTTAAAGCAACATATAATTTAAAATTATATTATTATTATACTTAAAAATGTCTCCAGACCTTTACTGGTTGATGATTTTCTTTATTCGGACCCCGCTGATTTTTAATTTCAGGTTCAGGTGCACCTCCCCAAAATTATAGGTAAGTGCCGACAGTGCTGCAGACAGGAGGCCTCTGATTGGTCATATCTACATCCTTTCTACACTACTCGTATTTCCTGTTTGGTACCTAATGGCAGAAACTCTGGCTGTAGTGCCATCCACAACGCCTGGCACACCTCGGACACTATTCCAGACACCGTGAAGGACGCTAGTTTGTGGCTCTGTGCGATGGTCTGTTGTTTTGCACCCGAAGCCAAAACATGCAGCGTCCCACGTTGGATGAGGGGTTGTAGACGGCGGACAAGCTTGTCAAACAACACACGGACACCCACAATCCTAGGTATTCCATGTTTGTCCCTCTTGCGTTGTGGCGTGGAGTAACATAGCGCAGACCACGCTTCAGAATTCGGCATAAATCAAAAATACCTGCAACAAGCTAACTGCGACACACTGCTGCGGGAGGATAACCAGCCCTTTAGTTTCCAGACTTTGTTTTGCTACTAGCTGTAGTAGCTTAGTACTACAGCTCACACCAGAAGCCAAATCAAACTCATTTTCATGGTATGGTGCTGGACTTTTGTTTTTTCTATTTCTCACCTTTTTACCTTGTATTGGTATATGTTATTATAAATTATTGTCTTTTGCTGAATCTCATTTGGCCAAATTCTACCCAATTTATGGCTGCATGTGTTTTCTTTCCTTCTTAGTTTAACTCTTCTATAAATATCTATCATTTTGTATTCTTGTAATTTATATAGTCATTGCTCTGCTTTTCCCCCCATTTGTTGTCTACTGTTATCTTTTTATTATGTTTCCCCATGGCATTATAGTTATCTAAGTTTATCCAGTCTTTTTCCCGTCCTCTAGTTATTTTGTGCTTCTTAGATATTGGTCTCATTTCCTTTCTGTGTCATCCAGTTCTTCCTAGTTACATATAAGCCCTGTTGCATTTCTCAGTTGCTCTCCGTTGCCACCTAGTGGCACTTTCCTTTCCCCTCAGTTCCCTTTTAGATCTTTCTTTCCACACCTGCTACCAGTTGGTTAATTACTCCATGCATTGTTTATTCTCCTCTACAGTATATATATACTTATGCTTGTTACCTTTCGTTTTAGTCTATGTTCTGGCTCCTGCATTTCCAGGGATGTGTACGTCACATCCTCAAATAAATGAACTGCAGGCCGCCTCTGTGCACTTAAGTCCTCTACACTACTCCACTACTTTTGAAAAGAGATTAGTTTAGCTAAAGTAGACCTCAATAAACAGCAAATGGAGGGGGCACATATGGCTGCTTTACTATTATCTAACAGATGGTGAACCTTTTTAAAATACAAGCCTTTTGAATTCTCATACACCCTGTGTTTGTGGTCCATCGCCTCCCAGTATGATACTGGGCTCATTCAGAACCTGGAAGCTAAACCTGACCCCTCCTGGTTGACTGGAGAGGAGGTGTTAGGAGTTTTTTTTATGTTTGGACCATCCAGCCATCCTGTTTTGTTCTTCTACTGACACCTTGTGGTGGAATACATGTATCACTACTACTGTAAGCTTGGTTGCATTTAGATCAGTGGCTCAGACCGAGAATATGTCAGCTTTTGTTTATTCTGCTGAAACCAAAAGCAGGATCCTCACAGCATTTTATTTGACATTAACTTTTCAGGTTAGAAACTCATATTCATTTTTCCTTTTCATTAAACTGTAAGAGGACTGAATTATTTGCAGAAGCAGTTAATGTGATTACCATCTATGCTTCAATCTAACCTGGAAAGCCAAAAAGAGATGAACATATGAAAAGATGTTGCTTGAAATTTCAAAGTTAATCATTGCTTCATTGATACTTGCGGGTCCTGCAGGTTTGTAACATAAAGACAAAGAAGCAGCACAGAAAACTTGTCCTCACATTATAGAAGTGATTGAGATTGACTCCATTCTTAACCTTTTATTGCTCGATGTGTAAATAGCCTTTGCTCTCCAACATCTACAGGCTCCTGTAATGAAGGACACAATGTGCAACAGACTGAGAATAACTTCTAAATGCCAAGCTCTACTACCACAGTTCTTTTATGGATTCATTTATTCTGCTTCTTTTCTATGTCTGCTTCTGTCTCCTTGAACCCCAGTCGGCCTCTGCAGATGGTCGCTCACAGTGAAGGCTGGTTCTGCTGTTAAAGGGGAGTTTTCCTCTCCACTGTCGCTACAAGCATGCTTAGAGTGAAGGATTGCTGAAGAGTCGATGCAATCAGCTGGTTTTCCTTAGAAAACTTTCTACCAGTCTGACTTTTTGACCTGGTTGAATTGTCTCAGTAGGGCTATGGAAATAAACTGAAATTAATTGAATTGAATTAATGCAAATATACATCCCTTATATGTCATAGCTACAACTTTTTCATCAACAATTGGTCCGCTGAAAATGTAGGCAGCTGCAGAATAAAAGCATTAACTTTTCTGGTATCTAAATTGTTTTATAAATATTGTTGGGACCAAAACATCATCTTCACATACCAAGCAGAACCTTATGTTTGCAGTTATAATGGTCTGCTTGTGAAAGCAAAGCTGTTGGGCTATCATCTACTGTACATTGGTTTTATTGGACTGAAATGGGACAAAATCAGACCAACCAAACAGTATCATTTAAACTATTTCTGGACTAAATCAAGACTATCACTGACCATATTTAGCCTAAAAACCAACACCTAAAATTTCGTCTGTGTTTTGGGAGGAAGCAGTTCCATGTTAACCTGTTCTGTTGTGACCTTCCTTAATAGCTGTTCTCCAACCCATATCCTGTGAGCTCTCTGCTGATGAGCTCATATTGGAGTCATATATGTTGTAGCACAGTTGAAGGGAATGGAGTTTGAGTTCAAAACAAACCCAATTAGTCTCTGACTGTGTTTAACTTTATCTGGATCTCCCTCATTCTTCACACTCTCATAAGAACCAGCCTGTTCTCAACCATCCTTTTCAGCTCTCCCACAGAAACACACCACTTAAACCAACAGACCGGATCCAACTCACTCCTCCCTGGCACCATCTTCTTCCCCTGCAAATTTAAACTATTGAACTAATGCTTCATTCAATTTCCAATTCTCCAGTCACTTAGTTTTTGCATCATGTCCATCAGACTAATGAGCATTTGATTTCTCAAACGGACTGAGAAAGATCTGGACTTCCATCGCCTTCCAGCGCATAAAGGTTAGAGGTTAACCACTGTCTCCCAAAGTGGATCATTGGAGGGACAGTGGTTGGATGGCTTAAACCTCTATTCCCAGTATGGTGCAATCGGTTGCACATAAAGTGTGAAGAACATGCAAAGATGGAAGAAACGGCTGATTTTAAAGGAATTTTTGGATGAATTTGGACTAATGGTTGCAGTACAGGCCTCAGCGCTGTACCGGAGTTTGGCCCAAATTGGGACAAAGGCACAAGAAATCTGACTGAATCCAAACCACAACAAAAGCTGGACAGAAGATTAAGCTAACTTCACTTTGTCTTAACTTCATGTAAATCCAAACAGATCTGAAGTGATGGTAAGTCTGGAGTTAGAGGTGAGAGGGGAAAACCAGCAAAATCTTGGGTTCAGAGACAGATGGCATCATAGCAGAAGTATAATCTAGAGAGCTGCTGTGTTACCCTGTAGAAGCAGTATTTGCATAAGTAGGACAACCAAAGCTGGAAGCCAGCCCAAACATCTGGGATGCTCAGTTGAATTTGTTCAGTTTTAAAGTAGTTCCACTAATCATACCTCTTAAATATGGATTTTAAACTTTCTATAAACAAAATTCTTTCTGACTTCGATATTTTGTATGACTGGGAATCTTAAGGATCTTTGTTACATGCCAGAATTTTTTGGATAATGGCAAGTTTCAGCCTTGTTGTGCATCGAGTAATATACTGGGGGTAACGAGGGGCGATTGGCCTCCAACAACCACCTCCCCATCAGGAATCGTAAGGTCGGGAGAAAATCAAAAATGTTTGAAATTTAGTCAGCCCTTGTGAGGTGTTTGTGAGTGAATGCTGTTGATATCATGGTTCTGCCCTCTGATTAAGTTCATTTTTAGTTTCTTTGATATTCTGTGTCTTTGTAGTTGTTTTCTGCCGCTTTGGTATCTTTTTAGTTACTCTTTGGTGCCCCCTTGTGTCTGTTACTTCCCCTTGGCTCCTTTGTTCTGTTCCCTGCATATACACCACTTCTTCTGTTCCAGTTTGCTGATTTCTTGTTGTTTTGTTGCTTCCTTGTCTCCTGCTCCCCACGTGTATTTTCACTGATATTTATTGGATTTTGTTTGGTTTTCAGTTTTTTTGCATTTTTCTGGATTATGCTGATGAAGGTTCTCAGTCATCCAGGTCATAGTCATTCCGTAAAAACTCAAAAAATATCCCTTGGACTTGGTTTCCAAGATTTGAAGACGTTTCGCCACCTCTCCAGGAAGCTTTCTATTTGCTTTCATTTGCATGTTTCCAAGCGATACAAGGCTTTGTCTGTATTAGACTCAAACTCACTGCGGATCCAGACATTTGAATTGAGAAAGCTTCCTGGAGAGGTGGTGAAACGTCTTCTTCTTTTTTTTTTTTTTTTTTTTTTACGCGAAACGTCTTCAAATCTTGGAAACCAAGTCCAGTGGATATTTTTTTAATTTTTACGGAATTTTTCTGAGTTGCCTGTTAGTCCTTTATTAAATCAGTAAAACACATCTCTGCATTTGGGTCCTCAAAGCCTCCAGCCAACCTGACTGTCATACCCGGACCAACGCCATGTGGTCTTTGTTTTCCTACAGTAATTCCTATAGGGAGAACCGGGAGTATTCCTGAAGCTTCAGAGAGAGGGACACACCAGGCCATTTCGGCCAGTAGCATTTACAGAGTGTGGAGGAAGGTGTGTGTGACGTATGTCTGGTGCCAGCTGCCTCAGTTTTTGTAGCTAGCGCGTGGTGCAAGTGAGGATAAGAAGCAATGGACTCGGCCTACGAACGCAGTAAAAGGAAGAGGAAAGGCAATGCAGAGAGGGAAAGAAACAAAAAAGAAAGGCGCTGGAGGAGGAGGACGCAACCAAATGCAGAACAGTAACAAATTTAATACAGCGGTAAAGTTACTGTATATTCCAACCTTAGAAATTGCAGTAGGTCCTTCTAGATCAGTGTTTCCCAACCTTTTTTACTTGTGTTCCCCTTTGGCCAATTTTTTGTACCATGAGTTCCCCTCTCAGTCAAAATTATTGATGATTGTCTAAAAGTGGAACGTACCACAACTGGAATAAAGACTATTTTATTTAATCTTTTAATTTGAGCATTTAATCTTTTTAATTTATGCTTTCCTTCTCAAATAAATAAAACAACATAAATATGTTGCCTGGAAGTTAGTAACTAATCAAAATAAATGACAAATAAAATCATATTATAAACATGTATTTATAAAAAGTTGAGCTTACGTATTATCACATTTAAACGTGATGAACAACAATTAAAGTCAGACTGACTAAATTTGTTTTGCTCATCAAGACTTGCTGCTTTGATGAGCCCCGATAGCTCAGAGTGAAAAACAGGCTGTTCTCTACATCCAGTCTGTTTCTTTGCTTGGTTTAGAGTGTCTAAATGCTCAATGTGAACTCAAACATAGAAGAAAAACCTACTTTTTGGTTTGGTGCACTATTTTATTTTACTAGCTAAGAAATCAGTCATGTCGGTCAATCATGTGGTGTCCTGACCTGGTGACATGACTGAAAAGTTATGCCAGCCCTGCTGACAGTTGAAGCAGGGCTGATTTACCAGAACCTCCCGCACTGCATGTGTTCAATCAAGGGAGTTCTTCTTCATCTTCCAGATTGACGAGTCCGAGCAGCAGCATCTCTCTGCGCCGCTGAGTCGGACGTCTGGTTTTTTTGGATGAACATTGTAAGCTGGTAGGTTGCATCAGAGCGTCGTGCCGTACAGTGGAAGAAGGAACATTGTGAGCTGTGAACTTTTACACCCTGCGATTTCATCGTACAGTTTGAGCTATAGTTAAATACAACGATGGAAAATATCGTACGGTGGATGCCCGACTTAAAATATGCAGGTCTTGTTGGGAGCGCCAGACCTCCAGCATACCGCCATGAGGCAGCGCTTGAAATCCCTGCTGAAAGCTCTCTGCTGCGGCCAACCTGGTGGGGGATTTTCCTGCTGCCGTTCATAGTGGCTGAAAGTAAATAGAAAGAGTTTTTAAGGTTTGTGGTAAAAACTGCAAGTACTACAATATACAATCAAATATTTTTCATCAGCAGATTTGAACATTTCTAGTTAATTTGGATATTCATAAACTGTTTCTCAATAGTTCATAGAAAATGTTTTTCTGCAGAAATAATGATCAGAGCTCGCTCTCTGTGGCTTCTACATAACACTCCACTCTTCCGGATTTTTTTAAATTTAAATTCTGGTTTAACTCCCTTGATATTTATTTATTTTTCATATCCAGAATGTCTGCAGAAGTGATGACAGCTTGCAGGTAGTGTCAGTGTGCGGCAAAAAATTATTTTCTGATTGGTTGATGCTCCGACGTCCATCGGCAAAAGTTGAGTTTTCTGATCTCCAGCTTCGGGACGTCAGGCGCTCAGATGCACTGCTCTCGATGGTTGGATGTGCCGCTGGACCGCTCAACACCGTCACCCATTGACTTTGTGTGTAAATAAGATGTTTTAATGCAGAAAATGCCCCCGGTGGGAACACAACCAGAGTTTCCTAGTAGTAACATGGACTCAGCCTTTCCCTTCACTGGCCCCAGACCTGAAAGTCACTCCCACTGCCCTCATTCTGCATGAACTCCATTAATTCTTTTGAGAAGCAAAGACATCACTGACATAACAATGTATACCATTTTTCATATTCCTGTAATTTTTTGTTTTATTACTGTGAAGCGCTTTGTAATTCTGTCATCTTTAAAAGGTGCCGGACAGAAATTATTTTTCTTCCTTGAAATGGTCTAAACAAGCACTAAATATGCAGGATAAGACCAAACTGGTCCAATCATTAAAGAACGATGAAGATCCTGTTCTGTTTCTGCTGACCACCCCATCCACAGTCATCCTCTTCACCTTTAAGTGGTGTTTATGTGAAGCACTTCTATGCTGATGCTCTGCTCCAAACTGAACTGTGCCTGTGGTAAACCTCTTTCACTCTAATCCAAACCATCCATTCGCTGTCAGGAAGACTATTTATTTCCCTTGTGTTTGTTTGACCAGGGAAGGGTGGGAGACACTGGAGAAAATGTAGAGAAGGAAGGCACAGCAACAATGTGTTGGAGGAAAATGGTGGCTGATGAAAACAGGAAAGCATTGTGTTCACATGTGAGGATTAGTGTGTGTGTGCTGTGAATATGCAGTGGTACCTGTACTCTGTCTCAATCTGTCAGACGCTCTGACACAGATCTATGGTGCAACAAAGCCAGGCTGACGTAATTAAAGCTTCTCTATGGACGTTTATCTATTCGTTTTTTCACCCTCTGCAGGATCTCGCTCAGTGTGCAGCTCTATAAACAGGATTCAAATGTATCTGGATCGCTTTATATTTTTGCACATTAGTAAAGCTAGCTTTGGCATTGTTACCTTTCCCAGAATTAGAACAAGCTGGTGTGTCTGTGCAGGTGTAAGGTGTGTGACACTTTTATTACCAGCCAATAGGAGCAATATCTTCTCCAGCACAGGCCAGACGCAGGTGACAGTTTGTTGTCTTAAATTCTTTGGGGAGCAGTCATTCACTCCTTCAAGTCTGCAGCAGCGTTAAACTGTGTCACTCAGGCAACCCGCGCGTAACATTTTCATTAGACTAAAACTTATTTACATTTCAGAAGCCTACAGCCTTTATGTTACTGCCTTCATCTTGCATGTGGATAAAGAGGTCAGGAGTGCAAGCGATGCCTGCTTCCTTAGGCCTCACATGGAAGGTCACACTGGTAGGACTGACCAATCAGGGCCTTTCAAGGTCACCATTAAAGTTGTAGGGAAACTGCTGTTCCAACCGTTGCATTTCGGAATTCTCCCGAATGGTGCACGACGTTACACGAGTGAATAAAGTGAATGTGATTGGTCGATTATCAAGAGGGCGGGATTGTTGTAGCGGAAGGTTCGCAAGCGCTTTGGTTGTGGCCGGTTTGTCTGAAGCATCTTGCTAACCAGTTAGCAACTTAGTGCTAGTAGGTTCCCAATGGGAAATTCCATTGGGACCAAGTAGCACTAAATTGGTGACTTAGAAACGACACTGTCAAGGAACGCTATGGACAGAGGAAACATGCAAGAGGAGGAGAGTTTAGTGTCAGAGGTCATGGATGAGTCTCCTCCGTCATTTATTTTTTATTTAGAGGAGGAAAGGGGAGACGGAGTTGTTGTGGAAGAGGACGCCAGGGTGGCAGAAGCTTGGTTTGGTGTAGAAGGCTTACAGCCGTACATGTTTGAGCCCTTGCCTCGCAACGCTGCCAGTTCTGTTAGCTCTACGCCTGCTGAAGACACAGACGTCCATCCCTGTGAACACTGGGACGGAACTCAATGGGAAAGGAAATAATTCTTATTTCAACCATTGCGTATATTTCGATACTAACTGGCCTGCATACGATAATGAAAAACACCCCCACAGATTTTAAGACGAGATTTTTTTTTAAATAGAAATTTTCCAACTTTTGGGAGAATATCGTCTGATAAAGAGTACATATATATACATGTTTAAGCCAGAATGATTTGAAATTTAAATATGATTTTCCTACGACCTGCTGTTTGTTAGAGTAGGTCAGTAACTTCAGAGGCATCTTCTCTGTCCTTCATCCTCCAGAGATTAAAAGAATCATCTTCATTGTTGTTATCTTGCCTTTTATTATAATCATATCCAGATATTTTTGTTTAGTTTATTTAATGATAACATTGTATTTTCCAAGAGGCTTTTCCAAGAGAAGCTAGTGCTAGAGATTCTCAGCATTTTCATGAATGTTTTATTCATAAATTAGTTGGGCATTAGTGTTTGAGCATCAGGAAATGACTTATTTCGGTAATATTCCTAAACTGTTCATCAGTGAGTAAGTATCATATGTATTTTGAGAGGCATAAATCAAAATCTCAAACCACATCTATGCTTGTCCTGATATCAATTGGACATGAGAGTAATCCGACGAGCAAAAACTGGTTGAAAAGACGACATGATTTATGTCTAAATTTTGTTGAAAAGTGAAAAGCTGTAATATTCAGATAGTTGAAAATATGTTGAAAACTGGGTTTGTAACGTTTTGGAATAAATTGGGAAGAATCAAAACAAAATCAGAGTGACCAAAACAACCCAATTTTCAACAACTAACTACAAGACTAGTAAATCCAGACTATGAAGGACCGACCAGATTAAGCCTAAAAACCAAAGTCTAAATTATGTCTGGTTTGCTAGTAAGATTTAAAGCAATTAAACGCAAATCTGTTTATAATGATGAAACAGCAACTCATTGTTCGGATTGTTGAAGGATGATGGAAGAAACATTGACTGTTTATCTGTTGAACTGGACCAAAGGACGATCGAGGTATTAACGCATCACAGCCAAAGTAGTTGGCATGAAATCTATCTGAATGTGATTAGAAACAATCTTGGACTTAGACATAAAAGGACATGGGATCACATCCGGATTGTTTTGCATCTCATTATCTTTGCTAAGAGACTCTGCATACGTCCTCTATGATTCCTCTAAAGTCAGTGTGGATTGTCAAATGTTTCTCACCATCTCCTGTCCTCCAATTACCTTGCATTAAAACTTTTAACTGGTATGGTACATTTGTACAGTTTATGTCTACAAAACCCATCAATGTGCAGTTTTACTAGTGGTTCCTAGAATTTCTAAAGTAGAATGGGAGGCAGATCTTTTAGTTCTCAGGCTCCTCTCCTGTGGAACCATCTACCAGTTTTAGTCTGTGAGGCAGACACCCTGTCTACTTTTAAGGCTAGGCTTAAAATGTTCCTTTTTGATAAAGCTGATAGTTAGAGTGGCTCCGGTTGTCCTGAGCTATCTCTATAGTTATGCTGCTATAGGCTTAGACTGCTGGAGAACATAGGGACCCCTTTTTTATCATTCTTCTTCATTCGTTCTATCTCTATTCCCCCAATCAGCAGTATCTGTTAGTTCAATCTCTTTTTCATCATAGCAGCATCATCTGGTCTGTTTTTGTTTGGCTTTGAATCCATCCTGGAGAGAAATATCAGCCCTGCTGCCATCAACACCATTTGATTATAGATGTTGGATCTGTTTTTCAGTGTAGTCCTGTTTCTCTCCTAGAGCTAGCTATGGGCTCAGCCTTTACCAGGGACGGCTGGTGGAGTTTTCTCCAGGTGGGCCTATAAATTCAAAACAGACATAGACCAAAAAACAATCAAATATATATTAAGTTATCACACCAATATATGTACATCAATGCCAACAACAAAAAACAACATTTTAAAATGTTCTGCAAACTACTTTAAATCAGTCCTAGCTCTCTTTATCCATGCTGGGTCAGATCCTGACGTTTGAAAAAGAAGGCAGGGAATGCAGAATAAAGCATTAGCCTCGCTGGATTCAGTTAGCCTAGCCTTGTTGCTAAATAATTCTATAAACCTGTCAATCAGCCCCACTTTATAACAGACGGCTGTGAAGTCAGCACTGTGGTGGGAGGTGGTGTGGAGATAAAGCTGCTTTCAGCTCTGGTGCAGGAGAGCTGCTCCCCAGGATGCTCCTATCTTAACCATTGAAGAGAAGCTGCTGTGCATGGACAACTTTTAACCAGTCTGTGGGGAAAGATTTTTGCTTTAATTATTTATCTGGTACATCTAAAAATATGTGAATATCTTTTTTAAATATTTTTATTTTATAATCTAATTTGTATTAGTTTTTATTATGTTTTAATCAAGGTCATTGGGTGAGTGGGGGGGAGATCTAGCGCCCTCTATCGTCCAACCACTGTCCAACTGGTTTTTACTGTGACTAAGTGGATGTTCTCTCTTTCATCCCTCTGTCAAGAAAAATTGCTCAGTGATCATCTGCTTAAATGTTTCTTTCCCAGACAGAGCCACCTGTGGAGCTAGCGTACTGTTAGTTTTTGTAACATAGAACGTGTTTATAGATCGGTGCTTCTATGTTCCTTTTCTATGTCTGCTTCTGTCTTCTTGAACCCCAGTCAGCCTTATCAGATGACCTCTCACACTGACCCTGGGTCTGGTTCTGGTTTAAGTTTCTTCCTGTTAAAAGGGAGCTTTTTCTCTCCACTATCGCTGCATGCATAGTAAGTGTGAGGGAGGGTTGTGAATATTAACTGCCTCTATATGCCAGTCCAGGAGAAATCTATGGTTAGAGTGGCTCAGCAAAAATTGAAATCTTAAATAGGTTGTTTTTTTTTTCTTGAACTAAGAGCATTTTTTCTTGGATTCAGGAGGTTACCAATGGAACAAGACTGTTTACATTTAAAGAAAAAACAATTGCATTGTCTCATTGCAAGTGTATACTGTCTAATTATTTTATTATAAGAGTAAAATACGCATTCCATTGGCAAATCAGCTTATTTACCTACTAAAAGTAAGGGTAAATACACTTAATTTAAGAAATTTTTACTTATTTCTAGTTCATTTTTTTGCAGTGTGAGAAGAGATTATGTGTTTTGAATTAAAGCTATATAAATAATCAGAACTGAATTACATCTGTAAAGAACATCTTTGCGGTACGTTTGTACGGAACCGGGTGTTCTTTAATCAGGGACCATCCTGCTGCTGGGTTTGGAGGATCTGATTGCCGGAAATATTCTCATTTTATCTGTGTCAACTCCTGAATGAAAGACACGCCCCTTGGGGACAGACTGCAAATTCCTTAAATAAACTTGATATCAGAAGCTGAGTTTGTTAATTTGTTTCCATTTAGGAAGGAAGCAATAACTTCTGTCTTGCATGATGTGAAGCCAGAAACATACACAGCCAGCACCTCCTCACCTCCGTTCAGCTGAGGGTGTGTGTGTGTGTCTGGGTGGGGGTTGTTTTGGGGGGGGGGGGGGGTGAATTTGCGGCCAGCTCTGAAAGGGTAATCCATCTCTATCACTTAAATGATTATCCCCATTAATCTGTTGTAAACTAATAAAGTAACACCCCCCACCCCCACCGCCACGGTCCTCTGCTCTGAATGCAGGTTCATTAAGTCTTCAGTACATTAATACGTCTTCATGTCCCCCATTGCTGCTATCATCTGGTGCTTCGGGCCCCCAGAGGACCCGGAGGAGATTAGCTCTTCCTCTATGTATAAAAAGGTGTAGACACATTTTGCCCTGTTTGTGTGGGTGGGTATGTGTTGGGTGGGGGGAAAAGACAGCAGGCCCCTAGTCTATTTGACCTGAAGTGAGTGAGAAGCGTTCGGGGCCCCGGCTCTTTGAGACTTTCACTGAGATGAGCTGATGAGCTCTTTGAATTTAATTTTGGACTCATATGGCCTCAGCAGTCGCCACGGTAATTTGCCTGATCAGGTTAGGGGATGGATACTGCTGGTGATCAATCATCTGGGTTGTCACGGTGACTGGAGGGGCTGGTTGCCATGAGGCCACTTGTAATTGGTGCTGGATGGATGTGGCTGTGTTTGCAGAGCACTTCGAACAAAAGTTTGGTCAATTAAAGCTCCTTAAAATGAACCCCCTACAGGCACACACCTGTTTTGTTTGTTTTTTTGTTTTTTTTGGGGGGGGGACGAGAGAGAAATGCTCATAGAGATAACATCTGACAGAGTTTGTGTTGTTGAGTGATTCTGGCTATCATTTAAATTCACACGTGGCCCTCAGCTGTTCTCCAGCATGGTTTACGTTGAACTAACTGCTGAATTTTTGTGAAGCATCTTGATTGATAGAACCTGCAGGACAAACTGAAAGGGACTGCTTCAATTTGGCTTCATTTAGAAATGTCCAAGTATTGCTGTCAGCCCATGCATCTCTACCTGCCTCCCGGCCTATGACCATCTCATACTGTATGCACTCTGACAAAGTTCCAGCTGTATGTCAGCTGTTTTCAGACTGCGAGGTGGCACCTGTGCAGAGATGAACGCAAAAATGGTCTGGCTATCAGTAAAACCTGTAATGATCTCGGCACTGATTCTGGGCTGGTCACTCAGTCCGTACACCTGCTCTGCTCCACCCATCTGCAGTCAGCTCTCACCAGCTTCTCCTGTTTCCATTACTATCGAATCCCCATCAGACCAGTACTCAGTGCCAGATTATCTCATACCCACCCGGTAAAGTTAATCCAGTGTAATGCAAGTTATCTGTTTACTGACGCCTTGATACTGAGCCTGCCTGATCCAATTCTGACTCTCTCTGCCTGCCTGGATATCCTCTCAGTTCCACCTCTGCTTCTCTGAATCTGTCCAACCTGGACTGCCTGCTCTCCTCTCTGGATCTGGAAAGCCCCACAAAACTGCCTGCCTTGCTCCCTCTGGACCACAAACCGTAAAGTTTCACAACCTGCCTGCCGATCCGCTGCCGCCTGCCTGCTTCTCTCAAACTCAGTCCCGTTCACCAAACACGCTTCTTAATAAACTGTGTTTCAAAATCACTGACCTGTCTTGGTTGTATTTGGGTCCAGCCTCTGTTTCTTACAAAACATTCTTAAATCAAGTATATTAACCCTTAATTTGAGCAGGTAAATAGGATGATTTGCCAATGAAATTAATATTTTTTACTTCTAAAATAAGACACTTCAAATAAGAAATTTAAATAGTTTTTTCGTATTTCAAATGTAAATTGTCTTGTTCTATTAGCAAGACAATGGGACCTCTTGTTCTACTCTTTAAGGCTCTTTTCTTATGGGAAAAATGGCTGGCAAAGACAGATGGGGCTATCAGTTTTCCAGTTTTTCATTATGTAAAACTAAAACCAACACATTTGAGGTGATTTAATGAATTTATCTTTAATCAGTAACAAATAAAAACAATAATTTTTGTCGCGATCAATGAGTCTGGGAGCAGCCATTATTGCCCTCGTGACCTCCCTCCTGCCATCTTCCAGGGGTGACGTCACGGTGCGGTAAGCCTAGCGCCATTCTCTCCGCTTTACAAGCAGAATCAATGGGAGCTACTAGACACATCTGCAATCAACAACAATTATTGAAGATTTCCAGAGGACTTCACCATTGAAATTCACCAGAGCTATAGTGAAACTGACAATGCCCACGTGCATGGCAGCTGGATGTTGGAATGCATCGGGTAAAAGTGAAAAAAAAGAGTTATTTCACCTTTCCAATTCGTGATCTTTAATAGACGGGTTCGTCGTTAGATTGCCGACTTGAAGAGGGAAGATTTGGCATCAAACTTCTGGCCAGAGAAAAAACACGTAATATGTAGCCAACTTTTGGAAGAAGAATGTTTATAAGATGGCTTGGATAATAGCGCGTTGTGACAAACACCAGATACAGCACTAGGACTTGATCAACAGCCGATACCTTACCGTGACGTCACAAACCAGTAGGTGGCAGTAGTGTTCTTTGACCAACATGGATGCCTCCAGTAAAGAACATTCAAATGAAAATTACTCTTTATTAGAAACACTTATTATTTATTGAACAGTATGGAATAATTTCATATTTAAAGTACTATCAGTAAGTTTGAATTTTGAACATGACCGGAATTTTCCTTTAAAGACTTAAGGTTCATCATGGTGTCTTTTGCCATCTTAAGTTTTGCTCTGTCTGATATCAGTTCTAGTTATTTGATTGTTTAGGTGAGATTGTGGCTGAGCCAGTCCATAATATGGACAGAATGGAGTCTTTGGTCTGAATGTTCTGAACTAGCTTGAGTTCAAATTGTTAAAATCATGCTGCCTTGTTGGACAGCATTCAGGTCGTCCTCTTACCTTCTCCCCACGTCTACACCCCCACTGTTTGAGTGTTCAGATGTGTTTGAGGGATTCTTTTGACCCAGAAGCCTGAAAAAGTCCGACCCAAAACGACCCAATGAGCTATGAAGCATGAGGATAATAGATATCCTAAAAAAAAATGCTGGTTAATGGGTATATCATTGTTTGTCAGCAGTTTTTAGAGTTAAAACCTTAAGCTGTTATTGAAATTAGAATTTCTTGGTGTGGGTCAAGTGTCAGAAGTCCTCTTACCTCCTGTTTCTGCAGCTTCCTGAAGCTGGTCGGAAGTTCTTGACTTTGTGCCTCTTTGGCCTGTCACACACAAAGATATTTAAGGGTTGGAAAGTCCAGAGCTCCGATTCCCTCCCAGAAATCCCAGCAGCATAAATAAGGAGTGAACTAAAATGTGCTGTATGTCATAAATCTGCTGTGCGGGACTCAGAGTTACATACAACCCACTTTATCAATATACATAAAACAATCATGCTCAGCAGATTAATGACAATGTTACATCTTCTTTAAATGATGGCTTCAAATGTGTTAGAGAGGCTTCATCATAGCAGATTTAATGTTTTCAACCATGGATTTCCAAATTTTTTAAACAGGTTCTATACTTTCTGACATTTGAAGCATGGTGGTTGTAACCCTCCTCTTTTAATTTAATTAAAATCAGTTTATTGCTATAGCAGTAATTCACAACACATGTCATCTCAAGGCACTTTACAATACAACCAGATCGTACAGTCAAATTGTTTCAAAGTTTTCTATCTAAGGAAAACCAGTTGATTGCATCGACTCATTGACTTAAAGGCAATCGCTCACCCTAAGCATGCTTGTAGTAACAGTGGAGAGGAAAAACTCCATTTGAACAGGAAGAAACCTCCAGCAGAACCAGGCTCAGTGTGAGCGGCCGACTGGGGTTCAAGGAGACAGAAGCAGAGATACGAAAGGCAACTGTCACACAGCTCCACAGGTGGCCGCGTCCAGGAAAGACAAAGCCAGGCAGACAATCTCGAACATCTATTAACAAAGGTGCTGATGGCTGCAGCACAGCGGATATTTCTCTCTAGGATGGTAAATATCATAAGGAATATTTATGATATTGACGCCAGTCAGTCCAGTCTGCTTTCCTCAGACATGGTTTCCATCTAAGGTGCGTGCTAACCTTGGTAAGTAAGGAAACAAAGCATGTTTCCTTTGATTTAATGACTCTTTAACATCTTGATAAGTAGTTTTATTGCAGTTCCAGTTGATGGTGAATGGTCATTTTAATTACAGTAAATACATATTTTTAACTTTTTCCATTTACGACACTCAGGCAACACTAAAGGATTTATGCAGCTTGCTGCTCTGCGCTTGAGGATAGTTCATTTCTGTCCAGCTGCCCTTTGATTTGCTCAGCTGTTAAACTCAGAGTTCCTAAGAGAAGCCGGCAGGTCAACATTTCCAGGTTTTATCCTTGATAGCTACAACTTTGACTTACACATTTTTTTTAACTTCAGTTTCTTTGGCTGTTTCTCAATTCACAAGAACGCTAGTACAGACTTATGTCCTTGCCAAGTACGTTCTTAAGAAGAACACAGGAAAGTATGGACTGAGGGAGAAGGGGAGCACCCAGCATTAATATGGGTCAATTGGAACAGAAGTATAATGATGACATCAACGAATTCAAAGCTAGTGTGGAGATGCATTTCATCTCCTGTTATTAACAGTTTTTAGATAACAAATAAATCAATAATAAACTGTTTCATAATAAACAAAGTCAGATAAACACAAATCAGATTAAGATTTTGCCAAATAAAATAAAAAGTCGCCAACAGAGTCAGCGGTACTTCACAAACAAAAGTACAGGCCTTAACCAAATAAAGCAACATCCCCAAGTTTACGTCAATTCAGGGTTTCGTTTGGATTCGCCCGGTTATGGTGGAAGTTTATAATTGTGAGATTAGCTGAGAAAGGAGGTGTCAATGGGGTTTGAACTTCTCTGTAGGTCCATTTCACCCACTGAAGTATCGTTATTCATGTATGACAATGGAAACTCAGTTTTGCATTCTATGACCACTTTAATAGAATAGACATCCATTATCTGTTCTAGGTTTTGTCCCTCTCTTCTTGTCCCTTTTCTTGTTGTTTTCCTCTCTATGTTTTGTACTCAGCTGACTTTTCATGCTGTCTCTAAAGGAATGAAAGATTTTTTCCATCACTAAGCTCACTTAGCTGATTGCTCCTTCCTGTGTTTCCAAAAAGGTGAAGGCCAGAGTAAACAACCCAGTCCTTCTTTTCACTGTAGACAAGCCATGATCTGCTTCTCTGTTCTCCATTTTTCATTTGGATGAAATAATAGCTGCATGAATCATGACAGCAGACAAGATAGAGGAGAGCAGGAGACGGGGTTAGTTCGCTGCTTTTAAATGCTGTTGCCAAAGTCTCCAGTAGCAGAAAAAAGTTGCTAGATTCGATAAAGGATTTTTATCAAAAACATAATTATGGTGCACAAATAAGGAATAGTTGTATTAACTATACATGCCCTGCAGACATGGAGGGACGGGCTCAGTAACTCTATCTCCCTGCAGGATGGCAGTGTTGTGTCTAACAACACTCTGTTTACTGGTTTGTTGTCCCTCTCGAGTCCTGGCTGATCTCTGTTCCCGACTGACCTGAAACATCCTTGTTTTATTGCAACACAGTCCATTAAGCCAATTAGAGAGTGGCCTTTGACCCCGGTGGAGGACGAATTAAAGGGAAACACCTTCCGTCATTCAGCCGTCAGACAAACATCTACTGAGTGCTCATATGCAGAGTCTCACCTCTAATCTGCCTTTTAAAGAACTTCACCTGCTGTCAGGGTCAACATTTAGACCCACTCATGATGAGTTGGCTTTCTTCACCGTAGCTGGATTTCTGAGGATTCACTTGTGCCTTATGCTGGGCTCTGCCATGTTTAATGGGCTGGTTATACTCCCGTAGCAGCGCGTCGAAGTTAGCTTGTCGCAGGTATGACACAGATATTTTTGATTAATGCCCAAATTTGAAGCGTTATGTTATTCCACACCTCAATGCAAGAGGGACAATGACGAACTAGCTAGGACTGTGGGTGTCTGTGTGTCGGTTTGACGAGCTTGTTCAATCCCACAGTTTACCCGTGAGTGTTCCCGATAGACTGTCCGTGGTGCTGCATGTTTTTGGTTCGGGTGCAAACCAACAGACCGTTGCACAGAGCTACAAACTAGCGTCCTGCATGGTGTCTGGGATAGTGTCTGAGTTGTGCCAGGCGTTGTGGACGGCACTGTCACCACCTGATCTGTTCTGCGCATGCACCATCAGCTCATCTGGGCATCCAGATATACATCCAGGCCGCCCTCTATTTAAAAAAAAAATAATTAAATGACATTTTTCCCTCCCCAAAAATAGTAAATGTACTAAAATATAATAGTTAAAGGTTAATTATATATTTCATGAGAAAACAAATGCCTTAAAATCCTGTTTTATCAGTCATGCCCGATCTGCACCGGAAATGGGATCCTACGTACGCTAATTCCGGTGGCTAACTTTTTCGGCTTTGGATTTAAACATACGTGAATCTAGTCTTTTTGAGTTTTACGTTTTCGTTTCATTTTAACCTTATGCTATTTAGTACAGAAAGAAACAACAAAAGTTCAGATATACATGGTTTAATCATATTTAGCCGGACTGCTCTGAGCATGTCCCATGATGACGTCAGAGAAGCTGTTTGACAAAGAAAATGGAAAAGCCTAAAAAGGATGGACCGGATAGTGACAGGCACTACAGTCACAGTTTCTGCCATTAGGTACCAAAAAACGCATAGTGTAGAGTGGATATACATGCACTGCAAAGATAAACAGGCATTTAGGAGTAAATAACCTGGAAAAAAATTAAAGGGAATAAAAATATATATATATATTTATTTATTTGATTTAATAGCAAAATAATTAACTCTAGGATATATTCTTTAACCCTTTATAGGGCAAGTTTTGATCACTTGCCTACCCCTTACAAATGGAGTCCCCCCGCCCCGTCTGTGAGTGAGATCTAGAAGCTCAAGATCTATATCCAGCCATTCAGCAAAGATGCTGCTACATGGCTGTAAATCTTATTTTGGCATTTGACAAATTAGATGAGCCCTTGAATTATATATTACCTACTGTAAATTAAGTTATAAAAGAAACTTAAGTCAAGAAAAAAATATAAAAAGCTAACTGAATAGTTAAAAAGTTAATAAGCCTAGTTGGCAATCATATTTAGGCTTATAAACTAAAAAAATGTAAGTGCAGTATTAAAGGTTATTTTGTAAAAAAGGGTGTTTTTCATGAATTTCTTATAGAAGCACGTTTGTTATTTTTCTTAATATATTCAGGCAAATTAATGTTTCTTGTTATTAAATTGACATTAATTTTTACTATAAAAATATCCATATTTTTTGAATGTTGCAAAGGTAATAAGGTCTTGTCCTGGATTCCAATAACACTATTGGCTTGAAATTTGGATTTTCAAAGGATCTCACTAAGTGCCCTATAAAGGCTTAATAAACTGATGTTAGAACAGCAGAGTTTCGTGAAGCTTCTTGACAATCCGTGTTAAAAGGTTCCATCCTGGACTCAGTGAAGCCACAATTTCCTTAATCCGCTGGATCGTTGTGCTTCCTGTTACGTTTTTAAAGCTCTGCACATGGAAGAAGCAGATCTGGTTGTTCATCGCAGCTTCAAAGATCAACTGAAGCTTGTTAGCATTCCTCAGGCAGGTGAAGACAATCTGGACTTGGGTCTCTGACAGCTGAGACCTCAAAAGGGGAGTGTTGGCCTAGTGGGTTAGAGCAGCCTGCTTGTGTCCTTAGAAGGTTGCAATTACCTGGTTGATCCCCACACCCTGCACTCTGGGTACCTGAGCAAAATCATAAAAGCAGGGCATACTGTACACTGTAAGATTTTTTTGCCCGTTTGAGGCTGATTCTCCATTCATGCGAGAATATTTTGATGCGGCCGACTTTCAGCCTGATGGTGCGTCGTGCAGTATAGGGAGGTAAAGGAGGGTCAATCAGCCTCTCATAACCACCTACCTAACCACCTACCTATCAGGAACCAAAATCAAACATGTTTGAAATTCAAATTCTTCTTGTACTCGCTTGGCTTGTGGATAGACGAGTCCGAGTAGCTCCATCTCACTGCGGAGCTGAGTCCCACGGGGTTATTAGATGTACAGTGTGAGCAGGTAGATCGCATCACAGCGTTGAGTCGCAGAGAGTGAGAACAAACATTGTGAGCTTTGAACTGCGTGAGCTGTGAGTTGTAGCTGCGTGAAACGATTGAAAAATTTGTACAGTGTATGCCCGGCTTAACCCCACACTGCTCCCCGGGCATCACACAATGGCAGCCCACTGCTCCCCAAGGGGATGGGTTAAATGCAGAGATAAATTTCTCCAGTATGAGATCAATTAAGTTCAATTATTACTATTATAATTATTATCATTGTTTCAATTCAATTCAGTTTATTTATATAGCGCCAAATTCACAACACATGTCATCTCAAGGCACTTTACAGTTCAACCAGATCATACAATCAAATTGATACAAAGTTTTCTATCTAAGGAAAACCAGTTGATTGCATCGACTCATTGACTCAAATACAATCCCTCACACTAAGCATGCTTGTAGCGACAGTGGAGAGGAAAAACTCCCTTTTAACAGGAAGAAACCTCCAGCAGAACCAGGCTCAGTGTGAGCGGCCATCTGCTGAGGCCGACTGGGGTTCAAGGAGACAGAAGCAGAGATACAAAAAGCAGCTGTAAAAGGCGGCCCCATCCAGGAAACAAACAGCCAGGCAGACGAGCTCCGAGCCAGCTCCCATGCCAGAGGACGAAGAGAGCACATCCACTCAGTCATGGTCAGAGAAACAGGACTACACTGGAAAACAGGCCGATCTCCAGCATCTATAAACAAGGGTGTTGATGGCAGCAGCACAGCTGATGTTTCTTTCCAGGATGGCGTCACAGCCAAACAGGAACAGACGAGGCAAAGCTACTCTGAGGAAAAGCAGAGAGAGCAGAACGTTAGAGATTGAACAAACAGATTCTGCAGAATAGGAGAACAGAGAGAGAATGAAGCAGAAAGATGAAATGGGGGTCCCTATGTCCTCCAGAAGTTATTATTATTGGATGGATGGATGGATGGATGGATGGATGGATGGATGGATGGATGGATGGATGGATGGATGGATGGACCAATAATAGAAGTTGAAAAAACTGAGTTTTTAACATCTTTTAAACAATCTATAAATTACGGCTTTTCACCTTTCCCTTTTCAACGTTGTTTGGACGTAAATCATGTCATCTTTTCATGGTGGGATGGATCCAAACAGAGGGCAGGTGGGCTAAAGTGGGCTAAAGTGTCTCCTGGTTTTTCTCCAAGAACATGGACTGAGTCACAGCTGGAGCAGGAACCACCATGAGCTCCACAAAGCGGAAAACAAACAGTCACTGCTCTACTTGAGTTTGTCAGAGTGAGTGCAGCTTAATGAGGTGACAGGGAGGGCCTCGGCCAGACTCAGACAACTGCTCAAATGGAGAGGAGACAGGAAAGAGAGCAGATCACAAAACAGAGCAGAACAGGGAGAAAAGTAAAAGGATATTCAGCATGAATTTATTAGGAAAAGAGGGGGAGGGGTTCCTGGATCAGTTGCTGCTGCTCCTTCTTCCCCTCGGTCTGCCTGATGTGGATCTGAGTTAGTCATTAAAGCAGCGTTCCTCACCCCTGGGGCCCAGAAGGCACCAGCCTGTCTGATCTGAAGTGTGTGTGTGTTTGGGGTGGGGGGGGCTATCCTCTCTGATAAACATTGTTCAAACTTGTTACTTCTGACGACCGTTCCTGTGGTGCCTTCAGATAAAACGCTTTCGAAACTATCAAAGCTTTATTTTTTGATGTCATACTAAAGAGGAAACTGGACATTTTGAATTATGCAACGTTCCTCTGATTCTGCATCAAACTGTACCTGAGGAAGCGCAGCACCACTTCACTTTCACACCGGTTATATGTACGTCACCACATCTATTTAAGTACGAGTAGAAAGTTGGACTCAGCAGCTGATCAACATCCGATTTCATTTTGGAAAACCTTTTCCGACAGAGAAAAAAAATCTAAACTAAGAGAGAGAAAAAAAATATAAACTAGGTCTATAACTAACCATTATTTTGCTAATCGATGAATGAATTCATAATCAGATAGCCAATGATTCTTTAATGAAGACTTTTTATTAAATTAAACTTGGTTTTCTGGGTAGAGAATATTGACTGGATTTTTTTTTTCATCTTAAATGCAACATATTTATATATTTTTCTTGCAATCTTGGTATAATAAAGGTGGTTTTTACAGCCTCTATGCTCCAGTTAATTCATTGATTATTTCAATAATTGATTAATCACGATTAATTCGATTGTTTCAGCTCTATTAAAAACTGAAATATAAAAATCTTTCAAATCAACAGAACAACAAACATGATGAATAAAGGCAGAACAAACAACTTTCTAAATCTAGTTTACATTAACATAAAACAGCTAATTATAGTAAATACTGCAGATATAAGGTTAAAAAGTACCTTGTGTAGAAACAGGAAAAAATTTTGATTGATTTTATTAACAAGCACAATATTTAAAAAAAATACAAATGTTTATGTAAATGTAACAAATTAGTTGATAATTGTGTTTTGTGAAAAACAGAGGAAGAGCAAATGTTGCGATGTTTGTGGTCTGTTTATGCATTTGGGTTTTAAAAAAATATAAATATGTGGTTTTTGGCTTAAAATACAAAAATTAAAATTGGAACGCAAACATTTTGTTCTGTTTTGTTCATTATTTTTGTTAACTTAAACTTAAATGAATAAAACAGAAACAAAGAAAAAAAGGTCTGTGGTTTATTTTCTGGATGTTGTCGTTCATTTCAGCAGAGCCGGTCTGAGCCAGGGAGGAAGAAGATGCTCTGCTACAGTGTGTGGTTTGGTCCTTCAGCCAGTGGGTTGCTAGTTTGAGTCTTTGGGAAACGCATTCTGTAGGGGCCAATTACTTTTTGTTAATAATTAACAAATTTATAATAATCTAGCCAAGTTTACTCTGCTTTATTTTTTGATATCTGATTTCAGATTAGGTTTTTTGGTTATTTAGTTGTTTCTTAGTTTGTGGTGAGTTATGATCAATTTGGGTGAATGAAGTTTATAATTTGGCTGTCAATAATAGGACCAGCATGCCTCTGGTTGGTAGTATGTTTTTTTTACCATTACGTAATACTAGGCCTTAATTTCCTGGGGGCCCCATAAAACTCTGTTTACATGAATGGTTAATACAGCTATTCCTTATTTGTGCACATTATGTTATTAATTTATTTTATTTTGATAAAAATGCCATTAGAACGCTTATAATATTAAGTCTGTCTCAGCACACACCCACCCCCCTTTCAGTGTCCACCATATTGGATCAGTCCATTTGCTGCACTTGTTCAGAAAGATCCAAACAGACAGCAGCAAACCATTTGAAACCAAACGGGGTGAAGAGCAGTGTTGCCAACTTAGTGCATTAGACACTAAGTTTAGCGACTTTTCAGACCCCTCCAGCATTTTTATTACAAAAAAGCTCCTAGCACCAAATCTAGCAACTTTTTTCTGCTAGTGGAGACTTTGTAGACAACATCTAAAAGCAGCGAACTCTGCTCTCCAGAGCAAGTAGTTTGATAACCCCGCCTCCTGCTCTCCTCTATCTTGTCTGCTGTCATGATTCATGCAGCTATTATTTCATCCAAATGAAAAATGGAGAACAGAGAAGCAGATCATGGCTTGTCTACAGTGAAAAGAAGCCTTTTTGGAAACACAGGAAGGAGCAATCAGCTAAGTGAGCTTAGTGATTGGAAAAAATCTTTCATTCCTTTAGAGACAGCATGAAAAGTCAACTGAGTACAAAACATAGAGCGGAAAACAAGAAGAAAATGGACAAGAAGAGAGGGACAAAACCTAGAACAAATAATGGATGTCTATTTTATTAACATTTCTCTATCTGTATAATGGGTCTGTTTTATGTGTAGTCTTTTAATTCAGAGGGCCCCCTGCCTGTCTTTGCCTAAGGCCCCAAATTTCCTAAATCCACCCCTGTTTCTAAGATTCGTTCATCCATCTTTTGACTCAGAAATAAAAGAAACACTTGATAAAATGTGTTTCAGTGATTTTTTATCAATCACCTTTGTGCCTCCTCTGTTAAAAAGGGAACCTCCTCACCAAAAGAAGGAAATCAGTCCTCACAACTCCAAATTTAAAAGCAGAATAAAGGAGTAGATCCCCTGTTAAACTTCTGTCAAACCCCAGCAGGCGGAGCGTCCAGATTGTTTTAACCCTTTCCAATCAGTCAAACACTGCAGACAGCGGAAAGGACATTTTTAATAACTTGTACGTAAAGAAAAATAGTAGCATCTTTAATCACTTAACATCAGATCTAAATTAAGTTTAAGTGAATATTTCTAAAATAAATCGAAATAAAGTTTTAGAGAAGGTTCAGGCTTCATGCAGGAAACAAAGGGAAGATTTTATGAAAGGTTTCAGGGCTACTTCCTGGAGAAGCGGTTACCAGTGGCAGTATACTTTGAATTGATGGGCAGGGGAAAAACCTGATCACTTTATTGGTACCAGGGCCAAATCTAGGATCAGAGGTTTAGGGGTGCTGGGCACCCAGGAGAAATACATTTCACTGTTTTCTACTTACATTTTCTACATTTTGTAAACTTGTTCAGTGCCGTTTGACAATAACTGATTCTATAATTCACCAAAGCATCGTATCTGAGACTTTTGTGTTTTGTCTTCCTCTGTTTTTTTCCTTCCAGGACGGACTGTACCGAAACTTACCTGGCTTTTCCTGACCTTAAACCTTGCTCTTCTCTCCTTTTGATCGGAAAACCTAAAATAGATCATATTTAACAAGTACAACAACAATAAATATACACAGTTGTGTTTGAAAGTTTAGACACACTCCAGATAAAGAAATGAATAATTTTACAACACTAACTCTAATAACAAGAAACTGAAAAAAATGTAAATAACATACAAAGTTATGACTTGATAGATTGAAATATTGATTTTGAATTGTGATTTTAGAAATAATGATTAAAAAAAAACAGTCCCAGACACTTAGAGTCCCTTGCTCCTGAACATTTCACCAACAAACCACAACAGGAGTAGAAATGTGACTGAACATTTAAGAAATAACCTGGTTGCAGTGATTCCTTCAAAGTGTTGCTCAATTTTTTTGTTTAGGAGCTCCATCATGCTGGTTTACCTGTTTTTTTGTTTGTTTCTTTCTTATTAATATTTCTGTTGAACCACAATTCAAAGTGAATGGCACAATTTTCATCTATTTTTTTACTTTTTCTGCTCAAATTTTTCCATCTTTAATGGGAAAGTACACATGTCAGATTAATCAGAATACCACTTATACTTCAGCGATAATACCAAGGTGTTACTTTATTGTATCTCTTATACTATATATCCGTTGGTTGTGCTGTTCTTTTTACATCTCTTTGCAGGTGATGAAGACTGAAGATGTTTTATCGTTATCTCCCTTTTATCTTCTCTTTCTTTCATCTTTTCTCCTTTTTTTCTGTTTTTCCTTTCCTGTTATACTTTTATTGCAGTGTCTATATAATCTGTAAAACTCCCTGCATGAATTATAATAAAGCAATTTATATGCATAAATCAAGCACATGACAGGACAGGAAGTATCTATACTATATATATATATATATATATATATATATATATATATATATTTTTTTTTTTTTTTTTTTTTTTTTTTATCCAAGTACTGTATAGTTTTTAGACTGTTCTATATTAAGTATGTTTTTGTTTTACTTGCTATATAAAGAAAAAATACCCATACTTTAGGAGTGCTATGATTCAATTTAAGGGTGCTTCAGCGCCCCCCAAATATGGTCTAAAAACGCCTATGATTGGTACTACTATGTGTTTGAAAAGACCAAATGAACCACTTTAGTTGGATTATTGAAAAATATCCTTGACAGTTTATGTTCAGCCAGTATGTTGCAGTAATAGCAACCGCTGAGAGAGAGAATCTATTTTTTTCCAATCTGAACATTCTTTTTTGCCTCTATGCTTTTGCTGGTTCCCAGCAGTATCTTGATCCTCTTGTTCAATATCTTTTTCTTTGATCTCAGTCTTCAAGTTATCAGAGGAACTAGTCAAGTTCAAGTTAATAGTCAAGTTAATTATCAATTTCTTTCCTGTTTTTGCATTGCAATGTTGAAAAGCTATTTTAGTAGTGTAAGGTTGAAAAAATGTCATTATTGTATCGCCATGTTGACGCTTCTGATTTAAAAACACAATGTTATATTATTACAATGTTATGTTGTATTTGTAATACGCTGTTTAATAAATCACACTGTGCACTAATAAAAATAAAAATCTTTTTTGTATTTTTTACAGACGTCTGAGTTACATGAGTTAATTTTTAGTACAGTTCCTTCTTGTAATTATTTTACGGTAACAGTCCTGTTAATGACTTAATGTAAATTTATGGCAACTACTAGCCAGGAATTTCCTGTAAAATTACAAGAAATGTCTAACAGCGTATCTCACTAGCGGGGCTTGCTAAATCTAGACTGAATGAATTCACCATTTTATGCTCCACTTCTGCAGGCCTATTAGCCCTGTGCACAACTCCTCAATGGCCAAGGACTCACCAGTATTCTGCCAGTGCTTCATCTGCTTGGCAATAACGTCCCAACGGGGCCTTGGAGCTACAGGCTATATTTCTCAATTTAAAAAAAACTCTAACTGTAGATTGTATTCGGCATGAATCTTTTCAGGCTGAAATAAAATACAGAATTAAAAATATGACGACATCATTTGATGATATGTAAATACAGAACTTGACTCATAAAGACGAGTCCAGAGTCGGCTGTGAGACTGAGGAGAACATCTGGAAGAGCTCCTTTTTTAATGAGTTTTCCTCAAGATCTACATGACAGTTTTTTGTTGTTTTGTTTTTTTTTTTACCCGCGATGAAGCTGCTCAACATTATAGTGAGGAGTAAAACCCTTTCTGAGACATACGGGCACCCAGAAGAAGCTTGGAGTTTGGCTTATTTGTGGAATAACAGATTTTAATGGGGGACAGATTGGAGAAAACTGCTGGATGAGTAGGAGCAGGGCAAAGATAAGCCTCCAGAGGAACATATTGTGGTGGGGTAATCTCTATTCTGTGTTAGAACAAGCAGCAAGGGCTTGTCATGGGCTTCAATCGAGCCTGGGGTCATTCTACATTGAGTGTGCGTTCAATTAAGACCCTGTGAGGACACTGCCACTGAGAGACAGCAAGGACATGGAGGCAGTACCTGGGAGGTAAAGAAAGAGATCATTTAAGGAAAGACACATCTTAAAAAAACACCAAGAAATCGAACATCCCCTGTGACTTTTTGCCCTCTGGAACCAGTTTCGTAGATGACGGTCCAGAGGGCACCTCATGCCCTCTGTTGCCGCTTTCTGGATGATGCCCCAGAGCTAGTTCCGTTTGGAGGAACTGCCTTAAAAGACCAGATGGTTTTCTGTCGTTCCGTGTTCTGTCGTTTTGTGTTCTCTGTTGTTCCATGTTCTCTGTCATCCCGTATTCTCTGTTTTTCCTTGTCCTCTGTCGTTCCGGGTTCTCTGTCATCCTGTGTCCTCTGTCGTTCCGGGTTCTCTGTCATCCCGTGTTCTCTGTCGTTCCGTGTTCTGTCGTTCTGTGTTCTCTGTTGTTCATTGTCCTCTGTCGTTCTGGGTTCTCTGTCATCCCATGTTCTCTGTCGTTCCGTGTTCTCTGTCGTTCCGTGTTCTCTGTCGTTTTGTGTTCTCTGTCATCCCGTTTTCTCTGTTGTTCCGTGTTCTCTGTCGTTCCGTGTTCTCTGTCGTTCCGTGTTCTCTGTCGTTCTGTATTCTCTGTTGTTCCATGTTCTCTGTCATCCCGTATTCTCTGTTGTTCCATGTCCTCTGTCGTTCCGGGTAATCTGTCATTCCGTGTTCTCTTTCGTCCTGTGTTCTCTTTCGTCCTGTGTGCTCTGTCATTCCGTGTTCTCTGTCGTCCCGTATTCTGTGTCATGAGTGTTCTTTGTTGTCCCCGTGTTGCGGGTTGTCCCGTGTTCCACATTGTCCCATGTTCTGTTTTGTCCCCAGTTCTGTGTTGTCCAGTGTGCCGTGTCTTCCCGTGTCCTCTGTCGTTCTGTGTCCTCTGTCATTCCGTGTTCTCTGTCATCCCGTGTTCTCTGTCGTTCCGTGTTCTGTCGTTCTGTGTTCTCTTTTGTTCCTTGTCCTCTGTCGTTCTGTGTTCTCTGTCATCCAGTGTTCTCTGTTGTCCCTTGTTCTCTGTCATTCCATGTTCTCTGTCATTCTGTGTTCTCTGTTGTTCCATGTTCTCTTTTGTTCCTTGTCCTCTGTCGTTCTGGGTTCTCTGTCATCCAGTGTTCTCTGTCGTCCCGTGTTCTCTGTCATTCCATGTTCTCTGTCGTTCTGTGTTCTCTGTCGTTCTGTGTTCTCTGTTGTTCCATGTTCTCTGTCATCCCGTATTCTCTGTTGTTCCTTGTCCTCTGTCGTTCCATGTTCTCTGTCATCCCGTGTTCTCTGTCGTTCCGTGTTCTCTGTTGTTCCTTGTCCTCTGTCGTTCCGTGTTCTCTGTCATCCCGTGTCCTCTGTCGTTCCGGGTTCTCTGTCATCCCGTGTTCTCTGTTGTTCCGTGTTCTGTCGTTCTGTCTTCTCTGTTGTTCCTTGTCCTCTGTCGTTCTGGGTTCTCTGTCATCCAGCGTTCTCTGCCGTCCCGTGTTCTCTGTCGTCCCGTGTTCTCTGTCATTTTGTGTTATCTGTCATCCCGTTTTCTCTGTCGTTCCGTGTTCTCTGTCGTTCTGTGTTCTCTGTCGTTCTGTGTTCTCTGTTGTTCCATGTTCTCTGTCGTTCCGTGTTCTCTGTCATCCCGTGTTCTCTGTCGTTCCGTGTTCTCTGTTGTTCCTTGTCCTCTGTCGTTCCGTGTTCTCTGTCATCCCGTGTCCTCTGTCGTTCCGGGTTCTCTGTCATCCCGTGTTCTCTGTTGTTCCGTGTTCTGTCGTTCTGTCTTCTCTGTTGTTCCTTGTCCTCTGTCGTTCTGGGTTCTCTGTCATCCAGCGTTCTCTGTCGTCCCGTGTTCTCTGTCGTCCCGTGTTCTCTGTCATTTTGTGTTCTCTGTCATCCCGTTTTCTCTGTCGTTCCGTGTTCTCTGTCGTTCTGTGTTCTCTGTCGTTCTGTGTTCTCTGTTGTTCCATGTTCTCTGTCGTTCTGTGTTCTCTGTCGTTCTGTGTTCTCTGTCGTTCTGTGTTCTCTGTTGTTCCATGTTCTCTGTCGTTCTGTGTTCTCTGTCGTTCCATGTTGTCTGTCGTTCTGTGTTCTCTGTTGTTCCATGTTCTCTGTCATCCCGTATTCTCTGTTGTTCCTTGTCCTCTGTTGTTCTGTGTTCTCTGTCATCCCGTGTTCTCTGTCGTTCCGTGTTCTCCCTCGTTCCGTGTTCTCTGTCATCCCATGTTCTCTGTCGTTCCGTGTTCTCTGTCGTTCTGTATTCTCTGTTGTTCCATGTTCTCTGTCATCCCGTATTCTCTGTTGTTCCATGTCCTCTGTCGTTCCGGGTAATCTGTCATTCCGTGTTCTCTTTCGTCCTGTGTTCTCTTTCGTCCTGTGTGCTCTGTCATTCCGTGTTCTCTGTCGTCCCGTATTCTGTGTCATGAGTGTTCTTTGTTGTCCCCGTGTTGCGGGTTGTCCCGTGTTCCACATTGTCCCATGTTCTGTTTTGTCCCCAGTTCTGTGTTGTCCAGTGTGCCGTGTCTTCCCGTGTCCTCTGTCGTTCTGTGTCCTCTGTCATTCCGTGTTCTCTGTCATCCCGTGTTCTCTGTCGTTCCGTGTTCTGTCGTTCTGTGTTCTCTTTTGTTCCTTGTCCTCTGTCGTTCTGTGTTCTCTGTCATCCAGTGTTCTCTGTTGTCCCTTGTTCTCTGTCATTCCATGTTCTCTGTCATTCTGTGTTCTCTGTTGTTCCATGTTCTCTTTTGTTCCTTGTCCTCTGTCGTTCTGGGTTCTCTGTCATCCAGTGTTCTCTGTCGTCCCGTGTTCTCTGTCATTCCATGTTCTCTGTCGTTCTGTGTTCTCTGTCGTTCTGTGTTCTCTGTTGTTCCATGTTCTCTGTCATCCCGTATTCTCTGTTGTTCCTTGTCCTCTGTCGTTCCATGTTCTCTGTCATCCCGTGTTCTCTGTCGTTCCGTGTTCTCTGTTGTTCCTTGTCCTCTGTCGTTCCGTGTTCTCTGTCATCCCGTGTCCTCTGTCGTTCCGGGTTCTCTGTCATCCCGTGTTCTCTGTTGTTCCGTGTTCTGTCGTTCTGTCTTCTCTGTTGTTCCTTGTCCTCTGTCGTTCTGGGTTCTCTGTCATCCAGCGTTCTCTGCCATCCCGTGTTCTCTGTCGTCCCGTGTTCTCTGTCATTTTGTGTTATCTGTCATCCCGTTTTCTCTGTCGTTCCGTGTTCTCTGTCGTTCTGTGTTCTCTGTCGTTCTGTGTTCTCTGTTGTTCCATGTTCTCTGTCGTTCCGTGTTCTCTGTCATCCCGTGTTCTCTGTCGTTCCGTGTTCTCTGTTGTTCCTTGTCCTCTGTCGTTCCGTGTTCTCTGTCATCCCGTGTCCTCTGTCGTTCCGGGTTCTCTGTCATCCCGTGTTCTCTGTTGTTCCGTGTTCTGTCGTTCTGTCTTCTCTGTTGTTCCTTGTCCTCTGTCGTTCTGGGTTCTCTGTCATCCAGCGTTCTCTGTCGTCCCGTGTTCTCTGTCGTCCCGTGTTCTCTGTCATTTTGTGTTCTCTGTCATCCCGTTTTCTCTGTCGTTCCGTGTTCTCTGTCGTTCTGTGTTCTCTGTCGTTCTGTGTTCTCTGTTGTTCCATGTTCTCTGTCGTTCTGTGTTCTCTGTCGTTCTGTGTTCTCTGTCGTTCTGTGTTCTCTGTTGTTCCATGTTCTCTGTCGTTCTGTGTTCTCTGTCGTTCCGTGTTGTCTGTCGTTCTGTGTTCTCTGTTGTTCCATGTTCTCTGTCATCCCGTATTCTCTGTTGTTCCTTGTCCTCTGTTGTTCTGTGTTCTCTGTCATCCCGTGTTCTCTGTCGTTCCGTGTTCTCCCTCGTTCCGTGTTCTCTGTCATCCCATGTTCTCTGTCTTTCCGTGTTCTCTGTTGTTCCTTGTCCTCTGTCGTTCTGTGTTCTCTGTCATCCCGTGTTCTCTGTCGTTCCGTGTTCTCCCTCGTTCCGTGTTCTCTGTCATCCCGTGTTCTCTGTCTTTCCGTGTTCTCTGTTGTTCCTTGTCCTCTGTCGTTCTGTGTTCTCTGTCATCCCGTGTTCTCTGTCGTTCCGTGTTCTGTCGTTCTGTGTTCTCTGTCATCCCGTGTTCTCTGTCGTTCCGTGTTCTCTGTCGTTCCGTGTTCTCTGTCATACCGTGTTCTCTGTCATTCCGTGTTCTCTTTCGTCCTGTGTTCTCTTTCGTCCTCTGTGCCCTGTCTTTCCGTGTTCTCTGTCGTCGTTTGTTCTCTGTCATTCTGTGTTCTCTGTCGTCCCGTATTCTGTGTCATGAGTGTTCTTTGTTGTCCCCGTGTTCCGGGTTGTCCCATGTTCCACATTGTCCCGTGTTCTGTCTTGTCCCCAGTTCTGTGTCGTCCAGTGTGCCGTGTCTTTTTATAGGTATTCATACCAACATGGTCAGTTGTGACATTTTAACATTCATCTTAAACCTGATTGGCTTTGTTAAAAATGTGAATAGTCCCACACATTTTCGTCTTCATACTTTGGACCTTGTGCGGACACATGCCATTGAATGTGAAGAAATAACAGTATTTCCTCACAACCCTGTCCTCCCTGTCCTGTCTGTTTTCCTGACCAGTCTTCTGACTCCTGCCTGATATCTGTCTGTTTGTGTACTGGGCCTGGAACAGTGACCCGACTCTGTCCTGGATTCTCCCTTAGCACCTCACTGGATATCTGACAACCAAGCAAGTCACCGACATCTCCTGCCTGTCCTCCGTCCGCTGATACATCAGGGTCTGACACTCTGACCGACAAGCCGCGTTGGCAGCAGACTGACTGGAACCATCCTCACCCTCTGGGCTCAGACAGAAATGTAAGACCAGGTTAATGACTCTCACGTTCATTATCATCTACTTACAGAGAGACATGGTCACTAACCTGTTGTTTCCACCCGCAGAGGTCTCTGCCTTAGACGCCAACGCTGTTCACTCTGATATAATTTGTAATTAATATTTTGAGAAATCTAACTGTTTGTCCACTTTAAATAGTGGATCACTCTGTTCTGAGCCTGATACTGTCCAGGGATGATGCTGAGAAACTAGTGCATGCATTTGTAACTTCAAGGCTGGACTATTGTAATTCTTTACTATCAGAAAGCCCACAAACTGTAGTTAAAAGCCTTCAGCTGATCCAAATTGCTGCAGCCAGAGTTCTGATGAAAATTAAAAAGAGAGATCATATAAGATCATATCCCTTCTCACATAAAGCCTTAAATGGCCAAGCTCCATCTGATATCAGAGATCTGATTGTTCCTTATGTTCCTAACAGAGCACTTAACTCTCAATCTGCAGGTTTACTAGTGGTTCCTAGAATTTCTAAAAGTAGAATGGGAGGCAGATCTTTTAGTTATCAGGCTCCTCTCCTGCGGAACCAACTACCAGTTTTAGTCTGTGAGATCATATTTCTTCTATGTTATCTTGCCTAGCTACCTGCTAAATCTGGAATACAAATTAAAATTCATGTTCTAAAGCCCTAAATAGCTAAGCTCCATTAACGATCTGATTGTTCCTTTTGTTCCAAAAGTTCTCACATCATGCATAAACATAATCATCTGACCTTGTTTACAACATTGATGGAGAGCGCTAGGTGTGTTCTTTATCTTTAATTCAGAATTTGATTAATGGAAAAGACTAATGGGGATATCAGTCTCCAGTCCTAAAAACTGATGTCCTAAATGACGATCTGACTGTTTCAAGGGAATAAGTGAGTAAATTTCCATTGTATTTTCAATAGTAGTTATATTTCATCAACTCTTTTGCCTGAAAAAAAATACTCTCCTAAAGGACTAAAAATAACACAGATGAAGACTCAGGTCAGAGTGTTACAAGCTCCAAACTGAAGGCTTAACAGGATGATACCATCAGTGTCTCACAGACGGACACGCAAGATGGATGGAGGAAAACTAGAGACCAGAAGGGTCCACATCCCATCCCTCCCACTTTCTGTGGACGCAGAGCAGCAGGAAGCAGGCACTCGACCCTAAAGCAGGACAGAGACCCCCATAGTGCTGCGGGTGGATGGGCTTGTGGCCCCAGACTGCTGACAGGAGCTACTGTTGCTACAGACGCAGTCCACCTGTCGGATGAAGGCATCTAATCCTTAGCAGTAGCAGGACTGGCTGTTAGCAGGCAGGCTTGGGTTGTTCTAAACTGAAGGGGTCATTGCTCAGCTTCTTCTACACATCACTTCCAGGATTTTCACTGACAGGTGACATGATAGATTATGTTTGGTCTAAAATAAGCTGTTTATATCTAGAATCTCAGTTCTGTTGTTGTGTCTATGAGCAAAGGCTCGGCAGCACGTTAGCCTCTTCTGTTTCCACATTGAACATTGATACTGAACAGCTAGAGACCAAATAAACAGGCTTAAAGGGGAACACCGTTTTTTTTTTTTTTTTTTTTTTGATGACGTCATACACACTCTGCTTTGTTTTTAAAAGATATAAATATAAAAATATAACCAGGGATGTCTGGGGGACAGTGATTCGCCTAAATGTTATGAATGCTGGCGTACCATAAAGAATAAATTATGAACAGTTTAGTTTGTGCTTCAAGTCGTTGCCCATAGGAAGGTGTTACCTGGATATAACCTAATAATATCTTCAGAACGGCTCCAAATGACACAAAATTCATATGGGTGAGTAGAACATGATGTAATAACATAAAATCAAGGGCCCAATGTAATAAAACCGGTGTTCCCCTTTAAACTGGATGAAAACTGGACTTCCACTTTCTGAAGATGTTTCCTCACCAACCCAGGAGTCTTTCTCATTCTGAGTTATCTGTATTTGGAGCACTGATGAATTGAAGCAGCATGGAAGTCCATCCTCCTATGCACCTTTGCTCCTAGCCACACTTTGTTCTTTTAGATTGTTGAAGCCTTTTGTTGTGCATATTGATATTTTTTAACACGATTTTATTTGAAGGAGTTTAAAGACAGAACTGTAAATGCTTGGAAGATGAAACCACATTCCTCCTCCCCCCCGTTCACTGATGTTTTTTCTCTTTTCACAAAGATAGCTTCGCTCCTCTTTCAAACCATCTGCCCTCTCTGTCCTATATTTGAATATTTTGGTCGTCAAATGTGTGTCCTTTGTTCTTGAGGTCCAAGTGTCTAGTTGAATCTTGCACAGAGCTAATGCCTCTCCTATGTCTCTCCATGTGTTCCTGTAATTGTTGTTGGGTTTCTCCAGTATAGGACGCAGTATAGGAGTGCTCACTGCTGTCGATAGCATAAAGATGCCACTCAGCTTAAGTCTAGGTGCTCTGTCTTTATGATAAACCACTTTTTGTCTGATTTTGTTGTATGATTTGAAATTCACCACTATGTACTGGAACAACAAGCAGCTATCTACAGAACATTACCATTCAAATAATAATAATTTTGTTAGAACTGTAAATTTACAGTTACACTCACCGGCCACTTTATTAGGTACCCCATGCTAGTAACAGGTTGGACCCCCTTTTGCCTTCAGAACTGCCTCAATTCTTCGTGGCATAGATTCAGCAAGGTGCTGGAAGCATTGGAGTTTGGTCCATATTGACATGATGGCATCACACAGTTGCCGCAGATTTGTCGGCTGCACATCCATGATGTGAATCTCCCGTTCCACCACATCCCAAAGATGCTCTATTGGATTGAGATCTGGTGACTGTGGAGGCCATTTGAGTACAGTGAACTCATTGTCATGTTCAAGAAACCAGTCTGAGATTATTCCAGTTTTATGACATGGCGCATTATCCTGCTGAAAGTAGCCATCAGAAGTTGGGTAGATTGTGGTCATAAAGGGATGGACATGGTCAGCAACAATACTCAGGTAGGCTGTGGCGTTGCAACAATGCTCAATTGGTACCAAGGGGCCCAAAGAGTGCCAAGAAAATATTCCCCACACCATGACACCACCACCACCAGGCTGAACCGTTGATACAAGGCAGGATGGATCCATGCTTTCATGTTGTAGACGCCAAATTCTGACCCTACCATCCGAATGTCGCAGCAGAAATCGAGACTCATCAGACCAGGCAACGTTTTTCCAATCTTCTATTGTCCAATTTCGATGAGCTTGTGCAAATTGTAGCCTCAGTTTCCTATTCTTAGCTGAAAGGAGTGGCACCCGGTGTGGTCTTCTGCTGCTGTAGTCCATCTGCCTCAAAGTTTGACGTACTGTGCGTTCAGAGATGCTCTTCTGCCCACCTTGGTTGTAACGGGTGGTTATTTGAGTCACTGTTGCCCTTCTATCAGCTCGAACCATTCTGGCCATTCTCCTGACCTCTGGCATCAACAAGGCATTTCCGCCCACAGAACTGCCGCTCACTGGATGTTTTTTCTTTTTCGGACCATTCTCTGTAAACCCTAGAGATGGTTGTGCGTGAAAATCCCAGTAGATCAGCAGTATCTGAAATACTCAGACCAGCCCTTCTGGCACCAACAATCATGACACGTTCAAAGTCACTCAAATCACCTTTCTTCCCCATACTGATGCTCGGTTTGAACTGCAGGAGATTGTCTTGACCATGTCTACATGCCTAAATGCACTGAGTTGCTGCCATGTGATTGGCTGCTTAGAAATTAAGTCTTAGCGAGCAGTTGGGCAGGTGTACCTAATAAAGTGACCGGTGAGTGTATTTTTTACTATTTTTCCTGGTAATGACCCACACAAAGTGGAGGAACATGAACATCATGATCCCATTAACTTTCTGCTTTCAGTCTGTCTGATTGAAGGATGCCAACGCTGCTCTTCCTCTCTGGAAATTCACACAGCAGCCATTTGTGATGTAATGTCAGAGATCAGAGGATGAGCAGTTTTCTTCATTAAAACTTAAACCTTAAGGCTTCCGTTCTGAGTGCTGAGGCCAAGAATCAAACATTCAGCGTTTACTCCCACAAACCCACCACTCCTCCCATCCACCAGGCATTCCTGCTGATCATAATGTCACCCGTGCCTTGGGCCTTTTAGGGGAACAATGAATGCACACCATATTGGTCGGTCCTCTTTAGAGTAAATGTGTGCATGAAGGGCTTTTCAACCGTATCTGTTAGAATCCTAAAGCGTGTACTGGTGAATGCTATAAAGAAGACAGAAAATTTGTGTTTATAAGCAGATTTCACTGGGCATTAGCACAACATTAATAATTTGATGTATCTTCATACATACAGGGTCCAAATGACGAAAAGAAAAGGATCTAAGATACAGAAGATGGATTCAGCTCCAATGAATGGAGTTTCCCACCGTCATGTTGGGGGAGATGGAGAGGTGGAGTGTTGGACTAGTGGTAAGAGCAGTGCGCTTATGCTCTGAAAATAATGCGGGTACCCAGTTCAATCCCCACAGCCAGAAATCCAAGTTTGTCAAAGAACACTACTGCCACCTACTGGTTTGTGATGTCACGGTGCGGTATCGGCTGTTTATCAAGGCCCAGTGCTGTATCTGGTGTTTGTCAGTCATTTTGAAAACATTCTTCTTCCAAATGTTGGCTACATATTACGTGTTTTTTCTCTGGCCAGAAGTTCGATGGCAAATCCTCCCTCAAGTTGGAGAACAATGAAGGAGAACATAATCGTCCAATGACGAACCCGTCAGTGGAGGATCACTTTTACCCGATGTACTGCCATGCACGTGGGCATTGTCAGTTTCACTATAGCTCTGGTGAATTTCAATGGTGAAGTCCTCTGGAAATCTTCAATTATTGTTTTTGATTGCAGATGTGCCTAGTAGTTCCAATTGATTTTACTTTTAAAGCGGGGAGAATGGCTCTAGGCTTACCGCACCGTGACGTCACTGCTGGAAGATGTCAGGAGGGAGGAGTTACTATGATCGTGAGTAAATATATTGTTCTTTTTTTTTTACTAATTAACACAAAATTCATTAAATCACCACAAACCTTATAGTTTTAGGTATTTATAATGATCCACTGACTATTCCTTGCTGACCAGACTTTTCCTTTAAGTCTCTGAAACATGAAAGGATTATACTGGTGTTTGTGATGATTTTTGTAACCAAGTAGTTAATCAGAGCAGGATTCCTCAGTCTTCCCATGTTTCCAGTCATGATATAACCTGGAAACTGGACGTAACATGTGCTGAGCTCAATTTGTGTTTCCAGGTAATTTCAGCATCGAAATCTGATGAAACAACAGGCCGTATGATTTTCAAGCTGTCCAGGACGCTTGTTATGCTGTGCCTACATCTTGTTCTCTGGACTTTCAGATCCAGGAGGAAAATCGAGACCTCCTTCTCGATGGTAACACTGTCCAACTCATCCTAGGGGGTCCTGAGGGGATATAAAATTGTCTGCTGCCACGTTCACGATCTTCTTTAGGGTGTACTCTCAATGGGACTTGCCCCAAAACCCCCAAAGGAGAGCACTGAGGGGTTTCTGAAGATACACCCAAACCATCTCAGCAGCAGCTCCCCTTCATGTCCTTATCACTAAAGCCTAGACCAGCAACCCTTCAGAGGAGGCTTATTGAGGTTGCAGGTGGAGGTTGGAACAGTAAACAGAGAGATTCCTTTTTGGCTCAGCTTCTGCTTTACCAAAACAGCCTACAGTATTGCAAATGAAGCACCAACAAAACACCAGTACACGGATGATTTTTTGGAGAACCATAAACTGACTATGAACCCTGAAACATCTCAAACCAATCAAATTCCCCTCCATGGCTCTAACTATAGAGGAGGTCCATGGATCGGGAATAGGACAGTGTGCAGCCCTCTAGACCAGCTTGTCCTGGGTACAGTCAATTCTGTGCCGAGCACGTAGACACAGCTTTTTATTCCGAAGTTTAATATAGCCCTTATAAGCTACCCAAAGACCCCCTACATCCACAGCAACTTCTGTCTGAGCAACCTTCTCCAGATTCACAGAACACCCCAAATAATACACACAAAAACAACAACCTGCCTCTGCAGCAGGAAGAAAAACAGCAACCATGGCAGATGATAATGTGGACAGCAGTCATTATTTTCAACCATTTTCCCACATTTTCTGGGAAAGAAATGAAAGATCAGTAGATGCGCTCCAGCACTACCATTTCATGTTTACTTCTGTAAACACACAGAGCATGTTCGCTACTTATGACGTCATCACGTCCTCTGCTGCACTTGCAGGACACTTAAGTCATATGTATGTGTTTTACACGGGACATGACATATTAGGAAATGTGAACAACCATGCAAAAGAATTGGATTTTACAAAAAATTCAGAATTGAGCAATAAGGCATACAGTTTGAACGTAGCCTTAGTTGGGGCTCTGAGCCAAGGCTGTGATAGAAACAAGACTGGTCATTTCTAGCTGCTCCTAAAATAGTCTACTAAAGCCAGGCATCCACTGTGCGATATTTTCAATTGTTGCACGCATCTACAGCTCAAACTGTATGACAAACAAAAAGAACAGAGCTGTAAACAAAAAGTTTACAGCTCCCGATGTATGTTCTCACAATGTGCGACCCAACGCTCTGACGCAATCTACCTATTCACACTACACGTCCAAAAAGCTGTGTTTGGAAAATTTTGGTTCTCTTATTTCATATACTAATTTATGCTATTTACTCACTATAAAAGTTTTCACTCAGCCTGGTTCACCTACAAGACCACACACTGCCTACTTGAGGGTGTTTGTGGACAAGATATAGCTTCTTCCCGTAACAAACCAGATTCTTTCTCAAGATTTTTTCATAACATGTTTGACCAAAGTGTCTGTAATTTGTTTTGACTCTGACAATTTTCCATTATTGTTAGCAAAGGGGAACAAACACTGCCGAGGCAGAACAGGGCTGATTACTATACAATAACCCCTTGCTCACACTGGCTCCGGTGCGGTTACCGAGCCGACGGAGACCGCAACTCCCGCACACCCCCTCTCACACCGCCCTTTTGACTGCGGTGCAGTGCGGCTCTGCGGCTCCGGCAACAGGTCCGGAGATTTAACTCGCGAGAACAGAAGTTCACTTGAGTTCACGTAACTTCACGCGATAACACGGCCCAAATAAGGATATTTGCGAGAGCTTGTTGCGGAGGGCTCCGGCCCGCCGCAAGGATAGCTTTCTTGCTGAATTTTCTGCACCGGAGTGTCTCGGTAACCGCAGCCGGACAGCTCAGCAGCCGGTGAGAGAGGTTTACGTCTTTTTAATGACTTGGAATCACTGCGGCGCCGCACCCACCGCACAGCAACAGTAAGACCGGAGTCGGTGTGAGCCGGGGGTAAGGGCCGTATGACGAACTGTTCTGTTTTTGCAAAGATAAAAAGGAAGTGCCGACTTAGTGACTTTCCATCGATCTCCTTTTTTGTAACTGGAGTAAATAGTTGAATACTTTTTACCCCACTACAAATCCCCCATCTGACTCAGTGCCAAGAGATGGCAATGGTCGGACTCATCAATCTGGAAGAAGAGGTAAAAGAACTCCCTTGTTTTTACATGCTTAGTGCTCGATGTTTTGGTACAATGACTCGTAGCTGTACTCTAACAGCGGGATTTGCCAACGAACACCTAACGGGCAGCCGACTGAATTTCAAAAATGTTTAATTTTCTCCCTACCTTATGATTCCTGATTGGGAGGTGGTTGTAAGGGGCTAATCGCCCTTGGTTACCCCTTGTATACTACATGATGCAGGACACACGATCAGGGTGAAACTTGGCCCGATCCAAAAATTTCTTACACGACTGGATAATCGGCCTGAAAATGGCAAAAAAATCATAAATTGTATGCCCGCCTTTAGCCACATCAAAATCAGGTCGAAGAAACAGCTATGTACCAGAACCCTCTAAAGGTTGGCTCTTCAGTTCACCAAGCAGAAATCTGATTTTCTGAGCCAAGCTCTATAAGTGGAGCGCAAAAAATAAGATAGATTTCCCAGCAGATATTGAGAAATCTGGTATTAAAGGAAGAAGTGTTTCTGCAGTAATGGTAAACTGTCCATTCCGTAGCCATGGATGCTGAATCAAATGTATTTCTCTATGTGTTCTGTTTATTACAAGTTTATTCGTGTTTTTGGTTAACATCCAATATTTGCTGTTTTCCCTGAACCAGTGCTTACTTTGTTTCACCTGACTTCTGTATTGGTGAAGTTTCCATCTTCCAGTCACTTTTTCCTTTTACTCCGTCTCCTTACTCACTGACTGGCTTCCATCAATCACTAGAAAATGGGTCCTCTGGAAGTCCTTGACTTTCACTTGATAAGTGCTCTGATAGGGAGCTGTCTGTCACACATTGAGAAGGAAAACAGCCCTGAGCCTTAGTGAGGCCTGCAAAGAACAACTCCAGCTCTGATGTTTGCCTGGATGTTAAAAAAAGTTAAGCAACTAAGGTATGCTAAAGACGCATTGGAGAAAAGGTGGTGGAGTGAAAGAGAGGTGGGCATGCTTGGTCAGAGGGTTGGCTGCAAAGCCAACCACAAAAGGCCAACAACTGGGCCTGCGTGTTCATCCAAAGAATTGTTTCTATTTCATTTATTGAGCTCCAAGTCAATGACTCAATGTAGTCAGATTCAAGTCCATAACTGGGTGTAAATGATGGGGTTTCTTTAGATATAAACTTTAAACCAATCTGTCTAAGAGACTTAGAAGCAACAAGAAACAAAACCTCTCTAAGTTTCAATAAAGAATTTGTTACATAAATTTGGATTAGCGATGAGTTGATCTCCTCTGAACTTCTCCCCACCAGATATCATTTAGTCATTGATTTTTGGGCTAAAAGTGGTTGGTCCATTATAGTCTTGATATAGTCCGGAGATTTAGGCCACCCCCTCCCAGGAAACACACAGCCAGGCAGACGAGCTCCGAGCCAGCTCCCATGTCAGAGGATGAAGAGAGCACATCCAGCCAGTCACAGTCAGAGAAACAGGACTACACTGAAAAACAGGCTGATCTCCAACATCTATAAACAAAGGTGTTGATGGCAGCAGCACAGCTGATATTCCTCTGCAGGATGGAGTCACAGCCAAACAGGAACCGGCCAGATGAAGCTACTATGAGAAAAAGCAGAGAGAGCAGAACATTGGAGATTGAATTAACAAATTCTGCAGAGAGATAGAGAGAGAATGAAGCCGAATGATGACAAAGGGGTCCCTATGTCCTCCAGCAGTCTAAGCCTATAGCACCATAACTATAGAGATAGCTCAGGAAATCTTAGGACTGAAAAAATGGACAGGATTCCTTCTTAATAAAGCTAATTAAAAAACTGCAAACAGGGAATCGTTAATTTTATTAAGGTACTCTAAGAGAGGTTAGAAAGAGGATTGAGGGTTCAGCTTTAAATCAAGATATATCTGACAGTCATCTGCATAATTGCAAAAAGAGAGAAGATGAAAAAAGGAGAAGGGTTAAAACCTTAATGAACTCCAAACGAGAGGTGCAGAGATTGACCAGATGTTATCAGGATGAAAATAGACCCGTCTGCCCTGCAGCTGTGAAATTAACTAGTCTGATGCTGCACCTTAAATCCTCTCCTGATGTTTCAGTCAGGATATAATGCTACTGGATGATGTTATCAAATGCTGCTGTCAGTCCAAAAGGACCAAAATCACAGAATAACTTGCCAAAAAGATGTTATCAAAAACCCTTAGCATGGCTTTTTCAGTGATAAGCCCAGAGGGTCTTAGGAGCAAATTAGATATGTGAATTAAAGCTAGTACAACTCCCAAACTATACATTGGAAAAAAAAATTGTCTGTATTTGTGTGACAGAAAGGCATTGAGGAATATTTTGCAGGTTGAACCACTATTTTAAATGTCACCATGTCTGATTTATAGGTGATTAAACAAAGAAAAAATTAAAAATATTTAGCTTCACCAAATTTTTTTCTTTCAAAATAAACACTGCAAAACACAATGAAACCCCATTTGAACTCTGGATGAACCGTCGGATTTTATAGATCCACATCTTGACTATAACTAAAGCATATTTGGACTGAATATGTTGAAGGTTTTGGTGGGCAGTGTGCTAGGCGGAAACTGAATATAAGATAGGAATAACAGAGCAAGTTTATGAAACGCATGCCGATTACATCATCTGAAATGGTCGCATAATTACCTGTGACCCCTCCTTGGAAAGGCCTGAGGTTCTAGTTTCCAATGATGCAGGCCATTAGGGGTGGGTTGCTAAAAATGAATACCTGCTGTTGCTTTACTCCCGCAGAGTCTCACACATGTCAGGTGGAATTTCAAATCTCATTTTAATTGTTTACACAACTATAAAAGAAAAAGTATTTGTGAAAAAATAATTTTGAAATATGTTTTAGAAATTTTAAAGCCCCATTTGAAAGGCATGTGGATGAAACACAATGTGACTGTGTTTTTAGCCATTTCTATAAATAGATAAACATGAGCAGGTGTCAGTTTTGCCCGGTACCAGGCCCGACGGGCCTAAGGAATTAAACTTAATATGATGAAATAAATCTCCAGTGTCTATACAGAAACTAGAGTTTTGAGGTTGGTCTAAAATTTGAGTAAACCAGGGGCTAGAGACTTGAGGGTTTTTTATCAGTTAATTTACCACAGCGTGCCTGGAAACAATGAAATATCTCATTGGCCTACTTCTGCAAGAACATAGCACAAAAAAAAATCAGGGACCATCAGAAGGAGAACCTGGAGGTCTCATTTGGGCAAATATCTTTTTTCAGAACTGAAAGAGAAACTGTGTCAAACTGAAGAGGGCTGAGCTGGGAGCAAAGATGGATGGATGGTGTCCTGGGAAGGGATCAATGACCGAGTGGACGGATGATTTTCAGCAAGGTCTTTAAAGTTTGTAGACCAAGGAATATTTTCAGTTAAGGATTTTAAACAGAAATTATGCATTGAGACATTAATATTTGTTTTTTTTCCCAGTTTGATAAAGTGCTTTGGTACGACTCCCCCAAAAAATAGCAAATTTTTCTACTTTCTGCTCTCTGTCACATGACTTCCCAGGTGGTCTATTTTAGCCAGGCCCACATGAGGACATAGGTCCCCTGATTTCAAACAGCCCCCTGCATCCAGGGCCCAAAACAGGTGTCCTCAAAGTGTGGGAGAAACTCAGAGACGTTCCAGAGTCGGTGGTATATTTCAGCTGTGCTGCTGCCATCAACACATTTGTTTATAGATGTTGGAGCTTGTCCTGTTTTTCAGTGTAGTCCTGTTTCTCTGACTGTGACTAACTGGATGTGCTCTCTTCATCCACTGACATGGGAGCTGGCTCAGAGCTCGTCTGCTTTTTGTATCTCTGCTTCTTTTTCTATCTATGCAACTGGTTTTCCTTCGATAGAAAACTTTGAATCAATTTGACTGTATGATCTGGTTGAATTGTCTCTGTAAAGTGCCTTGAGATGACATGTGTTGTGAACTGAATTGAATTAATAAAAGCAGAGTTCAAAGTATCTGTCTGGCTAGAGCAAAAGTTTTAAACTTACAAAGATGAAAGATATCAACTTAAAGAGCCTTATGATCTGATAATGCTGGTGCCAAATCTAACCGGTGTCCATTCACCAGCAGGGACACAGGAGGAAGGTCCAGCAATCGTCCACTTTAGTGACCTCTCATACCTACAGACCTTTCATGCAGAGTGATCACCACAGTGTACAGCTGTTTAGAAGTGTTGTTTTCTATACAAATGCCTTCAGTTTGGGGCACCTATGCATATATTCCAATCTAGTGGAAGCTATTGCATCATTGCATACAGAAAAATCCCATTAGTTGATCATTGGAAAAAAAGTCAGTGAAATCAAGATGGCTGACATACAGGGAAAAAGACCAAACATCTCAGCTATTACGGTTTCTACAAGGAAGGAACCACCATTCCAACAGAATACCATATTAAAACTGTAAAAATAAATTACAACTATATCTATGCAACTACTTTGTCGTTATAATTATTATTTCTTTTTACTGTGTAAAATGCAGTAGACAGATAAATGTTTCTTTATAGAATAAAGATAGAAACAATTTATTTTTACCAATCACATGGTGAAGTTTGCAGATGACACCATGGTGGTGGGCCTCAGAGACGACAGCGACCTGGACTACAGAGAGGAGGTGGAGCAGCTGGTGGTGCAAAGATAACAGCCTGATCCTGAATGTGGAGAAGATGGAGAAGATCATCTTGGACTTCAGGAAGAACCATCCTAACCACGCTCCACTGCTCATCAACAGCTCAGCTGTAGAGGTGGTCAGCAGGACCAAATTTCTGCACAGTAAATGTTGCAGTGTTAAGGAACACTTTAAGAGTACATTTGGTCCCACTCTGACTTAGTGTTGAGTCTATATATTTTATTTTATTTTTTTTATTTAACCTTTATTTAACCAGGAAGTCCCTTGAGATTGAAATCTCTTTTTCGAGGGAGACCTGGCCAAGACGGCACACCAGTTAAAATACAAACAGAAATACAACATAGACAAAATCTCACATAGAGGAAAAGACAGGTCACATAGGGCAGTTACATTTTTGAATTACATGACATTTTAACATGGCCTTAAATTCATTCAATGGGACTAGATCATTTAAATGGAGCAAGTTTTGCAAATTATTCCAGGACCATGGAGCAAAGTAAGAGAAGGATTTCTTCCCCAGCTCAGTAAAAACCATTGGAACCTGGTAAGAGCGCCACCTGTGCTCTGAACTTCCATATCAATGCGTTTTTTTTGGTCCATGTTTTTTTTTCCCTACACTGTTTACATTTGATCACTGCTGCACTTTATGGAATGGAAATGTCATGAAAGATTTACAAAATAATTTTTTTTTTTGCATACACTCTGTGTATACAGAATGACAATAAAGGATCCAGCGCTTTTTGATGCTTGGGTCCAGCCGTGGTCCAAGTGAATTTTAGGACATCCTCCCTGATGGTGTTTTACTGGTTCTATGGTGTCAGAACCAGAACCCTGGAGCACTGGTGTTCTGTCAGATGCGCATTGCCGGTCAGACCGTTGATCCATTTAGTTTATCCCTTTAGTTTTGAATGTAAAATAAACTTTAAACTACCTCAACGGGCATGTATCCCTTTAGCCATGTGCAAAAAAACTATTTCATTACTTACTTTTTGGTGTTTTTTGAAGAGTCTGGCGATCTGACCTTAAATTGTTTGGGATTTTTTTCTACATGACTAAAGGGTTACACGCCCGTTGAGGTAGTTTAAAGTATTTTCCACAAAACTAAAGTAAATCGGACGTCTTGCATATGCATATTGAGTATGGGTATGCTGGTCTGACAGAACACCAGGCCCTTCATACCTGCTCTGAGTGGCTACTTGCCACCATTTGAGATGCTTTTTTCTTCCCAAAGCACAGAAGGACAGTCCCTAAATGATTATGTTTGAGAAGATGCCACAGGCAGTGTCACTGAGCACATCAGGACCAAGGTTCCAGATCCTGCAGATCTGCTTCCCGCCCAAACTCTTCTGAGCTGAAGTTATCAGTGAAGAAAAGCTGCTCTGCTTTCAGATGAAGAGTGTTGATTATATGGAAGATAGATGGTAACTACCTGCTGCTTGTCTCCAAACACTGGCTGCATTACTGCATGATTGCATTTCATCTCCATCCGGTCCCTGGTGATCATTTATTGGTCTAGTCCTGAACCAAGTCGTGCGCTGATTGGCTGCCACCAGCATTAAGATTTGATGAAAGGCAGCTGGCCAATCGCAGCTTTCAAATGCACATCAAATATTAATCTGAGGTACCGCGTTAAGTAATGAAGTCCCAGCGGCCTTTGGAGGAGCGGAAATCAATTAGGTTCTGGTTTAATCTTTCACTTAATTGTTTAGGTTTTTGGTGGGTCACATTTATTTATGAACAGCAGCGCTCATTAGAGCCGCAGTCGATTATTCACAGAATAAACGAAAACAACGGTTTGTGTCATTGCATGAGCCTGAGATAAGAACAAAACATACACAATAAAAGGAAAATCCAGTGGATGTGTTGTCATCCCTCTGAACATGAATTAATAATAACGGCAGATGCGCAGCAATAAGGAGCCGCTGCGCATTAAGAGCCGCTCATTTTTCATCTGCACCTCGGATCCTTTCAGGCCATTAGGTCGATTATTAGAAGAATCAAACTTTATTCTATTTTTAAATGGATTGTTTTAACTATTTATCCATCGACATGGCTTCCTCTTATCATTTTAAAACCAATCCTTCCTATTTTACTATATTTTTTTGTTGTTGTTTTTTTTTTTTATCGTGGAGAACAAATCTCTGGAGAAAAACGGGCCAAGTGTCTAAATCCAGATTTATGCATGTTTAAAATAATCCACAGATTAAAACTGATCCACAGATATTTGACTCAGGAGTCAAGGGCCTAAACGTTATGAGAATAAGAAGGAATTACATTTCAGGACCTAAATTAAGAAAATGTGAAATAAATAAATAAGAAAGAAAGAAAGAAAATGATTGTTTATCGATGAGAAGTAAAGGTGTGTTTACTTTCCAAACTAATCCGTCCTCTAATCCCTGCTCTCTGTCCAGTCTGTGGGCCCTGCAGACTGGGGCCCCTAATATCGCTCCCTCCTTGGCAGCTTGATTGATGACCCGCACAGATGAGGGCGGGTGGGCCGGGAGCGCACAGAAAGACGCGCGCGACGCTCCCCGTTGCTAGATAACGATCCGCAGGTCCAGCAGAGGAGCCACGCAGGGAGAGAGCCGAGGGAGGCGCGCGGAGCACCGTGCGCCATGGATCACATCGGGATCCTGGGGACTCATTTGCAGCAACACGCGCACGTGGAGCCCATCAACTTCGGCATCGATCAGATCCTCAGCAACGTGGAGCAGAGCTGCATGCTGGGCGCGAGGATGCACGAACCGGACTACGGACACCCGGCCTACAGCGGCGCGGGAGGCTTTACGTGCAGCGGCGGATACGGCGGCGCCTCCGGCGGCTCTTGCGGGATGGCATCACTCGGGGGAGCTTACCACATGAACATGAGCGTCAACGTAAACGGAACCAACATGGGCTCTACCGGGGTCATCAGAGTGCCCGCGCACCGGCCGCTCAGCACCGGGAGCTCCGCGGGGCCGCCTGCCGCGAGCGGCGGCGTCAGCAACATGGGCGCGCTGACTTTCCCCTGGATGGAGAGCAACCGGCGCTACACCAAGGACCGCTTCACAGGTGCTATTTACATTGTTATTATCATTAGTTCTAGTATGCTTTTACTGTTATTCCTATTAATATCATTATTTTCATTTATAAAACCAAGAGTTACTAAAATTTTAAATTTCTCGTTTAGAGTAGGCCAAGTAATTTTAACGTAATAATACTACAACCATTAATAATAATAATAATAATAATAATAATAATAATAATAATAATAATAATAATAATAATAATAATAATAATAATAACAAAAATGAAATAGCCTACATCTGTTATTATTATTATCAATATTATTTCTACTGATAAAATATTTTTAATTTAATGTTTTCTCTCTTAATATAATTATTTTCATTATTAAAACCAAGAATTAGCACAACATTTTATTTCTCTTCTGGACTAGGCCTTGTATTTTTCAAATAATACGACTACTACTACTACTACTAACAATAATAATAATAATAATAATAATAATAATAATAATAATAATAATGATGAATATAATGAAATAGCCTATACATCTATTATTATTATTGTTATTATTTCTAGTAATCAAACATTTTTAATTTAATGTTATTCTTATTTATCTAATTATTTCCATTATTAAAACCAGTATTACTACAACATTTAATCACTCTGTTGGAGTAGTATTTTTAATTAAATTATAATAATAATAATCAATATAGTGAAATACATTTATCACTGTTGTCCTTGTTATTATTCTTAATAATAGTTATTTAAATGATGATTATAATAAAGCCTGTCATATTTTGTTATCAGACAAAATTAGACCAAAAAAAAAGAAATATTTTTATTCAGATATTTTATTTGAATTATTCCCTGCTCTAATCAGCTTCCCTTCCTTGAATCCAACTCTTCCTCCTGCGGATTTAAGTTTTCATTCAAAAACGGATCGAATCTTAGCTGAGCGGATCAATATATGAACGAATAAAATTTTACTAAACTATAGAAGAAGAAATCACACCAACATCACAGCAGTAAAGTCTTTGAACTGAACCAATAAATTCGTGATAATCTACAAACATTTGGGGAAGATATTAATCTTTTTGTCTTGTATCATTTTAAAAGTAAAAAAAATCTGCAATAAATTCCAGCTTCACGCGAAACATTTTCATGGCATGATTTCCTTAAATTAACAATTTCAACCAATTTTTATATCGAAATAAACAAATCAATTCCTAATTAGATGTTAATAATTTCCCTTTTAAATCGGAAAACCTTTTTTTTTCGACAACCAGCTGATTATTAATAATATTGAACTATTTATTAGATTTTGAATTAGTATGTTTGGCCTACCGATCATCTGGGATTTAAAAAGTCATGATGATGATGAAACTGATCATTTAAACCTCCAGCTTCTTTCTGGCCTTCAGACCAGCTTCTTCTCCTCCCTGCTCACCCTGTCTTCTTCTTCATCATCATCATCACCCCCTCCAGTCTCCCTCTCACCCCTCACTGTCACGCGCCGTGTAGGTCATCCGTACCAGAATCGCACTCCGCCGAAGAAGAAGAAGCCGCGGACGTCGTTCAGCAGGCTGCAGATCTGTGAGCTGGAGAAGCGCTTCCACCGCCAGAAGTACCTGGCGTCTGCGGAGCGCGCGGCGCTCGCCAAGGCGCTGAAGATGACGGACGCTCAGGTGAAGACCTGGTTCCAGAACCGGCGCACTAAGTGGAGGTGAGACTTTGGGCCATAAGCGCTTCCAAACAAAGCTGCTGTTTGATTTTTATTTCCAGAAATGTGCGAGTAGATGAGGGCGGGTCACTTTTGGCAGAACCTGCTTATTTGGTTTAGTAACTAAATAAATAATATAACAAAATATTCAATCAAATATTAATAGACAAGAATGACAGGATTTATCCGGCATGGTCAATATTGTCATGGGAAGATATCATATAGGCCTACATGTAAATGAAAAATCAAAAACCTTGAACTTGTGACATGAACTTGAACTTATGACATGTTAAAATTTCTGTTGTTTTTTTGTTTTTTTTGACTCGATAAAATGATGCAAGGAAGTCTTGTTGCAGAATTAGTCTGGCTCTTTTGTTTTAAGGTTTGTATGTGTCTATTGGTTGTAATATTAATGCCTGTTTATTTATTTCTGTTGCCTTGCACAAGTTAAGTTGATCTCCTCCTATATAACTGTTATTTTTATAATCTGTTTTACCTATTTTACTTTTATATTTATTTTTTGTAAGAATTAAAAGATTCCTACTTAAAAATTTCAATTAATGTTTTTTGTTCAATAAAGTAAAAAAAAAAAAAACAAGAGAGAGAGAGAGTAGATGGGGGCGGACCGATCTGGCTCCTGGACCAGAACCCGCTCACCTATCAAATACCTACATTTAATTCTTCAGGCGGATGTTAAATTATATTTATCTATTTATTATTATTTTTTTGTATAAAAATAGGTTTGACCATATTTTATTTTATATGAATTAAATACTTTTATTTTCCTGCTGTGTTTATAAAAACACAATGGAAGCAACCAGACGCGCTCAGATTCATCTGCATTCATTTCAATTCAATTCAGTTTATTTCTATAGCACCAATTCATGACACATGTCATCTCAAGGCACTTTACAGTTCACCAGAGCATACAGTCAGATTAAAAAAAGTTTAAAAATTTTAAAAAAGTTGAAATTGTCCAGAGAGCTGTTCCAAATAGAATTTCTTTTGGTTTTACACTTGTGTAAACAAAATGACAAATAAAATCTGTCTATGTCATTTAATTCAAAGTTTCTAATGAAAACCAGTTGATTGCATTGATTCATGCAATTTCTCACACTAAGCATGCTTGTAGCAACAGTGGAGAGGAAAAACTCTAAAGGATCAACCAGTTTAAATTTTTTCACAGGAAATTATATTTAAATATAATTATTGGGAAGACATCTCAAAGACTGTGTAGGCATTTGATTTAATCCTGAATCTCCCCAGGTTGTCCGGTCAGAACAATGATGACAGTCAGTTGCACTCATGCCACTCTTTATTGAAGTTGTGCAGATGTAGATGACAATTTTCTTTGAGCCTCTTATTCACTTAGTTTTTTGTTTGTTTATGGTTTCTACAAAATACAGAAATAAATTAAAATAAGTACCTGAAGAAACAACACAAGCATATCAAATCTACCTAGAATAGAAACGTACAAGCAATGTATACAGAATGCAAATAAACCCAATATGTTATAAGAATTATTGATAAATAACAGTCTATAAAATTAAGAGATAAACAAAGAGAAAATTGGACTATTTATGCCAATTCTCGCCAAATAGACTAAATTCCTACAGCACTTAAACGCCTCATTGGATACGAGGGAAGATGATGATAAATGTAAGCTTTCCAATGGTATATTATGCATCATCAGCACAGCTTACGTCACATAAAGAAAGTGACCAAATAAGAAGCAAATGAGCTAAATTAACACATTTTCGGTGATAGATAATTATGAGATAAAAAATGTAAAAGTCGAAAAAAGTCGAAATTGTGCATTTGAAAGTTAAAATTAGGACTTTGTAAGCAGATCATGGATTGTCTACAGTGAAACGAAGGACTGGGTTATTTACTTTTGCCTTTTTGGAAACACAGGAAGGAGCAATCAGCTAAGTGAGCTTAGTGCTTGGAAAAAATCTTCCATTCCTTGACAAAACGTAGAACAAATAATAGATGTCTATTCTATTAACATTTCAGTATCTATATAATGGTCTGTTTTATGCAATGTCTTCTCAATTCAGAGGGCCCCCGCCTGTCTTTGCCTAGGGCCCCAAATTTCCTAAATCCGCCCCCGACTCTAAGAAGAGTTCCCGTAGATGTCCAGTGAAGTAGTGGCAGCCACTGACTCTCTCCATCCTCTTTGCAGGCGGCAGACAGCAGAGGAGCGTGAGGCAGAGCGGCAGCAGGCCAACCGGATTCTGATGCAGCTGCAGCAGGAGGCCTTCCAGAAAACCATCAACCAGCCGGTAGCACCTGACCCACTGTGCCTGCAGAACAGCTCGCTGTATGCCCTGCAGAACCTCCAACCCTGGAGCGAGAACACAGCAAAGATCAGCAGCGTGTCGGCTTGCGAGTAGAGGATCCTGGTTCTGATCCCAGCTGGGTCTGGAGGAGCAGACTGATACCTGCTGAGGGGTTCTGGCCCCGCTATTCCTGTCTTACAGACACTGGTACTGCTCTCAGCACTCCTCCCATCTAATGGGGCCCATATGTTGTATTATTATGATGAATATTTACCTATGACGAATTTTAAACCATATTTTTATAAAGGTTTCTATGTGTGGCTGTCGAGGGTTCTGTCCCACAGTAGCAGGGCGCCTCCCAGCCTCCTTAAATGACTTTTTAAATCAACCACAGAATAACTAAGCACTTCTTTCAACAATCTTTTTTTTTTTTATGCAGAACGAATGAGATGAATCTCTGAAACATTATGAGGAGATATGCTGGTGAAGGTTTTCATTCATCCAGGTCACAGTCATTCCAAAAACGTTAAAAAACAATCCACTGGACTTTGTTTCCAAGTTTGTAGACGTTTCGCCTCCCATCCAGGAAGCTTTTTCAATTCAAAATGTCAGAAATAGCGCTGAGTTCAAAGCTTTATACAGCAGCCCAACAAAGCCTCGTTTTTGTTTAGAAAACATGCTAATTTAGACGGACGAACGGGTCCACCCCTTTGGAATGGGTGTCACTTGGCTTCTTTGTTAGCCTGCAGTGCCCCATACCCGTCTATTACCATTTCACAAGAACGCGAGAACAGACTCGTGTCCTAGCCAAATCCGTTCTTAAGAAGAACACAGGAGAGTGTAGACTTGGGGAGGACGGAGCGCGATGCATAAATCTGGGTCAATTGGAACAGAAGCGTACTGATGACATCACCACACGCTCGGCTAGTCTGGAGCTGCATTTCACCTCCTGTTATTAATAGTCTCTAGATAATAATAAACTTTTTTTTTTCATTTATTCGGGGAATAATAATGAATATAGTCAGATAAACACAAATCAAATGCCAGCGGGCTATGCAGAGCGAGGGCTGCTGCAGACGGGCTAGGGTTAAACCAGGCTGCCGTTAGCCTTGGAGGTCCGCTGATTGCCGCGGTCCTCTCAACTTTGGAAAAAAAAATTGTAATTATGCATTAAGTTGGTAAATGTTCCATATAGTGATGCTTTAAAGTATAATATTCTCGCCTAAAAGGATCTTAAAACTTACTTTTATTGAACAACAGCAACAGAAAAGAGGACTTTTAACTTCATACTCTGAGCTCTGTGAGCGCTCCAATGAAAGCTGCTGCTGCCGCAGTGCATGCTGGGACAGCTGTCAGTTTCAAGAACAGACAGGTCTGCTGATGCATGCTGGGTAAAGAGGGAGGGGCGAGAACAACATTCAGGATGTCACTACCCGATCCCTTCCTGAAGCACGATCCGTTCTGCGCATGCACGAATAGATATACATTGGCTATCCATAAATTATGTAATTATGGTACTAAACCTACTCATTTCTACCCTTAACTCACTAGAGAATGCTAATTAACATCTTTAACAAAATGTTTTATGACTTCTGTGGGACAATTTTGATGCTTTTTACATTTTCTTCACTAAACAGCATCTCTTACGTCATTGCGTGACATGCTCAGAGCAGTTTGGCTAAATATGATTAACCATGTTTATCTGGATTTTAGTCGTTTCTTTCTTTAGATTACGCACTATATAGCATAAGGTTAAAACGAAACGAACACATTAAACTCAAAAAGACAGACTAGATTTATGTTTTAATCCAAAGCCGAAAAAGTTAGCCACTGGAAGTAGCATAGATCCCATTTCCGGTGCAGATCGGCAGAGACGAGGGATAAAACAGAATTTTAAGGCTTTTATTTATTGAGGAAATACATTATTAACATTTAACACATTATATTTTAATACATTTACTATTTTGGGGTAGAGAAAACATCATCTAGGTATTTTTAACAAAATAAAATCGACGACCCGGATATCTATCTGGATGCACAAATGAGCTGATGGCGCATGAGCAGGACGGATCGTGCTTCCGGAACGGATCGGGTAGTGACACCGGGACAGTCAGGAAAAAAAAAAAACTTTCTCAGTAGCTTCTTCACCAATAGAAACTGACTTCAACTTTATGAACAACTGATTTAAGAAAGTCCAAAACAGGAGATCAATGTTACATTACCCCTGTGCTGTGGCGGCCATGTTGGATTCTGGGTGATAGAAATGTCCTTGCACCTCCACCAAGGACAGCATTCTGATGGTGACCTCTCCTGAACTTTTCACAGTAGCCAGCTTGTTCCAACAGTCACTGTAACAAGCCTTCACTGTTCATTAGTGCTTAAAGTCAAATTTTAATGATTGCTTGTATTGCTAATATCAGTTGGCTTGGTCACCAAGCATGATTATTGAATCCAGGGGCAGATTTAGGGTATTCAGGGACCTAGGTAGAGACAGGCAGGAGGCGCTCTGAATTGAGAAAACACATAAAACAGACCCATTATACAGATGGAGAAATGTTAATAGAATAGACATCCATTATTTATTCTAGTTTTTTCCCCTCTCTTCTTGTCCCTTTTCTTGTTGTTTTCCTCTCTATGTTTTGTACTCAGCTTTCATCAAAAGGAATGTAAGATTTGTTCCAGTCACTAAGCTCACTTTCCAAAAAGGCGACGGCAAAAGTAAATAACCCAGTCCTTCTTTTCACTGTAGACAAGCCATGATCTGCTTCTCTGTTCTCCATTTTTCATTTGGATGAAATAATAGCTGCATGAATCATGACAGCAGACAAGATAGAGGAGAGCAGGAGGCGGGGTTACCAATCTACTTGCTCTGGAGAGCAGAGTTCTCTGCTTTTAGATGTTGTCGCCAAAGTCTCCAATAGCAGAAGAAAGTCGCTAGATTTGGCGCTAGGGGCTTTTTTGTAATAAAAGTGCTAGAAGGGTCTAAAAAGTCACTAAATATAGCGACAAAAGTGCTAAGTTGGCAACACTGCTCTTCGCACTGTTTTTTTTGTTAAAGATAAGCTCTCTGTGTCTACACCTTGAAGCTTTATCTCTCCGGTTCTTTTTCCTAAAAAAAAAATCACTTGAGACAAACTCTTTAAATAGCACTTCATAAGTTATATGTATTAAATAACCGTGAGACATGACAACTGATTTTGATTAAATTTGTAATCTTACTCAGATCAGAGAAGTTGCTTATAGTTACAGAAGACAGCTGCATAACCCCGGGCTCACTTCTTGAAAAGAGGCCCGATTAACTGTTAAAGAGGCATTTTATACATCTTCAGTCTGCCACATCATCACATCATCACATGATTACATCATTACATTTTACACTTTAGAGACACACTTAATATTACAAGCGTTCTGATGGCGTTTTAGTGAAAGGATTTTGATCAAAAACATAATTAATGTGCATAAATATGGAATAGTTGTATTAACTATACATGTAAAAAGAGTTTTATGGGGCCCCCAGGAACTTGGGGCCCTAGGCAGCTGCTTAGTATTGCCTAATGATAAATCCCCCCATGTGTGAATCTCACCAACTCCGGACTTTTACCTAGAGCCCAGTTCTTCTGTCTGAGGTTCAACTTCCATGGTAACAGGAACGCCATCAAGACCCTCAGATACCGGATCTCAACTTCAGCAACATTCCAGTGGATTTATCCCGATTGGATCCTGGAGAGTCAGACTTTAACCAGGAAAAGCTAGATAAAAATATGTAATATATGGCACTCTGGTGAGAAAGTACATTAAAAGGCCTGTTTTTACAGTTTGTTGTTTATAACATGACGCTATTGTGTGTAGACTTGTTTTTGTTACCTTGTGGGGACAGTGGGTTCTGTTTAGGGGTATTGACAGGGTAAGACAGTGATGGACGATTCAATTCAATTTTCAATTCAGTTTATTTATATAGCGCCAAATTCACAACACATGTCATCTCAAGGTACTTTACAGTTCAACCAGATCATACAGTCAAATTGATACAAAGTTTTCTATCTAAGGAAAACCAGTTGATTGCATTGACTCATTGACTCAAATACAATCCCTCACACTAAGCATGCTTGTAGCGACAGTGGAGAGGAAAAACTCCCTTTTAACAGGAAGAAACCTCCAGCAGAACCAGGCTCAGTGTGAGCTGCCATCTGCCAAGGCCGACTGGGGTTCAAGGAGACAGAAGCAGAGATACAAAAAGCAGCTGTAAAAGGCGGCCCCGTCCAGGAAACACACAGCCAGGCAGACGAGCTCCGAGCCAGCTCCCATGTCAGAGGATGAGGAGAGCACATCCACCCAGTCACAGGACCACACTGGAAAACAGGCCGATCTCCAGCATCTATAAACAAGGGTGTTGATGGCAGCAGCACAGCTGATATTTCTCTCCAGGATGGAGTCACAGCCAAACAGGAACAGACCAGATGAAGCTACTCTGAGGAAAAGCAGAGAGAGCAGAACGTTAGAGATTGAACTAACAGATTCTGCAGAGTGGGAGAATAGAGATAGAATGAAGCATGTGCTCAACTGTAGTACTTGAGTAAAAGTACTGATACTCATAGTCAAATCTTACTCAACTACAAGTAAATGTTACTCAGTCAAACACTTAATCTAGTCAAAGTATTGAAGTACTAACTTTTGAAAATCTGAAGTATTCAAAAATACAAATTATATTTTCTAATATCAGAACATTTCTGTGTATTTTAAAGAACTTTGTAACTTTCAGAAACCACCTGATCTATTGATGTGCAGAACCACATGCTATAGATTCTACACCACCTTGAAATGTGTTTAGCATAAAAAATAAGGACTATTTTATTATTGTTTCGTATTTAAAAACAAACCAAAAATAAAACAGGAGAGTCTTGATTGTCCTCACATTTTCTCTATAGAATAGAGGTTAAAGGTTCAATCGAAGACCACAAAGAAACTATAACTCTGATCTGAGACTCATACTACTGAACAGATTGGCCACATGACAATAAATAATCAAATTATAAACTATTAATAATATCTGCTCTAAGTTCCTCTCATCTGTGGAACGTCATTAATTCAGCAAATCAGTGGCGTCCGGATTCAGTCCTAAGGGCTGCTATCTGCCATGATGGATGGAAAAACAGAAACAGAGGATTAAAAAGCTACGCTGAACCAAAAGGAAGAAGGAACTGACAGCTTCCTGGAAAAACAAAAAATCATTTAAGTAAAGATACTCAAAAAAGTACTTAAGTGCAGTAATGTTCTTCTTTTCTTCAAAAATAATTTTCTTCCAAAAGGCTTCAAAATGACTGAAAAGTTAGTTTTATTAGGATCCCCATTAGCTGACAAATAAGTGGCCACTAATCTTCCTGGGGTCCTCACATAAAGAAATTACTTTACATTATGAACAAACCATTAAAAAATTGCACAAGTTGCACATTAAGAAATAATAGGAACATGAAAAGAGCAGAAATATACAACATAAATACACGGGTCAGTTCATCATATCATCTGCAATAGTTCTGAAGACAGTATCTTTTTGAAGCTTGTTCTGTTCTGGACTCAAAAAAGGAAAAACAAATGTCTTCATAGATGTGCAGCTTTATTCTTAAATCTACATAAGACAATATTTTTCAATCCACCGCAGTATCGGGGAATCACCTCCACCTGCCGATCCTTCTACATGGTTTTGCCGCAGAAGCATGGACTGGACTGGCTCAAAAGAACCACCTGTGTCTTAACACCAGTAAGACCAAAGAGATGGTGATCAAATTCAGGAGAAGACCCCCACCTCACCCCCCTATGAACATCCAGGGGGAGGACATAGAAAGCGTGGAGAGTTTCAAATACCTGGGTGTTCACATCAATAATAAACTGGACTGGACTAATAACACCGACATCCTGTATAAGAAGGGCCAGACCTCCACCTCCTGAGGAGGCTGAGGCCCTTTGGAGTGAGCAGGCCCCTGATTATAACCCTCTATGACTCTGTGGAGACTTTAGGGAAAGGGGAAGGTAAAACACTTATCAAGAGTAAAGAAATGGAAAAATGGCAAAAGAGGTGGAATGAAGATAAGAAGAGGATTATATAAGGAACAAAAATCAGTATTAAATAGAGTCATTAATGAGAGAAGCAGAAGGGAAGAAGTAATAATGATCAGGTTAAGAGTGGGTCATACCTATTTAAATAACAATTTATATTTAATAGGGATGAAATGATGAATGAGAAGGATGTGGAGAAAAAGAACATGTAGAACACGTACTGATGAAAACTTCACAGGCCAGGAATGGAGTCTTAGAGGAATATTGGGAAATGAAGGAAAGATAAAGGATATTCACCAATTAAGGAAAGCATTATTAATTTATTTATCTACAGAATACAAAATTAAAAAATAGAATTTGATGTAAAGTAATGTTGCTACACACTCATGTACAGTAGGTGGTAGGCACCTTAAAGGGAAACGCCGTTTTTTTCTACATTAGGCCCTTGATTTTACGTTATTACATCATGTTCTACTCACTCATATTAGTTTTGTGTCAGTTGGAGCTGTAATGAAGATATTCCGTTAGGTTATATCCAAGTAACGTCTTCCTATGGGCAACGACTTGAAGGCACAAACTAAACTGTTCATAATTTATTCTTTATGGTACGCCAACATTCATAACATGTAGGCGAATCACTGTCCCCCAGACATCCGCTGTTATATTTTTTATATTTTCATTTTTTTTAAACAAAGCGGAGTGTGTATGATGTCATCCGTGCGCCGGACTGGAGTTGTGACAGGCAGCCCGGGCCACAGGCGGCTACGCTCTACCCCTTCTGTTCATTCAGCTAGCTAATCTGAATCGTTAAATTACATTTAGAGAGCGAGATCATCTGTGGTAGCAGCACTAGACATCTTCCAGGCATGTGAGGAAAACTAACAGCAGTTCAGCGGACAGGAAGAACGAATGGTAGCCGGCCCGCGTGGGTGACGTCATACACACTCCACTTTGTTTTTCAAAAATATAAATATAAAAAATATAACCGCGGATGTCTGGGGAACAGTGATTTCATTCAAAATGGCTCTAGACAATTTCATTATTTTGTGCAGCCTTGAAAACAGTAATAAATACATAAAAAAGTAATATAAACATATGACTGTATATTTACAGTTCAAACATTAATCCACATTTGATACAGACTCTCATGTGATGTTTCAATTGTTCTCTGTAAGACAAAATATTAGTACAGAAGAAGATTAGGGCCACTGAAAGAAAAAAAAAAAGTTAACAGATTTTTTTATATTATTTCAGTTTAATATGGGAAATATGTCTCAGAATTCAGACTTTTTTTCCCAGAATTCTGATTTTTTTTCTCAGATTTTTGACTTTAATCTCAAATCTCTGACTTTTTTCACAGAATTCTGAATTTTTTCTCAGATTTCTGACTTTGATATCAAAATGTTGGATCCTAATGTAGACAGGCAGCATGAAGGAAGAGATGTGAAGCACTCAGCTTCAATGACAAAGATGTAAGTTGTTTGGGAGGGCCAGTAACACATTGGTGAACAATAACAGAATTAGGCGACTTTTTAGGTGCCTGAGGGGTCCCCGGAGATGCTGTTTCATTAATGGAAGAGCAGAAGGTGATTAAAACAAAGAGAGCTGGTCTCTAAAACAGATATCGCTATGGCTTGATGGTAACATGTTTGTAAGCTGTCAGAATTCAGTCAGAATTCTGAGATTAAAGTCAGATTTCTGACTTTTTCCCCATATTAAACTGAAATAACATTTGAAAATCTTTTTTTTTTTCAGTGGCCCTAATCCTCTTCCATATATTAGGGTCATTCAAAGACAAAAAAAAAGAATTTTTGGAGCTTAAAGCAGTTTAGTTATGAGAATAAATATGCAAAATATACAAAAATAAGAGAAAAAGTTGCAAATAAAAAAGAAAAAACACGCAAGGAGAAAACAGTAGCAAATTTGCAAGATTTAATAAAGTAAATTTGTGGAAAAATGCAACATTGTAATACGTGTAAATGTATGCTATATAAAACATATGCAAATGCATCATTAATTGGGGAGATGGCACAATGGCCCCCACATGGCAGTTTTAAGAGTAAAAATGAATAATACAAAAATGTTTAGAAATTCATAAATTATTGTATTGTTCTTCAAGTGAATTATACTTTAAAGCTTATTATACAATACTGTAAATTAACTACACGTTATTGAGTATTCAAACAAAACTTTTGCAGTGTTGAGAGCCCAGTAATATTTGTTCAGCTGTATTAAGCTTTGAAAGATCTAATCCTTTGCGATAAACTTTATGAGAAGAAATCGATCCGAATTGTGAGGGATATCAGCACAGTTTCTCATGATTTAACTAAAGATCAGACCCAAATGCAGAAGACCAAACAGAGAGACCAGGGGAAAGTTTAACAGTTTTATTTAGGAGATTGTGAAGAATCCAGTGTTGCTCTGAACACTGCTCAACCGGAACTGAAAGGTGAGGGGAAGACACTGCGGTTAGTTCAGGCTCGGTGGGAAATTAGATTCTCGAACTTGAAGAGGAGAAATAGATTGCTGACTCAGGTTTCCAGAGAAGTTGTTGACTCTTTGATTCCAGTCTGTGTGCGGTAGTTCCAGTGTTTGTCTGATTTGGTGGAGGGCAGACAGGGTTTACCCAGAATGTGGTGTCTGTAGGAGAACGGAGAAGCTGACTGCCACTCAGATTTCCTGCGATACTTGAACGGGTCATAGTGGAGATGAATCCCTTGCTCAGTGTGAAGCTCAAATGATCTCTTAAGGAAAAGTTGATTCAAACCTCCAGTTTAAATCCTCAACTCAGTTTGAAGCTCAGATGATCCTTCCAGGGAGAGAAGGTCCGAAAAATCCAGTTTGCAGGATGACTTCCCCAAACTGGTAAACACTCTCGCGTCGAGGTAGTGGCAGTCAGCAGCTTAAGAGCGTTCCGTTAATGAGTTAACTCACAGCAGGTGTGTAGGGAGGCGGACCAGAACCAGGCGCCTCCTGGTGGAGGAAGGGAGACAAACACAGAAAAAACACATACACAGACAGGAATCCTGACACAGCTACAATAAGATTTCGGTTAAAATTAAAAATTGTGACATTTGTATGTTGATGAGCGTCTCGTATCAACAGGTTAGCTCTAAGCTTTAGCTTCCGGTAGCTCCGTTACTGTCATGTATTTTAATAGATGTTCAGGTATAAAAACAAAAACAAACCACTTACAGTTAAAGGTGTACTCAGCACTACTGCCGGCGCTGCTGCTTCTGCTGCTTTCCATTGTCTTAGTAACTTGAAGAAAATCCGACTTTTTTCTTTTCTCTCTCGTTCTTCAACTACTAAAAAAAATAAAAAGCACTGTGTAACTTAACCCAACATAATAAACACTTAATCACATTTGCCCTCATAATTTCTAATTTATCTTTAAGTCATCGTTACTCTGCCAGTTTCTGATGGTCCTATCGGTTTTCCCATCATGCTTTCCACCATTTCCCAGTTTAAATCTTTAACTTCCAGATACTTTTCTGCAGCTTTCACTATTTGGATTTTTACGTTTTTTCTTGTCATCTGTGCACTACAATTGATCACCTCAACCATGAAAAAAAATCAATCTTTCTTTTTAGCAATCAATGAATCTTCTTCAATCTTGGGACATTTCTCCAGGGGTTTTGAATTTGCCGTGTGCCGAACTGTAGGTTTGAGTTTTTTTCTAACTGAGATGGATCCTTTTTGCAGCTTCAGCGTAAGTTATTCCAAGCTCTAATTTCAGTTTTTAATTTCCTCAGACCCTTTGCTTACTTCACACCCTTGTTATGCAGCAGTATGTTCTCCACCACAGTTACAGCATTTAATTTAATTTCTTTCCCACATTTTCCATATTCATGCTCTCCAGCACACCTTCCACATCACTGTCTTTCCTTTGCATACTGCTGCTATATGTCAGAATTTTTGGCATTTGAAACAACTTAGAGGTGGAGGATTGTAAATTTTGCCATTGTAGCTAATGTAACCAATGAATACTTTGCTGGGTAATTGCTCCTCTTCAAATGTAATTAACACAGATAAGCTGTCGCAACTTTTTCTCTTTCTTGTTTTTATCCATTTCACTTCTTTTATTTTTGCACCACTTATGTTTTCCAGAATCTCTTTTTCAGACACTTTAAGAGGAACTCCTCCAATGACTCCCCTGCTGATCTTTTGTTCTCCTCCAAGCTGCACTGAACTCTTTCCCTCAATTTTGCTGATCCGTATTGCTTTGCCTTGCTGAGCGCTGTCTCTGCAGTATATTTCTAGATTGATCATAACTTGAATGTTCTGAACTCATCTCCCCTTCAATTGAGCGCTGCCTTTTCCGCTTTTCTCTCATTTTTTGAGGCTACCCTCTTTCAACCTTCTTCATTGTCACTACTTCCGTCTTCCATCCCACAAGAATCAGTTCCTGTTTCCTCACTACTCACGGCCCAGGACATTTCTCCACAAGCGACTTCAAAACACGCGCCTTCGCGCAGCGTTGTAACGTAACTGGCCTTAAAATGCGTCCTTCGAAGGACGCAGCCTGCTACCTTATGCCATCTCACACTGGGGAAGATTCTTGGATTACATCAACTGGAAAGAAGTCTGGCTGCTTCCAAATCGACATTTGATAAATAACAAAACTAAAGAAATCTCATTTAAGATAATCTATAATATTTATCCTAACAAAGTCTTTATCCAGAAACGCTTTAAAAAAAAACCATTGATGTCACTTGCAGCTTCTGCTGTAATAATCCTGAAACTGTCATGATGGGCTAAGGACTTGACCCATACGCAGAACACTACTGGAGACTGAGTAAAAGTTTGAACAAAGTTTATTGAGAAACACACACAGAGAATGTAATGACTGGTTCAGGTGCTGGTCCGGGACTGGTTTCAACTCCTTTCTGGAGAGATGAGAGTTTGATTAGCTTTGCAGTTTGATTGTATGATGAGAGAGTTGAATCTTTTAATGTACCTGAAGAGGTTCTGACAGATCCTATGAGAGGGGGAACCGGTTGGGTCCAGAGACAGTTGTAGAGGCAGAGAGTTAAGCAGCAGCAGCGTCTAGCTTCGAGCTGGAGAGTTTTCAGACTTGAGTATGTTTCCAAGCTCTTCCTCTGAGAGCTGATGAAGGAATCCAGATTGAGATCTTCAGGTTTGGCTACTTGGCAGGCAGGCAGGTTCTCAGATTAAGCTCATCCAGAGCTTCAGACGTCGGTGGGATTTCCTGTGATCAAAGAAGACAGAGGCAGATTAGAAAAGCTTGTTTCTCTCTAGAGTCTACAAGATTTCCTAAATTCTTAGAGGCTCAGGTTCTAACTAAACTTGGGCAACACTGCGGCGTCGAAGGAAGGTCTGACTGCTGCTTATGAAGGGTGGTCTTCTGATGAGCTGATGATCCTCAGGTCGTCCTTCTGGCACGACATTTATTACATAAGAGAAAAATAGACAAAGATTTTCTTTTATTTTGGAAGACTATACTAGTCGGCATTAAAGCTGCAGTCTGTAACATTGAGAAGAGAGCAGACTTCGACTGAAAATTTGAAGAAAAACAGGTTTCACGCCACTCCCCCACCCTCTCTGCTTCACTCATGCCCCACCTCCAAGCCCCACCCCTCTCACAGCATCTGCGCGGCTACCGCATGCGACCAGAAGCGTCCAAGCAGCTTACGCGTCATGGAGTGTGAACCGGTAAGAGCGATAACACTCACCTCCAAGCAGCTAGATATAAGATGCTGGTTATACCGAAGTTTGCCGTGTAAGCAGATGTCGGCAGGGGCAGTAAGGGCAGTTTCTCTTTCGCTGGTGGCTGTCGCTCCGCCATGACTTCCACGCGCGTCCTCCTGACTGCGGCAGCCGGGCGCTGCGGCAGGTTAAGCGGAGGGGGGGGTGAGCTGTGATTGACACTCCATCAGACGCTCCTCTGGCTGTGATTGGTTGTTTTGACTCGTCCCAAATTATTCTTTTCAGATTGAAATACAGGCAGTAGGCGGGACCAATTGAAGCAGTTTTTTTCACAGGTTACATATCACATGTACTGCTGTCTGGGCATAGGGACAGTTTTAGCCAATATGACAAAAAAGTGATTTTTTAAAACTTACAGACTTCAGCTTTAAGGGAAATTGCAAGGTTCAACCAAAGAGATCAGATAAGGTATATGTAATTGACTTGATTATTATTATGGCCAAGTTCTTTATACATAAATGTAAATATAGAGGCTCCAAACGTGCATTACTGCTTTTAAGCACAAACTCAAACAATACATTGACACCATACAATTATCAGATAATAAGAAAGCAATCAAAACTCGAGAAGCCTTTGTCCATTTTAATCTGCTTATTTAGACAGCTGTTTCCCCCTAGCGTTTACTTTTATTTAATAGATGAACTATTTAATTTTTTTCCCCCTTGTATTTCTTCCTTACTGTTTCTTGTTTTGCACAACATGAGGACATTTACTTGACTGGTAAACATCTGAATTTACACCTTTTTTTTTTTTAATCATATTTTTATTATTGTTAAAACAAATGTACAATGCCATTGAAAAATCGTAGTGTTTTGTAGATGTTACAATTGTTTTGACCATGTATAGAATAACAAGAACCACACAGCATTTCAAAATTTTTATATTTTTATAAACCCCATCCAACCCCAAAATATAAATAATTGAATTTGCACCTTTTAAAAATATCTGTAAAAACTGGTTGTTCAGAATACCTATAGTGCAATATGGTTGCTCTGTAATGTTCTTTGCAGAAACAAATAAAATTGTATTGGGAGGGGGAAAAAAAGGATGCAGCCTGCGAATTGAGACGCAGCTACTGCCGCCAGACAACATGCAGTAATCTATACATGTTTTAAATCAGGTTGGGTCCGGATCCGGAACGCGGGCTGCTAATCTGTGACCTCTGTGTTTTAAATTTATTTAATTATTTAATCATCAATTTTATTAAATCTGAAGTTAAAATATTAATGAAGCAGAAAATAAACGATAATGGCAAAAGGGATGGGAGAAAGGAAAAAGTAGTTGGTTTTATAAAATTCAAAAGAAAACTGGAGAAATGAGAAGAACGGCACTAGAAGAGAAGAAAAAATAATATCTCCTTTTAGATTTAGGCCTACCGACTTAAACAGTACTCTGTTTATCATGGGGAACCATAGGGATGGGAAATGTGAATACTGAGGCGTAGATGAAACAATCGAACATGTGATTTTGTACTGTAATAAATACGAGGGGAGACAGCAATTATTTCAAAATTTAAGTAAAGCAAAAGTTAAATTAAATCAATTTGAATTATTTAGAAGTTTTTCAGAAATGAACATTTACAGGATTATATTTCGATATCTAAAAATAACACATTTGTATCATACACTCCATACCAGTAGATGGTGGAAATGCATCAATTAGTTGTTTGCCTACTGCCTTAAAACCTGGCATATGGTTGGATGGAAGACTTACTTGGAAAGTTCATACTGAAAAGATGATTGATAAATGCAAAAGAGTTCTAAATGTTATGATATGTTTGATTGGGAAAGAGTGGCGAGCTGAGCAGAAAGCATTGAAATCAATTTATACAGGTTTGATTAGGTCTGTTTGTGATTATGGATGTATTGCTTTTGGTTCAGCATCAGAGTCATTACTTAAAAAAATGTATATTGTTCAGTATCAAGCACTGAGATCATGCACAGGGGCCATACGAACATCACCAATTCAACAGTTTGTTTTTTTGATCAGAGGCTTGTTTAAAGTCCTTTTAAAGTTTAAAGTTTTCTATTCCAAGTGCAGACCGACCGGTTCTGAAGAAGAATGGTTAGACGTACGGGCAAAGACTAGAGTCTTAAAGGAATATTGGGAAAAGAAGGAAATATGAAGGATATTCACTTTATTATTATTCTCCAGAATACATAATAAAAAAATGGAATTTGATGTAAAGTAATGTTGCTACACACTCATGTACAGTAGGTGGCTGTATGCAGCTTGCGATCCGTCATAATATAAAATAAATTAAAGTAAATAGGAGAATAAATAATTAATTATCAGGAGAATTATTAGCAATATTATTAGCACTACAATGTATAGAGGAAGGGAGACCATTAAGATCAATTATATGTTCAGATTCGAGTTCAGCTTTAATCAGTATACAAAATCATTTTTCAGAAAGTAGATTAGACAAATTTAATTGAAATACAGCAAGTTTTATATCAAGTTCAAATGATGGGTATTAGTGTTATATTTATTTGGGTGCCAGCACATATAGGGATTAAAGGAAATGAAATTGCAGATAAGATTGCTGAGGAAGCATCTCAAATTAAAACCACTGATATGATGATTAATTTAAGTACGACAGAAATGAAAAGTATCATTAAACAAAGGATGAAGGAAAAGTTGCAAAAACAATGGGAAGAAGAAAGGAGAGGAAGATGGTTTTATAGGAGAAATGAGGAGAGCAGAAGGAAGCAGAAGAGAGGAAACAGTTATTTCAAGACTTAGATTTGGGTATAAAGGGTTAAATAATACACTATTCAAAATAGGGAAACACTTATCAGGCAAATGTGAATATTGTGGACATATAGAAATGGTAGAACATGTAGTGATGTATTGTAAGAAGTATGAAGAAGAAAGAAGGAATTTGGTTAGATCTAAATATGGAGAAAGTTAAATTTGATTTCATAGATATTCTGCAGAAAAAGTAAAAAAAAAATTTATTTAAATATTTAACAATAAGAGGAATAATTAGGAGTATTAGTATTTATATATATATATATATATATATATATATATATATATATATATATATATATATATAAATAAAAGTAACTTTATGATTAGGGTCATTCTGATGCACACTCCTCACCAGTTGGTGGCGGTAATGCGCCTAAAAGTGGTTGCCAACCGCCATTAAACGCAACAGAAAAGACATGATAGAAAAGAAGAAGAAGTAGTAGTAGAAGAAGAAGAAAGTCTTGAACGTGTACCAGCTGAGTGAAATTTGTCCTGCTGAGGCACCGCTTTCAGCATAGATATCCGACATGGAGATTGACATCCTCATCGCACTGGAGGATTTAGGGTGAGTGTGAAGATAGCTGCCCGCTGACCGTTACGTCTGCCTGTTTGCTAGCTGCTTAGCGGGGCTCTGAAGGCTAAGCTAGGAGGCCAGGAGGTAACGGATACATTATTCTGCTGGCGGTGAGAGCAGAAGCTGGACGGTCTGGCTGTTTCACTCACGGCTATGTGAAGCCGAGGAGTGGGGCCCCGTTTGCTGCCTTTCTCAAATTTCAGAATAAACTGTGTGGGCATGAAAAAGGTCAGAGTTCAGCAGCGTATTTATGTGCTGATAATTAGGAAAGCTGTGGAGCGGTTCTTGCTGCTGGTGCCTGTCCAGATTCCCGGTGTTCTGGATCAACTGGTAGCAGCTGGAAAAGCGCTGATGCTTGCAGGTGTCTCTGTGGGCGTGGCTTTTCAGGGCCCCTTTGTCCAAATAGGACATAAAATGTTTTTTTTATTTTAGTTTTTTGTCTCTTAATGTCAGCGATAACATGAAATATACAGATAAACAATAAATTTTGCCGGGGGTATAGTAATATAATCAAATAAACAAGTACAGTCTGGAGGAAAGACAAACAAACTTGCAAACTGATGTGTTTAGGCGTGTCACATATACATGTGTATAAACACATTTACATACATATATTGTACAAATACACATATTCTACGATGATAAATTGTCCAGACTTTTTAGTTGGGAACAGATTGTGTTTTTTTTTTTTTTTTTTGTGCCTATTGGTTAGGGTTGGGAATTAAGATTTTCACGATTCCGATTCTCTTACGGATTCTGTGAAACGATTCGATTCTCTTATCGATTCTGGTCCCAGTCATCTAAATCTAATGGAGAAGGCATCCGTTTAGTGAAAAACCATTACTGTACAAACTCATCTCCCCTGATTTAAATAAACGAGCATCACTTTTCTCTCGCTCTGTGAACTGCAGAGCAACTTTGTAGCATGTTTCATTACAGAATTGCAGCTACAAGTAATTCTAATTAAATATACTAGCAATGAAGGGCTGGATTAACGAGAAAGGCACACTTCTTTAATAACCCCAAAGAGAGGTAGGAACTTGGTTTATTTCCAGAAATGGCATATGATTTACTAGGAACCACATGAAGCACAGCCAGTGATATAAAACTAGCTACTTACCACCAGAGTTGCCTTCCAAGCTGGTCGTAACTTTAGCTTCTGTCCGGAAGCATCAAAAACACGACATTCATTAAAATGTATGCCATGTTGTGTGAGCAGGTGTTTCTGCATGTTGGATGTATTTCCTCCCGCCGATGTAATTGCCACTTTGCAATGATTGCAAAGCGCCTTGATGCCTTTTTTCTCTTCCATAAAATGAAGCCAGACTTTTGATCACTTTGAGCTCTTTTGTTTTGCTTTTCTAGACTTACGCCTGGTCACGTCGTACTTGCTTACTGAATGTCGTACTTGCTTACTGAATGCCGTGTGTGTAACTTGCATTAAAAAAAACGTGTCCCAACAGGGGTTGACTTTAAGGATTTTTGGGCAAGTGACTTTCACATTTTTTTGCCCAGAAACATTTTTTACTTGCCTATTATAATGTTTGATAAATATAGTTACTAATATTCATTTTTGTATATATATCAATGAAACATGTTTGTTTTTTAAATGTTTTTTGTAATTCGGTAAGTTTCCAGGTTCCTAGTGTGTATATGCAGCGTCAGATAATGAACTCAAGCCTACATTACCGTGTTAACATGCCTTTCAATCCTTCCTGCACGTTCTTTTCAAACGTTGCTTTAAACTGTTGTCTGCTTGGAAAAATATAAATTGTAATGTTAAAAATCTAAAAAAAACTTGACAGGTTAAAACCTTACACTACTACTACTCACCAATTTAACATGTTTAGCTCTAACATTTAAATGCACCACTCAAATGTCTAAGAGAAAAAAATGTAATGAACTTTTTTTTTTATGTATGACCTGCATCACTGTGCAGAAGACTGCCATATGATAGCGCTTTGTAGTTTGTTTGTCGTTTTGGTAACTACATCAAAATTACCGCTAGGTGGACAAAAATCACGCCGTCTGACGGAAAATCACCCGGCTTTTTCAAATCACGCGACAATGTGTACAAAACAACAAAAATGGCGCCGGAAACGCTTCTGGGTCGTTTCCATCGAATGTCGGTGATTTTAAAGTAATTTTGAGTAATGATTAATTTTTTTTTTTGCCCACTGGGGAAATGCAATGAAATTTGTACTCTCCCGACAGTAAAAACTACTTGCCCCGGGAGATCGGGTTATGGTTAACATCGAGCCCTGCCCAAGTCGTGCTGCCCAGAGCTAGGCTCTGGTGCTGCCTGGAATTATTAAGGGAATTGTTAAGCGAGCTGCCAAATGGTGTCATGGAATTGGAAAACACAGAACCGGTTCTGAACAGGAACCGGTTTTCGATTCCCATGCCTACTTTTGGTGAGAGGAGGGTTTAATGGTACTAAAATCCATCCATCCATTATCCACCACGCTTTATCTGAAGCGGGGTGGTGAGGGGTGCTAGTGCCTATCTCCAGCAGTGTACGAGGCAGGGTCCACCCTGGACAGGTCGCCAGTCCATCCGCTGGCAACACAGAGACAAACAATAATTCACACACACACCTAAGGAGAATTTAGAGAAGCCAATTAACCTAACAGTCATGTTTTTGGACTGTGGGAGGAAGCTGGAGTACCTGGAGAGAACCTGCACATGCTCAGGGAGAACAGGCAAACTCCATGCAGAAAGACCCCGGGCCGGTAATCGTACCCAGAACCTTCTTGCTGCAAGGCAGCAGTGCTACCCACTGCACATCCTAGTACTAAAATATTAAGTTCAAATAAATAAACATTAAAGTCTGGCTTTGTTTTATTTGAATTTCAATTTATGCAAATTAAGTTAAGACTCTGATAAGGAAAGGTTTGGGAAACCTTTTACTTTGCAGCTGAAAACCAAATTGAACGTTTTCCCAACAAAGTTGAAAATCTTTTAAAATATTTGAATCCACATAGTTACAAAAGTGTTGCCAGAAAGTCTTAGCATATAGACACAAGCGGAACAAATGTGTAACAGATTCTTGAAGAAGACCACAGACAGTGCAGTTCACAATAATATCAGATTTGAATCTTTTAAGGTAGTCTTTGGCTGGATAAATCCTGTGAATAAGTTTGAATGAAACTTCCCTCACCTTGTTAGAGAGGAGATGGTGATTAGGTAGCAGCCTCTTTCTGAAACATGGATCTGACTAACTTATTGTTCTTACTAGGGCTGCAACAACGAATCGATAAAATCGATAAAAATCGACTTTTAAAAGCGTTGGCAACGAATTTTATCATCGATTAGTTGTGTTGCGCGATTAATGCGTCATCCGCCGCCGTCGGCAGCTGCTGCCGTGGGGCGCCTCCCCCATCCCAACCCAGTTCTCACGCTCCCGCAGGAGTCCCTCTCAGCGCTGCAGTCAGAGCAGCAGGATGTTTACCCTCATCGTCCAGACTGCAAATGAAGCGCGCGCAAATGATTGACGCCGCAAATTGATCACAATAATTAAAATAACCTGTGCTTTGTAAAGCGAAAAAAGTCGTAACATGCAACTTTTGTATAAACAAATTAACATAACACGGAACCACCACTCTTATGACGCAGCACCTGAAAAGAAAACACGTTGGAGCCTTTGATGGCAGTGAAGAGAGCTGATCAGCAGGGTGAGCGACCATGTTTGTTTGGTTTTAAAGTGGGGAAACGTAACGTTAGTTTCTCAGGTAGCCCATCTAATGCTTTCCTTACCGTGTTAGTAGGTTACAGACAGTGATAAGGTTGGCTACTTATTTTACTTTTAATTCCATTTGAATTAGCTTAAGCAGCGTTTATATTTTCTTTATAAATAAATTAACTTGCAAATTATGAGGGCAAGGCTTTTAAAGTTTAAATCTTCTGGCAAAGATAAAGTAAAGAAGATCCTGCAATTTATGGAAGTAAAGCAGAATAAAATCCAGCAAGATCAGTAATATGTCAATTAATTATATGCCACATTCCCATGTAAATATCTGTCTTTGGAGGATGTGTTTTTTAGCACCCCTAGTTCTCTCATTTTTATTCCAAATACAATTTATAATTTGAATCACAGGGCTATTTTTATCTCTATGGTTCAGTATTTTCTCAAGTAGCAACTTTAACTGCTATACTTTCCTGTCTTAAAAGGCAGAACTCTTCTAGTCTAAAAAAAACTCATTTGTTGAAATGGGGGGGCCTATTGTTTGAACCCCTTAGAGGCTTTCTAAAAAAAAAATGTATTTTTTTGCGCCTTATGAAACAAAGTAGCTTATATTTTGTGGATGTACAGCTACATTTCTCATGTAAGTTTGCGTAGTTTTAACTCAAACATTTATTTTTCTTATTGCACCAGTACAGTTAATGAGCAACCTGTACTTGTGTGCTTGTTTGTTCTGTCTAAAATGTTAAATTTGGAATAAAAAGATATTAATATAAAAAAAATTTTTTTTGTCCGATTCATCGATTAATCGAAAAAATAATCTACTGATTCATCGATTTTTAAAATAATCCTTAGTTGCAGCCCTAGTTCTTACGAAGAGATGAGGTGAGACAATTTGCCAACTGGAGAGTCCATGGGAGTTAGAAAAGAAGATGAAGAAGAATTGAGTCTTGGCCTTTGTCTGACCAGGAGTTAAGCTATGCTGATACTCCAAGAATATGGAAGAAAAACTGGAATCTGCCTTTTTTTTCTTTTTTCTTTTTTTTTTTTTTTAGCACCGAATTTTAAATACTGAAATTATTTCTGGTGAAAATTCCCCTGCAAAAAATTCAGCTGCAAAAAATTGTCATTTAACTATATATTTTTTTTAATTTAGGCCTTAATTGGCATTAAAATTAATTAAATTTGATTATCATGTCATTTAAAATGCTTTATTTTCAAAAAAAGTTAATAAAAACAATTTCCTCAGATATATTAAATCATGATATTTTTTCGTGGAACTGCTTCTGATCGATCGTAAAGCCGTATGTTTAAGCAGTCGAGCAGCTTCTACCTAATGAAATTAGCTCATTTGGTCAGAAAAACATTTTGGTCAGACTTGTGGGTTTTGGAGCTGATGTTCCGTCCGTCCGTCCGCTCTTACTTTCTGTTTCTTTCCTTGCTTGCTTGGTCTTGGTGTTCTTCCAGCTACCAGGGCCCTCTGATGGAGGATGGAGCACTGGATGCTGTTGTCACCAAAGGAGCAGCTTCCCCAGAGTTCACCAAGCTATCTGCCTGGATCGTCTCGGAGCTCAGACTGTATTTGAAGCTGGAGGAAAACGTCCATGCTACTAACTGTAAGTTTCATTCAACTCTTTGTTAATCCTGCCTCTGCTGCCGTTTATAGGATGTGCTGTCCTTCGAACAAAACACGGCTGTAAATCATGTACACAATTTAAATATATCTGACAAGACCTCCACTGTACAGCTCCTTTTCCTCTTCTTCATGGACTTTGCTCTGTGCCATTTTGGAAGAGGAAGGATCCAGATCCAGACTGCTTCCACAAAGCTGGGATCGTGTCTTTGGCTACGTTCACACCACAGCCTGAAGTGACCCAAATCCAATTTTTTTTTGGCCAATATGCGACCTGGATCTGATCTTTTCATGACAGTCTGAACAACACAGATCTGATTTTTTTTCCCAATGTGACCCAGGCCGCTTGGCTATGTGGTCCTGAATCCGATACAAATCTGATCTTTTCAAATGTGACCTGCGTCTGAACGGCCATGTCGCATTCATCTTCACTCTTCTGCTTCTTGCTATGCAGAAGTGGCAAGAAAAACAACAACAATCCTGGACAATAATGCAGAGAGCAGTATTTATGTTTCAAAATAAAAAAAGTCATACATGTCTCTTAGGGCCGTGTCAACACTACATGTTAAATTCAAGACTCTTAAAAAGTCTTGAATTTAAATTGCCTTATGCTGTAGGAACCCTGTTTGATCATGTGGTGTTTTTTTGCTTTCTCCAGGTCCCAGTGAGGCAGAGGGCTTCCAGCTGGAGATGAGTGGCCTTCTTTCCGAACTCGCCTGCCCTTACAGCTGTCTGACCAGTGGACACGTCACCCAGAGGTTTCTGAGCAGAACGGACTGTCTGCTCCTGATCAGTACGTCTTTGACTCCACACCAACACATCTACGTTCATGGTGAAGCTGGCACAGATCGTTTATCCTGTTGCCCAGGCTCAGAATTGGCACTGATGGGTGGAAATGCAGTACTTTACTTTTGAACGTGTCTAAACGTGGGACTGGACACCCCATCTGTTCAGTAGAGTTGGTCTACCATCTACATCCTCACCTCCTGAGGTGCTCCGCTTTCTGTGGCTGTGTTCACACCTGCTCTGCTGTAAATAGAACAGTCTATTGATCTGGACCTTTTGTACAAAAGTTGCCTGCTTCCAGATGGAATCTGGTGTTCTCAGTCCCACCTAAACTTAGGCCCCGTCCACACGAAGTCAAACCCTGGCCTAAATTCACTAATTTTTCACCAAACCAGCCTCTCATCCATACGAAGCCGGCGTTTCGGGGGTCTGTAAACGATCTTTTTTTTATTAAGCCTTCAGAGTGGGAAGATTTTGAAACGCCGTTTTCGCGTTTCCATCTTTAAGCTCTGACCGCATTTTTTTTCTTACACGCATGCGTCATAGCGTCGCCTCTAAACACGCATGCGCGACACAGTATCACAACAACAATGGCGCCGTACTGTGTTGAATGGTTGCTGCTCATGCTACTCACCCTGCTGTCGGGCTTACAACAGAATCTTCTTCTTCTGGAATATCTCCAGGAAGAACAGAGCAATATCGACGACATAGTTCAGCACCTGAATTTGACTGAACCACGAAAATGGACCCGCAGGGCCATTTTCCGGTTTTCCGGTTTGGTTGTTGTATAAATATTACTGCTCATGCCCAAAATTTCGTCGCCTATTTTTGCTTTGGCACCACAGCGCCACTTACAGGCCTGGCATACATTTTGCAGCGTTTTCATGCATTCATGTGGTCGATCACATTTATTTTACGTCTCCGTCTTTAAGACAAACGTTCTGGAAAATATTAGCGTTTCGTGTTCGTTTTGACTTCGTGTGGACGGGGCCTTAGACACTTAGACAATTTTATTTTCATTTTGTGTAACATTTTGTACAACTTTCATGACATTTCCATTCCTTAAAGTGGAGCAGTGATCAAATGTAAACAGTGTGGGAGAAAAAAAACATGGTGCAAAGAAACTCATTAATATGGAAGTTCAGACCAATGAAATATATATGGTGCAGTTATGCAGTATTTTGGTTTGGTTTTATTAGTGTGATGCAGAGTCTGACTTGATTTAGAGTTTGCTTAACATTCAGCTGTCTGATGGCAGCGGGGAATCTGCTGGACCTGCATTGGATGCTGTGAAGCCTCTTCCCAGAAGGCAGCTGGGAGAACAGTCCATGATGGGGGTGTGAGGGGTCATTGATGATGTCACAGGCTCAGGGGACGGCAGCCCTGAGGGGAGCCTGTGCTTAGGGTGATGACATCAGAGGTGTTCTGTTCAACTAGGACTGACCAACAGACCTCAGCAGCCAATTACTGGGGGGGTGTATTGCAGCTGTTCCAGTTTTTCTATCAGATGCTGTGGGATGATGGTGTTGATAGCTGAACTGAAGTCTAGGCATTTATAAGATGTGCTGTAAATCACATCCATCATCCATCCATCCATCATCAGTCAATCCATCATCCGTTTATCCTTCAATCCGTCATCCGTTTATCCTTCAATCCATCATCCGTTTATCCTTCAATCCATCATCCGTCCATCCATCCGTCAATCCATCATCCGTCAATCCATCATCAGTCAATCCATCATCCGTTTATCCTTCAATCCATCATCCGTCCATCCATCCATCATCCGTCAATCCATCATCAGTCAATCCATCATCCGTTTATCCTTCAATCCATCATCCGTCCATCCATCCATCATCCGTCAATCCATCATCCGTCAATCCATCATCAGTCAATCTATCATCCGTTTATCCTTCAAACCATCATCCGTTTATCCTTCAATCCATCATCCGTCCATCCATCCATCATCCGTCAATCCATCATCCGTCAATCCATCATCTTTCAATTCATCATCCGTCAATCCATCATCAGTCAATCTATCATCCGTTTATCCTTCAAACCATCATCCGTTTATCCTTCAATCCATCATCCGTCCATCCATCCATCATCAGTCAATCCATCATCCGTTTATCCATCCATCCTCCGTCCATCCTTCAATCATCATCCGTCCGTCCATCATTCGTCAATCCATCATCCGTCCACCCATTCATCATCCGTCCACCCATTAACCGGTTATCCATCCATCCATGATCAGTCCATCCATCCATTTATCAATCCATCCTTCATCCATCAATCCATCCTTCATCCATCAATCCATCCATCAATCATCCATTCATCCATCCATCATCAGTCTATTTATCCATCAATCATCCATCCATCCATCACCGGCTATCCATCCATCACTCATCTGGAAAGGCAGGAAATAAAAGAGAACAGTTGATGCCCCAATGCAAGAAATGGCCAAGCGCTGTATTGTTTAAGCATTTATGATTATTGAACAATAATAGATGTTTTACTCAGAAATATACGATGGAACATAATGTTAGCTTAACCTGCTGCACTATGAGTGATGTGAGGATGGGGAATCCAGCCTGCATGTGAAGCCCATATGGATATATAAAAAAATAAAATCTTTCACTAAATAAATGCAAATGAGTTTTATACTGAGGCAGAATGATTTTACCAAACAATCTAAATTGCGATTATTTTCCACCAAAATTGTAATTTTTTTTTATTTTTTTTTTATTGGATTTTCCTTTGCACTAACCCCAAGCTTGTAGATGTTTCATCCCGGGCTTTTGGTTTTGGTGAGCCTGTTTTGCCAGAGTCCATTGTTACAGGACTTCACTGTAATTATTGTGAAAAAAAAGTGTTTACTTCTACTTGCATGCATGGATCTGCGTGCTAGCTGCAACTCTCACTACATTTCTGTATGGCGACAAACCATGGATGAAATTTAGTGTCCCACTCTTGTTAAATATATTGTAATTTCAAAAGAGTACCTTTGCGATTTGAAAATTACCTTTTCTTAAATTGTGATTATGTTGCAAATGTAATTAATTTCCCAGCCCTATTGCCTACTATGTGTGGTTGTTTCAGACTTTATTTATATTTTATGTAATGGAAATGGAAACTAAAATCTTTCTTTTTACATCATGATTGGCCAATAAACTCGCCCCTGCATTTAACCACGCGGTTCCACTGGAACCTTATGAAATATTTGATGCCAGTGAAGGCAAACTCATTCTTAGAGAACAACCTTAAATCCTCACATTTGGAACGAGGCTGCCGCATGCAGACTGCTCCAAGTTAAACAGAAATTTGGGGGTGTGTGACCTATTGCTGAGGCTACACCGCATGATTAATACACCTTTGGCGCACGTACCTTCACGCCCTGTGCCAAACAGAGCTTAACCAATCAGCAATCCTTGCTTTGTCATTTGCTGTGCCTTTTTTTTCCCTCTTCGTAGTTTGGTGAGTTTTTGTTCCTCACAAAAGGAATATGGTGCTCTCCCTTCTGCAGTTATATTTCTGATTGAGCTGGTACCTTGAACACGCCCCTTTATAGGTGTGCATTCATCAATCGATTCATGCTGTATCGAGTTAGGCTACATTCACACAGCAGCCTGAATTGACCCAAATTTAAATGGTATTTTTTTTCCCATATGCAACCTGGATCTGATCTTTTCATGACAGTCTGAAAAACTCAGATCTGATTTGTTCCAATGCTGATGCTGGGTGCCGTTATTGTGGTTTAACTAGATAGAATGGCAGTAATGATATTTGAACAGATAGTTATATGTATATATATATATATATATATATATAACTCCAGTGTCTGTCTCAAGCCAAAGCTAAAATTATTTAATGTTCTCTTCCTCCTGCAGCCTTTTTATTGTCCGAATTGGATGCATCCAGGATGATTCTGGTTAACAAGCCTCAGAGGAAAGCCCAAGAATCAGGCAGTCCAGTCTTCCAGGAACTGAAGGGCATCTGCATGGCCCTTGGCATGTCCAAACCTCCACCCAACATCACCATGTTCCAGTTCTTCTCCGGAATTGAGAAGAAGGTCTGTCTGGCAATAAATACTTTTTAATTTTTCTTCATAATTTCTCTAGCTCCAATTCACAACATGAACTCTCAAGGCACTTTACAGAGACAATTCAACCAGATCATACAGTCAGATGGGTTGAATTCTAGATTCATTGACTCTTCAGCGATTCCCTTACAACTAGCATGCACGCAGGGACAGTTGAGAGGCAAAACTCACAGAACCAGGCTCAGTGTGAGCAGAAAGGAAACAGCATATAAATACTTTGTTAGAAAAGCTAACTAGCTCCACATGTGTATCTTTCTGGGAAAGAAACTGTTAAGGAGACGAGCTTTGAGCCTGTTTTTATGTAGAAGGATCAAGAGAGAACATCTAGTTATTCAGTCAGAGAAACAGGACCACACTGAAAAACATGCCAATCTCCATGTATAAACAAAGGTGTTGAAGGCAGCAGCACAGCTGATATTTCTCTCCAGGATGGAGTCACAGCCAAACAGGAACAGAGCAGATGAAGCTCCTATGAGAAAAAGCAGAGAGAGCAGAACATTAGAGATTGGACTAATAGATTCTGGAAAGTGGAAGAATAGAGATAGAATGATGAAAAAGGGTCCATATGTCCTCCAGCAGGCTAAGCCTATAGCAGCATAACTATAGAGACAGCTCAGGATAACCTGAGCCACTCTAACTAGAAGCTTTATCAAAAAGGAAAGTTTTAAGCCTAGCCTTAAAAGTAGACAGGGTGTCTGCGTCACGGACTAAAACTGGTAGTTGGTTCCACAGGAGAGGAGCCTGAGAACTAAAAGATCAAAAATAACACCAAGATGTTTTACTTAATTATCTGAAATTAGTTTAATCCCATCCAAATAAAATGACTGACTAATCAGCTTCATTTTTAAAGACTCTGTTCTAAAGACTACAACTTCTGTTTTGTCTATGCTATGATGAGCTCTAAAGCCAGACTGAAACTCTTAAAAAAAAAGAAATGGCAACTACTTTTTTTTAGGATTTCAGAAAAGAAAGGAAGATTGGATATAGGTCTATAATTGACCAAATCATCTGGATCAAGAGACAGTTTCTTTAGTAAAGGTTTAATTACAGCAACCGTAAAAGCCTTTGGTACATATCCCTGTAACAAGGAGAGATTAATCACATCTAAAATGGAGGAGGAATCTAAAAGTGCTTTAAGATCAATTGTTGATCTATTTAATATCTTTCTGTATTTTTCCATCTCAGTTAAAAGAAGCCATAAGTAGGGTTCCACCAAACCATGTTGGGGATCCTCTGATGAAGAAGCCCTTTGGACCTGTGCATATGGTAAATTCTACTATATGACCGTTACGTCCTTTTGCCAGTTGATGGAAAAAGTGAATGTTTGTCTCTTTTCTTTTGTTTTTGTTTTTTCTATAAGGAAAAGGTTGAGGCTATAAACCAAGCTCTTATAAATGAATATGAAGTGAGAAGAAAGATGTTGTTGAAACGTCTTGATGTAACCGTGCAATCCTTCGGCTGGTCTGAAAGAGCAAAGGTATGTCCCCACCGACATGGATATTGGGTATATATCTAGATCTAACCTTTTTTTTTTACAAAGGGATCAAAAAACCAAATGGCATAATTAGGGCTGGGCGATAATTCAATAACGATATATATCGATCGATAGACGTGTGGCGCAATAGAAAAAAAGAGGGTCGATAAAAAAGAAACGCAGTTTTCCTTCCTTCTCATTGTAGCCTAGCATGTAGGTTTATGCTAGGCACTGCTTCCTCCCAACCAATCACAATCGCGGACCCAGGCACGCCGTCACCAAGCGCCGCCCTCTCAAACCACAACACAGAGCACATTAAAATGTCGCAGCAAGGAGAGTCGGAGGAAATTGTTCCAAAGAAGGTTTTTGTAGTTCGGCAGTCTGGCCGTATTTCGGTCATGGCAAGTCGGACAAAAAACAAACCACAGTCATCTGTAAAATGTGTAGGGAACCAGTGAAAACGAAGTCTGATAACACAACCAACTTTTTTTTTTTTTTATCATCTCAGCCGCTCACACCCGCAGGAGTACGAGCTGTGTAGGCCCCGGCGCGGCTCTCCTCCGAGGAATCTTCGGGAATTTCGGGAAAATATATATATATTTTCAGTTCTGGGCAGTTTCCCACGTAGTTCTAACAATTGAGATAAAAATGCTGAGGGGCCAGCAACTTCAAAGTAACTCAGGTTAAAGCAGGAAACGGGGGCGGCGGCGGCGGCGGTGGGGGGGGCATTTATTTATTTGTTATATTTATTTTGGTCACTTTTCTGGTCACTTTAGTTTATTATTTGTCAGTATTTAATAACATAACTCAGGTCTCTTAAGTAATTTTTCTTTAAAACAATTCTGTTATGGTTAAAAAAGTTGGTTAAATAAAGATTTAATTCGAAGTCTGTGTTTGTGTTTTTTATTAAAATTAAATCATTTAGCAATATTATAAAAAGTCCAGGCAGAGCTGCACATAAAATATGGTTTCAAATCTTTTCAATAATTATCTATATCGATCAATATGCATTTTTTTTTTTATCGATAAGCTTTTTTTCTATATCGCCCAGCCCTAGGCATAATAATTTGTCTGACTTTTATACCACAGATGTGAGCATTGTAGGGGGGCTCCTGGGGTATCCTCCCCTGGAAAATATTTAACTTTAGACTCTTAAACGCTAGTTCCTGCATTTAGCGGTGTAATACAGCTAACTTTGTTTTTTGTTCTTACCGTACTTTTGTGGAAATTTCATAATGTTGACATGCAATCATTTTTATGTTTTATAGGTTAATTCACTCAGAAAGTGTAACTTAAACATACTACTAAAGGTTAAACTTACATTTATCAACAATGACAAACTGAAAAACGGTCTACAAATACATCACAACAATCAGCAAACCAACAGAGGAGAAAGTGCAGCCAGGACTGCTTTGATTTCTGTGGATCTACTCAGAATACAACTGAAACTGACCTGACACCTAATCGTCACATTTTCATGTATCTTGGTACTTCTTTTTTTTTTTTTTTTTTTCATTTAACTTTTTATTGGTATTTTTGACTTATTTTACATATACACTACCGTTCAAAAGTTTGGGGTCACATTGAAATTTCCTTATTTTCGAAGAAAAGGTACTGTGCTTTTCAATAAGGATAACTTTAAACTAGTCTTAACTTTAAAGAAATACACTATACATTGCTAATGTGGTAAATGACTATTCTAGCTGCAAATGTCTGAGTGATAGTTGCTTAAAATGGGCCTTTATACACCTATGGAGATATTGCACCAAAACCAGTGTTCTAATGGTACAATTTGTTTGCTCATTGGTTCAGAAGGCTAATTGATTATTAGAAAACCCTTGTGCAATCATGTTCACACATCTGAAAACAGTTTAGCTCGTTACAGAAGCTACAAAACTCACCTTCCTTTGAGCAGATTGAGTTTCTGGAGAATCACATTTGTGGGGTCAATTAAACACTAAAATGGCCAGAAAACGAGAACTTGGTAAGAAATTTAAGATTTCCTACAATGGTGTGCACTACTCCCTTCAGAGGACGGCACAAAAAGGCTTGAACCAGAGTAGAAAAAGAAGTGGGAGGCCGCGTTGCACAACTGTGAGTTTTTTGTAATGACATATTGGACCAATAAAAGGAGTTCATGGTCTCTCTCTCTCTCTCTCTCTGGCCCTCTCTGTCTCTCTCTCTCTCTGTCTCTCTCTGGCCCTCTCTCTCTCTCTCTCTGGCCCTCTCTGTCTCTCTCTCTCTCTCTCTGGCCCTCACTGTCTCTCTCTCTCTCTGTCTCTCTCTGGCCCTCTCTCTCTCTCTCTCTGGCCCTCTCTCTCTCTCTCTCTCTCTGGCCCTCTCTGTCTCTCTCTCTGTCTGTCTCTCTCTCTCTCTCTCTGGCCCTCTCTGTCTGTCTCTCTCTGGCCCTCTGTAGAGACAGAGAGGTCGTCCTCAGATGGACAGGTGTCAGTATTGAATGTCTCCAATGGGATGAAATGCTGTTATCGTAGTTGAACAAATACTGGATCTCTTAATCAGCAACAGATAATCTATAGAGGGAATATGGTTTACCTGTTGCCCCGGAAATGATTGGCTTATAGCGTTACTCTGTGAGAACAGCACTAAGATTAGAGATGCCTTCAATCCCATATATATCAGCCATGCCTCTAGTCGTATGTTTTACTGTTACAAAACCCTTTTTCCTCTTTGATGTCTCCTACAGACCCAAGCAGAGAAATTGAGTAGAGTGTACAAGCCTCTGCGCTCTGCCCTCCTCAGCAACAGTAACATCTCTGTTGCTCACCTTCTCGCCGCACGACAGGACATCTCCAAGATCCTTCGGACGAGTAGCGGCAAGATGAGGGAGAAGACGGCCTGCGCCATTAATAAGGTAGGTGAGCTTCAAACTTCCTGCAAATAAGTCAAGGCTGTAGCTTTCATCCATCCATTTATCATCCGTCCATCCATTTATCATCCGTTCATCCGTTTATCATCCATCCATTTATCATCCGTCCATCCATTTATCATCCGTTCATCCGTTTGTCATCCGTCCATCCGTTTATCATCCATCCATTTATCATCCGTCCATCCATTTATCATCCATCCATCCATTTATCATCCGTTCATCCATTTATCATCCGTCCATCCATTTATCATCCGTTTATCATCCATCCATTTATCATCCGTCCATCCATTTATCATCCGTCCATCCATTTATCATCCGTTTATCATCCATCCATTTATCATCCGTCCATCCATTTATCATCCGTCCATCCATTTATCATCCGTTCATCCGTTTGTCATCCGTCCATCCGTTTATCATCCATCCATTTATCATCCGTCCATCCATTTATCATCCATCCATCCATTTATCATCCGTTCATCCGTTTATCATCCATCCATTTATCATCCGTCCATCCATTTATCATCCATTTATCATCCATCCATCCATTTATCATCCATCCATCCATTTATTATCCATCCATCCATTTATCATCCATTCGTTTATCATCCATTCGTTTATCATCCATTCGTTTATCATCCATCTATTCATTTATCATCCATCCGTTTATCATCCATCCATCCATCCGTTTATTGTCCATCCATTCATTTATCATCCATCCATTTATCATCCATCCATCCATTTATCATCCATCCATTTATCATCCATCCATTTATCATCCATCCATTTATCATCCATCCATCCATTTATCATCCATCCATCCATTTATCATCCATCCGTTTATCATCCATCCGTTTATCATCCATCCGTTTATCATCCATTCATTTATCAACCATCCATTCCTTTATCATCCATCCGTTTATCATCCATCCATTCCTTTATCATCCATCCGTTTATCATCCATCTATTCCTTTATCATCCATCCGTTTATCATCCATCCATTCATTTATCATCCATCCGTTTATCATCCATCCATTCCTTTATCATCCATCCGTTTATCATCCATCTATTCCTTTATCATCCATCCGTTTATCATCCATCCATTCATTTATCATCCATCCGTTTATCATCCATCCGTTTATCATCCATCCGTTTATCATCCATTCGTTTATCATCCATTCGTTTATCATCCATCCATTTATCATTCATCCGTTTATCATCCATTCGTTTATCATCCATTCGTTTATCATCCATTCTTTTATCATCCATTCGTTTATCATCCATCCGTTTATCATTCATCCATCCATTCATTTATCATCCATCCATCTGTCTAACTTCCCATAGATATCAGGGCGACAGTGGCGTTGGATGTAGGAGTTTGCCCTGAAATCGAAGGGTTGATGGTTCAAGCCCCGACTCCGACTTTCAGTGTCGTTGTGTCCTTGCATTGTCCTGCTACTGATGGTGGTCAGAGGGCCCGGTGGCTCCAGTGTACGGCAGCCCCGCTTCTGTCAGTGAGCCCCAGGGCAGCTGTGGCTACAATGTAGCTTCCCACCATCAGTGTGTGTGTCCATCCCTTTATCATCCATTCGTTTATCATCCATTCGTTTATCATCTATCCATTTATCATCCATCCATCCATTCATTTATCATCCACTCATTTATCATCCATTCATTTATCATCCATCCATCCGTTTATCATCCGTCCATCCATTAATTTATCATCCATTAATTTATCATCCATCCATCCATTTATCATCCATCCATCCATTTATTATCCATCCATTTACCATCCATCCATTTACCATCCATCCGTTTATCATCCATCCGTTTATCATCCATCCATTCATTTATCATCCATTCATTTATCATCTGTCCATTTATCATTCATCCATCCGTTTATCATCCATCCATTCCTTTATCATCCATCCGTTTATCATCCATCCATTCATTTATCATCCATTTGTTTATCATCCATCCATTTATCATCCGTCCATTTATCATCTGTCCATTTATCATCCATCCATCCATTTATCATCCATCCATCTGTCTTACTTCCCATAAATATCAGGGCGACAGTGGCGTTGGATGTAGGAGTTTGCCCTGAAATCGAAGGGTTGATGGTTCAAGCCCCGACTCCGACTTTCAGTGTCGTTGTGTCCTTGCATTGTCCTGCTACTGATGGTGGTCAGAGGGCCAGGTGGCTCCAGTGTACGGCAGCCCCGCTTCTGTCAGTGAGCCGGGATGGATCATCCATTCGTTTATCATCCATCCCTTTATCATCCATCCGTTTATCATCCGTCCATCCATCCCTTTATCATCCATCCCTTTATCATCCATTCATTTATCATCCATCCCTTTATCATCCATCCGTTTATCATCCATCCATCCATCCCTTTATCATCCATCCCTTTATCATCCATCCCTTTATCATCCGTCCATCCATCCCTTTATCATCCATCCCTTTATCATCCATCCCTTTATCATCCATCCATCCATTTATCATCCATCCATCCCTTTATCATCCATCCGTTTATCATCCGTCCATCCATTTATCATCCATTCATTTATCATCCATCCATTTATCATCCATTCATTTATCATCCATCCCTTTATCATCCGTCCATCCATCCCTTTATCATCCATCCATTTATCATCCATTCATTTATCATCCATCCCTTTATCATCCGTCCATCCATCCCTTTATCATCCATCCCTTTATCATCCATCCCTTTATCATCCATCCATCCATTTATCATCCATCCATCCCTTTATCATCCATCCGTTTATCATCCGTCCATCCATCCCTTTATCATCCATCCCTTTATCATCCATTCATTTATCATCCATCCATCCCTTTATCATCCATCTGTCCATTTATCATCCATCTGTCCATTTATCATCCATCTGTCCATTTATCATCCATCCGTCCATTTATCATCCATCCATTTATCATCCATCCGTTCAACATCCATCCGTTTATCGTCCATCCATTCATTTATCATCCATTCATTTATCATCTTTCCATTATCATTCATCCATCCGTTTATCATCCATCCATTCATTTATCATCTGTCCATTTATCATTCATCCATCCATTTATCATCCATCCGTTTATCATCCATCCATTCATTTATCATCCATCCCTTTATCATCCATCCATTTATCATCCATCCATTCATTTATCATCCATCCATTCCTTTATCATCCATCCGTTTATCATCCATCCATTCCTTTATCATCCATCCGTTTATCATCCATCCATTCATTTATCATCCATCCGTTTATCATCCATTCGTTTATCATCCATTCGTTTATCATCCATCCATTTATCATCTGTCCATTTATCATTCATCCATCCATTTATCATCCAGCTGTCTAACTTCCTATAAATATCAGGGCGACAGTGGCGTTGGATGTAGGAGTTTGCCCTGAAATCGAAGGGTTGATGGTTCAAGCCCCGACTCCGACTTTCAGTGTCGTTGTGTCCTTGCATTGTCCTGCTACTGATGGTGGTCAGAGGGCCCGGTGGCTCCAGTGTACGGCAGCCCCGCTTCTGTCAGTGAGCCCCAGGGCAGCTGTGGCTACAATGTAGCTTCCCACCGTGAGTGTGTGTGTGAATGGGTGAATGAATGTAGTGTAAAGCGCTTTGGTCAAGTCTCCTAACTTGAATAAAGGCGCTATATAAGTACATGCCATTTACCATCAGTGTGTTGTGTTACAATAGGAAATAAATATATGTTTGAGATCATTTTTTGAAAATACAGACCTTAATTTAAGCATTCGGGTCGACTAACTTTAGGTCCATCACCCTCTACCCTTAGTGTCACCACCAACTTTCATCACTAAGTTACACCCTCGACTGCTACCTTATGCAGGAATGGTTTTATGGCACGTCTTACAAATTGGCGCCTTATCCAAGCCGCTACCTTATTTTGCTCAGCTGAAACACCTGCTGTGACCCTTCCTAATAATCCCTATTACAGGATTATTGGATCTAATAACTGAGTTTACATATTTTCAGGAAGCTCATCCTGTCTCTGAAATGATTAAGAACCAAGAATAGGAAGGTTATTATAAACTGAACTCCTCTTGAAACATACTAGCTAACAGGCTAACAGCGTAGGCTTTTCAACAACTTGAGTAACACCCGTTTCCTCCTCAGGTTCTGATGGGCCGAGTGCCAGACAGGGGTGGACGACCCTGTGAGATTGAGCCTCCGCCCCCAGAGATGCCGTCCTGGCAGAAGCGTCAGGATGCCCCTCAAGGCGGGGGCCACTACGGTGGAGGACACGGTGGCAGCAGAGGGGGCTATGACAATTTCTCCCACGGCGGCTCCGGAGTCTACGAAAGAGGGCGTGGAGGGGGCCACGACGACAGGGCAGGGAGAGGAGCTGGCACGAGAGGGGGGAGGGGCAAGGAAGGCTGGGGTGATGGAACCGGAGGGGGGAGAGGGGGTTACAGCCAGACTCAGTACCAAGAAGGAGGAAATTATCACAGGGGAGGAGGCAGAGGAGCTTACACAGGAGCCAACCAAGGAGGTTTCCAGGATCAGGGCTTTCACGGAGGAGGGGGGGGATACCACAGCACTTACAACCAGGACGGAGGCTGGCACCAGGAAAGAGGTGGGGGTCGGGGAGGTCGAGGGGGCAGGGGAAGAGGGGGCTGGGGGGGTAGAGGGGGTCAGAGTTTTAGCCAAGGAGGACAGTTTGAACAGTTCTTCCAGCATGGAGGGCAGCAGTACAACCAGGCGGGGTTCAACCAAGGCAGACACTACACCAGCTGAAGGTGCAGCGCCGACTCCATCATCATCATCATCATCATCATCCTCCGCAGAAAGCCTCATCCGTTATGTTACAGCTTCAACAAACTGGAACAAGAAAATTATTGAACAAGAAAATTATTAAACAAGAGACATTTAAACCACCAATTATTATTTTGGTCACCTGTGCTCTATGGACTGTTAACCGATTGCTAACGTTAGCTTCTGCATCCTGGCCTGTTATAACTTTCCTTTAATAATCGGTGTTAAAGCCTTACAGCCCTGATCTGGTTGAACGAAGAAGACGTTCCTCACGTCTGTGTCCAGGACACGCCTTAGCTTCACGAAGGGGGTCACTGAATCTCCAAGATTACTTGAAAGCGATGTACATTTTCCAGTCTGTTTTCATTTCAGTGTTTGGCTGGATTTTCCTGTGTTACCTATTTAAAGGATGCCAACGAGTGCAGCCATGTGAATACACCTTGAAATGTTGGAAGCTTTGTATGGATGTCAACATGCAATAAAAGTTTCAAAAACCATCCCACTTTCTGCGTGCAGTCTGGTTATTTTTATTGAACCGTTACAATAATTCAGCTTCATTCATCTCACATTGGACAATTTTTACTCTCTGCATTAAACCCATCACCTTGGGGAGCAGTGGGCTGCCATTGTGCGGCACCCGGGGAGCAGTGTAGGGTTAAGGGTCTTTCTCAGGGACCCAGAGTGTCTTCCTATCTCTATGCCCTAACCACTATATCAGTGTTCTGTCAGATGAGCATACCCGATCAGACCAGCATACCCATAGTTTATCCCTTTAGATTATCAGGAAAACCGCTTTAAACTACCTCATTGGTGGTGGACCCCTTTAGTTTATCCCTTTGAGGTAGTTTGAAATCTATTTATGGCGTTAAATGTGGTTTTTCGTGCAAAACTAAAGTGCTTTCTTACAAATTGTTAGGATAATTATCATTGAAGATGTGAGTTTATTAAACCTTGGTATTGGCTGTCTGCTGCGTGTCACAACTGATGTTTTATTCTAATTAGGACAGTTCCTCTGTCTGGAAATACAGTTATAATCTTAATTCTGTACGTGGTGAAGATTTGGAAATGGAATGAGAGCAGTGTCCTTCAGCTAAGAACAAAGTGTAATATTTTTATAAGACTGGAGCCATGGATGTCTAATCATCTGCTAATATGTATGATGTAAAATAAGATGTAGTGGCAGACTGGAGATGTATAAAACGCTTTTTTAACTACATCAGGGCCACTTCCTGAGAGGTGAGCCTGGAGGAGAGCAGCTGCATTCTGTAAACTCTAAGGAATTTCTCTGATCTGAGTAAGATTGCAACTTCTATCAGAATCTGTTATGTTTCCTGGTTATTTAATACATATTTATGAAGTGTTATTTAAAGAGTTTGTCCCAAGTGATTTCTTTTCAGGGAAAAGAGGCAGAGAGATAGAGCATCAAGGTGCATAAACAGAGACTATCTTTAACACTATAGATACTTTTGTGTTAATATGTAAACTAGAAATTCCTAAATCAGAATTGATCAGTTTTTTCCTCCCTGCTTCTCATTGAGGGATGAAATAAACCCAGGACTCATTTCCCATCTTTGCGCTCTCCTCCTGAAGAATTTAACCTCCAAACCATTTGGTGGCGCTAAGGAGCACTTTCCGGGTTCATTTTTCAGTCAAGAAGATAAATGTTTTCCTCCGGTTGTATTTCCGGGGGAACCTCCATGTGAACCGTAATCTCAGCCCTTAAAGTGTAGCAAGCAGATCTGGTCAGAGCAGAGAGGGATCCAGGTGTTTAATTGATGCTGTGAGGCTTTTCCTTTCTGGGTCATGTACCGACCGGATCCACCCGAGCAGAGGCCCCTGCATCCCGGGGCTCCACACTACAGACCCCTGGGACCCGGCCCCCTTCCTCATCCAGGACAAGGACCGTTTTCGCGGAACCGCTTTGTGTTCAGCAGGCCCCCGGGGGGGCACTTCATCCGTGTAGGTACCCATCTCTGGCAGAGCTAGCTGCGTGGCTAATACCTGTTAGCAACTGCTGCTTCGCTTTGCTCCATCTACTCCTAAAGGTGTCTTTACAATATTTGATCTCAAACAGACTTCCGGTCTATTACTAATTACATGTTAATAGTAACAGACCGGAAACAGGTCATTCTTTTAGCACACCTGGAGAAGGAAAGAGGTCTGTTAACCAGGGGCGGAGCTAGATGAGGGGCCAGGGGTGGCCATGGCCACCCTTAGCCAATCATTGCCCCCCCCCACCACCACCATTTTTTTTTCTGTCAAGCAGAATATTCAAAACAATTGAATTTTATATATATTTACAATTACTTGACAAAAAAAACCCCTGTGGTTAATAATGCTCATCAATATACCAACATTAGAGATGATTAGTACAGAATTCATGCTCTTTCAGAACAAGATTTTGTGTTATAAAGAGAAAATGATGTCTGAAAGTCATATAAGAGTCTTCAGTGAAATCATAGATACTGTAAATAACTATTTTAATAGAAACCTATTAAATTATCAATTTATGTAGATATTGATGCTTGTAAATATCAATTTAATGCAGAATGATTATTGATAAAAGTAGGTAAGTAATGACGATGGAAAAGATGTTCAATCCAGAACTCAAACCTGAAAGAATTTTATCCAATATGCCTTTTATCGAGACGGATGTTTAAATATGTGCATCTACTTGTTAGCAAAGGCTGTAGGAAACTATAGTTTGTCTTTATTAAGAAATATGGGTGTTGTGCTGTTGGATCAGTGTAGATCTACTTTCGGCCCCCCCTCAGTCTACATTGGTTATTGCCTGGCCACCCTAATAAAAATGTTCTGGCTACGCCTCTGCTGTTAACCTGTTGGTCCTCTCTCACTGCAGCTTGATCTGATTTAACGGCGCCAGGCCAGGATTTGCACTATTAGCGCCACCTGTTTTGTGTTTTTTGAACCCTTAATAATTCATGGCACACTAAAAAACAGGGCTGAAATATAACCAAAATTCAGACAGTTAAAGGAAAAATCGATTCAGCAAGGAATGATGAATGGATCATCATTATACGTAAAACTATTCACAGTGATTTAATGAATTTAGCAATAATCAGTAAAAAATGACAATAATACAGGGCTGCTAACTTTTCCAAGCCTTGGAGTTTGGACAGGAAACCCTGTCAGGGTTAGATGGAGGCTCTGAGGTGCAGGAGGTTTCAGAGGATTTAACTCAAACTAAGTGGCATAATGTGGATTTGTTTTAAAGTGCAGTAAATGTTTCACACAATATACTTTATTTTCTATTTTCTGGTGATTTTCAGAGAATTGAGCTAAAAGTATGGGACCTTCTGAAATACTTGCATCTACTGTAAACTAAGAATTTCCCAAATGTTTTTTTTAAATAATTTTATGCAGCCAAAGTAAAATAAAAATGCGAAACAGATGAGTTATTACTGGATTACTGACACTTATACAGGAGCCAGTGCAATCGAATCCCGTGCAAACTACACATTACACTGTGTGAATATTTGGTAAAAGGATTAAAAATCTTAACTCATGATCTTATTCATTTTTACAATTGATAATTCAGACCTTCTAGGAGGCTGTAGCTTCTATAAAAACTCACCATGACACAAGGCGGCACTTCTCTGGATGTTTCATTTTGGAAGATGTGATGGAAATTAAGTTTTTTAACATATTCAATGGACCAAAATAAGGATAAACGAATAAGATAAGTAATGATAAAATGAGAACATCCCTGTGGTTCCTCCTCGATGAATCCACGATAACTGAGTTTTCACATCCTCTCTGAATGTGGTTGGTCTTTTCTTGGGTGGCTTTTGAAAATTAAAATGCAATGGTTCTTTTCTTATGTGGATCTCCAATGGGTTTGTGATCCAAATCTGAAAGCTTAAGAGATTTGTGTTGCTTTAATTAGTCCTAAAATTCAATAGGAGATTATTCAACTAGACTGGGCAATGGTTATTTAACTTGTGAGCAAACCTGGACTAAAACTGGGACTAAATGAGGAGGCTAAATTAAAGCTTAATAAAAAAGCCGCTCTAGATGTAGAGAAAACAACCCATTGGATCTGATCCTACACTCCAGCTGCTGTATAGTTTATTCATATTCATTCAAGTACTTAGCTTCAAATCTTCATTAATTTAAAATGATAATAATCGCAGGACGAAATTACTTTTGTTACATTATACCATCTGTAATAGAGTGACTATGGGAATAGTTTGATAGAACACAATTTCATACAATATACAGTCATGGCCAAAAGTATTGAGAATGACACAAATATTATATTTTCACCTGATCTGCTGCCCTCTGGTTTTCATGTGTGTATGTCAGATGTTGTCATCACATACTAAAATACAATTGCAATCATATTATGAGTAACAAAAGCGTTTAATGAGTTAGAATTAGTTAATGTAGCAAGTCAATATTTGCAGTGTTGACCCCTCTTGTTCAGGACCTCTGCAATTCTCCCTGGCATGCTCTCAATCAACTTCTGGACCAAATCCTGACTGATAGCAGTCCATTCTTGCACAATCAATGCTTGCATTTTGTCAGAATTCCTAGGTTTTCGTTTGTCCACCCGTCTCTTGATGATTGACCACAAGTCTTCAATGGGATTAAGATCAGGGGAGTTTCCAGGCCATGGACCCCAAATCTCTATGTTTTGTTCCCTGAGCCAGTTAGATATCACCTTTGTTTTATGGCAAGGTGCTCCATCATGCTGGAAAAGGCATTGTTCATCACCAAACTGCTCTTGGACGCTTGGGAGAAGTTGCTCTCGGAGGACATTCTGGTACCATTCTTTATTCATGGCTGTGTTTTAGGTAAGACTGTGAGAGAGCCGACTCCCTTGGCTGAGAAGCAACCCCCTCCCTGAATGGTTTCAGGATGCTTTACAGTTGGCATGAGACAAGACTAGTGGTAGCGCTCATCTCGTCTTCTCTGAATAAGCTGTTTTCCAGATGTCCCAAACAATCGGAAAGGGGATTGATCAGAGAAAATGACTTTACCCCAGTCCTCAGCAGTCCACTCCCTGTACCTTTTGCAGAATATCAGTCTATCCCTGCTATTCTTCCTGGAGAGAAGTGGCTTCTTTGCTGCCCTCCTTGAGACCAGGCCTTGCTCCAAGAGTATCCGCCTCACAGTGCGTGCAGATGCACTCACACCTGCCTGCTGCCTTCCCTGAGCAATCTTTGCACTGCTGGTAGCCCCATCCCGCGGCTGAAACACTTTAAAGAGACAGTCCTGGTGCTTGCTGGTCTTTCTTGGGCGCCTTGGAGCCTTTTTGGCAACAATGGTACCTCTCTCCTTGAGGTTCTTGATGATGCGATAGATTGTTGACTGAGGTGCAATCTTTCTAGCTACGATGATGACTGCACATGTTTCTTTAGAGATAACCATGGTTCACAGAAGAGAAACAATGATGCCAAGCACCAGCCTCTTTTTAAAGTGTCCAGTGGTGTCATTCTTACTTAATCATGACAGATTGATCTCCAGCCCTGTCCTCATCACCACCTACACCTGTGCTAATGGAGCAATCACTGAAACAATGTTAGCTGGTCCTTTTAAGGCAGGGCTGCAATGACGTGAAAATGTGTTTTGGGGGATAAAGTTCATTTTCTAGGCAAATATTGACTTTGCAATTAATTGCTGTTACACTGATCACTCTTTATAACATTCTGCAGTATATGCAAATTGCCGTTATAAAAACTGAAGCAGTAGACTTTGTAAATATTAACATTTGAATCATTCTCAAAACTTTTGGCCATGACTGTACACTGCTCAAAAAAATAAAAGGACACTTTGAAAACATCATGCAGTTTATTTATACTGATATGGACTGGGTGATGTTTTAGGAACAACAGGATGCCACATCGTTTGATGGAAATGAGAATTATCAACCTACAGAGGGCTGAATTCAAAGACACCCCAAAATTACACCGCTCTGTGCACACGGGAGGAAAACTGCAGTATGATGCTCCTGGTGCTGTTAGGCTTCTTTATTCCTACACAATGCACGGTATCGATAACATCTGGAAGTTTCTTGGCACTCTCAGGAAGCAGCTCTTGGCAGATTCGAATCACCTCTCTCCGTAAATCCTTATCTTCCCCACTCTCTGACACGCTGTGTAACTTTAGGTTCCACTGCCACTGACAGTATCTTTCCATTTCTGTGATGCGTGACTCCAACACATTAACGTGTTTCTTTTTATTCGTCCAGAGCTTGTTCAAGTTCGATGAGAACATTAGAATCTTTGCGCCTTCGGTATCTTCCATCCCGCAGGCTTCCCCGAGCCTTTTCTCTTTCCACTTGAAATTGACATGTTTCACAGAAGCAGTTTCTGGGGTTTTACGTGGACAAGTAAAAGTTCATATAGTTTAGAAGACAGTAAAGTTATGTCGTTTAAAGACTACCTGTGAAAATAAAAATTAAATCTGAAGGCTCTGTGATGTGTGGCCGTTCACAGCGCCATCTTGGACCCTCCCAAATGTAGTAACCCCTCCCTCCTGCCATCTTCCAGCAGTGACGTCATGGTGCGGTAAGCCTAGCGCCATTCTCCCCGCTTTACAAACAAAATCAATGGGAACTACTAGACACATCTGCAATCAACAACAATTATTGAAGATTTCAGGAGGACTTCACCATTGAAACTGACAATGCCCACGTGCATGGCAGCTGGATGCTGGAATACATCGGGTAAAAGAGAGAAAAAAAGAGTTATTTCTCCTTTCTGATTCCTGATCCTCCACGGACGGGTTCATCGTTGGATTGCCAACTTGAAGAGGGAGGATTTGCCATCAAACTTCTGGCCAGAGAAAAAACACGTAATATGTAGCCAACATTTGGAAAACGAATGTTTTCAAGATGACTTGGATAATAGCGCGTTGTGACAAACACCAGAACAGCACTGGGACTTGATCAACAGCCGATACCGCACCGTGACGTCACAAACCAGTAGGTGGCAGTAGAGTTCTTTGACAAACATGGATGCCTCCAGTAAAGCACATTCACATGAAGATTGCTCCTAATTAAAAACAGTTATGTATTAAACAGTATGTAATAATTTCATATTTAACGTACTTTCAGAAGTTGTAATTCTGAATATGACCGGAGTTTTCCTTTAAACTGCACGGTAAAGAGAAAAAAAAAACTTCTAAAAAAATTATAGTAAACGCCTTCTTCAGGTAATAACAACCCAGCCTGGTTACAGATAGATGTAAATATTGTTTTAATACCCAGTGCAATAAAGCTTTTGCACTGGGTATCAAATAAAAAAAAAATGAAAAAAACAGTTTTTTGTGCAGGGTATTAAATACTAATTGCACATTAGATATTGCAGAAGTAATTGCAGTTATAGAGTTGCATTGTAGAGTCTGATTGCAGCAGAGATGAATGACCTGCTGTAGCGCTCCTTTTTATGAACAGGTTGTAAAAGTGTTTCACTAAAGGAGCTACTCAGCTTCTCTACAGTCTGGTGAAGAGGCTGGAGGGTGTCGTCCATGGTGGTAGTGGACATTGCAAAATATGCCAAGGATCATGATAGTGTGTCAAATTCTTTGGTTTATGTAAAAAAAAAAAAAAACTGTTAAAAAAAAGCATGTGTTCCACATCTTCATTACAAATTTGTTTTTTTTTGTTTTTTTTTCCAGTGACCATGCCTATTTGCACATGATTCAGCATTTCTTTGAAATTTAAACACTTTTTAAATTAAATTAGGCCTGCACCTAACAATTATTTTTATTCAATTAATATTCGGATAGCCAAAGGTTCTTTTAAAGGAAGATTTTATTTTTTACAGATTTAAACCAAGTGAAACTAAAACTTCCTACCTGAGGAGTACTGGATAGAACGACAAAATTGTTTTTATATTAAATGCAAAATGTTTTCTATTTTTTTTTATATATATATTTTTTTTTAAATTATTGATATTACTGCCCTAAGTGGGTTGATCTGTTAGCTAAAGGCATCTTTTGGAGTCTGTATACTATACTTAACGATTAATCAATTACTAAATCACGATAATATCAATAATCGATTTATCCAATTAATTGTTTCAGCCCTAAATCCAATTTGGGTATAAGGAAATAAAATGCCTGCCGTATACATTGCTTTTCTGTGATACACTTGAAATTAAAGAGGAGCAGAGTCTCTAAAATCTCTAAATCTGGTGCTGATTTATAATGATAAGAATCCTTTTTGGTGTTCAGGTTAAATTAAACTATTAGAAATGTGTTAGAATAGTCCAATATTTCATGGTTGTGAGGAAATACAAGGTCCCATGTATGAAGATGAGAATCTGTGGAACTATGCACATTTTGAGCGTTTTTAGTCCATTGAGTCTAAGATGGCATTGGAGCCTAAATGTATGATCAGCTTTATTAACAGATCATCAGATGCACTGAACAGGATTTTGGGAGATATTGCCAGTTAGAGCATCAGATCTAGGGCTGAAACTAACAATTATTTTGCAAATCGATTGATCTGTTTGTTATTTCTTTATCAATTGATTAGTAATCTGATAGCCAAAGGTTCCTTCAAGAAGATTTTTATTTTACAAACTTAAACTAAATGAAAGTCAAACTCTTCCACTTGAGAGCATTTTGACAGACACATTTTTTTTAAATCTCAGATCCAAAATTTGTATATATTCTTTTTTTATTTTTTTTATATCTTTGCATAATACCATCTCTAAGTGGTTCACTCTGTCAGCTAAAGGCATGTTTTAGGTTCTTTATACTCCAGTTAATGATTAATCGATTAATAAATTCGATGATTATTTCAGTAAAAAATTGATCACGATTGCTTCAGCCCTACTCAAATCCATGAATTCTTCAACACTTTTGTCGATTTACATTAACTTTTTATTATTGAATCTAAAACTTAGAAGATGAGAAAGTTTTTAAGTTAATTAGTAATTGACTGCTGTTTTAGTGAAGAAGGCAGCGGAGACGAGATTTTTTAAATCAAAATGGAAGATGGAGAAAATAATGTTGACAAAGGTGGAAGAGGGGAATACTTCTGAGAGGCCTTTAAATCAGGCATTTTAATTTTAGCCCTAGAAGGACCTTGGTCCTACAACCAGCACAGACCCTGGCCAGCGGCCACTTTTTGCCTCTGTTCTGTCCACCTGGCAAGCTTCTCCAATGCACTGCTATCCTCGTTGTCACTGCCAGATCCGTACCGGTAAGATCAGGTCATTTCCACAACACCTCCCTCAATTTTAATTTGTAAAAAATACCTAAATTACATTTTTTCCCTCCCTAAAAATGGTAAGCGTACTAAACTATGATGCTTCAAAGGTTAATAATGTATTTTCTGAAGGGAAAGAAAATGCATTAAAATCCTTTCTGCTTTAACAGTCTGTGCCCAGACAGGGGATCCTACGCTACTTCCGTGAGCTAACTTTTTAGGCTTTGGATTTAAGCATAAATCTAGTCTTTTGGAGTTTAATTTTTTCCTTTCATGTTAAAATGATGGTATATAGTGCGTAATATAAAGAAACAAACAACTAAAATGCAGATAAACATGGTTTTATCATGTCCCATGATGACGTCAGCTCCCGTCTGAGCTCCAGAACGTCGTCTCTCTTTCCCGATGTCGGTAAATTATCAGCTAGCCTTTCAGCATTTTTAAAGATATAAATCGGTTGCATGAAATGCAGTGCTTTCTGGTCAGTTTGGGTGGAAATATTTCAGGGTTCAATTTTACGCATTTCTTTTTTTTCTTCAATTACGACAGACTGGCATTTTTTCCTCTAAGGATTTAACTCTTGGGCGGCCTACGTACCACAAGGGGTAAGTTGACGCTATTTTCGACAGCAAATTTAAAACCGATACTTAGATCAGGTCTATCATTGCCCACAAACTTTGTATTACTTTAATATGTATATTTGCTTTCATTGAAAATTTGAATGCTGCCATTTTTCCATTCTTATATTCTTAGTATACCTGCTTCAAGTGTTAATGGGATTGAATTAATTCTTTTTTTTTCTTACTTTTCAGGGTAAAACCAAATATTTGGACTCATCAGCCACTGAAAAATGAATTCGGTGAAGACCAACTGAGATGTGCCAATATCCCAGTGGTCTGTACTGTGGGTCATTTAGCACCGAGCTAAGGCCGGGGCAGACCAATATATGAGCTTTGAGACGTCTAAATATGTTTCTAGCATTTTATAAATCTAATGCAAAACCTTATCTTGTCCTATTTGATCATTATTTTGTTTTAATTATTTGTTCCTGGATGTTTTTTGTCGTTTAAAGTGTCCTATGCAGCCTCCCTGCACTAACAAGAAGCTATGCTCCTTTAACCTTTTTGTTATTTTTTCTTTTTCTTACATGAGGATAAACTGAACTGGATAGAGAAAAGAAAAATAGATCATCTATTGAAAATGTATTTATTTTTGTGAAATAAAATCTGAAACGTATGGTGTTCATGTGTATTTACAGGCCATTTCTGTTTGGTCATAGCTCTATCGTCCATTACCAGGCTTTTAGCTAGAAATACGTACGGCATACATTGTACGCCCTAAACTAAAAATATTCAACTGTAAAACTCTCTGCATAATTATAATAAGGCAATTTATATGCATGAATCAAGTGGAGCAATATGGCAAATGCCATACTGCTACACTTGTTAAAGTAAAATCTGTTGGGCTCTTTTTGGCATCAAGACAATTATTCTTATTGCCACATTGCAGGACAGGACACTGTAAAAAAAAAATTAAAAAGATAAACTAAAAATATTAGGAATTCCCCCCCACTTCTAGATTACGGGACCCAAAAAAAAAAAAGCCCAATTTACAGCAGCAGATTCCCTCTGCATCTGTCAACCACATGTCTTCCCCAAGACCGTAACTCCTGGACTGTTTAAATTATCCCAAAATATCCAAAATGTACCAGAAAGCAGAGGAAAAAGACTTGCGACCCTAAAGTTCTAATTATGGTACCTGTAGGTCCAATCACAGACCCGATTCAGTGGTGCATCAGATATTGGTAAAGTGAGATTCAGGAGAGACAGCGGTGACGGACACATGAAAAGAGGGAGGGCCAATCAGGAGCTTGTGGGTGGTCTTAAACCGCTTGGTCTTAGTGCTGGAGTGTCTGTGTAATGTAGCGTAACAAGTTAACCCTTTAAGGGGCAAGTTAGCGTTTTTGATCACTTGCATACCCCTTACAAATATACCCTTACATTTGACCAATTAGATGAGCCCTTGAATGAGATATTGCCTACTGTAAATTAAGTTGAAAAAAGGTAAAAACCTAATTGAAAAGTTAATAAGCCTAGGTAACAATTATATTTAGGTTTATAAACTAAAAAATCTAGGTGCCAGTATCAGCAGTTAGCATTTCCTGTTATTACATTGACAATCATTTTTGCCACCAAAATATTCCTGTATTATTAATCCTCTTTTGAGAAGATTCTTCTCAAAATGTAGGCAATAATGTGCCGATGCAGTAACAATTGCAATTCTTTGAAAAAAAAAATAATAATAAAATAAAAAAATATATATATATATTTTTTTTTTCTTAAAATAAGTATGAACGAGTTAAAAAAAAAAATTTCCGCTAAATCTATTATTGTGAGACTTGGTTACATGGACATTTTTTGCAGTCCTTTATGCATATCATAATACAAGATTTTACACAAGAAATATTAAAAAATAAATATCCAAACAAGGTCTAAAATATGCATATTTGCCCTTAAACTGAGCAGGTTAATAAGATAATCTGCTAAAACAATTAATATTTAGGCTCCCAAGCTTAGATTATTACATATTATCCACTTGAAATAAAATAGGGGGGGATTTTTTTTTTTTTTTTTTTTTTTTTTTATGTAAATAATCGTATTCCTTTAATACATTGCCTCACAATCCTGGTTGAATCAAGGGAAAATACTTTTCAGTTTTAGAAATGTATTTTCAAAACAGAAAAATATATTTCAAAAACGAGTGTATGAATGTATGTGTTCAGTACAATTCAATTTAGTTTATTTCTATAGCGCCAGTTGACAATGTGTCATCTCAAGGCACTTTACAGTTCACCAGATCATCCAGTCAGACTGATTCAAAGTTTCCTATCTAAGGCAGGGGTGTCAAACTGGTTCTAGAAAGGGCCGTGTGGCTGCCAAGGAATAGCACACCAGACTCCAGTCATCTCATCAAGGGAATCCAGTCTGAACATGATGACTTGATGAGATGAATGGAGTCTGGTGTGCTATTGTTTGGTTGGAAAGAAAACCTGCAGCCACACGGCCCTTACTGGAACCAGTATGACACCCCTGGTCTAGTGACCGTGGGGTCACATTATTAGAACTCAAAATCAGATTTTCAGAAACTGGCAGACTAAAAAAAAAATAAAACAAAAATATAAAAAGTCACACTTCACTAAAGTAGGTTTACATGGAAAGCCCGTCTAAAGAGAATATAGGTTTCTTGTTTCTAAAAGAATCATATACTCTGTGCCAAAACTGCTCAGCAGGTCGGCACTTCATTAACTGAGGTATTCAATACCAACATTAACCTAAAATATCCTAACTTTCAGGTGTAACACACTATATTTTATGTTCTGGCTTTGGCATTTCTTGCCACATGACTGCATTATATTCCATTTAAATGTTTTATATTCACTTTTGTTGCTCATTTAGCAAAGAGCTCAGGACAGAACAGGTCTGTTAACATCAGTGATGGGACTAACGGCGTTGAAAGTAACGAGTAATCTAACTAATTACTTTGACTGTAACTATAACGCAGTTACCATTGCAGACACCCCGTTACTGCGCGTTACTCAGGTCGCACAATGAACCTTTTTTCATGGTAGGACTCGTGCACAGCTGCGTGAGGCTGACACCCCACCCACGTCAAAAAACTCTGCAAATAGACTGAATGGTTAGTGCAACGTTAGTGCAGATTTGTGCAGAAAAAATATTGTTTGTGCTACTTTTGTTTAAGAGATATTAAAGATTATTTTTAGGTCATCCAGAGGTGCGCGCCTTGTCATGGGAGAGGGGAGGATGAGAATGGCTGATGTATAGTGAGATTCCGTCTGTCAGTTGGGTAGGTGGGTGTTTCCGCTGGTGTTAACGTACAGCACACACAGAGAGATGGAGAGTGAGGAGGATCCAGCAGCAAAACAGCGTTTTCCTGATGGAAATACCGGTGTTACGTCGAGCTGCGTTTCCCCATCAGATACGGTTTCCTCTGCATCTCCGCACAGCGCAGTCATGAGTCATCGCGCTAGCGACAGGAAACGCGCATGCTCGCTAAAGGCGCGCAACAGTCGCCCTGTGCTCGCGCCACAGGAGAACTATGGAGAGCGTGAACGATCAAATGAAAGGGAGAAATCTGGATGGATGGATGGATGGATGGATGGATGGATGGATGAATACCTATTGTATTTTTTATTTTAAACATTATTTGATGGCCTTTGTGGCAGGGATGGAGATCCATATTTTATGTCACACACAGAGTATATAGATGGATGGATGGATGGATGGATAGATGGATGGATGGATGGATGGATGGATGGATAGATGGATAGATAGATAGATGTTGCAGTATCTATAACAACCCAAACACACAGGATTTCAGAATTACATCCCCAGTTATTAATTTCATATACTCACCAGATCTGAACGCCCTGTTAAAAAACTTCACATGGCGTTCCCCCCTGATGTCATTTACATTGAGTTGCAATAAATGCTAAACTCTCTGCAGGTTCTTGTCTTTGTCGTCCGCTCTATTCAGCTGGCTTTGGAAACACACGGCGAGAAGGTGGGGGCCGGGTGGTGAGGGGTACGGGGGCGAGAAACGCAAAAGTAACGCAATAGTTACTTTTACTAGTAACTAGTTACTTTTATTGTGGAGTAACTCAGTTAGTAACTCAGTTACTTTTTGGGAGAAGTAACTAGTAACTATAACTAATTACTTTTTCAAAGTAACGTGCCCAACACTGGTTAACATGCACAGAATAACTTCAATTAGACCATGCCAAGCTGAATTATCAATATGTTTAGTCTCCAGTGAAGTTCAAAATTATGAATCTGTATTACAATATGTGTGTTTTACTGATTTATTTCATAACTTATTTGCGTTCTGCAGCGTTCTTATTTACATGAAAGTCTCCTCTACGTGAAGTAAATCCAGAATAATTTTCATGCATTATTAATATGACCATTTCTAAGCGTTTACCTGTTTAAGAAATGGACCAACCAGGAAAATGCAATTAGACCTCTTTATACCTCCCATATCAGCTTCACTCATAATAATGGTTGTACAAGTTTTAACTTGCTTAGCACTATAACATTAATTCTGAATACTTTCAGCCCCACTGTAGCAACTTCTCTGTAGACCTTTGTACAGTGGGAGGCAACCAGCAGATTGTCCCTATGGCAGAACGGCAATACAGTCAAGCCCAACAGTGGAATCCGTCAGCTGTGGAACATCATCCTCAAGGCAACAGGTCTGTGTGTGGATTATTATTTTCTTATCTAGAGCCGTAAGACTGATGTACTTTGATTTCATTTCTTGTGTTTAAAATGTTAAATTATTCATTTCTAGTGACTTGGCTGGAGAGGAATTCCTAAGATGCCTTGCGGCTAACAAACCTCTACCGCACTATCTTAAAGGAAATAGGACATACGATCTTCTTGGTGCGTTAAAGCCTGTTAAAGACCTGAGTGACGGAGCAAAAGTAGATCAACAGTTTCAGAAGCATTTTGCTAGGAATAGGAGCCGCAGCCGAAGTAGTGACAGGAGTCGAGGCAGGTCTCGAGCCAAAAGCCGAGGAAGGAGCAAAAGCCGAGGAAGGAGCAAAAGCCGAGGAAGGAGCAAAAGCCGAGGAAGGAGCAAAAGCCGAGGAAGGAGCAAAAGCCGAGGAAGGAGCAAAAGTCGTGTCCGTGGGAAGAGTCAAGCTAGAAGCAGAAACCAGGCTTGCAGTCGGAGCAGAAGTCGGAGCAGGAGTAAGAAGGCCAGCAAACGAAGTAAGAGCAAAGTCAGAAAGTCAAGGTCTCGGAGTGCTAGTAGCGAAAGGAGCCATGGAGTTGAAAAGAAGAGAAAGAACGGCCCTGTCCAAAGTAGCGGCAGCAACGTTGGCGGCAGCCGCAACAATCTGACCGGGAACAGTTTGTTGGAGGGCCTGAAGATGGTTATGAAAAGCAAAGATTTGGAAGAACGGTTACCAGCGCTAAAAGATGCCCTCCTTGGTATCAAGGTAAGAGTCTTTAGCCAGCGCATGTTTTTTTTAACGACTTTACAATTTCCCCATATGTCATCACGCTGATTTAAATTAGTTTTCTTAAACCTCTAAGGGTATGTTCCCACTGCAGCCTGAAGTTACCCAAACCTGACTTTTTTTGCCCATATGTGACCTGGATCAGATCAGTCTGAACAACACAGATCTGATGTGTTCCAATGCGATCCCAGGCCAATTGGCTCTGTGGTTCTGAGTCCGATACAAATTGGTCTTTTCAAATGCGATACGAGTGCAACCCGTATTACTCTCAGAATATACTGTATCCGGTTTTGCGTTAGATCTGACAGAAAATCGTGTCGGACGAGGTCGTTGCGCTTATTGGAAGTCAATGCGGATGATTTCCTGCAGGGGGCAACGTAGCTCCAATTAAGATAGAGACGAGGTCTATTTTAGTCAGACTATTCAGCAGCAATTTTATGGGTCTGACAGGAAGAGAGACGCAGGTAAAAAGTAAAACACCTCCGCTTTGGGGGAAAATACAAAACAATGCTGTTAATCTCATGGAGAAAGAGTCAGTTTGGAGTCACACATTGAGTATATAGTAAGCAGGAGAGACTGCTGCAAAAACAATGAACAAAACATTAAAATAGAAAACTTTCCCCATGATATGAGTTCCGGAGGATAGAAAACGGATAAAGTAGAGATCCTCTTTGAGCCTCAAAGAAACCATAATAACGAGGATCAGACAGAGCAGGTAAATGCAGCGTAACTCTCTCGCCTCTTTATGAAAAAAAGAAAGAAAAACTTGGATAAACTTCCCAGATCTACGAGAACAACCTCTACCTCAGCCAGCATAGAAACCATCCCATGGAGTTTATTGCTGTTTTTCTTTTCTTCAGACGTAGATCTCATTATGTTTTTAATCTATGAACATTCTCTATCTGTTATGGTTCTAGATGCTACACAAACTCGTTAAGTAGACCTTTGCTTTATAGAATGTGCAGGTTTTTTTTTTTAAAAACCTTTTCATACCATGTCCAAGTCGAATGTGGGAAATTGTTTCAAAGTTATAGCATAGAGACAGAAGTGAAAAATATCTGAGCAGATCTGCTCACCCTGCCTAGTCAGAGCATCTCTATACGCAGTCCGTGTGACATGAGAAAAATCAGATCGGAGACTAAAAAGTCATATGCAACCGGTGTGTTTATGCCATTATGAACAGAATAACTGAACTTATACAGGAAACTACTTGCCTAACTACTAAGGAAACTTTTTTAAACTATTTTAAGTTGGTCGATTATGGGAATTAAAAAATTCACCTTTTAATTTAGGCTAGGTTTAGAGGCTTTTATAAGATAAGAGTGTGATAAATTATTTATTTTTTAAAGAGGAGAGGACTGCAAACTTTTCTGTTCTTCTAAATTTATAGCTCAGCTTCTGTGGGGCGAACGGAGCCTTTTTAATACCTGCCTCCTCTTACTTTAACAGATACCTGCCTTGTTTCCTATATGTTCTGGATTGAATTAAAGCACTTTAAAGAAAAATTATTTACGTTTTTACCCAAAAATATCTTAAGAAAAGCCTTTTTATTTAATGCTTTACAGCTTAAATGTGATTTGATAGTGCTGTAGTTCAGCGCCGACCGTCAGAAGCTCCTGTGCTGTTTTGCTGATGTAATGTCAAGCAAGTCCATGCTAAATGGGTCTGAAACAACAAACAATCGAAGCGTTGTATTCAAGATGGGTTTTGTGGATAATCAGAAGCCACCGACATCCAGCTCAACTCAGACATCAATGGCAGCTCGACATAAGGTGGAAAAAAAAGAAAAACCTAAGTATGCTGCAGCTCTCTTCTGCTCCGAGCAGCAGAGCCGCAGTTCTATGTTTTGCCCACAGGTGGCAGCATCATTAGAAAACTCCTTGTAGGGAAATAATATTTAAATGTCTAATCAGTCTGGCTTAAACATGTATATAAATGTACTCTTTATCAGACCATAATTTAGAAAATTTGTATAAAATAAAATCCTGTCTTAAAATCAGTTTCTTTTCCTGTTATCTTATGCAGGCCAGTTAGTTCTACATCAGCTTGTACACCTAAATTCGGCCAATCATATATCAATGGTCATCTGTCAATCAACTTTTTTCGGTCATACCATCTTGATTCATATGTCGCAGCTAATATACGCAACAGCTTAAATAAGAAATAAGAATAATTTCCTTTCCCATTGAGTTCCGTCCCAGTGTTTGCCTCCCTTTCCACCAAGCTTTGACTGTTCAACAAATAATAGTCAACTGTAGCAAACCATAATGCAATAAAATGATTTTTGATTCACACTTACTGGAATAAACAGGGATTTTATTCATTCTTCATAACCCAGATCTTTCCATTTAGTCATTGTAGGTAAATATTTTTATTTATTTATTTTTAGCTTTTTTTGTTTTGTTTTTTTCTGCACAGGCATCTGATGAAACCAAAAAGGTTGAGAATATCACTGCTGAGTTCAAGGTTCAAGAGCAGAAAAGTCAGGAAGTTTTGCCATTGTTGGAAAGTGACAGCATGTTGCTTCCTCATGAGAGAGTTGGAAGCGACTTTTCTTGGCTCAACGACAAAAGTGAGGAGGACCTCTCTGCTCTGAAAGCCAATGAGTTGGAGGATGAAGAATCTTTCCTGTATGGGACTGAAGCCTCTTCTCAGAACACTAGCCATGACACGGGGGAAAAGATCAGTAGCTCTAGTATGGGCGCTCACCAGAGCAAGTCTCTGTTCAGTAACCTGGTCGATCCTAAAACCCCCCAACAGATGGCGCTGTCTGCCATCTCCTCTGTCAGTCTGAACAGCACTGAATGTGAGAAAATTAAGAGTATCTTAAACAACATGGGTGGAACTTCAGATACCGGCAGGATGTTGAAGACTCCAGGCCAGAAGGAGGAAAATTATGCAACAGCCGAACTCTTCAATTCAGACGCCGCCGCGGCAACACTGAGTGACCCAAGTGTACGGAAAGCTCTGGAGTCTCTGCAGACTCTGATTAAAGGTCAGCGTCTTCTATTCAACCCATCCTCCTTTCAAGCTCTTATTTCTTTTTCTGAATTTTGTCTGGCTGTTGGCTGATCTCCCCGCAACCAGCATCTCAAGCATTGGTCTTTACCAGAGCTTTTCTATAGTGGCAGCCAGGCAGGGTTAGATGAGCACCGAGGGGCAGCCAAATTTAGGACAGGCTCCAGACCCTCAGGGTCGATCTGCACGTGTCCAGCAGATAAATAAACCAGCACTACATCCGTATTTAAGATACCTAGATTATCCTAAAAAATATTCTTTCTTTGCTAATAAGGAAACACATATATTTACACATCCATGCCATCCAGATTTAAGGTATAGCGAAAGATATTTCAGCTTTAAATTCTCGGGGTAACATTTAATTATTGTCATTTGTCAGTAAATATCTTCTATGCTCTTATCAATAATTATTCTGTCTGTTTAATATTTATATAAACATACCTACATTAAATAAATGTAGTTCTTATTTACAGAGGTGACAAATAACAAGAGTCCAAGTTCTTTGTTCCCTTAACTAGAAACATTGGCTATCTATCTTTTACTGATGTATTTTTATTTTATTTTTTTACTTCTACTCCTTACATTTTAAAAATAGACTTGTTAGGTTTGTTTTATTTCAGCTCATTTTCATTATGGCCTGTTGGTATTTAAAAAGAAAATAAAAACCCATCAAAATTATTTGTTTCATCCAGACAATCAATTTCTTTGTGGTTGGACTGGGTGCTGCCCCAACTTGTTGTTCACCACATGCCAAAATAAATAGTTTTTCCAGATGATGCAATGTGACACTGTTACCATTAGTTATAAAACTAAGAAAATGAAGTTTAAGAAAGTTATATTCCAGAATTGTAGAAAGTTGTTCCTTTAATAGGGTAGAGCAGTAAAGCTTCTGTCCTCGTAAGGAAATCATATTTAAAAGTCAAACCATTCTGGCTTAAACATGTATATAAATGTACTCTTTATCAGTTGATGTCTTAAAATTTAGAAAATTTCTATTATAAAAAAAAATGTCATAAAATCTATGTTTCTTTTTCCGTTTCTTTTTAGCCTGAATGTCTAAATTCGGCGAATCATACGTCAACGGTCATCTGTCAAATTTTTTTGGTCACAGCATCTTGATTCATATGTTGCAGCTAATATATGCAACAGTTGAAATAATAAATCGGAATCCTTTCCTTTCCCATTCCCAACTCTCCTCCTCTTGAATGTTTCCTCTGTCCATAGCGTTCCTTGACAGCGTCGTTTCTAAGTCACCAATTTAGTGCTACTTGGTCCCAATGGAATTTCCCATTGGGAACCTACTAGCACTAAGTTGCTAACTGGTTAGCAACAGAGGTGTCACGTAACGAAGTACAAAATACTTCGTTACTGTACTTAAGTACACTTTTTAGGTATCTATACTCCATTACTTATATTTCTTCCTACTTCTGACTTCTACTCATTACATTTTCACACAATCGAGGCTTTCTATTCCTTACATTTTTAAAACAAACGTTACTCTTGGCTTTGGTTTAATGCAGAGGTCACGGATTAGAGGACCACGCCGCTTCTCCTGTTACTCCGAAATCCCACATCCTCCGTCTCCGCCTACAACCTCCGCTGTTCTTCCCGTATTGCTGTGCTCCGACTTATCCTCTGAGCTTCAGGAGAGCATGCTCGATAATATCATTAAATTCGTAGGAGCATAACATGCAGAAATGAACGCTTCATTTAAAATGACATTAAAAAAATCCCAATCAGCTTCCAGCAGATATGTGGTTTCTGATGGAGATGAGAAATCTGCTTCCGCGTTGGTGAATAACCAATAGTTTGCATCCAATCATTTGAATAAATGGTGTTAGTTTTTTCAAATATATAAGAATAATGCTCTAATTTGTAGTTACCGACCTGTTGTTACTATATTTTAATTTGACAACCCGGATCTTCTCCCCATTTTTTTTCCTGTTTGGTGCGATTGCAATAGCGGATCTTACCCTGCTGATTTTTAATTAGTTACCCCTGGTTTAATGTTTATAAATATTTATTTCACGTCATGTGTGCCATCCAACATCTAGTGAAAACTAGTGTAATTAGATGAGTCATAGAACGCAAACACTCATTGGTTAGCTAAAGGAAATCATCAGAAGCAGCAGGTGTTCTTCAAACTGCAAAGGTGAATTGTCTATGCCATGCTACAATGTTGGATTCAGAAAAAGATGTTGAAATGTCTGAAAGGTCGGACACAGGCGAGAGCGTATCTGGAGATGGAGACCAACAAGAACTCCCTCATCCTTGGCCCTATCTCAAAGAATTTTCAAAATAGTAGCTTTTTATTCATATGGTGGCATCTGGATGTTTTTTTTTTTTTAAGGTTACTTTATCCTTTTATACTTTAAGTAGTTTTTGGAGCACATACTTTTTCACTTTTACTTGAGTAAAGAGGTCAAGTTGATACTTCCACTTTTACCAGAGTGTTTTTAAACTGCAGTATCCATACTTCTACTTAAGTAACAAATGTGTGTACCTTTGACACCACTGGTTAGTACGATTCTTCCAAGAAACTGGCCACAATCAAAAGGCTTGCAAACCTTCCGCCACAACAATCCCGCCCTCTTGATAAACGACCAATCACATTCACTTAATTTACTCGTGTAAAGTCTTTACCACTCAGGAGAATTCGGAAATGCAGCGGTTGGAACAGCCGTTTCCCTATGACTTTAAAAATGTTCCTGCATTATTTTTACTCTTATTCTTAGAGTTTTAAAATTGGTACTTTTATACTTTTGCTGGGGTGAAAAGCTTAATTTGAGCCTCTAACATCTACAAAAGTGTTTTTAAATGGTAGGATTTCTACTTCTAGTGGAGAAATAAACATTAATACTTTTGACATCTCTGATTATTTATCTAAAATTACATTGGAGACTCTAAGAGGACTGCAGATATACGTAACTTTCTCTTTTCTCCCAGAAAGCAATAGTTCTGAACAGATTGTGAACTCTGTATTCATCATCTTTGATGTTAGCATATTAATTGGAGGCAATTAACTACTGTGATTTTTAAATGTTAATATAAAAAGAAAATCTAAAATTAGTGAGAACATTCTACTTAAGATGATTACTGCTGCCCCTGATCGAAATGCTGCTGCCTGCGTCCTCACTAGAACTAAGAAAGTAGATCAGACAGCTGCGGCTGATCCAGATGCTGCTGCCTGCGTCCTCACTAGAACTAAGAAAGTAGATCAGACAGCTGCAGCTGATCCAGATGCTGCTGCCTGCATCCTCACTAGAACTAAGACAGTAGATCAGACAGCTGCGCCTGATCCAGATGCTGCTGCCTGCGTCCTCACTAGAGCTAAGAAAGTAGATCAGACAGCTGCAGCTGATCCATATGCTGCTGCCTGCGTCCTCACTAGAACTAAGAAAGTAGATCAGACAGCTGCGGCTGATCCAGATGCTGCTGCCTGCATCCTCACTAGAACTAAGAAAGTAGATCAGACAGCTGCGGCTGATCCAGATGCTGCTGCCTGCGTCCTCACTAGAACTAAGAAAGTAGATCAGACAGCTGCGGCTGATCCAGATGCTGCTGCCTGCATCCTCACTAGAACTAAGAAAGTAGATCAGACAGCTGCGGCTGATCCAGATGCTGCTGCCTGCGTCCTCACTAGAACTAAGAAAGTAGATCAGACAGCTGCGGCTGATCCAGATGCTGCTGCCTGCGTCCTCACTAGAACTAAGAAAGTAGATCAGACAGCTGCGGCTGATCCAGATGCTGCTGCCTGCGTCCTCACTAGAACTAAGAAAGTAGATCAGACAGCTGCGGCTGATCCAGATGCTGCTGCCTGCGTCCTCACTAGAACTAAGAAAGTAGATCAGACAGCTGCGGCTGATCCAGATGCTGCTGCCTGCGTCCTCACTAGAACTAAGAAAGTAGATCAGACAGCTGCGGCTGATCCAGATGCTGCTGCCTGCGTCCTCACTAGAACTAAGAAAGTAGATCAGACAGCTGCGGCTGATCCAGATGCTGCTGCCTGCGTCCTCACTAGAACTAAGAAAGTAGATCAGACAGCTGCGGCTGATCCAGATGCTGCTGCCTGCGTCCTCACTAGAACTAAGAAAGTAGATCAGACAGCTGCAGCTGATCCAGATGCTGCTGCCTGTGTCCTCACTAGAACTAAGAAAGTAGATCAGACAGCTGCAGCTGATCCATATGCTGCTGCCTGCATCCTCACTAGAACTAAGAAAGTAGATCAGACAGCTGCAGCTGATCCAGATGCTGCTGCCTGCGTCCTCACTAGAACTAAGACAGTAGATCAGACAGCTGCGGCTGATCCAGATGCTGCTGCCTGCGTCCTCACTAGAGCTAAGACAGTAGATCAGACAGCTGCGGCTGATCCAGATGCTGCTGCCTGCGTCCTCACTAGAACTAAGAAAGTAGATCAGACAGCTGCAGCTGATCCAGATGCTGCTGCCTGCGTCCTCACTAGAGCTAAGACAGTAGATCAGACAGCTGCAGCTGATCCAGATGCTGCTGCCTGCATCCTCACTAGAACTAAGACAGTAGATCAGACAGCTGCAGCTGATCCATATGCTGCTGCCTGCGTCCTCACTAGAACTAAGACAGTAGATTAGACAGCTGCAGCTGATCCAGATGCCGCTGCCTGCGTCCTCACTAGAACTAAGAAAGTAGATCAGACAGCTGCGGCTGATCCATATGCTGCTGCCTGCATCCTCACTAGAGCTAAGAAAGTAGATCAGACAGCTGCGGCTGATCCATATGCTGCTGCCTGCATCCTCACTAGAGCTAAGAAAGTAGATCAGACAGCTGTGGCTTATCCATATGCTGCTGCCTGCGTCCTCACTAGAACTAAGACAGTAGATCAGACAGCTGCGGCTGATCCAGATGCTGCTGCCTGCGTCCTCACTAGAGCTAAGAAAGTAGATCAGACAGCTGCGCCTGATCCAGATGCTGCTGCCTGCGTCCTCACTAGAGCTAAGAAAGTAGATCAGACAGCTGCGCCTGATCCAGATGCTGCTGCCTGCGTCCTCACTAGAACTAAGAAAGTAGATCAGACAGCTGCGGCTGATCCAGATGCTGCTGCCTGCGTCCTCACTAGAGCTAAGAAAGTAGATCAGACAGCTGCGGCTGATCCAGATGCTGCTGCCTGCGTCCTCACTAGAACTAAGAAAGTAGATCAGACAGCTGCGGCTGATCCAGATGCTGCTGCCTGCGTCCTCACTAGAACTAAGAAAGTAGATCAGACAGCTGCGGCTGATCCAGATGCTGCTGCCTGCGTCCTCACTAGAACTAAGAAAGTAGATCAGACAGCTGCGGCTGATCCAGATGCTGCTGCCTGCGTCCTCACTAGAACTAAGAAAGTAGATCAGACAGCTGCGGCTGATCCAGATGCTGCTGCCTGCGTCCTCACTAGAACTAAGAAAGTAGATCAGACAGCTGCGGCTGATCCAGATGCTGCTGCCTGCGTCCTCACTAGAACTAAGAAAGTAGATCAGACAGCTGCGGCTGATCCAGATGCTGCTGCCTGCGTCCTCACTAGAACTAAGAAAGTAGATCAGACAGCTGCGGCTGATCCAGATGCTGCTGCCTGCGTCCTCACTAGAACTAAGAAAGTAGATCAGACAGCTGCAGCTGATCCAGATGCTGCTGCCTGCGTCCTCACTAGAACTAAGAAAGTAGATCAGACAGCTGCAGCTGATCCATATGCTGCTGCCTGCATCCTCACTAGAACTAAGAAAGTAGATCAGACAGCTGCAGCTGATCCAGATGCTGCTGCCTGCGTCCTCACTAGAACTAAGACAGTAGATCAGACAGCTGCGGCTGATCCAGATGCTGCTGCCTGCGTCCTCACTAGAGCTAAGACAGTAGATCAGACAGCTGCGGCTGATCCAGATGCTGCTGCCTGCGTCCTCACTAGAACTAAGAAAGTAGATCAGACAGCTGCAGCTGATCCAGATGCTGCTGCCTGCGTCCTCACTAGAGCTAAGACAGTAGATCAGACAGCTGCAGCTGATCCAGATGCTGCTGCCTGCATCCTCACTAGAACTAAGACAGTAGATCAGACAGCTGCAGCTGATCCATATGCTGCTGCCTGCGTCCTCACTAGAACTAAGACAGTAGATTAGACAGCTGCAGCTGATCCAGATGCCGCTGCCTGCGTCCTCACTAGAACTAAGAAAGTAGATCAGACAGCTGCGGCTGATCCATATGCTGCTGCCTGCATCCTCACTAGAGCTAAGAAAGTAGATCAGACAGCTGCGGCTGATCCATATGCTGCTGCCTGCATCCTCACTAGAGCTAAGAAAGTAGATCAGACAGCTGCGGCTTATCCATATGCTGCTGCCTGCGTCCTCACTAGAACTAAGACAGTAGATCAGACAGCTGCGGCTGATCCAGATGCTGCTGCCTGCGTCCTCACTAGAGCTAAGAAAGTAGATCAGACAGCTGCGCCTGATCCAGATGCTGCTGCCTGCGTCCTCACTAGAGCTAAGAAAGTAGATCAGACAGCTGCGCCTGATCCAGATGCTGCTGCCTGCGTCCTCACTAGAGCTAAGAAAGTAGATCAGACAGCTGCGGCTGATCCAGATGCTGATGCCTGCGTCCTCACTAGAACTAAGAAAGTAGATCAGACAGCTGCAGCTGATCCAGATGCTGCTGCCTGCGTCCTCACTAGAACTAAGAAAGTAGATCAGACAGCTGCGGCTGATCCAGATGCTGCTGCCTGCGTCCTCACTAGAACTAAGAAAGTAGATCAGACAGCTGCGGCTGATCCAGATGCTGCACATTGCTGAACATTACTAGTTCAAGTTTGTCGTCAATCTTTAATTTTATACATCTCTTATATCCCTGCAGTTAACTCTTTCTGTTTTTGTTTTTTTCTTTTATTTACTCAAATGTTTTCTCCAAAAACATGCTTCTAAAATCATTGCTGCTGGTGAATCAGCTGCCTCTTCTCACCATGTGTTTATGAGGACAGCCTGGTCTGCCAGATACCACTCGCTTTATTTTCTGGTCAATCATGTTGCTGATAACAAGGCCGACCTCATTAGATGCTTTAGCTTTGTTTTTTTTTTTCTTATTAATATTAAAATGTTTGTTTGTTTTTTTTTCAAGCTACAAAGGACAAACGGACCAGAAGTAACGATCAGCCACAGACGACATCTGCTAAACAGAAGGTAATGGACTGATGAGTAGCAGTGGCCATTGGATAATACATCCAACCATAAAAAGACTCAATGATCTTCCATTTTATAAATGTATACCGTTTGTTTTACAGGCAGGTGACCATAAAGAAGAGAAAAATGCCAAAATGAGACAAATAGAATCGTTAGTGAAAGAACTGGAGGAACTGCTACTGCAGGAAGGTAATACCATTTTTTATTTCCGCAGGTTTTCATTCTTTTTGGACATGTTTTTCCGCCATACGTTACAGTGTTCCTTCTCTGTTCTCAGGAGTGAGTTTTATTTCTCCAGTGGTTGGGTTTTACTGCCAGAAATGTGAGGAGTTTATTGGTGATTTGAGTTCTGCTGAGAGCCACACCACCATCCATCTAAGTGTGAGTATCTGTGTTCTTCTTCTGCGTGTTCTCTTTGTCAGGTAGAAAAGCATTTCTTATGCTTTTCCTGCTGAGTAAAAATACTTGATGCATTCATTTGGTGTGTTGTGCAATTATATATTTATTACCACCCCAATATGTTATTTGATCAGATGATATTCAGACTCCCATATTGTTTCTTGAAGCACACTAGAAAAGCCATTTAGAAATGTTAAAGATTTCTTAAATTAAGTGTATTTAACTTAATTTGAGTAGGTAAAGAAGATAGTTTGCCAATGGAATGAGTATTTTTACTCTTAAAATAAGATGATTAGATAATATGCACTTGAAATAAGACGATGCAATTGTGTTTTCTTATTTTAAGTGTAAATAGTCTTGTTCCATTGGCGAAATGTCTCTTTTACCTCCAAGATCAAATTATTAATATGATTTCGATTTTTTTTCCACTGCAGACCTACTGGCTGCATTGTTAGAACAACAAATTTAAAGATGAGATCAAATCGGGGACAAATGGATAAATCTGCACATAAATGGAATAAATTCTCCACAACTTCCATTAAAAATATTAGTTTAGAAACGGAAATCATTCAGCTCCAAGTCAAACATATTTCAGTTAAAAACTTGGCTAAAAACCAGTGAAATTAAACTACTATGTAGAAAGAAGAAGGAAGTACATGGCTGAAAACTATTATAAATAACATAAAGCAATGGTTTCAGAGTTCAGAATGGATTTAATTTTTGAGATCCAAAGAATTTGAAATGAGGTTAAATTATTAATTGAACTTAATTGAAATTAATTGAACTAAATTATTTTCTTAATTAGAAACAAAGAACCTTTAGTTAATTGATTCTTAACCATCTGTGATTGAGCTAGTATCCAGCAAACTGGAGGACATTTATCTTAAATTAGTCTTTTATTATAATTTAGTAATAAAATGTGTGCATATGAGGAAACACAGACTTTAACATTATATTAGTGTTTAAAGCCTTAGAGAAATAAATCCTGTTTTAGCTTTATAAACAACAGCTCAAACATGTCGGCATGGCATACCATGTGGCTAAATCTCTTAGCTTGCCTTTAGCCAACAGCGAAAAAAGAACGTTAGATTCTGATAAACCAGACTAAATGTGAGATTAAATGTGTCATTTGGTCTGGCCCTGATGAATGAGGCATCAGAGGATTGTTGATGAGAACAGCCTATTGGCCAACGCTCTGACCAATGCGCGGAAATGACTGTGACGTAGTAATCGCGACAGGAGGCTGGTGGAGGTGTGTAAACAAACAGCCTGTCGGTAAAACGCCGAATACGTCCTTCTTAAAAATGACTGAGTTCAGGGGCGGATCTAGAAAAATATTTATGGGGTGGCGAGAGGGGGGCAGGAATTTTTGAGGGGTGGCAACATATGGCATTTGTTTACACTGAATTTAATCACAGTTATCACAGTTTGGTGAGAATAGTATGTACAGTACTAGTGTTTCATGTGAAACAGTTCATATTAATAATACATCGTACAATGTGATCTCACTTAATAGGAGATAGAAGAATGATAACACTACTTCTAGAGGGGCCTTATGACAGGAAAGGTATTAAGGTAAGACACAGGTGCTGAGTCGCAGATGTGTGAGATTGACTGTCAGAGAGGCAGCTTTGCAGCATTTGCACAAGAAGAAACTATAGAAAGAAAAAGTTTCCCATCAGAGATCTATGGACTGAGCTGTACTAAAGTGAGCATAACTACACAGTAGAAATAAATGGGTCAAGGCACCCGAACAAGGTACTGGACATCTATGTAATGTTTACTCTGAACACACATTTACCCCATTTGTTCCTCAGTAACTTGACATACAGCAGTTAAGGCAACATGAAAGGGACATTTCATGCATGTAAATATGCTGTAGATAGAGCTGCTGTATCAACAAATCAACAAAAAGGCAGGTACTGTATGTTACATCAAAATCTCCACAAATCTGAAAAGAAGCAACATAAAAATACATTTTGCTTCCAGTCTGAAAAAGTACAAAATATTTTGTGAGTAGCTTCATACAGGTCATTTCTGGATAGTTTCATACTACATATACAAAAAAAGAAACAAAAACCTTGCTTCATATTAAGCAGTATTCACACCAGTATCACATTTTTAACTTTTAATACTTTTGGTTTTATTAAAGGAAATATCAGATTTTCTCAGGTGCCAAAACAAAATGTAACGGCTCTGTAAAGGCTCACCAGAGAGCATAACATAAAGTTAACATGACTATAACAGCTGAATGCAGTGATTTCCATGTTGCTCAGCAAAACACTTCACAAGTTAATCTAGATCCAAAGCCTTTGTGCGTTTTGATTTGAGTACAACCAAACGTGATCGTCTCTTTTCTGTCATAGTTGACCACAAATATGTCTTTATGAGCCTGAAACGTCAGGCCTAACTTACATCATAGATAGAGTAATAACGTTCTGCAACCTGATTTTTATCATCTCAAAATCAGCATTGAAGCTATGCTAGCAACATTGTGCTTTCATTATGATTTCATTTCTCGATAGATAGTTAATCAATTTGTACCTGTTTCATCCCGTTTCTCCTCTCCCCATGACCCCAGGCTCCCTCGCTTTGCCCCATTCGGTTTTCAAAACAATCAGTCTCAGTCGCTCTCGCGTCATCTCGTGCTGCATTCACTGCAGTCCGACATTGGAAATTAGCGGTTGTAATTCTCAATAAGCCTCGCCACCCCTACCGCCAACTGGGGTGGCAGCAGGGGGGGCAAGGCTGTGATTTAGGGTGGCATTTGCCACCCTATGCCACCCCAGTAGATCCGCCTATGAATGAGCGTAAAGCCTCTTCCTGCTCACGTTTCAACGAAAATCCCAAATCTAATCCTTCCAAAGCTGATTCCAAAACTGAGTCAAATGAGAACTGTTCAATAGTTGTTGCCATCTTCCTTGTTGGGCTTTCTTCCACGTCGCACAGCTTTGTCGTCACACCCTCAAAACCCCGTGCGCGCTCTGCATCCAGAAATTCAAAACGCATCTCTGCGTTGTGATTAGCCCGCCAGGCAAAAATGATTTTGGCTGCTGGCAGGTGGGGCTAGTTTACTAGGCTAAACAAATTCTTCAGATTGGGAGAATAGAGATATGATGAAAAAAGGGTCCCTATGTCCTCCAGCAGTCTTAGCCTGTAGCAGCATAACTATAGAGATAGCTCAGGATAACCTGAGCCACTCTAACTATAAGCTTTATCAAAAAGGAAAGTTTTAAGCCTAGCCTTAAAAGTAGACAGAGTGTCTGCCTCACGGACTAAAACTGGTAGTTGGTTCCACAGGAGAGGAGCCTGATAACTAAAAGATCTGCCTCCCATTCTACTTTAAAAATTCTAGGAACCACTAGTAAACCTGCAGATTGAGAGCGAAGTGCTCTGTTAGGAACATAAGGAACAATCAGATCTCTGATATCAGATGGAGCTTGGCCATTTAAGGCTTTATATGTGAGAAGGAGGATTTTAAATTCTATTCTGGATTTAACAGGAAGCCAATGAAGAGAAGCCAGGATAGGAGAGATATGATCTCTCTTTTTAATTTTCATCAGAACTCTGGCTCCAGCATTTTGGAATAGCTGAAGGTTTTTAACTACAGTTTGTGGACTTCCTGATAGTAAAGAATTACAATATCTATTATTGAAGTAACAAATGCATGGACTAGTTTCTCAGCATCACCCCTGGACAGGAGATTTCAATTTTTTTGCAATATTCTGCAGATGAAAGAAGGAAATTCTAGAAACCTCTTTGATATGGGATTTAAATGACGGGTCCTGATAAAAAATGACACCAAGATTTTTTTATTTTAATTCTTCAGCCTCTTTCCCACTGAAAATAGCGGGTTAATGTTCATCGCGCTAACAATCAGCATTTGGCTCCCTTCCCAATGGCTAAAAAAGCTGTTATGACCTCTCGCTGGCAGTTGCGTTGTCTCTGTCCCCCCGCTGCTAGGTGTCTGGTGACATCATCACGCTGGTTTAGCGTTAATGATGTTACAAGTGTGATGGAAATCAGGAAAGTAAACAATGGAGAGCAGCATGGAAGGAAGCCAGGACGTAGTCAGTGTGGTTTATTGTTTCTCTCCATTATCTGTCTACATCCCTCTCACTAGAGCTGCTCCACATTTATTTAATGCAAACAGAGTTGTTTCTGTTTGTTAGATCAGAAGAGACTGGCACAAGGTGTTGATGTCCATATGTTGCGTTCAATGGTATCACGTAATCTAGCAGGTCGACCCGGCTCTGGTGTTCCTATAGCATACCTATCAGAGCAGAGGCAATTTTAACGTGGGTCGCTTTCCTGGCTGTCTGACCTGGATGACCTAGGATGTTGTTTCTTGGGGTGGGTATTGGCAGGAAGACATACACAGGCTTCCATGATGTTACGTTGACATGCAGCAAGTGTGTGTGTGCTGAAGATGGTTGACGTGGAAACCCGTGTTTATGCGGGTCTTGTTGTTCTGTCTGACCGGTTAACTTGGCTCCATCTAAAATATTTCACTGCTTTATTTGTTTTTTTCCATTTGTTTTATTAGCAGATGGACAAGCATGCTAAAGACAGCAAAGACTACTCTCAGCGCCACAGCAGCAGCAGCAGCCAGCGCTCCTGTTCAGCTCCCGGTAGTGAGAGAAAGCTGCCATGGAGCTGGAGGAAAGAGAAGGATAACAGGAGCTCGCACCATGGCGGCCTCTCTGAGCAGGGAGGGATCTGCTTAAAAGAAGAGATGAAGAAGGAGAGGATGCTCATAACGGTCAGCCAAGGACAAACTCCTTCAAGCCTCAAAGTGAAACAGGAGAGCAAGGAGCATGGGAGAGGCAAAGACAAAACGGACAGTGGTGACAAGGCACCCAGAAACAGCAGAGAGAAATACGAGAAGGAAAAGGCTGAGAGCAGCGACAACAGCGAGGACGACAAATCGCCCAAAACAAAAACTTTGAAAAAGAAGAAGAAGAAGAAGGATAAAAAGAAGAAGAAGAAGGATTAAGGTTTGTAGATTAGATGTCGTATTTCTGCTGCTCAATAGTCAGAACATTTAGGTGTTAGATCTGATCCAAAAAAAAAAAAAAGTTTTGGTATTTATGTTTTTGTTACTTTGACCCAAAGAGAAGATTCACCTTCAAATGGTCTTTAACGACTCCATCTGATGTGTTCCATGTCTCTAAGAAACGACCAAGATGGATGGGGATGTAGTCCAAGCCTCAGCTGTATGCTTTCCTCCTTCAGTCTTTTTATCTTTAACTCTCAGACTCTAGTTTTATCCTGAAACTTGGTAACGCGTGACTGTAAGTAGGACTCCCAACATGTCCTAACTTTCTGGTTCCCTCCTTTGAACAAGTTCCACCCCCACTTTTTCCGTTTTTGCATCAGAACTAGGAAACTGTTCTCAGAGTTCAGTATTTTCTAAATAATCTTAATGCTCCTTTTTTCCATTAAATTTGAATGGGATTCATGTTGTCATGCGTTTTATTTTAATTAAAGTAAACAAAGGTTCAGATTTGAATAAAAATTTGTGAAAAAGCTGCAAAGACTGACGGAGATTAATTTTCTACCATTAGATGTCACATTTCTCTCCTGTATTAACCCTTAAAGTCGTAGGGAAACGGCTATTCCAACTGTTGCATTTCCGGATTCTCCCAATTGGTGCACGACTTTACTCAAGTGAATAAGGTGAATGTGATTGGTTGTTTATCAAGTGGGCGGGGTTGTTGTAGCGGAAGATTCGCAAGCAAGTTTGACTGTGACTGGTTTCTCGATGCATCGTTGCTAACCAGTTAGCAACTTAGTGCTAGTAGGTTCCCAATGGGAATAGCAACGACACTGTCAAGGAACGCTATGGACAGAGGAAACATGCAAGAGGAGGAGAGTTTAGTGTTGGAGGTCATGGATGAGTCTCCTCCGTCATACATTTTCTATTTAGAGGAGGTGTAGAAGGCTTCCAGCCGTACATGTTTAAGCCCTTGCCTCGCAACACTGCCAGTTCTGTTAGCTCTACGCCTGCTGAAGACACAAACGTCCATCCCCGTGAACACTGGGACGGAACTCAATGGGAAAGGAAATGATTCTGATTTCTTATTTCAACCGGTGCGTATATTAGCTGCGACATATGAATCAAGATGCTATGACCGAAAAAATCTGATTGACAGATGACTGTTGATATATGATTGGCCGAATTTATGTGTTCAGGCTGACGTATAACTAACTGACCTGCATAAAATAATGAAGACAAAAATGATTTAAGACAGGATTTCTTTTTTTTATAGAAATTTTCTAAATTTTGTATATGTAGCCAACATTTTGAAGACGAATGTTTTCAAGATGACTTTGACAATAGCGCGTTGTGACAAACACCAGATACAGCACTGGGACTTGATCAACAGCTGATACCGCACCGTGACGTCACAAACCAGTAGGTGGCAGTAGAGTTCTTTGACAAACACGGATGCCTCCAGTAAAGAACATTCAAATGAAAATTACTCTTATTAAAACATTTATCATTTATTTAACTGTATGTTAAAACTTCATATTTAAAGTGTTTTCAGAAGTTTGAGTTCTGAATATGAGCGGACTTTTCCTTTAATCATTGAAATCTCAGGGAGTTCTGCCTCTTTACTCCCTTCTAGTGGGCAGAACCAGTATCACATGTGTAACTGCTGCCTGCTGTTTCTTAGATTATGGAGCTTTGCTGTGCAGTTTGTGCGAAATATTCAGAGGTGTCCAAAGGATTCATGTTTATTACTTCAGTATAAATCCTGTTGTTTAAAAACACTTTTATTTAAGTTAGAGAATCAACTTAAGCTTTTTAACTCCAGTAAAAGTACCATTTTAAAACTACTTAAAGTATATTAAAAAATGTTAAAGACAGAAACTTTACTGCATTACCCTATTAAAGTATAATTTTTCTACAATTGAAGTCAATTCATTGATTCATTCATATAACGGTAACAGTGTCAAAATTAATGGTAACAGTGTCAAAATTAACTTTGCAACATCTGGAAAAACTATTTATTTTGGTATGTGGTGAACAAGTTGGGGCAGCACCAAGACAACCACATATAAATTGTCTGGATGAAACAAATTATTTTTGATGGGTTTTAATTTTTTTTTTTAAATACCAACAGGCCATAGTGAAAATGAGCTAAAATTAAATTAAACTAATGACTCTATTTTTAAAATGTAAGGAGTAGAAGTAACAAGTCCAGAGCCGGTGGCGAGTCCACTAAGCAAGAGCGTAGGTTTGATTTCCACTTTGGTAGGGACACTATTGGTCCAAAGTTTGATTAATGTAATTTGACCTATGCAAAAATATGCATGCTTTTTTATGCTTGACGTGAGCATCAGGGTGCATTTCGTTTAAAGAGAAAAGCAGCATTTCCTGCTACATTTATACTAATTTTATAAGCAATACACACACTAGATGCTGTTTATCAATGTTTGAAGCGTCACCGGCTCTGATGAATGTGGAATTAGGACTTTTTTCCACTTTGAAAAGGTTTGCATTTAAACTTACCAGTGACTAAGACAGTAGGTAAATGTGCCAATTTAACCAAATATAGTCTAAACATGCCTATTATATGTGGATTTATCCTGTATTTTCTTTTGAAGATATAGAATTGTGCAAAGGTAAACAGGTGAAACACTTATTTTTTAAATGCTCTCTAACAATAAACAACGCAAAATAACACATTCAAGGGATGCAAATACGTTTATTGTATTTACATTTGGTGGCATCATCTACAAAACACAACACCAAGAATAGGACTAAATTTATTCCAATATAAAATCACTTTTAACAATTATTAAAAGATAATATAACACCATCTTGTCTGTAATGTAATAATATCCAAAATAAACAGCCGGATTCAAGCATTTTTACCAAACACTAATGTTTGTTCTAATTAACTTATGGATTGTCTGGAAATATATGTAAAATAAAATCAATGTAAATAGTGTTCCTCTGTTTGTAATGGGCTTTATCCTATTTTTAAAAGTAGAAATAGTCAAGGTAATAGCAACATTATGTGGAACCGTAATTATGCTTTCTAAACAAAAAATAGATGCTTAGACACCATCTCGTGTTGTTATACTCTATAAAAGAAATAACACCTGCTATTTATAGCTGAACTGCCTCAAAGGGACGTCATAAAATGAAAACAGTGATTGCAATGAAGTATTGTTTAGTATTGTTGGCACCGAGCCCAGAGCCGGTGCCGAGTCCACTGAGTCCAGATCTGGCCGATACGAGTCCACTGAGTCCAGAGCTGGTACTGGGTCCAGAGCTGGCCGATACGAGTCCACTGAGTCCAGAGTTGGTACTGAGTCCAGAGCTGGCCGATACGAGTCCACTGAGTCCAGAGCTGGCCAATACGAGTCCAGAGCTGGTGCAGAGTCCACTGAGTCCAGAGCTGGTGCAGAGTCCACTGAGTCCAGAGCTGGCCGATACGAGTCCACTGAGTCCAGAGTTGGTACTGAGTCCAGAGCTGGCCGATACGAGTCCACTGAGTCCAGAGTTGGTACTGAGTCCAGAGCTGGCCGATACGAGTCCACTGAGTCCAGAGTTGGTACTGAGTCCAGAGCTGGCCGATACGAGTCCACTGAGTCCAGAGCTGGTACTGAGTCCAGACAATGAACAGAACAATGGCCTTCTGGTCAGTAGGTCCACGTTACGGTCAAAAGTCTTTACAGTTCTGATGAGGTGAATGTTGGGTTTCTGTTAAACAGAACCACACAGGTCGAATCCATTCCTCCCATTAATTATAGAAAAATACAAGTCATCAGTCTGAAGAGTTTATGTTCAGCTGATGGGCCTAGAAAGTTAACTGCAGCTTTAAAGTATAAAAACAAGCAGACAGGAGCCTGTTCGGTTCCTTAATTACTATAACATCTTTGCTCTTCTCCTCAATTCAATTCACTTTCAATTCGGTTTATTTCCATAGTGCCAATTCACCACATGTCATTGTCTTTACAGTTCACCTGATCATCCAGTCAGATCGACTCCAAGTTTTCTATCTAAGGAAAACCAGCTGATTGCATCGACTCATTGACTCAAAGGCAATCCCTCACACTAAGCATGCTTGTAGCGACAGTGGAGAGGAAAAACTCCCTTTTAACAGGAAGAAACCTCTAGCAGAACCAGGCTCAGTGTGAGCGGCCATCTGCTGAGGCTGACTGGGGTTCCAGGAGACAGAAGCAGAGATATGAAAGGCAACTTCCAACCAGCTCCACAGGCGGACAAGTCCAGGAATCACACCGCCAGGCAGACGAGCTTCGAGCCAGCTCCCATGTCAGAGGATGAAGGGAGCACATCTAGCCAGTCACAGTCAGAAAAACAGAACTACACTGGAAAAAATTTGGGTCACTTCAGGCTGCTGTGTGAACGTAGCCTTTCTCCAGCAAGGATGGGTGCTGACAATGAAATGAGTCTTCATAAAAGCCACGGCTATTGAAAAAGATGTCATGACATCTACAGAGGGAGGAGTTTGTTAGACATCTGCAGGGGGAAGTGGCTTTCGCCAAGCTGTCTTCTTAATCATTACATGCTGTCTTAAATATTTCTTTATTAGACTGGTGCAGGGGGCTGCTGTCGCTAAGCTGGCGTCTTAATCAATACACCCTTATTAGAAAGACAAAGGCATTTCCTGATGCGAGCGGTAAAACCTTGCGGGGTTCAGATCTCGCCGCGCTGTTATCTAATTTGGCAGACCTGTGCTCACTCAGGAATCATTTAAGATTCCTGAGGACACGACAGACGCAGCGGCTTAGTGACCGCTGTTTGAACTGGCATTCTATACAAAAGCAACGGTGTCCGTCTTAGGTGTTTCCTGATGCAAACCCCTCATGGGTTTGGACCTTGGGAGGGGTGAAAAGTCTGCTTCCTTATTAGATTTGGGAACACCGTGGGGCAGCTGTCGTCAAACTTTTTTCTGAATGGGCATTATATAGTACATTAAAAAATGGCGGTATCTGTCTTAGGCAAGTCCTGATTCAATCTGCAGATGAGGTGGAGCCAAAGCATCACAAAGCAATAGATGGAGCTACATACAGCCTATTTAAGAACACTTCTTTGGATCATTTGTGTGAACTGCATGCAGGGCACTAAGGTAAGTCGGATCATGTCGTCACATCCTTCTACCCATGTTGTCGCTGCTCCAAATACATAATACTGGGTCTGAGCTGTCCCAGGAGGTCAACGCATTATTCCCAAGTAAGTTAATTACTAGCTAACTGTATTTATAACCTACCGCATTTTAGCAGTGTTTAATATACTGTAATGGTACTGAGTTTAAGTTCTAGAGGATCCTTTACGGTCATGTGTTCAGATGAGTTGTGACCTATTGATTAATGCAGTGTCATGGATTTTCTCTGTTTAACACCACAGACTTTCATTGAGTAATGTCATAGAGCATGAAGTTTGTTTTAAGTTGCTATAAGTTGAGCACACTAGTTTTTGGCAGAAATAACAAATTCACTCTAATTAACCCTATTGGTGAGATTATATGCTCTGTCTCAGGATCATGATATATATTTTAATTATTTGCTAGAACTCTTTGCATTCAAACTGCATGATGATGATCTCATCTTTGTACCAGCAGACTACAATAGGACATATTTAAATCTCTTATTCAATTTAATTTCAATATATCATTGTGAAATACTATTAAATTGTGTTAACCATTTTTCTATTTCATTTTTTTATTACATCCTTATTAAATCCTGTAGGTTTCGTCCTAGCGTCCTCCCTGGCAAACTCCCTGGTATTCTGCCTCGGGTGAACCCTGACCTGAAGCCGGACCTGAATCTGAGTCAGTAACGTTCAACAAACATGCTGGCTCTTTCCAAGGTCAAAAAGAGTTTACTTCCTGAATTTCAACTATCTGTTGAAAAAACATCTACCCCAAAGAAAGAAGAACAGGGCGCCAACCATCATGATGGATCTGTAATAATAGTTCTCTTTCATAGCATTCGTTTCGTGTCTGACATTGGGAACGCCTCCAGCGTGACCTCATCAGAAGCTCCTTTTACATTACGCCAGCCAGGATTGGCTGGAAAATAAGCCTGTCAGTGTCAGAGAGGGCAAGGTCCCTCCCCCTATAAATAGGGCTGACACTGTGCTGCTTGTTATTCAAAAACCTCTTCTCGCAACGAGCAGAAGTTCCCAATTAGCTCTCTCTTGGATACCGTCTCTCTTGGAGCCTAGCTTAACAGTCCAAAGACTCGCGTGCAAGCTCGGTCGCTGGGCGCTTTGCTCCGAACTGGTTCGGTATCAAGCGGAGACGTTTTCCTGGTAGAAATACCATAAAACGAGTAGTAATACTCGAGTCACCGCACCGCCTCACGGCTGTACGTTGGTCGACACTGAGTAGCAATACTCCGTAGCTACACCCCGGGTGGCCGAAACGCCGTCCCCAACCTAGCCACACCTGGTTAGCTTAGCTTTCACAAGCTAATTCCCGTGTAGCCCCAAAGCCAATCTCCAAAATAAAAATAAAATAATGGAGACTGCTAAATCCTCTGCGAAAGCGGAGGGGAGCCCCAAGGGACGAACCTGCCCGTGTGGCAATAAAATTTCAAGCTGGGACACCCACCCATCGTGTGTGGTATGTCTCGGTCTGAAACACACCCAGGCATCCCTCCAATCTACGGAGGAGTGCTCACACTGTAGTCGGCTCTCCCTGAAGGTGCTTCGCCGCCGTCTGGCTCGTCAATCGACCATGTCCGGTAATGACCCGGTGATGGCCTCCACGGCACCGACACAAGAACCAGCCGACCAGGCTGTCTCTTTACCCACCGATGCAGAGGCCGGACCGAGCTGGGGAGAAATCCTCGATTCCGTGGACCCATTACCACGGGAAATGCCCGAGCTAGGTATCGCTTCGAGCCAGCTCGATTTGCTGTTTCAGGGGGACGAGGAGCTCTCTGACTTGGAGTCGGAGCTACCCTTCTCGGACAACGATGAGGACTATGACCCGGCCCCGGCGCCCTCGGTTCGGATTGCAAACCCGCACCCCCGGGCCCGGAGCAATCTGGTCAGGAAGGTTCCCGTGTCGGAGCTGGATTTTGACTTGCACGACGTGTGTAAACGCGCTGCTGCAAAGCTCGAGATCCAGTCGCCAGAGGTCCAGGCAGAAGCTGCCCGCTCCCGCTTTGACGGGAAAAGGCTGCCTAAGACCCGCAAGATGTCCAGACAGCTCCTACCAATTTTCCCGGAGCTGCTGGAAGAATTGGCTGTCTCCTGGCGCATCAAGCCGTTTAAGGAGAAGCACCCAGTAGCCGGCAGTTCGGTACTGGATTGTGATGGGATGGAAAATTACGGCCTTCGCCAAATGCCACCTATCGAGCCGGCCGTTGCAACACACCTGCACCCGAAGACTTCCATGTCAGCGGGAGGTCCCGCCCTTCCATCAGTCAAGCCTGACTGATAAGTGCTACAGAGCAGCCGCGCGCTCTAAATGCCTCCTCTATGCTGATGGCCTATCAAGCAGAGCTGGAAGAGCAAATGACTGCCGCACCAGATGCTGCGCTCTGGGAGGAGGTGTAAGTCATTACCGACCATTGCCTGCATCTCCATAAGGTGGCGATCCAAGCGATGGGCAGATCTATGGGACTAATGGTTTTGCAGGAGAGAGCCAGGTGGCTGAATCTCACTACCCTGGCAACTAAGGAGAAGGAGGACCTCCTGGACACACCCATATCAGCTCAAGGGCTGTTTGGGGAAGCGGTAACCTCCATGCAAAAGAGATGGGAGGAGAAAAAGAGGGATGATGAAGCCTTAAAGCTGTGCCTTCCCAGACGTACATTTGCCGCTGCGTCTGCGACCCCCGCACCCCAGCGCCAAACTTTCGCCCAGGCAGCAGCCCGCTTCCCTCCTGCCTTCAGGATCCCAAAACTGCAGAAGACCCAAGCAGCACCGCAAGGTGCGCAGAAAACATCTGCCCCCAAGGCTAACTGGCAGAAAAACCCTGAAGGTCCTCGCACGGACCAACCACCCCCCACCTCCACACCGGCGGTGAGGAGAAGGAAGCGGTTGGCCTAACACCGTTCCAGAAAGGAGGAAGCGAGCTGGGATCGCCCTCCTCCGTGGCTCCGTTCCTGAGCCTGTTCAGAGAGTTCAACCAAACACAGCCTGTGACCGACAGGATGTTCCGGCCTGCTCACCACGCCAGAAAGTCGAAAGACTCTGTTCAATGCGGGGATGTCCAGAGCGAACCCCTGACATGTTTCACAAGCACTTCTTTGTGTTCAATAGAAATAAATACTTCCAGACTGACGCATCCAGGTCGAGAACCAAGGGCGCAGTCAAAAATGTTGAAAAACATAAACATTTCACTCGGGGAGCCGGTACCTTCTTTTCAAAAGAAGTGAGACCTCTCCCCAACATGAGCGGCTCTGTAGCGCACCAGACGCTACGCGCATGCGCAATGCAGTACGGAGCTGTTTACGTCCCTCCACCATAGAGGGCGCTTGCAGCTCGCTGTCAGACTGGCCAGTCAGCCAGCTGACAGTGAACATCCACCTTTGGGAAAAATGCACAGACTCAGAGTGGGTGTTAAGAACGCTCAGGAGGCGATACAGACTGCAGTTCATTGCAGTTCCTCCAAGCTTCAGAGGAATAATCCAGTCACACGCGGAGGGAGAAGCCGCTCTCTTCTTAAAGGAAGAGATTTCCTCTTTGCTGGAAAAGAAAGCGATACGGCTGATTCAACCAGAGCACAGCAGCGAGGGTTTTTATTCACGTTATTTCCTTGTACCAAAGAAAGGCGGCCGAGGAATCCGTGCAATTCTAGACCTCAGAGCACTGAACAGGCATCTAAGAAAATACAGATTCAAGATGCTGACAAACGCGTCCCTGCTGTTGTGTTTGTGAAATGCACAGAGGCAGCGGTGGGTCCGCTCAGGAGGCGGGGAATACGTGTGGCAACGTATATAGACGATTGGCTGATCGCCTTGTCCTCCCACCAGGAAGCCTCACTTCACACAGCTATGATAAAAGAGCACCTGATGGATCTGGGTTTCAAAATAAACCTGGAAAAGAGTTCCCTGTTTCCCTCTCAGAGAATAGCTTTCATAGGTCTCTCTCTGGACTCAATCCATGCCAGAGTAAGCCTAACGGAGGACAGAGTGAAAACAATGCTCAATTGTTTGTCCAGGTTTCAAAGAGGGAACCTGGTATCATTCAGTCTCTGCAGGAGGCTGCTGGGACTGATGGCCGTAGCATTAGTGGTGATCCCTCTGGGACGGCTCCACATGAGAGGAATCCAACGATGGGTAGCCTCTCACAGGTTAAAGTCACATACCCCCCATCATATGCTAAGAGTCACGGCAGCCTGCATGGCTGCACTGCGCCCATGGCGGAGCAAAGAGACACTGACACAGGGTGTCCCATTGGGAGTGGTGCAGAGCGGAAAGGTTGTCACAACAGATGCCTCTCTGTCAGGCTGGGGGGCTAAATGCGAGCGGAAAATGGTGAATGGAACCTGGGGTCCAGAAATGCAGTCCAAGCACATAAATTACTTGGAGCTGAAGGCTGTTCACCTAGCATTAAAGCATTTCCTTCCCATCCTGAGAGCTCACCATGTGCTGATCAGAACAGACAACACAACAGTGGTGGCTATATCAACAGGCAGGGGGGGCTGAGATCGCTGAGGCTCCACACGCTTGCTCACAAACTAATCATTTGGAGCAGCAGACATTTCCTGTCTTTGAGGGCCACACATGTACACCCATGTAGAGCGCGAAAAACCAGCTACCCGTCGAGTTAATAATAAGTATGCCTTTTAATTGTGATAGTCTTAAATTAACACTGATTGTATTTCAAGGCGCGCAAGACTCCCCTTTAAGAAGAAGAGACCAAGTTTTAATAAACTAAGATCAGCATACGAACCCTCCAGCAAGGCATTGATTACAGGTAGATTTTCAAATTCAGTGTTTGTTTTTTTTTCTACAATTAGTTTGTGATATAGTAAATGAATGATTGTTTTTTTCTAATTATATATGACAAAAATGTAATTATAGTAGTATTACAGAGACTTCAGCAACGATAGAACGGATACCAACCTGTGGGCCATCTCAAACCAAAGGCTACAGATCAAGATCCAGGGTACTTCTGAGAACCTGTCATTTCCTGCTAATTGAACTGTTCAACAGTGCAGTTAACTACCATAAATCCTCTAATATTGGCCTGTATTCCATTAGCGGCCAGGTCTCTAATAATGGCCTGTCTGGCTGTCGGCGGAGGTAAATACTGGCCGGACTCGTATACAGGCCGGGGCTATAATTAGCCACAGTACCACAGGGGGAAATGGTTGCTAATGAATCCAAGCCATTTGCATGGTAAGTCCCATCCTTGCACAGAGATCGTAGTGGCCTTACACAATCGCTCTGATCTGAAAGACAAATGTGATTACCGGTAGGTCTGGTGGTAACCAGGCAGCGTTAAAATGACAAAATTTCGTTGGCCTTCGTTGTTCTGAATTTCCTTGGCCTTCGTTGTTCTGAATTTCCCTTGAAATATATGATACTACTTCCACTTAGCCCGCCTCAAATAAAATTTCACTATCATGGCAGAACATTTTCCATAATTTTTTTTTAAAACTTTGTTTCGCAAGTCAGTTTGGCCAAGATTCCATTCTGTGTCTTTTTTTTCCGTATTGCCATGCAGAACAATTGCAGCTGCTGAAGATGTCTGAATAATGTTCTGTATATCGTTATGGTAACTGTACTTTTTCAATAAATGAACCTAGTATTTTATAGGTTCAAAGGGACACAAAATCTTGTTTTTATTCATTCCACTGGTAGTCTGTTTTGATTAAATAGAAATAGAGGCCTGCCTCCTTCCAATAACGGCCTGGACCAAGACCATTTGTGACCTCTGTAAAATATGGATAATCAGCAAATGAGAGCTGCTTTGAATGTGATTGTACAAGCCGTTAATGACCTTCAAAATATAGCTGTTCAGCATGAGTCCGAATTTGTCAATATATAACTACCATCCCCTGTGAGAGAAGAACAAATAGATGCAGATAGGAATCTGGAGCATTTACTCTCATTAGAACAAGCGATCCAAGAATTAAACGTTTCTGTCTCTCAATCAGTGTCGCATGAAGATTAGTCCTTACTCCCCCCTAATCCTACAGAGGATCAGGTTCAGAAGCAAGGAGGGCATATCAATCAGAGGGTTGTAGAAAACGCTGAAAGTAATCAAAGTGATTCTTCGAGTAATGCAAAAATCCCACATCTGGCCAACCTCAACAGCCGGGCGTGACTCCTTCTTCCTCCAGTGCCCCCATGCCTGAACGTATGGTTCAGCCCAGCATGAGTCATAGTTACTTTTACTAGTAACTAGTTACTTTTATTGTGGAGTAACTCAGTTTGTAACTCAGTTACTTTTTGGGAGAAGTAATTATAACTAATTACTAAAATCCTAAAATCGCCATTTGTGAAGGTCAGGATAGAGCATATTTTACAGACAAGGGTGGTTTTTCAAATCCAAAACGTATATATTTTTCGTACACCTTTTGGTTTAATTACACTTTTGACCAGGCAGTTTTTTTCTTGTTTTAGAGTCTGGTTAATTAATTATTGATTACAATATTAGTTGACGATTATTTTATTAATCAGTCAATCACGATTAATCCGATAATTCTTGCAGCCCGATTCCAGTTAACCCAAATCTCTTGGATGACGTATCAGAATTTTCCAAATTATGACATTATCGTCTGAGTCTTCTCTCATTGTTTGTGTGTAAACCTCTGCTTTTGAACACATTAATAAATAAACCTTTAAAAACTGAAATTATTTTAGTAATTATAACTGACCTAAAAATAGAGATATTTGGTGTTATTTCAGTTCATACTGGGAGATATAAGGTGTATGTTTTTATTTGGCGTATGTAAACCTGCAGGCAGATGCTCCATGTCATCTTAAGGCTAGAAGAATTTTTGGGCAATAGCTTTGAAATAATGCTGGAAAGAAAAACAAACAACAGACTAACAAACACCTAAACTTAAGTCTTACTTGTATTCTCTAGTTTTATATAGATATTTAACATGTGGTATTAGCATACATATTCAAGATGTTACATTCATGTTAAAGGCTTTTCAGGAGCAGCAGTTATGGTTACAAGTTTTTCCCAAAGTTAAAATGAGTTGTTCAAGAGCAGAGGTGACAAGCTGTAAGATGGGAAGACTGTGCACAGTTAAAAAAGCAACCATACTTTTGAAAGTGTTGGGAATTTGTTTTAAATTTTTTTCAGTTCTCGTTTTATTTTTATTTTTAAACATGGATTACATAAAAAAAAAAACATAATGAAAGCAAAACTTAGAATTTGAATTTAGCCTGTAAAATGGACTGTAACTGATGAGAACAATGTTTTCTCTCCAAATAAATATTATTTCATCCATATTGAAATCATTTTCCCAAAGCTTCAACACCTGTGCCTATGCATTAGTCCACCTTGCCGTCCAGTCCATTGCTCCATACATCAAAGCCAGGTTGAGGCTGGAGTTCTGCTTCCACAGAGCCACTGGGGATTTGAAGGTTTTTTTTTTTTTTTTTTTTTTTTTTTTTAATAATGTGTTGTGCACCATTTCTGACTCAGGAGAGCTGAAATATAACAAGATGCTATTATAATGATGTCCTGATGACCTGAGTTTTTTTTTTAACTGTTTGTTGTTAAATCATGTTTAAATAAATGTTTTGTTAAAAATCAAAATCTTCTTCTTCTCCATCATGGCGGATCGCAAGCAACTTTAAGGTGCATACCGCCACCTACTGTTCATGACTGTGTAGCAACATTGTTTTACATCTATTAAATTCTATTTTTTTTATTTTTTATTCTGAAGATAAATAAATAATGCTTTCTTTAATCTATAAATATCCTTTATATTTCCTTTATTTCCCAATAATCCTTAAAGACTCCACTCTTGGCCTGTCCTTTCAACTACTCTTCTCAATTTCTCCCTTTCAAGTTAATATGTTTTACAGTTCATCAATACGTGTACTACATTTTCTATCTCTCCACGTCCTTCACATTTAATCATTATTTTTCCTCCCTATTAAATATAAATGGTAATTTAAATAAGTATGACCTACTCTTAATCTGATCATTATTATTTCTTCCTTTCGGTTTACCTCATTAATATTTCTATTTAATACTGACTTTTGTACTTTATATAATCTTCTTCCTTTTTTTATCTTCATTCCACCTTTTTTGCCCTTTTTCTATTTCTTTCCTGAAAGAGGCTCCTCTCCTTGCCCAACAGTTTTTCCCTCTGAAGGTCCAGGAAGCGCCGCACCAGCCTGGTGTACTGTTACCCTCAGAAGAAGAGTCGCGGAGCTTTAGGTTGAAGTCCATGACCGGAAATAGTGTGAGACGTGTAGTTTGACTCTGGTTTGCCACGTCTCACTAAATGATGTAATCTGTCCGCTCGGGCCGCTGCACTCACAGCTCCTCTATCAGTCGCCGGTGTCTCAGCTCGGTTCCGAAGCCTCCGGTACGTAGCCTCGGCCCCGCTTCAACCGAACCACGCATTCAGCGGTGTCCTCTTCGCCCGCAAGGCCCAGCTGCTGACTGGTTAGGGCCGTTTCCTGGTTGCAACTGCGGCCATTTTGGATTTTCACAGAGATCGCGGGCAGTCGGGTCGAGCCTTCAGGAGCAGAACAAGCTGGTCGTCTTCCCCGTTTTTCCCTGGTTGACAGTCCGCGGACGGAGACGCCACGATGAATCCTGAGTAGTAAGTGTACCAGCTGGGCTTAACCCCGCGCTAACAGGTCAGCCAGGCCTGCTTAATGGACACCATCAGACCCACCTGAGCCCGGTTTCTCTGTGTGGTACCGGTCAGGGAGGAAGGGCCGCAGCGGGGAGCTTCTGTCCGCCCCAAACCCAGATCAGCTGAACAGTTAGGCTCTGGTTCGGCCCAAGAGAGCCTGACCGAACCAGGACCGGGTCTCTCAGAACCCGAGTTGGAGATTCTGGTTCAGTTTGTGGATTAGAACCAGGTATAGTGACCAGGTTAGGGTATAGAAGGAAACCAAGCAGCACGATCAAGTTCTGTTCAGGGGTTTTATTTTCTGTCCTTTGAATATTTATAATAATAATAAACCTGGACAGAACCGGAAGAGAACCCTGAGGTTTTGTTTTGGCCCGGAAGAACCACATCTGCTGTGAAAACGTGAAGGTTCTCGTCGTGTTCAGTACTTGGGTCAATCTGGACCAGGTCATATTTCTGTGTTCAGGTTCTGCTGACCCGGTTCTAGCATCAGAACAGTTCTGAATCGGATCGGGTCCTGGGATCTCCTCTGTTATCTTGGAGCGGGCCTTTGCTTCCGGGCCGGCTCGGTCCTCAGCAGCCCAGTCATGTGTGGGTCACATGCTGCAGGACCAGCCCTGGATTTCTCCACAGCTCGGTTGGGTAATCAGACCAGCTTCCTGTCTGCGCTTCCTCTCAGGATGATGTGGAAGATTCTTTCCAGGAATAGTTTAAGGTTGTAGGGTATTCATATTTAAATGTCAAATCCTTCTGGCTTAAACTTGTCTATAAATGTACTCCCTATCAGAACTTAGTGTCCCAAAATGTAGAAAATTTGTATTTTGAAAATAAATCCTGTCTTAAATTCTGTGGGGTTTTTTTTCCGTTATCTTATGCAGGCCAGTTAGTTATAGGTCAGCCTGAACACCTAAATTCTGCCAGTCATATATCAACAGTCATCTGTCAATCAAATGTTTTCAGTCACTGCATCTTGATTCATATATCGCAGATAATATTAGCTACGGTTGAAATAAAAATCTTTTATTTTCCCACTGAGTTCCGTCCCAGTGTTCATGCCAGCAGAACAGCTGATATTTCTCTCCAGGATGGAGTCATAATATACGCAATGGTTGAAATCAGAATCCTTTCCTTTCCCATTGAGTTCCGTCCCAGTGTTCACGGGGATGGACGTCTATGTCTTCAGCAGGCGTAGAGCTAACAGAACTGGCAGCGTTGCGAGGCAAGGGCTCAAACTCCCTCTGTCATATTTAAAGTACTTTTAGAAGTTTGTATTCTGAATATGACCGAACTTTTTTGTTAATTGTTGTTGATTGCAGATGTGTCTAGTAGTTCCCATTGATTCTGCTTGTAAAGCGGGGAGAATGGCGCTAGGCTTACCGCACCGTGACGTCACTGCTGGAAGATGGCAGGACTAAGGTGTTACTGTATTTGGGAAAAAAAAAAGGCTTCTCCCAGACTCGTTGATCACAAATATAATTATTACCTTAATTTTTTTTACTGATTACTGCTAAATTCATTAAAAGTAACGCTAAATTAACCACGTACGTATTAGTTTTGGGTATAGATCCATTGATTATTCCTTGCTGACTGCTACTTGACACTGACCCAGCTGTGAAGGGTTCTGTTTAAACCCAGACGTTCTTTGGTTCAGGTTCTATAGCGTGGTGTTCTGGGCCTCAGCTGAAGGGGAACCAGGTAGAAAGCGGTTCCCATGTTTAATGGAGAGTTGTGTTTGTATTTGTCCTGTTAAAGCAGCTGTCCCAAGAGGCCAACAGATATTTACGCCGACTGCTGAATGCCGCCATCTTGCTCAGGTCAGCCAGGGAACAGGATGATCTCTGAAGGGCAGGTGCTGGTTCTGTTCCGTGTCTTTCAGTCAGTGTCCGACCCATAGGACCGGGCCGGTCGTTTTTTGATGGACATCAGGGAAGATGAGTAGCTGCTTTGGGTTCATTGGTTTTGTAGGTTGGAGATCATGGTACCCCTGCAGCAGCAGAACCGACAGGACCAATAGAGAGAAACCGACAACTCGTAGGCCTAGTAAAGCCCCAGTCTTTGGCTGGAGCTGATGAGGAAGTTTAGGATCCTGATCAGTAGAACCACGTCAGAGCTGGGCTTTGGGTTCAGCTCCAGAACCAACCGTTTCAGACTTTGAGGAAGGTTCAGAGACCAGCCTGATGTGACCCGTGTCCACTGACCACGACTGTGGTTCTGGTTCTAAGTTTCACCGGATTGGCTTTAGCCCAGTTTAGTCCTGGTCTGCAGTAGTGTGGTGTGCTCTTCTAACCTTCTCCTCTCTCAACAGTGACTATTTATTTAAGCTCCTCCTCATCGGTGACTCTGGTGTAGGAAAGTCTTGCCTTCTCCTGCGGTTTGCGGTGAGTTTCCATCCTGTCTTCTTCCAGAGCGTGTTTCAGAGAGCGGTACTGCTACCAGGCTATGTGAATCTGCTTATCTATAACTTCTTTCTCTATCCATCTCCATCTATGTCTCCATCTCTCTCTCTTTCCATATCTATCTATCTATATCCATCCATCTATATCTCTATCTCTCCATCTCTATCTATCTCTCTCTCTCTGCAGGATGACACGTACACAGAAAGCTACATCAGCACGATCGGTGTAGACTTTAAGATACGGACCATAGAACTGGATGGGAAGACCATCAAGCTCCAGATTGTAAGTGTCTGGTTTTAATTTGAAGGATGAATAGAACACTGTCCTGTCCAACTTCTCCTTCATTTTCCACTTTCCAAATCTATCAGGTGTATTTCTTGTAGGAGCGCAATTTGTGCATTCTCCCTCTTCAAAAAGTGATAATCTTCTGTCTTTTTACAACATGGCTGATCCGCCTTGGCATTCAAGGAAATAATTTTGAGTTCGCTTATGGTTAAATGATAAAGCACCAGCCAGAAGAAGGTTGTTAGCAATAAAGAAGATGCATATACGTTTTTTGTGATATAGTAGTGGTGAAGAAATAGTATGAAAGGAGAAGTCCTGTCAGCAAGGAATAATCAATGGATCATTATTTATACCTAAAGTGAACACGTTTGCGGTGATTTACTGAATTTATCGTTAATCAGTAAAAAATAAAAACAATAATTTTCAGTACGACCACCGAGTCTGGGAGCGGCCATTTTTGCTCAAACATAGTAACACCTGACATTCCCTTTAAAGTTGTAGGGATCTCTGATTTAATTATCAAACCATTCTGGCTTAAACATACATATAAATGTAATCTTTATCAGACCATACTTTCCCAAAAGTCAGAAAATTTCTATTAAAAACAAATCCTGTCTTAAAATCTGTGTTTTGTTTTTGTTTTTCAATTATCTTATGCAGGCCAGTTAGTTATACGTCAGCCTGAACACCTAAATTCGGCCATTATAGCATGATTGACAACTGTCATCTGTCAATCAAATGTTTTATGTCATAGCGTCTTGATTCAAATGTCGCCGGTAATATTTAATACAGTTTATTTCTATAGCGCCAATTCACAACACACGTCATCTCAAGGCACTTTACAGTTCACCAGATCATCCAGTCAGATTGATTCAAAGTTTTCCATCTAAGGAAAACCAGTTGATTGCGTTGCTTCTTTGGCTTGGATGCAATCCCTTACACTAAGCATGCTTGTAGCGACAGTGGAGAGGAAAACACCCCCAGCAGCTCAGTGTGAGCGGCCATCTGCTGAGGCCGACTTGGGTTCAAGGAAACAGAAGCAGAGATAGAAAAGGCAACTGTAAAAGGCGGCCCCATCCAGGAAACACACAGCCAGGCAGCCGAGCTTCGAGCAAGTTCCCATGTCAGTGGGTGAAGAGAGCACATCCAGTTATTCTCAGTCAGAGAAAAAGGACTACACTGAAAAAAAGTCCAATCTCAAACATCTATATACAAAGGTGTTAATGGCAGCAGAACAGCTGATATTTCTCTCCAGCATGGAGTCATAATATACGCAATGGTTGAAATCAGAATCATTTCCTTTCCCATTGAGTTCCGTCCCAGTGTTCACAGGGATGGACGTCTGTGTCTTCAGCAGGTGTAGAGCTAACAGAACTGGCAGCGTTACGAGGCAAGGGCTCAAACATGTACGGCTGGAAGCCTTCTACACCAAACCAAGCTTCTGCTGCCCTGGCGTCCTCTTCCACAACATCTTCATCCCCGCTTTCCTCCTCTAAATAAAAAATGGATGATGGAGGAGACTCATCCATGACCTCCGACACTAAACTCTCCTCCTCTTGCATGTTTCCTCTGTCCATAGCGTTCCTTTTTTCTAAGTCACCAATTTAGTGCTACTTGGTCCCAATGGAATTTCCCATTGGGAACCTACTAGCACTAAGTTGCTAACTGGTTAGCAAGATGCTTCAGAGAAACCGGCCACAATCAAACTTGCTTGCGAACCTTCCACCATAACAATCCCGCCCTCTTGATAAACTATCAATCACATCCACTTAATTCACCCTTCAGGAGAATTCCCGAAATTCAACAGTTGGAACAGACGCTTTCCTATGAATTTAAGGCATTCCCACACCGGTTGCTTACAGCTTTTTAACCTTTAACCCGGTCTGATTTTATTTTTTCTTAGGTGTTACACTGACTGAGGCTCCGACTAGGCAGGATGAGCAGATATTTTTCTGTAATGTCTCTTGGCTATACACGTATTGAAACTATTTCCCACATCTGACTGGGACGGATTATGAAAAGTTATAAAAAAAAAAAAAAATACCAGCAAACGAGTCTGTGCACTATCTCAAACCAGAACAGAGAATGTCCATAGATTAAAAACTTAATGAGATCTACGTCTAAAGAAAAGAAAAACATATAAATAAACGCTGTGGGATGGTTTCTATGCTGACTGAGGCAGAGAGGTGATTCTCAGAGATCTGGGAAGTTTATCAAAGTTTTTCTTTCTTTTTTCATAAAGAGGCGAGAGAGATACGCTGCATTTACCTGCTCTGTCTGACCCTCCTTATTTTGGTTTCTGTGAGGCTCGGAGGATCATGACTTCATCCATTTCTTTCCTCCTGAACTTCTGTAATGTGGAAACTTTTATATCTTTTAATGTTTCATTCATTCATTTTTTTTTTTTTTGCTGCAGCAGTCTGTCCTGCTTACTATATACTGATGTGTGACTCCAAACGGACTCTTTCACCGTGAGATTAACAGATAACTCTATTCCTGTCAGACCCATGAAATTGCTGCTGAATTGCAGCACAGTCTGACTAAATTAGACCTGGGCTCTATCTCAGTGGGAGCTACACTGCCCCCTGCAGGAAATTATCCCCATTGACTTTCAATGAGCGCTAAACGCCACGACCTCCTACAACGTTATTTTCTGTTGGGTTGGACGCATAATGGATTCGGTGTGTTCTGACCTTTAAGCGGAGCCTAAAGATTTCGTCACTTTGGTGAAACTGTATACCGTAAATTCTCTAATATAGGCCCGGGCCTTTATTTCACTCAAGTGCATCGCGGTCCAGGCCTTTATTGGAAAGAGGCCAGAATTAGAGACAGGCCTCTATTGCTATTTGAGCAAAACAGACTACCAGTGGAATGAATAAAAAATGAGATTTTGTGTCTATTTGAACCTATAAAACACTAGGTTCATTTATTGAACAAGAACAGTTACCATAACGGTATACAGAAATTTAACAACAAATAGCCTACCTGTAATTCAGGCTAAATTCCAGTGACAAAAACGTAGCAAACATACCAGTAGTGCAACTAGTGCAATGTAAACACTTAACCATACATGGTGATAATTAGGCTGTTTTATAACAAAAAGCAACTTACAGGTTTAGACACCTCATGGCTCACTCAAATTGTCTCGCTTGGTTTGAAGTAAAAAAAAAAAATCCTCCAATTCTGTTTAATCCTCCTCCTCAGTTTCCTCCTCCTCTTCATCTCTCCCTGTAATCTCCTCATCACTCGCGCCAGTCTCTATAACAAGTTCATTATTGTACAGTTCCTCTTCGTCCTCCTCATGTTCTGCTGCGTGTCTGTTCTCTTCCTCGCGCAGACGGGCAGCAGTCAGGGCCTGTCGTCCAGCAGCGCAGGGCTGTAAAGAACGATACATTAATTTAGTTTGGCCGTTATTGCAAGTTACAGTGGACATGCTCACTCACGAATGCAATAGTGATAGTGATAGAAGTGAGTAATAATTTCATACCTGTCCCTCTCGGAAGCACAATATGAGGTCGTCCTCACTTCCGTCGGGTTTCACAGACTGCCCACACACTTTGAAGGACTTGATGATCAGGTCCTTTTCCAGCTTGTCCCAAGCAGCGAGAACCCAGTCCACAAGCAGACGGCGAGATGGTGCTTTTAGGTTCCCTCCACTTGTGTATTGCTTGTCTGCGTCCCCGGCCATCCACTCATCAGAAGAAGCATGTAGGCTCGCTTTGAAGGGCTGGTTCCACATGACATCGGGGGCTTGCACATACTTAGTTGTTTGGGGTTTTCTTCCACTGTGACTGCCTCAAATACAGATTTGGTGCTGCACGCACAGTTAAAGGGCTCCACAGCGCTTTCTGCCAGAGTGGTGGTGCAGAGGTAGCCCATTTTCCCATCAATGTTTTATGTAACCATTTTTTTTTTGAAAATCGATACTAAGAAGTGAAAGATCGATATTATATTGGGCAGCCAAATATCACGATATATCGCCAAAACGATTATTTCCCACACCCCTAGTAGCCACGTTGGACACAGGCGTACCTTTCTGAAGGACTGGTGTGGACACGTCCCCACCAATAATCTCCGCTTTTTCCCCCTTTCCACTCGTTTCCTTTAGTCAAAGGTAACAGAGTTGGGTGCAGTTATCTGTGTTCAGAGCGTTTTGAGTCGGTGTTTATTTTCCCTCTCTCCCGCTGCTCCAGTGTCCCGCCTCTTGGTGTTACATCATCAGATCTGTCGCTTTGAGACATCTTATCTGCCGTCGCATTTGTAAAAAGTAGATACGTGGTTGAAGGAGAGACACACAGCAGCACTCAGTGAATATTAACCAGCAGACGGGAGGTTAAAAAAGAGATGCTGCCGAAAAATCAGTTTGTGTGACATATGGAGCTTTTTCAGCTAAAAATGGCAACAGAATGTAAGTTTAAACAAGTTAGTAATATAATGCAAGAACACATAGTTTGTTCTTCTTTACTAGTTAAAAAAATCCGGGCTTCTCAGAGGACCATGAGTCCCACTTACAGGTTAACATGTTTTCTTATTGAACAGACGGAATGAGGCTGCAGAGCTCCACTGGTTGCCGCGGTTCTCTCAACATCTGAGCTTTTTAAATTATCAGTGAATGGGCCATATTGTGACGCCTTAAGTATAATGTTCTCACGTCAAATTATCGGAAAACGTACTTTTATGGAACAACGGCAACAGAAAAGATAACTTATAACTTAATACTCTGTGAGCGCTAACCTGGAAGCTGCTGCTGCAGCAGTGCATGCTGGGTAAAGAGGGAGGTACAAGAACAACATCCAGGGACTTTGTCCGTTCTCAGCCTGGACCAGTACTAGGGCTGAGGCTGATGACGTCTCATGAGTACATGAGAACGCACAAGTACTCATATTGAGAAACGGCCATTGACTAAATTCAAGATGGCTGTCAAAAACGTCACTGTTTGGATGGAGCAAGAATTGCCGTAAATCTATAGAAGAATAAACTGAAATGAATCTGGTGCCAAAAGATGTGATTTGTGGTGGTGCACCCTAGGGGGCACCATGCATCCTCAGATGAACATGTGATGGAGCAGAACAGATGTTGGCCCTGATGGAGAAGAAGAAAGTCTGAGTAGAGAACAGAGGGATAAACATGTTCTGGTGGATCTGGTTAAAAGATCTTAGGGAGGTTTAACAAAAAAAAAACAGTCTCTGATGTTCTCCATGTCCTGCTCTCCACAGTGGGACACAGCGGGCCAGGAGAGGTTCCGGACGATCACATCCAGCTACTACAGAGGAGCACATGGCATCATTGTGGTCTACGACGTCACAGACCAGGTTAGTCCAGAGCTCCTCATCCTCCGGTATGAAGCTCCCGTTAAAGTCCAGCAGATGCCAGCCGAGGATGTGATGACCGGACAGTTGTCCGCAAAAGTCCATAGTAGCATCTGTTTCTGATGGCTTCATTGGGATGGCGCATCATCAAGAACAATCTATTCCCCTTCCTCTCATATCATTAATATGCAGTTTGTTTCGTCTCCCCAGCCATGTTTTTGAAGAACTTAACTGACTCAGACTGTAGCCTTATGGGAGCACACTGGTCTGCATGTTTGGACCGGAACCACCTGCTAACAGCTCTGTGTTCTGTCTCTCAGGAGTCCTTCAACAACGTCAAACAGTGGCTGCAGGAGATCGACCGCTACGCCAGCGAGAACGTCAACAAGCTGCTGGTGGGGAACAAATGTGACTTGACCACCAAGAAGGTGGTGGACTACACCACAGCCAAGGTAGGGCCCCAGTCTGCTGTGAGGCCTTCTCAAATCATACATCTAGCAGCAGAGAAGCTCCCTCTTCCATTTGGAGAATTGGGAACGAAGACTTGCTAAGCTAACCCCGTGATTTCACATCCTCTGTCAGCGCTCGGCCACGCACGTCCTCCATACGACGTATATGAGCATGGTAATCACGAGAGCTGATCAACATCCACCCATACTCCTCTGGATGTCACCGTCCACGTACGTCTTCTCCGTCCTTCACCGTCAAAATACGGAGCAAAGTACATTTTTTCTCCGCTCTGGCCAGGTCAAGATCTGCACCAAACAGGACAGAGGCGTGAAGATCCGGTTTGTCAAATTAAAATATAGTAACGACAGATCGGTAACTACATATAAGAGCAAAATTCCTATATATTCCCAAAAACTAAGACCGTTTAATGAAATATTGGATACAAACTATTGGTTCTTCAACATACCAGGAAGCAGATTTCCTGGAGGCTATACTTGGAGGCTTAAAAGTTTAATCAAATCCAGTCTTCCAAGAGTTCCTCTCACAACTTCAAAACAAACTTCTCATTGCAGGCTTGGATGAAGAGATGCTGAGTTTGGAGGTAGAGAACAAACATAGTTCATGAAAACCATGGATGATCCTAGATATCCCCGTTACAAAAATCCACAACAAAAAGAAAATACTTGGACAGAAGCTGTGCATGTGCTGGTGGGGATTTTTTTTTTTATTATGTCATATTAAATTAATTGTTCATTTCACTTTTTTCACTCCTATGAATTGGATAATACTGCACAGACTCGCCTTGAGCTCCAAGGAAGTCGGAGCCCAGCCAGACCCAAGGAATAGCGGAGGCTGTAGGCTTTGCTTTGCGTAGGGAAGATAGCATTAAAGGCTGCACATTCGCACTTACCACCTTCAATCTCAGCATGGATGGTAAAATCCCCCACTATGATGATCCTGTCAGTATTCAACACCAAATCAGAAAGGGAACTCTGAAAACTCAGAATAAATTCAGAGTAAGGATCTGGAAGATGATAAAAACTTACAAAAAGAAGAGGTTTTCTGGCTTTGCAATTTGGATGAACGAAACTAATGCTACGTTCAGGCCGCAAGCAGCAGGAGGAGCAAAAACGTGCATGCTGGCTTATTTTTGAAGCGTTGCCTCAGCAGCAGTATATTTACCTGTATATCATAACTATGCTCCAGGAAGCATAGTTCTGCATCTAGTGGCAAAAAGGTACTCCGCAAACATGAATCAGACCCTGGTCATCGTGCTGCTGTTCGTGCGGCCGCGCACACTACACGTTTGCCGGGAGCTACAGTAACAGCTGATGTACCAGCATCAATAACTGACTGGGTATTGGAGTTAAAAATAAGGGTTTGTGCTTTCCTTTCCTTGTTCACACTAGATATAGATACGCTTCTGGCTATGTTTGGCATAGGGTTTTTAAAAGTCAAATTTAGTCTTCAATCATTCATGCAATCTCTGATACCATGCCCCCACACCCCTCTGGCCTGGCTTGAAAATACACACACGTGCAAATATATATACACTACCATTCAAAAGTTTGCGTTCACATTGAAATGTCCTTCTGTAAAATAGAAATAGACTCTATACATTGCTAATGTGCTAAATGACTATTCTAGCTGTAAATGGTTTCTGGTGCAATATCTACATAGGTGTATAAAGGCCCGTTTCCAGCAACTATCACTGTTCTAATGGTACAATGTGTTTGCTCATTAGCTCAGAAGGCTAATTGATGATTAGAAAACCCTTATGCAATCATGTTCACACACCTGAAAACAGTTTAGCTCGTTAGAGAAGCTAGAAAACTGACCTTCCTTTGAGCAGATTGAGTTTCTGGAGCATCACATCTGTGGGGTCAATTACACGCTCAAAATGGCCAGAAAAAGATAACTTTCATCTGAAACTCGACAGTCTATTCTTGTTCTTAGAAATGAAGGTTATTCCATGCGAGAAATTGCTAAGAAATTGAAGATTTCCTACAACGGTGTGCACTACTCCCTTCAGAGGACAGCACAAACAGGCTCTAACCAGAGTAGAAAAAGAAGTGGGAGGCCGTGTTGCACAACTGAGCAAGAAGATAAGTACATTAGAGTCTCTAGCTTGAGAAACAGACGCCTCACAGGTCCCCAACTGGCATCTTCATTAAATAGTACCTGCAAAACACCAGTGTCAACAGCTACAGTGAAGAGGCAGCTGCGGGATTCTGGGATTCAGGGCAGAGTGGCAAAGAAAAAGCCATACCTGAGACTGGCCAATAAAAGATCAAGATAGGCAAAAGAACACAGACATTGGACAGAGGAAGACTGGAAAAAGTGTTGTGGACGGATGAATCCAAGTTTGTGGGAGCTGCTTCTGGAAGTGTGGGGTGCAATTTATCCAGATTACCTCATCAAATTAACAGCTAGAATGCCAAAGGTCTGCAATGCTGGAATTGCTGCAAATGGAGGATTCTTTGACGAAAGCAAAGTTTGATGTAAAAAAAATCTTATTTCAAACACAAATCATTATTTCTAACCTTGTCAATGTCTTGACTCTATTGTCTAGTCATTTCAGAACCTAGGGCTGGGCGATAATTCAATAACGATATATATCGATCGATAGACGTGTGGCGCAATAGAAAAAAAGAGGCTCGATAAAAGTTCGATAAAGAAACGCAGTTTTCCTTCCTTCTCATTGTAGCCTAGCATGTAGGTTTATGCTAGTCACTACTTCCTCCCAACCAATCACAATCGCGGACCCAGGCACGCCGTCACCAAGCGCCGCCCTCTCAAACCACAACACAGAGCACATGCAGATGTCGCGGCAAGGAGAGGCGGAGGAAATTGTTCCAAAGAAGGGTTTTTGTAGTTCGGCAGTCTGGCCGTATTTCGTTCATGGCAAGTCGGACAAAAAACAAACCACAGTCATCTGTAAAATGTGTCGGGAACCAGTGAAAACCAAGTCTGATAACACAACCAACTTTTTTTTTTTATCATCTCAGCCGCTCACACCCGCAGGAGTATGAGCTGTGTAGGCCCCGGCGCGGCTCTCCTCCGAGGAATCTTCGGGAAAATATATATATAAAGTTCTGGGCAGTTTCCTACGTAGTTCTAACAATTGAGAGAAAAATGCTGAGGGGCCAGAAACTTCAAAGTAATAACTCAGGTTAAAGCAGGAAACGGCGGCGGTGGGGGGGCATTTATTTATTTACTATATTTATTTTGGTCACTTTCGTTTATTATTTGTCAGTATTTAATAACATAACTCATGTCTCTTAAGTTATTTTTCTTTAAAACAATTCTGTTATGGTTAAAAAAGTTGGTTAAATAAAGATTTAATTGGAAGTCTGTGTTTGTGTTTTTTATTAAAATTAAATCATTTAGCAATATCATAAAAAGTCCAGGCAGAGCTGCACATAAAATATGGTTTCAAATCTTTTCAATAATTATCGATATCGATCAATATGCATTTTTTTTTATCGATAAGCTTTTTTTCTATATCGCCCAGCCCTATCAGAACATAAGTTGTTTGGGTGACCCCAAACTTTTGAACTGTATTGTGTGTATATATATATATATATATATATATATATATATATATACACATACATACACATCTATCATTTTGTTTGTATATACAAAATTAGTATGTATATATTGTATGTATGTAGATGTTAGCATTTTTCATGTACGTTATCCAAAATGCAGGCACCAGAATAATATAAGCGAACATATTTTGCCAGCAGATTTTGGCATTTTAAGTTAATGTAGGTGTTAAACTGTTTCAGAGCAGTGATCATAGTGCTCTGCATCAGCAGCACTGTGTGCAGCGCGTCAGCTGCTTAGACACGCTGCTCCAAATGAGCTGCGGACCTTTTGTTGCGCCATGATGCATCAACGTCAACCATTGACTTTTCATGTAAACTAGCTGCCTCTGCTGCTTTAAGTATGAATGTAGCATACGGGTTAAATGTTCAAAAGTGTTGTAATTATTAACTGCGTTTGGAGTAATCAGTGAGTCAGACTGAAAGATTGTTGCTACTCCTGACAGGACGCTACAGAACCTCACGCCCCGCTTTGTGTTTGCAGGAGTTTGCGGACTCTCTGGGAATCCCTTTCTTGGAAACGAGTGCCAAAAATGCCACCAATGTGGAGCAAGCCTTCATGACCATGGCTGCTGAGATCAAGAAAAGGATGGGCCCCGGAGCCACCGCTGGGGGCGGAGAGAAGCCCAACGTGAAGTTGGGTCCAGGCACTAATGTGAAGCCTTCATCAGGAGGCTGCTGTTGAGTCGCACCCCACACCAAGTTTCCACTGTGTCCCACTACAGCAGCAGACAGGACGGGGGAGCCCGGATGTGTGTGTGTTTGGACCAGATGAGGTTTCTACTGTACATACTGTAGCCGCTCTACCAAAAGAAAGAAAAGCAGAAGAATCTCTCTGGTCTCAATGACTTGGACCTGTCAGAGAGTCGTTGATTGGCCCTGCCTGTGAATACAGTTTCATGAGAAGTCTTTGTTTGGGTTTTTTTTTTCTTGGTTCTCCTCTCTTCGTTCAGTATGTCTCTCTGACCCAGTCTGCTTTTTAAATTTTCACACCCATCTTCATCTCAGACCTTTTGGAAGTCTTGTGCAGCAGCAGTATATGTACATAAGCATTATGTATATATATGTGTGTGTGTGTGTGTGTGTGTGCGCGTGTGTGTGTGTGTGTGTGTCGGGCCAGTTCTGTTTTACATATTTCTGGGCCGGTCTGTATCTCTGCGTTTGATTCTTGGCTGAAGACTGTAAGTTTCTTGCTCAACATGTAACACTTAATCAGAAAATAAATATTGTACTTCCATCTTGTACTGCATGTTGGGTTTCTTCCTTGCATTGTGGTTGGGTCCATCAAGCCATCACATCAGCAGCAGTCAGGAGTCGATTGTGTCCATCCATGGATGGAGGCCTGCCCAGAAATCTACCGGTACCAGAAAGGGACGGATTTAGGTAATTTGGAGCCCTAGGCAGCGGGCCCTCTGAATTGAGAAAACAACACATAAAACAGACCCATTATACAGATAGAGAAATGTTAATAGAATAGACATCCAATATTTGTTCTACATTTTGTCCCTCTCTTCATGTTCAGGGTTCCCGCAGGTTTTTAAAAAGTCTTAAAAGGCATTGAATTCTTCAAATAAAACTAAGGCCTTAATTGGTATTAAAATGTCTTAAATCAGTCTTTTGTAAGTCTTGATTTTTAAAACATCATAAATAGGATTATTTTTATTATGATTTATTTTTGTAATCTAAATAAAACATTAAAATTGACAAATTTTTTTTATTTAAAAAAAATAACAGCTCGCCATTATTGGTTCCGTCCCGATAGCGGAACCGATAAAAGCGTTGTTGCGGCCGGGACATTTGGGAGATGCGCCATTTACTTTTTGTCTGGAAAATATGAGCAAGTGTACATGGCTCTGTTCGAAAACCTGGGCTGCATCCTCCAAGGACCCGGTCTACCTGGACTGGATCCTTCGAAGTCCTTGAAAATAAGGAGACCGGAAGAGTTTTTGCTGTAAATTCGAACAGGTCTACCCTTCGAAAGTTGACACACAAAGCAGGAAAAGAATGAATACTGAAGTTTTCAAAACTGCTTATATTTTTATTTTAAAAAAAGTTAAGGTGAACAAAGACTACACACACAAGAATCCAGAATGGAATAAATGTTCCAACCATTGGGAGCAGGAACAAATAAAATCAAATGTAATGATAGAAACCTTAGTCAGTTAAATAACATGCTGCTGTCATTTTGCACATCTCTGATGTTGCTGCTATTTTCAAATATCCATTACTGTAAAAATGTCCATAGCTGCATATTGGTTATTAATTCTCCAGTTTTATATTGTTAAAACGCTTTACAGAATTGTACTTTTTATATTTTAACTCTTCCCTATTATGTTATTCTTATACATTTTCCAAGGTTCCTCATTTGTGTGACCATTTCAATAATGTTTCTGCTGCTGTAAATTTGCCCATTGTGGGACAATAGATTTTCTATTCTGTTCTATAAAAGGGGTAGAAAGAGTAAATCTAAACAGAAAGAGTAAATCTAAACAATGTATGTATGAAAATATATCTGCAAAATTTCTAATATTCAACAACAAAAAATACTTAACTAAGCATATTGTGCAAAACAGCAACAAAAAAATTAAACTATCAGATTTACAGTCCCCACACTGCAGATATATTAGAATCTGTCCTTAAATTACAGCCAAACCCATTTACACAGTAACAGATAAAAACCTTTAGATAAACCAAACATTACCGCCACATATCTGACTCAATAACCATTAAAACAACTATTTTCATTAATCTCAGACCGAACTATTCACTGACTTGTATTATATTAAACTGAACTTCCAATTTTCACCACTGGTCGGCACCAAGTAACCTTTCCTCTGATCAGGGAGCAGCCGGCTTGCTTGGTCTCGCAATGAATCCTGGGATATCCAAGGATAGGGAGGATACATCGGACCAAATCGTGCAAAAAGAAGGACGCATTTAAGGCCGCATAATGAGGAATCTTGGAATCCGACAAGACCTCGGCGCAGCGCTATGACCTAATCGTCCTTTGAATCTGGCCTTCTAAGGATGCGTCCTAGGTTTTCGAACAGAGCAAAAGTAACCAAAATTGTCTCCAGCCAACAGTTTTCTCCATGGCTAAAACCAGGGAACATATATGAGGCTCAGTGTATTTTGTGCAAGAAGCGATTCAAGCTCGGAACGATGGGAATTAAGGCAGAGGAGTCACACATGCGAAGCACGAAACACAAAGCGTCCAAATCAAGTTGCCGAGAAACAGCCGCTATTTCTCAGTTTTGTTCCTCCCTTGTCTCTGCAACGCCTCCACTTATCACCAAATCAGACATTCTAAGAAAACAATACGAAGAAAAATAGCTGCAAAAAAGACTTATCACTGGTTATGTTGTGGCTTTAAAACTGATTTGTTTTGTTCTCTGCTAAAACAAAGTTTGTGAATTCAGTTAAATAATTATTAAAATATCTCTGTCATTTGTTTGTTTTTAGCTTTCTTCCTGTATGGGAAGCTTTTCAAAATTTGAAACATTAGTGGTTTATGTTAAAATAAACCTTTGGGTTAAGTTGTCGCAAGCGGGTTTTTCTTGTGAGTTTGGTCTTAAATTTTTAATTTAAGTGGCATTAAAAAGTCTTAAAAAGTCTTGAATTTAACTTGCCTGATGCTGTAGGAACCCTGTTGCTGTTTTCCTCTCTATGTTTTGTACTCAGCTGACTTTTCATGCTGTCTAAAAAGGAAACGAGAGGAGTCCAGGTGCCCATTATGGCATCAGCACCATGTTTATTAAAAGCTCTCTTCAGCTATATCAGGATGATCGATCATTTAATCTTTGAAACTAGTTGGCTTGACAATATTTTCCTGGAGAACATATGTTTTAAGCTGCTGTTCTCATCAGGAGGGAACCAGTGTACCATTCGTTAACACATGGTTTTACTAAAGTTGTACTCTTACTATCTACTTCAGTGGAGGGCAATTCCCATCCCTGAGGGCTGGTATCCTGCAACTTTTAGATGTGCTTTGGTCCAACACACCTAAATTAAGTGATTAGATGATTGAGAGGACTCTGGAGGAACTAACTGCATGCTCAGCCATCTGATTCAGGTGTGTTGGACCAAGGATGGATCTAAAAATTGGAGGATGCCGGCCCCCAGGAACTGGAATTGCCCACCCCTGATCTAACTGGATGGTAGGACGGAGCCATAGATGGACCGACCCAACATCCCTTTCTAATCCTGGGAGTGTAATACCACGTCTTTCACCCTTTGCAGCTGTGTTTCAGTTGGTCTCTCCATGAAGTATAGGTGATTGTCGATGGGGATTTTTTTATTTTAACCATTCTTAATGAGACCAGCTGCTTTTCCATTTCAAATGTGCCCAAACTTTTTTGATATTCCATTTATGTTGAGAAAAATCACCATCACTTCACAATCTGAATGTTTCCATTAAATGATTAATGCAATTAAACTCAGATGTGAGAACATTTGTTCACTTGATAACTCATAATTCACCACTTCCTGCCATCATCCATCTGGTCCAATCTGGACAAATCAGACCAAACTGATTTGTACCCCTAGAACTGTGCTTTCCACATTTGCATTCATTTGGTGATGTAGACCTTAAATTCAGTTGCACTGCCTTGGATATAAACTCCAAGATCCTCTCTAATATCTCGTTCCCACTGGCTGAAAAAACCTAGTTTAAACCCGGGAAAAATCGGCTTTCAGTGGCAGTGGGAGCAGCTCACTGAAGCGCGTCTGCCCGGTTCAAACGAAACTAAATCAACTTGGCTCTGATCGTCATGCTGTGGAACACCAGACCGGCTAAATTATGTGATACCATCGAAAGCAACATGTGGACGTCAACCAGGGGTGGATTTAGGAAATTTGGGGCCCTAGGCAAGGACGGCAGGGGCCCCTCTGAATTGAGAGGACAACACATAAAACAGACCCATTATACAGATAGAGAAATATTAATAGAATAGACATCCATTATTTGTTCTAGGTTTTGTCCCTCTCTTCTTGTTGTTTTCCTCTCTATGTTTTGTTCTCAGTTGACTTTTCATGCTGTCTCTAAAGGAATGAAAGATTTTTTCCAAGCACTAAGCTCACTTAGCTGATTGCTCCTTCCTGTGTTTCCAAAAAGGCAAAAGTAAATAACCCAGTCCTTCTTTTCACTGTAGACAAGCCATGATCTGCTTCTCTGTTCTCCATTTTTCATTTGGATGAAATAATAGCTGCATGAATCATGACAGCAGACAAGATAGAGGAGAGCAGGAGGCGGGGTTACCAATCTACTGGCTCTGGAGAGCACAGTTCGCTGCTTTTAGATGTTGTCGCCAAAGTCTCCAGTAGCGGAAAAAAGTCACTAGATTTGGCGCTTTTTTGAAAAAAAGAAAAAAGAGCTAGAGGGGTCTGAAAAGTCGCTAAATATAGCGACTAAAGTGCTAAGTTGGCAACACTGCTCTTTGCATAGTTTGGTTTCAAATGGTTTGCTGCTGTCTGTTTGGACCTTTCTGAACATGTGCAGCAAATGGACTGATCCAATATGGTGGACATTGAAGGGGGGGCTGAGACACACTTAATATTATAAACATTCTGGTGGCATTTTAGCAAAAGGAATTTTATCAAAAACATAATAAATGTGCACAAATAGGGAATAGTTTTATTAACTATACATGTAAAGGGAGTTTTATTGGGCCCCAGGAACAGGCAACTGCCTCGTATTGCCTAATGGTAAATCCGCCCCTGACGTCAACACACCACACAAGTCACAATCGATTTAAAAAGTAGAAACGACTCTGTTTACATTTGTTAAACTTGGAGCAGCTCTGGTGAGAGGGATTCGGACAGATAATAGAGAGAAACAATAAAGCACACTGAATACGCCCTGGCTTCCTTCCATGTTGCTCTCCATTGTTTACTTAAGTGATTTCTGTTTCACTGGTGACATCATCAATGCTAACCCAGCGTGATGGTGTCAACAGACGAGGGGTCAGACCCAGGATTTTTTTGTCAGTGGGAAGGGAGCCAAATGCCGATTGTTAGCGGGTCGACCCATGTTTGAAAAACACGCGTATTGTTCTTGAGCAATCTTGAAGACTACGTGAACTGAGTATGAATGTTTGTGGTTTAAGCACCATGTCCCCCGACATCCACTGGCCGCTCATGTCTAAGCCGGACTCCAGCTCTGGCCTTTTAGGGCTGTTGACCTGTAGGCTGTACTCGGTCTTAACCGTCTTAAATAAATGGCCAAATTACCTCCACAGGTTGAAAACAACTTAGCATAATGTTATGAAGCAACATAGACCTTCATAATCCTACAAATCAAAGAAGGGTAAAGTTAACTATTGAGCAAATGCCAGAAGCAATCACCGTGAATCTATTGGACCATCCCTATGGGACCTTTCAGGTCAATTGCTCTCAAAGCAACATCTTGCCCTCTGGGCGCTATGGCAATAAAAGGAGCAGTGATTACCGATGCCGTTTCAAATCTACACCCATTGGACCAAATATTCCAACATCGACTCAATGACATGTGCAAACATGGCTTCCTTTCCCCTTTTTCTGTACTCTGGTTTTACCACAGGAGCTTTTTCCACTGTGTCGGCTGAAGCAGAGGTATACCTGCCCAGAAGACTGGATCAGAGGACAGTGAGGCGGTTAGACTCAGAACATTTCTGAAAAACACAGCATGAGTCCAGGAAAGAGACAAATCTTTATTAGCTGAGTTTTAAATGCTAAAATAAGCTAAAATAATACAACAGATTCATTTACAAAACATCTCAACTCATCCAGCAGGACAAGGTCCAACTCCACTGTTCATGTTCAGCTTGAAACAAAGCTCTGACCCCTGAGATACCCATAGAGGACATCAGGAAAGAGCTTGGAGGAAGGTGAGACCAACAAACGTCTGCAGCTCAGAGTTTCTATGGAAAGTTGGAGGCTGCTGGGTCTGGTCCTCCAGTTAATCAGTGACTGCCCTCTGGCAGATAGAGACAAAACAGAGAAACGCTGCTGCTCTGAAGGCAGCAGCTGGAGGAGGGGAGCAGAGCTTGGACCTTAGAGAGCAGCCGGAAAAAAATGATGGGTTGGAAAAAGTGGAGCATCCAGCAAATACCACAGCATACTGCTATGACACGGAAACAGGCTGCAGATGATTCAGTTCTGAGCGGGGCCTCGTCTAAAACGGGCGGATTTAGGAAATTTGGGGCTACGCAAAGACAGGCAGGGGGCCCTCTGAATTGAGAAGACAACACATTAAACAGACCCATTAAAAATATAGAGAAATGTTAATAGAATAGACATCCATTATTTGTTCTAGATGGAGGTTGCAGAAACAGGAAGTCCCACCAACTCTGATTTCATGCTCCTCCTGATTGGCCATGGCCGTCCTAAACACTGATCTCTATTTATTCACTGGATTGCTGGTAGCCCAAAAAAGTTAGGTCACGTGCCGCCATCTTGGTACTCCCCACTCCCACAGAGTAGTCTCTTTAAAATGCCTAAGTGTGTCGCATTTTGGTGCAAAACACAAGCAGTTTTCTGGCTGTGGAAAGACGTTTCACAGATGATTTTACCTGCACTGTTATGCAAAGACACAGCATAACCCCTTGCTCACACTGGCTCCGGTGCGGTGACCGAGCCGACGGAGACCGCAACTCCCGCACACCCCCTCTCACACCGCCCTTTTGACTACGGTGCGGTGCGGCTCTGCGGCTCCGGCAACAGGTCCGGAGATTTAACTCGCGAGAACAGAAGTTCACTTGAGTTCACATAACTTCACGCGATAACACGGCCCAAATAAGGATATTTGCGAGAGCTTGTTGCGGAGGGCTCCGGCACGCCGCAAGGATAGCTTTCTTGCTGAATTTTCTGCAGCGCCGGAGTGTCTCGGTAACCGCAGCCGGACAGCTCAGCAGCCGGTGAGAGAGGTTTACGTCTTTTTAATGACTTGAAATCACTGCGGCGCCGCACCCACCGCACCGCAACGGTAAGACCGGAGTCGGTGTGAGCCGGGGGTAAGAATATATGGCATCATTCATGCACAGTTTGCAAGTGCAAAATACTATAGCATTAACAGACATGTACTTCAATTCAGTCTTGATTTAAAATCTTGGAAGTTTGGGTAAAATATATTTACCATAACGTAATTAATACATATATATTACATGTTGATCAATTTAGCACTTTTGGCACATCAAATAGTGCGTGTAATTTTCTTAATTAGATTAGATTCAACTTTATTGTCCTTACACATGTACAGATACAAGGCAACGAAATGCAGTTTAGGTCTAACCAGAAGTGCAATAGCAGCAAGTGCAGGATAAATAATGGTTCTATAAATACAGGACAAGGATATTTCTACTGAATGAGTATAGATCCATCCATCCATCCATCCATCCATCCATCTTCCTCCGCTTATCCGGGGTCGGGTCGCGGGGGCAGCAGCCTAAGAAGGGAGGCCCAGACTTCCCTCTCCCCAGCCACTTCTTCCAGCTCTTCAGGAGGAACCCCAAGGCGTTCCCAGGCCAGCCGAGAAACATAGTCTCTCCAGCGTGTCCTGGGTCTTCCCCGGGTCCACCCCCCGGTGGGACGTGCCCGGAACACCTCACCAGGGAGGCGTCCAGGAGGCATCCTAACCAGATGCCCTAGCCACCTCAACTGGCTCCTCTCGACGTGAAGGAGCAGCGGCTCTACTCCGAGTCCCTCCCGGATGACTGAGCTTCTCACCCTATCTCTAAGGGAGAGCCCAGCCGCCCTACGGAGGAAACACATTTCGGCCGCTTGTATCCGCGATCTCGTTCTTTCGGTCATGACCCAGAGTTCATGACCATAGATGAGGGTAGGAACGTAGATCGACCGGTAAATCGAGAGCTTCGCTTTTTGACTCAGCTCTCTCTTCACCACGACGGACCGGTACAGCGCCACTCTTCACTGCAGACGCTTCGCCAATCCGCCTGTCGAATGAGTATACAGATGAATACTATTATAAATAATGAATATAATATATAGATCACTAGTGTTATGAACTAAATTTACAGCTGGATATGTACCGAATATAATATACAGATAAATATTACTATTAAAAAAATAAATAAATAAATAAAAAGGTTTTTACAGTTATGTACAATAGCATAATATACAAATGGGTTTTACTATAAAATGAATATATAGAGTTTGGATAGAAGCTATCTAAATTAAAGTGCAGTGGAAGGTAATTGCATATTACAGTTAAAGTACATTATTGCAGATGTAAATGTAAACAATTGGTACAGTGAATAAACAGTCGGCAGTGCAAATCAATAATCAGTCAAAGTGAGTAGTGCAAGATGCATATAAAGAGTTGTTACAATAGTAACAGTCAGGAGTGCAGGTGAACCTTACAGTCTTGTAAAAAACAGAATAGCAAAATGGTGGTAGGTGTGAGGAAGGACAGTAGAGTCTATCCGTGAGGATTAGAGTTCAATAAAGAGACAGCTCTGGGGGAAAAGCTGCTCTTTAGTCTGCTGGTTCTGGTCCGGAGGCACCTGAACCGTCTGCCGGAGGGCAGGAGAGAAAACAGTCTGTGGGCTGGGTGGGATGAGTCCTTAAGAATGCTGCGGGCTCGATGTAGGCAGCGTTTCTACTGGATGTGCTCAATGGTGGGTAGTGAAGTTCCAGTGAAGCGCTGGGTGGCTTTCACCACCCGCTGCAGTGCCTTGCACTCTGCAACAGAACAGCTTCCGTACCACACTGTTACACAGCTGGTTAGGATGCTTTCTATTGCACAGCGATAGATTTTCACCAGGATAGTTGAGGGGGGCTGATTCTTCCTCAGTCTTCTCAGGAATAATATCTGACTACAGTATTATTATGCTCCATTAACACATTAATTTTGTTGTGATGAATTTTTATATGTTATATTACATGATTTATAGACTTCATACTGACTATGCAATGTGATGTGCCTATTTTTTACCATAAATGAGTTGTGATTCAATGGTCTTTTCTATTCCCAGCCCGCTGGGAATTTATGTTTCTGATACTTTAAGATGTTTATTGCCCTCCCCGGTAGGGGGGTAAAATATCTTATTTAATAAGATATTATTTCAGCTGTTATATATTGTTTATGACACACAGTCCTACTAACTGTGTGTTAGAACAATAGATGAAAGAGTGATTCGAGCACTAATCATGGTCAAACAGTTATTTCTGCACATATATGGAATAAATTCACCACAACTTCTGTTCAAAATATAAGATTTTATTAACAAAATCATTCAGCTCCACGTCAAACGTATTTCAGTTTAACACACTCAACTAAGACTAGTAAAACTCAACTAACTAAACTAAACTACTACGTACAAAGAGGAGGGGAAGCATGGTTAAAAACCATATTGTTAGGATCCTCAGGCTTGCCCTCCAGAGGGCGCCGAGGATCCTCTTCTGCTCTGTGTTTTTCCTTAGGGTTGGAGTTACAGTGGGGATCTGGAGACTACCCTCTGTCTCCAGCAGAGTGCGCCGTGGGTCTTCTGGAGCTGGAACCTCCCTGCACACCTGTTGCTAATCCTCTCATCAGAAGACCTCTCCTATATAAGCTGACTTCAGACCTTGCCTCAACGCCGCAGTGTTGATCTTAGTTGGTTAGCAACCTGAGCCTCTGTTACTGGAAGAATCTTGGTTATCTCTAGTGTGAGATCAGATTCTAACTCTTCCTTGCTTCTGCCTCACAGGAATCCTGTCTCCTCGTGAAGCTCTTGATGAGCTTAACCTCCTGTCTCCTCGTGAAGCTCTGGAAGAGCTTAACCTCCTGTCTCCTCGTGAAGCTCTGGATGAGCTTAACCTCCTGTCTCCTCGTGAAGCTCTGGATGAGCTTAACCTCCTGTCTCCTCGTGAAGCTCTTGATGAGCTTAACCTCCTGTCTCCTCGTGAAGCTCTGGATGAGCTTAACCTCCTGTCTCCTCGTGAAGCTCTGGATGAGCTTAACCTCCTGTCTCCTCGTGAAGCTCTTGATGAGCTTAACCTCCTGTCTCCTCGTGAAGCTCTGGATGAGCTTAACCTCCTGTCTCCTCGTGAAGCTCTGGATGAGCTTAACCTCCTGTCTCCTCGTGAAGCTCTGGATGAGCTTAACCTCCTGTCTCCTCGTGAAGCTCTTCATGAGCTTAACCTCCTGTCTCCTCGTGAAGCTCTTCATGAGCTTAACCTCCTGTCTCCTCGTGAAGCTCTTGATGAGCTTAACCTCCTGTCTCCTCGTGAAGCTCTGGATGAGCTTAACCTCCTGTCTCCTCGTGAAGCTCTGGATTAGCTTAACCTCCTGTCTCCTCGTGAAGCTCTTGATGAGCTTAACCTCCTGTCTCCTCGTGAAGCTCTTGATGAGCTTAACCTCCTGTCTCCTCGTGAAGCTCTGGATGAGCTTAACCTCCTGTCTCCTCGTGAAGCTCTGGATGAGCTTAACCTCCTGTCTCCTCGTGAAGCTCTTGATGAGCTTAACCTCCTGTCTCCTCGTGAAGCTCTGGATGAGCTTAACCTCCTGTCTCCTCGTGAAGCTCTGGATGAGCTTAACCTCCTGTCTCCTCGTGAAGCTCTGGATGAGCTTAACCTCCTGTCTCCTCTTGAAGCTCTGGATGAGCTTAACCTCCTGTCTCCTCGTGAAGCTCTGGATGAGCTTAACCTCCTGTCTCCTCGTGAAGCTCTGGATTAGCTTAACCTCCTGTCTCCTCGTGAAGCTCTTGATGAGCTTAACCTCCTGTCTCCTCGTGAAGCTCTGGATGAGCTTAACCTCCTGTCTCCTCGTGAAGCACTGGATGAGCTTAACCTCCTCTCTCCTCGTGAAGCTCTGGATGAGCTTAACCTCCTGTCTCCTCGTGAAGCTCTGGATGAGCTTAACCTCCTGTCTCCTCGTGAAGCTCTGGATGAGCTTAACCTCCTGTCTCCTCGTGAAGCTCTTGATGAGCTTAACCTCCTGTCTCCTCGTGAAGCTCTGGATGAGCTTAACCTCCTGTCTCCTCGTGAAGCTCTGGATGAGCTTAACCTCCTGTCTCCTCGTGAAGCTCTGGATGAGCTTAACCTCCTGTCTCCTCGTGAAGCTCTTGATGAGCTTAACCTCCTGTCTCCTCGTGAAGCTCTGGATGAGCTTAACCTCCTGTCTCCTCGTGAAGCTCTGGATGAGCTTAACCTCCTGTCTCCTCGTGAAGCTCTGGATGAGCTTAACCTCCTGTCTCCTCGTGAAGCTCTGGATGAGCTTAACCTCCTGTCTCCTCGTGAAGCTCTGGATGAGCTTAACCTCCTGTCTCCTTGTGAAGCTCTGGATGAGCTTAACCTCCTGTCTCCTCGTGAAGCTCTTGATGAGCTTAACCTCCTGTCTCCTCGTGAAGCTCTGGATGAGCTTAACCTCCTGTCTCCTCGTGAAGCTCTTGATGAGCTTAACCTCCTGTCTCCTCGTGAAGCTCTGGATGAGCTTAACCTCCTGTCTCCTCGTGAAGCTCTGGATGAGCTTAACCTCCTGTCTCCTCGTGAAGCTCTTGATGAGCTTAACCTCCTGTCTCCTCGTGAAGCTCTGGATGAGCTTAACCTCCTGTCTCCTCGTGAAGCTCTTCATGAGCTTAACCTCCTGTCTCCTCGTGAAGCTCTGGATGAGCTTAACCTCCTGTCTCCTCGTGAAGCTCTGGATGAGCTTAACCTCCTGTCTCCTCGTGAAGCTCTTGATGAGCTTAACCTTCTGTCTCCTCGTGAAGCTCTGGATGAGCTTAACCTCCTGTCTCCTCGTGAAGCTCTTGATGAGCTTAACCTCCTGTCTCCTCGTGAAGCTCTGGATGAGCTTAACCTCCTGTCTCCTCGTGAAGCTCTGGATGAGCTTAACCTCCTGTCTCCTCGTGAAGCTCTGGATGAGCTTAACCTCCTGTCTCCTCGTGAAGCTCTGGATGAGCTTAACCTCCTGTCTCCTCGTGAAGCTCTGGATGAGCTTAACCTCCTGTCTCCTCGTGAAGCTCTTGATGAGCTTAACCTCCTGTCTCCTCGTGAAGCTCTGGATGAGCTTAACCTCCTGTCTCCTCGTGAAGCTCTGGATGAGCTTAACCTCCTGTCTCCTCGTGAAGCTCTGGATGAGCTTAACCTCCTGTCTCCTCGTGAAGCTCTGGATGAGCTTAACCTCCTGTCTCCTCGTGAAGCTCTGGATGAGCTTAACCTCCTGTCTCCTCGTGAAGCTCTGGATGAGCTTAACCTCCTGTCTCCTCGTGAAGCTCTTGATGAGCTTAACCTCCTGTCTCCTCGTGAAGCTCTGGATGAGCTTAACCTCCTGTCTCCTCGTGAAGCTCTTGATGAGCTTAACCTCCTGTCTCCTCGTGAAGCTCTGGATGAGCTTAACCTCCTGTCTCCTCGTGAAGCTCTGGATGAGCTTAACCTTCTGTCTCCTCGTGAAGCTCTGGATGAGCTTAACCTCCTGTCTCCTCGTGAAGCTCTGGATGAGCTTAACCTTCTGTCTCCTCGTGAAGCTCTGGATGAGCTTAACCTCCTGTCTCCTCGTGAAGCTCTTGATGAGCTTAACCTCCTGTCTCCTCGTGAAGCTCTGGATGAGCTTAACCTCCTGTCTCCTCGTGAAGCTCTGGATGAGCTTAACCTCCTGTCTCCTCGTGAAGCTCTTGATGAGCTTAACCTCCTGTCTCCTCGTGAAGCTCTGGATGAGCTTAACCTCCTGTCTCCTCGTGAAGCTCTGGATGAGCTTAACCTCCTGTCTCCTCGTGAAGCTCTTGATGAGCTTAACCTCCTGTCTCCTCGTGAAGCTCTGGATGAGCTTAACCTCCTGTCTCCTCGTGAAGCTCTGGATGAGCTTAACCTCCTGTCTCCTCGTGAAGCTCTGGATGAGCTTAACCTCCTGTCTCCTCGTGAAGCTCTGGATGAGCTTAACCTCCTGTCTCCTCGTGAAGCTCTGGATGAGCTTAACCTCCTGTCTCCTCGTGAAGCTCTTGATGAGCTTAACCTCCTGTCTCCTCGTGAAGCTCTGGATGAGCTTAACCTCCTGTCTCCTCGTGAAGCTCTGGATGAGCTTAACCTCCTGTCTCCTCGTGAAGCTCTGGATTAGCTTAACCTCCTGTCTCCTCGTGAAGCTCTTGATGAGCTTAACCTCCTGTCTCCTCGTGAAGCTCTGGATGAGCTTAACCTCCTGTCTCCTCGTGAAGCTCTGGATGAGCTTAACCTCCTGTCTCCTCGTGAAGCTCTGGATGAGCTTAACCTCCTGTCTCCTCGTGAAGCTCTGGATGAGCTTAACCTCCTGTCTCCTCGTGAAGCTCTGGATGAGCTTAACCTCCTGTCTCCTCGTGAAGCTCTTGATGAGCTTAACCTCCTGTCTCCTCGTGAAGCTCTGGATGAGCTTAACCTCCTGTCTCCTCGTGAAGCTCTGGATGAGCTTAACCTCCTGTCTCCTCGTGAAGCTCTGGAAGAGCTGCCTCACTGGTAACCAGTCTCTGGCCTGCAGCTCTGGGAGAGCAGCATCACAGGACACCTGTCTCTAGCCTGAAGTTCTAGGTGAACTTAACCTGCTATCTGCCCTGGTGAGCCAACCTGAAGATTCCCATGTGAATTTAACCTGAAGACTTCTATGTGGATATTCCCTGTCGTTCTCTGCAGTGAGCTGGAAGCTCAAATCTAGGTCTGCCATGCTAAGCCTTAAGCTAGATGCCTAGCCACACATGAACTCTGCTAACCAACAGTCTCCAGTCCCAGTCAAGACTCCAGTGAACCAGCCCCTGACCAGTTCCAGTACCTGTGCATTACTTTGTTTTCCATTCCTTTAATAAACATTTGAACTTTTTCCCTGCCTCCTCCGTGTGTGTTCTGCATCTTGGGCTTGCCTCCATAACCCATCATGACACATATTACAGTTTAAGATGGATTTTTGTGTTTGAAACCAAAGTTTATCTGGAGGAATATGGGATGTGATCAAATTAGCTTTTCACTAATTTTAAAAAAATCGGAATGTTTTTTCAGACCAATTCACAATGCAAATCCATGAGGTGAATTAATTATTGAATGATTTGCTTAATCAAGAACCAATAACCTTTAGCTAAATGATTCTTTTCCTTCCTTAAAATAGCTAGCAGCGAATAGACATCAGGATTCCACTAAATGACTCTTGGTCATACTTGGTAATGGAAATGTAAGGAGCATTTGAGGAACACGTGAACACTGATGCTATATCAGTGTTTAAATCCTTAGTGAATAAAGCTTGTCTAAGCTTTAGCAACAGCTCAACACATATTCCTGTAGCATAGCGTAGCATGCAGTCCATTCTTTAGCATCAATTAGCGTTGTCTTTACTCAGCAGTAAACACACGATATGATTAGCATCATCAAAAGACATATTGCTTGTTCTGTCCCTAATTATGCCAGACCTGCAAACCTTTTTCCATGTCCATTTGGAAAGCTAGAGTTTCATCCAGTTTTGCAGCTCTGCAGTCAGGGACTCATTGTCTCAGTCTCACAGCAGGGGTCCTCTCAGTCTCACCCCAAAGGGCATGGTTCTCATCCAGTTTGGCTCTGTAAGTTCTGAAACTCAAGAGAAATGTGTTGCAAAAGTTCTGTTTGCAGCAGTTAGGTTCTGAAGAGTTCTGACTCATCCTTGATGGTTCTGGGATCTGGTTCCCCTGGGGCCTGCATCTCCACTGTGGGCCACAGTGGGCCCCAGCTTTGAGCGCAGGAGCAGAAGCAGGCTGGATCAGAAGAGAGCAGAAGAGGCAAAAGAGACAGAATCCTGTGTGCTCTGTAGTTTTCTCTGTCCTCACAGGGAGGGGGTAGGTTTTCACACCTCTGCTGGTTTCCATGTGACTGCTTGTGGCTGCTTTTGCTGAAAAAGGGGGGGCTGCTGAAGTCCCCCAGCTGTTATTCACCAAAGCTGCGTTTTCTCCTCTGGTCATCCTATTCAATCACACAGTGTTCAGAAAGTGCATTTTCCGCTATTCTGCACTATAGATGGCTGTATCGATACTATTGAAAATGAGTATTGTATACAACGTTCCAGTATCGATACTTTTTTGAGTATCGATACTTTTGACAACCCTAGTTGCTTCCTCTTTCAGACCGGTTATATAGAAGATATTCTCTACTTCAGCTGCTGTCAAACCCTTTTCCGGCTTTGTGAAAAGGCTCTTCAGTTATACAGGATATCTTAGGAGCTCATCCAGAACGCCAAGAGCCTTTAAGCCCTCTCTGAACCTTGTTAGAGAGAGAAAAAAAATCTTTTTTCATTTCACTGCAGTCACAAGATGAATCTGGAAACAATCTAGTGCTGCATTGCAAGCAAACGAAAAAAGAAAAAAAATCCCACCAAGCATAATTTGTTGAATTATACCAAGGAGAATAAAATATCTTACAATTAACTATAACAACAGGAAACTATAAAAGAACTTCAGGAAACACTTTTCCAAAACTGTTATTTCAACCTATGCGAACAGTTTGTGGCAAGTTTTCTGCTTCTGAGTCCAGACATGACAGAAGTTATTGCCTTTGAAAAGGAAGATGATTAGTCAGTCACTTGATCTGGATAGGATTAAATTGATCTCAGATAATATTGTATAAAAAACCTTTGTGTTTTTATTTCAGGACTTTTCATTTAAGTCCCATACTAAACAGGTTTCTTAGTTCATGTTAGAATATTGTGAGGTTGCTAGATCTACAAGTGGTACCTAGACTTTCTAAAAGTAGAATGGGAGGCAGATCTTTTAGTTATCAGGCTCCTCTCCTGTGGAACCAACAACCATTTTTAGTCCGTGAGGCAGACACCCCGTCTACTTTTAGGCTAGGCTTAAAACCTCCTTTTTGATAAAGCTTATAGTGGCTCAAGTTGACCTGAGCTTTCTGTATATTTATGCTGCTATAGGCTTAGCCCGATGGAGGACATGAGTACCACTTTCATCATGCTGCTTGATTCTATTTCTGCTCCCCATTTTTACATCATTTGTTAGATCAGTCTAGTGCTGGTACTCCTTAATGTCATCTAAATATGCAACAGAAACATGGATAATAGTTATACATTTCTATGCATCTGTAGGTCTAGACTTATACTGTACAGAAGTGGAGGAGAAAAATAAACGCAAGTCATAAATGAAATCTATATCAGCTAAATAAAGAATGTCATGAATCCACTTTTACTTACTTCAAGCCTCATGGTGTTAACATGGAAAACAAAAAATAAAGGTATAAAAGATGTTTAAAAACAAATAAGTAATAACATGGTTAAAAGATTTAAATAAAGTATTCATGGTTTCCTTCAATAAAATATATTTTTTATGTACTGGCCTGAACAAACCAATGCTACTTAAGCCATATTTTTGTCTAGGCAAGTATTTCTCCCACATGCCTCACACACTGTGCCTAGGGCACCAAGTACATAATCATAGTACACAACAGCTACATATTCAAACAGCCGAGTATATAATTGAGAAGGGAAACATTTGTTAATTAAAAATAATTAATTCATTGATTCATTATTTGTTTTTTAATTGTAATCCCTCTTTCAATCTGTTGTCTTTGTTAATTTTCCTCCTTCATAGGTGAAATACAGTTATATTGTTTTATTATCTTACCATTATTTGTGCCAAACCAGGTAATATTTCAATTTCCTTTTTTATTTATTGAAGTTGTTATTAAACAATATTATTAAAAAGTTATTTTGTAAAAAAGGGAAAAAAGTAGTTTGTCATTTTTCATTTCCAGGTAGGGGCACCACAGAGATTTGTTCTCAGGGCCTACAAATGGCTAGCACTGCCCCTGACTGACCTCTAATGTGAAAGGGATGGGGGGCGGAGATACAGGCACCTAAAGGACGATTTGGAACGCATAAAAGTAAAGTTTTGCATTGATTTTGGTTCAAAAGCGATTTTTTCTTTCTTTTTATTCTTTTTTTCTTATCGTTGTAGCTTCATCCAGCCTGATTGTTTCTTTAACTGTGACACCATCCTAGAAAGAGCAAAAAGATTCCATCATAACTTCTTTCATATATGACAGTGGCCTGTGTTCCTTGCTTAGTCCGGTGGCCATTCGATTTTGGTTTTGTAAAAATAAAAATACAAAATAGGAACAATTTCCTTATTTGGTGTTTCAAAACAAAACAACAACAAAAAACAGGCTCATTTTTGTTGTTATATTTTCTTACTATAGTTGAAAATAAGGATACTGTTTGTTTTCTGATTTTGAATTTTCTGTTTTAAAACCAGAATCGAATGGCCAGCATGTACACAGACCCTATGGGCTCATCTTTTACTATGAATAACTGAGCTTCGCTCTGATTCTGTTGGAAGTGTCTTCCTACTGAAAGGCATATCCTGTTTCCTCCTGCTGTGTGCATGCTCAGTGTGAGGGATGCTACAGAGTCAATGAAAACAATGCAAGCCTCTGTATACTGTTCTTGATCTACACTCAGATTAAAAGTTACTACAATAAGTGTTTGACAGTAATAATGCGTTCACACCGGACGCAGCAAGAGCAGCAAAATCACGTCTGCTGCTTTATTTTTGCTGCTTGTACCAGTTTAGTTCTGACGCGTGGCTGAAGCAGCTTTGCTGCTCTGGCTGCGCGGTGCAAAAGTGTTTCTGACGCGCGTTGGGCGGAGCTGCTCTATCCTTTCTTTGCCTTGCAGCTATATTTGCTGTGATCAGTGGGAATAAAGTAGTTTTAATATGTTTTTAAGTGAGAAAATCCACCTGAAAACTTCATCAGTGCAGTCAGTTCATCCAGATTACCATCCTGACTTCCAATATTATTCCTGTCGGAGCCGCTCAGACCCCCACATACCAGCGGTGCGCTGTCAGTAGGATCCCATTCAACAGCAGCCTCTGGCCGGATCGCCTCCTCGCGGTTCGTCGTGGCGGCTGGTAGGTGTTTTTCATCTAAATAATCCAAACTGTACTCTCTGATTGGTTGATGCAGCGCGTCAAGCAGCAAGGTTAAATTTTTCCATCTGGAGCAGCAGCGCGTTTCGACATACAGCAGTTCTGAAAAGTGATTTATTTGATCAAAATTTTAAATAATCACTAACCAGCTTCAGATATATGGAGGACCTAGAAAATAGAGGACCTAAAGATTCAGGCAATCAGGCAATTTGAAAATCCAATTTGAAAAGCATTTTCTAATTGCACATTTTAAATAGAATTGTTAAAAAGGAATTGTATATTGTAGTGATTAATCCGTTATTAAAGACTGTAATTTGAAAATGTATTTCTTTACATCCTATTTCTAAATGGAAGTTTAAAACTCCTAACTCATAAATATGATTATAAAAACATTTCCTAATTACACATTTAAAAAGGTTATTCCTTATTCCAATTCCACTTTCTTTTTTAACTTGCATTTCAAAATCCTTCTTCAAATTGCATTTTTTTCTTACTTTTCACTTATTTGCCTTTTCCGTGACCCCTCTGGTCCCAGAACACACTGAAAACCGTTTAACTCTCCCATTGGTTAGACTGCCACACATAGCTAACAAAATGACCAATTAGGGAGGTGGTTACATCTAAGGAACAACTTTGATTGGTTAAACTGGTTTTCTGTGTGCTCAGGAATCAGAAATAGTATTGTAAAATATATGATCAAATTCCAGTTCTTAATGTTAAATTTGAAATGGCTGGTTTTCTTTTTCAGTGACTCTATACGTTCTCCATACACATTTTCCATTTTGCAGTGTTCTTTCATTTTAAGAAAAATGTTTCATTATGTGTTTTGTAAAATGTGTAAACCTTAGGACTACCACAATTAAATCACAAGCAAAAAAATAAATAATAATATGAGTTACATATTATTTTATTTTTTCATGCTTGTTTATTTTCATTGTGTCTACTTGATTCTGGAATATAGTGGTGCACATCATACCTCTCAAAAGGAGCACTGGTCCATTGAAGGACATATCAGTGAGCTATGTCAAGCGCCGTCTCTCGTTTGTTTCCTAGTGTTATGGGCACATTGTGACCAGCAAGACTGATCAAGCTTGCTGCCTGCATAACTGCATCTTGTAGTTGGGACTCAGTTTCTGCCTGTGATTATGTAATTATACAATACCAAGTATTATATTGCTTATCTAAAGAAATACAGATGCACATTTTTCTTACTTTTTTAGTCATCCAACTAAGATTACCATATAATTTGGATCTTAATATCAACTACTTAATTACTACATTTACTATAATATTATTCCATTACTATTTTTATTATATATTACTAGATTTTCTTAATGATTTTTAAATTATTTTAATTTCCCCTTATAATACACTTTTTTGTTTTGTATATTTCATCTTTGTGTGTATCTACCAAGTTCTGTTATGCCAGTACAGTTCAGTTCTGTACTTATACCCTTATTAGCAGCCAGTCAGAAGGAAGGTGAATGATTGCGACACCAGACTTGTTTTTTTATGCAATGCACTTTATAACTTCACATTGCTTACAGTCAGTGTCACAAGCCACAGAATCAGATGAGGAGAAACCACTACAAAAACATTATAAACTAAAAACCAAAAAAGTACCAATTTCAAGTACTAGTTTTGGCAGAGCTCAGTTCTTACATTGCACCTATTTTCCTCTTGTCTTTTTAGATCATTGTGCCAACTTAAAAATTGCCGAACTTATTAATCTCTTCTCTTGGGCTTTTTTAAATTAGTTTATCTTTTTTTAAATAATTAATTGAAAAAAAAATCAATTAACAATGCGGATTGTAAACAACCCAGACTGGAGAGAACCTATTATCATCATTTTGCGCAGCTTGTAATTAAGGTATTTCAAGTCATTAAAAGCCTTTCTCTTCGGTTCAAATGAAGCTATACAGCTGTAAGCTTACTGTCTTACATGCTTTTTTTTTCTTTTTTGTTAATGGGTGCATGTAATCTAAATAAATGTCTGAAAAAACCTAATTTAAAATATACTCACAGACATAACTTTTGATTTAGTGCCTTCATCAGGAATGTCTTCTTGGTAGACAATAACTTTATCTGGACCCTTTTGAAGACAGTCATACAAGATTTCAGATAGGAAGCATGGACTCTGCCCCCCATGGCCAATGGACATTGCCATAATCTGGCCAGCATAGTAGTATCCGTTATCTTTAATTGCTGTTAAAAATGAGATTAAAGTTCAGATGTCACTTACCATACTAGACATTTCTTTCAAAATTACCATCAGAAATTTCCTCAAATTCATACTTTTCCACAAAAATAATTGAGGCACAAAGGACTAAGAACATATTTTAGCCATTTAGACCAACTACTGCTAAATTCATTAATGCACACCTTTGGAGTTGCAGGTGAGGACTTTTGCATTAGGTGGAAAGATGCCAATCTTGTCCTTGATTTCATGTAAACACAGTCGGAAAAACTCCCGGGTAGGACCTCCATTGTCTATAGAGCCTTTAGATATTCCATAGTCATCTGTAAACTTAACATCAACTTTCTTCTCAGGAGCAAAGTTTGATCTACCCATGGCTCTGGATGCTCCATCCCACACATCTCTGCTTAAGATGTTGAAGCATACAGTGCAGTCATTATTTCTGCGCGAAGCAATCTGCTCCACTATTCTCTGCACAGGTAGATTAAGGCTACTGAAACGATAATAAAAATAATAAATTAAACAAATTTAATACAGTTAGGATCACATGTCATAGCATTATCTTCTTAACTGTGTGCAGTTCTTCAAAAAGTTATTCACCATTGTTAAAAAGTTTGCGGAAATTTTCAAAGTGAAGGTGTTGGGACTTCTGCTTATTCTCAAGAGTTTAGTAACCATTGTATTTGAATTACGAGTTATATTTAATTGCCTAAATTAAAAAGATCTTGATCATTTTATGGACTGCACACTGGTGCAGTTTGTAGCGCTGTTGCCTTGCGGCGAGAAGGTTCTCAGTTCAATTCCTAGCCTCGGGTCTTTTTGCATGGAGTATGCATTTTCTCCCAATGTGTGCTTGGATTCTCTCTGGGTACTCCGGCTTCCTCCCACAGTCCAAAAACATGACTGTTAGGTTAGTTGGCATCTCTAAATTGTCCTTAGGTGTGAGTGTGTGTGTCTATGTCTCTTTGTTGCCCTGCAACAGACTGGCGACAAGTCCAGGGTGTACCCCTTTTCTAGCCCATAAACTAATGGAGATACACACTAGGCCCCCCCACAACCCTGACAGATTAAGTAAGAGAAGATGGTTGGATGGAGTTATTTTTTGTTACAGCAACAGCTTGTCAGTGTATTGGTATAACCACTGGAGGTGAGTGAGGTTCCACAAGACAAACTGAGATGGTCATCAATAGTGATAACAGTGGTGCTAGCAGACATTGCTGGCTTGTCAGGTGACATGGAAGCTGAGAGGGCAGAGTTGGAAATATCTTGGGTGGTAATAAACCATATAACATCGTCACCAGTAAAGATTGAGGGAACATTATATGAGAGGGACAGGCCCTCTACATTGGCGATGGTTTAGACTTTTTTGGGAAAGTCACAAACTCCTCCAGTTACTGAAAGAACATTTCAAGATATTCACTCAGTGTATTATTTCTGAATCATACCAAACTTATGAAGTTATCATCAATCATTACTTTTTTTATTAGTAGAGTACGGCCCTGTGCTTTTTACCTTAAAAATGAAGTCATGATCCAAAATTGTATTGTTCTTTAAAATATAATTTTTCTTTTACTGATTTCTCTTCCCAGTATTACAAAAAGGGGAAAAATATCCACATTTTTAAAGAGGAAAATATTTTTTGCAGAATAACATGTTAATAAAAGTGAACTATTAATCTTTTAAAAATTGACGGATATATATACGAATTTGAATACTTAACGCGTTTGTCGTCCATAACGTCCTCATGATCAGTGCTATTTGTGTGTCTAATTTCTTCTTCAGACCATGACTGGGACACCACAAAAGAAAAAAAAAAGATAATTTATTTACTGCATTACATTATATAATAACAAATGTACGGTACGAGGTGATAGTAAACTAAAAGATTGAGAAAGCTTCTGTTTTTAATGTTTGATAAAACTCATTCACCTTACAGAATCATTGTCCTCGGTCAGAATCACTTTGTCAGGCCTGACGTAAATTGACGTATGATGAAACAGCTTTTTTAGAAGGTTTCCTGTCAAACTATGATTGGTGGTAAGGGATGGCTCTACCAGTTTGTTGTGGCAAGGCATCAAGATTTGTATCCTAGGTGAGTGGATACCACAATGCAAATAAACTTTATTTTCTAAAAAGTATCTAACCCTTCATGTTAAGTTTTTCTTTTCAGCAAAATCTAAAACCAAAGAAATCATTACAAAAGTTATTCTTGCCACTTAAGATGACTTTAGTCACATTACTATAAAATTAGGTAATGAAATAATGACAAATTACAAGCAGCAATCACGCTGTTTTTAAAAATCTTCTTTAGCTTCTTTGAAATTAGTAAATGTTTTTGAACTGTTAAAAACTATTTGATAAACATGCTTGAATCAATGGTAAATCAAAGTATAGCTTTAAAGTAACAGGTGAAAAGCGTACCTGCAACCTGCCACTATGGAATTGAAGGCTGCTGTTACTTCCTGTATTACTCTCACTGAGTCCCAGTCTGTCCAAAACTCCAGGGCAGGTTTTATGTGTCCATTTTCAAACAGCCATGCTTTTTTTGGCCCGTCTTGGTACATGTGCAGATATGTGGTCTGGCAGAAGAATGACCTCTTTGGTGAAAGACTGAGGTGCAGGTCGCACAGAGTTTAAAGATGCCTGAAACCTAGGAAGATAAAGAAAAATATATATTATTCATTTTGAAATTATATTCAGTTTTGTGCTTTGTACTCTGCATTATCAAAGGGGTGTTTTACTGTCTACATTGAGATATCAATTTACAGCAAAATGATTGAAGACATAGTTTGTGGTATAGCATTCTTTAAATCAGGGGTCACCAACGTGGTGCCCACTGGCACCAGAGGGCCCCTCATGGACCACATGGGGTGCCCTCAGACTTCTAAGAAAAGAGAAATTCACAAGTGGGCTAAGTTTGAAGTTTTCTTCTATTCTGTTTCTCTCCTTTTTTATTAATCTATAGATCCTTTCAAAATGACAATGTCTAAAATACAATTAGAGCTTAAAGGAAACAATAAAAATGTTAAAATGTATAATGAAGTTTAGGTGAACACAGACCCTTGCTGTGCATGGGTCAGTGTTGGTAGCTCTCCCTATGACTCAGTACCCTTGAAGTGGCCCTCAGCCTTGAAAAGGTTGGTGACCCCTGCTTTAAATGAAAATGATCACATGATGCAAGCTTAGCAGATTGCAGACTCAACATCTCAGACAAACTGTACTTAATCTAAAGAATAATCATGAAGTGGAATGCTATACTGTTTTTGCAAACATCTTATCTACAGTAGATAGTGGATAATTATAAATGCCAGGGTTTTTCTTAGGGAAATGTACGGTGCCCCTGAAGTGCAAACTGTAACTACAAATCTAAAAGCGCAACTACATTAAGAAAAACAAAACTACATAAAGCAAAGCGCAACTACATTAAGAAAAACAAAACTACATAAAGCAAAGCCCAGCTACATTAAGGAAAACAAAACTACATAAAGCAAAGCGCAGCTACATTAAGGAAAACAAAACTACATAAAGCAAAGCGCAGCTACATTAAGGAAAACAAAACTACATAAAGCAAAGCGCAGCTACATTAAGGAAAACAAAACTACATAAAGCAAAATGCAACTACATTAAGGAAATCACAATAACATTAACCTACCGGAAAAGGTAGGTACCAGTGGGAAACATGAGACATCGCTGATTGGACGACGGCGCCATTTGACCCTTGAACCGGAAGTAATTCTGCCTGCTGCGGCTTTTGAAAACATGGATATTGTCGGCGCCCCAAACATAGCTGCCGTTATCTAGGAATATTTTGAATCAGGACATGCGTACGAGGTGATACTGGATATGCTCAAGACTAATCACGAAATTTCAGTTAGTTTGCGTCCACTGAAGACACACTTAAAAGAAGCTGGACTGTTCAGACGACACAACTTCCGGTTCAAGGGTCAAATGGCGCCGTCGTCCAATCAGCGATGTCTCATGTTTCCCACTGGTACCTACCTTTTCCGGTAGGTTAATGTAATTGTGATTTCCTTAATGTAGTTGCATTTTGCTTTATGTAGTTTTGTTTTCCTTAATGTAGCTGCGCTTTGCTTTATGTAGTTTTGTTTTCCTTAATGTAGCTGCGCTTTGCTTTATGTAGTTTTGTTTTCCTTAATGTAGCTGCGCTTTGCTTTATGTAGTTTTGTTTTCCTTAATGTAGTTGCGCTTTGCTTTATGTAGTTTTGTTTTCCTTAATGTAGTTGCGCTTTGCTTTATGTAGTTGCGATTTCCTTAATGTAGTTGCGCTTTTGGATTTGTAGTTGCAGTTTGCACTTCAGGGCCACCGTAGAAATGGCTACACATTAACATCTGTCTTTAGCCATATCACAACGCTTTGTATTTATTATTTTTAATATCATGTTTATCCCCTCTATTCGTTCTTTAACACACAAACAAAGCATGAAAAAAAACAACATTTAATTAGGGCTGGAGGTTAGACTAAACCATGAGCCAGGCAGTCATATTAGGGCAAAGCGAAACAAGTGCCCCATTAAGTCTCCCACCGCTTATCTGGATCTGTTGCCATATTATACCAATGTTCTGGCCATTAAATACGCTGTGGACATGTGTTAGGATTTCGTGCGCACATCAAATATAGTTCATGTGCACAATATTATATTTCATGCACACATTATTTTTTCTCAGCCACCAAATAGTATTTTGTGGCCAGAAATTAGTGCACAAACCATAACTCTTTTATTCCAGTCAATTCGCAGGGTCTGTACACGCTGTTCCCCAAACTATAAAAAACAAAAATGAATGCTACGCTAGACGAAGGATGGGCAGTGGGGAAAACGCATAAGGTTAAATCCGCTTTTTCAATAATGAATTTGCGAATAATTTTTTTGTCAGTTTTGTCATTTTCCAGAAACCGTACTCTGCCCCACATTAAGCTATGTCCTCTTTCTGTCTGAGCTTCTCTGCTCCCCCCACCCTGTTCTTCCCAACTCCTTCTAGTTGCCGTGGTCTGTTATCCATTTCCAAAGGCCGAAATGCAGACAACTCCGAGTCTGGTCACTTAAACGACCACCTTAAATTGCCAAATCAGACCAACTAAATCTACAGTGAGGGAAAAATGGGATTTTAAGTGGATGTTATTTAACAGTGTTTTTATTTATACACTGATAAGGTTAATTAATGATTGATTCTAAATGAACACAAATTAATTCATTTGTTTTGAAACTACATTACCCATGATTCTTTCAAGGCAACTTTCATTCCATATATTCTAAGATTTAATTCCATATTCTCAGGAAATCATTCAAAATATTCAAATTTCCTTCATCATCTCAGGAAATAATTCAATGTGTATATATATGTATGTATATATATATATATACATATATATATATATATATATATATATGTATATATATATATAATGTGTGTGTGTGTGTATATATACATACACACACACTCACACACAAATTATATATAGAAATATATAGTAATATGTCTTCTACTATTAAAAAGAACTATAGTAAAACATCAGAAACTGTATTGCATAGATTGAATTTTAAAAAAAGAATGCATTTTTTTAAAAACAAACAGCCTAAAGTCACATGGTAGTGAATCATGTGGGCGGAGTTAGAATTAAGAGGATGGCACTGACTCATGTGGGTGTGTTTAGAATTAACAGTCAGTTGATGATGTCATATGTTTGTAGGAGGTTTGTTATAAATTCCAGTCTGTTTGATCGGATCCACATAACATTTCAGGAATCGTGGCAGTAAGACGTACAAGGAAAACCAAGTAAGAATTTAAAACATTTCTTATTTTAATCAAAATTTAACAATGTCAGGAGGTATGCCCTTCACATCAGTGGGTTATTGGGAAATAATAGAGAAGTCACTGGTAAAACCATCAAGGAGAGCTTTTGTCGAGGAAAATTACAAAAACCATGCTGAATTTGTAAAACTTCAAGGTCCTCAATTTTCAGAAATTGCAGAACCGTGGAAAAAGGAAAAACTGGAGAAAGAGAAAAGAAAAAATGAAAAAAGAAAACTTATAGCCCAACATATTGAGGCAGAGAGGCAAAAGCAAAAGCAGGAAGAACGTGAATACCTGGAAAGGGGCAAAACCCAGCATTTGCTACAAAACAGATATGTGCAGGACTTTAACAGAGCTCTTCTTCAAGAAGTTATAAATAAGGAAAACAAGGAGTTGGCAGAATATCGAAGAAAAAGGCGTGAGGCTGAAGAGAAATTGGACTTAGACGAACAAATGAAATTTAACCCCTGGTACAAGGACAGCTATCACCGCATGAATATTGAAGCTGCGGAGAGGCAAAAGATAACACAAGCTATAAAAAAAGACTGGAAAGAGGAGGCAAGTTTCAAGAAAGCATGCAAAGTAGTACAACGAGAATCTGAGCTGGAGGAAGGGAAGAAAATAAGGCTTAAGGCTGTCAAAGATCTCGAAGAGATCAGAGAGGAAAAACTTAAATATAAGCAATGGGAGAAGAAAGGCCTTGAGCTAAATATTCCACAGCCGAAACCCACCAAAAAAGATCAGCTGAAAAAAGCTCATGAAGAAGAAATGCAATTGAGACGTGAACGGGATCAGATGTATTTGGCAGAAATAAAACATAAGAAAGATCTGGCTGACAGAGTCGCAAAACACGACAAACGGCGCAAGATTGTATTCGACCAACTGGCAGAGTTCGAAAAGAAGAAAGCTTCCAGGTTGGCATTTAGAGACAGACAACGGGTTGTGCTGGAGGCAGAGCAGTTAGCCAAAGAAAAACAACGGCAGATAAACGAAAAGGCGGAAGAAACTGCAAAGCGCAGACGGCTTAGAGAAGACCTTCTTCCCCAAATATTAGAAAACAAGTTGGTGAAACAGTTAAAGCAGATGAAGGAAAAGGAGATGGATAAGCGAGCTGCTGAACATGAGTTGTATAACAACATAGTTAAACCAATGGAAAAGCTTGCGGCAAAAAAATACGCTGCTGAAATAAATGAAGACAGCTTGGTCTCTGCGAAACAGAGGCTTGCCGTAAAGCACGCGCTCAAAAAGAAAGACGATGAGGAACAGATGCGGATTAACCAGAGTTTAATTAATGTTCCAGAACCAGTTAAGGAGTACATTGGGCGTAACTTACAATTGGCTGAAGAAATGGGACTAAACATACCAAAAATAAAAAGAGAAACTATGAAGGCCAATGAGGACTATCTGTTTCTGGAAAAAAGTGGAAGAACTGTTAAATCTCTGGCTCCATTGTACACGCTGGACACTGATCAAACACGTCTTATGAAATATAAGCAGGCAGTAAAAACCAGACAAAATTACTGGCCAGGGAAGAAACCTCATTTGTTGCCACCTCTAGATCCTATTACCAGGCCAGAAACTATCCATCAGTTTTTAATTGGAGATCAAGTCAGAAAGACCACATTGCCTCCAATTCAGTGTGACTAGACTTCCACTGATTGAGACCATTTCACTAACCTTACAGGTTAGTAATCATTTGTTTGATGAGTGATTACCTAGGGCTATAGCCCTAAGTGGTCGCTCATTAAATCTTTGCCATAAAAAGCATAATGCACAGTGGCACAGTAATTATAACTGTAGCCTTACAGCAAGTAGGCCCTGGCTACTAATCCCAGGATGCCTTCTTGCATTGAGTTCAATCGTTCTATTTGTGCATATGTGGGTTCTCTCCGGGTGATCCGGCTTTCCCCACAGTCCAAAAAATATTAGGCTAATTGATCACTATAAATTTCCCCACACCCCATTGATTATATGATGTTTTACACACAAGTATAGTAAAACCTCCTTCCATTTATTCACATCTTACACTCAAAGAAATAATACTGCACAGTACTTAATTAAATCAGTGCAGCATTTTTACACTTTAAAACATTGAGTAAATTTAAAAGCTGTAAAATTGAGTAAATATAACTTATGAATTTAGTAAAGGCAAGTTAAAAAAATTAAGTACATCTGAATAACTAAATGTAGTATCCTTACAGATAAAATTGAGTGGATCTAATTAAAATCTTAAGTCAATATAATAGTAACCCTTGGTGAAAACCAATAATAAAATTGTGTCGATATGACCAAAAAAGTTAAGTAGATTTAACTGGACGAAAAAGTATAATTTAACAAAAGAAAGGTGTTACATTTACTTAATGTTTTACCTGAATTTAATTTATATTTAACTATCAATTATCGAAATAAATATGTTACATGTACTTAATATTTTTACTATATTTATCCTTTATGTTCAAGACTACAATACACTTCACATCAATACACTAAATGAAGCAACTGCACAAATATGACATTTTAATAAGACATTTATTTGTCAAATGTTTAAATGTGTGAAGATATCCACAACTCTTACACAACAGTATCAGTCACAATTGCAATACTCAAGTAAACAATAGGACAATACATCAGCTGGTTTGTGTGTGTAAACAGTAAAACACGTCAGCAAACTCTTCTTCGTAAACATTAAAAAGAGAACTCCGGTGCAAAATGAACCTGGGTGTAATAACACATTGATACTGTTCTGAACCGTTCTCTGGTATTTATTTTCATGATAATCGAAAGTAAAGCTTGCCGTCTTACAAACTGAATTGTGATTTGGAATCTCATGGCTCAGCTTGTAGTATGGCGTTCTTGGTTCGATTAGTTTAGACTGTTTTCCAAAGATGGCTCCCGCCTGTACACGCGATGGTACTGTCTTCTTGTGTTATAAGCTAATCAATTTAGAGATAAAACTCTTTACATTCCATTATCATGAAAATAAATACCAGAGAACGGTCGTCTCAGTACCAATGTTATTACCCCCCCATGTCCATTTTGCACTGGAGTTCTCCTTTAAAGACAATACATCAGTTAACTTATGTGTATAAAGAGTAAAACAACATATCAACAAATTCTTCTCTGTAAACATTAAGACAATACATCTTCTGACTCGTGTGTGTGTGTGTGTGCGTGTGTGTGTGTAAACCGTAAAACAGTACATCCGCCAACCTTTAAACCAGGTTACCCTCAGAACAGGTATAACTTTCCAATAAAACATTTCTGCATGAAAAGAGCATCTTGTTGGACAGTTGTCAGAAAGTTAGGTACGCAGATAATTTTTTAGTCTCTGTACCTTGTTTTAAAGGTTTCCAGGATCCAGGTCCAGCAGTACCTTTTGGAAAAACACAAAACTGTATTTGAGATTCTTGGGGTATCTCATGCCCAAGGCATACGTCAGTCCCAACAAATAGCAGCAGGCTCTGCTAAAATCTCCTAGACTGCTGAGAACAGTGATGCCCCCAATCACAATCCCTACATCTGTAGGTTCATTCACACATCTTCATTCCGCAGCAGGTCAATCTTCATAACTTCGTCTGCAAACTCCTCTTGAACATCGATTGTTGCATTTGGAGCATTCTGCAGACATTGTTAAAATTAGTGGTTAGAGCTCATTTTCTTTGTAATGACAGTGTCAATATTTAAAAAATGCACACGGGGTTCCAAGTATTTGGTAGTTTATTTAAAAAACTGTTTTCATGGAGAGTCATTTGTAATGTACGTAAAAAATAATTACACACAAACACACACACACATTCTAGTGGGTATTTTTTATGGTGATTATTCATATGATTTTCTTGTGCTGACAAATGTGAATTGTCTTGAACTTTGAATGCAACGCTCAGCACAAATCAGTGGAGGAAAGACAGATCCTCGCTGATTTCACCAGGCATAGCATACCCGTAAAATTAGATGAAGGCCCATCAGGTAAAGTTATCTTGCATATAATTTTAACTTAAGTTAAATGGGCTACATGTGAAGCCATTGCCATGTTTACTATCAATAGAGCACCTGAATTTATCTCACATCAATTGATAAATTACTTAAAACTTACAAAGCAGCACTTAAAACTTTATCTCACATCAATTGATAAATTACTTAAAACTTACAAAGCAGCACTTAAAACTTTATCTCACATCAATTGATAAATTACTTAAAACTTACAAAGCAGCACTTAAAACTTTATCTCACATCAATTGATAAATTACTTAAAACTTACAAAGCAGCACTTAAAACTCCTAAAAAGTATTTTACTAACCTCAAAGTTCTTCATCAAGGAACATGCATCTTCTCCTAGATGATCAGTAAGACATCGGAAGATGACCTCTCGTTTTTGCTGAATGGATACCCCACCCTGCAAAACTGAATTTTTTTAAATAACTAAAAAGACATAAAAAATGTAAATCAAATAAAGATTAAATACTTTAAACATTGGCAGAATACAATAGCTATTGTTAATTTCTAAATAATTTGGGTTTATTTATTATACAAATCCTTTTTTGTAGATTTTTTGAGAATAACTATACATAAACAACTATATTGTGAAATATATTGTTACCATGAAATAAAATTAGTGAAATCGTGAAACAGAATTTTGGTCTTACCACCAACCCCTACAACTCAACTTCTTATTTACTGTCTTTCTTTACTCGTGTAAACCACATGAATATGTTGGGATCCTCGACCATAAGGCTACACATTTAATTCTCCTGGAACTTTGTAACAAATAGATCAAATGTACTTGCCGTTCTGTGACTTTTGTTCAGCTTCTTATCCTCAGTTGTGTTGGTGCTGTGAAATAAATGAAATATGATCAATAAAATTCACCTTCTCTTGCTCTAGCTATCATTATCTGTTCCCCAATGTTTTACAACCACAATGCCTCCATCGCCGATGGACATTAGCATCGTCTATCGGCCCAACTCTAATTTTGATAATAACTTAAAATGAAATTACTCGAGACCAGTGTTCGGCACGTTACTTTGAAAAAGTAATTAGTTATAGTTACTAGTTACTTCTCCCAAAAAGTAACTGAGTTACTGAGTTACTCCACAATAAAAGTAACTAGTTACTAGTAAAAGTAACTATTGCGTTACTTTTGCGTTTCTCGCCCCCGTAACCCTCACCACCCGGCCCCCACCTTCTCGCCGTGTTTCCAAAGCCAGCTGAATAGAGCGGATGACAAAGACAAGAACCTGCAGAGAGTTTTGCATTTATTGCAACTCAACGTAAATGACATCAGGGGGGAACGCCATGTGAAGTTTATTAACGGGGCGTTCAGATCTGGTGAGTATATGAAATTAATAACTGGGGATGTAATTCTGAAATCCTGTGTGTTTGGGTTGTTATAGATACTGCAACATCTATCTATCTATCTATCTATCTATCTATCTATCTATCTATCTAGATGTATACTCTGTGTGTGACATAAAATATGGATCTCCATCCCTGCCACAAAGGCCATCAAATAATGTTTAAAATAAAAAATACAATAGGTATTCATCCATCCATCCATCCATCCAGATTTCTCCCATTCTCCATAGGCTATCATTTGATCGTTCACGCTCTCCATAGTTCTCCTGTGGCGCGAGCACAGGGCGGCTGTTACGCGCCTTTAGCGAGCATGCGCGTTTCCTGTCGCTTGCGCGGTGAATCGTGCCGCCTGTGCTGTGCGGAGATGCAGGGGAAACCGTATGTGATGGGGAAACGCAGCTCGACGTAACACCAGTATTTCCGAACTTAGTCCCGCCCACAACGTTTGAGGTCGGGAAGTTCGGTCTGGCATTGCTCAATAGTAGCCCGAGTATGCTCGCACAATATCTGGTGGGCCAATCAAATTCAAATTCAGGCCGGGCTTTATACGATGATGGACAGATGATCAACAGTAACGTAATCAACCACGTCACGTTGGGTGACAACAACAATGGCTGCCGCTGGAGAGTTGAGGTGAGTAGATTCTGCTATTAGGTCAGTTCTAGAAGATGTCGACAGCAAATTAATTTAAAAAGAGGAACAGAGAAACACGATCAAGGCTCATCTTCTTATTCTAGGCGTGCAACTGCACGCTTTGATTTTTGTTGACAACAACTATGCGCCGCTTAACATACGTCACGCACTCCGTTGCTCTTATTGGTTGTAGGTCTATCCTATTGAGTGCAGAGGCATTTTTTTTCCTGGTTCGTTCGAAACACGCCCCATAATCACAGCTCTATGGAGCAGTATCAGACTCATATTCTGACTAGAATTGAGTCGGACTACGTCAGGCTAAGTAACATGCAGTAATGGGGTGTCTGCAGTGGTAACTGCATTATAGTTACAGTCAAAGTAATTAGTTAGATTACTCGTTACTAAAACAAGGTAACGACGACTTTCAACAGTGTTAGTCCCATCCCTTGTCGAGACAAACAGGAGAAAAATTAACATACATTAGCCTAGTTACAGGTGTTGAGCAAAATGTTTAACATGCATGCACAATTTAATATTATTTAATTAAATCTGCCCGGGTCTTTAGCAATACCAGTCTAGTACAGATAATTATAAATCTAAAGGTAAATAAAGTTTTAGTTTTCAGTTTTAGAATTGATTAACATTTGAAGTATGAGTAAATGTTGCATCTAGAGCAGCAACACTAAAATGTATAACAGGAAAATTACTATACACTTAAAGGAATAGTACACCCAAAACATGATTAGCCTTCATTTTCTACTCACCCCCATGCTGAACAACATTCTGGAGTACTTTTTTGATATCTCAAATGCATCTGGAGATCTGGGAGGCTTCTTACTGTCTGCTGACATTCAAATAATGGAGGTCTATGGTGCCCGAGGCAGAAAGGTCCATAAAAGTCCACAAAAAACGTGTCAATATTCCTCCATACTGCTCGTCCAATGTATTCCAAGTGTCCTGAGTTGGTAGCGTCCATTATTTACTCGAAACAAAGTCATTTAGAATGTTTTTAGAGCATAAACAGTAGTGTATAGGATTTCCTAAAAGCGTGCGCCTGCGAGCTCACGAGCCTACGGAAACTGCGGCAGACCAAACCAGATGAAAGTGCGCATAACAATATCCCACTTTAAACAAAATAAAATATCAATAAAATAAATAAAATTCAAGACATCAAAATACTGAGTGAAGTTTAGAAATAATGCCCTGGCATCATCCATCCTGTCCCCCTCCATCATTTGCTGCTCAGGTGATTTACTGGTTTGTCTCAGCCTGACACGGTTTAACTGCATGCAGACAATTTTTCCTTCACCTCGTTTTCAGCTAAATGCTGTTCATAACCAATCATGCTGCTGTTCTAACTACTGTGGATAAAGCAAATGGAAATACGCTTCCAACTGGAGTATTTCCATTTGCGCGCACATTCTGTCCGCCCGATGTGCGCGCGCACGGAGGAGCTGAAGCAACGCGTCCGCCACAGTGCCTTATTCAAATATAAAAACCTAGTTTATTGTTCAGTACTCTTATTGTTAGTTTTTGGTGTTAATCTTATTGTTAGCTGAATTCTCTGTCGACTAAAGTTACGTTAGCTTTAACATTACACAACCCTGTTACAGTAACTTAAAAGCATGTCTCACGGCGGAGTCTCAAACGTCATCACCGGCGGCCATCTTGCCTCAGGCAGGCTTTCTGGTGTGCTCTGTGGTACCTAATGTAAGATGAGTGATCAGCACGAACACAAATACTCTTATCTCATTGAATTCTTGACGGATTTACAAACAGTTTGGTTTCTTACAAACGTTATGAAAGTGGCTATAATTCTTGATGCTTGAAAATGTCGAAATTGCAGATTTTCTTGTTGAAAAATGACTTAATCGTGCAGTATAGTTGTGCATCACGGCTACTTGCGCAAGTTATCAAGGCTAGACTATTGGTCAATTATATAGGTTTTACTGACACCAATAACGATTGTATGACAATTAATCTTTGGTGTAAATTACAATCTTTGTGGATGTGGTTGTAGTTATTAGTTGGCTAATAACAATAATCTGAGTGTTGTTGTATGTTCGTAATTAGCCTAACGTTAGCTGGCTAATAACAAGAAGCTGCGAAGTGAGACCTAACATTAGTAAGTTAGCAGCTAACGTTACAGTTTAGCTAGCTGCTAACGTTAACCAGCAACTTTACATCAGTGGAAGAGGCAGAATTGAACATGATTTCCAATCGATTTGGTTTGTCAAAACATCTTACATTATGTTACAGGAATTTACTGGGTTTATTAAAAGGAAGATGCCAGACTTTTGTGCAGCCTACGGATGCTCCAATCGCTTTAGTGTCAAAACGAGAGCCAGTGGGATCACCTTTCATATGTAAGATATGACATTATGATTTGTATTTGGGATAATCGTTCTCCGGACTCTGCTTTGCAGTGAGCACTTCAGAAGTGAGGATTTTGACCAAACAGGGCAGATTGTCCGACTTAAAGATGGTGTTGTGCCAAAAATTTTCAACTTTCCAGCTCATCTTCAAAGGGTATGTGTATCATTGAAATGTAATCACATATTGATATATCAATCTTATACACCGTGAATTGTTGTTGGTCACTTTTGTTTTTGTTTCTGCAAGATATATAATGTGTTGTTTGGTAGCACCTTTTAGACACTCAAAACGTCTTTACTTAATTTTCGCTAGTAGCCACAAGAAACACAACCACCTCTAGAAGAGTGGAAGACAACCTGCCAATGGACTTGTCCCAGGATCTACCTCAACCTGATGTTGTGAGCATTTGCAAGTGGCTTGTTAAAAACAGTTTTGTTATACCACTATTTATATATTTTTTTATATTTCTGCAAAACAACAGGGAGCCACTGGAGAGAGGGGTTTGAGCTGCAAGCGCGACCACTGACCACTTGTATGCATTGCCTGCTTGCCCTAAGGCTACAGAAACCCAACTTGAAGTAGCCTCAGCAACCGTGAGGAAACTGCAGCGGGAGAAGAGTAATGCCTTGAGGAGAGAAAAGAGGGCCAAGATGAACATGCAGGCTCTTCTGGAGGAATTGAAGGAGAAAAATCTAATCAATGAAGAGCTAAGAGACAACCTTGAATTCTATTCAGGTGAAATAAAAATATTACATTGAATATTTTGTGTATTTTATGTTTTTTGTTGACTTCCTAGTTACTATTAAAAAGATACTTACTGAATCACTTTGCTAATCCAATTACAGATCTTCCGGTTCATCTCCTGTCGAGGCAGGGCGTAGAGTACACCAAGGCCCAGAAAGATTTTGCCCTTACGCTCCATCTGCATGGTCCAAAGGCATATCACTACCTGAGAGATACCCTGCATATTCACCTGCCACATCCCAGTTCATTGCAAAGGTATTCTTCATGATGTCTAATTTTATATTGAATTACATTAAGCACTACAGACAATAATATCATGAATGGTTAAACTTACTGATCTAACAGCTCATGTCTCACATATTGATATTATAGCAATTTTTTTCTCTATCTAGTGTCTACATTTGGGATGCTTGTGTTGATGGTTAAATGTCTACTTTTTAATTGTACTAAGGTGGCTGAGTTCTCTTGATGCCAAGCCTGGTCTCAATAAAATGATGTTGGACATGCTGGAAAGACGGCGTCAGGAAGATGAGGTCAAGTACGGATGTGTCACTCTGATGCTGGATGCCATGTCCATCAAAAATCACGTCCAGTATGACCCTCAGACACAAACAATGTTTGGATATGTGGACATGGGGGATCGATTGAATGAGACTGACATGGCTTCCAAAGTTCTTGTGTTGATGGTGGTTGGGCTTCAAGGTTTTGGAAAGCTCCGATTGCATTTTATTTAACCAAGTCCCTCACACCACAATCACAGACAGTCTTAGTAGAGCATGCACTGGAAGAGTTGCATCGTCGTCAGATAAGAGTGGTGTGCATGAAGATGGATGGACATGCATCCAATGTCAGTATGTGCACTCAACTTGGGTGCGATCTAAAAGCAGACCCCTGTGAGCCCTTGAAGACCCATTTTCCACATCCAGTAACCAATGACAATGTTTTTATTATGATGGACACTTGCCACATGCTGAAGTTGACACGCAATATGTTGCAGGTACATGCTCATTGTTTCAAATATCTGCTCTGATTGAGTCTCTCTGCTTTTTATACATTTTGATTGTATTTACATAATTGTGCAGAATATAGTGCTTTACAAAAAAAATCTGATTCTGCAGGCATACAGCCCCATTGGAAGCATAAATGGCAGTATCAATTGGAAGTACATAGTCCATCTGAACAATGTCCAAAAGAAAAGTGGACTACATGCTGCCAATAGAGTCACAGATAAGCATGTGAACTTTTCCAATCAGAAGATTAAGGTATGTTTGTATGATGCTTAATGTATAGAGGGCCGCAGTAGTAATGTGCTCTAGGGCTATATTGTTTTTTTATTTTTTTTATTTTATATATACTTTTTGATGTTTTGTAGCGCTTATAGGCACTTCATTTCTCCTTTTAAACTTAAGCAAGGTCTCCCTGGCTGCTCAGACTTTGAGTAGCTCTGTGGCAGTGGCGCTCTGCACGTTGCAGGAGGTGGGCTATGCAGAGTTCAAAGACTGTGAGGCTACTGCAGAATTCATAAAGGTAATGCAGCAAGGGATTTGCATTGTTGTCCAAAATCATCTTCAACATTTGAGTGAATTATTGCTGTAACCCATTTAATCCTTTAACGCTCACCTTCCATTTGTGGTTTGTCTGTAGGTGATATTTAAAATGTGAATGTCACCAGAATTAACCCTGTATCTTTTTATTTATTTATTTTTTTAATTTAGGCATCAAAAACAATTAAATAATTAATGAACATCCTCAAATTCAACAATATTCCAGAAGTTGGATAAAACTCTTTATTCCCACCTCATACTTACATCAGAAGCCCCCTTATTGCCACATCTCAGATTCACAGGTTTAAATCAGTGCAGTAATTTAATAAAAAAATGCATAGCCACAGAGGAAATTGAGAGAAATCATACTATGCCAGTTACAGTGATATTTTTTAGTGCTTCTAGTAAATTTAGATATTTGTTTATAGATAACAGACAGGCTGTTTGACATCTTGAACAGTCGCAATCCCAGAGGCAAAGGCTTCAAAGCACCCCTTGGTTCTAGGAATTGGACAAGCACCAAGGAGTTCTTGTCAAAAGCCAGGGGATACTTGCTCACTTTGAAGATGGAAGATGGCAAACCCCTTTACCGAACAAAGAGGTCTTTTAAAATATTGACTGTTGTATTAGTGATGCACTGACACCATTTGTAGTCGCCAATACCCAGTACAAATCCTTTTATTAAAATGAAATGATCAGAATTAGACTGCAGATTTAAAAAATATTGGTTTATTATATTCTGTTACATTTATACAAGTAGTCAATTTACAAGTCATTCAATTATCCAAGGTAATACTACACCGGTTTCAGTGCATCCCTCAAGTCCATGATATAAGTTCATGAGATGCTTTGTTCTCTTATTTATCAATCTTCTGCATCAAGTTCATAAGATGCTCTGTTCTCTTGTTTATCTATCTTCTGCATCGAGTTCAGATGCTATGTCCTCCTGTTTGCATCGTGTTCATGAGATGCTCTTTTCGGTCTGCGTAAAGTTCATAAAGCGGTATGTATTATTAATATAATACTCTTGCTCCAACGTGTTTGCAGTTTGCAAATTTGTTTCAGTTTGAATTCTCTTGTATTCAGTTTTTTCCTCCCCAGATGCCGGTGTCAAGGAGGTATGTATTGGATGGTCTGCATGTTATGCTGTGAATTGATTCAAGAAGGTTTTGTGTCCCTAAAATACATTTTAAGCATCCTAAACCTCACATTGATTATACTTTTAAGGTCAGGGATTCAAACTACTCAGCTTTATGCCCTGCCGCCCCCCAAATGTGGCAATGAAGTGAATTGTGTGAAATGTGGATTTGTGTCTGCCCTGAGAAGTGCTTCTCTTGGAGCATTCACTATTTTCACTTTATACTGTTAGTTTGCATTCTTGTGTCCTGTTTTGGCAGGATCATCATAGTAAATCAGTATTTGCTTTTGAAGGTTTCTCTCTGTCCTTGGCTTCATCATAAACACTGACACATTGATGTTGATGGTTCCTGTGCTGCTTGAAGGACAGCGATATGTCCTGACTTAAAGGTTCAGCCAGGACCACTTGGAGCTTCTCTTCAACTCCATCAGAGCATCCGGTAGGTTCATTTAGATTTACCAGCCGCAACACTGAGTCACACAAAGTGTCAGTAAAAGCTTGTATGCTGTTTTGTTTGTCTGTCTTTTTAAAGCATGTGTTGAATATCTTTTTTACTATACTCATACACCTTGTGTTTTTCTTAAGGGGGCTGGAATAACAATCCTAATGCCAGCCAGTTCAAATACATTTTCAGGAAGCTGATGGCCCGGTGTGGGGTTGTCAAATCATGCAGAGGCAATGTGACTGCACAGGATGACACAGAGTCCCTACCAGCTGTCATTGATACCTCGACTAGCCTGTCAGCTATAGATATGTCCTCTGCAGCAGGAGGAGAAGATCTTCCATCCCCGTTTGCTGACATTCCTGCGCTAGTACGTGACCACAGCTACCTTCCTGTCCGCTTTGATGGTCTTGTGGACAACGCTCTCGTGTACATTTCAGGTAAAGGCTGACTAAAAGTTGGTTTTGCCTACAACCGATGGTGTCAATAGTCAAAACCTGAGGGAAATCAATCTCCCAATGTTCCAAAAAGATAAATGTTCCCTTAATTTCCCCATGGTTATTATAAATTATTTTAATATACCAACTCTTATTTCAGGATTTGTTGTGCGACGGGCTCTGAAAAAGCTGTCCTGTGATGTCTGCCATGCCAGCTTGGTAACAGATGCTGCACCTGCCATCAAGGACCAGAGCTACCACCTGCTGAAGTTAAAAAAACAATGGAGGTCTGGTGATTCCATCTGAAGGCACAGTGATGGTAGTCAGGGCAGCAGAATGGGTCATTTGTCAGACCTCATGTACCAGACGATCACAGCCCATCAAAGTGCTAGAGGTCGTGTACATTGTACGGAAGAGGATAGGGTCAGAGGGTGTGTTTGTGCTCAGAGAGCACATCGGAGAAACGCAGTATGGCATAGACAGCCACCACCATACGCTGTTAACGTTGGTTGTGTCCTTGTTTTTTAAGTTAAGGCTGAATAACTAACCTTAGCTTACAGAGCAACAACATGCGACAGAAGCTCAATAAAACCGTCCTTTTCAAAGGGCATTAGCCAAGCCATGTTTTTTGGGTCATTTTTTAAATCTCTGTCTTCCATGTGCATACCATCACAGTAGTGTAGGTGGGGATTTATACATGCTACATCTATATATACTTGTGAAGGGGACTATTGTACCAATTTTTATAGCAAATAAATGTCACTTTTGTAATGGTTTAAAAATAGGAACTTTTGTGTAATTACCCCTGATATATAATCCGAATAGTCTACATGAAACTTCAAAGTGTTACCTTTAATTTGAAACCTGAATTATGCTTCTACACCAAGAGGTTGCCACACAATAAGCCTTTTTTGTCAGTATTTCATATTTTATTATAACAGTAATATTCATATTATAAAAGTATGTATGTAAATATAAATAAATTAGGACTGTGAAATAATTAATCACATATATATATATATATATATATATATATATATATATATATATATATATATATATATATATATATATATATATATATATATATAGTTTCGTTCAGTTCATGCGCTGCTCCTTTTTCTCATAGGGGGAGCGTTTACACTCCAGAGCAGAAGGTGGCGGTACTGCGACCAAAGCCAACCACCAGTAGTAAACAAGAAGAAGAAGAAGCGTAGCAGCGTAGCCGGGTGTAGCAGGGAAAAAAATCAGTTGTGGAGAATTGTGTGGGTATGGCGAGTGGAAGAGAACAGGAGTTGAAAGACGTGCCAGCAGCACTTTATAGGTCTGCTGTATGGGACCACTTTGCATTTAGTGACCTACGTTGACGGCGGAAAGAAAGTTGTGGATAAAAGTGCAACAGTGAGCAAACATTGTGCAACACGTTTTGTTTATGCTTACAGCAACACGACCATAATGTCATACAAACCCCGAAATCCCACATACTCCATCAGCGCTCCGCTTTGTCCCGCTGCGCTCCAGACCGGCTGCTCAAAGCAAAGCATACAGCCTCCACTGTGGCTCCCGTCCGCTCCGCTCTGAGTTCCTTGGAGATCGTAGAGGGCATGCGCGAGATGATTAAATTCAAAGCAGCAAAACATGTGGAAATGATCCAGGGTTTCCGCGGATCATTAAAAATAATTACAATTCATTGATTTTTTTTGTGGATTTTTTTCATTAATTTAATAAATTTTTATTTTTAATAAATTTTTCAAATTTTTTTTATTTTTCGGTGTAACAATAAATATATACCGTGACCACGAAACCGTGAACCAAACCAAACCGTGGATTTTGTGAACCGTTCCACCGCTAATATTTGTTGCCATTCTGTACACTGAGTTTTAATAGCATATATTGATTTAACATAAAAACCTTGTGCATGTGTATATTTATTGCACCTGTATGTTCTATTCACTGTTCTTTTCATATGAAATTCCATGGTTATAATTATTCATAAGTGCGCAGTGTCATAACTACATGTCTGACTTTTGTTTAACAAACCAAACAGTTTAAGAATCGTTAGACAATTGAGGAAGTTATGGTTATTTAAGTACATGCGCCATTGAAACACAATGTTACGAATGAGCGAGCTGCCTGTGGCAAGATGGCCGCGACGTGTGGACCCATTGGCCAGCAGCGCGGACGAGACATCTAGCCTTTATTATGGATATCTATGTACTCACTCTACCTTGCTAACTGCAGTCGACCATGATTGAGGTGTCAGGAACCAAACGTGTACAAGAGACCGTCTTTTGTGATTGGTTGGGGTTAATGATTGATTTCTCACAGAGACCATTTATTTTAGTTTGACTTCCAGACCTTCTAATTCCCTGCTTGCTTTACCTCTCAAAACCCATAAAGATCTCCAAGATATCAGAGAAGAAAAACTTAAATATAAGCAATGGAAGAAGCAAGCCAAGCTAAAAAAAAAAGCTCATGAAGCCCTCCTCCCGTCTTCAAGTTTGAGCATTCACTCTACCTTACTAACTGTCCCTATTGTAATGCAAATAACCTGTGATAGGACCAGCCCTTCTACATTAGACTGGATAAAGGCTGAAACACACTGGCATCAGAACAAGAGCATGCTCCAAGCTCTTTTCATTACCTGCCCTTGCAACATCAGACCTTTTTGCAGGAATATCTTGATAAGTCATATCTATATCTTTTATTTAGGCAAACCTATTGAACAACCAGATATCATACGGGTCCTAGTTCCTGAGCTGAGAACAGGTCATAACCATGCTTTTCCAACAAGGCAAGGCAGAGCCTATTTATATTGTCCAATTTACCAACAGACTCATTTATATTGCAAAGCTCACTATGTGAAAGAAAGAACAACATAGAGAATAATTGTATTTTGTCTTGTCTCGTCTTTTCATGTCATTCAACATTTCAGCTTAGAAAATGACAAACAGTATGATTTCAGTATTGGAGTAACATTTATCTCACCCAAAGAAAAGCACTACATATGAAGCTACAATTTTCCCATTTAGCAGTTTTTACAAACCCAGGGTGAGTCCTCCCTGCATTTGCGACAGGTATACTTTGTGCAGTGCACACAACGCTCAGGGCTGTGGTTCCTGTTGCAGAGATTGCACATCTGGCCTGCTTATTATAACAATGAAAAAATCTAAAAAAAAAAAATGGGTTTAGCACATATTCTGACATTAAGAGTTGTAGTATTAACTAGATGAGGTTATCTATGTGTGCTACAAGTTTGGTGGCACTACAATAATCTAAAGTTTAATTATTGGCTTTTATATGCTTATAACAATGAAAAAATCTCCAAAAATACAGTTTGGCCTATCTTCCCAAAGTAAGAGTTGTAGTCTGAACTACATGAGGTTATCTACGTGTGCTGCAAGTATGGTGGTACTACAATGATCTATAGTGTAGTCATTGCTCATTCTATACTTATTCTAATAATAGAATAGAGGTGCCATTTATCATTTAGGTTTGGGAAATTCCTCAAAAAAGTATTATTTTCTAATCCACTAAATTTGATGTAAAAGAAATTAGATGAGATACACATAAAATTAATTTAATAATAATACACCTCTCCTTGGTGACGCTTTTGAATATTTATATTTGATTATTTTGCAACATGCAGACGGTCCATGCGCATTTGTGGAGGAGCGAGCTCTGCCTAGGGTCCAGTGTAAATCTCCCAGCGCGATAGGAGACTTGTTTTGAGGAAACTACGGTTGTAGCTCACTGTCTGTCTTGCTGTGGTTGCGGAGTGGTGTCTGTTGTCTAGAATAAATCATTCGCCGACGATTTATTAATCTGGAAAAGCCGAATCTGTGAATAAATTGCCAACTTTTCTGCAGTCTCACAATGCTGTCTGCATGTCTGCAGCGGAGGAGATCGCTTCAGTTATATTTGCCCCTAGTAAATAGGGCAATGGTCATTATTGTATAAATATTCTTGGTTTCCCTCTCTACAGCGTTCAGCTCATTCAGCTATTTTCATTGTACAGATCAGTTATCCTCTGATGTGCTGGTGGCACCTCTGTCTGAAATCATTCCGTTTGTTGGGCGACACTGATGACGTAGACCTATTTATATGAATTGCAAATATGTTTTGTATTTTTCCCCCTGCTCTCAGATAAAACACTCTCCAACAGAGAGGCTTATGCTTAAACCGAAACTGAAGGCGGTGGAAAGGTTCTCAAACCACATCGCTAATGGGGCATTTACATCTGAAAAGGGATTTATGAGTTGTGAAGTACTGTTGGGGGACAGGAGACTGATAAAAATTCTCATATCTCTGGGCTTTCTAGTGTTAAGGTGCTTGGACGAATGTACACTCTAAGAAAAGATTCACAGGCTTAGTAAATATCATAGTAATAAATAGCTATACTAACTTAATACTGATTAGTTGTCTGACACTGCAGGTGTCTGTAGACTTTCTCTTCATGTCTGAAAATTGACAAGCCATACACAATCACCAACTCATCCAGTTAGCTACATAACTATGTCAAAAACACACTAAAAGCTGCTTTAACAGTATAATGTTACAGTTTATATTTTGCGGGTGCGGGACTGAACACTGCGGGGGCTGGCGGCGCGGGACTGGAAAATCTGTCCCACGCAGGCCTCTACCTTCTTGAAACTAATCGGTAGAATCAATCCATTCCCAATTATTTTGTTTGAAATTTACCATAAATATTAACAATATCTAAAAAGAAATTATTTGTTAAGCAAATACTAATTTCATTTTGTGAAATAAACCTAAATCATAGTTGTACATTGGACACAAAAATAACAGTGGGATTTTTAGACATTTATTTTGGTATGTACAACTCAAATAATCACTTAAGTGATTTTCTGAGATTTTATTAAGTTGGTATAGCTATTTATTACTATGATATTTACTAAGCCTGTGAATCATTTCTTAGAGTGTGTGACCTTCAAGGTAGAGGCCTGCGCGGGACAGATTTTCCAGTCCCGCGCCGCCAGCCCCCGCAGTGTTCAGTCCCGCACCCGCAAAATATAAACTGTAACATTATACTTTTAAAGCAGCTTTTAGTGTGTTTTTGACATAGTTATGTAGCTAACTGGATGAGTTGGTGATTGGGTATGGCTTGTCAATTATTCAGACATGAAGAGAAAGTCCACAGACATCTCTTATTTTAACAAGAGAATTACACAAGGACGTAGGTTTGATTTGAACTTTAGTAGCGACACTATTGGTCTGGTGTCATTGGTTTCATGCAATATGCTTGCCCTTTTGTATGCTTGACATGAGCATCAGTACTGACGAGAGGAATTCATTGTTTAAAGAGAAAAACAGCATTTTGCTACATTGATAAAAATTTTATAAGCACTACACTCACTAGATGCTGTTTATCAATGTTTGAAGTATCACCGGCTCTGATGAATGTGGAATTAGGACTGTTTTCCACTTTGAAAATGGTTTCATTTGGACCACTAAGACAGAAGGTAAATACAGTATTTTCTTTTGAAGATATAGAATTGTGCAGAGGTGTCTCCCACTCTTATATTTTTATCTGCTATGCTCTCTGTGTATCAGGCAAAATAATACATTCATTAAAATATTAACTTCACTATAAAAGTCTAGGCTGTAGTTACTCTGTGTAGCCCATTTCATGTATTTTATCTAGAGCTGAAAAAATGAATCATATCGTAGTAAGTAATTCATCATTAACTGGAGTAAGAAGACTCTACAACATAATATAAATGAAAAATGCGTCTTTCCCCGACAGAGTGACCCACTTAGATCAGTAATTATACCAAAATTGTAAAAAAAAAATATATATATATATATATAAACATTTTGCATATAAGTTTAAAAAAATGTTTTTGTCTGTCAAAATTCTCCATCCCGAACTCCTCAAGAAGAAATATTTTAGTTTCACCTGGTTTAATGTCATTAATAATCTTCTTTAAAGAACCTTTGGGTATCCAATTAATCGATTCATCCAAAAAATTAACGACAGACTAATCGATTTGCAAAATAATTCTTAGTTGCTGCACTAATTAAAAACGCATTTCTTACTAAATACATGTGGAGATAACAGGCAACCAAACAAACATGTTAATCAGGCAAACTTTATTAAAATCCATGAGGCATTATTTGTGAGCTCCAAAAGAGATCACAGATCTAATTACTCATACTGAAAAAAACAAGACAAAAAACCCTCTCCTGAAGCCCTGAAGGTTCGGACACTTCTCTCTCTAGCCTTCAATTTGGCGCGTAAATTACTCAACTTCTTAAGTAGATGAATAAGTTAAAATAATATTAAGTTAGAATGAGTAAATGATTTCCATTGATGACTCCTTCAGGGTTAAGCATCAGGACAATCTTAAAGATGTAGGCCTCTCTCAGGCTCACTGCCAGCAGGCTGGTGCCCATGAGGAATTCCAGTGTGCCCTTCATCACCCAGCTGGCGTTTGTCTCCCCAGGGTGCACTCTGGCTGACAAGAAGTTCAATGGGCGATTCCTGAACTGACAGATATGATCACTGGATTTGGACTGGGCATGACAGTGATAGTAAGAAGTGGACAGGTGTTTCCACCAAGGGTCTCACACAGAACTTCCTGTCTCAAGTAGATCTGAGGGGTGCCCATTGCCTCAAGTTTGGTCAGATGTATCTTAAGCATGGAGTATGTATAAGGGTAATGATTGGCAAAGTAGCAGACATCATCCTTATGGCGGAAGTTTATGCTGAAGGTCAGTGTATAATACGATTTTCCTTTTTCTCCCCCAGTGGCAATGGAACTTCTTGCAAATGTATTTTTATAGTAACAGATGTCTGTTCCCGTTCTGACCCAACCAGGCCTGCCGCCAATGGCCTCCTGCACAGAGTACATCAGCACATGCATGCCATAGATAAACTGGCTGTTTGACTTTTTACAGTTGATGATGTTGAAACGATACGTAACCCCGACACGCATGCCACTCACTGCAAAGTAAAACCAATGATGGTAGTGATTACTGTTGATATCTGCATTCAGAACAAGATCGTACTAATATTTCCTAACTTGAACAGCTTTCCTGAGGTTCCCTGACTGAAATTGAGAGTTGAACTTTAGAGATTCGCTGTTTTCTTCAATCATAGGAGTGGGATGATCAATGTCATAAACTACTTTATCAAAGATATCATTAGGATGAATCAGCCGCTCAATATCCTGAAATATGTTTGACCTCTGTAATCTGGGTAAGCCACTTCAGCATACTGTGGGACTGACTATGTCCCCTTCATCATCTCCACGTAAAGGTCAGGGTCATGTAGCGGCAGGAGCTGAGCTGTGTCTGGCACTTCAAGAACAGCACCTTCTCCTCCTTCATCTTCAGCACCCTCTGAGGCACATTCTGAACCCATGTTGCTGCCTCCCCCACCTGCCCGACGTATTGGGAGACCCCAAAGGATCAAAGGTGACTCAAGTTGTTGACTGGAGACCCTTCATGTTTGACCTTCTCAGACCCAGCTTCAGTATTTTGACTGCATTTGTCCTCTAGAAAAACACATTCCAGTTCCTGTTCTGTTAAAGGCCTTTGAGAGGGAGAACTGCAAAAAGGGGGTGGAGCAGTGTGTCCATCTGCAGCCAGACTGCTGGCATCCTCTTTCTTATCTTTGCCCTTGCTGAGGTCGATTGAGTTCAGATCCAGAGGTGTTTGAGAACCAGTGGGTCAGGGAGAGGCTAGACTCTGATGCTCTTTGACAGAGTTGCAAATCACTTCAGAATCTGGTATTTGCTTGGGGGACTCTTGAGCTGCGGACACTACAACCGATTGAGTGAACCAAGCTGATAATGATGAGAAGAGATGTGCTGATGAAGAAGTAAAGGAAAACCGAAGATTTAAAGCTGTACCCTTGAAAGTCTTCAGAAAGCTCTGAGAAGAACTTCTGCTAGATCTTCAGCTCCTCAAATGGGCGTCCAATGGTCCTTTTGGGATGTTACTTATTGAGATCCGTCTCTATGTCATCATTCAGGTTACACTGATCCTTTTCATCTTCGTCATTCTCAGTGTCTGTCTCTGCCTCTGGCTCCTCGTCATCGTTTTCATCTGCCACATCATCCACCCCAGGAGGCCGGCTGTATAGCTAAGCCAAAGGCCCACCAGGGGGGACATCAGGCAGCTGAAAGTGGAAGGCTGACTTTATAGTATGCAGAGGTAAACGATTCTTAGGAAAACACTCCGAGGCTTGAAGTGTTCACTAGTGGATCCAGTATCCGCACTGCTAGACACTCAATGGAGGAGATGAAAAAGGATTCTAATGCCGTCAGCAGACAAGGCAGAAGCAGCTTTGTGTTCTGTAGATTCTGTTTTATTACATTGACCATGATGTTCAGAGCTCCACTCAAACGTGCCTTTGCTCCAAACCTTCTGTCTTTCGGTCCAACCTTGGCCTGTAGTGAGTGAAGCTGCAGTTCCTCACTGGGAGGAAGCTCATTACTGGCAGAGATCAGAATCTGGAATAAAACTCCTGTTCCTCCTTTGGAAACAAACACTCCCACTATGCGGCCTCTGCCGATGAGCTCACTGAGGATGTACATGATGTTCAGAGTAGTCTGGACATCCCTGCTGTTCTCCAGAGAAGACAGGATGACCTCCCTTCCTCTGGAGCCTTTAGACATCACCTCTTTTCTGTTCTTCTCCTGTGTCTGTATGAGATGAAGGATCTTTGTAGTTACCTGTCTTGCCATTTCTACATCTCTCAGCTTGTTCATTTTTCTCCCACGTCAAAAGGTCATGTTTTCTGCATTAAAAAGAGCTGTGGTCCAGCTGAAGGTGGGCTGAGTCTGACTCAGAGATAAGGCAGACAGCTACTGTTTGCCTAAAATGTCCTGCTGATAGTTTGTAAGTTATTTGCTAGACCCAATGAGCTGTTTCTCTTTCTTTTTTTCCTTTGGTTCTTGGTTATCAACACAACAGTATGGCAGAGGAAGAATAGGTGGCACCTGGCAAGTCTTCAGTATGCTTGGAGTGCAGCGACAGAGGGGCAAGAGAGGAAAGCCAGTACTGCGTGTTGTGGAGAGAAAAAGACGACAAGATATTGTCCCCCTGATTGCACATCATGTGAGGATAAGACCAGATATACAGGTGCTGGTCATAAAATTAGAATATCATGAAAAAGTAGATTGATTTCAGTAATTCCATTTAAAAAGTGAAACTTGTATATTATATTCATACATTACATACAAACTCATATATTTCAGATGTTTATTTTGTTTAATTTTGATGATTACAAATGACAACAAATGAAAATCTCAAATTCATCATATCAGAAAATTAGAATATTGTGAAAAGGTTCAAAATTGATGGCCCCTGGTGCCACACTCTAATCAGCTAATTAACTCAAACCACCTGCAAAAGCCTTTAAATGGTCTTTCAGTCTAGTTCTATAGGCTACACAATCATGGGGAAGACTGCTGACTTGACAGTTGTCCAAAAGACGACCATCGACACCTTGCACAAGGAGGGCAAGACACAAAAGGTCATCGCTAAAGAGGCTGGCTGTTCACAGAGCTCAGTGTCCAAGCACATTAATAGAGAGGCGAAGGGAAGGAAAAGATGTGGTCGAAAAAAGTGTACAAGCAAGAGAGATAACCGCACCCTGGAGAGGATTGTGAAACAAAACCCATTCAAAAATGTGGGGGAGATTCACAAAGAGTGGACTGCAGCTGGAGTGAGTGCTTCAAGAACCACCACACACAGACGTATGAAAGACATGGGTTTCTGCTGTCGCATTCCTTGTGTCAAGCCACTCTTGAACCACAGACAGCGTCAGAAGCGTCTTGCCTGGGCTAAAGAGAAACAGGACTGGACTGCTGGTGAGTGGTCCAAAGTCATGTTCTCTGATGAAAGTAAATTTTGCATTTCCTTTGGAAATCAAGGTCCCAGAGTCTGGAGGAAAAGAAGAGAGGCACTTCATCCACGTTGCTTGAAGTCCAGTGTAAAGTTTCCACAGTCAGTGATGGTTTGGGGTGCCATGTCATCTGCTGGTGTTGGTCCATTGTGTTTTCTGAGGTCCAGGGTCAACGCAGCCACATACCAGGAAGTTTTAGAGCACTTCATGCTTCCTGCAGCTGACCAACTTTTTGGAGATGCAGATTTCATTTTCCAACAGGACTTGGCACCTGCACACAGTGCCAAAGCTACCCGTACCTGGTTGAAGGACCATGGTATCCCTGTTCTTAATTGGCCAGCAAACTCTCCTGACCTTAACCCCATAGAAAATCTATGGGGTATTGTGAAGAAGAAGATGCAATACACCAGACCCAACAATTCAGAAGAGCTAAAAGCCACTATTAGAGCAACCTGGGCTATCATAACACCTGAGCAGTGCCACAGACTGATCGACTCCATGCCACGCCGCATTGCTGCAGTAATACAGGCCAAAGGAGGCCCAACTAAATACTGAGTGCTGTACATGCTCATACTTTTCATGTTCATACTTTTCAGTTGGCCAACATTTCTATAAATCCTTTGTTTTTATTGGTCTTCAGTAATATTCTAATTTTCTGATATGATGAATTTGAGATTTTCATTTGTTGTCATTTGTAATCATCAAAATTAAACAAAATAAACATCTGAAATATATGAGTTTGTATGTAATGTATGAATATAATATACAAGTTTCACTTTTTAAATGGAATTACTGAAATCAATCTACTTTTTCATGATATTCTAATTTTATGACCAGCACCTGTATATATATATTTATGAATATATATTTATGAATATATATTTATTCATTCATATATTTATTCATTCATATGCTGTATATTTATGTTATCCTACACTACTACACAATTATTAGGCTACCATCAAGGACATGAATGAATTTATACAGGAAATGAACATTTGCCAGGAAGCTGTTTATGCAAAGAAAGAGCTTCATTAAAACAAACACAACTATATACAACGCGTATCCAAACACATGCGTATCCAAAAATTACAAGTCCGTGAACTGTCCGTTTGCCTCCTCTGGGTTGGAGGTAACTGGCAGCATTCCCTCCGAGGCAGGTCCGATGTGCAGACGCCTACTGTGCGTGGCCCTGTACTTCGGCATCGCTTCTAACCGGGACTGGAGCTTAACACAGAGTTCAGTGAGATCCGGCCTACGAAATGGCGGCGACCGTACAATCCATCCAGAGACACCGCCAACGACGCCATCTTCTTCGTCGGACATGAGGTCGACGGTGGCGGACTTCCAGAGTTCCACTTCCTCATCTGCTAGCACACTCTGCCTCGCTTTCAGCAGCTGAAAAAAAACACAATGAATCAGCGCACTGCCTATGGACACAACACATCTTGTATGGACACATCTATCAATGCACCTGAAAAATAGTCACCAAATAAAGTCTTACCCTCTTTCTTCTAGCCCGACTCCGAGCAGATTGCTTGGCAGCCTCCGCACGCAACGTGTTCTCAGGCTGCGTATATCTGAAGCTCCTGCGTACCGTCTCAAAATACGTCTTACAGGCAGCTGGAAAACAATTAAATGAGAGTGGTATGAATAAAAAATCAAACGCAAGTCACACTAACAAGGAAGGAGAAAACATTAAAACAAGTCACTTACACACAATGTCGTCTTTATCAACATCGTGCAAATCTGGACTTGCTGATATGGCTCCGAGCAAATAGGAGGTCACCGCCTCATTGTGAGGCGACAGTAGTCTGTGCTTTTTTTGAATGAACTTGTTCTCTACTCCCAAACTCAGCATCTCTTTTCATTCCTCTAATAAGAAGTTTCTTTTGAATGGATTTGATTAAAGTTTAAGTCCCTCGGTATAAAATAAATATTTTGATGGAGATGAGAAATCTGCTTCCTCGTTGGGGAATAACCAATAGTTTGGATCCAATCATTTAAATAAACTGTGTTAGTTTTTTTTTTAATATACAGTATAAGAATTGTGCTATAATTTCTAGTCACCGATCTGTTGCTGCTATATTTTAATTTGACGAACCGGAATTTGTCAATGTTCTTTTTCCTGTTTGGTGCGATTGCAATTGCGGATCTTGACCCGGCCGGACCTTATGACCACAGTGTACCAATCTTCTGATGGCTACTTCCAACAGGATAATGCGCCATGTTATAAAGTGAATCATCTCAGACTAATTTCTTGAAACTTTTCCACTTAAGTAATTGTGAATTGAGCATATTGACAGACATTTTATTTTTTCTCTTAAATACAAATTTTTTTTTTTAATAATTACTGCTCTAAATGTATTGCTCTGTCAGCTAAAGATCTGTTTTGGTCTCTATACTTTAATTAAATAAATCAATTCAAGCTAAAATGTAAGAGTCTATACTTAGCCTGATCTCTTTGTATCAGAGATTTTCTTACCTTTTAGAAAAATGTCACTTGGGGTAAAACTCCCCCTGCAACCCTGATTTGCATTTGTATAGCTCACAGCATTTTCATTTACATGTTAAAGCCTCCCCTAGAATTCCATGGGGGGGAGGCATGGGGGGAACACTGCCTAAGAAAGTCCACGTCAATTTCTGACAATTTACGGGAGTTTTCGGCGAAGCCTGCAAATTGCCGTAAACTGCCGCTAACCTGAAGTTCCACGACAATCTACAGTGCGGCATATTGACGAAAATCCCACTTTTCATGCAGTGTTATTTGGTGACTATTTTTCAGGTGCATTGATAGATGTGTTGTGTCCATACGCAGTGCATCCCATCGCATTGTGCTGATTCATTGTTTTTTTTTTTTTACAGCTGCTGGAATCGAGGCAGAGTGTGCTAGCTGATGAGGAAGGGGAACTCTGGAATGGCCGCCGCCATTTCGTAGGCCGGATCTCTCTGAACTCTGTGTTAAGCTCCGGTCCCGGTTAGAAGCGATGCCGAAGTACAGGGCCACGCACAGTAGGCGTCTGCACATCGGACCTGCCTCGGAGGGAATGCTGTCAGTTACCTCCAACCCTGAGGAGGCAAACAGACAGTTCACGGAGTTGTAATTTTTGGATACGCATGTGTGGGCAGATCCTCGCGTTGTATATAGTTGTGTTTGTTTTAATGAAGCTCTTTCTTTGCATAAACAGCTTCCTGGCAAATGTTCATTTCCTGTATAAATTCATTCATGTCCTTGATGGTAGCCTAATAATTGTGTAGTAGTGTAGGATAACATAAATATACAGCATATGAATAAATAAATATATGAATGAATAAATATATGAATGAATAAATATATATTTTTATATATATATATATATTTATTAATTTATGTAAATTTATATGTAAATATATATATATATATGCCAACCAATCACGAGCGACTTTACTTGTTTAAAAAGAAGTGGTTCCGTCCAATACTCAGTAAGAAAATTAAAGCCTGGCGTGGCCACGTGTGGTTTTGCTGCCAATCACGAGCGATTTTACTTGTTTGAGAATAGTGGTTTCAGCCAATACTGAGTAGGTTATTCAAGCCAGACCTGGCCAGCCGCGCAGGTTCGCTGCATTCATATGCTAATTAGGGCCATTAGTACAGCTGATCGCTCTCCACACACGTCAGAGTCCGTTCCCGACAATTTGTGGCACTGACAACGGGAACAAGCGCGGGTTGCAAATTGTTGGAAACTGACAAAAATCAGGGAGATCTGCGGGAATTTACGAGAGTTTACGGGGACGAAAATCTCACTTTTCATGCAGTGGATCTACCACACTCTACGTCTAAAAACCATGTGGCACTCAGCTCTGCAGTGAGAGGGAGCGGCTCTCACTCGTCTATATGGAAGCCAAACGAGTAGAAGAGGAATATGAAGCTCGCTAGGGTGAAACATGCTGCCTTGGCAGTTTGTGCAATTTAGTGCTGAAAGCCCTAAAAGAAAAAGGGACAACATATTTGGACAAAGACATAGCCGAGCAAATGTGGCTACTACGGTCTGTTAATTTTACAGAAAGAACTACATTTCACCCACACCCTGTCATGGTTTTGTGTTTACATTTGAGAGGAAGAAGAAGAATCCTTGTTTGGGAACTGAGCGATTTGCCTACGCCCACCTTGTGACGGTTGACTGAATTTCAAACATGTTTGATTTTCTCCCAAACTTATGTTTCCTGATCGGAGCTGGTCCTGAGAGGCTAATCGCCCTCTTTACCCCCTGAACACTACATGACGCACGAGGCACAATCAAGCTGAAAGTCGGCCTGATCAAAAAATCAGTGCAGTTGTCATGAAGCGGTGTTTGTATGGAGGACCCCAATGCAGAGACCAGTTGGCAGAGGTGAATTAAAGTCGGTTTATTTAAAGTTCACAGATCCAGGGGCAGGAATCAAAGTCCAACAGAAAACAACTAACGCACCTGAACCAAGGAGACATCAGGGGTAAACCAAAACTAGGAGCCAGGGAGAGACGAGGTACACAGACAGAATTAGACGAGATGTTAGACGAGGATCCAGCAAACAGGAACTGAAGAGGGAGGGCTTTTAAAGGGGACAGAGACAAAGAGAGAGCTAACGAGGGAATTGAAAACAGGTACAGGCAGAACAGAAAAACAGAGCAAGGGAGGACACAAGAGGGCAGCAGAGGACAACAAATGGAAAACCAAGAAAAACAGGAACAAACAGACCAAGACTCTGACAGCAGTCCTCATTCCACTGGCATAACGTTCTGAAGGACTGGTGTGGACATGTCCCCACCAACTTTGAAAAGGTCGGGGACATGTCCACACCAATAATTTGTACATTTGTGTTCAGCTCATTTACTTTAGCCAACAACAGTAACCTCAGGACGCGTCCGGCTGTGTGTGTTCTGAGTGTTTTTAGTCAGCGTTTCTGTCTCACTATCCCGCTGCTCCTGAGTCCCGCCTACTCATATAACATCATTGGATCCTATGTCCATGGCTCCATGTCTGTCACTTTATGATAGAACATGATTGGCGGTTGCTATTCACCACGTCATCAGTAGCTACGTGATTTGAGGAGAGACGACACACAGTAGCCCTCATTAATATCAACCAGCAGCTATTTCAGGTTTTATTCCGAATAAAAAAATAGTAGACGGGTTGGTTTAAAAAAAAAAAAAGATGCCACCGAAAAAGTCGTCAGACATATGGAGCTTTTTTAACACAAAAAAAAGCAACGGAGTGTAAGTAACCTTGAAAATTAGTATTGTAATGCAATAAGTTTATCAAAATCAGGTGTTTAAATAGGGTTGTTTTTTTAGTCACAGTTTTTTTCTTGTTTTTATTTGTTATTAATGTTGCTGATGTTTCTGTGCCATTACAAAAGAGCCACTTAAAGGAACCAGTCTATCTGTACATTATAATATTTTTATTTTGTAACTGTTGCATTCTCAGCAATATGAAAGCTCTGAATAAATGTATGGCGTTCAAATTTGTGTTTGGGCTTATTTTTAGCTAAATACAATAACCTAACAAAAGCTTTTAAATCCTGTAACTGCAGGTTCATCATCCTCAACACTTATAGCAGTGGTAACCAATTAAAAACCAGCGGTTATCCAATAAAGAAAATCATCAACCAGTAAAGGTCTGGAAACATTTTTAATGATCTGTTAGTATAAGCAGATCATTGCAACAACACTGAAATAAAATAAAGCGGTTTATGAATCCAAAAAATAAAGAAATTTCTTGTATTTTAAATTCTAAAGTGTTTTTTTTAAGTAGGGAACAACAATAGTTTGGTATACAGACATTTTTTCTGGCTTAATGAGAGCAGTGGGCTTTAAGCTGCCCTGCAAGGCTTCAAACCTGAGTTTAAATGGAGACAAAGCCATTCTCAAGCACATATCAAGGTGCTAATTTTGAGCCTGGATCCATATTTATTTTTGATTCTGTTCATGTTGGAGAATCCTGCTTCACAGCAGCAGGTTGGACCAAACATACTTTAAATGTTCAGCTCAGGTCAAGATCCTCTCTTGCAATCGCACCAAACAGGCGCGAAGATCCGGGTTGTCAAATTAAAATATAGTAGCAACAGATCGATAATTACAAATTAAAGCATAATTCTTACATATTTCAAAAAACTAACACTGTTTATTTAAAAGATTGGACGCAAACTATTGGTACTTCAACAGACCAGAAAGCAGATTTCTCATCTTGATCAGAAACCGCACATATGCTGGATGCTGATGGGGATTTTTTTTTAATATGTCATATTAAATTAAGCGTTCATTTCTGCATGTTTTGCTCCTACGAAATTAATGATATCGCTCTCCTCGAGCTTCGAGGTTAAGTAAGCAATACAAGAGGAACAGCGGAGGCTGTAGGCTTTGCTTTGCGCAGGCGGTCTGGCGCGCTGCAGGGCAGAGCGGAGATGGCGGATGTGGGATTTCGGAGTAACAGGAGATGCGGCGCAAGTGATGTTTAGACACTGTTGTCAGACAACTTGAGGTAATTTAGAAATGTTTTAAATCAGGTTAAGTCCAGATTAGCCAAGCCAGCAGGCGGGTCCGGAGCCAGACCACGGTCCGCTAATCCGTGACCTCTGCCTTATAGTGTCCCCACCAACTTTCATTCAAAAGTTACACCCTTGCCTCATTCCCTCCTCATGTATGCTTCTCCCTGACATCTCCTATTTTTGGTTACCTGTTTATTATTTCTGGATTTGTGCTTCTGTTACCATCTACATCTATAGTAAATCTGCAAGAAATCATCTCTGCATTTGAGTCCTAGCTAACCACTAAACCTGAGTGATGGGTTAGGGATAACCGCTTAGAGGATGTAAGTATTCAACTAATTCTTTTTAGTTGAAGACATGGTTGATGCTTTTAGCTAAATAATAATCTAATACATCGGTTGGACATATGCAAGACTTTTATTTACATTAAAATATCCTCTAACCTTGCAGCTTGGGCTGTTGGAAGAACAGTTTAGCTGTAATTACGGATAAACCTGCAGTAGGTATTGGCAAAACCTAGGAAACATTGGAGCTGCTTGCGAGACTCAGGAGTAGGCCAGTCCAAAACAGCCTTAATTTTTTCCTCAGTGGGTCTTACCTGTCCGCCCTCAAGGATAAATCCCAGGAAGGAAACAGATGGTCTGTGGAATTCACATTTCTCAGCTTTCACAAATAGTTTGCTCTCGAGAAGATGTTGAAGGACCTGGCGGACATGGATCTTTTGCTCAGAAAGGTTCTTGGAAAAAATAAGGATGTCATCAATATAAACAAAAACAAAGATGTTCAAAAAATCTCTCAGAACGTCGTTGACCAGGGCCTGGAAGGAAGCGGGAGCGTTAGTTAAACCAAAAGGCATTACCAGGTACTCAAAGTGTCCAATGGGAGTTTTGAAGGCGGTTTTCCATTCGTCTCCCTCCCTTATGCAAAGTAGGTGGTAGGCGTTTCTGAGGTCCAGTTTAGTGAAAACTTTAGCTCCTTGGACGGGTTCAAAAGCTGAGGACAAAAGGGGCAACGGGTATTTGTTTTTTGACTGTGATCCGATTCAAACCTCTGTAGTCTATACAGGGCCGAAGGGATCCATCCTTCTTCCCCACAAAGAAGAGGCCCGCTCCAAGGGGTGAAGATGAGGGACGGATTATGCCGGTAGCTAAAGGCTCCTTAATGTACTTCTCCATTGCCTCCCTCTCAGGCTTGGAAATGTTGAATATGTGACTGCCGGGCAGAGGTGCTCCAGGAAGCATGTCAATGGAACAGTCGTAAGGTCTGTGGGGAGGCAGAGAACAGGCTTTGGATTTGCTAAATACCTGGTAGAGGTCATGGTAGTCGGCAGGAGCGGAAGAAAGATCAATGGTGTCTGACTCACTAGAGTCCTGAACCTGGAAACATGGGGGAATTGCAGATCTGAGACAGTTTGAATGACAATAAACGGACCATGAGTCCACATGTCTGCTGGTCCAATTTATAGTGGGATTATGAGCCTGGAGCCATTCAAAACCCAGGGTTAAAGCAGAGTTAGCATTCGGGAAAACAAAAAATGAGATGTTTTCGATGTGGTTACCAGAAACGGTTAGTTGTAGAGGGATAGTCTGGTGGGTTATCTGAGGCAGATCTCTGCCATCCAAAGCAAAAACACGAAGGGGAGTCTGTAGAGGAATAAGCTCTATTCCCATCTGTTGAGCAAAAGTAGAGTCAATTAAATTCTCTTCACAACCAGAATCAATCAGGGCCGATAAGGAGACAGATCTATTGTTCAAAAGCAGGGAGGCAGGAAGGAGAAGAAAAGGCTAAGAGTGTAAGATCTTCTGGTCCACCAGTAGCCCTCTCTCTACTGGTGAACCCTGGCTTTTCCCGGACACTGCCGATCTGCATAGGTTCAGGCGGTGGTGAATTAACAGGTTGCTCAATGGGAAAACTATTAGGCAAAGGTTTGGAAGGAGCTATTTTACTACTCCTTTCCTTAGCATGGGCTCGAATCCGATTATCCAAACGGATTGAGAGGTTTATTAATTCTTCGAGTGAATCAGGTTCATCTAAGGTGGCTAGTTCGTCCTTGATCGAATCATTTACGGCATGAGCGAAAACCCCCTTAAGGGCTACTTTATCCCAGCCATATTATGGCAGCTGCCATAATATGGAAATCGATGGCGAAATCAGAAACAGATCTCTGTCCTTGTTTTAAACACAATAGCTCACGAGAGGTTAGAGATTTGTCTGTTTCTTGGTTGAAAGTTAACTTGAACTCCTTGATAAACTGATCAAAAGTGCAGCCATAACTGGAGGATGAGGAAAATCTTACCTCAGCCCAGTCCAAAGCTCGGTCAGTAAGATGTGAGATAATATACGAGATCTTTGTAGAATCCTGGAGAAACTTACTTGGAGCGTGGTTGAATTGAACAATGCATTGCATGAGGATATCCATGGAACTTCTTGTGATCTCCATCAAACCTGGGCGGATTAGCCAGCTGACACTCAGAATGGGGGGAAACAAAAACCGCTTGGTTAGCTTGCTGCGGGGCTAGCTCACCGGCTGGGCCCGAAGCCTGGAGAGAGACACTGACAGCCTCGGTTAAATTAGTCACTCGACTGTTAAGATCAGACAGTTGGTTACTAAGAACGAGGAAATGGTTGTGTTTCTGGATCTCAACTTGTTGAAGGCGAAGGGCTCTCCGAGTGGCTTCTGCTGGGTCAACGGTTTGGCCAGAGTATTCGGTCATGATGTTACAATGTTCAGACCCAAATGCTGAAAACAGAACAGAGAGACCAGGGAAAAGGTTTAATTGGTTTTATTGAAGAGGTTAAACAGAGGGAGAAGTGTTGCTCTGAACACTGCTCAACCGGAACTGTAAAGTGAGGGTAGGACACAGCGGTTAGTTCAGGCTCAGTGGGGAATTTGACTCGTGAACCTGGAGAAGAGGATTTGGTTGCCGACTCACGTTTCCAGAGAAGTTGTTGAATCCTTGACTCCTGTCTGTGTGCTGTAGTTCCAGTGTTTGTCTGATTCGAAACTGTACTTGAATGGGTCATAGTGGAGAATAATCCCTTTCTCAGTGAGAAGCTCAAACGATCTCTTGGAGAAAGTGGATCCAAACCTCCTGTTTGAACCCCAGCTCAGTTTGAAGCTCAGTTAATCATTCCAGGCAGAGAAGGTCTGAGAAATCCAGTTTGCAGGATGACTTCCTGTCGAGAGGCAAAAACAAAGTTAAACTCAGGTTGACAAAAACTCAGTCTTACTCAGCAAAACTCAGCTTGGCTAGAGTACCCAAAACTGGCAAACACTCTGGCGTCGAAGTAGTGGCAGTCAGCAACTTAAGAGCACTCCGTTAACGAGGAAACCATCACAAGGTGTGTGAGGAGGCGGACCAGAACCAGGCGCCTCCTGGTGGATGAAGGGAGACAAACACAAAGACAGGAGTCCTGACATAAAGTGCCACATTGTGGGATAAATAAAGGATTAGCTAATGTTAGCACACTTAGATAACACATTTTTTAATGTGATAAATGTACTGGGTTCTTTCAAGAACTTAATTAAACTTTCTGAGTGGGCTTCAGTAACATTTAGGAACATTTAGGATGAATTAGAGCAGGGACAGTGAGCTAGACCTTCTCCAAATGGATTCTAGAAAAAGATGGGTCCGAACTCCTGCATTGGCTGCTGAACCTTGAAGACAGATGAAGCTGTTGAATCTAGAAAGGGTTTGATCCAGCTTCATATCTTTATTTAATGTTATTTTTGTCAGTATGATGTGCTGGGGCACCACATCGGGGGGGAAAGTTAGGAAGACTCTAAGGGCCCTTGATTGAGGTGGGGCCCAAAAGAAGAAAATATATGTCCCAATAGATGTTTCAAATATAAAAAGAGTAGCAGTAAAATAGATAATTTCTATGTTCTCCCTCATTTTTCACCAGTAAATAGTGACCCAAAGCATGAATAAATTGAGCAAGTTTTTTAGCCACCAGTATATGGGTAATTCCATGGAAAGTGTTAAGATTGGACCTCTGAATTTAGAGGTTTTTGATCATAAACCTTTTTGTTCTTTTTTTAGTTTCATAGCCTATAGAACATGCAACACTTGCAATAAAACATATTTTTCAAGCTCAGACACTATTTTCTGAGAGTATTTTAGCACATTATATCCGGAGATCAGAGTTTCTTTTTCCACTCCGTCACAGGACAAAGGTTAATAAATTCAAAGGTAATTTTAGATAAAAGTAAGACAGACAAAATGTTATTCACTTCAGAAAGTGTCTTTTTGTTCAAAAATACCAATAGTTAGTTTAAAGTGTTTCTTTATGTTTTTATTTGATGTACAGCATTAAAAAATAAATGTACTGTGCAAGAGATCATACTTTCTTTGCTAAAATTTACAGTCTGACTTCAGAATCTACAATGAAACTTACATAATATCTACATTATTGCAAATATAAACTATGTGTATAATTGCTTTGAACATAAATGACCTTTTTGTAAAATAAAAATCCATCTGTGATGGGGTGGAATATAGTGTGACGGAGTGGAACTCTGTGACGGGATGGATTGGACAGATCTAAGAACTGCACAATTTCAATTTCATTGTTGCTCAAATTTGGTAGATATTATTCAGGCCAAAATTAATGACAGACACAGACAGAAATAACCACTGTTTTATTTAAGAACCGCTCCTCAAAAAAAAAAAGCATATTTAACTTTTTTGTGTTCTGATAATTTTCCTTTGTAGAAATTTTGCAATAAAACCTACAGTGAAAATGTAAACGATACTTTTCAGTGCATCCTGATAGCAGTTCTTTCATGGGGTCCCAGGCAGAGCCCCTGATGTGTCATTTTTCTCTTTTGCTTTTTAGGCCTTAGCTTTGCTGCTGATGTGATGCTAAAGTCTCTGCTGCCCCTTAGCTGTTTATTAAAGGTCTTCTTTGCAGACTACGACTGTGGTAACAACACATTTCACTGTCATTATCTACTTATCAAGAGCTCTAAATGTGAAACCACGGTCTCAGAAGGTTAAAGGACTCCTGGTCATATATGAACTCCAATCGTTCATCTCAAACCTTTCTGCTGTTTTTCTCCCGGCTAAATCTAAAAGATAATCCTTGTCATCCACTAGAGGGCAGTGTGGTTTAAACTTGGATGAATGTTTCTCTTATGTTTGGGAATTTGCTCATCGTCGATTCTTTCATCCAATAAATTCACAGAAATTTGGCTTTTCATTCCATCCCTTCTTTATGCTTTTCATGTGAATGTTTCTTGATCAATGTAACGTTTGTGTCTTTGTCTTCATGTTGGACAGCTCTCTGGTCCATCATAGAGACACACAGGGCGAAGAACCAACTCTGTGAAACTCAGACGGGAGTCCTCTTTCTGCCACTGCCATGTGGTGGTTTGTATGTCCAAACTTTATTCCCATCCACTTTATAAGGTTTGGTCTATCATTCATGACAACTTTAAAGACAGAAAAATGTTTTCGCTTCAAACTAGTTTACCTAGTTTTCCATGCTATCGCTATTTCCAGAGGTTAGGACTCCTACATATTTGGTGCGACACTGGTAATCTTATAAAGGCTAATGTCTTCTGACGCTTGACTTGCCTGAAGCATTGTTTTTGCCTATTTAAAAAGTCCCTCAAATCGCGTTTTCTTTGCCGCTTGGCCGTGATGCTGTTCAGAACACCGTCAACTGCTCCACAGGTTGAGCCACTGAGGTCAAAAATGAAATCACTAGTGCCCTCTTGGCCACCGTAATTTGGTCAGGCTACCCATAAGCCCACAGCCTGCCAAATGTTGAAAGGGCAATACTATTGCCACTACTGTTAATATATAATAGAGATTTTATACATTCAGTGATAAAATGTCACAGTGGATGGTCATACAAGAAGGGGATGATTTTAAGATTTTTTTAACTTGAGTACTGATCATAACCCCCCGAACCCCCCAGGAATCCAGGTCATTAACAGAGTAATCATACAGGGTCACCATTGATTCATCTTTAAAAAAAACATTACTTATTGACATTGAAAACATTACATAAAAAACAGCAGCTGGTTCCGATCTGTTCCTAAACCATCCGTACCGTCCAAACGTCAGTAATGAAGTGTAATGTCCCACCGATGCAGCGTAGCCTCAAACGTTTCCACCTTCATACAGAGTTCAGAAGCAGGAAAATCATCGTTACGCATTCGCCTCTTACAACTGATCCTACTTTCCACACTCATCTTCCTCTCTTCATCTTGTTTTCTTTAAGGTCTCCAAGGTTCTTGCTAGAACCTCATGGTCCTCTTCTCAAAGTGAGTCCATTTCGATCTGATGTTGACAAAGAGAACAGAGACTCGATTACAGCAGCCTTATAAATCAGGGGGGTTGAAGCATCCAGGCTGAACAGGAAGCATGAAAACATCTCAACATGTAGTGAAATGGCTGTGACCTCCTTCATTGTTGGGTTTATTCCACAAATATTCAGGTGGGTTAAGCTGAGGTTTTGTTCAATTTTCATCTATCTAGCTATCATAAAAAAAAAGAACATAGTGTGTCTAATCTACTACCACAGGATGGAAAACGGAAAACGCTATATTTAGCGACTTTTCAGATCCCTCTAGCCATTTCATTACAAAAAGCTCCTAGCGCCAAATCTAGCGACTTTTTTCTGCTACTGGAGACTTTGTAGACAGCATCTAAAAGCAGAGAACTCTGCTCTCCAGAGCAAGTAGATTAGTAACCCCGCCTCCTGCTCTCCTCTATCTTGTCTGCTGTCATGATTCATGCAGCTATTATTTCATCCAAATGAAAAATGGAGAACAGAGAAGCAGATCATGGCTTGTCTGCAGTGAAAAGAAGGACTGGGTTGTTTACTTTTGCCTTTTTGGAAACAGAGGAAGGAGAAATCAGCTAAGTGAGCTTAATGCCTGGAAAAAAGCTTTCATTCCTTTTGAGACAGCATGAAAAGTCAGCTGAGAACAAAACAGAGAGGAAAACAACAAGAAAAGGGACAAAACCTAGAACAGATAATGGATGTCTATTCTACTAACATTTCTCTATCTGTAAAATGGGTCTATTTTATGTGTTGTCTTTACAAGTCAGAGGGCCCCCTTCCTAAATCCGCCCCTGGTCCTGCGATCTCTTTTAGAGGCCAACAACTAAAGAAGACTGAAATACATGTGGGCGTAATGAAGAGCATTCTGTTCAAATGATCTGAAAACATCAGATGTCAGTTTGAAAAACAAACCCCGACTGGCTAATGTGTCAAGGCCAACCGGACGCCACATCGTTGATGAAAACGTTCAATCTAGAGAGATCAGTAAGAATGAAAACGGAGAAGTGAAGCAGCAGGCTGGTCCAGTTTAGCAGCTGCCCTGGAAGATCTCGTCCTGGTTCTCAAGGCATCTCTGAGCTCCTGGAAAGTCTGAGGGGTGACCATCAGCTGGTGGCACCACATAGCTCTAGGTCAGGAGAACATGGTGGACCGTCAGTGGTATCAGTTCCTTCACCCTCCAGAATCTGTGTACTCTTTCCACATAAATTCGGCTGCTTTCATGGACAGGACGAAACTGGGACCCACTGGGCCAGAGCAGGGTCTACCAGTCCTCTAAGGATTTTATCCTGATAGGTGAAGGCTGTGACGTTTCACGTCCCTACAGCCAGAAACTGTGTGTGCATACCAGGGAATACAAGTGGCCGAAATGAGTTTCCGTCGCAGGGTGGCTGGGCGCACCCTGCCAGATCCGTAGAGGAGCTCAGTTACCTGGGAGGAGCTCAGAGTAGCGTCGTTGCTCCTCCACGTCAAAAGGAGCCAGCTGAGGTGGATCGAGCATCTATTCTGGAGAAAGTCATCTTTTCACTATTTCGTTCATTAATTTATAAAAATCTTACTTTCTTCAAAAAAAATTTTGTTTGGCAATTAAATATTTGGTTTTTTAAATAAATATTTAATTTGGAGCTAAATATTTATTTAAAAAAGCTAAATATTTTGTTTGGAGCTAAATATTTATTTCACACACTAAATATTTATTGGCAAACTACATATTTATTTAACAAAGTACGATTTATATAAATGAATGAATCACATAGGGGAAAATAATTTAAAAAATAAACCCCTTATTTTTCTCTTAAAATACGCTAAATAACCATAAATATTGCTCCTTATTTTTTGACGGCTCATCTTTACAAAGGACGCCCCATACTATATGGGGGAAGAGGTTTTAAAAGTAGTTAGGGAGGTCAATGCATAATTAGGTGTGGGAGTCATCAGAGGAGAGGAAATGGATTCGGGAGTAGCTCATCCAGAGAAAAATTTAGAGTTCATGAGCGGTTACAATCTTTTTCCAAGAAAAACCGAAATGTCTGAGGGTCAGTGCTGTTTGAAAACAGAAAAAGAGCTATCTTTACCTGCATGCTAAAGCCAGAGGTCTGGTTTGTTCCTGTGGTCTAGGGCAGCCATGGAGCTCCTGCTTCTTCCACCTTTATCCATGTGTTCTTCACCAGGCCTGTAAGGAAAAGGTTTGCTTAACCACAAATCTATTATTTAGAAGAGCTGTCTGTCGTCCTGGTTACAGCCTGTAAAACGGACTGCACTTAAACACATCAGGATAATATTTTACTGCCGTCTTTGATGGACAGGTGCACCCTCTGCAGATCAAAACATAATTTAGTCATTGTCACACATATTAACCAAAACATCTCAACAAGGATTCCTTTGGTAAACCAGAAGGAGAAGATTTCTCCCTAAAGTTTACAGTAACCTGGACATGCATGCTTTAAAACAGAACTCCATTCTCTATTCTCCCACTCTATAGAATCTGTTAGTTCAATCTCTAACGTTCTGCTCTCTCTGCTTTTTCTCATAGTAGCTTCATCTCGTCTGTTCCTGTTTGGCTCTGACTCCATCCTGGAGAGAAATATCAGCTGTGCTGCTGCCATCAACACCTTTGTTTTATAGATGTTGTAAATCGGCATGTTTTTCAGTGTAGTCCTGTTTCTCTGACTGTGACTCACTGGATGTGCTCTCTTCATCCTCTGACATGGGAGCTGGTTGGAGCTTGTCTGCCTGGCTGTGTGTTTCATGGATGAGGCCACCTTTTACAGTTGCTTTTGTATCTCTTCTTCTTTTTCTATGTCTGCTTCTGCCTCCTTGAACCCCAGTCAGCCTCAGCAGATAGCTGCTCACACTGAGCCTGGCTCTGCTGGAGGTTTCTTCCTGTTAAAAGGGAGTTTTTCCTCTCCACTGTCGCTACAAGCATGCTTAGTGTTAGGGATTGCCTTTGAGTCAATGCAATCAACTGGTTTTCCTTAGATAGAAAACTTGGAGTTGATTTGACTGGATGATCTGGTGAACTGTAAAGTGCCTTGAGATGAGGTTTTGTGAATTGGCGTTATAGAAATAAACTGAATTGATTTCAACATTTAAATCATTTTAAGAAGCAGTGGATCATAATGATTTGACTTAGTTGAAACATTGACGGTGATGTTCAGAGAGAAAATGAAGGTATCCAAACATTCAGCAGTCTATTAACAAGTCAATGTTTGAACGATATAACATCTAGTTTCTGCTGAACTCTTTGATTTGGGCTCAGCTCTGCTGCTCCGCATGGCTTTGCATTTTCTAATGAATCCTGCAGCGCAGCCATGTCTGAACATTCCTCCCAGCATACCAAAGGTCTAACTCTAACCGTCCTCTGGTTCAGGCAGGAGGGGGGCTATAGCAACCTTTCATCAGATCCCACCACTGTACCAGTTTTAAAGCGAAGGAAGCCCATTGGTCGGCCTCGCAGAGGTCCCTGACCTCCTGGAGACAGTGAAGCTAATAGCTTTCTTTATCTCCATCTGCCAGAACCTGTCTCTGCTCTGAGCCCATGACTTGCTGAATGCCTTCTATTAACTGTGATGAACTGACATGCATTCCTTCTCCTTTCCTTAAGCTCTTTTTTAGAGAACAAAGGGAACCAGCTCCTTTTTAAGGGGATTTTAGCAGCCGTGGGTCACCTGGGAGGAGGACTGGAATCTCCCTAAAAATGAAACAAATAAAGAGAAATAGGTTTCTTATCATGGTCCTTGGGTTTATCGGTGTGTTTGACCTTTCTCAGAACAGAGGATCTTTGCTAGTGGTCGGCCTAACCACTGTCTGCTCCCGCCTGGTCTGATCAGACTGTTGGAGATGTTGGACTGCCAATGTTCACCTGATGATCGGTCTTCTTGGTAGACCCAAGCCTCCATGTTTTCTAATTGGGATTCTTTGCTTCCCCCTAAAGCCGTGCATACACTGTACGATATTTTCAATCGTTGCACGCAGCTACAGCTCACACTGTACGACGAAACCTCAGGGTTTAAAAGTTCACAGCTCACTATGTTTGTTCTCACACTGCAACGCAATGCTCTGATGCGATCTACCTGCTCACACTGTACGTCTAAAAACCATGAATGTCTCCGCTCCGCAGTGAGATGGAGCTAATCGGACTTGTCTATCCAAAAGCCAAACAAGTAGAAGAGGAATATGAAGCTCACTAGAGTGAAACGCGCTGCCTTGGCAATTTGTGCAATTTTGTGCTAAAAGCCCTAAAGAGAAAAGGCGTCGACGTATTTGGACAAATACATGGCTGAGCAAACGTGGCTACTACGGTCTGTCAGTTTGACAGAAATAATTCCATTCACTCACAACCCCGCCATGCTTCTGTGTTTTCCTCTGAGGAAGAAGAAGAAGAATACTTCATTTCAAATATGTTTGATTTTCTCCCGACCTTATGGTTCCTCATTGGGAGGTGGTTGTGAGAGGCTGATCGCCCCTTGTTACCCCCTGTACACTACATGATGCATGTTCAGGCTGAAAGACAGCCCAATCGAAAAATTCTCACATGACTGGAAAATCGGCCGGAAAAGGAAAAAAACGTCCCCGCTTTAAGTGCCGCTCACCCTGAAAGTAAACGTGGCCTAACTGAAAAGTCACTCCCTATGGAGGGAGCCAGTGGGGAGAGGCCCACCCAGGAAGGATCATCATAGTGAATGAGATGAAGGAGGAGCCGCTGTGTTCTGGACAAGCTAAAGGTGAGAGACACCTGACTATCTATAAAAGACAAAAATGGAATCAACAATAAAGGCATAAATAATCCTCAAGTGTCTAAGCATGAAAACACAATTTTCATGCCTGTTTGGTTTGCAGACTTCTTCTCTTTGGCTGTTCTAGTCAGTAGAGCCTGATTATTGGATATCAATTAAATATATTTTTGTAGACTATTGTGATTTGTTATTAAATATGGATTTTTTTCAATCATGTCGTCTCAGTTTGGTCGTCCTGTAGTGGAACCCTTGCTGTTTTAAAGTGCTATATAAATAAAGTTTAGTTTAACAGAAAAGATTTGTATGGAGTGGCATAGCCAAGTTTGCTATGGTGGATGTGAAAAGGGACCTTTGGACGTAATAATATGACCTCAGTTTCAGCAAAACATGATTCAGAACAGATTCCAGATTTCCTCTGAATTAAAAGCAGTAGAGACAGACCCTCTATATAGACATTCTGGGCGACCCTAAGCAGCACAGTAACCATTTCCTACCTGTAGAGCTGAGGACAGGATAGCTTCAGTGAAGCGGGAGTTAATCCCAGTCTGCTCTGGTTCCTCTCTTTGGTTTTCCTCACCAGGTCTCGGCCCCATGTGTAGATTTCACCGAGCTTAAATGAAGACAGGCCCAGGATAAGTCATGTGTCATGAGACAAACTTCCTAGTTCTTCAAACTGATACGACAACTGAAGCTTTCTAATCTCTGGGGTTATCTGATTTGGGAGTTTACGATAAACTTGTTGGGTAAGTTGTGTTTTTCGATGTGGAATTACTCCTGGATCAGCAGTGCTACTCTGTCACTGAGCCTGGTTCTGGGTCTGCTGGAGGTTTCTTCCCATTACCAGGAGTTTGTCCTCTCCACTGTCGCTCCACGATACGCGCAGATGTCGAGCGAGTTGTGTAAAGTCTATCAAAAAGTGTTGTTCTTCTAGTTATTGCTCTGACCTTTGAGGGACGGGGGAACTGCCTTTAAGGTCATGAAACAAACAGCAGAATGTTGGATGCTTTTGTAGAACCAGTCAGTGATCTAGGAGCTTTTATTTGTTTACTGTGATGACCTTCATGCAGTAGGAGACAATGATCCAACCATCCAGGGTAGTCTGTTGATACTCAGGGTGCTTCTGTTGATGGAAGGTGGACGTCCTCCCCAGTCTCCGAATTTCTGCTGCTTTTCTTCCAGGATTGTCCTGTTTTAGCTCCATCCATCCAACTATGAACTCTCACCAGCTTCCCTGTGTAACACCATAACACTGCCACCACAATACTTTACAGTGTGGGGTGTTGGCTTCCAAACAGTGTTTATTGTAAGTCTCAGTGAGAGCTTTTTCTGAAGGTTCCGTTTGCTCTGATCAGAGCCTATTCTTCCAGATGTTTCCTCTGAGATGGTTAACTGGACTTTTTCTGACTTCCTTTCAATGAGAGCCTTTCTTCTTTCCACTCTGAGCAGATGAACCCCCTGCGGTCCTCCATGTCCCAGTAGGTCTGCATGGCGTACATCCTCTCTAGGTTCAGAGCTTCTATTCCTTCCTCTTCAGCTGTAGCTCCACTGTCACTCAGATGTTCCATGATGCAGCAAAAAAGGATCTGACCTCGAGACTAGAGGTCAGAGAAGTATGGAACGTCTCTGGGACAGAATCAATACTTTCTTTCTCTAATCACAGTTTATGTTGCTCGTTACCATGACGACTGAACTAGAACCTCTCTGTTCTGTGAAGAAGCTGGCATGAAGTGCTGCAGCTGTAGCAGAGTTACGTGTATACTCACCCTGCCCAGTCCAGGGCTTCTGTCCTCTGCGTCATCGCCATGGAGACGACTCTGCTCCTCCATGAAGGTCCTTCTGCACGCGGACTGGTCCTCTCTTCTCCTGGCTGGAACAGGAAGCAAAGATTAGATGCTTCTGGACAGTCACTGCTAGCATCTAACAGAACCAGAACAATTATGACTTCAGGAGGAATCCCAAAGTTCTGTTGGGTCGGTTACAGTCAGGTTGGGGGGTGGCGTTAGGCTCCAGTCCAGCCAATCAGCAAGCAGAGGGATGATGCTCTTTTTCTTCATGATTCCGGAGGGAGATATTTTTTTTCTTATTGTTTGTTTCTAGAAGGTTCTAGAAACTATGTTTTTAGATGTTTTTAAAATCACAAACATCAAAGAAGAAAATTTGCTCCATGATTTAACTGCATGATTTAACTGCAATGGCTGTTCCAACCATTGCAGTTCCAAATTCTCCGGAGTGGTGCTCGACTTTTCGATTTAACACAAGTGAATAAAGTGAATGTGATTGGTTGATTTTCAAGGGGGCGGGACTGTTGTGGCGGAAGGTTTGCAAGCAAGTTTGGTTGTGGTCGGTGTCTCGTGATCAGCAGGCACCTCAGACGAAAATTATTGTTTTCATTTTTTTTACTAAATTCATTAAAACAACGCAAATGTATTAGTTTTAGGTAATGTCGACCGATACCAATATTGGACGGGGCCCCGATCCAGCACTAAAATGGTGGTATCGTTATCGGCGAGTACCAACAAATAGGAAACCAATACCATTTTGAGAGCCAAAAGTTTATTCAACTATTATCACCCATTCCAGGTAGGCAATACAAAGTTCCACTGTATTCACTTTGCTTTAGTCTTTTATCTGCTTCACAAAGGTAGGCAGCAGCTTGACAAAGCCATGATGGCAATTATTTTACATCAAAGCAGTATGCAGTTCTTCATAAATACACACACACATCGGCCAATACTGCACAGCCAGGTATCGGGTTTCGGTATCGGGGCCAAAAAATGGCATTGGCGCAACACTAGTTTTAGGTATAGATAATGATCCATTGTTCATTATTCCTTGCTGACCAGACTTTTCTTTCTTTCTGTTATTCACATTAAGCTGCATCAGCTCATGGTATGCAGGTATTTAAAGCTAACATCACAGCGTTCATTAGCAGCATGTGATCAAAGGTTACCTGTTGACCAGCTGACTTCTGGGATGGTGGATAGATTAGAGAAAGTACCACTTGGAGACAGGGAGTCACTTTTCGGCGGGTAATTCTGGAAGGTCAAGATAGCAGCGCCACAGCTGCAGTACTGCTGGAAGAACTGCTGCAGACAGGTTCATATCCGAGTTAATGAAGGTCAAACTCTACATTTTAAATCATCTGTAAAGCATTTACAGAACCAAACAACGTTCACATACCTCCTTAGTCGTTGTCATCCTGCTGTCCTTCTGCAGGACGCACACCTGCCTTTGCAGCTGGATGTTGATCTCCTGCTGATGACAGATTTTTTCCAGCAGCTGGCAGATGAGCTGCAGGTAACCCAGCCCTGGGCCCAGAGGTCTGGAGATCTGCTGCTGGGTCTGCAGGAACAAAGATTTGACCAGATCATTGCCAGCCCACATCTGGATGTTGCCACCACCGTATTTAAAGCTTAGATCTGTTCTGAGGGATGGGCGCACCTAACTTTCACAAAGTTCTGCATGAAAACTTTTCATGGTAGTTGAGAACAGTTCTGCTCTTTACCCTCAAACTCCAGATGTCATTTAGAAGTTGGTTTTTAGGCTAAATCTGGTCAGTCCGTCACAGTCTGGATTAAGTCCAGAAACAGTTGTTGAACATGGGGCTGTTTGGTCAGTCTGATTTTGTTCTACTTTAGTCTAATAATAGACGCTGAAAAGATGTTACAAACCCAGTTTTAAACGTCTTTTCAACGATCTGAAAATTACGGGTTTTCACCTTTCAGTTTTCGACCAAATGCAGACATCTTATGGACGTAAATCATGTCTGATCAGTGTCTTTTAGACCAGTTTTTGCTTGGTGGTTTGCTGCAATTTATAGTCATAAACCTTTTCATGATGGTCCATCACGTAACCGGTCACCGGTTCTATTTAGAACCTTTATGGACAGGATTTCTAGAATCTGGTTCAAAGTAGAGCTGCATCTCCACCACATTCAGAGGAGTCCACCCTGCCTGGGAGGAGTTCCAGGCACATCCCACTTGGCACAGATGACGAACCAGAGGACAACCTAGGACACTCTGGAGGGACAATGTCTGCCTGCTGGTCCTGGAACGTCTGGAGCAGGAGGAGGTATAGGTCCTATGGTATCATACTTTCCTTCCATCATGGGTCGTGCTGCCTTCTGAGTCCGTCCTGCTTCTTTTTTATCCCTAAACGCTGCTTTGTTCAGCTCAACTTTGCTCGTTTCCCTGCATTTGGGTCTGTTAGACTTTGGAGCTTTAAAGGAAAAGTCCAGTCATATAATCAGAATTCAAACTTTTAAATATGAAATTATTACATACTGATAAGTGTTTTTAATTAAGAGTAATGCTCATTTGAATGTGCTTTACTAGAGGCATCCATGTTTCTCAAAGAACACTACTGCCACCTACTGCTTTGGGACGTCACGGTGCGGTATTGGCTGTTGATCAAGTCCCAGTGCTGTATCTGGTGTTTGTCGCGCTATTATCCAAGTCATCTTGAAAACATTCTTCTTCCAAATGTTGGCTACATATTACGTGTTTTTTCTCTGGCCAGAAGTTTAATGGCAAATCCTCCCTCTTCCCAAATCCTCCTCTATCAAGTTGGCAATCCAACGACGAACCCGTCCGTGGAGGATCAGGAATAAGAAAGATAAAATAACCTTTTTTTTTTTTCACTTTTACCCCATGTATTCCAACATCCAACTGCCATGCACGTGGGCATTGTCAGTTTCACTATAGCTCTGGTGAATTTCAATGCTGAAGTCCTCTGGAAATCTTCGATAATTGCTGTTGATTGCAGATGTGTCTAGTAGTTCCCATTGATTCTGCTTGTAAAGCGGGGAGAATGGTGCTAGGCTTACCGCACCGTGACATCACTGCTGGAAGATGGCAGGTCTTACTATAGTTGGGCAAAAATGGCTGGTTCCGGGCTCAGTGATCAGTATTGTTTGTTTGTTTTCTTTACTAATTAACACTGAATTCATTAAATCACTGCGAACGTATTAGTTTTAGGTATAGAGAATGATCCATTAATTATTCCTTGCTGATCAGACTTTTCCTTTAACTAGATAAATTTCTGTTCTGCTTGTTTTATTTATCTGTGGAAAACATGAATCCTCACAGGAAGGCAGTTCTCTGCACGACTAATAATGTTCCGGTGATAGAAACTTAGATTCGTAGCAAAGGACTGTGGGACCCGAGTGTTTGGTAGGTTTACAAATCCTCTCTTTGTGCTGGTTGGTGCAGCAAAGAGGAAATTATGAGCAAATATTTATCCAATTATCAGCCTTCCTGAAGTGACCCAACAAAAGCAGGACATGAGATCAGGCTTCCTATGCTAATGGTTCTGGAATGGCAGCTGGGATCCTATGACTCTCCAGGATCTGACATGTGTCCCGGTGACACCTGACACCGTTAGCTGTTATTGGTGGATGGCAGATGATGGAACTCTAATCTGCACAGGCTGGGATACCTAACTACACTCTGCTGGTATCTGGTTACAGATTCCTGAAGAAACTATGAGAAAAGATTTGAAATTTTAAATATTTCAAACTACATTTCAAAATCTGATTTTTTTTTCTGTTTCCACGCCCCATATCCTATAAGCCCTGCCTCCATGCTGACAGGCCAGCAGTATGAAACCGAGAAATCTTAAAATGGTTTAATTATTATTAGTTGTGGTTCCAGTTTAGCTTCCTAACCAGCAGCTTTAGGCTAAGTTCTCGGTGGATGTTTGACCGATCTTTCTCCAGAATTAATTACTTCTCAGGGATCCTGCCATGGACCAGACTTCAACAAGGATCAACAAAGATCTAGAAGGCTCAGAAGGACCCGTCCAGATGCTCGGTGTCCGCCTGCTTGAACCAGTCTGGCTCTACCTGTGGCCCCAACTCTGTGCATGTTTAACCAATCTAGACCCTGAGCAGGATACTACCACCATCATGCTTAATGGTTGGAGAGCATACTATACTATACTATTAGGTTTTACCTGACATGTGTGTCAGAATAGCTGATCTTTAGGGGACAGGAGAGAACCCAAAGGCAGAGGAGTATTTACCATGAGGCAATACTAGGCAGTTGCCCAAGGGCCCAAGTTCCTGGGAGAATGCTTATAATATTAAGTGTGTCTTAGCCCCCCATCCCTTCAGTGTCCACCATATTGAATCAGTCAATTTGCTGCTCATGTTTAAAAAGATCCAAACAGACAGCAGCAACCCATTTGAAACCAAACAGTGCGAAGAGCAGTGTTGCCAACTTAGCGCTTTTGTCGCTATATTTACCGACTTTTCAGACCCCTTTAACACTATTTCAAAAAAGCACCTAGCGCCAAATCAATTGACTTTTTTCTTCTACTGAAGACTTTGGCGTCAACATATAAAAGCAGCGAACTCTGCTCTCCAGAGCAAGTAGATTGGTAACCCCGCCTCCTGCTCTCCTCTATCTTGTCTGCTGTCATGATTCATGCAGCTATTATTTCATCCAAATGAAAAATGGAGAACAGAGAAGCAGATCATGGCTTGTCTACAGTGAAAAGAAGGACTGGGTTATTTACTTGGGACTTTTTGGAAACACAGGAAGGAGCAATCAGCTAAGTGAGCTTAGTGCTTGGAAAAAATCTTTTATTCCTTTAGAGACAGCATGAAAAGTCAGCTGAGTACAAAACATAGAGAGGAAAACAAGAAGAAAAGGGACAAGAAGAGAGGGACACAACCTAGAACAGATAATGGATGTCTATTCTATTAACATTTCTCTGTCTGTATAATGGGTCTGTTTTATGTGTTGTCTTTGCCTAGGGCCCTAAATTTCCCCCTGCCAAAGGTAGCAATACTCCATTATGTAACCCTGTTCACATTAATCTTAGTGTTAGAGTGATAATTATAAAATTATTGTGTGGACATATGAAACATTGAAAGAAAGAAGATGCTACATTTGTATCCTGTGATTCAACCAGAAGGGTCATAAACTTTTATGACCTCCAGCAGGTCATGAGGCAGAATCACACGGTTGTGTGACTTCCATCCAGCCAGTTGGTCAATTCACACTTCTTATTACCTGCATCCTCCCAGATAATCATTACTGGGTCTTCTGTTTTAGGCCCGCCTTATGATGTTGTAAACTCTTAATAAAAGGCTTTGCCATGAAGGGATCTGTGTGAGAAGGTGCTGGTTTTCCGAGCCAGCAGCTTCTCTCCGCTCTGCAGACGCTGACGTCACAAAACCCTGTCTCTGTGTTGATTATTTCCTTTTAATCTTTTAAACTCACATTTCTCTGGATTAAAACCCAACACTTAGCTTGGTCTTCATTCAGTGAAGTTATTCCCAATGGGCAGAAACATAACAAAGAGAAGTTTGAACTTCATAGCAATATTCAAGTAAAAGAAGAAAGGACAGAATATGGGTACTACCAAAGGTACTTTCTGTTCAAAGGTTTCCAAAGCAAATAACTGAGTAAAGTAAGTAGTTGTTTTTCTCATGGAAGGAAGGGGTCTGTCTCTACCGACGTCAAACGTTTTCAATGGGCCACTTCCTGGATTGTTCCCAAACATCCTAAACAATTTCCTCTGAGGAAAAGGAACCAAACAAATGTCAGAACTAAATGGATGAGGGAAGCTGATGATCATCTTGTCTTGTTTGGACTAGGGCTGCAACTATAATTATTTTTGCAAATTGATTAATCTGTCAATCATTTTTTCGATTAATGATTAGATAGGAAAAGGTTCCTTCAAAATTTTTTGTGAAATTAAACCAGGTGAAGCTAAAACTTTTCCACTTGAGGAATTCTGGATAGAGCAGATTGACAGATAAAAAAGATTTTTTATCTTAAATGCAAAATGTTATTTATTTTAATAATGGCTGTTCCAACCATTTCTCCCGAATTCTCCCGAGTGGTGCATGACTTTACACGAGTGAATGCGATAGGTCGTTTATCAGAAGGGCAGGATTGTTTTGGCGGAAGGTTCGCAAGCAAATTTGGTTGCGGCCACGCTCGGACTGGTAATCTGTGATACCGGGTATTTGCCAGGTGGGCTGGTCCTAATTTCACCGTGCAAGGGCCCTCCTTAATTCATACCGGCCCCAACACTTACTCTTCGGCTGAAGCTCCTACCTGTGACAGTAAATAACTCAAGGAGCTCAAAAAGTAATCCAATGTTATCTCCCTAAATGATGCATGCAGCATATATAGCCCTTCCTTGTCATGCACATCCTTGTGACGGTTGGCATATGGTGTCATTTTCTATTTATTCAAACTGCAAAATCCTTGCAACAAACTAAATTAAAATAAAACTAAAATCCTTTCTTTAAACCAAACTATGATGTTCATCTTATATTTGGCGAATTTATGTTTGAATATTTTGCAAAAATATGTTGCTGTGCATGACAGGGTTTTGCATCTATTACATTATTCCATTTCATTGCCCACATGCCACCTAGACTGTCAGTGAATGCTCACACATCGCTGAGCTTTCATGGATTCATTCTTGAAGAGCTGCCTGTCTGCCTCTATATTGTATTGTTTATGTTGGTAGACCTAGTTTGTGTGAGGACCAAGTAGCACTAAATTGTGACTTAGAAACTGTCAAGGAACACTATGGACAACGGAAACATGCAAGAGGAGGAGAGTTTTGCGTCTGAGGTCGTGGATGAGTCTCCTGCATGTCTGATAAAGAGTAAATTTATATACATGTTTAAGCCAGAATGATTTGACATTTAAATATGATTTCCCTACGACTTTAAATAAAAAGAATAAAATAAGCTGAGACTTTTTTTGTCATCTTGTTAAATGGCAGAGCTCACTCAGTCTTAGAAGGCAGTACTTTCCTTCAAGACTGAAAATGATTGTTTTCTACTTTAGACTTCTTTAGATCGCAGATGAAACCTAAAATAATAGCAAATATGGGTAATAATATGTTGAGACTCCAGAAGAGATGTGATCCTTCAGAAATCGTTGCAATACAGTTTGTTTGAGTGTTATTGCCATATGATGACGTCATAAGAAGAGGCAGGGTCCCGAGCAGATCTGGTACCTACATCGGCTATGTTTGAGGCTTCATTTAAAAGGTTTCTGATCAGGTGTGGGTCAGGGCTAGAATGAAACCAGTAAAAAAGCAGCTTTCCACGAACCCCAGAGAGATGTTTTCCTGGATGTAATATAGAACAAAATGTTGGAGCCAGTCTGTGATTGTCTGACCCCAAGTTTGTTAAATCATCTTATATTTCATCGTTCCTCCATGAGCAAATGCTTGTGATGAATGTAACTGAGCAGCACAGCTCTCCTGCAAGCAGATATGCCAAGCTGTGTGTCAGAGATGAAGGGAAGTGGGTGTGGTCTGCTGGGGCTCCCACTGCTGTGACACATAATGCCACAGAGACCATTAAGTGATCCACTGATCCCAGCCAGACATGTGGGTAAGAAGGAGGCCCAACTCCTCGTAAACAAACACACGCCCTCCTCTGATGCCGCAAAGCTTCCCGTTCATTGTATGAGTCAGGACCTCCAGGCCTGCGGGTCCAAGGCTGACAAAGAACTGAAAAGCAAGTAAGCTTTGGAGGAAAAAGGACAGTGAGACAGGAACACACATTCTCATCTTCATACTTTGGATCTTGTGCTGACATACGGCATAGAATGTGAAGAAATAACAGTATTTCCTCACAACCCTGTCCTCTCTGACCACTTTCTAATAACCTTCAGGATTACTTTAACAGAGTTCTCCTCCCCCAAAAGAAGGTTCAATTTTAGTAGATCTTTATCAGATAGTGCAGTTATAAATTTTAAAGAATCTGCTTCACTTTCTCTCTCCTCTGTGTCGCTGAGCAGTGCTGCAGAGTGCAAAAGCATAGCTTATTCCCCTTCACAGGTTGATGATTTTGTTGATGGGGTTGCTAGTTCTCTGCGTACTGCCTTAGACAACGCAGCTCCCTTGAAAATGAAAACCGTTGAAAATAGAAAGCTTGCTCCTTGGTTTAATGCAGAGCTGCGTACTTTGAAGCAAAATGCTAGGAAACTGGAGAGAAAATATCGCTCCACAGGCCTGCGGGAGTCCTACCTAGTCTGGAAAAATGGTTTACTGCTGTATAAGATGACCTTTTGTAAAGCAAGAGCAGCATACTTCTCCTCATTAATAGAGGAGAATAAGAATAATCCTAGATTTCTTTTTAATACAGTTGCCAAACTCACCCAGAGCCATAGCTCTGTTGAACCGTCCATCCCACCTGCTCTTAGCAGCAATGATTTTATGGGATTCTTTATAAATAAGATTGATCTTATTAAAAATAAGATCATAAGCACTCCTCTATCCGCGATTGTACCTGAGGTAGTCATGGAATCTGAACCGGGTTTAGACTGCTTTGATCCAGTTGAACTTTCTGAATTAGCAAAATTATTGTCTTCATCTAAGCCTTCAACTTGTATGTTAGATCCAGTTCCAACCAGGTTATTTAAGGAGGTATTCCCTTTGATCTCCTCCTCCATTTTAGATGTGATTAATCTATCTCTGTTACAGGGATATGTACCTAAAGCTTTTAAGGTTGCTGTAATTAAACCTCTGCTTAAGAAACCGTCTCTTGACCCAGATGACTTGGTTAATTATAGACCTATATCCAATCTTCCTTTCTTATCCAGAATTCTTGAGAAAGTAGTTGCCAAACAAGTTTGCGATCACTTACACCATCATGAACTTTTTGAAGAGTTTCAGTCTGGCTTTAGAGCTCATCATAGCACTGAAACAGCTCTGGTGAAAGTCACTAATGATATTCTCATGGCCTCAGATAATGGACTTGTATCTGTGCTCGTCCTGTTGGATCTTAGTGCTGCATTTGATACAGTTGACCATAATATTCTTTTAGAAAGACTTGAATATTTTGTTGGAATTAAAGGAACAGCACTAGACTGGTTTAAATCTTATCTATCTCATCGAATTCAGTTTGTTCATGTTAATGATAGATCTTCAACACGCTCAAAGGTTACCTGTGGAGTACCACAGGGATCAGTGCTAGGACCAATTCTCTTTACTTTATACATGCTCCCAATTGGTAGAGTTATTAGACAGCATGGGATTAATTTCCACTGTTATGCTGATGATACCCAGCTATATCTGTCTATAAATCCAGATGAAGCTAACCCATTACATAGATTACAGGCATGTCTTGAAGACATAAAAACCTGGATGACTCTTAACTTTCTGCTTCTGAATGCAGACAAAACAGAAGTTATAGTCTTTGGACCAGAGTCTCTGAAAAAGAAGCTGATTAGCCATTCACTTAATTTGGATGGGATTAAACTGATTTCAGATAATAAAGTAAAAAATCTTGGTGTTATTTTTGATCAGGACCTGTCATTTAAATCCCAGATCAAAGAGGTTTCTAGAATTTCCTTCTTTCATCTGAGGAACATTGCAAAAATTAGAAATCTCCTGTCCAGGGGTGATGCTGAGAAACTAGTCCATGCATTTGTTACTTCAAGGCTGGACTATTGTAATTCTTTACTATCAGGAAGTCCACAAACTGTAGTTAAAAGCCTTCAGCTGATCCAAAATGCTGCAGCCAGAGTTCTGATGAAAATTAAAAAGAGAGATCATATCTCTCCTATCTTGGCTTCTCTTCATTGGCTTCCTGTTAAATCAAGAATAGAATTTAAAATCCTCCTTCTCACATTTAAAGCCTTAAATGGCCAAGCTCCATCTTATATCAGAGATCTGATTGTTCCTTATGTTCCTAACAGAGCACTTCACTCTCAATCTGCAGGTTTACTAGTGGTTCCTAGAATTTCTAAAAGTAGAATGGGAGGCAGATCTTTTAGTTATCAGGCTCCTCTCCTGTGGAACCAACTACCAGTTTTAGTCCGTGAGGCAGACACTCTGTCTACTTTTAAGACTAGGCTTAAAACTTTCCTTTTTGATAAAGCTTATAGTTAGAGTGGCTCAGGTTATCCTGAGCTGTCTTTAAAGTTATGCTGCTATAGGCTTAGACTTCTGGAGGACATAGGGACCCCATTTCATCATTCTGCTTCATTCTCTCTCTGTTCTCCTATTCTGCAGAATCTGTTTGTTCAATCTCTAACCTTCTGCTCTCTCTGCTTTTCCTCAGAGTAGCTTTGCCTCGTCTGTTCCTGTTTGGCTGTGACGTCATCCAGGAAAGAAACATCAGCTGTGCTGCTTCCATCAACACCCTTGTTTGTAGATGTTGGAGATTGGCCTGTTTTCCAGTGTGGTCCTGTTTCTCTGACCGTGGCTGGGTGGATGTGCTCTCTTCATCCTCTGGCATGGGAGCTGCCTTGGAGCTCGTCTGCCTGGCTGTGTGTTTCCTGGACGGGGCCGCCTTTTACAGCTGCTTTTTGTATCTCTGCTTCTGTCTCCTTGAACCCCAGTCGGCCTCGGCAGATGGCCGCTCACACTGAGCCTGGTTCTGCTGGAGGTTTCTTCCTGTTAAAAGGGAGTTTTTCCTCTCCACTGTCGCTACAAGCATGCTTAGTGTGAGGGATTGTATTTGAGTCAATGAGTCAATGCAATCAACTGGTTTTCCTTAGATAGAAAACTTTGTATCAATTTGACTGTATGATCTGGTTGAACTGTAAAGTGCCTTGAGATGACATGTGTTGTGAATTTGGCGCTATATAAATAAACTGAATTGAATTGAATTGAAAGGTTTGTTGTTTATTGCCCCTCCCTGGACAGCTGTGGTCATACTTACTCCCGATTTCCATCTTATCTGAATTAGATCCCATAGGGAGTCTCCATCGGGTTTTGGCTGAGGGGTTGTTTGGAGAGAAATATTAAGGAAATGGCTTTCTCACACCACATAGCAGATACAGGAGGGCTGATGTAGGCAGAGAAAATGGGACTTAGAAGAGAAAAACTACAGCATAAAGTTACATTTTTATCAAATTGTCACTAGAACTCACGGTGCAACACTTGCTCTGCCCTGTTTCAAATAAATATAAACTTTATCAAAAGGAAATTAAATATCAGAGCGACTCATATGTGTTTTTTTTTTACTTGACAAGGAGCAACGCCCAGAGGGAGATAAACAGGTCCATATGATCCCTGCTGCTGCCTGGCAGGAAAAATGTGAAAACTCTGCCCTCAGAAATGCTTCTAGTGCCTGAATCATGAAGTTTACAGCAGTTTTATGATCTCTGTTCACTAAATTGGTGGAAGAAAAAATCTAGAGAAGCAAACATAGAATATGAAACCTAGATAGAACATGTTTCTGTTATTAACAAGTGATGGTGGTGGGAGGCACTCTCCTCCACAGGCCACTGCCTTGCCAGGGCCCCTGGGAACCGTCAAAGAAGCTTTATCTCTGTAAATATTTGAGTAATTTGAGATATTCCACACCTACTGGATACACCAGCAAGCTGCCAAGCTCTGGGCTTGGAGAAGAAGAAGGGTGCAGCTGGGGAACGGCCTGCTTATCAACAGTATCACTTCTTCAGATCTCCATTTGCTCAGCAGGCTGATGAAAGTGCTGCATCATGCCCAGGTTATTGACTCTGGTTAAGGGGCCAGAGTGGGTCTTATGTTTTACTGTGGCTGAAGGTGAAGCCTCATTTGCCTGTTTGATTTTGTCTTCAACATGTTTGACACTGGACAGAATGGATAAAGCTCTGACAGCACAAACAAAAAGAACACAGCTGTGTTGGTCTCTCACATTTAGTTCACTGGAATGTAATAGAGACCCAAAGATCATCAACCAGCCTTTGTCATTAGATGTTAGGATTCCTTTAGTAAACTATCCTCAACCAAAAACAAAAGAGGGGATGGATGGATGGATGGATGGATTATTGATGATTGAATATAGATGGATGTCTTACCTCAGTGAGTCTGCAGCAGGTGTCCATGTAGTCGTCCAGGCTGTCCCTGGTGTCCGTCCTCCTCATGGTCTCAGTCTCTTGCTCCTGTTCTGGTCTGTCCTCATATTTGGTCATTAATGGTTTCTCTTCATCATGTGAGGAGCTCATCTCCTCACATTGTTCTAGTTGGTCCCTAGAATCCTCAGAGTCGAATCCTGAAGCCTCACCCTGGCCTGTTTCTTCTCCTATGTACAGTTTTACCGTTGGAGCTGATGGTTCAAATCTGTTTCTGCCATCGAACACATTGTCTCGGGGCCCAACTGCTGTATTTAATGTTGTATCTAAGTGTTTTGCCTGCTTATTGTCAGAGTTCTGGTTACTGATAACTAATTCATTAGAGGAAGAGTCCAAGTTACAGGAATCACAGGAGGACTCTCGACTGTGGATCTCAAAGCTCTTTTCTGAGCCTGTTGTGGTGGACAGAGAGTTAGCTCCACTGGGCAGTTCCACTCCAGAGTCCTCCGATTCAAACTTGTACGACCGGGAGAGACGAGAGTCTGAGAAAATGGCAGATAGGGATTTAGAGGCGGGCTTGTCTTGGAGCGGGGAGTTTACCTCTAAGGTCTTGGTTGGGTCAACAGTGTCCTGCTCAGAAGCTACTGCTGTAGAGACGCTGGACCCAGGGTCTTCTGCTATCACTGGCTTTTCATTGAAGTTGCTGATGAGTTTCAGTTTCGTCAGAACAACATCACTGTCCAGGACTGCATTCCTGCCTCCTTTACCTGTTAAGGAGAACAGAACAGTTCTCTAACTTGGTCCAGTTTAACAGATTGTCCAATTAGTTATTTAAAGCAACGAAAAACATCCAAAACTTGCAACAACAAAACACATCAGTTTGATTAATTTTGCATCTTGTACTCCTGGTACAAAATGACAACACTGTATGGCAGTCATCCCAAGTTCCAAAAACTTATTTCAGGGAGATGCTTAACCCCCCCTAGCACCGTGCCCCATACATACACAATGAAGGCCAGCAACCTTTCAACAACAACATTTTATTAACTAAAATTCATTAGTCAAAGTCAGAACATGATGTAATGACGTAAAATCAAGGGCCCAATGTAAAAAAAAAAACGGCGTTCCCCTTTAGGATAGGATCCCAGTTTTAATGCTCTAATTTTTACAGATGAATTTAACAGTTTTTCTTGGGTTCTAATTCAAATTTTATAGAAAACGATAGTTTTAACTTAAATTAAGTCAAAAAAATGTAAAATTAATAAATTATAAATGTATATTGACCTCATAAAAATTGAATTTTTATTTAACCTAATTAAAAAGAAATGTCACTTCATGCAGCTCTCTTAATATATTTGAATCTCTTGCCCTGTTTTTCATTTCATACTTTTCTGGGCCCCCATGAAAACATGCTGTCTCCTGGCCCCCTGGTACATTTGGTCTAGATTCGCCACTGTTCCTCACCTTCACTAAATGTGGATATACTTCAGTATATTCTGCTGTAAAATTAGTCTTATATTTTCATTTTTTTACTCGAGGATTCAACCTCTGCCGTTTCACAGGATGCACTGCTTTGAGTGGTAACTAGGTGACTGTCAGAGAGTAACCCAAAACTTATCGGACTGATCCAATCAGCTCTTTGACAACCAGTCTCCTGGAATGCTGGTTGAACAGAGCATTGCTTTGGACAGATATGCTGCACAGGTTTCACAAGCAACATGCTCCCCACAGCCCCCTCTCGCTTGTTGTCTGCGCAATCAAAGTAGTTCTAATCCGCACATGGTGCACAAATTATTGTACTGCCTTTTTGCTTTCACTTGCATTAAAAAACACCACCGCCAATAGTCTAAAATCCGGGATAATTAATCTAACTCGCGGGCATCCGTGAACAACTATCTATATCATGGAGACTCGGGATGTCTGGTATGGCCTCAACACCAGAGAAATGTATCTTGAACAGAAGAGGCAAGGCCTAAGATCCCCACTAAAGGGATTTTCTGGAAGTCCCAAGGTAAGTCCCAAATCTTTAATTAGTCATTACAAAGCCTTTGACGAAACACTGAATGGAAATAATCAAATACCAATATTGTTTTTCTTCAAAGAGTAATTACAGAACATTTTAACTTTATTGTTTGCAACCAACAAAAGAAACTGAACATCAGAAAATCTGTGATGAAATTGTTTCACACCATCCAATCAGGGACGACTTGCTAGGTTTTGATTAGCACCTTTTACACCATTCCCATCTCTCAACGTGAGGTTTACCCGGTCAACTACTTACTGCCTCACCCTAAAGATCTGGAACCCCTATTAGCATCCTGAGCTGTTATCCTGATCATGCCTCAGGAGTTTTTTCCCTCCACACTTCTCCATCCTGGAACAAAAATGTTCCAGTTCAATGCTGGTGAAGATTCTTAGTCATCCAGGTCATAGTCATTCCAAAAAAGTTTAAAAACAATCCACTGGACTTTATTTCCAAGTTTGAAGACGTTTCGCTTCCCATCCAGGGGACTTTTTCATTTCAAAATGTCAGAAAATGTGTTTAGTTCGAGGCTATATACTGTGGCTCAACAAGGCTTTGTTTTTGTATAGAAAATATGCAAATTGAAACAGACATTTTGTCATTTTTTACTTATTTCTAGATCATTTTTGCAGTGCATCAGTCTCAGCAGGAAGATATGTGGCTATGAAGAAAAGATGACGCCTTCGACAAATAATCTCACCCCTGAAAATATCTGGTCCCCTTAAAACCACCAACCTCAATCAATGTGGTTTGGAAACTGGAATTAAACCAACTATTGAACAACAGTGGCATGCCCTGCTGATATACAGCATCTCAGGAAGTCCAATAGCTAAAGGAAATGGTCCTCAGACCGAGAGCCTCAGACATCTGTCTACCTTGTCTTTTTACCTTTGACTCCTTTCAGATCGGAATTTTAGGACATACAGAAGATAAAGGCCTGGTTTTACTCCCACAGCACCGTGTCACAGTTAGCTTGTTGCAGGTATAATGCATATATTTTTTATTTATGGCCAATTTTGAAGCAGGGTCTGCGCTATGTTATTCCATGCTACAACGCAAGAGGGACTAACACAAACTAGCTAGGATTGTGGATGGTGGGTGTCCATGTGTTGGTTTGACAAGCTTATTTGCCGTCTACAACCCCTCACTCAATGCCAGACGACACAGAGTTAGCCCATGAGTGTTCCCCCAAAGACTGGCCCGTGTTTTGGCTTCAGGTGCAAACCAACAGACCGTCGCTCAAAGCTACAAACTAGCGTCCTGCATGGTGTCTGGGATAGTGTCTGAAGTGTGCCAGGCGTTCTGGATTGCACCATTTGCAAGTTTTGCAGTTTTTGGGGAGGTGCACCAGAGGGGGGGGCATGTCTGCGTTAACTGCAACACACACACACAGACGACCTGGTTTCTGAGCAAAAGCCTTAAGCATTAAGCTTTAGCCAGTTTAGTACTGTGTGAGTTCACATCTCACAATGTATGTTCTCACACCGTGAGATCCAACGCTCTGATGCGATCTATTTGCTCACACTGTACCACTATAAACCACTTCGGACTCAGCTCCGCAGTGAGATGGCGCTACTCGCACTCGTCTATCCGGAAACCACACGATTAGAGGAGAAATATGAAGCTCGCTAGAATGAAACGCGCTGCCTTGGCAATTTGTGCAATTTTGTGGTGAAATCCCTAAAAATAAAAGGCGACAACATATTTGGACAAAGACAGGGCTGAGCAAACATGGCTACTACAGTCTGTCAATTTTACAGAAAGAACTCCATTTCACTTGCACCTCCGCCATGCTTCTGTTTTTTCATCTGAGAGAAAGAAGAATCCTTGTTGGCACACTGAGAGATTTGCCCACAACCACCTTAGGATGGATGACTGAATTTCATACATGTTGGATTTTCTCCCAACCTTATGATTCCTGATGGGGAGGAGGTCGTGAGAGGCTGATCACCCATTGTTCCCCCTTGTACACTACACGACGAAGCATCAGGCTAAAAGGGTAAAAAAAATCGTACAGTGTATTGTTGAAGACGGTTCTAGCAGAACCGGACCTAAAACACAAGTTGTCCTTCAATCAGGTTAAAGGTTTGTTTGGTTAGAATGTGTTATTTATCTTGAAAATTTTCTTTCCTAGGGTTGATTTAAAAAGCCTTTAGGAGTCTGCAGATTGTCAATATACCGACCTCCTCAACCCGTTTCTGGTACTGTTCCTTAAAGGAAGATTCTGACTCTTTCTCAGGCTGGTGAAGAAACTTGGTATATTTAAAGCTAAAGTCGGAGTTCTCTGGTGAGCAGGTCAAATACATGTACCACGCTTAAAACCAAACCAAGATGCAGTTGGTGCTGAGATCCACTCGCACGACGTTTCAGGATGAGTCTGTTCCTGTAGAACTGCTGGGAGGAGAGCAGGTTGCATTTAATTACACGTTGAAGTCAGCCTGTGTGTAATCAGACTGTTGTGACACAATCCTGACGTGTCCTCCCTCCGTTCTGTTCATGCTACCTGCTCCTGCTGTGCAGGTGTTCCCCTGATCTGCTCATCCTTTACTAACATAACAAACAGATCTTCTGTCCTGTAATTGTCAGCCTGCTGACTCAGCCTGTTTCCAGTCTGTATTCTTGTTCTGAAGTCAGCAACGTGTGATTAGAGATGCTCATCCTGAGGCCTGGATCCAGACTGAGAACGTCCATCTGCCACCTTCTATCAGACTCGCGGAACCTTCCAGACCTGCTGTCTTCTTCTGATGCCTTTGGTCTCAGCTGCATGGAGAAACACTGAGAGTCTGGAAACATCTTCTCGGTCTGGATCTCATGGAGCATCAGTCTGACATGGAGAAGATCCATTGGCTGTTCATGAGCCCCTGGGGGGTGACCTCGCCCCATTGGGACAACCTGAGCTCAGAAAACCAGCAGTGGTTAAGGAGGGGTAAGTGTCTCATTATCAGACCTTTGATTGGTCAAATCTAGATCCACTCTACGCTATGCGAATTTCCTGTTTGGTACCTTACCGGCTTGTTTTGTTTGTATACCACCATTATGGAAAACGATTCGTGAAGATGGACGAGCTAGAAGAGCGAGGTGCGTGAGAACGCTGGGCCCCTGTTTCCAACTGGATCCCCGCTCTTTTTCGCCCTCATGTCCCTCCGTTGTCGCACCAACTTGCCGCCACTTCCTCAGCGCCTCGGCCGTATCTAGACCCACAGCTAGTTCCTGATTGTCCCTCTTGCGTTGTGGCGTGGAATAACATAGCGCAGACCACGCTTCAATATTGGGCATAAAACAAAAATATCTTCCGACAAGCTCACTGCGACACACTGCTGTGGGAGGATAACCAGGCCTTTAGCCCTAAACCTAACCGTTAGAAAAATAGCTTGAGGAAAAGCAGCAAAATGTCCTCTTTACAACAACTGGTCCTCAATGTGATGGTGTAATTGGAAAAGTGGTCCTCACTCTGTGGGCTAGAACGGTACCCAACACACACACACACACACACACACTGACAGCTATCGCCCTCCCTGTGCTGAAAGCCAGCCCTCCCTCCAGCCATCCTGATAAGACAGGAATGTTGGAAGCACTGCAGCTTCAGTTCAAGCAGCTCTGTAAGATCTCCCTGTGACTCATCTCTGCTCATCTGTGTAGGGTGGGGTGGGAATCCTCTAGAGCTGCATCTTTCAGAACTGTTCTTCCAGCCAGAGGTGTCAGGTTACAGGCTGCTCCTTAGATGATTTTCTGCTCCGAACGTGTTCAGGGATAAAACAGTGAGGGACTCGTCCTCCCAGCTGCTCTCTTCCTACAATGACTTTTTCTTTCTGCCTCGAGCCACAGCAAACAATGTGTCTGCTGTCAGGAGGAGCCCAGGGTCTAACTGGCAGCAGTTCAAACTACCACAATAAACCTGAGAGAAGTTAGAGAGACTAAAGTAGATCCAACAAAATCACTGGAGGGAACAAAGCTCAGTCAGCGGGCCGGACCAAACCGGACCGGAGTCCAGGCATGGTGGTGGGAGGGTGTGGTCTATGCAGAGCTGCTGTGGGTTGCTGATTCTGGAGCCAAACAGTCATCTCTGCTGAGTCCCACTGGTTCCTTGGATCTCTGAGCCCCCCATAGTTCAGAACATGGCTGGTTCCACTGGTTCTTCATCGGTGACCTGACCAGCTACAGTCACACTTATTGCCCATGTGGTTCTGCTCAGCTCTGGAGGTCCCAGCACAGATCCAGACCCTGAACAGAATCTTCAGCTCCAGACATTAATCTGCTGCTGGGTTTGGATGTATCGTTCAGCTGTTTCCACGATGGCTGTAAGGAGTCCAGATGCTCTGTCCTAGGGTGACCTGATGTCCTCTTCTTCCTTACTTTCCATACCTAAAAAAATGTCCAGGTGGGAATTTCAAAATCGTCCAGGATTTTGGTCGACTACAGTGCAACAGACCCAACCCGTCAGCACCGCGGTGAAGTTGGGTTGAAGTTGGATTTGGATATTCAAGCTCTGTTGAGTCAGCAGGATCTAGCAAATGGTTGATCCGACTGAGGGACTCTGATGTCGGCCAGCGTCTCTCAGCTGCTCCCTCCTCCCACACGTGGTGGTGCATTTAGGGACTGTCAACAAATCTCTGAACTAAGCACTCTTGAGTAAAAAAAATCAATAGATTCCTTATCTTATGACCAGCTAAGATGAAACTAATATAAAGTCTTGCCAATAGATAACATATGTAAAGCACACTTGCTTTTATGCAATTTTAAGCTATTTTCAATATTTAAGATACAAAATACTAAGCTGGGACTTTTCTTCAATAGCTTCCAGGTCATGTGACCTACTGACTCAAATTCTTTGTGAAATTGTTTTACTAAATTAGCCTGATGAGGCACACACATTTTTATCCCATTTTAGGCTTTTGTATATTTTAAAACTTTTTTATTACAAAAATAATTGATATTTCTTCAATAGCTTCCAGGTCATGTGACTCACTGACTCCAAATCTATGTCAAATTGTTCTACTGCATTAGTCTGATGAGGAACACAATTTTTTATTCCATTTCAAGCCTTTGTATATTTTTGTCTTACCGTGCAGCGGTAAGCATACTGTAGGGCAGTGTTTTTCAACCCTGGTCCTCAAGGCACCCTGCCTTGCATGTTTTAGATGTTTCCCAGCTTTCAAACACCTGTTATCAATTGATATCAGATTATCAGGCTTTGCTGAACTGCAATCCTCTGAATCAGGTTTGCTGAACCTCAGAAACATCCAAAACATGCAGAGCAGGATGCCTTGAGGACCAGGATTGAAAAACACTGCTGTAGGGTTCGGTCGCTCCGTGCCCAGCTGGCTCCGGATAAGTCAGCCCCAAAACAAAAAAGAGTCCTCGTTTTCAGAAAACCCCAATCTGGTCACCCTACTCTGGACCAGCCCAGATCATCAACCCTCCACCACCGTGCTCAGTTTGAGCTAGAACTAAGGAAGTTAAGTAAGTTATTCTGGTTCTGACCCATCTGGGCTCCTGATTGGCTAAGATGAAGGAAGAGGAGGAGAAGGAATCTACATCTGGTTCTGCTTTCCTCATGACTGCCTCCTTAGCTCTGTTTATGGCTCTCAGCTTTCATTAAACTTCAAATAAAAACAGGAGTTAAATGACAACTGTAAACAGATAAAGAGTCTTGGTTCAGAAGAGTCTGTGGAACCAGCAGATGAGAGGTTCTACAGAAGCCCATAAAGCTCCACCTGAACCCCTCAGATCAGCACAGTTGATCTCCTCCAGAATCGGGAGCTGCGCTGTGTTTACTTCATGTGTAGGGAGTTCAGGGTCCGAATAGAACCTGACCAGAACCAAAGAACTCAAATAAAACCTTAATGGAGGTGCTGTTGCTTTTACCTTTTCTCCAAGGAGCCAAGAAGGAGAAGGACCTCTGCCAGCTGATGAAGAGCCCAGCCTTCTTCCTCCTCAGACTCATGTTGCTGAGGATCAACCCTCCTCAGATCTTCCTGATCCGTTCCTCTGTTTTGAAGTCTAGCGGCAGAGGAAAGGCGTTTACTTCAGAGGTGATCGCCGGTGGCGCTGGAGTTCCTGCTGGAGCGGCTCTCTGATCTGTGGCTGGAAAGCTCCTTCAGCAGAGCATAGCGGAGCAACGGGGGAGGGACTCCAGGAGGAGGAGGAGGAGGAGCAGTTCAGGCCACCAAAGAGGGTGGGAGATTCAGAAGCAGATCTCTGTGCCCCCACGTTACTGCCACACCACTTATATCCAACAGAATAAAACTGATGTAAAAGGTTATATCTACACCTTAGAGAGGGGGTTCCAAAAGCAGGGGGCAGGGGCCCCTGGGAGGATGCGAGAAACCAAGAGGAGGGACACAAGATCATTGTGATGTTAGCCCTGAGGTCCATAGAGGGACAGAAAAGATCATTAAATATATCAAATAAATTAATGCCATTTTATATATTTGTTTTAACAAATGATTTAAACATTAAATAGACTGTGGTCAGAAAATGTTGAGTTCTCTTATTTGATATATTTAGTTTATGCTATTTGTCAAAAATGCTATTTTACACAATGCCTGAGTGAGGGGTGTTTTTAGACAATACATACTTATTCCCATAATTCTCAAGGTTTATTCATAACATTTTACGGTTTAACCAAATTTTCTGTAATTTGTTTTGACTCTGACTACTTTAAGTAAGGAAAACAAACGCTGGCCAGATCAGAACAGGGCTGATTACCATGCAATAAGATGTATGATGTCCTGTTTTCTCTTTGCAAAGATGTAATAAAATGCTGACTGAGGGAAATCCATCGATCTCCGTTTATTTAACTGGAGGGAATAGTTGAATACTTGTTTCCCTCGAAACTGTAAAGGAATACAACCAGAAAAATATTAAATACTGATTTATTTAGAAATAACAATCTATTTAAAATGATTATCGTAAATTATCCTTGCATGTATAAATAAACACAGAGTGAAGTAAATGGTGGCTGGAGCAGAACCCTCTGAGACCCTAAGGTCCAGCCTGCTCCTGCGAGCCAAACCAGAACCAGCAGTTCCCCTCTAAAACCGGAGGGTGGGAGCAGTTGGATGTCCTAATTTAATGTTTTTATTACCATATGTCACTTCCAATTAATTTTTAATTAAAGGGTGTGTTTGGTTGCACTGACTGCATCCTCCAAGGATCCAGTCTATCTGGACTGAATCCTTGGAGGTCCATGAAGATAAGGAGAACGGAAGAGTTTTGGCTGTGGATTCAAACAGGTCCAGCCTTGCGCAGCTTTCTCCATCCGTACGCTCTGTTGCCAAGCAACTGTCACAGACAAAGCAGGCAAAGACCGAATGCCGAAGTTCTCACTGCTGTTTTCTTTTTGTTTATTTATTTTTATCTATTTATTAAAGGACAGCCAGTCTGCAGCAGCCTGGGCTAACGTTAGCCCATCTACAGCAGCCCTCTCTCTACATAACCGTATGTGAAGTACCGCTGGCTCTGATGGAGGTTTGACTGTTTTATTTTACAAAACATTAATTGGATTTGTGCTTATCTGTAAATCATTATCCCCCCACTATCTCTATTGTCCCACTCTGTTAGTTCAATCTCTAACTTTCTGCTCTCTCTGCTTTTTCTCATCAGTGTAGTCCTGTTTCTCTGACTGTGACTGGCTGAGTGTGCTCTCTTTATTCTCTGACATGGGAGCTGGGTTGGAGAAAGGTTTATAGAATTATTAAGCAACAAAGCTAGGCTAACTGCATGCAGTGAGGATAATGCTTTATTTTGCTTTCCCTGCCTCCTTTCCAGGACCTCAGGTCAGGAGACTGAGCCTGGTTCTGCTGGAGGTTTCTTCCTGTTAAAAGGGAGTTTTTCCTCTCCACTGTCGCTACAAGCATGCTTAGTGTGAGGGATTGCTGAAGAGTCAATGAGTCGATGGAATCAACTGGTTTTTCTTAGATAGAAAACTTTGAATCACTTTGACTAGATGATCTGAGGAATTGTAAAGTGTCTTGAGATGACGTGTGTTGAATTGGCGCTATAGAAATACACTAAATTGAATTAAATGTAAAAGCAATCATCTCAAGTTTAATCTGACTAAATTATACACTGCAAAAGATAAGGGGGGGTTTAGCACTGTCAAGAAAAGGCTGGTATCACTTGTCTTTTTCTTTATTGCATTTATCTAAAATTCACCTGCCCACTACAAGGACCCCGCTGTGGCTCAGGCTAGAGGAACAGTCGGTACATCCTTTCTGGGTGGAGGCCTTCCTCTCACAGATGGATAGACCAGTCCCCTCTCACGATCCGGTAAACAAAATATAATTTGTCCAATTCAGAATTATGGTGATATTTACAAATTAGACATTGAATTTTCTCAAACAAAAAAATTGAGCACAGTCAGACAGAAATCCAGGCAATATCCCATAAGACTAGAGAGAAAAACAGAAGAGCTTCACATTTCTAGGAACTTATTAGAAGTATGCAGGCGCCTAAACTGGATGGGATTAAAGCCTGTTGGGATAGGGATCTAGCTCATGAGATCCCAGAAAATGATGTTCATCGTGGCACTGTTATTCGCGTGAAGCACAATCTCAACTAATTTTTTATAAGATATTAAATAGATCCCACTGGACCTCTTCCAAACTGCAAGACTAAAACTCAGAAACAGTGACTTAAAACTGGGCCAGCCTTTCCGGTACAGGACTGGACTGCTTTAAATCCTACCATAAAGACAGGGACCTCTATGTGTCAGCAGGGAACTTTTAATCAGACATCAGAAAAATCATGTGGGGATCCTCAAGGCTCCATTCTGGGTCCCCTCCTATTCAATATCTGCATGCTCCCCTTAGCTCAGATTAGAGCAAACAACCATAGCAGCTACTATAACTATGCACATGGCACACAGCTTTAAATCCCAATGTCACCAGGTGACTCTGAACCCATCAGAGCATTGGCTAGATGCTTAGAACATCAATATGGCGATGAACCATCATTTTCTTCAACTGATTAAAAACAATACTGAGGTAATAATCTTGAGACCAAAGGGGAGATGCACATTTAGCTCACAGCTTCAGCAAGAAACCATTGATTATGGCTAAAATCTTGTCATGATGGACTCAGACCTGAACCTCTAGAGGCTCATAAAGGGAGTTACGAAGTCAGCCTTTTATCACCGCAAAATCATCTCTAGGATTAAAGGGCAAATGTCCAAGCAGGATCTAGAAAAACTCATGCATTTATCATTTAAAGGTTTGCATAAGAAAGTCCATCAGACAGCTGCAGCTGATCCAAAATGCTGCTGCCCATGTTCTCACAATAACTAAGAAAGTAGATCACATCAGCCCAGTTCTGTAGTCCTTCCAGTGTCTCCCTGTAGCTCAGAGAATAGACTTTAAAATGCTGAAATCACTGAATAGATCAGCACATCAATACATAGTGGGTCACTCTCCCAGACCACTCAGGTCTTCTAGTTCCTACTTTGTCCAACCAGAGCTAGAATCAAACATGGAGAAGCAGCATTTAGAATAGAAATCAACTTTGTCATTTCATTGTCAGAAGTACAAAGCAACAAAATTAACTCACTGCATTTAACCCATCCCTTTGGGGAGCAGTGGGCTGCCATTGTGCGGCGCCCGAGGAGCAATGTGGGGTTAAGGGTCTTGCTCAGGAACCCAGAGTGCAGGCTGTGGGGATTGAACCGGGTACTTGCAATGTTCTCAGAGCACAAGCGCACTGCTCTAACCACTAGGCCAACATGCCCCAAGTTTGTTAGTTCAGTTCCTATGCTTCATTGATCTGGAACAAACTCCCAAAAGAAATGCTGAAAGCCGTAGTTCTTAGAAGTTAAAGTTAAAAACTCATTTGTTTAGAGCTGCCTTTGACTGATGAAGGTAAACTGTTGAGGTGGTGGATATGTTTGATTAGTTTTACTGTGTTTTCATCTTTATTTGCTTTTATTTTATTGTCTAACTCGTGTAAAGTAATTTTGAAAGGTTCATGCATGTAGAAATTAACTTGCCTTGCCTTGATTGACACATTTAAACTGGATTTCTGGAACTACTTCCCCAGTGGGTCAGTCCTTATTTGGACATCATAGAACTGCAGTATCCATCCTGGAGGTGCAATGGTTTATTTAGATCTGAAGCAGACCTGGAGAGGAGGTTCAGATCTAAAGGGGGAACTTCTAAAGGGAGGTAAAACAGTCCAGCTGCTCTGAGAACTTTGGCCTCAGGATGATCGGATGACCTGAGCTGACAGGAGTCTTTGTATGGCGTCACATTTATTTCAAAACCCCTCCAAGCAAAGTAAACATATTCGCATGTAGGCTCTACTTCAGGGCATGGTTTATCTACCACCGCACAAAAAAAAATCACACAAGCGCGAGAAACTGCTGCTTTCAGAGGAGAAAACGGCTCTCCACACGCACCAGCTCCTCCCAGACGCGCTGTGGATCATGCTTGGGATCTCACCGCATGCACGATTTTTTTATCCAGCAGCCACACTCGAGGATGGCTGCGCTCTGGAAAGCATCTCTGCCCTCTGATTTTCTCCTCGCGAGAAGGAAAATGTGTTTTGACAGGTTGGGAGGAGACAAACCTCTTCTGTAAGCCCCCTCCTGATTGGGCCTTGCAGACACGATCATTAGTGTCATTGTATGTCGTTTTACAGCTGTTTATTCGAAGATAGCACTACTCCATGAGGAATAATTGTGCTTTTTTGGGGCAATAACAGTTGTGAATTCCACTTGCTCCCGAACCGCAAACCTTGGAGAAGCCTCTGCCACTGTCCCGCCTCCAGCCATTGTCTTCACTTATGGATGACGAGCTGTCAGTCAAAGGCTTCCTGACACTACTTCCCATGGTATCGTATCTACAAGGCCCAATCAGGAGGAGGCTTACAGAAGAGGTTTGTCTCAGCCCAACATGTCCAAACACATTTTCCTTTGTGTGGGGAGAAAATCAGTCCGAGAGCGCAGGCCACTGAATAGAAAAGGAAAGAAATGTTCTCCTGAAGCGGGAGTTTCTCACACGTGTGCGATTTTATTGTGAGGCGGTAGATAAACCATGCACAGAAGTAGTTTAACATACATGCAAGTAGGTTTAGTTTGCTTGCGGGGGTTTTGAAATAAATGTGATGTCATAGCTGAGGACCCAAATGGTCTTAAAGCCAACTAACTTTCTTACCAGAACCCTTTCTGTCAATCCAGAACCAGAGGCGGCTCCTCGGGTTGTTTAGATGGTAAATCTGATCACAGATGTCCCCTCTTCTCTGTTGCCCTTAGAACACGTGGAGACGCTTCAACCCAGAGTGAGCAGCACCAGTACAGGCCGACTGGGAGGGTTCTGGCCTGACAGAACCATGAAGAAAAGCGGATGTTCTGAGCAGCCAGAAGGTTTTGTCCATCTGTACTGAGGTTCTGATGGTACCACCTGGAACAAGCACCCTTTCAATCCTTGTAAGGTGAAGGAGAACGGGCCAAAGCCTTCCCAGCTGGATGAGGACAGTGGACCAGACCAGTATCCAATTCTTCTTCTACCATCCCAAAACAGAACCGGTTTCACCCATCATGCAACGCTCCACCACCCAACACTTTTCTTCTACACACTTTAAATAACTTCAGGCAGGATATTTCTTTAGATCCATTTATTAGCAAACATATAAAGAAGGAGAGGAAGATCTAAGACATGAAGACCAACAGGACACAGGAGAACATGGACATCAGGGAAAGACAAACGTCTAAATTCAAGAAGATTTCTTCTTCTGGCGGAGAGGGGACAGAACGTTCCAGCGCCTCGGCCCAGGAGCTCTGAAAAATAGCCAATCACAGGAATGGAGCGTAACCATGACAACACAGAACTTCACTTACAGTCAGAGGAAGAGACAATTAGAGGCGAATGCAGCTTGGCTTCACGTCCCAATGCTGGTTGGTGAAGTTAGGCCATGCTCCCTTTGCCCTTACCTTTCAATAGATCTGCAGTGCTGTGAGCCCTCTATCGCTGAGACTGCTGGTTCTGACCCAAACCTCTTTGGACTCAGACCAAAGCTTGGTGTCAGAAATCTAGCTTCCCTTTTTTATTTTTCTTCAGTACTAGCTACATGTTGGAGAAACAATCCTAATTGGAGATTGGATTACCCAAACAAAGAAAGCTGTAAGCCTGGTTTACGTTCCAAAACCAGGTAGTCTGCGTGTGTGTAAAGAGGACCACCTCCCGATCAGGAACCATAAGGTTGGGAGAAAATCCAACATGTTTGAAATTCAGTAGGCCGTCGTTAGGTAATCATGGACAAATCGTTTATTGGGCAAACAAGTATTCTTCTCCTTGTTCTTCCTCAGATGAAAACACAGAAGCATGGCGGGGGGGAGAATGAAATCGAGTTCTTTCTGTAAAATTAAGCCATGTCTTTGTACAAATGTGTCGTCGCCTTTTCTTTTTTAAGGGCTTTCATCACACAAAATTGCACAAATTGCCAAGGCAGCGTGTTTCACTCTAATGAGCCTCATATTCATCTTTTACTCGTTTGGCTTCCGGATAGAAGAGTCCGAGTAGCGCCAACTGACTGCGGAGCCGAGTCTGACGTGGTTTTTAGTCGTACAGTGTGAGCAGGTAGATCACATCAGAGTGTCGGGCCGCAGTGTGAGAACTTACATCGTGAACTGTGAACTCACACTGTACTATGAAACCCTGCGGTTTGATCTGTAGCTGCAGACACTCTGCTGCATCTCTCCAAAACTGTAGGTGACCACAGACCGTGCCGCAGACATGAGGCCTCTAATTGATGCATGTTTCCTGTATGTTATGGCAGAAACTCTGGCTGTAGTGCCGTCCACAAAGCCTGGCACACCTCGGACACTATCCCAGACACCGTGCAGGACGCTAGTTTGTAGCTCTGTGTGACGGTCTGTTGGTTTGCACCCGAAACAAAAACACGCAGCACCATGGCCGGTCTTTGGGAAACACTAATGGATTCATGGTCGAACTGTATGTCGTCTAAGACAGCGCAGACCACGCTTCAAAATGGGGCATAAATTAAAAATATCTGCGACAAGCTCACTGTTGTGGGAGGATAACCAGCCCTTTAGTCATTGTGTCTAATGTACGAAAAGAGAAAGTAGATCAAATAAAAAGGAATTCACTGCGAAATGTCAATGTATTAATTCTTTATTAAGTGGATGATGCCGTCCTATTTGTAGTGTTTATTGTATTTCTCATTTGAAAAAGTCATGAAATATATTGCATGTTATATTGACAAAAAAAAGCAACTCAAACATTTGACCCCTATATATATATATATATATATATATATATATGTATATATATATATTTATTTATATATATATATATATTAGGGGTGGAACGTTTCACAAAATCCACGGATCGGTTCGATTCACGGTTTCGTGGTCACGGTTTTCGGTTCGGTATATGTTGATTGTTACACTGAAATCCCATAAAAATTTATGAAATTCATGAAAAAATCCCCCAAAAAATAATGGATTGTACTTATTTTAAATGATCCGCGGAAACCCTGGATCATTTCTGCATGTTTTGCTGCTTTGAATTTAATCATCTCGTGCATGCCCTCTACGATCTCCAAGGAACTCAGAGCGGAGCGGACGGGAGCCACAGTGGAGGCTGTATGCTTTGCTTTGAGCAGCCGGTCTGGAGCGCAGCGGGGGTTGCTGATGGAGTATGTGGGATTTCGGGGTTAGCCTGACATGTTGGTCATGTTGATGTTAGCATAAACAAAACGTGTTGCACAATGTTTGCACACTGTTGCACTTTTATCCACAACTTTCTTTCCGCCGTCATCGTAGGTCACTCTAAATGCAAAGTGGTCCCATACAGCAGACCTATAAAGTGCTGCTGGCGCGTCTTCCAACTCCTGTTCTTTCCCACTCGCCATACCCACACAATTCTCCACAACAACTGATTTTTTTCTGCTACACTCGGCTACGCTGCTTCACTTCTTCTTCTTCTTGTTTACTACTGGTGGTTGGCTTTGGTCGCAGTACCGCCCCCTTCTGCTCTGGAGTGTAAACGCTCCCCCTATGAGAAAAAGGAGCAGCGCATGAACTGAACGAAACACACGCGAATCGAACGTAGACAGTCGAACCGAACGGTTCTGACGGTTTTCATAAATCGGCCCATCCCTAATATATATATATATATCACATGTATTACCAGACATGTAAGATGTAATTACCATAATAATCTTATCAATACATGTATATTACATCATTTAATGCATCATTGTTAATACATCTGTATTATGTTGCATTAATGCCTTAATTTTGTTGTGATGGATTTATATATTTTATATTACATGATTTATAGACTTCATTTACTTTATAATGACTACGAAATGTGATGTGCCTATTTTTTATTATGAATTAAAGTAATCGACTGATGCTATGAAACAGCCAGTGTGTCAAAGTGATCAATTTATCTTTATTTTAAAAGTCGCCCTAAAAAAACGGTTTGAATGGATTGTTTACATTGTGACCGGTCTAACTAGAGGGTACCAATATGGCAGCCGGTGGCTTCACATTAACCCCATACTGCCAACGGGCAACCAGCAATCCAGTGAATAAATAGAGATCAGTGGACCATTCCTACTCCTGTCTAGGTAAGGGTCGGCGAATCAGTAGGCGTTTGTGTAAACAACATGCCCACACTCTCGGACCCCTCCCCCCTCCCCTAGCGCTACTTTGCAGAAGCGAATAATGCAGAATGTGGAATTTCAGGGTCAGACAAAGAAGAAGGAAGGAGGAAGACTTACGGTTGTCCATTTGATCTGATGCTGGACTCTCCGCTGAAACCTGCAGGAACAGAACAAACCGTGTTTCATCACAGAGCGCCGCGGGCCCCTGTTCTGATGCTAAGGGGCTGAAACCAGCCTGATTTAAAAGATCTTACTGGTTCCTGGGTCACTCAGGATGGCGCTGAGTCCTTCGTTGAACGTCAGGCTGATCTCAAAACCTGAGACATATTCAAAGCTTCAGATTTCCACAACCACTTCTAGAACTTCTAGACTAGAAGCTGTAGGTGGATCTGCTATGAGGAACTTTGGATCTACAAATTGTGGAGGCGTGCAGGGGAGGACCCGTACCTTTGGGAGTGCTGACGGCTCTATCCTTAGCTCCTCCTCTAACGATGGCTGGAAACAAAGGAAGAAAAGATCAGCGACCAGACGGGTCTAGACCGGTTCTACGGGGCCTAGAAGCCAGCTGAGCTCAGCTCCTACCTGTCTTGTCAGGAGTCATCGATTTAGTGCGACAATGGTCCTCCTTCCTGGACGGGCGGACAGGCCTGCTATAGAACAACATGTTAACACAGATCTATGGGTGCATTCTATCAGCTACAGATCTGGGAGCAGATGTGGCGACCCAGCGGAACCTACCGGTCGGTGTGGGCCAGTCTGGTTGGGCCGGAGCTTGGAGGAGGCGGCTGAGGTGTGGTGAAGTTGAAGGGCAGCAGGGGTCTCCTGGCAGGAGAGAGGAGCTCTGAACCCTGGGGAGAAACCAGAGCAGTGATGCCTTCAGGGTCAGTCAGGAACTTTTAGTCTCAGCATCAGGATCAAACTTCCAGGAACATGGTCCAGCCTCATCCCTATGATACCTTTCAGGCTCAGTTCTGATTTGAACTGGTTCCTCTCACACTGGGGTAGAACATTTCTACAAACCAATAGAGCCAAAACTAGATATCCTCTAGAGGACCCCATCATCTCCTGGATCTGAGAACCCCACCATCCCACCATCTCTTGGGTCTGCAGGCTGACCTTGGGTAGGGTCGTTGGGCCGTTCGCCATAAGGCTGCAGCTCTCCATCTTCTCTGCCATCTCTCTCTCCTTTTCTGCCGTATTCAGAGCAAACTCCACTTCAGCCGCCAGCTGCTCATCTCCAGCGAAGAACTCCTTCACCTCATTCCTATAGTCCTGCATGGTTACCTGGAGGAGAACATAGATGTGAAGCTCAGTGTGAAGGCGGAGACTGGAGTGTTTGAGAAGCAGGGCGCCCTCACCTGGAGGTAGGCCATGAGGTCTTTGAGGACAGGGGAGCGTTTCTGCTCCAGAAGGTTCTTCAGGCTGATGATCAGAGGAACTGTGTTCTCTATGAAGGCCTTCTTCTGGACCTGGGAGACCACCTTCCTCTGGGCAACCTGCAGGACAACCTTGGTCATGGTGGCCACGTTCTCCTCCTCTGACTCCTCGGCTCCCCCTGCTGGTGCTGACACTGCCTGCAGCTTAAACTCTTTCAGACTCAAAACGTTGAAGGTCTCCGACAGAACCTCGGCTCCATCTGAATCTAGAGGCAGCTCCTCCTCTGCAAAGCATGCTGGGAAAGCAAAAGACAAACTGTTAGAGGTCCGATTCTCCCTACCTTCTCCAGATGGGCCTGGACACTCCGACCCAGCTCACCTAAGACTGTCTGGCTGATCTTGTTGGTGGTGTTGAAGCGCTGGGCATCTGTGAAGTGTTCCAGAAGGAAGCGGTAAATCCGAAAGCGCTTTTCCCTGTTCTGAGCTCCCCTCAGGGAGAACCCGGCCTTCTCTCTGCACACAACATAAAAAAAAAAAAAAAAACATTTATCTGTCCTGGTAGCGACAGCAAGGAGGCGCAGAGGACTCAATGATGCCAACATGTGGCAGAGGGAGAGAGAAACCAGCAGATGGGACACCGAGCAGTGCAGATCCTTCAGATCTGATTTACCAGACCAACAAAAACCTGATCTACAACAGACTAGAACCAAAACAAAGATGGATTCTGAGGTGACATGTAATACAGAAACAAACTAAACCAGAGAGGATGTTGGTTTCCTGATTAAAGAGGTCTGAAGAACCCCGAATCCAGCATTAGAACTTCTGGCTCAGCTGTGGTCCGATTGCAATCAGAGACCCTTTTCAGGAGTTCCATGGTGATTCTGGTAGATTTAGACAACTTTTATTGTCATTTTGGTGCATGGGAATTAATGCTAACGGCTAACCTAAGAAGCTAATACTGATGTCACCTAGTGAGATCACTCAAACATCTGCCCTCCCCAACAGCTCCGACCCGAACTGGTGACTCTGATTAGATCTGGCAGCTATGACCTGAACCGGCAGTTCGGACCAGGACCGGCAGCTGAGACCAGGACCGGCAGCTGAGACCAGAACTAGAGGCTCCGATCGGAACCAACAGCCAGAACTGCTCTGAGGGAGGGGCCTCAGTCTTGTTCTGGGGGAGGGGCCTACCTGTCGCTCTGGGAGAACTTGTTGTAGGACGTGTGCTTGTCGTAGGAGTTGAAGTGGAAGATGCACTCAATGAAGTGCTGGCTGAACATCTCTGGGTTCTTCTTCAGCAGCCGGTGCAGCAGGCAGTATTCACACAGGCTGCAACAGGAAGGGGAGCTTCAGGGTTCTGGACCAGTCCCAGTTCTGACCAGTTCTGAAGGAAGACCTGGACTCACCTGGCAATGGCAGGAACCGGATCAACCAGTGCCATCATGAAGCGAAAAAAGAGGGAGCCTTTCCATTTGACAAACTCCTCCTGGAAACAGAGGTGGTGGGTCAGAACCCGGACAGAACCCAGCAGCAGTAGAACCTCCTGATGCCCACCTGCAGCAGGTTGGTTAGCATGATGAGGGCGTTCTCCCTGACCACGGCGGAGTTGTCCCTCAGGCAGGCGGACACGTTGGGGATGTACAGGTCCACCATGCTGGTGTAGCGGACGCACAGGTCGCACATGATCACCGCCACGTTGTTCCGGACCGCCACGTCTGGGCCCACCTCCAGCTCCCGGGCGAACACTGGCAGGTACCTCTGGGCAAGCTTCTCCTGCTGCAGACACAGCTTACCTGGAGAGAGGACCGCCGGATCAGAACTGACCAGCTCGCAACCGGGCCTGATGGGAGCCTGATTGAAAACAAAACCCGTTTGGAGTCGGATCTGATCGGAACTGGTCCTGATCTAAGACCAGACTTAATTGGAACCAGAGCTGATCGGGCCTGATCAGAACCAAGTCGCATCAGACCCGTGTAAAACCGGCCTGATCAGAACTGAGCCTGATGAGAACCGGGCTTGATCAGAACCGGATCTGATGGAGAAAACAAAACCTTTTTGAAACTGGACCTGATCTGAACTGGGCCTGATTGAAAACCAGACCGGTTTGGAAACGGGCCTGATCGGAATTGGGCCTGATTAAAAAACAGACCTAATTGGAACTGGACATGATCCAAAACGTGCCTGATCGAAAAATCAGACCCAATTGGAACTGGAAATTATATGGCTTGATCGGAATCGGGCCTGATTGAATACCAAACCTGATTGGAACTGGACGTGATCCAAACCGGGCCTGGTTGAAAGCCTAACCTTTTTGGAACCTGATCTTATCGGAACGGGGCCTGACTGAAAACCAAACCTGTTTGGAACCGGATCTGAACTGAATGGGGCCTGATTGAAAAACCAAACCTGATTGGAACTGGACCTGATCAGAACAGGGCCTGATTAAAAACCAAACCTGTTTGGAACCGGACCTTATCAGAACCAGGCCTAATTAAAATCGGATCTGATTGGGACCGGGCCTGATTGGAACCAGATCTGATTGGAACCGGATCTGATCGGAACAGGGCCTGATTGGTACTCGATTGAAAACCAAACCTGATTCGAACCAGACTTGATCGGAAATGGGCCTGATTGAAAACCATACCTAATTGGAACTTTACCTGACACAACCAGCCCTGATTGAAAACCAAACCTCTTTGGAACTGAATCTGATCAGAACAGGGCCTGATTGAAAACAAAACCTGTTTGGAACTGGACCTGATCGGAACCGGGCCTAATTGGGACCTAATTGAAAACCAAACCTGTTTGGAACCAGACCTGATCAGAACCGGGCCTGATCGGAACCGGAATCTGTTAGTAACCGGAATCTGATTGCAACCAGGCCTGATTGGGTCTTGATTGAAAACCAAACCTGATTGGAACCGGACTTGATCGGAAACAGCCCTGATTGAAAACCAGACCTAATTGGAACCGGACTTGATCGGAAACGGCCCGGATTGAAAACCAGACCTAATTGGAACTGGACCTGATTGAAATCCAAACCTGATTGGAACTGGATCTGATCGGAACCGGGCCTGATAAGAACCAAGTCGGATCGGACCCGTGTGGAACTGGGTTAATCAGTACCAAGCCTGATCTAAACCGGATATTATCGGGACAGGGCCGGAACGGAACCAGGCACTGTGGTACCTCACCTAATGTGATGACTCCATGGGCTTTGACGCTGGACGGCAACTCATTGTCCCTGAACTGGGTCAGAGGCTGAGATGTTGGCAGATCCTCCTCACCATCTGGAAGAAAACCAGCCAATCAGAACTCCTCTCTGCCAGACCGGTTCTACACCGACCAACGGGCTCTGATGGTCCATCAGAACGGGCTGGATCTACCTTACCCACCTGCCAGCTTCTTGGATGGGGATGTGAGGACAGATTCCACCAGCAACACCGTCCTTCTGCCGACCTTGGCAGGACAGTGAAGGGAGGCTGCGCCCAGGGTGTGGAGGTGTTTGATCTGCAACACACAACATCTGCTCAGACAGAGTCCTTCAGAGGACACTGGGTCAGCTGGTCTCCGTGCAGTCTGGGTATTCAAGGCTGCTTCTAGAGTGGACACCTCCCACTATTTCGACATCATGCTGTCCACCATCTTGGCTGCAGTCCTGAGCTTCGGTGTCTCCTCAGTGGAGTCTAGCTCTAAACCAGTTTGAAATGGTTTTGGTTGTTCTCCATGGGGGTCCAAGTTAGGACAGACCTGAGTCCTTCAGGGACTGATCAGGGCCCCTCTCTGACCAGGACACTGTTGCCCTCTGATGTTGAGCAGAATTCACTATCAAACATCTTTCTCTAGGCTGTTCTCGCAGCCTCTAATGCTACATTCACATTGCAAGAGCTTTGAGCAGCAGAAGCAGCTGGTTTCCATGCAGAGTCGATGCTTGACGTGCATCAAGGCGCATCAAAAGTTCCTCCAGCATGTCTAGGGCAGCACCAGCAGTGCCTCATGAGCTTCTGCAGGGTTTATACAGGAATGATTAACTCTAATTTGTTTAATGCACTTTTAATGCCATTAAAAAGTACCCATGACTAAAGATATAATTTAATGATTTTTAATGATTTTCAATGACCTGTGAAAACCCTGAACCAACTATCATTTTGCAAATATTTTTTGATTAATAATCTGATAGCAAAAGATTCCTTTAAGATGACTTTTTATGAAATTTAACCAAAAGGAATATTTTAAAGTCTCTATAGTCCACATTTAATGATGTTTCCAAAAAGGCGACGGCAAAAGTAAATGCTGTAGACAAGCCATGATCTGTTGTCGCCAAACTCTCCAGTAGCAGAAAAAAGGAGCTAGATTTGACGCTAGGCACTTTTTAAAAATAAAAGTGCTAGAGGGGTCTGAGAAGTCGCTAAATATAGCGACTAAAGCGCTAAGTTGGTAACACTGCTCTTCACATCGTTTGTTTTCAAATGGTTTGCTGCTGTCTGTTTGGACCTTTCTGAACATGTGCAGCAAATGGACTGATCCAATATGGTGGACACTGAAGGGGGGCGAAGGGTTATCAAAAACACAATGTGCAAAAATAAGGAATAACTGTATTAATCATACATGTAAACAGAGCTTTATGGGCCCCCCAGGAACTTGCACCCAAGCCAGTGAGTCAATGCAATCAACTGGTTTTCCTTTGAACTAGAGGCCTGCACGGGACAGATTTTCCAGTCCCGCGCCCACCCGCTCCCGCAGTGTTCAGTCCCACTCACTCCCGCAAAGAATTATGATTTTCAGTCCCGCCCGCACCTGTAATAGTTTGTTCCCTCATGATTCCAACGTTCACCTACTGCTTAAGGCAATTCGTGTCATTAGTTTGAGGAATTAAACACGCTGTCCTTAGCTGAGCACATTACTGGCCGATTCTTCACCGTATAATGCATGACTCGCGGCATGAGCTGCAATATCCAGCACATTGTGAAGTATATACACTACCGTTGAAACGTTTGGGGTCACCCAAACAATTTTGTGTTTTCCTGAAGAGTCACACTTATTCACCACCATACGTTGTGAAATGAATAGAAAATAGAGTCAAGACATTGACAAGGTTAGAAATAATGATTTGTATTTGAAATAAGATTTTTTTTGAACGGTAGTGTATATGATAGTGATAGACTGGTAATTTATGATTTTATTTTGCATTTTATTTTACGTTTTAAAACACGTTTTTAGTTCGCAGGACTGCCGCTTATCACCGCTCGCGCCCGCACCCGTACTGTGCGCTCTCCCTCCCGCCTGCACCCGCAATGAGCTTTCAATATTTGCACTGTGACGCACTGCGTTTGCGCTGGGTCCCACGAGACTCCAGCGGGAGTGCAGGGCTCTACTTTTTTTCAATTTTTAATATTTAGTACATCCTTCAACAATTAAACATACAGTGAAACCAGTGATGACAGTGTCAGTACTGTAAAGTGTACAACATTAAGTTATTGTACAGAGAAGGACTTGAGTTTTTAACATTTTCCCCCCTGAACCCCTCCCGACCCTCCCATACTCCCCCCACCTCAGCCAGCAGGGCTCTACTTTTAACCAATTGGACTGGATGATCTGGTTGAATTGTAAAGTGCTTTGAGATGACATGTGTTGTGAATTGGTGCTATAGAAATAATCTGAATTGAATTTAGTCCTTTTTCAAATGTCAGGATCTGACCTGCATGGATTCAGACAGCTATGACCGATTTAAAGCATTTTGCAGAACATTTTAGAATGTTGTTTTTTGTTGTTGGCATTCATGTAAATATACTGATGTGATACCTTAGTATAGAATTGATTGTTTTTTTTTTTTATACGACTATTTTGAAGTTATAGCCCCCCCAGAGAGAACTCCACCAGCCGCCACTGACTGGGTGTGAAGTGGGAGTTAAGCAAAGATTGAGGCAGCTGGTCCAAAGCTCCTCCTTGGTGCCATGGTCTTCCTGTCCGCCACCTTTAAGCCTCCTTCTACAAAGTTCTGCCTGGAATGAAATCGCCATTCTCACCATCAGGTCCTCGTTCAGGTCCTGAGTTTTGTTCTCGTTCAGGATGATGCCAGCTAGATAAGCCTCGCAGATGGACACCAGTTCACCGCAGTGCTGGTTCAGGAAGGCCTGGAGAAGAGCAGACACATCGTCATGGTAGCCACTGAGAGGACACAGACCAGCAGGATCATACTGACTGATACAAGGGTCATATGACAGCACCAGCCTGGGTCAGAGGGCTGCACCTAGAGCTGCTGGGAAGAACATTTTAAGCTAGTGGTGTGTGGCAGTGGAGGGGAACCTCAGGGCTGGGAGCTGCTGGTGTCCCTCTGCTGGTCACTGAAGGTACTGACCCATGAAGCGTAGAAAAAGAGTGGCTCCTAAAGTGTGGTTCTGAATTAGGAAGGGTTAGACCTAGGAGGAGACAAACCGTAATGCTGTCCCACCTGGGTAAGTCTGATGTCTTCACTGCAACCCAGCTGGTAGAGCGTGTCCATGGCGGCGCTGATCACCTCCAGGGGCAGGCGGAAAGTCTTCAGCCGGGACATCAGGTCGGCTGCAGACAGAGGGGAGACTTAAGGACGCTACTCCGGGATGCCCGAAGCTCTGCGGCACCCTGCAGCTGCTCACCGATGATACGCTCCTTGGTGTCCTCGTTCAGGTGAGCAGCAACGTCTCCGACCACAGACAGGATGTGGCAGCAGCTGGTCACGTTTACGCTGTCCGATCTAAGGCCAGGAACCCAGATCAGTATAAAAGGGACCCAGCAGAACCTACCGGACCAGACTGGTCCTCACCTGATCATGGTGTCCCAGGCGTCCAGGATCTGGCCGTGGGGGACTCGGGACACTGAGGAGACGGCCTTGGAGAGCAGCAGCCAGGCTCCTGCGGCGTGGTCCGTCTGCGTGTGGGAGACCAGGCTGGAGATGAAGGCTGGGCTGAATTTGTTCTGTTTGGACCAGATGCTGAAAGCCCGGCTGAAGTATCGACTGGACAGGAGAAGGAGGAAGTTGTGAGACATTGGACTGAGGGATTAAAGCAAAAAAAAAAAAATCCTGACACAGGCAAGAAACTACATATATATATATATATATATATATATATATATATATATATATATATATATATATATATATATATATATATATATATATATATCAGAGACTGCTTGGATGATTGAAGAAAATTAAATAGCAAAAACGCCCAGAAGATGGAAAAAGTGTATCTATGTCTACCACTTGCATTAACCACATTTGTTTTGTTATCCAGTTTTGCTGCTAAGCGTTGTCCTTAACAGGTTATAGATTAACCTACACTTACAAGGTGAACTGTTACAAAGGTACATAAAATTCAGTCTGGCGTTCAGAGAAGATTAAACATTATAATAATAAAAATAATTCAACAATTTCAACATTCCAATAACTTTAAACTTTGTCCATCAGTAATAAAATGGCAAGTTAAATACACAGATGTTCTTCAGCCATGCCTAGCGCCATTTATTTTTCCTTTATTTATGTCGTGACATCTTCCTGAGCTGCATTGTGCCCACGACCTGCAATTCTGCTCTCTCCATCATCCTTCGCCCCAAACACAGTTTCATTTATTTATTTTTAACTTTTTGCACGTCTCTCCGTTGAATGGAGCCGTAAACGGCACAAGTTGACTTTCCGTGTAGAACTTGAGCACTGTACCACAATCTATCTGGCGACTTGAGCAACAAACGAGCGGAGGAGGAGCACGCTTTCCTAAGACCCGCCCCCTTCTTCTTCCGATTTGCTAATACTGTTAGTTTCAGAGCCACCATTGGCTGACAAACGCAAGAGGGATTTTGATTTTTTATTTATTTAGTGCTTTTTTTTTTTTTACCCATGGGTATTCGCTACGAGTCGGAAATACTTTAATCACAGGCCTGGGGCCGGAATACTTTAATCCCTGTAGACTGTCCAAAACCGGGCCTGATCCACGCTGAAACAGAATTGATCATCTAACCTGAGGTTCTGGCTCTCGTCACACAGCAGGCCCAGCAGGTCCCAGGTCAGGCTCTGGCTGTGGTCCAGCAGACTCCTCTCATTGTAAGGCTTCACCTGACTCAGCAGCACCTGGTCCAGGAGCTCCAGCGCCTTTTCCTGCATAGAGCTCTCCGTGTCCATGACAGCTGGGACCACGCAGTGCAGCCACGCCTTCTGAACCGCCCTGCAGCTCGGTTTGGCCTGATGGAGACAGTCAGTAAGCAGGGGTTAGAGGAACCGACCCAACCCGACCCCGAGTCTGACTGCATGAAGGCATGAGGCTTACAGCCAGCAGCTCCCCCAGGCACTGCAAGGCCTTCTTCCTCACGGACACGGCCGGGTCTCTGCTGCGCTCCGACAGACTCTCCAGGTTCTCCCAGGTGGCAGGAATAACGCCGTGCTTCAGGAGACCCACCAGAGCCTGAAGAACAGAGAACAGAAAGGAAGTAGAACCAGAGCAGCTTCCTCTGGTGGCCCAGAGAGGAGAGATGGAGGTCCCAGTACCTGCAGAGCCGCCTTCCTCACGTTTGTCTTTGGGTCACCAACACGGCGCAGGAGAAGGGCCAGGTTCTCTTTAGCTGCATTTAGAACAAAGCATTTGGGTCAGAACCAGATTTGGGTCTAAATTTGGATGTCATAGAGTGAGACTGACCCTCACAGCTGGAGCTGCTGGTACTGCTGAGCTCCACCGTCCTGAAGGGCAGAGTTCGGTAACTCTTCTGGGAGCCAGAAGTTCCTGCAACACAGCAACCATCAGAACCAGAACCATGTTGGAAAGCTGCTTCAGCTGTGCGGTGGGAAAGTTCTGATGTGTGTTGGGCGTAGCTACTCTATCCTTTCTTTGCCTGGCAGCTATAGTTGCTGTGATCAGTGGGAATAAACTCGTTTTAATATGTTTTTCAGTGAGAAGGTCCACCTAAAAACTTCATCTGTGCAGTCAGTTCATCAAGATTACCATCCTGCATTCAGATATTATTTCCCTCTGTCCTGCAGGTTTTAGAGGTTTCCCTGCTTTAGCACAACTGATTATGATTGCAGTGGAGCAAAAGCCTGTTAATCAGCTTTCAATTAAAATCAGCTGTGCTGGAGCAGGAAACCTCTAAAACCTGCAGGGCAAGGGGCCTTGAGGACCGAGTTTGCCGATGCCTGCATTAGGATAATGAAAACGAACTAGTTTTGCGTGCAGATTTTGGCATTTTAAGTTAATTTAGGCATTAATAAACTGTTTCAGAGGAGTGACCATAGAGATCTGTATCATCAGCGATGTATCTGTCTCCCTGCCAGCACCCAGATCAGGTTCTCTGATTGGTTGATGTGGCGCGACAAGCAGCAAAAGTTAAATTTTTCAAACTTGAGCAATAGCTGCGTTTGCGCCGCATGCGTCGCAAACTCAAACGCTCCCGACGCGCTGCTTCAGCTGCTCAGACGCGCTTGCACCTGCTGCTCGAAACGCGCTGCGGGATGTTTTGCTGCGCCTTGACAGGCATCAATCATTGACTCTGCATGTAAACTAGCTGCTCCTGCTGCCTTTGCTGCTTTTGGTGTAAACGTAGCATAAAAGTGGAGCAGCTGGCCCTCTAAAAGCGGAGCCGCTGGCGCTCTAAAAGCGGAGCCGCTGGCGCTTGGCGCTCTAAAGCGGAGCCGCTGGCGCTCGGCGCTCTAAAGCGGAGCCGCTGGCGCTCTAAAAGCGGAGCCGCTGGCGCTCTAAAAGCGGAGCCGCTGGCGCTCGGCGCTCTAAAAGCGGAGCCGCTGGCGCTCTAAAAGCGGAGCCGCTGGCGCTCTAAAAGCGGAGCCGCTGGCGCTCTAAAAGCGGAGCCGCTGGCCCCCTGAAAGCGGAGCCGCTGGCGCTCTAAAAGCGGAGCCGCTGGCGCTCTAAAAGCGGAGCCGCTGGCGCTCGGCGCTCTAAAAGCGGAGCCGCTGGCGCTCTAAAGGCGGAGCCGCTGGCGCTCTAAAAGCGGAGCCGCTGGCCCTCTAAAAGCGGAGCCGCTGGCCCTCTAAAAGCGGAGCCGCTGGCGCTCTAAAAGCGGAGTCGCTGGCGCTCTAAAAGCGGAGTCGCTGGCGCTCTAAAAGCGGAGTCGCTCGCGCTCTAAAAGCGGAGCCGCTGGCCCTCTAAAAGCGGAGCCGCTCGCGCTCTAAAAGCGGAGCCGCTGGCGCTCTAAAAGCGGAGCCGCTGGCCCTCTAAAAGCGGAGCCGCTGGCGCTCTAAAAGCGGAGCAGCTGGCGCTCTAAAAGCGGAGCAGCTGACTCCTGTTAGAACAGTCAGAGCTTTGCAGCAAATCAACAGATCGAGGAAGCATACCTGCGGTCAGCTCCTCCTCCAGCACAGTCTGAGTTCCAGCTAAAAAGAAAAGAGAAACCATGTGAGATTCTGCAGAAGCAGCACAGCGTCAGATGGCTGGTTTCTGATTCTGAAACGTGCTAGGAGATTAAAAGAACAGGACAGGACTGCTAGGCTCTGCTAGGCTCTACTGCCTTTACCAGTGACTAAATGAGCTACTCTGGTCTGTTCCGCTGGGTTCCGAGTGTTTCCTTACTGGCAGAGAAGAGGTCGTGGACGGCCCGGGTCACATTGAGCGAGGGCAGCTCTAAGCACTGTGCCAGGCAGGAAAGAGCGTGACCCTGGACGGTGGGAGACTCATCGTTTCGCCGGGCAAACAACACCTCCTGGATCAGGAACCTTTGAGGCAGGAACCTGGCCAGCTCCGGGTCCTGACAGTCCTCCACGCTCCTCTCTGGCTGGGCCAACAACACCATCACCACGTCCACGGAGAACAGCCGGTGCACCATCTGCAGAGAGGGGGAGGGGAGTCAACAGGTGGGGACAGAAAGGACATTTGACTGCTTGAAGATTTTCTAAAGCCGTAGCGCGGCTCCCACAGGCAGCCACTGTCTCATGGAGGAACAAGTAACCATGGTGATGTTACCTTTGAATGACTGGAGAAGCTGAACAGCCACTTAATGAAGCAGGCGTAGTCCACACTGACCATCTGAGACGTCAACATCCCCACAGCCTGGGCTCCATGGCTGCGATACTCACTCTTCTCCACCATCTACAGAGCAGAAGCAGAATCATGACACTGCATTATAACTGCCAGGGGGGGTTGTGATGACTTCTGGCTCAGGACTCACCTGGAAGCAGATGTGCTGCAGGAGGATCTGAAGCAAAGGTAGAGCCAGATCTTTCAGCTCCTCCACCAGATGACTGGAGAGCACATGAAAAACACAGCAGGTTACTGTAAACGAGGTGCTGAAACTAAATCCATCGCTGCTAGCGGTGTAATCCAAAAAAAACATTTGGAAACTTCTGATTTTAGAGTTTCCTAAAAAACAACTACATTTCTTTTTCCCACCAGAAGAGGGCAATAGAGAAGCTGTTCACAGTGAGTAAAGCAGCCGGCGGCTGTATAGAACCTTATTACTTAAATGGTCAATTAAAGCCGGGCATATCTGTGCGATCTTTTCAATCATTGCACGCAGCTACAGCTCAAACTGCATGAAAAACCGCAAGGTTTAAAGTTCAAAGAATACGATGCTTGCTCTCACACTGTACGACCCGACCAGTGGCGGCTGGCCCATAGGGGGCGCTGAGGTGCTGACCTCACTAGATGTGGAGGGGTACAGTCATAAATAATATAGATTTTAAAAGTATTATCAATGTCAGCTTTACCTAATAGTAAGTGGCTACATGTAATATAAATTAGTAAAACACTTCTACCAATTGACTCTCATTCAACAGTGCATTTCCACTGACAGAACATTTTTCTTGGGCGCTCATTCAAAGCGCCCCTGAAGTGTAGTGAAATAACCAATTGTATAATGTTGCTAGGGAAAATGAATAAATATTTGGCCAATCAGCATCGCCAAAATGAATGGCTTTGGGGCTCCTGCTACAGTGATATAGGTGATGCAGCTAGTAATCAGTCAGGCAGTGAGGGAGAGATTATGGCGACGATGACAGTTGGACATGAGCAGCTTTAACCCCATTCAGTGAGATCTTTACTGAGATAGTCTTTCGCGGTGAAGGACGATGGTGGAAAAAATCTATTTAAAAGAAACAGGGACCTGACAAGACCGAAATAAATGTAACGCAGCAAACCGAGGAAACAACCAGACTTTTTGCAGGAGTTGGTTCCAGCGTAAGTCGCGGCTAACGGCCTGTGGGACGGCTAATGTACTTCTTTGTTTTCCCTGCATTCTTTGTGACGGGAGAATGCAAGTGACTGGAGTGATTAGACGTGGACACAGTCTGGACAGACAGACTTAAAACGCGTCTCCGACAGGAAGGACTGATTTAAAGCACTTTTTAGAAAAGACAAAGAAGAATGAACAATCTGGGATTCACATGGAAAATAATAGATTATAGTCAACTTTTTATAGATGTTTGTTAATTTGCAGCCAAAAAAAACACATTCTCAGAAAATAAATAGTTTTTATATATTAAAAAAAAGTATAAAGCTGAGTAATAGCTTTATTAAACTAAAACATTTTCTTTTAGGTTTGTGACACGATATTGGACCATGCAAAACACAGATTTACCTTCACAAAGCCTCAGACATGTTTGATTTTCTTCCGACCTTACGATTCCTGATCGGGATGTAGTCGTGAGAGGCTGATTGCCTCTCGTCACCCCCTGTACACCACATGATGCACCATCAGGCTCAAAGACAGCCGCGATCGAAAAATTCTCACACGACTGGAAATTCGTCCGGAAAAGGGCAAAAAGAAAATTCACAGTGTATGCCCAACTTAGGTGCGTTTGTCATTTTGCTAATTACTTTGCGACGAAGATGAACTGTCACCAGATCTGGAGAGAATCCACAAGCTCCCAAAAATACATCTTGTCAAAAGACCATATATGTGTTAAACTCTTAAAACAGAAATGTTGCGAAATACTTTATTCACAGGCCTGGGGCCAGAATACTATAATCCCTGTGAGAGACTCTCCATGACCTCAGAGCGCACCTGAACATTTGGACATCTGTAGCTCAAAGTAAGGGCATCGTGCAGCCACGCACTTTCATATCTATTTATGCAGTTTTAGGAAACTGTATTATTTTACAGTGTTATTTTGATCTTGTGTTCTTTGTGTAACGGATGTGAAGAACTGTTCAATAACACTTAAATAGAGTGATATCATTATTTCCTTGTGGTTTGCCTAAAAGGATTTTGGAGCTAATAGTCACGTGTGACATAAACACAGTGACACAGCTGACCAAATCTACGTCGTTATAGTGTTATTGTGAAGTTTAATCAATAGCGCATATAATTACCTGAGAACTGATGATGTCCGTGTGTTAAAAACCCTGGTTATGTGCTCATAGATGTGTATGACAAAGTAGTCCTTAGTCATTCTCTATTTACTTATTTTTATTGTATTCTAAATGGGCCTGTAGACTCATAGGTCTTTTGTCCAAAAGTACTTCTAGCGGCCTTGAAATGCAGTGACTTGAATGAGGTTTAACCAGATGACTAAAGCAAAACAAACATGGCTGCACCGGTGGAAAGACCAAGCAGGAGGACGCCATGATTATTGGTTTCCTCTGGATCTGTTTGGAAAGAGTTTGATTCCACTAGCTGTGAACCAAATCAGGAATGTAATGCGCCACAGCTGCAGCTGTGATTGGCTGACAGACATCGATGCGGGTGCCACTTGCTGATTTAACCAATCAGCTTGAAGAATTGTACTGAATGTCCGTCCGTTTGCAAACTCCTTCCACTGGAGCCTTTGGAGATGGATGCTGAGTGGAATTGAAAGTGAACTAAAGAATCTAATGCCAGGTTGATTTCCTAAAACAGGAACTAAGCATGTGTTGAAACCTCGATCCAAAGTCTGGTTCCATGAAGATCCCACAAAGGATTAAGAAATTCTCTCCATCCGGCCTGTTGGAGGAGAGCTGCTTACCAGACGAAGTGGATGGCCTGGTCCCGCGTGTTGAGGACGGCCTGGTTGGGGACGAGGAGGGAAGGCTTCCTGCCGTGGACTTTATTCATCATCAGGATGACGTAGAGCAGCCGATAGAAGACTCTCCTTAGGGACTGAGGGACAGACGGGTCATCAGTGGAGCTCTGGGTTTAAAAGTGCTTCATCACAACATGTCAGCAGTTAGAGCTCATTGTCATGAACTCCACAAAGACAAAACATTAATGTTGAAATCCTTGCATTCCATCACTTCAGCTGTCTAAACCAGAACTGTAATGATCGAGTCACTGACTCGGCTCCCTAACGAGTAACTGACTCCATTCCCAAACCGGTCACTGAACCGGTTTCCCTGACGAGTAGGGATGGGAACCGGTTCCATGTGTTCCAATTCCATGGCACCGTTTGGCAGCTCGCTTCACGGTTCTCTTAACGGTTCCAGGAAAGCACCAAAGCCTAGCGCTAGGCAGCAAAACTTACATCACGTTTCTACGTAAGTTACGTCTAGAAAAGCAAAACAAGAAAAATTGTGTTCCATCTGGTAAAGTGATCGAAAGTTTGGATCTAAAGTGGCAATAACATCTGCAGGAGGAAATACGTCCAACATGCAGAAACACCTGCGCACACAACATGGCTTACATTTTAACGAATGTCGTGTTTTTGATGCTTCTGGACAGAAGCTAAAGTTACGACCTGCATGGAAGGCAACTCTGGTGGTAATTAGCTAGTTTTATATCACTGGCTGTGCTTCATGTGGCTCCTAGTAAATCATAAGACATTTCTGGAAATAAACCAATTTCCTACCTCTCTTTGGGGTTATTAAACATGCTACGAAGTTGCTCCGTAGTTCAGGGAGCGAGAGAAAGGTGACGCTCGTTTATTTAAATCAGGGTGAGAAGAGTTTATTTCCTGAAATTGTACAGTAATGCTTTATCATTAAACAGATGCCTTCTCCATTAGATTTAGTTGACTGGGACGAGACGAGTAGCCTGGCTGCTCAGAGGCTGGCAGCTCCTGTTCACTGCCTTCTGTTTTCACCGAGGCAGCAGAAATAGAATGTCCCAGGCGAAGGTAGACGGATGTCACCGTGCACTTATCAAGTTCATCGTTTCACAGAATTGATAAGGAATCGAATATTTTCACAGAATCGATAAGAGAATTGGAATTGTGAAAATCTTATCAATTTCCAACCCTACTGACGAGTCACTGACTCCATTCCCTAACGAGTCGCTGACTCCATTCCCTAATAGGTCCCTGAAGCCCTTTCCTGACTCCATTGTCTTACCAATTTCCATGACGAGTCACTGACTCCATTCCCTAACGAGTCACTGACTGCATTCCCAAACAAGTTGTTGACTCCATTCCCTAATAGGTCCCTGAATCCCTTTCCTGATTCCATTGTCTTACCAATTTCCTTGACGAGTCACTTACTCCTTTCTCTAAAGAGACACTGACTCCATTCACTAAGGACTCACTGAATCCATTCCCTAATGTGTCCCTGAATCCCTTTTCTAAATTCGTTGCCTTACGAGTTTCCCTGACGAGTCACTGACTTGTTCACTAACGAGACACTGAATCTCTACTCTGACTAGTTCCCTTAGGTGTTTCCCGGAAGAGTCCCTGACTGCGTTCCCAAACGGGTCCCTGACTGCGCTCCCAAACGGGTCCCTGACTGCGCTCCCAAACGGGTCCCTGACTGCGCTCCCAAACGGGTCCCTGACTGCGCTCCCAAACGGGTCCCTGACTGCGTTCCCAAACGGGTCCCTGACTGCGTTCCCAAACCGGTTCCTGACTGCGTTCCCAAACGGGTCCCTGACTGCGTTCCCAAACGGGTCCCTGACTGCGCTCCCAAACGGGTCCCTGACTGCGTTCCCAAACCGGTTCCTGACTGCGTTCCCAAACGGGTCCCTGACTGCGCTCCCAAACGGGTCCCTGACTGCGTTCCCAAACCGGTTCCTGACTGTGTTCCCAAACCGGTTCCTGACTGCGTTCCCAAACGGGTCCCTGACTGCGCTCCCAAACAGGTCCCTGACTGCGCTCCCAAACGGGTCCCTGACTGCGCTCCCAAACGGGTCCCTGACTGCGCTCCCAAACGGGTCCCTGACTGCGTTCCCAAACGGGTCCCTGACTGCGTTCCCAAACCGGTTCCTGACTGCGTTCCCTTACGAGTTTCCCCGACGAGTCACTGACTCTGTTCCCAAACGGCTCACTGGCTCCACTCCCTAACGAGCCCCTGAATCCCTTGCTAACGAGTCCCTGATTACCTTTCCTGACTTAGGATTCTGTACGAGTCACTGACTCGATTCCCCAATGAGTCACTGACTCTAAGGTGACTTGTTCAGTGAATCAGACAGGATGGAAAAGAAGAGGTGGCCCAGTTAAAGGGCCACATGTGGAGATGAAGCAGTGGGCATCTCCAAGTTCACATGACCGGTTATGTTAACAAAAAATCGGTCTGACTTCTGGAGAACCATGTCTCTCTGTTGGACCTTTCATCCATGGTCTTCAGCAGTCCATGGGGGAATCATAGACGTTGTCCATGAATACATCTTCACCACACAGAGCATCTGTCCTCCTACCGAGTCCTTTCCCTGACCCTCTCGGTTCTGTATGGTCAACAGATGAACGGCCTATGTAAGGTTTTAGTTAACGTCCACCTCCTGTCTGAGTCCTACTGGTGTTCTGTTTCTGGTCCAGTGGCAGCTTTAAAGACATCTCTAAGACCCAGTGACCCGTCCCTGTGAAGTCCTACTTCTTTCTGGTCTCCATGCTTCGGTGAGCAGAGCAGCTTCAAGCCGTAGAAGGCCATTTCTGGGATGCTCTTCAGTTCGCTGAGGTCCCTGTGGAGAAACCAGACCAGATCACCTCCAACTCAAAGTCGTTCCTCTTTTATCAGGACGAGGAGATCGGCGAACTCACCGTGGTGGGGAGAAGGTTAGCCCCCCCACGACAGGCTCGAAGGACAGCAGTTTACTGAAGATCTGTAGAGAAGAAGGAGAGAAGGAGTTCCTGCTACTGCTACCAGACAGAGGGGACAAAAGGTCCTGCTGGACAGATGGAGCGTGGGGGGGTTTACCTGTGTGCAGTTGCTGGCACTCTGCGTTCGGTCTTTGAGGGGAAACGTCTGCAGCAGGCGGAGAAGACTCTGGACAAGGAGAGCAATGGCATCTCTGATCTTCATCAGGTCCTGGCCAGAGAAATGCTGCTCTTCTTCTTCCTCTTCCTCTTCTAAGTCCATCTAGAATCAGCAGACTCTCAGTTAGACCACTCACCATGCCTTTAAGTCCTTCAGATCAGAATATTGCAGATAAACAGAATAGTTCGATCAGAATCTTTCTGTGAAAGTCAGACCTCAGGAGAAATTCTACAGATTTTACAGAGAATCTAAATGGTCATGGAGCTAAATGGACATGGAGCTAAATGGTCATGGAGCTAAAGGGTCATGGAGCTAAATGGACCTGGAGCTAAAAGGACCTGGAGCTAAAAGGACCTGGAGCTAAATGGTCATGGAGCTAAATGGTCATGGAGCTAAAGGGTCATTGAGCTAAATGGTCATGGAGCTAAAGGGTCATGGAGCTAAAGGGTCATGGAGCTAAATGGTCATGGAGCTAAATGGTCATGGAGCTAAAGGATCATGGAGCTAAATGGACATGGAGCTAAAGGGTCATTGAGCTAAAGGGTCATGGAGCTAAATGGACCTGGAGCTAAAAGGACCTGGAGCTAAAAGGACCTGGAGCTAAAAGGACCTGGAGCTAAATGGTCATGGAGCTAAAGGCTCATGGAGCTAAAGGGTCATGGAGCTAAAGGGTCATGGAGCTAAAGGGTCATGGAGCTAAAGGGTCATGGAGCTAAAGGGTCATGGAGCTAAAGGGTCATGGAGCTAAAGGGTCATGGAGCTAAAGGGTCATGGAGCTAAAGGGTCATGGAGCTAAATGGACATGGAGCTAAATGGACATGGAGCTAAATGGTCATGGAGCTAAATGGTCATGGAGCTAAATGGTCATGGAGCTAAATAGTCATGGAGCTAAATGGACATGGAACTAAAGTATCATTGAGCTAAATGGAACTGGAGTTAAATGGTCATGGAGCTAAATGGTCATGGAGCTAAATGGACATGGAGCTAAATGGACATGGAGCTAAATGGACATGGAGCTAAATGGACATGGAGCTAAAGGGTCATTGAGCTAAAGGGTCATGGAGATAAATGGACATGGAGCTAAAGGGTCATTGAGCTAAAGGATCATTGAGCTAAATGGAACTGGAGTTAAACGGTCATGGAGCTAAAGGGTCATGGAGCTAAATGGACCTGGAGCTAAATGGTCATGGAGCTAAATGGACCTGGAGCTAAAAGGACCTGGAGCTAAAAGGACCTGGAGCTAAATGGTCATGGAGCTAAAGGGTCATTGAGCTAAATGGACATGGAGCTAAAGGGTCATTGAGCTAAAGGATCATTGAGCTAAATGGAACTGGAGTTAAACGGTCATGGAGCTAAAGGGTCATGGAGCTAAATGGACCTGGAGCTAAATGGTCATGGAGCTAAATGGACCTGGAGCTAAAAGGACCTGGAGCTAAAAGGACCTGGAGCTAAATGGTCATGGAGCTAAAGGGTCATTGAGCTAAAGGGTCATGGAGCTAAAGGGTCATGGAGCTAAAGGGTCATGGAGCTAAATGGTCATGGAGCTAAATGGTCATGGAGCTAAATGGACATGGAACTAAAGTATCATTGAGCTAAATGGAACTGGAGTTAAATGGTCATGGAGCTAAATGTACCTGGAGCTAAATGGTCATGGAGCTAAATGGACATGGAGCCGAAGGGTCATTGAGCTAAAGGGTCATTGAGCTAAAGGGTCATGGAGCTAAAGGGTCATTGAGCTAAAGGGTCATTGAGCTAAAGGGTCATTGAGCTAAATGGAACTGGAGTTAAATGGTCATGGAGCTAAAGGGTCATGGAGCTAAATGGACCTGGAGCTAAATGGACCTGGAGCTAAAGGGTCATGGAGCTAAAGGGTCATGGAGCTAAAGGGTCATGGAGCTAAAGGGTCATGGAGCTAAATGGACCTGGAGCTAAAAGGACCTGGAGCTAAATGGACCTGGAGCTAAATGGACCTGGAGCTAAATGGACCTGGAGCTAAATGGACCTGGAGCTAAAAGGACCTGGAGCTAAAAGGACCTGGAGCTAAATGGTCATGGAGCTAAAGGGTCATTGAGCTAAAGGGTCATGGAGCTAAAGGGTCATGGAGCTAAAGGGTCATGGAGCTAAAGGGTCATGGAGCTAAATGAACATGGAGCTAAATGGAACTGGAGTTAAACGGTCATGGAGCTAAAGGGTCATGGAGCTAAATGGACCTGGAGCTAAATGGTCATGGAGCTAAATGGACCTGGAGCTAAAAGGACCTGGAGCTAAAAGGACCTGGAGCTAAATGGTCATGGAGCTAAAGGGTCATTGAGCTAAAGGGTCATGGAGCTAAAGGGTCATGGAGCTAAAGGGTCATGGAGCTAAATGGTCATGGAGCTAAATGGTCATGGAGCTAAATGGACATGGAACTAAAGTATCATTGAGCTAAATGGAACTGGAGTTAAATGGTCATGGAGCTAAATGTACCTGGAGCTAAATGGTCATGGAGCTAAATGGTCATGGAGCTAAATGGACATGGAGCTGAAGGGTCATTGAGCTAAAGGGTCATGGAGCTAAAGGGTCATTGAGCTAAAGGGTCATGGAGCTAAATGGACCTGGAGCTAAATGGACCTGGAGCTAAAGGGTCATTGAGCTAAAGGGTCATGGAGCTAAAGGGTCATGGAGCTAAAGGGTCATGGAGCTAAATGGACCTGGAGCTAAAAGGACCTGGAGCTAAATGGACCTGGAGCTAAAGGGTCATGGAGCTAAATGGACCTGGAGCTAAATGGACCTGGAGCTAAATGGACCTGGAGCTAAATGGACCTGGAGCTAAAGGGTCATGGAGCTAAATGGTCATGGAGCTAAAGGGTCATGGAGCTAAATGGACCTGGAGCTAAATGGACATGGAGCTAAATGGACATGGAGCTAAATGGTCATGGAGCTAAATGGACATGGAGCTAAATGGACATGGAGCTAAATGGACATGGAGCTAAAGGGTCATTGAGCTAAATGGTCATGGAGCTAAATGGTCATGGAGCTAAATGGTCATGGAGCTAAATGGTCATGGAGCTAAATGGACATGGAGCTAAATGGACATGGAGCTAAATGGACATGGAGCTAAAGGGTCATTGAGCTAAATGGAACTGGAGTTAAATGGTCATGGAGCTAAATGGACCTGGAGCTAAATGGTCATGGAGCTAAATGGTCATGGAGCTAAAAGGTCCTGGAGCTAAAGGGTCATGGAGCTAAATGGACCTGGAGCTAAATGGTCATGGAGCTAAAGGGTCATGGAGCTAAAGGGTCATGGAGCTAAAGGGTCATGGAGCTAAATGGACCTGGAGCTAAAGGGTCATTGAGCTAAAGGGTCATTGAGCTAAATGGACCTGGAGCTAAAGGGTCATTGAGCTAAAGGGTCATTGAGCTAAATGGACCTGGAGCTAAATGGACCTGGAGCTAAATGGACCTGGAGCTAAAGGGTCATTGAGCTAAAGGGTCATTGAGCTAAATGGACCAGAAGCTAAATGGTCATGGAGCTAAATAATGCACATGTGGCTACATGCACATGGAGCTAAATGGACCTGGAGCTAAAGGGTCATTGAGCTAAAGGGTCATTGAGCTAAATGGACCTGGAGCTAAATGGACCTGGAGCTAAAGGGTCATTGAGCTAAAGGGTCATTGAGCTAAATGGACCAGAAGCTAAATGGTCATGGAGCTAAATAATGCACATGTGGCTACATGCACATGGAGCTAAATGGACCTGGAGCTAAAGGGTCATTGAGCTAAAGGGTCATTGAGCTAAATGGACCTGGAGCTAAAGGGTCATTGAGCTAAAGGGTCATTGAGCTAAATGGACCAGAAGCTAAATGGTCATGGAGCTAAATAATGCACATGTGGCTACATGCACATGGAGCTAAATGGACTTGGAGCACATCAGTGAAAAAAAGGGTGGCCCTGAACGTCTGTATGATAAACTTGACCCCCTGCACCTCCATGGCGTCTCTCCTCTGAGGCTTGGACCTCTTGCCGTCAGCCTGGGAAGCTTTCAGGGCGTCTTTCTTGCGCTTCCTGCCGTGCTCCTGAGGCCAGCAGTGGGACGGCAAGTCAGAACACGTGTCCAACAGAACCTCGTGGAACACCTTGTTGGCGATGCTTCCTGAAAGCAGCAAAGAACATAAAAAGAACTGCAGCAAACAAACAGACATAGCTCTGTAGCTACAGGAAGCTGGAAGCTCCCAGTTCAGCTTACCTGGGACCCCCAGAAGTAGCAGGTAGACAGATGCTGCATAGAGTCCACAGACCCTCTGCTGAACACCCCCCTCTTTGGCCTTTGCCGTCAGAATAAAGTGTGACAGAACCGCCACCAGGGACTTCACAGACACTCCGCTCTCTCCAAGGACCACCCAGACACCCTGCAGAGGAGGACATCAGCAGACTTAGTGCTGCCAGAGGGACAGACGGAGTCTGGACAAAGGGGTCCAACTGACCTGAGACACCCCTTCCTGGCCGGAAGACCGCTGCTGTTCTGCCGCCTGCTCCATCAGGCAGCGGTACAGGGTTCTGAAGGACTTCTCCCCAGCAGCTGCCAGCTCATCCTCCATCATGGCGTCCAATGGTTGCCTCTCGGTGAACTCCAAGTCCCACACGGCATCCACCCAGTCTGGGGATGATAGCACAGCTGAGGACTGGGATTCTGAGTTAGTCTGCTTCTTGGCAGAGATGGATCGGAACTGGTTTTAAGCTTTGGAACCTGACTATGTGGACCTCATTCTAACCCATCCCTGATTTTTGAGACAGATTCTTTAGGCCGAAATTACTTTGATACCAAATGTCCCACAAAAAACTAAATAAACATCTTTTTAAAAAGTCCAACAAAATATTATTCATCAGCAGGAAGTCAAATTTCAAACATTTTTGTGGGTGTTTTCCATCCATCCATCCATCCTCTTCTGCTTATCTTGGGTCGGGTCGCGGGGATAGCAGCTTCAGTAGGGAGGCCCAGATATCCCTCTCCCCAGCCACTTTGGCCAGCTCCTCCAGGATATATATATATATATGCAAAATTCTTCATCAACTTTACCGTTGACAGGCTGCAGCCAAATTCCTTGTTTTTCAGCCACTTTTGTTGAAATTTACATTTTCCTATTCTCTAGCTTTTTCTCTTCTTCGAGCCTCTTTTCCAAACATACAGCTAGACGATCAACTGAAAGCAGTTCCGTGCAAATATATCGCGATATAACATATCTGATTAAATTGTTTTTTTATAAATATATTTTTTTAAATAAAGATTTTTATGCCACGATAATCACATGTATTGAATCTTAATGCCAATTAAGGCCTAATTTAAAAAAATAATAATTCAATGACCCTGTGGATCACACCCAGATCACACCTGGAGCTAAATGGACCTGGACGAGATCACACCTAGAGCTAAATGGACCTGGACCAGATCACACCTGGAGCTAAATGGACCTGGACGAGATCACACCTAGAGCTAAATGGACCTGGACCAGATCACACCTGGAGCTAAATGGACCTGGACCAGATCACACCTGGAGCTAAATGGACCTGGACCAGATCACACCTGGAGCTAAATGGACCTGGACCAGATCACACCTGGAGCTAAATGGACCTGGACCAGATCACACCTGGAGCTAAATGGACCTGGACCAGATCACACCTGGAGCTAAATGGACCTGGACCAGATCACACCTAGAGCTAAATGGACCTGGACCAGATCACACCTAGAGCTAAATGGACCTGGACCAGATCACACCTAGAGCTAAATGGACCTGGACCAGATCACACCTGGAGCTAAATGGACCTGGACCAGATCACACCTGGAGCTAAATGGACCTGGACCAGATCACACCTGGAGCTAAATGGACCTGGACCAGATCACACCTGGAGCTAAATGGACCTGGACCAGATCACACCTGGAGCTAAATGGACCTGGACCAGATCACACCTGGAGCTAAATGGACCTGGACCAGATCACACCTGGAACTAAATGGACCTGGACCAGATCACACCTGGAGCTAAATGGACCAGATGACACCCCAAGCTAAACGGAACGTGCTTCATTGCTTTTCCCATCTTCACCGTCATCTTCATCAGCCATGTTGCATAAATAAGGGACAGCAGCTGCAGTATTCTGAGGAAGCCACTACATTACAGTAACAACCTGGTTCCTAAAGTTCTCCAATCAGAGGACAGACTGGTGTGACATCATCAACCCAGATAAGGAGTAATTCTCTCCAAAAACAGATTTTCTTCAAGCTTTTGAAAACAGAGCTAACTGGATATTCGGCTGCTGCTTTATTAATCCTTACATCAGCTGGGTTTGGGTCAGAACCGTCCACCAGAACCATAACAAACATGAAAGATGAAATTAGAAATAAGGCAGAAACAACCAGAAGTTCCTGGGATCATTTTCCCCTGCTGACAGGAAACCATGAGACCATTAATTATTGATCACTTTAAAATTAATCAGCTTCAAAGTCTATGACTTCATCTTCTAAAGTAAACATGATGGAATAATTTCACCTCAAAACGAACTTAACTCTGTCTTTTTATCAATTTCTGAATTTCTTTGTGAATTGAACCTTCTTTTTTTAGGCACTAACCCGAATTTCGCTCCTAGCAACCTGTTGCGGTGTATTTTTTACTTTATTTGAAGAAAGAACAATTGCATTCTTCAATCGGTCCACCGAATAATACCTCCATGATAAACTTGTATTAATACCTTCAACATTAAACAGTTAGCAACGATAATAAGACAAAGAAAGCCAAGCTTTGATTGAACAGTCCACTGAATGTTCTGCTCAACAGGTTCTGATCAGCTGATGTTGGACCCGGGATAATCTGGAGGCGAAGCCGCAAAAAGCGGAACCAGGAAGAAAATCCAGCATTTCTTCACCTTGCCCGGATAAAAACACAGAAATGATCCCATCTGTTACCTTGTGGGACTTGATTCAGGTTGAGGAATTGCAGCGCAGCTATCAGATCCATCTTGTTTGTTTGAAATCTGCCCGCCCGGATGTGAGAATTTGTTCCATATCCGGTTCCTCCTTCTTGCTCAAATTAGCGCCACCTGCTGTTTGGGAGCATTAGACATTGAAATAAGATTTATTTATTTATTTTTTATTGTAAACCATCATATACAGTAGACAAAGTGTCGGCATCAGATGTATATAAACCTGAAAAACCTGGACTAGCCGACCCAGGTTGCTTCCACATTTACAAGACAAATTGAACAAAAAATAAAAACAAACAAAACACAAACAAGAAAAAAAAGAAAGAAAAAAAAACAAGCACACATACATTAGGGGTGTCTCATCAGCTCCAGATTGAGACATTCAAATAAGAGTAGACCCCGCATTGACTGTCGCAGTGCAGAAATTATGGGCGCCATCTTGGGGAGGTCGACCCGCGACCCTAACCAGCTGGTTTAGGCAGAACAGAAGACGCCTCAACACTGTGCCGCGTATTACTGTTTGTGTCTTTGTGAAGGTAATTACATAAGAGGATCAGGGCCACTGGGGAGAAAAAAGTTAACTGATTTTTAAATATTATTTCAGTTTAATATGGGAAAAAAACTCAGAATTCTGACTTTTTCCTCAGAATTCTGAGAAAAAATGACAGCAAATTGATCAAACAACAGTGGACTTTAAAAACTGTTTAAAAATAACAGACATACATCGAATCAGAATATTCTATTACTTTTAACCCCACTAAGAACATCTAAATAATCTGAAATATTTGTTTGTTTTCAGCAAATAAAAACCAACGGTGTGAAAATTAGTTCAATATTCAGAAAGTTGAAGTTGATTAAAATTGATTCTGTTCCTGCTCAACAAATTACACTGAACTGAGCTGTCGTAATATGTTATAACAACGTCATCAACATGTACATTACATGTACGCCATCAATTTAGCACTCTATGTACATCTGTATTATTATGCTCCAATAACACATTAATTTTATTGTGATGGATTTTTACAACATTTTATATTACATGATTTATAGACATCATTGGCTTCACAATGCAAACTGAGTATGCAAAGTGATGTGCCTACTCTTTTTATCATAAGTTAAAGTAATCTACCAGCCAGTGTGTGTCAAAGTGATGAATTTATCTTTATTTAAAAAGTCTTAAGCCCCCCTGAAAATGAGAACATCATTGTTTACATTTTGACTGGTCTAACGAGGGAGTACCAATATGGTGGCCTGTGGCTCCACTTCAACCCCGTACTGCCAACGGGCAATCAGCAATCCAGTGAATAAATAGAAATCAGTGGTTATAGGCGAAAGCGATCGGGGTCTACTCTTATATTATGTCTCTGTTTAGGAGCGCTCCGGTTCAGCAGTCTTTTCCATAGGTAGACGCCTCATTGGACGCTCGCCGACGTACCTAGAGTGCGGCCATCTTGGACCGGACCACAGTTTAGACAGCTGCTGTCAGAATGAAAAGGAGGTGCCTTAGATCTCATTTTAATCACGGGTCAGAGATGATATCACAATAATCTCTTACATGTCACGTCCCCTAAACTATCTGCAATAAAGTAATGATAAAAAAAGCAACTGGAGTCTGTCAGTATTTGGAAAGTCTTGGAAGTGATGCTCCAGTGGGTAAAAGCAAACACAGCTCTGGATAGTAGCCTCACTGACACGTACAAACTCTTCTAGCTGCATCTTCAAACATCTGCGGTCAGAATCATCTGGAAGAGGAAAACACTTTTTTCTAATATGTTTTTTACTGCTGTAAAAAACAGAATTTCCCCATTTGGGACAATAAAGGGATTTTCAATTCAACTCTATTTTATTCTATTCTACTCTAAACCTCCCAGAAGCTCCTCAGAGGTTTTCTATTAGAGGAGTTAACAGAATAAGGTCATTTTAATGAGTAGTGACCTCCACAACCTTTAAAGGAAGGAAGGAAGGATCATTTTTACATTTATTAATCACCATGAAAAATCAACCCAGAATTGTTTGGCAAATTTTTGTATGTCCCCTCCTCTCCCCTCCCCTCTCGTTAGTGTAGATTTGCATGCCTTCCTAAGTCTGTAACCCTCTATGCAAACCATCCCCACCCAGAAACATTCAAATGTTTCACTGACTCTTAATCAGAGACCTTCACTTGGAACAAAACATGAGGGATTTTTTAGAAAAGCCAACTTTGTCCCGAAGCGTAGCAACCTCTCACACCCCACCTTCCTACAGAGACACTCCTTTTTCTAAGAAACAACAGAAGATCTGATCAAATCTTGACTTTGAAGTGTAGATAAAATGATTTTTTGGAGAAGTTGGAGGTTTAGAAAGAGCAGAAGCTTTAGCGTCTCTAAAGAAGCCTTTTAGGATCAGTCGCTCCAGTCGGTATCAGGAACCAATTCTTTCACAAACTGATACACCACCGTCTGCATTCGATATACCAATGATTTATTAAGATATAAACCATCAACAGGTCATCTCCATAACCACAGTTTCCTACTTTAAATTCTGGTGTTTTCCAGGAAATGTTTCCAACCTCCGTGCTGCAGTCACCAAAGCGGCCAAAGTCAGACATCTGAGTATAAAGTCTTCCCTCCGGGGTCCTCCCAGGTCACGCACGGCCGCGGTCTGTGAGCCATCCTGGTCACGTCCAGTTCAGGTTTGCTGTAGTACCACTTGTTGAGCAGCTGGTCCATCTTCTCCTGCTTGGTTATCCCATGGAGTCTGTCCTCTTCGTCCTCCCAGCTCCCGCTGGCCTTGGTGATGAAGGGTGGATGTGGCAGATGAAGAATGGAGTCTTCTGTCATGTCCTCAAAGAACTGGACCACACATTTGCGGGCAAAGTCCCGGGCATGGAGGACACAGGTTTCATCAAAAAGCTTCTGCTCCACATCCAGGTAGTTGCTCCAGTACCGTGTCTGCAGGAAAGCGGCGTGGTCGTCAAAGCAGGGCTTGATGAGGCGTCCCAGTGCTCCTACTACGATAAGGAACAGGAGGATGGACCAGCCTACTGCCTGGAGATCAGAGCAGGAGACACAAGCTGTTAGTCTTCAAACAGACCCAGACGCATCACCAACCTGCTACATAAGCATCTGGAAGATCCCCAAGTCTATGCACGCCTTTCAGAGATGGGAAGTAACGAAGTACAAATACTTCGTTACTGTACTCAAGTAGATTTTTCTGATATTTTTACTTTACTACTTATTTTTATGGTGACTTTTTACTTCTACTCCTTACATTTTTATACAAATATCTGTACTTTCTACTCCTTACATTTTAAAAAATTGGCTCGTTACTTTAGTTTTGAATCATTTCAATAGAGTTACCCTTATTATTTTTCACGTCATCAATACCAAATTCAATCTAATTGGATGGGAATCTACGTTGCATTTGACGCACCACTACAAGATGAATCGACAGATTCGGCGGTATTCATTCGCGGCAAATCATTGCAGCTTGGTGGCGGTGGCGTTAGCATAGTAGTATGGACGACGAGATGATTGAAAATGAACACAACGGAGATCTAGTCCTATTGGCAGACATCCATTTAAACAATGGCATGAAAAAAGTGGTTTCTACTTTTACTTTTATACTTTAAGTAAATTTACAAACCTGTACTTTGTTATTTTTACTTGAGTAAAGAAGTTTAATCAGTACTTCCACTTTTACCAGAGTATTTTTTAACACAAGTATCTGTACTTTTACTCAAGTAAGGAAAGTGAGTACTTTTGCCATCTCTGACGCCTTTTGTTCATTGATTCTAGTTCTGCTTTTGACTCATTACCGTCTCATCTGTTCTTACAGAAAATGAGCCAGGTGAATGTTAAACCTTTGGTTTTCTTTTTTAACAAATGCTGCCTTGATATATTGTCTCCAAAGCCTCCAGTAGCAGAAAAAAGTCACTAGATTTGGTGCTAGGTGCTTTTTTGGAAAAAATAAAATAAAAAAAGTGCTAGAGGGGTCTGAAAAGTGGCTAAATATAGTGACTAAAGCACTAAGTTTTCAGCACTGCTCTTCGCATTGTTTGTTTTCAAATGGTTTGCTGCTGTCTGTTTGGATCTTTCTGAACATGTGCAGCAAATGGAGTGATCCAATATGGTGGACACTGAAGGGGGGGCTGAGACACACTTAATATATAAGCATTCTGATGGCATTTTTGCGAAAGGATTTCTATTAAACACATAATTAATGTGAACAAATAAGGAATAGTTGTATTAACAATATATGTATACAGAGTTTTATGGGGCCTCCAGGAACCCGGGGCCCTAGGCAACTGCCTAGTATTGCCTATTGGTAAATCCCCCCCTTAACCACATCCACCCTGCCTATCTACCCACTCTACCGGCACCTGTCTGGATCTCATCTCTAAACACCTGTTGGTGTGTACTCTCCGCTTTAAACACTTGGAATGTGTGGGATAGAGGGAACAGCAAAGACAGGAAATCCTTAAAAGGTAAAACTGTTCCCCTGCACCATAAATGCATCAGTCCAACACACATTAAACAAGTACTTAGATGAATAAGAGGACTGCAGAAACAGACAGCATCCTGAGGAGGTACTTCAGCCATTTGGTTCAAGTGTGTTTGACTAAGGTCAAATCTAGAGGCTTCAGAGTAGCAGCCCTCAGGAGCCGGAATTGGCAACCCCTGTGTTGGACTGAGGGTTAGCGTACCTGAGAGTAGCATCGCACATATCTGGAGACGGCTTTACGGAAGGAGCTGTTCCTAAAGATGACATCCTCCTTGCACGGCACCTTGGCCATGATTTTAATCACATCCAGGCCTGTGTTGTTGGGGACACCTGAGGACACACGGGGCATTAGAAAAGAACCAGGGCCTGCTGCCTGCATGAAGCGTTATTCCGAGCTCAGGTTTACCTGAGAAAAGCCCAGGGTCTACAGTGACGCTGAAAGCACAGATGAAAATCTTCCCATCCAACAAAGTGACCAGAATCCAGACCATGGGAGCGAGGAGCGCCCGCTGGAGCATGGCGGAGAAGAGGTACCTGTAAGGAGACGAAGGATGTACACTTGGGTCAGGAGTCGTCATCCTGCAGAGGTGGAGCTGCTCCATCCTGATCAACCCGTCACTCATTTACTGATTCCACATCAGAACAAAAACCAGGGTCTACTGGTTTCCGTTCAGATGACGGGCCTTCCATTATTAGAACCTGTTTAGAAAATCTGCCAACAACAGGATTAGTACTGAAGGAGCTGTCATGATTTGGGCTCTGATGGCTGGCTTGATTGCTCATTTCATTCACCTGTCTAGCTCTGCCCTGTTCCTCATCACTGCTCAACTGATCCCCAGCTCCTGCTTCTATTCATTCCATTACATTTGGAGATTTTTGGAGATGCTCGTGACACCAAAAGTTCAAAGCCCTACAGCTCTGGAACTGTTGTAGCTAGAGGTCTGAAATGTTCTGCTTTTGTGGTGGACATGATGTAGAGAACAAACATAAACTATGAGACATGCCTATTCTCAAGCAAATCTTTATTTCTGCTGTTCTGCTGTTCAAAAACTGTGAGTCATGTTTGAACTGATGCAGTTCAGGCTGTGTTTTATTCTACCTATTTTCAGAAACTAGAAGGAGTTCCATTCAATTCAGTTTATTTATATAGCGCCAAATTCACAACACAAGTCATCTCAAGGCACTTTACAGTTCAACCAGATCATACAGTCAAATTTATACAAAGTTTTCTATCTAAGCAAAACCAGTTGATTGCATCGACTCATTGACTCAAATACAAGCCCTCACACTAAGCATGCTTGTAGCGACAGTGGAGAGGAAAAACTCCCTTTTAACAGGAAGAAACCTCCAGCAGAACCAGGCTCAGCGTGAGGTAGCTTTCAAATGATGTATCACTCATGTAATTGGGGCTTACAGTTCCTCAGTCATTTGCTTTTCCATCTGGGTATGCAAAATAGGCGGGAATTACCCAAAATGAGGTGGATGTTGAGAGGTTAAAAAACTTGATTATTCTTGAGCCTTTGGGGTTGAGACATCTCTAGCGTTTCTATTGTGTTCGGATTGTCCTATCCTGACCCGTTTCTGTATTTGGACCTTTGAGCCTGCATGCCACTGTCTGATCTGTTTGCCTGACCCGTCCTGGGACTTCTGTTGGACTCTTCTGTGGACTGAACCTGGATCTGCTTATTGACTTTGCCCAGTGGATTATCCTGCCTTCCTTCATCAGCTCAGATCTGATCTCCTGTCAGCTCTGCAGTCTACTACTAGCCTTCAGCTCCCTGGCAGCGTCTTGTCAGTCGGGTGGGTGTAATCATCCTCTTTCCTTGGGCACGGACTGAACTGTCAAACCAGGCTAGTGACTCACGTCTTCATAATTATCCTTCATCAGAATATCATAGTCACTAACCTGTGTTTCTCTCCGCTAGACGTTCCTGCCTCAGACGCCCTAGCTGCTGCATCCACTGCAGATCCGTTCCGTCTTTGTTTAAATAATGCGTTTTAAGTATTCCGCTGTCTGTGTTGCCTGAAATCTGGGTCCTACTTTCTAAGCCGTTACAGGAGCAGCCCGATGAGTCCAAACATCATCATGAACTGCCTTCGTTCAGAGATGACCAGAGGCGTCAAGTAAAAGCATCAAGTAACATAGTCCAAATACGTTGTTCCCTTACTTAAGTAGAAATGTTGTGTATCGATACTTTACTGCAGTCATTTTTGTTAAGACAACTCTCTACTTCTACTCCTTACATTTAAGAAACAGACTCATTAGTTTTGTTTTATTTAAGCCATTTTCTACTATGGCCTGTTGGTATTTTAAAAAATAAAAATAATTAGTTTTATCCAGATAATTAAATTCTTTGTGGTTGGACTCAGTGCTAATTTGTTTGTTTGTTTGTTTTTCAAGATTCAAACTTAAATTTGACACTGTTACCATTAGTTATAAAACTAAGAAAATGAAGTCTAAGTAAGTTATGATCCAGTTATCATTGTTCCTACTTTTACTTTTATACTTTAAGTAGTTTTAAAATGGTACTTTTATACTTTTACTGGAGTAAAAAGCTTAAGCTGATCCTCTAACTTTTATAAAAGTGTTTTTTAACAATAGGATTTATACTGGAGTAATAAACATGAATACTTTTGATACCTCTGTAGATGATATAGAGGAGTTCTGCTCCAGCCCATTCAGAACATTAGAACATCACAACAATCAGAACCAACATCGTCTTCATGTTCTGTTCACTATCTGGGCTCCTTTTGCATGAAGTCCTGTTTCAGTTTGGTTCGATGAACCCCGGGTTCGGGCTTCCATTAGACTAAGGCTGAAACAATCGTGATTAATCGATTATTGACATAATAAACCAATTTAGCAATCAATTAATCATTAAATGGAGTTTAGAGACTCTAAAACATGCATTTTATGTAAAAACATAAATGTATATAAACACTCTGCATTTGATATTTATTAAAAAATGTCTTCTGTAAATCCGCTCTATCCAGAACCCCTCAAGTGGAAAAGTTTTAGTTTCACCTGGTTTAGTTTCCCAAAAAGTCTTCTTTAAGGAACCTTTTGCTATCTGATTATTAATGGTTTGATAAAATAAATAATTAAATTGCAGCTCTACATCGGACCATTCTGTATTAAATCATATGTAATGTGCTGAGATGTTCTGATGTCACATATCTGTAAAGACTCTCAGTCGTCCAGGTCCAGGTCAAGCTTAAGAAAGATGTAACGTCTGATGTAATGTGTGGACCAGGAGACGGAAACTTCACCCAGTGTGTCCTGAATCTATTGTTGGCTAAAAATGGTAGAATTCTCAAAAATGAAGATGTCTTCAGTAAAATATCTCATTTGCCCACAGGACGGGGGAAAGCAGTTATTGACAGACAGGTGAATTCATGAGCTGTCTGCAGTACACATTTACAGCGCTTCACATCATCACTTTCCCAACTCTCTCCCCATTTTAAGCTGTTTTTATACTCTCTTTATCGCACTATTGGAATACATGTGCACAACTGGATGTGCACATGTATATACTGGAATGTGTGTTTGCTGGCCAAGGTTGTACACATGGACAAACTTGGCTCTAATACTTAAACAGGAAAAAGATGTTTTCTATTTTTGCTAAGTTCTCTTGGCTTTTAAATTGAGTATGTGCAGATTCGCTTGAGTTTAAAATATGCTATTTTTTTCTAAGATTCCATGCGTACGTGACCTCCAGCCCATAGTACTATTGTAAATAAAAAGAAATAGGCCTTTATAATTACTTATGTGATTTTATTAGTAAATTAAATTACGCCAATTTTGAAGCTGCAGCACCTTAGACTGGAAGAAGGTGAGAAGAGTGGTGAGAACAGCAGAAAGGATCATGGGGGCTCCTCTTCCCTTCATTAAATACATTTCATCCCAGCTCTGCGTGTCCCAAGCCCGTGACATCATCAATGACCCCTCACACTCCCACCATGGACTGTTCTCCCTGCTTCCCTCTGGGAAGAGGCTTCGCAGCATCCGATGCAGGTCCAGCAGATTCCACAACAGTTTCTTCCCCACTGCCATTACACTCCTGAATGTTATGTAAAATGGGTTATAAAAAAAAAACCTGGATGTTGGAACTGTAACTATACAGTCATATGTTTACATCACTTCTTTTCACCGCAGTGTTTTTTCCCCCCATCACAAATGTTTTTATCGGCTGCACATTAAAAAATGAAATAGTCTAGACAGCTGTACTTAAAGTTTCTTTTGTATACACTTGTGTGCAAAAAAATAAATACTATCTGTCTAAGTCTAATCCGGGTGTCTGAGCTGATTGGTTGGGTTTCTTACAGGAAGAGTTCTACTCACTTCACCACAGCAGGGTTTTTGGATCGATTCCCGACTGGTCTCATCCACTCGTCCATCATGACGCCTGTGTGTCGGTTGACCAAGACCCCCAGGAAGAAGAAGATGATGGGAGGGACGATCATCACCCCCAGAGAGTACAGCTTGTTGTATTGAGGAAGGCACGGGCAGTTGAAGTCAAAGCTGGTGTAGAGCTTGACGCTGACCAGCGCCAGGATGATGCAGATTCCATTAGAGATGGACTCGGAGTTGGACTGGAAGTACTGCAAAACCAGTTTCAGACGCTCCATGACAGGGACAGTGCGAAAAAGGCAAGGATGTGAGCCAAACTTTAGGATTCAGGTGGAATCTCCAGCTGCGGGAACTCTGTTTGTGAGATGGTAGGCAGGGTGTGTTCAGCATGAATACAGCAGAGCAGCTGACATGGACACACCCTGCCCTGCTCTGAAAGCAAAGAAGCCACAACTGAACAAACACAGATGCTGTTTGAACGGCTCTGGACCTGGACGGCACTCTGAACAGAACTGGGCAGAGTTTACAAGAACTGAAACTGAACACCAACATAAAACACTACAATATAGAGGCAGACGGGCAGTTCAGCAATGAATCCATGAAAGCTCAGCGGTGTGTGAGCATTCACTGCCAGTCTAGGTGGCATGTGGGCAATGAAATGGAATTATGTAATAGATTTAATACCCCATCATGCACCGCAACATATTTTTGCAAAATATTCGAACATAAATTATTAACAGGAACATCGTAGTTTAGTTTAAAGAAAATATTTTAGTTTTATTATAATTTAGTTTGTTGCAAGGATTTTACAGTTTGAAGAAACAGAAAATGACACCATATGCCAACGTTCACAAGGATGTACATGACAAGGAAGGGCTATATATGCTGCATGCATCATTTAGGGAGATAACATTGGATTACTTCTTAAGCTCCTTGAGTTATTTACCGTCACAGGTAGGTGCTTTGGCTGGAGCGTAAGTGTTGAGGAGTATGATTTAAGGAGGGCCGGCCCATGCTGAATTAGGACCAGCCCACCTGGCAAATGCCCGGTATGACAGATTACCAGCGTGAGCCGCCTGCTTCCTCACTAGAGCTAAGAAAGTAGATCAGACAGCTGCAGCTGATCCAGATGCTGCTGCCTGCTTCCTCACTAGAGCTAAGAAAGTAGATCAGACAGCTGATCCAGATGCTGCTGCCTGCGTCCTCACTAGAACTAAGAAAGTAGATCAGACAGCTGCAGCTGATCCAGATGCTGCTGTCTGCGTCCTCACTAGATCTAAGAAAGTAGATCAGACAGCTGCAGCTGATCCAGATGCTGCTGTCTGCGTCCTCACTAGAACTAAGAAAGTAGATCAGACAGCTGCGGCTGATCCAGATGCTGCTGCCTGCGTCCTCACTAGAACTAAGAAAGTAGATCAGACAGCTGCAGCTGATCCAGATGCTGCTGCCTGCGTCCTCACTAGATCTAAGAAAGTAGATCAGACAGCTGCAGCTGATCCAGATGCTGCTGTCTGCGTCCTCACTAGAACTAAGAAAGTAGATCAGACAGCGCAGCTGATCCAGATGCTGCTGTCTGCGTCCTCACTAGAACTAAGAAAGTAGATCAGACAGCGCAGCTGATCCAGATGCTGCTGTCTGCGTCCTCACTAGAACTAAGAAAGTAGATCAGACAGCTGCGGCTGATCCAGATGCTGCTGCCTGCATCCTCACTAGATCTAAGAAAGTAGATCAGACAGCTGCAGCTGATCCAGACGCTGCCTAAAATTCTTCTGAATACCTGAGCTCCAAAATCCATTACAGACTGGTTGGCAGGGTAATCAACAGCCAGACCTCTCAGCTCTACTGGATCAGAACCAGAACCAAACATGAAGAAGCAGCTTTTAGTTCTAACCCGGAATAAACTCCTTGATTAAATCTAAATTAGAAACATTTGTTCAGATTGGCCTTTGACAGATATCTCTGCATTATGATACATTTTTTTTGAAAATGTCTTTGAATCTGTTCTCTGTGTGACTGATGCTAAAGGAGAGATTCAGTCGTTCACTACTTTAAGAGGTTTAGTAGTTATTCTTCTGAAGGCTGTCTTCCCAATCAGACCAGGTTAATCCATGGCTGTCTCCATCCCGTAATGCAGTAGTAATGCTGATTCAGCGCAGCAGCCAGGAGCTCCTTTCTTGTCATATAGAGATTTATGTTGTGGACCCATAAACGAAAAAAGATCAGAAAACACAGGAACAGGAGGTAGCAACTACAATTTGGAGTAAATGGATTAAGTCATGAAGGTCAAAGGTCATCATCCTACGGCAAAACTCAGATCATTCCTAATGCTCAGACGTCCTTCCGTGTGAACTTCAGTTAATCCATAATTCATCTCCTCAAGCTGTGGTTCTTTGGAACCTCCAAAGTTTGTCAAACGTATACTAAGTTATCACACCAGTATATTTATATGAATGCCAACAGTAAAAAAAAACATCATATAAACACTTTATAAAAACAACACATGAAACTTGGGCAGCGTATCTGTCCAAAGCGATGCTCTGTTCAACCAGCGTTCCAGGTGACTGGTTGTCAGAGAGCTGATTGGATCAGTCAGATATGTTTCTCTGGTTACTATCTGACAGTCACCTAGTTACCACTCAAAGCTGTGCATCCTGTGAAACGGAAAAGGGTGAATCCTCGAGTACAAAATGAAAATGTAGGACCAATTTTACAGCAGAATATACTAAAGTATATCCACGTCTAATGAAGGTTAGGAACAGTGTCAGATCTAGATCAAATGTACCAGGGGGCCAGGATGTTTTCATTGGGGCCCAGAAAAGCATGAAATAAAAAACAGGGCAAGGGATTCATGAGCATCTCCCTGATGAGTTTTTGTAACTTGCAATACGTCACCAATCTGAAGATGAAAAAAAACAGCTTTGTCATTAAAGGAAAAGTCCGCTCATATTCAGAATTCAAGCTTCTCAAAGTGTGTTAAATGTGAACTTATTACATACTGTTCAATAAATGATCAGTGTTTTTAATTAAGAGTCATTTTCATTTGAATGTGCTTTACTGGAGGCATCCATATTTGTCAAAGAACACTACTGCCACCTACTGGTTTGTGACGTCACGGTGCGGTATCGGCTGTTGATCAAGTCCTAGTGCTGTATCTGGTGTTTGTCACAACGCGCTATTATCCAAGACATCTTGAAAACATTCTTCTTCCAAATGTTGGCTACATATTACGTGTTTTTTCTCTTCGATGGCAAATCCTCCCTCTTCAAGTTGGCAATCCAACGACGAACCCGTCCGTGGAGGATCATGGAATGGAAAGGTGAAATAACTTTTTTTCTGTTTTGACTTTTACCTGATGTATTCCAACTTCCAAGCACATGGGCATGGCAGCTGGAATAGATAGATTAGGTATAGATAATCCATTGATTAATCCCTGCTGACGGGACTTTGAATATCTTGCACATCTAAAGAATACATTAAAAATTTCATTATAAAATTTAAATATTTTGAAATATATTATCATTTATATTTACTTCTGTTTTTCATGTCTCAATCAAGGGCATTGGTTGGGTGGGGCGGCTCTCTATTGGCCAGCTGCCAATGGTAGTAGATCAATGCATCTACTACCATTCAATAAATAATCCTGTAATTTTATGGGCTGCGGCTAGCAGTCTGATATGTAATAGTTTTAGTGAAAATGTATTCCTTATATCTGGAAAAAAAAAAAAAAGTTCTTTGTCAAAGTATTTCCAACAAAATGACATTCTTCACAGCTAGAATACATATTCTGGATGTCTAGAAACTAAATTCAGATCTCCAAATTCCTAATATTACTAGTCAGCATTGGTATTATTTTAACTATGTAGAAATGTTTTTTCAGATATAAATACATTTTCAGTCAAGCTGATAAATGTCAGAACGGTTAGCTAAAATGTGTAAACATGGAAGCTGGAAATGTTTCCCTCCATGAAGAAAACTATTAATACCAAAAAGGTGAAACTTTCTCCTGGTGTTTGGATTCGTGGACTCTGATAAAATGGCTGCCGCCCACACGGAGGCAGAAGATGAGAAGGTCAGAAACATGTCGAGGAAACCGCTGAGACATTATTTCCAAAAGGTCTTTATTTGGTCTAAAAACAAGGAACAGCAGCTTATGTCCACCAAGTCAGCAGGCCTAAAAAGCAGCTGCAGCTTCCTCTGGAGACGTTCTCAGGTCAGGGTGATCTCCTGTGACTCCTTGGATTCTATCACCCTGAAGACTCCCACCTTCTCCTTCATGCTCCTCCTGTCCTTATCTGAAACAGAGACACAGAAGTAAAGATCCCAGGAAGCAGAGATCTACAGAAAACAGGCTGAAAGCAGAGCATCAGGCGTCTCCTCACCCAGAAGGTCGCTACGGTCCAACAGAGTCTCCAGATCTTTGTCGCTGATCACCTTCCCCCGCGAGGACTTCACTTCTCTGGATGGAGGAGACCACAAGATCAGACGGCTGCTAAGAGACGGGCTACAGGTTCTGGATGCTAGCGGCCCAAAGGCTCTCTGGATGCTAGCGGCCCAAAGGCTCTCTGGATGCTAGCGGCCCAAAGGCTCTCTGGATGCTAGCGGCCCAAAGGCTCTCTGGATGCTAACAGGCCCCAAGGCTCTCTGGATGCTAGCGGCCCAAAGGGTCTCTGGATGCTAACGGTCCAAACGCTCGGGGTGCAAACGGCCTAAAAGTTGAGATGCTAACAGCCTAGAAGTTCTGGATGCTAGGTTCTGGATGCTAACAGCCCAGAGGTTCTGGATGCTAACAGCCCAGAGGTTCTGGATGCTAACAGCCTAGAGGTTCTGGATGCTAACAGCCTAAAGGTTCTGGATGCTAACAGCCTAGAGGTTCTGGATGCTAACAGCCTAGAGGTTTTGGACGCTAACAGCCCAGAGGTTCTGGATGCTAACAGCCCAGAGGTTCTGGATGCTAACAGCCCAGAGGTTCTGGATGCTAACAGCCTAGAGGTTCTGGATGCTAACAGCCTAGAGGTTCTGGATGCTAACAGCCTAAAGGTTCTGGATGCTAACAGCCTAGAGGTTCTGGATGCTAACAGCCTAAAGGTTCTGGATGCTAACAGCCTAAAGGTTCTGGAGCTAACAGCCTAGAGGTTCTGGATGCTAATAGCCTAGAGGTTTTGGACGCTAACAGCCTAGAGGTTCTGGATGCTAACAGCCTAGAGGTTCTGGATGCTAACAGCCTAGAGGTTTTGGACGCTAACAGCCTAGAGGTTTTGGACGCTAACAGCCCAGAGGTTCTGGATGCTAACAGCCCAGAGGTTCTGGATGCTAACAGCCCAGAGGTTCTGGATGCTAACAGCCCAGAGGTTCTGGATGCTAACAGCCTAGAGGTTCTGGATGCTAACAGCCTAAAGGTTCTGGATGCTAACAGCCTAGAGGTTCTGGATGCTAACAGCCTAGAGGTTCTGGATGCTAACAGCCTAGAGGTTTTGGACGCTAACAGCCTAGAGGTTCTGGATGCTAACAGCCTAGAGGTTCTGGATGCTAACAGCCTAGAGGTTTTGGACGCTAACAGCCCAGAGGTTCTGGACGCTAACAGCCCAGAGGTTCTGGATGCTAACAGCCCAGAGGTTCTGGATGCTAACAGCCCAGAGGTTCTGGATGCTAACAGCCTAGAGGTTCTGGATGCTAACAGCCTAGAGGTTCTGGATGCTAACAGCCTAAAGGTTCTGGATGCTAACAGCCTAGAGGTTCTGGATGCTAACAGCCTAGAGGTTCTGGATGCTAACAGCCTAAAGGTTCTGGATGCTAACAGCCTAAAGGTTCTGGATGCTAACAGCCTAGAGGTTCTGGATGCTAACAGCCTAGAGGTTTTGGACGCTAACAGCCTAGAGGTTCTGGATGCTAACAGCCCAGAGGTTCTGGATGCTAACAGCCCAGAGGTTCTGGATGCTAACAGCCTAAAGGTTCTGGATGCTAACAGCCTAGAGGTTCTGGATGCTAACAGCCTAGAGGTTTTGGACGCTAACAGCATAAAGGTTCTGGATGCCAACCTTTCCGGGCCTCTGGCCTGCAGAAGCTCCTTTAGCTCCTCCAGATCGATGCAGCTCTTCCCCTGGTTCAGCTCTGCCTTCGCACCTTTGAACTTCTCTGTGGATAGAACAGCACATTCAGGATCAGTATCAGCACCTCCCGGTTGCAGGTCTAAAGGTCTCATCTGGACCTTGTCCTCACTTTTGTGGATGACCAGCTGCTCCAGCTTTCTCTTGGCTGAGGCCCTCTCCAGGATCTTCTGGTCGATGGTGTTGGCCGTCACCAGGCGGTAAACCACCACAGGTTTGGTCTGTCCGATGCGGTGACAGCGGTCCTGAGCCTGCAGGTCTAACTGGGGGTTCTGTGGTGGAGGAGGAAGAGGCATTCAGAATGTTTTGATGCCACTCTCAGATAGTTAGCTAGTTCCTGGTTCTAACTCACCCAGTCACTGTCAAAGATGATGACTGTGTCTGCCGCCGTCAGGTTGATCCCCAGACCTCCAGCCCTTGTGCTCAGCAGGAACAGGAACACATCTGGATCTGTGGAGAACTTTTTGATCTGGAGGAGAGCCAGCAGGCAGAATTAGAACCTTCCCTCTCACCTGGTAGAGGTTCTAGAGCTGAACAGAACCAGTGATCTACTTTAACTGTGGTCATGGAGTCCCTGAGGGCACAGCGGGAACTTTATCAAGTCTGAGGGTCGGACTGATGCCTCAGTTCTGTCTCAGAGAGTTTTTACTCTTCTTGGACCCGGGGATCTTTGGGCATAACAGGCTTTTACGCTGGAACTATATATGATCACTTTTTAATTCTTTTATAATTTTTATACTCAAACATTTTTCATTACAATGAAACAAACACAAATAACTTGGGGCCCTGATTTGTAGTTAAATGGAAAGAAAAAAAAAACATTACAAGATCTTATGCATAGCTATGCTTCCTTGCTCTTGTATGTCATCCATTTAGTCCAGCGTTTGCTGTAGAAATGTTCTTTTACACATAAAATATGTCAGTTTTTCCCTAGAGTGAATCTCCTCCAGTGGGGGTGGGTTTTTTTAGCCGAGACAGAATTGTAGCTTTTTTTTGGTTGCAATTGATAGAATTTTAAATGAGTCATAGAATGATTCTATAGGGTATTTGGTGCTGGTCCTTAAGGTCTCTGAATAGGGTGTGTAACATTGGTTAGGCTAAAAATTGTATATTTGCTCAGCCCTAATTTAAGCCTGGTTAAAAACACTAGAATGAAATGATAGGTTTTCTTCCTTTTATGGTAGAAAAATATCTTCTTTTTGAAACACTTCTCCAGATATCAGCCCCAGTTGAAACATTCTGGGGTCGTGCAGATTATATATCCCAAAATCCTGACGGTCCGACAGATTGCATCACAGTAAGGTGCCAGCTTTTGGCAGGACCAAAATACACGAGAGTGATTGACGTTCTGATGGCCACACTGTCTCTAACATTGCTGTTCTTCTCCTCTATATCTACTAGTAATTTGGGGAGTAATAAAGTATCTAATTAAGCACTTCCATTCCAATTCCTTCCAATATGCTCACTGCTTATCAGCCTCTGGCCTTCAGATGCTCATTAGGCTGAAACTCATCTGACAGAACAAACCTAAATGTAAAAAAAATAATTATTGTCTATTTTAATATAAACTCCTATTTATGACGAGGTAACGATTTAAAGACCTATGAAAGACTAATTTAAGGCACTTTAACAGCAATGAAGGCCTAAAGGCTGATTTAAACCAGGTCGCCTGCATGTGTGTCGCAGTGAACGCAAATGTTTAAATGTAGAATGTTTATATGTAGTTCCTGATTGTTCCTCTTACTTTGTGTCATGGAATAACATAGCATAGACCACTCTTCAATAGTGGGCATAGATCAAATATATCTGCAACAAGCTCACTGTGACACACTGCTACGGGAGTATAACCAGCCCTTTAGTTTGATATTGAAGAATTCAATGCCCTATAAGACATTTTAAGGACCTGCTGGAAGCCTGTTATGTTCTAGTACGGCATTTTCTATGAACAGAGAGACTCACGTTCTCGTCTCTGTCAGTGAAGGACATGCTGCCATCCAGTCGGCTGTAGAGGAAGCCACGCAGGTAGCAATAGTCCATCAGAATATCCAAGATGGACGTCATCTGGCTGAAGATCAGAACCTAATGAACAAACATACCCATCAGAACCAAGGAACCAAGCTGATACAAGCAGAACCTGCTGATAGAATTTCTACTTGACAGAAACCTGTTGCCCTTCACGCCTCCTGGACATGAAGGATCTCTTCATCCCATACTGAGCAGGGCCAGGGGGTTCTGGGCCAGTCAACATGCTGGCTATTTGGTTTCGTTATGAGAAATCCAAAATCAGAAAACAAACCTTTTGATTGAAAAAAATTAAATTGAAAAACTAAAAGAAAAGAAAAATTAAACCATTTCTCTTTTCTTTAAAGAGCCCAGATAGAAACAAAAGAACAACCTGTTATCCTCGTTATCTGCCTCTCAATTCCAGAATGAAAAAGGGTTAGACTTCCTCTCCCCTGATTCTGCTCCCCTCTCCTCGCCATTTTGTGTTGGTAGTGACCCGGAAGCAGTCGTAGCACCAGCACAGAGACACTGCTCCATTCATTGTGTCAAAATGTTGGTATTTAAAGTTTTTATTGCCAGTTTGGGGAGAACGGGCGCATGCAGCATAAACATGGGTCAGTTGGAACATAAGCGTACTGATTTCATCACCACACACTCAGCTAGTCTGGAGCTACATTTCACCTCCTGTTATTAATAATCTCTAGATGAAATGTTCATTTAGTGGGGGAATAATTAATTAAGATAAACACAAATCGAATTAATGTTTTCCAAATAAACAAAAAACTCATCAGAGCCAATGGCCCTTCACACACGACTATACAGAGAGAGGGCTGCTGCAGACGGGCTAACGTTAGCCCTGGCTGCCATTAGCTTCGGAGCTCCACTGGCTGCCGCGGTCCTCCCAACTTAAGAAAAAAATTTTAATGCACTAAATCAGTAAATGTTCCATATAGTGACGCTTAGAAGTATAATGTTCTCGCCTAAAATTATCTTAAAACATACTTTTATTGAACAGCAAAAAAGAAGAGAACTTTTAACTTAATACGCTGAGCTCTGTGAGCGCTCCATTGAGAGCTGCTGCTGCAGCAGTGCATGCTGGGTCAGCTGTCAATCTCAAGAGCAGACAAGTCTGCTGATGCATGCTGGGTAAATAGGGAGGGGCTAGAACAACATCCGGGGACTTTGTCCGTTCTCAGTCTGCTTTTCTTGTGAATTGGCTGAGGCCTAGCGAAGCAGAGCATCGGGAGCATTTAAGCATCTGCTGCTCGGGATGGAAAAATTTTACTTTTGCTCTAGACGCGCCACATCATAATATTGGAAGGTAGGATGGTAATCTGGATGAACTGACTGCAATGATTACGTTTTCAGGGGTCCTTTCTCACATATTTTAATAAACATATTAAAACTACTTTATTCCCACTGATCACAGCAAATATAGCTGCAAGGCAGAGAAAGCCGCGCATCAGAACTAAACTGGTACAAGCAGCAAAAGGGAAGCAGCAGACGCGATTTTGCTGCTCCTGCTGCGTCCGGTGTGAACTCAGCATGAGAATCTTCCCCAGCATACGGTACTAGCATTACTTATTTCGATCCTTAAATTACTAAAGAATGCTAAAGTATGACTTTTCTGCGATAATTTGATGCTTTTAACATTTTCTCTGTTAAACTGCTTCTCTCACGTCATCATGGGACATGTTTAGAGCAGTCCAGCTAATTATGATTAACCGTGATTATCTGGATTTTAGATGTATCTTTCTTTAGATTACGCACTATATACCATAGGGTTAAAACAAAACGAAAAACATAAAATTCAATTATGTTTAGATCCAAAGCTGAAACAGTTAGCTCCCAGAAGTAGCATAGGATCCCACTTCTGGTACAGATCAGGCACAGACTGATAAAACAATGATTTTAAGGTATTTTTTTCTCAGGAAATACATTATTAACCTTTAATACAGTGGGGCAAAAAAGTATTTAGTCAGCCACCAATAGTGCAAGTTCTCCCACTCAAAAAGATGAGAGAGGCCGGTAATTTTCATCATAGATATACCTCAACTATGAGAGACAAAATGAGAAAAAAAAATCCAGAAAATCACATTGTCTGATTTTTAAAGAATTTATTTGCAAAATATGGTGGAAAATAAGTATTTGGTCAGTTACAAACAAGCAAGATTTCTGGCTCTCACAGACCTGTAACTTCTTCTGTAAGAGGCTCCTCTGTCCTCCACTCGTTACCTTCATTAATGGCACCTGTTTGAACCCGTTATCAGTATAAAAGACACCTGTCCACTACCTCAAACAGTCGCACTCTAAACTCCACCATGGCCAAAGCTAGAGAGCTGTCAAAGGACACCCGAAACAAAATTATAGACCTGCACCAGGCTGGGAAGTCTGAATCTGCAATAGGTAAACAGCTTGGTGTGAAGAAATCAACTGTGGGATCAATTATTAGAAAATGGAAAACATACAAGACCACTGATAATCTTCCTCGATCTGGGGCTCCACGCAAGATCTCACCCCGTGGGGTCAAAATGATCACAAGAATGGTGAGTAAAAATCCCAGAACCACACGGGGGGACCTAGTGAATGACCTGCAGAGAGCTGGGACCAAAGTAACAAAGGCTACCATCAGTAACACACTACGCCGCCAGGGACTCAAATCCTGCAGTGCCAGACGTGTCCCCCTGCTTAAGCCAGTACATGTCAAGGCCCGTCTCAAGTTTGCTAGAGAGTATTTGGATGATCCAGACGATGACTGGGAGAATATCATATGGTCAGATGAAACCAAAATAGAACTTTTTGGTAAAGACTCTACTCGTCGTGTTTGGAGGAGAGAGAATGCTGAGTTGCATCCAAAGAACACCATACCTACAGTGAAGCATGGGGGTAGAAACATCATGCTTTGGGGCTGTTTTTCTGCTAAGGGACCAGGACGACTGATCCGTGTGAAGGAAAGAATGAATGGGGCCATGTATCGTCACATTTTGAGTGAAAACCTCCTTCCATCAGCAAGGGCATTGAAGATGAAACGTGGCTGGGTCTTTCAGCATGACAATGATCCCAAACACACCGCCCGGGTAACGAAGGAGTGGCTTTGTAAGAAGCATTTCAAGGTCCTGGAGTGGCCTAGCCAGTCTCCAGATCTCAACCCCATAGAAAATCTTTGGAGGGAGTTGAAAGTCCGTGTTGCACAGCGACAGCCCCAGAACATCACTGCTCTAGAGGAGATCTGCATGGAGGAATGGGCCAAAATACCAGCAACAAAACCTTGTGAAGACTTACAGAAAGCGTTTGATCTCTGTCATTGCCAACAAAGGGTATATAACAAAGTATTGAGATGAACTTTTGTTATTGACCAAATACTTATTTTCCACCATATTTTGCAAATAAATTTTTAAAAAAATCAGACAATGTGATTTTCTGGATTTTGTTTTCTCATTTTGTCTCTCATAGTTGAGGTATATCTATGATGAAAATTACCGGCCTCTCTCATCTTTTTAAGTGGGAGAACTTGCACTATTGGTGGCTGACTAAATACTTTTTTGCCCCACTGTACATCAGAGTTCCGCGTGCTTACCGCTTTTAAGGAGGGAAAAAAACATAATTTAGGTCTTTTTTACAAATTAAAATCCAGGGCGACCTGGATTTATATCTGGTGGCACAGATTGGCCTTTTGGTTAGAGCTGGTTTACTGCCAAAATGTGGAACATGCAGTAATATGAATAATGAGAGAGATTTATAGGAGGTGTATACATATACGATTGTTTGAAAATGTTTTCATATTTTAACACATCCATAGTGGTGTTGTTGCACACAAAACTCTGATGAGGAGGCGAGCTGAATCAGGAAAGGAAGTCTAGAATAGGTTTTTATTTTTCCTTTTAAAAGAAAAGTCATATTCAAAATTCAAACTTCTGAAAGTACTTTAAATATGGAATTATATACAATTTAATAATGTGTTTAATATAGTGTTTTTAAAGTTTTAGGGAAACAGCTGTTTCAACCGTTGTGACGTCACGGTGCGGTATCGGCTGTTGATCAAGTCCCAGTGCTGTATCTGGTGTTTGTCACAACGCGCTATTATCCAAGTCATCTTGAAAACATTCTTCTTCCAAATGTTGGCTACATATTACGTGTTTTTTCTCTGGCCAGAAGTTCGATGGCAAATCCTCCCTCTTCAAGTTGGCAATCCAACGAAGAACCAGTCCGTGGAGGATCAGGAATCGGAAAGGAGAAATAACTTTTTTAATTTTTTAATTTTACCCGATGTAAAACCAACATCCAACTGCCATGCATGTGTAGGCTGATAAAACAGACTAATGTGAGATTAAATGTGTAAGTTAAACTGCCCCCCGATAAATTAGACATCGGAAGATTGTTGATGAGAACAACCTGTTGTTTTTCAAACCATGGCCCTGTTTGAATTCATGGGCTGCGTCTTTAGAAGGCCAGATTCTAAGGACAATTACGTCATAGCGTGGCGCTGAGGTCTGGTCAGATTCCAAGACTCCTCGTTATGCGGCCCTAAAGTGCGTCCTTTTTGCCCGATTTAAAGGACGGGTCCGATGTATCCTCGCTATCCTTGGATATGTGGCGGTAATGTTTGATTTATCTAAAGGTTTTTATCTGTTACTGTGTAAATGGGTTTGGCTGTAATTTAAGGACAGATTCTAATATATCTGCAGAGTGGGGACTATAAGTCTGATAGGATTTTTATTTTTTTTTATTGCTGTTTTGCACAATATGCTTAAGTATTTTTTGTTGTTGAATATTAGAGATATTTTTCATACATACATTTTACTTATATCTTTCTACCCCTTTTATAGAATAGAAAATCTCTTTGTCCCATAATGTGCAAATTTACAGCAGCAGAAAGATTATTGAAAATGGTCATACAAATGTGGACCTTAGAAAAATGTATAAGAATAACATAATAGGGAAGAGTTAAAAAAATGAACAATAAAATATTTTAAAGTTTAACAATATAAAACTGGAGAATAAATAACCAATATCCAACTATGGACATTTTCACAGTAATGATATTTGAAAATAGAAGCAACATCAGAGGTGTGCAAAATGACAGCAGCAAATGTAATGATAGAAACCATAGTCAGTTAAATAACATCCTGCTATTTGTTCCTGCTCCCAATGGTTGTCACCTTTATTCCACTCAGTATTCTCGTGAGTGTACTCTTTGTTCACTTTATTATAAAAAATAAACAGTTTTGAAAACTTCGGTTTTCATTCTTTTCCTGCTTTGTGTGTCAACAGTCACGGTTGCTAAGCAACATAGCCTACGGCAGTAAAACCCGCAAAAGCATAGACCTGTTTGAATTATTAGCCAAAACACTTCCGGTCTCCTTATTTTCACGGACTCGAAGGATCCAGTCTAGGTAGACCGTGTCCTTGGAGGAGAAAGCAGAAAGCAACTGTAAAAAAGCATGCGATGTGAGCCGTGGATAACTTGTTGAGATCTTGGAGTTGGACTATTGTTATTGTTTGTGCAAAAAAGACATGCGAGTAGCCGGTGTACAACAACAATGTACACAACTTTTCCGAAGTTCAAATCAACTGACGCCCAGTTGCATGGCAATGAGTCCGAAATTGCTTGCATCCTTCACCTGGTGTTCCATTAGGGCTAACAAGGGCAAGACAATTACTAAAATAGGGTTTTCACAGAGCCCCATCCTTTTGACTACCAGTGGAGCTAGTTGATAGATCAGACTTTTGCCATAGCCTGTCGGTAAAACGACTACTATGTTCTTCTTAAAAATGAATGAGTGTAGAGCCTCTTCCTGCTCATGTTTCAACGCAAACCCCAAGTCTAAGTCACCCCCTTAAAACCCGCCCACTTTGCATCCAAAAATTCAAAACACATCTCTGCGTTGTGATTGGGCCGCCAGTTCTAGGGCCTGGGACATTGATTGAGGCTAAGCCAAACTCTCTTATTTTAGCCACTGGGGGGTGGGACTAGTTTACTAGGCTATTGCATGTGGGTCAGTTTCACTATACACTCACCGGACACTTTATTAGGTACACCTGTCGAACTGCTAGTTAACACTTAATTTCTAAGCAGCCAATCACATGGTGGCAACTCAGTGCATTTAGGCATGTAAACATGGTGAAGACAATCTCCTGCAGTTCAAACCGAGCATCAGTATGGGGAAGAAAGGTGATTTGAGTGACTTTGAACGTGGCATGATTGTTGGTGCCAGAAGGGCTGGTCTGAGTATTTCAGAAACTGCTGATCTACTGGGATTTTCACGCACAACCATCTCTAGGGTTTACAGAGAATGGTCCGAAAAGAAAAAACATCCAGTGAGCGGCAGTTCTGTGGGCGGAAATGCCTTGTTGATGCCAGAGGTCAGGAGAATGGCCAGACTGGTTCGAGCTGATAGAAGGGCAACAGTGACTCAAATAACCACCCGTTACAACCAAGGTGGGCAGAAGAGCATCTCTGAACGCACAGTACGTCAAACTTTGAGGCAGATGGGCTACAGCAGCAGAAGACCACACCGGGTGCCACTCCTTTCAGCTAAGAACAGGAAACTGAGGCTACAATTTGCACAAGCTCATCGAAATTGGACAATAGAAGATTGGAAAAACGTTGCCTGGTCTGATCAGTCTCGATTTCTGCTGCGACATTCAGATGGTAGGGTCAGAATTTGGCGTCTACAACATGAAAGCATGGATCCATCCTGCCTTGTATCAACGGTTCAGGCTGCTGGTGGTGGTGTCATGGTGTCGGGTAGGGCTGGGCGATATAGAAAAAAAGCTTATCGATAAAAAAAAATGCATATTGATCGATATCGATAATTATTGAAAAGATTTGAAACCATATTTTATGTGCAGCTCTGCCTGGACTTTTTATGTTATTGCTAAATGATTTAATTTTAATAAAGAACACAAACACAGACTTCCAATTAAATATTTATTTAACCAACTTTTTAACCATAACAGAATTGTTTTAAAGAAAAATAACTTAAAAGACCTGAGTTATGTTATTAAATACTGACAAAGAATAAACTAAAGTGACCAAAATAAATATAACAAATAAACCTGGTTCAGCTTAGTTTCCTGCTTTAACCTGAGTTATTACTTTGAAGTTTCTGGCCCCTCAGCATTTTTATCTCAATTGTTAGAACTACGTGGGAAACTGCCCAGAACTTTATATATATATTTTCCCGAAATTCCCGAAGATTCCTCGGAGGAGAGCCGCGCCGGGGCCTACACAGCTCGTACTCCAGCGGGTGTGAGCGGCTGAGATGATAAAAAAAAAAAAAAGTTGGTTGTGTTATCAGACTTGGTTTTCACTGGTTCCCGACACATTTTACAGATGACTGTGGTTTGTTTTTTGTCCGGCTTGCCATGAACGAAATACTGCCAGACTGCCGAACTACAAAAACCTTCTTTGGAACAATTTCCTCCGCCTCTCCTTGCTGCGACATCTGCATGTGCTCTGTGTTGTGGTTTGAGGGGGCGGCGCTTTGTGACGCCATGCCTGGGTCCGCGATTGTGATTGGTTGGGAGGAAGCAGTGACTAGCATAAACCTACATGCTAAGCTACAATGAGAAGGAAGGAAAACTGCGTTTCTTTATCGAACTTTTATCGAGCCTATTTTTTTCTATTGCGCCACACGTCTATCGATCGATATATATCGTTATTGAATTATCGCCCAGCCCTAGTGTGGGGAATATTTTCTTGGCACTCTTTGGGCCCCTTGGTACCAATTGAGCATCGTTGCAACGCCACAGCCTACCTGAGTATTGTTGCTGACCATATCCATCCCTTTATGACCACAATGTACCCAACTTCTGATGGCTACTTTCAGCAGGATAATGCGCCATGTCATAAAACTGGAATAATCTCAGATTGGTTTCTTGAACATGACAATGAGTTCACTGTACTCAAATGGCCTCCACAGTCACCAGATCTCAATCCAATAGAGCGTCTTTGGGATGAGGTGGAACGGGATATTCGCATCATGCAAGGGCGTAGGAATGTGTTTACAATTGGGGGGGACACATGTCGGAAATGTGAGATTCGTAAATATTCAACAGAAACATATCTTAAGTACGCTACTTAAAAAAAAGGCTATTTAATATTTTACTTTATTCCTTTATAAATGTGTTATGCAAAAATAATGCATTTAAAATTTACATAATGCATTTGTTCATAAGATGTGAGCATATCACCAAACAAAATGACTGGAGTCTTTTATTAAGCAAAGGGAGATGTCTTTCAAGGGCTTCAGCCCATGGCATATTTAGTGTCCGCATACGCACTAGAAAATCAAATATTTCAGTTGGATTAAAAACAATTCAGTAGGCCACACAAGTGCAAAGTTTGATATGTTTTATTTTGTCAAACTTGCAATAATGGTCAAAAATGAATTTATATACTATACTATTAGATAAAAATGTATTTATATACTGACAGAGGGAGCTGAAAGTGTGTTGAAGAATTATGGACAGGGTGCTTTGAAGCATCTGGTTCAAAAACGCATTCTAAACCTTTGGTAGAAATCCATCTATCCTTCCATTTTCTGTACACCCTGTCCCTTAGTGGGGTCAGGAGGTACTGGTGCGGGGTGCACCCTTGACAGGTCGCCAGTCTGTCCAGACCTTTGGTAGAAATGGCGCCTTTAATTCCAGTTTGCAGTACAGAACAGAGAAAACTACAGAGTTTTCAATGTTGTGTTAATCTGTTTATAGTCTAAAAAGAGGAGGCAACAGTTTATTTGAGGAAATAAAGATGCAGAAGTCAATTAGTTGGTTAATTAGTGGTTGTGCAGCAGTCCACTGCACAACCAATGCGGCCGCCGCTGCTAAGAATTAAAATTAACTCTCCCTATGGTTTTAACTAACGATCAGGAGCGTGGCAGGTATAGCATCTGTCCATTACGGCGAAGCAAAACCACGCAAAAAATAAAAAATCCTCGTAAAACGCACGCCCAGACCGGGCTAATTTCAACACAAATTGTTATGTGACTGTTACTCACACAGACGTTACTCTTTTTAAAAAAGCTGAGTAAGTCCTGCTGCTGTTTCAGCCTTTTAGTTGGTGGTGGCATTGTACTGAAATGAGATCTAAAAAAAAAAAAAAACATTTTTGGCTAGCGTAGCAAACGTCTAGAGAAAGTTAGCAGTTAAATATTGGATGAGTGATCATCCCAAGGCTACAGAAGAGGATTAGGGCCACTGAAAAAAAAAAAAAAAAAGGTTAAGTGATTTTTAAATTTTATTTCAGTTTAATATGAGAAAAAAGTCAGAATTCTGACTTTAATCTCAGAATTCTGATTTTAATCTCAGAATTCTGCCTTTTTTTCTCAAAATTCTGACTCTAATCTCAGAATTCTGACTTTAATCTCAGAATTTTGCCTTTTTTTCTCAAAATTCTGACTTTAATCTCAGAATTCTGACTTTAATCTCAGAATTCTGCCTTTTTTTCTCAAAATTCTGACTCTAATCTCAGAATTCTGACTTTAATCTCAGAATTTTGCCTTTTTTTCTCAAAATTCTGACTTTAATCTCAGAATTCTGACTTTAATCTCAGAATTTTGCCTTTTTTTCTCAAAATTCTGACTTTAATCTCAGAATTCTGACTTTAATCTCAGAATTTTGCCTTTTTTTCTCAAAATTCTGACTCTAATCTCAGAATTCTGACTTTAATCTCAGAATTTTGCCTTTTTTTTCTCAAAATTCTGACTTTAATCTCAGAATTCTGACTTTAATCTCAGAATTTTGCCTTTTTTTCTCAGAATTCTGACTTTAATCTCAGAATTCTGCCTTTTTTTCTCAGAATTCTGACTTTAATCTCAGAATTCTGACTCTTTTCTCAGAATTCTGACTTTAATCTGAGAATTTTGGATCTTAATGTAGATGGGCACCATGAAGGAAGAGTTGTGGAGCACTCAGCTTCACTGACAAAGATGTGAGTCGGTTGAGGTGGCCAGTAACACATTGGTTGAAAATGACGGAATTAGGCAACTTTTTACATGTCCGAGGTGTCCCCTCATTAATGTTGGAGCAGCAGGTCATTAAAACAAGAGAGCTAGTCTCTAAAAAAGTCAGAATTCTGAGATTAAAGTCAGAATTTAGAGAAAAAAGTCAGAATTCTGACTTTTTTCCCCATGTTAAACTGAAAACAAATTTAAAAATCAGTTAACTTTTTTTTTTTTTTCAGTGGCCCTAGGAGAGGGGAGGGGGAGTACAGTGACGTAACGCTATGCTGCGCCTTCAAAATAAAAGCACACTAGTTAAAAAATGTCAAAATCTAATATTTTGCGGTACAATTTTTTGGGGGGGGACGTAACCACATGGCTTTTATATTGGGGGGGACATGTCCCCCCGTCCCCCCCGCTTCCTACGCCGCTGGCATCATGGATGTGCAGCCGACAAATCTGCGGCAACTGTGTGATGCCATCATGTCAATATGGACCAAACTCCCTGAGGAATGCTTCCAGCACCTTGTTGAATCTATGCCACGAAGAATTGAGGCAGTTCTGAAGGCAAAAGGGGGTCCAACCTGTTACTAGCATGGGGTACCTAATAAAGTGACCGGTGAGTGTAGCTCTGGTGAATTTCAATGGTGAAGTCCTCTGGAAATCTTCAATAATTGTTGTTGATTGCAGATGTGTCTAGTAGTTCCCATTGATTTTGCTTGTAAAGCAGGGAGAATGGCGCTAGGCTTACCGCACCGAGACGTCACTGCTGGAAGATGGCAGGAGTGAGGTCTTACTATATTTGGGCAAAAATGGCCGCTTCCAGACTCTGTGATCACAGTTTTTTATTGATTAATGGTAAATTCATTAAATCACCACAAAGTTATTAGTTTTATGTATAAATAATAATCCAATGATTATTCCTTGCTAACTGGACTTTCCCTTTTAAAATGAAAAACCGATAACAGGTCGAATTTTACTTTTATTCCATTTCTCTAGAAATTCTCATTTGAAAACCAACATGTGGGCTAAGGGCCCAGCTGAGGGATCCAGACGGACTGGTTCTTACCGGACAAAACGATAATGGCGGCCTTACCTTGTGTCCTCGCTCCTTAAGGGCAGGCAGCAGCCGGTCCAGGATGAGGAGCTTCCCTGAGGTCTGAACCAGCTGCTCATCGATCTGCAGGAAGAAGAGATGTGTCAGCGGACGGTTCTCCACCTCGTCGGGTAGAACGGTGCCACACTGAGGTTACCTTGAACTGCTGCAGAGCGTCCAGCGGGTACTCCACCAGGTACGGGTGATTGCAGCATCTCTTCAGCAGCATCAGGATGTTGGTCAGCTTCAGGTTGATCTCAGCATTCGCTGGGGCCTGGACGTCCAGCACCGGGGGGAGGGGGCTGAGTGGAAAAGGAGACTGTCAGACTCGGAACCAGAGGGGTCTAATTCTTTTACCTCAGACACCGTGGGAAAAAAGAAAAAAAAAAAAAACATCTAGAAGAGGAATTTCTCCAGGATGCAGCAGTGAACATGAACAAACCCTTCCAGCAACCGGTACGCGGTCCTGATCACTGCTGCACAGCCAGAAATCTGGGTTCTGTTCCAAAATTTAACCCGACCAGAAGGAGAGCGCCTCCTCAGGAGGGAGTCTGGATTGACACCAGAACCGCCCTCTGGTGCCGGGTGTAGGATGCTACTGACCTGACCTCGGCCTCCCGGCGGACTCTCTCCAGGTACCCCTCCAGTGCCGCCGCCGTATCGCTCTCCGTCTCTCTGTAGTCCACCAACCTCCGGGTGCGACGCTTCGGTCTGCCGCCTGATGTCACCGCCACAGGAGCCTCCTTCTGATAGGGAGCACAGGCACCTGCTGATCACCAGTTCTGAGGCGTACAGTCGGAGGTTCTGCCAGACCGTTGTAACCCCTCACCTTCTCCTGGCCAAGCAGCTTGGAGATGGTGTTGTTGACCACAGCGCTGTAAAGGCTCTCCTGCTTGGTGGTCAGGGGGGCGTAGACAATGATCTCTTTCTTCGGCGGAACCTCCAGTGTCACGTCAGACTTCAGTCTCCTGAGCAGGAACGGCGTCAGAATCTGAAGGACAGACGCACGGTGGACATGAAGCTCGGAGCCAGGAGATTGTCTCCAAGTGGAGCTGCTGAGGACTGACCTGGTGCAGCATGCTCAGGATGTTCTGCTTGCGCTCCGCCACCAGCACGTCATCACCGTCACCGAGGGAGCTGATGTCGAACCAGGACTCGAAGCTGAAAGTGAACAGAGAAACGGTATGTTCACATAGAGCCAGACTCTCCAGCCACACCGGGACTACAGCTGCATCTTCACCTCTTCAGGTCATCAAAGACCTCTGGGAGCAGGAAGTTGAGGAGGGACCAGAGCTCGGCCAGGTTGTTCTGCAGCGGCGTGCCCGTCAGCAGCAGCTTGTTGTCCGTGGGAAGTCTCTTCAGCTCTCGCACTAACCGACAGTTTAGGTTTTTGATCCTGTGGCCCTCATCCACAATCAGGTACTTCCAGTTGAATTTCTAGAGGCAGAACCAGCAGTTAGGAGGTCAGAACCGGGACGGAAGGAGATCCAAACATCAAACTCTCACCTGTAGAAAGGTTCTGTCAATCATGGAGATCTCAAAGGATGTGATGACTACAGGGAACATGTTGAGGGGCCCCTGAGACGTGCGGATCTGCTTCAGCAGCTTGGCCCTCTCTGGGGGGGTGCCGTGATAAAGCATCACAGAGACCTGGGCGAAGAAGGACAAAGGGGTCAGAGGTCACAAAGGTTCCAGAAGGGCTCTCCTCCTGCGCCACCTTACCTCTGGCGTGAAACGCTTGAACTCGCTGATCCAGTTTGGCACCGTGGACAGAGGGGCCACCACCAGGAAGGGGCCCATTACCTTCTTCTCCAGCATCATGGCGATGTGGGCGATGCACTGGATGGTCTTCCCCAGCCCCATCTCGTCAGCCAGTATCCCGTTGATGCCGTTCTCCCACAGCATCTGCAGCACAGCAGCACCAGTGCAATCAGTCCAATCTCCCAAATCACAGTTCAGGAGCAACATAGACCTCCTTAATAAATCGGATGACCTGCCTAGTTCTGCCCTTTGCAGTAGAAGGGGATCGTTGGATCCGATCAGATCCAAACCTGTAAACCTCATTAGTGTCACCAAATGCTGCCCATCTTGTTTGCTCGCATCTATTAAAATTAAAACGGAGACCCCCTTTGCTTCAGCTTAATTCATGTTAATAAACATCAGGTCCAGACTTCATGGGTCCATTTCTCGTGTTGTGAAATTGTTTTTGTAATATAATCACAATTTAGAAAAATACCGTTTTCAAATCACAGATTTGAAATATGGTCCTTTACCATTTACCCTTAGGCAAGGGTGTAACTTAGAGTGTCCCCACCAACTTTCATCACTAAGGGTGGTCGCTGATGGACCTATAGATACTAGACCCTAACGCTTTCATTAAGTTTATGTATTTTCCAAAAATGAGCTCAAACATATATATATATATTGATGCTTTCCAATTGTTGAGAAGACATGAGAACTAGGGCTGGGAATTGATAAGATTTTTACAATTCCGTGAAACAATTTGACTCCTTATCAATTCTCTTATCGATTCTGTGAAACAATGAACTTGGTAAGTGCACGGTGACATCCGTCTACCTTCGCCTGGGACATTCTATTTCTGCCTGCCTCAGTGAAAACAAAAGGCAGTGAACGAGTGCTGCCAGCCTCTGAGCAGCCAGGCTACTCGTCTCATCACAGTCATCTAAATCTAATGGAGAAGGCATCTGTTTAATGAAAAAGCATTACTGTACAATTTCAGGAAATAAACTCATCTCCCCCTGATTTAAATAAACGAGCGTCACCTTTCTCTCGCTCCCTGAACAGCGGAGCAACTTCGAAGCATGTTTAATAACCCCAAAGAGAGGTAGGAAAATGGTTTATTTCCAGAAATGTCATATGATTTACTAGGAGCCACATGAAGCACAGCCAGTGATATAAAACTAGCTAATTACCACCAGAGTTGCCTTCCATGCAGGTCGTAACTTTCGCTTCTGTCCAGAAGCATCAGAAACCCAGCATTTGTTAAAATGTATGCCATGTTGTGAGGGCAGGCGTTTCTGCATGTTGGATGCATTTCCTCCCGCAGATGTTATTGCCTCTTTACATCCAAACTTTCGATTGGTTTACCCGATGGGACGCCTTTTTTTTTTCTAGACTTATGCCTGGTCACGTTCTACTTGCTTACCGAATGCCGTGTACGAAACTTGCGTAAAAAAACGTGATGTAACTTGCGTAGAAAACGTGACGCTTGTCATGGTGCTGCCTGGAACCATTAAGATAGTATAGTATATAGATATTATACATAGAAGTACAATTTCAATTCCATCCATCCAGGAAAATATGGATATGCTTAATTTTAAATATAGCGTAGCATATTCTTTTCCTGTAAACTTTCTGGTAAACTGGGAGATGTATTTTATTGCATGTTGCATGTCCCAGTAAATGTTTCACCTGCAAATCTGCAGCTCTCCCTACTTCTCTCTGTCCTCTGTTTAAAAACAGTTATGAACCTCTTTACTTATATAATGATGCTTGAAACCAAATTTCAAGATCTGTAGAAGCTCTGCAGTCTATTTCTGTCAACACAATAAGAAAACATTTTAACCTGTAACTGGGAGTCATGGTCCTCTGAGAAGCCCAAATTTTTTTAACTAGTAAAGAAGAACAAACTATGTTTTCTCAAGCTTCTTGCAATGATGTTAGACCCAGATGCGGGACATGGGAGCAGCGTGAGAGAGGAAAAAAAACAGACTCAAAATGCTCTGAACACAGTTAACTGCATCCATATCTGTTACCTTTGGCTAAAGTAAATGAGCGGAAAGGGGAAAAAAGTGGAAATTATTGGTGGAGACATGTCCCCACCAGTCCTACAGAAAGTTACGTCTGTACCTTTAGGCAAATGGTAAATGGCCTCTACTTATATAGCCCTTTCTCCAAGTCGGAGGCACTGACCAAAGCACTTTACGCTACATTCACCCATTCACACAATGATGGTGGTGAGCTACACTGTAGCCAGCGCTGCCCTGGGGCTCACTGACAGAAACGAGGCTGCCGTACACTGGCGCCATGGGGCCCTCTGACCGACATCAGTAGAAAATGCGGGTGAAGTATCTTGCCCAAGGACACCCCCCCACAGACTGCCACTCTGGGTCCCTGAACAAGACCCTTAACCCCACTCTGCTTCCCGGGCGCCACATAATGGGGGCCACTGCTCCCCAAGGGGATGGGTTAAATAAAGAGTCAATTTCGTTGCTCTATACTTGTGACAGTGAAATGAGAATAAAAAAAGCTAAGAAAAAAAAGATGACACTGAAAGCCGGAGCTTGGACCATCAACCCTTCGATTTCAGGGGAAACTCCTACATCCAACGCCACTGTCGCCCCACAGGTGATGGTGGTAATAGAGAGTTGGAGATGCAGATGTTACAGTAAAGTCCTGAAGCTCTGGATTCTGGACAAGCAGGCTTTCAAGGTCATGGAAAACCTGATACCCTGGAGTAAAACACCTACATGGTCGAGGTTAGTGCAAAGGGAAATCTCAAAAAAAAAAAAATCGCATTATTGGTTGAAAATGATCACAATTTTGATTTTTGACAAAATGGTTTTGCCCTAGTTTCTCATGCTGTCATGGTTACGCCCCAAGGCGAGAGACCGGGGTCTGCTGCTGAGGCTATAAATCCGACCACTTCCAGCCCTTGTTCTTTAAGGTCTTACAAGGAACGCTGGCAAAACAGAAAGTGAAAATAAAACTGAGGAGTTCTAGATGGAGCAAGTTGACAAAACTTTTTTTTTTTATTTTTTTTATCTTAAATGCAAAATGTTCAGAACCAGGACGGAAACAGACCAGCCGCCGCTCACCCTCAGCCACTCGATGCCTTCGATCTGGTACGGCCTCATGACTCCGCCAGTGAACAGCAGCGGCTGTTGGACCGGCACCGGCTGCCCGTTCACCTTTCTGTGGGGGTGCAGCAGGTGTGTGGCATTCTCTCGGACCTTCTCCGACAGCCGGTTCTTGATGTCCTCGTTGGAGTCGCTCATCTTCTCGATGTCCTCGGCGTCCAGTTTCTTCTGGGCCGATGGTAATCCATCCTGGAAGGCAAACAGAGAATGGAAGTGACGGATTGATCCTCCAGCTACTCAGACTGGACCGGAGCAGTCTTCTGGGAACAGCAGACATCTCAGGATAGTCAAAGCTGATTGAACAGGGTAGACGTAGCAACGGACTGCTCCAGAACATTTCAACCTTTTAACTAAATTCGCCCCACGGAAAGTAAATTTTTACATCACCCATCGATACCAAAACATCTTGAACAGTGCTTTTGTTTACTTATTCACTAGTAATGGCCAGCAAAAGCGCGAAAGGAGGTAAGAAAGAGGATGCTAGCTTAACGCTGGAGGCTATCACCGCACTGCTTCAGCAGCATGGGGAGGATCTGAAATCCGAGTTCAAATCTTCTGCCAACATGCTTAGCTCCAAGCTAGACCAGATGCGGCAGACCCTGGAGGAACAAGCAGAGGGAATCTCCTCCTTAGAGCTCCCTACAGAGGATCTGAGCCAGCGAGTGGCTAACCTTGAAGACTCGTGTGCTGCTCTCCGTGAAGACAACACCAAGTTAAAAGACAAAGTCAGTGACCTGGAGAGCCAGGTCAGTGACCTCATGTCATGTCTGAAACTGGAAAAATTTAGATGTTCTATCCAACATTCAACTGGTAAATTTGAGGAGATATGGGGGTCCTTTCTTGACTCATTCCAAAACTTACAATAATGCTCTGGATAAAAAAAAAAAAAAGATTCAATAAAATGTGTAACGTCTCAGTCAGGGATAGGAAAGTAGTGCGTTGACCTCTTGGTAGTGACCTGGGTGGGCTGAATGGGATTTTTTTTTAGGGATTGTTTTTAACTGTATTTTATTCTTTATCTATCTTTGTTAGATAATTATATATTTTTTGTATTCACAAACTGTATATATAAAAGGAAAACTTAATAAAAAGACAGTGATTAAAAAGCTGATTTTCTTTTAATCACGTTAAAATAAACGTGTTTTAGCTGTTCGGCTCCAAAACATATAGGACTAATGCTACGTTCAGGACCGTACGCAGCAGGAGGAGCAAAAAACGTGTACTGCTAACGTTAGCCCGTCTGCGACAACTCTGGAGCCCTGCTTGTTCCCACGGTCCTCTCAACATCAGAACTTTTTACAATTATGCACTAAATCAGTAAATGGGCCATATAGTGAAGCTTAAAGCATAACGTTCTCGCCTCAAATCATCTTAAAACGTACTTGGCAGATGAGAGCGCACAAGTACACATATTGAGAAACGTCCCTCGTTTTCCACATGTCTGACACACAACAGGAGGAGAAGGAGGAGGTTACCTCTTCATCTGCTTTGGACCTTTTGGCTTGAGACATGATCTCCTGCAGAGAAAGAAAACAACATTAAGCCGAGTCCGACCGGGTCGACCAGAATAGGAACCGAAGCGAACCCTTGGCTCACCTCCTTAGACATGACATCCGCTATTTTATAGTCTTCATCTTTCCTCTTCCTCTTCTTCTTTTGTGACTCTAGAGTAGAGAGAAGAAGTCAAAACCGCTGGAACTGGGTCATCAGCAGCACGTCTGAGACTCAGCTCACCTTTAAGAGTCTCTGCAGCGCCGGCACCAGAACCAGCCTGAAAAAGAAAAAATTTTTTAGAGACGCCGACAGGAGGAGGAGGGAGCTACAGAGGAGCTCCTGTCTCACCTTCATGGCCTTCTTCTCCAGCTTCTCCTTCCTCAACTTCTCCTGGAACACAGTTAGCAGTTAGCATCGGAGGTCCTGCACAGGAGCCTCAGAAACACAATACTGTACCTCCTGCTGCTGCTGCTCCATCTTGGTGAGCAGGAACTTGGAGTAGATGTTGCTCTTCTGAAGAAGATGCTGCAGCCTCTTGAAGCGCATGTCCTGAGAGTCCTTCTGCCAGGATTCCTGGGCCTAAGGACCAGAAGCAGAGGCGTTATCAACAGGAAGTGACCCCTGAGCCATAGCTTTGTTGTGGTTGGTCCTGCCGACCACCTTCTTCATCATCTCCTCCTCTTTCCGCTCCCCTTCCTCCATCAGCTGCTGCTCCTCTGCCTCCATCTCCTTGGTGATGACGACCTCAGATGGCTCCTCTGACTTCACACCGCCATCTGGTAGGAGAAGATTAATATTACGGGCTGAAACGGAATGTGGACCCAGACCCTGCCCACCTGAAACAAAAGGTCTAGACTGACCCGTTCTGGTCTCCATGGTCGTGCCCAGGGGCTCCTCGGACTCATTGGGTTTGGGGCAGAGAGGAGAGGCGCTGCGGGGTTCTTCCTTGATGCTGCTGGAAGCAAACAGAACATCAGATGTTTGGGTTCGCACAGAACCAACCCATAGGATCCAGGAGGACTGCAGGTTCTCTACAGGCCATGGATCTGTAGCAATGATGGAACCAAAGCTCAGAAAAACAGCCGGGAAACAGCAGCCCCAGAACCACTGACTGAAAGCACCCTGCTCTGCAGACCTCCAGAACAAATTTGACCTCCGAGGACAAAAGAAAGGAACCATTATATTCCAACTCCAGGGTCTAACTACAGACATAAATAGACCCCGTGTCATTGGGTGACAGGCATGCTGACAGAGCGGCCATCTTAGTTCAAATCAAGCTCCTATAAGTGACGATATGAGTCAACTGAGGCAAAACCTTCTTTTGGGCCAGCCACAGTCTTATATAGATACAGAGAGAGAGAAAACAACAACATAAAGATCTGTCACTTTATCAGATCATTCCACAGCTGTACTTTCAAACCGCCCGTAACCCAGCGCCATAGAGAGACAAATTGTTTACGTTATATTTTTTTCGAAGCACGCGTCCCGCCCTCCTTTATAAAAAATGCCACCCCAGCTGCCCGGTTCGCCTGTACAGTGTTGCCAACTCAGCGACTTTGTCACTATATTTAGCGACTTTTCAGACCCTCTCTTTTTAAAACAAAGCGGCGTGTGTCATCATCATGACGTCATCATCTGTGGTAGAAACACTCAACATCTTCCAGGCATGTGAGGAAAACTAGCAGCAGTTCAGCGAACAGTAGAGATGGAACGGTTTATGAAAACCGTCTGAACCGTTCGGTACGACTGTCTCGGTTCGGTTTGCGTGTGTTTCGTTCGGTTCATGCGCTGCTGGGTGTCGCAGAAAAAAATCAGTTGTTGTGGACAATTGTGTGGGTATGGCGAGTGGGAAAGAACAGGAGCTGGAAGACGCGCCAGCAGCACTTTATAGGTCTGCTGTATGGGACCACTTTGCATTTAGAGTGACCTACGATGACGGCGGAAAGAAAGTTGTGGATAAAAGTGCAACAGTGTGCAAGCTAGGGTTGTCAAAAGTATCGATACCCAAAAAAGGATCGATACTGAAACGTTGTATCCGGATACGATACTCGTTTTTAAAAGTATCGATACAGTGCCACAACCAGTGGCACCTAAACAGTCATTCATCTAAAGTGCAGAATAGAGGACAATGCACTTTCAGAACACTGTGATTGAATAATTCTGTGCACTTTTCAGTTTCAGACTTTTTTTTGTGAGAGGTGCAGCTGCTGAGAATTATTTTTGTTTCTTAACCGGTTTGGCTAGCATCATTGCTATGTGTCCAAAGCATAGCCAAGGAAGGAACACTTAATTTTAATTTTATAAGTTTTTTATCAAGCTTGCTTGATACAGCATACAACCTTTATTGTATTTATTTATTGTATTTTAATTGCATTTTATTTATTAATGAAAATATTTCTGTAGAATTTTGGAGTCTTTTTTTTATCCTTGTGGTATTGAAAATGGTATTGTGTATCGAATATTTTCCTTAGTATCGGTGTCGAGTTGAAAAGTTTAGTATCGTGACAACCCTAGTGCAAGCATTGTGCAACACGTTTTGTTTATGCTAACCAACATGTCATTCTAACCCAGAAATCCCACATACTTCATCAGCGCTGCGCTCCAGACCGCCTGCACAAAGCAAAGCCTACAGCCTCCACTGTGGCTCCCGTCCGCTCCGCTCTGAGTTCCTTGGAGATCGTAGAGGGCATGCACGAGATGATTAAATTCAAAGCAGCAAAACATGTGGAAACGATCCAGGGTTTCCGCGGATCATTAAAAATAATTACAATTCATTAAGTTTTTGGGATTTTTTCATTAATTTCATTTTTTTTTTAAATTTCATTAATTTATATAATTTTTTTATTTTTGGGTGCAACAATAAACATATACCGAACCGAACCGTGGATTTTGTGAACCGTTCCACCCCTAGCAGACAGGAAGAATAAATGGTAGCAAATGATGTCATTCACGCGCCGCTTTGTTTTTAAAAAAATATATAAATATCAAAAATATAACCGCGGATGTCTGGGGGACAGTGATTTGCCTACATGTTATGAATGCTGGCGTACCATAAAGAATAAATTATGAACAGTTTAGTTTGTGCTTCAACTCGTTGCTCATAGGAAGACGTTACTTGGATATAACCTAAGGGAATATCTTCAGAACGGCTCCAAATGACAGAAAACTCATATGGGAGAGTAGAACATGATGTAATAACGTAAAATCAAGGGCCCAATGAAAAAAAAAAAAAAAAAAACAACACACGCTTAAAAATGTGTGAGGAAGATGACGTTGGCCTCGTCATTTGAAAAAGTTATCCCATATGAGAAACAGGAAGAGATGGAGGCAAATCACAGAGGCTATTTTTTTTTTTACCTTATTTAAATGTTCTTAGATGATGTAATACCTGTGAAGTGATGTTCAGAGGTTTTACAGGTGTTCTCTAAACTTGGAAATGTTCTCAATTTTACAACTTTTTGTGCTTCTTTACAAGCAGGTAAAAATCAGTGCTAAAAGTATAGAGATGCTCTAAAAATGCTCTAATTTTAGGACAGTATTTCCACTTTTGTTTTTGTAATTTTAAGTCAATTCCTTTTTTTCATTCTACATCTTTTTTATTATGCAAAAATTAGCGCATTATTTATGTTTTGCATTTTACTTGGTCTTGTGTGCTTTTGCTTTGTTTCCCGTTTGGTTGCTGGGATCTTGTTAAAGGTCTAATACCGACACCCACAGACGTTGTGTGGCAGAAAGCTTTAAATAAAATGTTTTAAATTTGAAACCAAAAGTTTGAATGAATATATCAGTGCAATGGTATGCACTCCATTTTTTTTTAGGTAATGTAAACCTAGTGATATATTCTGTGTATCGCGATTAAATATCCTATAATTTAAGATTTTCTTAATATCATCCAGCCCTATAGTTTGGAAGAAGTTTAGACTAACCTCCAAGGACAAAAACCCCCATCTATAGTGTCTATGGTTAGACATAACATAAATGTACCATTTAGAACGATGTGACAAAAAGTTTTGACAATGACACATAAGTCAGATAAGTGGTTCTCCTAACTGTCAACCCTTCAGGGGATATGTTTACGTAAGGCTGTCCTATGTGCTCACGCCATTAGCAATCTTTTCTGCGCACTTTCAAGCGTATATCTGTGGTGAGCTACGGTTTCAGACAGTCATTGAACTTCACTGTTCTTTGAAAATGGCCGAGGGTCATAAGAGAAAAAGTGTCTACGAAGAGAAGAAAAGAAAGGCCGCAGAAGAGGCAGATATATCCCAGAATGCTTTGCCTGGAGAGCTCTCCTCGCAAACAGGAATTTTTAAACAGGGTGTGCAGGAGGAGAAATGGGCTCGTGTACGCTCTCGCATGCTCCTTTTATGTGTGTAGAGAGGGCTGGTCTTTTAAAAAATCCTCCATAGTAAAATTAATATGAAATTAATAAACATACTAGGGATGCACGATATTGGGATTTTGGCCGATGTCCGATATGCCAATATTTTAAAACTCATGTAGCCGATAACCGATATCGATACCGATGTTAAAGCTGGACAAAAATAAGTAGTCATTGAAAATAGCAGTTTTGTTATCCATTTCTGACACTTTGAAAAATAATATACTCAAATATATTTTCATATGCTGATATCAAATTGATTTTTAAAAACGCGGTATCGATCTATTTTACTTTCAAAATCTCGTGAAATTTCATCGTTCTGTTACAAACATTTTTGCAAATTCTTGTGAGATTTTGTTAGTAAAATAGATCGATACCGCGTCAATATATCAACATATAAAAAATATGGCAAAATTTCATGAATTTTTGGGCGATTTCATAGCATAACGATGACATATAGCAATATTTCATTAGTAAAAGAGATTGATATGGTGTTTTTAAATGGCAATATATCAGCATATGAAGATATTGTTATATTTGAATGTATCAATATTTTTTCCCTCGTCTTTAGAAGTTTTTAAGTCTGTAAAAAAGAAGTTTTTGAGGAAGAAGAAGAAGTAGTATTTTTTTTTTTTAGACTTTAGAAACTCAGAAGCTGATCAAATATCGGGTTAAATATCGGTGGGGTGGCCGATATCCGATATTCAGTTTTAAGGCCGATACAGGCCGATACCGATAGGGGGCCGATTAAATCGTGCATCCCTAAAACATACAATAACTTTACTCCCTTTTCTAAATCACATTACAACCAATTTTCGTCTATAGATCATAATACTCATTCTCAAAGAGCTATCCTTAAAAATACTGAATAATAATAATACATATAAATTATATTAATATGTTACAATATATTAATATAAAACTTTGCGGTCATCAAATTAATATTTAATTGCAGAATATGATTTTTGCATACATTTTATCCAGTTTTAGTTCAGTTTAAATAAATACATTTTTAATCTGAATATGTAAAATATGTGACATGCAAGAGATTATTGTATTATGTATTGCCTCCTATTCATTCTGACAGCAGCTTGAACTGGGGTCTGACCCAAGATGGCTGCCCTCAGGGCACATTCATAGACATAAGAGTAGACCCAGCATTGAGTGTACAGGCGCCATCTTGGGGAGGTCGACCTGCTACCCTAACCTGCTGCTTTAAGCAGAAAAGAAGGAGGATGCCTCAGCACTGTGACAGCAGATAGAGCAGATATATACTACATAGAAACTGTCTTTGTTGTCCCACAGTGGGTAAATTGTGGCGTTCCAGCCGCAAAAGATTACAGCAAAAGTGGTCACACAAATTTGGACCTTATAAAGTGCATAAAAATAATAGAATAAGTGACAGAATAAAAAATAAAAATAAATCGAACCACATTTTAATAGTTAAGCACTTAAAAACAACCACCACTGATCAAAGTACTGTAAATAATACATAAAACACTATAAATAAAAAGCAAAACAGCTAAAACATGGGTAAAAATAATATTAACATAAAATAGAAAAAAATGAATATAAACAAAAACAATGTGTTTACAAATATAAATACAGCGCATCTGAATAATAAATCAATATACAACTATGGACATTTTTACAGTATATATATATATATATATATAAAAAATTGTGACGCATGTATAAATAGTTGCTGCATACATCTTATCAGAATAATCTATTACTTTTAACTCCACTAATAATATTCAAATAAACTGAATCATTTGCTTGTTTTCAGCAAAAAAAAAAACCAATGAAAATGAGTTCAATATTCAAAAAGTTAAAGTTCATTACATTTGATCCTGTTCCTGCTCAACAATTACACTGAGCGGAGCTGTCGACCGCCCCAAGATGGCGCCACCAAATCATGTCAGTGCTCATGGATAAAAGCGGTCTACTATTATATTATGTCTAAAGGCACGTCAGTCTCCCTGCGTCCACTGAGGCGTATTGTCCATTGGTGACATCTTCAAAAAACCAACCTGAACCAGAACCAAACATTTCTTCCGAAACATTTTTATTCGCTTATTGGTTTAGAATATTTCTTTATAAACGTGTTTTGCCCACTGACCTGCTCATTGCTGTAAGCGAAGATGTACTCTGCTTAGTTGTTAACGGTCGTTTCAGCTCTCAGACACTTTATTGGAAGCTTGTTTCCAGAGTTACACAACCAGCGGGTTATTCAAGCCGCCATGCTTTGTGGCTCTCTGAGCTGCTGAATGATCCGACAAACTGTAACCCGGTAATTTGGTTCCGTTCGGAACAAATAAGTAATTTACAGCCCTGAAGCCCACTGAGCAGAGCTGAATTAGTCCAAGTCCGGTCCGATGTGAGCACCACTGGGCAGAGGGGTCGCAGAGGGAGGCGTTACGAAGCAGCAGCTAACACTAATCTACATCCGGTTAAAGGGTTTCAAAATAAAGTTGTTGTTTTTTTCCCCCACCACCAGTGTGATAAATCAGCTGCAGTGTTAACCTTACATTTATAGTGAAAGGTAAAGTATTCCTTTTTCCTGTTAATTTCCCTCACTTTGTGCACTTCCGAGACACGGGGCTTCTGCCTTTCCCGCCAGTTGAGACTAAACCATTCCCCGTTTGAGGTAGGGGGCGAATTAAAATAAAGTGCCTCGAAAAAACTTTTAACTACAGTTAAATATACTTATGTTTTTTACTGTCCCGGAGAAAATCTTCATATTATCCCAGGCAAAACATAATATCAAGGTAATATTTCAATTTTCCCCTTTTTTTATAAGAAGCCTGACCTCTGTCAAGTGGTTGCTGTGAATCCAGCAAAAATGATTTATTGGAAAAGGGTCAGACAAATGATCTGCCACCATCAACTCCGGAAGTAGTATTTGGAGTGGTGTTTATATATATATATATATATACAGTCAGGTCCTCTGGTCCCTGGACCTCTGGTCCCTCGGTATAACGGGATCTATTTCACTGTTAATGGTGGGGATTTCGCTCTGGTGATGGATGGGTGATGAAATAGAAAATAAAAATCATGCTCTGATCTGTGTTCCAGGTCGGATCCATGCAAAGCCTGCTTTGACATTCACGGGCTGATCTGAGTCATTTGCTTTGCTCAATTTAGGCTAAAGCTAACCTCTTTTAATCCAAAACGTCTTTTAAAGTGTAAGATTAGTTAAATTGCTAGTTAAATTGCCAAGAACTGTGAAAAACAATTTAAACCTTTTTACAAAATCAACAACAAACAACAAAGAAATTAGTGTTGACAAAATAAACTGCAGGTAAGGTAAGGCTGCAACAACATTAGCATTTGAAGTATCCAGTTAGGTAAAGACATTAAGGCTGTATAGACCTTAACTGGAAAAACAGCATGCAAATAACCCCACAATGGCCTGGGAATGGCTCGTTAGGGAAGTATGTAGCTCTGATGTGAAAAAGCAGTTTTAAATCGTTTCTGAAACAAATCCTATTTTATAAACTCTTAAAAACAAATCTCAAAAGTTGATTGATCTTAAAAATAAAACACCCTAAAGATAAATACTATTGGTAAGAGATGAGAGTGGCTTCGCTTTTACTAACAGGCCTCAAAATGGCTGCTACACATACATTGGTTCCTCTTTCAAGATTAAACAATCTTACAATTTACGAGATCTTCCAATCTTTTCAAAATAAATGAATAAATAAATAAAAACTAATCTACATGCTTAAACCGCTCTATAATTAAAGACACGTTTAAGATTAGTTCAATCTCAGGCCTTGTTGCATTAGAAGCTGCAGCTAAGAAGCTATACACAAGTAATAATTGCTTAAATTGCCAAGAACTGTGAAAAACAACAAAGCCTGCATGTTTGGTATCATTTTAAAGCAGATAAGCTAACCAACAAATATATGCCAGGGACAAGATAAATAAATTCTAATAGTTTGATTTATCTTTAAAAATAAAAATCGATAAATAATGTTGAGGTGAAGCCACACCTTGAAAACACTGGCAGTGGCTCCCCCCTTGGCCAACGCCCCTCGGGTAAGACTGGGGGGTTGGGGGGTCTTCTAGCCTTTATACATGGTCTGCAGCCACTCATTCCTACATTCTTTTTCTCTTTTTTTTCAAGAAGGCAAGACAAGAGGACAACACAAGAACAACATGGAGGCTTCATAGTAAGTAGAAATCTGTTTTGGCTTAAAGTTTACACATTCTGAGATGTTTCTTAGTAGGAAATGCTAGTTTACTTATGCAGAGCTTTGCTCTGGCTTTTCTTTTTTTTTAAACATCATACCATGGTTTTGTGCATTGACTAAGTTTAACTGATCTATTCCTCTTGCGGTAAATTAGTTTAGAAATGTAAGTGGCACGAAATAAATACCTTAAGATCAGTGTTGGGTAAGTTACTTTAAAAATGTAATCCGTTACAGTTACAAGTTACCTTGTTTAAAATGTAATTGTAGAGTAACTTTTTCGATTACTTTTAAAAAGTAATGTAACTAATTTCTTTTGATTACTTTTTGATTACTTTAAGGTTTTAATGAGTATTGACCCATGTTCAACATTTAATTTTTGAGAACTGAATGTGAACCTTAAAAAAGCACTAAGCTGAGAGAGAACTGCTGACAGGCAATCACAGGATGTCCACAAGAAGAGATGCCAGCACCAGGCATGGAAGATTTTCTCAGACTCCTCTCATCGGGCCATACTCTTTTGTGTTCCTCCCCCAGGCTCTACCATTTACGCAGTTTGCAGACTAACACAAGCAGGTTCAGGTTGATGGCCGGCAAACACTTCTTGCACTGCACGGTTAAATTTGAGCCGTTTTCACAGATGTAAATGAAATGCTGCTTAAATTTCCAGTGCCGGAAGGCTGTCATTTTTGATGCGCTGCTTAAGCTGAAATAGAACCGTCCGCTCGGTTGCTGTTCCTCAAGGAGGTTCCACCAGCACAGGATGGATCATCAGAGTGGCAAATATGATAGAGACAAGGAGCCGTAGCGGGAAACGGGGCGCGAAGCAATAAAATAAAATATCATTACAGTAAACCCTCGTTTATCGCGGGGGTTACATTCCTAAAAGAACCCGCGATAGGTGAAATCCGTGAAGTACAAACCTTAATTTTTTAAAAGTTATTATACAATGAAATACTCTATACAACATTGAAATAAAGGAACAAAAACTTTTTACAGGCCCAAGCATTTGTTAAACAAATAAAAGTACGGTATAGACGTTATTGTGTGTTTTTTTTTTTTTTTTTTTACAAATAACTACTGTACTGTACAGTAAAATAATATAGTTATCAATAAATAAGTAATACTTTTAATCATCAATACGAACTGAAGAGTTAATATTGCGGGGATCAGCACCGCCCCACCGTGACGGATTGGAACGGGAGAAAATGAAAAATGATTATGAAAAAAAATACAAAGTACAGTAGGACAAATAGTGACTGACGTGTACAGTATTTCACTGCTGTTTGACGGAGCGCTGCATCCTGACTTCTCTGGCGTTTTTTTCCTCTGAAGCCTGCGGTGCAGGTGTGTTTTTTGGAGAGAAGAACATAGTAATCGGTAGTTGTTGTCACTCTTTTTTCTTCTGGGCCAAAAGATCCTTATAAACCGACATGCCACCATTGATGATGTTTGACAATAAAGTTTAACAATGCATGATGCAAATCCGTGAAGCAGCGAGACCGTGAAAAGTGAACCGCGTTATAGCGAGGGTTCACTGTACATATTTCGCAAACGTTTTTCTTTATATTTTTTTAAAAATGTAACGAAATTTTCAATTCATAATATATTCGGAAGTAACTGTAACTGAATTACATATTTTCTCATTGTAACTGTAACGAATCACAGTTACTCTGTTTTTGTAATTAAATTACGTAACGTCGTTACATGTAATCCGTTACTCCCCAACAATGCTTAAGATGGTTAAATCTGTTTCAAGAACCAAACCTCAAAATGGCTGCAAGGAAGACTAAGTTTAGTGGGTGTATTTTCTGTTTTCAGTGCTGCAAACAGGACTTACCTGCTGTGCCCTGTGTGCAAGAAGACCTGGCCAGCACTCTCACAGCACCTGACCAGAACCTGCATGAAGCGCAATCTGCAGGATATCCCAGGTGCTGTGGCAAAGGCTAAGACAGATGCCCATGAAATCCTGGTTTCAGGGCGTGTCTTCACCTTTGACCAGATCAAAAACATCATGAGGACTGCACGTCCATTACACAAGTATGAAAGATAATTTTATCAGAACTTTATAGTCATGTACTCATATGCCAGATACCGGAACCCAGTCTGTATCTTTTTATTTAATTTCAGCATGATTGAAGAGCTGCAGACGCGGCATTTCGTGGTGCGAGGCATCCCGTCCGACTTCTACCACAGTGCTGCCGGGCAGCAACCTGGAGGTCATCTGGCTCAGAAAGTTTCAGGCTGGGCTGCAGCTGAGCAGAGTGACGAGTCTGAAGGAGTGGGAAGCAGCAGCAGTGATGAGACTTTTCAAGAGTAAGGCTAAAACATCTTGCTAGATATTTTTTAGCACAGCAACAAAAGTCAAAGCAAGAAACGCATTCTTCTAAACTCATTTTTCTGCATTGCAGTGAGCCAAATGTTGGGTGGCAAACCGACAAAAGACAACAGATGCTTGATAGGGGTCTTTATGACAAGCACTCCAGGGATCACAAATTGCTCAGAGACTATGCTAGATATCTCCACAAAAAACGGCAGATTGAGAATTACACACAAGATGTAAGGACTACTCTCTTATTGTGACATTTTCTGAGCTGTGGTTCAGCACATGTAAAAAGCTCACTGTTGAACCAATTCAAGTTTTTAAATATGCAATTTATTTTCAGGTGGCCAACGTAGCAAGATACCTGTACTACATGGACCCCAAGGAACCTTCTCTTCAATTTGTCCTGAACAAAGAGAAGACCCAGCAGTACCTCAGGGACCTGACCCAAGCCGGCCTAATGAAGCAGACGCAGATCAACTATCTGAAAAATCTCAAACGGTTAGTTTCTGTTTATATTTATGCAGGTGTATTTTTGAATCTCTGAGAATGCCATTGTTGTTTGTATATTATTCACATGCATGTTTATTTCCCCTTTCAGTTTCCTGAAATTCCACACCTATCACACTGACCTGAAGAAGCGCGACCCCAAGCTTCATGGCCACTGTGTGGATTTCATTGAGTTCTTGGGTTTGCAACAGGGGACTTTATCCAAACAAGTGAGCAAGGGAGCTGGTAAGAAAGAGGTAGGTTAAACACATACAAGGAGGTAAAAAAAAAGAAAAAAAGAAATATAAATGCAAAAACCTTCACTGTCATGGACTCAGCATCGATTGGGAATCAGGGAAATTTCTAATCTACAAGCTCCCTTTAACAGCATTTAAAGATTTCGAAAGGAATCATAGTATTTAAAACGACGAAGAAGCTTAAATTTAAAAGCCTGGCAGCCAGGGGTTAAAAACACTGTTTTACAACCTGTTAATTCTTTGCTCTCACCTTCATGAAAGAACGCAATGATTCATTTTCCTTTTTGTTTTTTAACAGGCATAGATCTTTATCTACAGACTCTCAACTTGCTCCAAAGATGTGGCTGTGCTGAAGACTGCAAAGAAGGACTTTTTGACGGTCGTTTGCAAGGTCTTTGCAAATGAAACCCAACTCACCCCCCCAGAAATCACCCTTGTGGTCTACTACCTTGTTTTTTGACTTTTTGTTCTCAGGTAAACACACAGTCAGCTACTTTCACCTTGTAGCCGATAAAATGTGTATGGTTCAGTGGAAATACAACAAGCATACGCTCGCCTGACACTCCACACCCGTCTTGACCGACTTCAGCATTGGGTTTTGTACATAGATATTGACAGTCTCATTTACGTGGTTAAACCAGGTGAGACTCCCTTGGAGCTGGGGGATTATCTGAGTGATTTAACAGATTAGCTGGGAGGCGATACGATTCAAAAATTTGCATCAACAAGAACCAAAAAGCTTTGCATATCAGACCAGAAACAGGAAAAAGGTTGTGATGCGCGTAAAAGCCATCACTTAAAGTCAGGAATGTAGTGATAGCGTGAAAGACCTGGTGGAAGGTTATTTACAAGGTTCTACAGGGGTCGTTTTAGAAGCTCCACAATGTACCATTAGGCGGGATAAAAAGCTTTCAGCTTAAAAATGCCACATTTCAGAAAAAGTTCCACGTGGTGCATGACAAGAGAAGGCTTTTTCAGGACGTAACAACTCTGCTGTTTGGTTACTAAGTGTTAACTGAGAAAATGTCGTTCTCCTCTGAAACACAGGAGATTGACTTTGACCCAAGATCAGAACACCCTTTTCATGAATGATTGTAAGCCCAAGTGGATGTGGAAAATATTTCTTTGTAAAAACTGTTTTGCAGAGATGTAACCATGTCATGGATGTTGTACCAGAAAATTATGTGTGGATTTATACTTCTTTTCAAAGTCTGTATGCTGAATTGCAACAAATGAATAAAAAGATTAAATTCATCGAGGGGTTACCTCATTCTTTTGATGATGAAAGTCTGTTTCCTCGCCACCAAAATCATTTGGTCATTTTGATCACTGTCATTTTCCAGGCTTAGGAGCATCCAGAAGTGGTCAAGATTTTTACACAATACAGACATCATAGAAATATGAGTGTGATGATGTTGACTCAGAACGGAAGTACAGCCAAAAAATGCAAAGGCAGAAAAAGATCATCAGGCTGCTGGCTGATAAAAGAACAGGGTTAAAACACAAGCAGTTGGCTCTGAAAAATCAGACAGGTGGCTTTGTTCTCCCCCTGCTCAGCGTTGTAGCACCTTTAATTGGAGAGCTAGTGGATGGTCTTATCAGGAGATGAGAAAATGTCTCTTAGGACAGCTCAAAAGATGTATCTCATTTCACCGCATCAATTTAAACGTTTGACCCCGTCAAGAGAATCTATAACACAGACGATTGAAGAGGATTTGGATTCTAAAATGAGAGAAATACTGAATTAACCGGGACTGAGTTCTTATGAAAAAAATAGAGAAATATGAAGCTCTGCTGCAGAGGTATTTGGCTCTGATGAGACAAGGTCAGCAGGAGGAACCCCAAGTCACAGTAACCCCGAAATCCCACATCCTCTGTCACTGCTCCGCTCTGCCCCGCTGCGCTCCAGACCGCCTGAGCAAAGCAAAGCCTACATCATCCGCTGTTCCTCCTGTCTTGCTCCTCTCCGACTTGAGGAGAGCCTGCTCTGTAGTATTACATTCAAAGCAGCAAAACAGGGTTTCTGCGGATCATTATAAGTCATTCAAATATAATTTTTTTTTTTAAATATAGGCCTTAATTGGCACTAATTAAATGATTATTGTGGCATTTGAAATGCTTTATTTAAAAAAAAAAATGTATTAAGACAATTTCATCAGATATATTATATCGCAATTAATTTGCGCATAACTGCTTGCAGTTGATCATAAAGCCGTATGTTTGGAAAAGAAGCTCGAGGCTGAGAAAAAGATAGAGAATTGGAAAATGCAAATTTCAACTGGAAAACGAGGAATTCGGGACATGGCTGATTTTGTTGTTTTCTCTATCTATCTATCTATCCATCCATCCATCCATCCATCCATATATATATATATATATATACTGTATATATATATATATATATATATATATATATATATATATATATATATATATATATATATATATATATATATATATTAAGGATGGAACGGTTTATAAAAAAAACGTCCGAACCGTCGACTGTCTCGGTTCGATTCGCGTGTGTTGCGTTCGGTTCATGAGCTGCTCCTTTTTCTCATAGGCGAAGCGTTTACACTCCAGAGCAGAAGGTGGCGGTACTGCGACCAAAGCCAACCACCAGTAGTAAACAAGAAGAAAAAGAGTAGCAACGTAGCCGGGTGTAGCAGAAAAAAATCAGTTGTTTTGGAGAATGGGCTGATTGCACAAACACTTCCGGGTTTAACTTAGTGCTGCTCCTCAGTTTCCGGTTCAGCGATGGCGACGTTCTACACTCGGTGTTTACAGGAGCTGCCAAAGTTAAACATCACCGATGTCTTTTGGCAGCTGATTTGGCTCTTGTGACCCAGACCATTTTATAAACGCAAGGCTGAATCAGAGACCAAAACGACATCAGGTGCTCATAGCTTGAAAATCTATTCACATATCACACGTACACCATGTCACAATTAGAGTAGCAGATAAAAATCACACAAAATAATATGAACAGCAACAACTGTGATTACATTTCATATTGCGTGTTATGTATAATTTAGATGGACTGGTTAAGAAGCAATTTAGCGCTGCATTTTATCAGGAACTATTTTCTAACCACACCTCTGTATGAACCATACAGCGATCAAGCAGTAAGCAAATAAACATTCTTTATCAAAAGTGATTACGGGTTTTGTTATGATTAACTGATCATAGTCCTAGTGAATGTTAAACAGCTGGAATATATCGCTGATTAACTCACCTCGTATAGAATCGGATGTCTGCATCCGAGCCAGCAAACCGCTGTAATCCAAACTGTCGCTGAAGACGTAGCTCCTGTATCTCCTTTCTCAGCTCTTCAACTTCTGTGGACACATCTTCAGCCGCTGATGCGGACATGTCCATTGCAGCTGGTTCAGGGACTGAGCAATAGTCATCTGTGACATCGAGGTGCTCTTCATCCTTCTCAGGAGGAGCTGCCTCAGGCCGCTCCACTCTCTCCCACACACTGCGCCGCGCTGGTTCAACACAATAGCCATTCCACTCAAAAAGTGCCGGTACAGCACCTTTAACGAGCCGTCTTCGCCCGTCAAGTGTTGCTGGTTCGATGAGCTGATCGTTGGTAAAGTGTCTGCTACAGATCTTTGAGTGAGAGGTGATGTCGAAATTATCCCGGCGAATGCTAACTAGCCACTGTTTTCTCTGTTGGGGCTGTGTCGGAAAGCCATGAAAACTTAACACGCCGTTCAATTTTGACGATGCTGTGCAGAGGAACACAGCAGTGCTCTGAATACTTTTTTTCTTGTTTTTGAAAATGACAAGTTTTTAACACTTTCCTTTTCATAATGACACCAAACAATATTGCCAAATCTGCAAGCTAGCGCAATGTAAATACGCGGACCGGAAACGACCAAGCAGTAATGCCTTGAATCGGAAGTACGTCACTAAGCCTAGTGCATGTAGCACATTGTGTGGGTATGGTGAGTGGGAAAGAACAGGAGTTGGAAGACGCGCCAGCAGCACTTTATAGGTCTGCTGTATGGGACCACTTTGCATTCAGAGTGACCTACGATGACGGCGGAAGGAAAGTTGTGGATAAAAGTGCAACAGTGTGCAAGCATTGTGCAACACGTTTTTTTTATGCTAACAGCAACACGACCAACATGTCAGCTCACCTGCGGATATATTGATGATTATAATATTTACTGGATTATTTATTTTATTATTTTAGATAACACAGTGGCACTTCAAGTTTGATAAGAAATCCAGCCTTATTTATTTGATTGTATTTCAAACACTGTAGAACAAACTGAGTTTTGATAATCAGGGCATTGAAACATGTCATTTTATCTTGAGTTAATTTCAAACAATGGGGGCTAAGTCTAGTTTTGATAGAGCCTTTGCTTCTTTGTTAAAGATTGTTTGCCAAATAAATGAAGCACATGTTCGAACTAGCACTGCCTCCTCTCTTGCAATGCCAGAATCTCACCTACTTTTAACCTAAGACTGTCACAATGATGTATCAAATGTCAGACTGCTTTTTTCTTCAGTTTTGACTTGACTATACAAGACATAATAGATTTTCCTAACAATCAACATATACCGAACCAAAAACCGTGACCACGAAACCGTGAACCGAACCGAACCGTGGATTTTGTGAACCGTTCCACCCCTAAGATATATAGATTTATATGTACATATATACATACCAGAGTCATGGAACTGTGTTTACAGCTCCTTCATATTTCATGTAAACTAACAACTTGTGTAAATGGTACTTGTTGATGGAATTAAAATAATTTCTAAAAGCATTAAAAGAGCATTCATTTAGAGTGACTCTTTCCTGTATAAACCCTGTGAACGCGTAATTTAATATTACATATTAAAAAAAATCCCTACCAGCATCCATCAGATGTTCAGTTTCTGCCCATTTATTTTCTTTTTGTTTTGGATTTTTTGTATAAGGGATAACTAGGTAGTACTATGTTTTGTATAAACCATGTTTGTTCTCTGCTTCCAAACTTAGCATCTTTTGATCCATTCAAGCAATAAGAAGTTTCTTTTTAAGTTGTGAGAGGCGCTCTTAGAAGTTTTGACTGGATTTGATTAAACTTTTAAGCATCTCAGTGTAAAATATATATTTCGATGGAGATGATAAATCGGCTTCCTGGTATGTTGAAGTACCAAGAGTTTGCATCCAATCATTTAACTAAATGCTCTTAGTTTTTGGGAATATATAAGAATTTTGCTCTAAAGTTTAGTTACCGATCTGTTGTTACTATATTTTAATTTGACAAACTGGATCTTCTCGCAGTTGTTTTTCTTTTTTGGCGAGATTGCAATAGCGGATCTTGACCTGGCCGGACTGGAGTGGAGTAAAAAAATCGCTCGGATCTTTATTTTGGCGGTGAAGGACGGAGAAGACGTACGTGGACGGTGACGTGCGGAGGACTAGCGGTGGATATGGAACAGCTCTCATTGATTAACATGACAGACTTGGCATGACGTACATGAGCTGGGCAGAGCGCTGACGGAGTATGTGGAATCTGGGGGTAACACTGAAGCGTGACCCCATGCAGGCTCTACACCAGGGATGGCCCAACCATTTTTAAACCAAGATCTACTTTTAAAATTGATGGCATGCCGAGATCTACCAAGCCAAACACAACGGATAGGCAATATTTGTTTTTTATTTCCACAGGTGGAGAATAAACAGTAAGTCCAACAAACTGATAAATTATCAATTGTGTCAAAAAGGTTGCAAAAACAGAACTTAACAATCTCATAAGAACTTACACCATATCACTCACTCACTCACTCACTCACTCACTCACTCACTCACTCACTCACTCACTCACTCACTCACTCACTCACCAAACTACAGAAAAGAGCAGTCAAGACCTCCAGACAAAGGCTGTGCAGTCAAAAAAATCTAAATACACCAATTGATACAGACACAGTCCAGTAGAGAGAAAACAAAAAACGTTAGAACTGTAAATTTACAGTCATATGTTTATATCACTGTTTATATATATATATGTTTTTTTTTACTACTTTTCAAGGCTGCACTTTAAAAAAAGATGAAATTGACCAGAGAGCTGTTCCAAACAAAATTTCCTTTGTGTTTTACACTTGTGTAAAACAAAATGACAAATAAAATCTGTCTAAGTCTAAGAACACTTCAAAGAGGGAGAAGGAGAAGGGAAGTCCACTATTTCAGAATGATACACTTCCCTGGGCATTGGCATTGGCAGAGATGTGGATGTGAAGATGTAACATACAGCAGAATGGGTTGGTGACTGTTTCTTTAAGTTCCTGTGATGTTATGAGCCGGAAAGCTCTTGAACTCCAATACCCAGCATGCAATGGGGCGCGAGGCGTCATGGATTGGAGGCTAGTGCGAGAGGGCAGTTCTGAATGTAGCTTGCTACTGAAGGTTCTGTGGAAGTTTGGAAATAAATATACAGAACAAGTTTACACGCCTCGTCTGTTCTATATAGAATCGAAGAACAACACAGTTCCAAAAATCTTTCAAAGAATCTGCCACGGCTCAGCCACCTGACGTCGGTGTGCAGCAGCAGATCAGGGTGGTCTGCACCTGCCTCCTCGAGCTGGGCACGGAATAAACGCCTCTGAAAACTCCCGGCCCGAACAGAGCAAGCGATCTTCATCGCAACCTCCATGACATGCTTCATATTTAAAATACAGCTGTTGTTGCTGAAAGATGCAGCGGTAGCTCAAAAAATCCAGGAAAGTTTCAGACATCTTGAACAGAGCAACGAATCCAGCAGTGCGCCCAACCATAGATGGAGCCCCATTAGTTGTGATAGACGTTGTTATCTCATTATCTCTTCAGATTCCTCTTCGCGCTTTAGAGTCCCTTGTAGCAACCGTGGCAAACCATGGCCAGCAATCACCATGCATTAAAAAAGGTTCCCTGCATACTTTTTACTTTTCATTTTATTATTATGAAAATAGACGTTGGCCTCTCGTGATCAATGATTTGATTCATTTTTTTAAAACTTTTTTTTTTTTTTCATAGCCATAAATAGGTCTACATTGTAAAACTTCTCGCGATCGACTGAAACTCCGCCCGCGATCGACTGGTAGATCGCGATCGACTGGTTGAGCACACCTGCGCTACATCGTCTGCAGCCGGACTGGATGAGAGAGCAAGGGAAGTTCTAAAAGCCCTGCCAAACAGAGATTGCAAAAAAGCAAATACATATTGAACAAGTTATCCAAAAGCGATTAGAGCTAGACAACCAAAGTCAAATTTGTTTGTCGGGATCGTGTGATGGGAGGTTCTCATATACTCGATCTGCTGAAAAATCTTTTGCTTCCGTTTAAGAGGAAGACGCAGACCCAGGATCCTGTCAACATATTCTCATTATGAGTGCGTATGAAATCGTACGAAAAGTTATGCACACTATTTCGTACGTTTTTGGACGTTTTTCCTCAAAAAACCACATCAGTGCGCATGCGCTGGCAGACAGAAAAAAAAAAGCAGATCCGCGGACGGACGTAAAAATGGGAAAAACAGTGCAATCAGCACTTATTCATGTCTCTAACTACGTTGCTTGCTGTTTTATATCTTAGGGTTAGGGTCAGGGTTAGGGCTATTCTGTATTCGTGAATGGGGCGTCAGATGCGCATACGACGAAAAAAACGTCCAAAACGTACGAAATTACGGTGCATAACTTTTCGTACGATTTCACACGCACTCATAATGAGAATAGGTTGATCCTGTAGGGTGGATCCCTATCCTGATGGCCTTAAAGGAGCTAAACATCCCAGTATCCTCAGTCAGCAATCCATATGCACGCCAACACCACAGACGTTTGAAAGAAACAGGTTTTATGGAGGAGAAGAAGAATGGAGATAAGCATCTTGCGAGAAAGAAAAAAAAAAGGTCCTTTCCCCAAAATTCCCAGGATTAGAGCTATGAACGTAATGGACAGGACCCAAATTCGGACAAACAAAGAAGCAGAAGAGTTAAAAACCCACAATGGCTGAAATTTTCACCCTTTTTTTTGTTTGTTTTTACCAAGTCTATGTAATAAAAGTTTGGTAAAAGAACTTGGAATAAAGATACTTTTACTGTTTCAAATTATTCATGCGTACAGTGTTTTTTTCTTTTAGATTAAAAGTTTGTAGCAATCTTTAAACATTTGTAAAGAACACGTTCCGTGACTAAATGAGCACGAGGCCCTCTTTTTGATACATCGCTGATATTTTTTCACAAAATCAAATACCATAACATAATTTTTATAAACGTCATCCTCGTGGGTAGCCAATATTTCATGCACCGATAGCCCGCACACTTTAGGACACAGATGATAAACACAGTGGTGACCGCACACGAGATACAGAGTATTTTGAAGTTGACAATTATGAGAAAAATATTTTTGAGAATTTATCATTCAGAAATGACCCAATGCTTGATGGATAGCAGAGGTGTCAAGTAATGAAGTACAAATACTTCATTACTGTACTTTTTTAGGTATCTGTTATGCCCAAAAGTGCATGCCTGGGAGCCTGCGTCTCTCTTTTCAACTGAATATTGACGAGGAAATCGGGTTAAAATATGACCAACAGAGATTAGGTTCTTATATTAATGGTATTAAAACGTTTGGCATATTCATTTACAAAAGTAAGGATTTTTTTAACAACATTAAATCCAAAGATTTTGACCGAGGTACGGCTGATTTATTTGTTGTAGTCTCTTTTTATTCACACACAACAGTCTTGAGTCTTGAAATTGCAAAGCTTTCTCTTAAAGGCCCTTGAGAGGGAGAACCGCAAAAAGGGGGTGGAGCAGTGTGTCCATCTGCAGCCAGACTGCTGGCATCTTTTCTTATCTTTGCCCTTGCTGAGGTTGATTGAGTTCAGGTCCAGAGGAGAACCAGTGGGTCAGGGAGAGGCTAGACTCTGATGTTCTTTGACAGAGTTGCAAATCACTTAAGAATCTGGTATTTGCTTGGGGGACTCTTGAGCTGCGGACACTACAACCGATTGAGTGAACCAAGCCGATAATGATGAGAAGAGAAGTGCTGATGAAGAAGTGAAGGACCGAATGTCTTCAGAAAGCTCTGAGAAGAACTTCTGCTAGATCTTCAGCTCCTCAATGGGCGTCCTTTTGGGATGTTACTTATTGAGATCCGTCTCTATGTCATCATTCAGGTTACACTGATCCTTGTCATCTACCTCATTCTCAGTGTCTGTCTCTGCCTCTGGCTCCTCGTTATCGATTTCATCTGCCACATCATCCACCCCAGGAGGCCGGCTGTATAGCTGAGCCAAAGGCCCACCAGGGGAGACATGAGGCAGCTGAAAGTGGACTGACTTGATAGCATGCAGAGGCAAACGATTCTTAGGAAAACAGTTCCTCATGACGAGGCTTGAAGTGTTCACTAGTGGATCCAGTATCCGCACTGCTAGACACTCAATGGAGGAGTTGAAAAAGGATTCTAATGCCGTCAGCCTCTAAGAAAGCCTTTCGGCCCAGTTTGATGTTGGTAATGTTTTTGAGGCAGTGTGATGGTCACATGGTCAGTAACCCCACACAACACCACTTTTTCATAAGTTTTTTTTTTTAAATCAGAGTAGCATAAATATATTGGTTTGTTTTTGACAATTTTGAAGACATTAGTTCCAATTGTAGCGCGCACATTTGGTTAACTTTTGTTTATTTAATTTTGTCAAATGCTTAATATATTTTCTGCTTTCTTTTCTGGTGCTGTGGGAGTGCAATCAACCGGGGGAATGTGGCTGACATCATGGACTGATTGGGTGGTACCATCTAGAGTTCCACTATGGGGGAAGACCATGGACTCCACATTTTAAAATATGTTGCATAATTTCTTCTTCTTACTTTTGTGATTTGCTCATTTTGTTAATTTGTATATTGATTGTTATTTAAGTTTAATCCTTAAGCTAACTGTTTAGTTTTTTCTGTTAATTTGTTGTAGATGTTCTCCCTACCTCTTCCTCAGTGTGTCAGTCTGGTCTGATCAGCCAGTATTTAAGTCCCCTTTGTTTGCTCTGTGTCAGGTCAGTTTTTTTGTTTGTTCAGTTAGTTTGAGGTTTCATATGTTTGAACTTAAAACTTTTTGCCCTTAGTTAATTTCTTCATTTGACCTCTTTTAAGGGCCCTGAATTTTTTGTTTGGATTATTGCTACTTTGGGGAAATAAAACACAGTTTTTTGACATTCACCACTGTGTCCTCATGCTTGGCTGGCTCGGTCCTTCACAAGCAGACCAGCAATCCTTTACGAATCAACACCCATCTATGTCGGGTGTCATTGCAATGCAATTACAGGCACAGAGTGAGCAAGACAGACATATGGCCACTGTCCACCAAACGGCGAGCATTAGGTTTAGATTTGAGTAGAGCTCCAAGTGCATCCAGAGCTATCTTGAAGAGGCTTGTGTTCTTCTTACTGTAGGGCCCGACAATCTTGAAAATAAGTTCCATCACACCACATTTGCCCAAAGAAATAGCATTTACCGAGTTGGTACAGTAAACCCTGAGAACCTGCAGACAAGGCAGAAGCAGCTTTGTGTTCTGTAGATTCTGTTTTATTACATTGACCGTGATGTTCAAAGCTCCACTCAAACGTGCCTTTACTGCAAACCCTCTGTCTTTCGGTCCAACCTTGGCCTGTAGTGAGTAAAGCTGCAGCATGAGTTCCTCACTGGGAGGAAGCTCATTACTGGCAGAGATCAGAATCTGGAATAAAACTCCTGTTCCTCCTTTGGAAACAAACACTCCCGCTATGCGGCCTCTGCCGATGAGCTCACTGAGGATGTACATGATGTTCAGAGTAGTCTGGACATCCCTGCTGTTCTCCAGAGAAGACAGGATGACCTCCATTCCTCTGGAGCCTTTAGACATCACCTCTTTTCTGCTCTTCTCCTGTGTCTGTATGAGATAAATGATCTTCGCAGTGACCTGTCTTGCAGTTTCTACATTTCTCAGCATGACCTCCCCATTCATCCTCTCCAGTTGGCCGAGGAGCATAAGTACCCTGGCGTTACTGGGAACACTCTTCTCTGTTGCCATTTTGGGCTCGTTCATTTTTCTCCCACATCAAAAGGTCATGTTGTCTGCATTCAAAGGAGCTGTGGTCCAGTGGAAGGTGGGCCGAGTCTGACTCAGAGATAAGGCAGACAGCTACTGTTTGCCTGAAACGCCCTGGTGATAGTTTGGCTGAAAGTTATTTATTAGACCCAATGAGCTGTTTCTCTTTCTTTTTTCCCTTTGGTTCTTGGTCATTAACACAACAGCATGGCAGAGGAAGAAATGGTGCCCCATGTCAAGTTTTCGTTATGGTTGGAATGCAGCCAACGTGGCAGTATTAAGGAATAGGTTTGGAGGCAAAGAGGTAACCAAACTGAACACTTACTGTCTGACCATTGAGTGGACCAAATGGCTGGGCAGGAAACTCAAAGATGGGCCTCTTGAAAGGCTACTAGAGGACATAGGCGTCGCCAGACCCCATTTACTGGGGCACGTGCCCCAGTATAAATGAGCTGTGCCCCAGTATAAATCTCATGAATATTTGCAACAGTGATACATTTTTTAATGCATCAATTTAGATAATTCCAATGGGAGGAGACGTATATTTCTACTCAAATGCGCAGCAAGTGTGTTGGTAACTCCAAATTGAGGATGAATTAGCGCCCCCACGTCAGCGCATGTCACTGCATGAACTGCAGGTAAATTAACGCGCTGCTCTCAACTGAGTTGGATGGGACACTGTGCAGCCACGACGCATTTTTAGTTCTGGTAACGTTTCTTACCTGTCAATTTTATTATTTTCCCAGTGAAACCACATGATTTATAGGCTACTAACTGAAAATTACTGCATTGGTTTGTAGATGGATATCAGGAAATTCCTCACACGAAGCAGAGACAGGGAAGCAGTAAAACAAGATGAGAGAGAGGGAGGTAAGGTCCCGTGATGAATTAGTGATTTAAGCTAACCAGTTACATTTGGAACGTTATAAGCAATACGATAGATATTTACATAATTATAAATTTAAGTTTTTTAATGTTTGCTGTAGAGAATGAGAATGAAGGTGCTGGAGTAGGAAAGGGAGGAGGAGGCGAGACTGACAGGCAAGAGACAGGTGAAAGACAGGAGAGAGACAGGACCATGAAGGTTATGAGGGAGCAACAACCAGCTTCCACAAACAAGAAGGGGACATTAGTGACTGATGGTCCTAAAGAAGTGAGGTTGTCCCACTATCCCCAGCACAAATTTGGATTAAAAAAACGTTCATTTAATTCAAAATGGTTTGAAAGCTTTTTCTGGTTAAAAAAGAAATCCTTGTCATCAAGGATATGCAGTGTGTTTTCAACTTGCTTGATAACACCATGTTCCCAACACTAATGCAGGTCATCCAGATCTCCCTCACAATCCCAGTCTACAGCTGTAGTTGTTAAAGGTCATTCAGTGTGTTGAGAAGCTCCACACTTGGCCGAGGTGCACAATGAGACAAGACAGGCTCCATCATCTTGCTATTTTATCAGTTGAAAAGGAAGAACTTTCTAAGCTGAGTCACAGTCAAGTGATTGACCGCTTTGCAAAAATGAAAAATAGGAGGTACACTTTTATGCTCAAAAAAGAAAAGAAAAACTTAGTTCAGGTTGAGTTAAACTTTCCCCTGAACTAAAACTCTGAAACCTAGGAATTAATGATTACTTCAGAATGTGTATAAGGAAACTTTTTATTTGTCAAAGTTGTTGATGTCTTATTTTTTTATAGCTGCAATGTTGAAAATGTTCATGTTTGTTGCTCTTACATTTATTAATATCTCAACTGGTAATTTTGGTAGGAATGTATCAGGGTTGGGCAGTGTGCTTGTCTGTATTTATGTATGAAAGGAGGGGAATATGCACTAGGGGGCCAGTGCCCCAGTAAAGCTTTGTGCCTAGCAACCCCCCTGCAACAGGATATAGCTAAGAGGTACATGGTAGGCTAAAATGAAGGCTAAATAGTGAGAGTGGTCACTGTCTAGGTGTTGACAGTAACAACACATGTTTTGTAAAATGTTTAAATGTAAAATGTTCAGTGGAATAAAAAAAAAAAGTTGCCAGTTTTATGTTGCACTTATTTTCTATAGTATTTTAGAGAGTGTGCTTGTTTCAAACACCTGTGTTAGGTGATTTTTATTTTTGTATTATAAAATAAATGTTTGATTTTGCAAAGTTGTAATTTTCCATTTGGATATTTTACATCATATGCTCCAATACTAATTTTTGTTTTTTTTTGTGAAATATATAAATAAATAAACCTTTTTTTGGGCTTTGGCATTGAAATATTTGTTTTAAGCAATTTTCTTATTTTCATCAATGTTGACTACATGCATAGTTCATTCCGGATGTGGAAGTAGTGAAAATCATCAGCATAAAGGAATGCTCAACAGAGGATTTATTAGACTTAATAAGGCATTGTTCTCGCTTTTGTCATGATTTTATCTAAAGCGGTGCAGAGTTCCTCCGAAAACTGCTCGGCCGGAAAACTGAAAGATGAGGGGAAGACAGACTGTTAGGTTCAGGCTCAGTGGGGAATTGGAGTTGTTTATCTTGAAGGAGAGGATTGGTTGCAACTCATGTTTCCCGAGAAGAGGAGACACGTAGACACCCGTCTGTGTGTTGGTCTTCCAGGGTTTGTTTGATTCGGTGGAGGGTGGAACAGGGTTTACCCAGAACTCGGACAGAGTGGAATGATGCAGCCGCTGGTTGCAACTCAGTTTTCCTGTGGTACTTGAGCAATGATAGAATGATGAACTGGTTCTGGTTCTTCGGACCGGTCACGGGGAATCACCACTGAGGAGGACAGAGCTGTTAGAAAGGATCCAGGAAACTTGCAGTGTGAGATGTCAGGATTAAGTACCAGTTCTAAGAGGGTTCTGATCATCAGGGGGGAATCTTGTGAGTCCAGAGGCTTGCTGGCAGACTGAGGGCAGAGGCAGAGACTGAGACTGAGAGCAGGCAGGCAGATGGCTGAGGGCAGAGGCAGAGACTGAGACGGAGAGCAGGCAGGCAGGCAGATTCCAGGGTGAGATTTCAATCTCCAAGGTTTCAGGTTTCAGGTAAGTCAGGATCTGTGAGACAGAGACAAACAGGGTCAGACAGGTTTCGGAACAAACAAGGTTCAGATCTGGTAGGTTGGCTCAGGTTTACACTCTGGCAGGGGAGTGTCAGTCTCCTCCTCCTTAATTAGGAGTCCTCTTGATGAGGAGACAGGAACCAGGTGTGTGGAGGTGAGATCATACCCTCAGCAGGAAGATCTTCGGCGCCCTCTGGTGGACAAGTCTCCGGATCCCAACACTTATTAGACCAGAGAATTTTCTTTCTCATAGTCTGGGAGTCCTTCGTGGGTTTTTTGGCAAACTCTTTGCGGGCTTTCATGCGTCTTGCACTGAGGAGAGTCTTCCGTCGGGCCACTCTACCATAAAGCCCCGACTGCTGGAGGACTGCAGTGATAGTCAACTTTGTGGAACTTTCTCCAATCTCCTTACTGCATCTCTGGAGCTCAGTCACACTGATCTTTGGGTTCCTCTTTACCTCTCTCATTAAGGCTCTTGTCCCATGTTTGCCTAGTTTGGCTGGATGGACAGGTCTAGGAAGAGCTCTGTTGTCCAAAACTTCTACCATTTAAGGATTATTAAGGCCATTGTGCTCTTGGGAACCCTAAGTGCTGCAGAAAATCTTTTTTATCTGTGCCTTTCCTAATCAAGTCCAATCAGTTTAATTAAACACAGCTGGACTCAAATAAAGGAGCAAAACCATCTTAAGGAGGATCAGAAGAAATGGACAGTATGTACGGTAAATATGAGTGTCACAGCAAAGGGTGTGAATACCTATGAGCATTTGATATTTCAGTTTTTCTTTTTTAATATATTTGCAAAAAATTCTATATTTCTGTTTTTTGTGTCAACATGGGGTGCTGAGTGTAAATTAATGAGAAATAAAATGAACTTTATTGATTTTAGCAACTGGCTGCAATGAAATAAAGAGTGAAAAAATTAAAGCGGTCTGAATAATTTTCCTGTACACAAAGTTTTGTTTTGGCAGCTTTCAGAACATTTCCATTCCATAAAGTGCAGCAGTGACCAAACATAAACAGTGTAGGAGAAAAAACATGGTGCAAAAATGCATTGATATGAAAGTTCAGAGCATCAATATATATGGTGCAATAATGCAGTATTTTTGGTTTGGTGTTATCAGTGTGATGCTGAGTTTTCTCAACAGTTCAGCTGTCTGATGGCAGTGGGGAAGAAACAGTTTCAGAATCTGCTGGTCCTGCATTGAATGCTGTGAAGCCTCTTTCCAGAGGGCAGCAGGGAGAACAGTCCATAGTGGGGGCTGTATATATAGATTATATATATATCATTTATGTCTCAAATCCCCGTAATTATTACAAACTATACCTTTAATATACAATGTACCTAAAATATACATCATTGAGGTGTGAATTATATTTTTGTTACACAACTAAAACTCTCCAGCTGTCCTAATTTGCTTCTTGAAATGAAGCTGCAGAGGAAAGCAAATCATGGAAGAGATGTCAGTCACGTCAGGACGTGTTAAATACCCAAAACACCAAAGCTCTTATCTAAGATTGGATCGCTTGTTGGCCTGCCATAGAGTGAGATGCTTGAACTTGTGCAGTCTCTCTGGAAAACAAGTCTTTCATAATATTAAGGAATGTGATATTATTCAAACTTCTGCTGCACTTTTCTGAGGGGTGAATATTTTTCCACTGCAAAAACATTCTAAAAATTGGCAAAAATGTTAGGTTTCATTGGCAACTTGTCTCACTTACCAATTAAATTACAAATTAATTACATAGATTTCCATTTTTTCAGTGAGCTTTAATTGAATTCTTTACTATCTGTCAACTTTAAAACAAACTAATACTGTAACCTTTAAATAGGTTTTTATTTCCTAACTCTTTCACATTATTAAAGCTAAAATCAAAGTGTTCAGATTTCCCATTGCTAAATACAGCTAATCACTTATTTGATAAGATGCTTTTAATTTTGAAGTCATTGTTTCAGGATTGTACTTCCAAAGAATATTAACTTTAAACCAAAATAAAGGATAACTACATTTCTGAGGACATTTGTGCTGAAAAGCAGCAGTTCCTGCAGCCTGACCTCATTCTTTGTACGATGGAGATACATCTAAATTCCATAAATCTCTCCTAAGAATGAAATCACCATTCTGTTACTAAATCATAGTGTTGTGTCTGTTATAATCGTGTCTGCGCCAGTTTCCACTGGCCTTTGAAAAATGACAAATGAGAACACAGCACGATAAATCAGTTAGACTTAGACAAACTTTATCGTCAATTTGTATACACTGAATGTATACAAAACAAAATTTCGATGTATACAGCTTTTCAACAGTTAATAAGCAGCTTAGTGAAATTAAAATTTCAATCCATAAAGTGCAGCAATTATCAAAATGTAAACAGTGTAGGAGAAAAGGAAAACCAGTTTAAAGTCATCGTGCAAAAGGCATTTATAAGGTAGTTTCAGAGCAGTGCAAAATAAATAAATATGGTGCAAAATGCGGATGAACATTGAGCCTAGTTCTATTTAAAGGGATTATGATAAAAATCTGCCATTTTGGTAGTGCAAATATGATGTTTTCAAGTGTGATGCAAAGTCTCGATTTTGCCTCATCCCAGAGGGCAGCAAGGAGAACAGTCCATGGTGGGGGTGTGAGGGGTCATTTATGATCTTACAGGCGCGGGACACTCAGCGCTGGGATGTAATGGCTTTAATGGAGGAAAGAGGAGCCTCGATGTTCCTCTCTGCTGTTCTCACCACTTTTCTCACCTTCTTCCAATCTGAGGCGCTACAGACAGGGGCAGGTGGACTCTTCTCATCCTCCACAGTGTACAAGCAAATCTTTGCCCTTTTGACCAGTGAGGTGGTGTTTACAGTCCAGGTGAGGGTGTCTGTGATGTGCACCCCCAGGAATTTGGTCCTGTTGACCACCTCTACAGCTGAGCTGTTGATGACCAGTGGAGCGTGGTTAGGCCGGTTCTTCCTGAAGTCCAAGATGATCTCCTTGTTGGGATCTGGAGATGTACCACCTTCCACCAGCAGAGTGTGCTGTGGGTCTCCTGGGCTGGAGCCCTCCAGCACACCTGAGATGCATCTTCTCATCAGGAGACCTGCCCTTCATAAGCAGCTGCCAGACCTTTCTTTGACGCCACAGTGTTGACCTTAGTTTGGTTAGCAACCTGAGCCTCTGTTACCTGAAGAATCTAAGTTGTCGCTAAGTGAGAAAACTGGTTCTAACCTTCCTCTGTCTTTGCTCACAGGAAACCTGTCTCAAGCCTGAAGCTCTGGGTGAGCTTAACCTGCCTTCCAGCCCTGGTGAGCCAAACCTGAAGATTCCTATTTTGGATTTCCCCTGCTGCTCTCCTGTGAAGAGCTGGAAACTCTGATCAAGGTCTGCCATTCAAAGTCAGAAGCTAGACGCTGCAGCTGCTTGTGTACTCTGCTGAACCAACAGTCTCTGGACCCAACGGTTCCCTCTCTCACAAGAGAAGCCTGGACCCCGTCAAGGTAGAATCAGAATTATCTAAAAGGACTCTTTAATCATCTGCCTGCCCAGCTAATCAAACTATCATATCTGCAGACTTCAGTGAACCCAACCCCGGACCTGTTCCAGATCCAGTTCATATCTTTTGTGTCAAACACCTTTAATAAACTCTGTTAAACTTTTACCCAGCCTCCGTTGTGTTCTGCATGTGGGTTTGATATTAAACCGATCATGACAGAACACTGCGGCCAAACACAAAGCCCAGCAGATCACCTCCGGAGGAGGCTTGAGGAACAGGACGCTCAGATCCTTGGACACGCGCATACCCTCCGTGAGTTACACACTAAAATTGAACATCAGAACCAAGTGCTACAAACGTATACCAGCTACATGAGAAGCGCTAATGCCACGCCAGCAGTACGTCCCGTTCCGGATCCACCTCCGCCTCTAAGGTCACCGGCAGTGACGTCATTTCCTGAGTTCCGTCCAAGTCCGCCTGAAAGATTTTCAGGTAACCAAAGGGATTGTAAAGGATTTTTTTTTCAATGTCGTTTACTTTTTGAACAATCTCCCGGCAGTTTTCCGAATGATAGGAAAAAAATATCCTTCATTCTCTCTCAACTCACTGGACGAGCTCTTGAATGGGCAGAGGCAAGGTTCTCATCAGAGTCCAGTTTTTCTTGTACATTTTCCGAGTTCATATCTGAGTTTTCCTAAGTATTTAACCACGACTCAGATAAAACAATTGATTCTCGAGCACTGCTAAATTTAAAACAGGGAAATTCTACAGTGGCTGAGTTCTCCATTGACTTCCGGGTTAAAGCCGCAGCCTCAGGTTGGAACGAATGTGCACTTAAGAGTGCTTATTTTAAGGCTTTAAATGATAACATCAAGGACGAACTAGCCACAATCGGCGAACCAGCTAGTTTGGAGGACTTAATCTGTTTAACCATCAGACTGGATAACAGACTCCGAACTAGAAATAACTCTAGACAAAGAAGTCTAAATTTTTCTGTGTCAGCTCCTGCATTTAAAAATGCTTCTGTTTTTTCTGGACCCACAGAACCCAGTTCCAAGCCTAAGTCTAAAAACCAGACTTTTTCTGTGCCTGTCGAGGTCTCTCACTCAGATGGAGCGGAGGTCGAACCCATGCAGATTGGACACACAAGGCTATCCCCTGAGGAAAGACAACGAAGATTTAGAGGCAATCTGTGTCTGTACTGTGGTGAGACTGGCCATTTCATTGCTTCCTGTCCGGCTAAGTCAAAAGCCAGGGCCCGTCAGAGGAATTGAGGAGTCTGACGGGCCATCTGAAAACTGATAAAACTCCTCATCTGATGTTGCCTGCTACTCTTTTTTTCTCCAACCAGAATCTCACCTTGTCGGCTTTCATTGACTCTGGGTGTGAAAGAAATCTCATTGATTCAGATCTGGTCCAGCAATTAAAAATTGAGACCGTCCCTTTATCTAAGCCTCTCAGAGTATCTGCTATTGATGGAAAGAAGCTTCATCAAGTCACTCATCAGACACAACCTCTAGAACTTTTAATCTCTGGAAACCATCGTGAAACTTTAAAGTTTTTTGTTTTTCCTTCTGCATGCTCCCCTCTGGTGCTGGGATTCGAGTGGCTGGAACGTCATAACCCCCATATCAACTGGGCTGAACGCCACATTGAGTCTTGGTCCACTTCCTGTCACGAGTCATGCCTTCGTTATGCGGCTCCTGCTATTCAGTCCCCTAGAGGCAGGGGGGAGATGGACTCTCCTGACCTTACTTCTGTTCCTCCCGAGTATCATGATCTGGCACCATATGACTGCGCCATAGATTTACTACCAGGAGCCCCCCTTCCCAGCAGTAGACTATACAACATCTCCAAACCTGAACGCGAGACCATGGAAAAATATATCAATGAGTCTCTAGCTGCTGGAATTATTCGTCCATCTTCATCTCCTCTTGGTGCTGGTTTCTTTTTTGTGGGTAAAAAGGATGGTTCCCTTCGACCCTGTATAGATTACAGAGGCTTAAATCAGATAACCGTCAAAAATAAGTACCCCCTACCTTTACTGGCATCAGCGTTTGAACCTGTTCAGGGTGCAACAGTGTTCACTAAACTCGATTTGAGAAGCGCTTATCACCTCCTTAGAATAAGAGAAGGAGACGAATGGAAGACAGCCTTTAAGACCCCCTTAGGCCAATTTGAGTATTTGGTCATGCCTTTTGGTCTCACAAACGCTCCTGCTTGCTTCCAAGCTCTTGTCAACGACGTTCTCAGAGATTTTTTGAACGTATTCGTTTTTGTATACATCGATGATATTTTGATCTACTCCAAGAACCTCTCTGACCACAAGAAACATGTTCGTCTAGTTCTTCAGAGACTTTTGGAAAACAAACTCTTTGTGAAAGCAGAAAAATGTGAATTTCACCAACCATCTGTCACTTTTTTAGAGTTTGTGCTCGAGGGCGGGCAGGTGAAGCCATCTGAAGACAAGATAAAGGCAGTTCTGGACTGGCCGACTCCTGAAAACCGCAAACAGCTTCAGAGATTTCTTGGGTTTGCAAACTTTTACAGACGCTTCATAAGGAACTATAGTCAAACAGCTCTACCTCTCACAACTCTGACTTCTGTGAAGAAGACCTTTCAATGGACACCTGAAGCCCAAAACGCTTTTGAAAAATTAAAGAACCTGTTTTCCAGAGCACCCATCCTTATCCAGTCAGATCCTTCTAAGCATTTTATCTTAGAGGTGGACGCATCTGACTCCGGTGTTGGAGCTGTTTTATCTCAGCAATCTGACTCAGACCAAAAAACTCACCCCTGTGCTTTTTTTTCACATAGACTCTCACCAGCGGAGCAAAATTATGATGTTGGAGACCGAGAACTTCTAGCCATTAAACTCGCTCTGGAGGAATGGAGACACTGGCTCGAGGGGGCCGAACATCCACTATTGGTTTGGACAGACCACAAAAACCTGGCTCCAATCGGCAAAACGATCCAACCCACGTCACTCTAGATGGTCATCATTCTTTTCCCGTTTCAACCTCATTATTTCTTACAGACCTGGTTCCAAGAACTTCAAGCCCGATTCTCTCTCTCGTCTGTACTCCACTGATCAACCTGAGACACCCGAGCCTGTCCTTCCTGCCTCCTGTACTGTTGGAGTTGTCTCCAGGGAGATCACTGATCTCATCAACTCTGCCCTAGCCTCTGAACCTGACCCAGGTAACGGCCCTCCAAATAAAACTTATGTTCCATCTTCCGTCAGATCCCGACTGATCCAGTGGATGCGTGCAGCTAAATTTTCCGCCCATCCTGGAGTGAGCAGAACCATTGCCCTCATTACAAGACGTTTCTGGTGGCCATCACTACACAAGGACGTTAAGGAGTACGTTTTGGCATGTCCCATCTGCGCCAGAAACAAGACCTCTCATCAACCACCTTTGGTCTGCTGCATCCTCTACCTGTTCCAACCCGTCCTTGGTCACATATCGCCGTTGATTTTGTCACAGGTCTCCCGATTTCCAGAGGTATGTCCACAATTTTAACCATCGTCGACCATTTTTCCAAGGCCTGTCACTTAATTCCCCTCAGGAAACTTCCCACGGCTTTCCAGACGGCCCAGCTTCTCGTGAAGCATGTTTTCCGACTCCATGGTATTCCACAAGAAATCCTCTCCGACCGCGGTCCTCAGTTCATCTCACAGGTCTGGAAAGCTTTCTGTTCTGCGTTAAACTGTAAGTCCTCCCTCACCTCTGGTTATCACCCACAGTCTAACGGGCAGACGGAGAGGATGAATCAACAACTAGAATCCACTCTACGCTGCCTAACATCCAATAACCCTACTGACTGGAGTCAGTTTCTGACCTGGATCTAATACGCCCATAACTCATTAAAACCGCTTCTACTGGTTTATCCCCGTTCCAAGTTTCCATTGGTTATCAGCCTCCACTCTTCCCTGCAGACGAGAGAGAGATAACGGTCAGATCAGTCCATCACCACATCCGCCGTTGTCAGCGCATCTGGAAGGACACCATCACCACCCTCAACCGCTCATCTGCTTCTTCTAAACGCTTCGCAGATTCTAGGAGACGTCCTGCCCCTGATTACACCATAGGCCAAGAGGTTTGGTTGTCAACATGTGACATTCCCCTCAAAGCTATGTCTAAAAAGCTGTCACCCCGGTTCATCGGCCCTTATAAAACTGCCCAAATAGTCAACCCCTCTGCTGTTCGCCTGCACCTGCCACCGAATCTCCGCATTCATCCTACGTTCCATGTCTCCCAAGTCAAACCTGTCGTTACTAGCCCCCTGTGCCCACCATCCGACTCCCCTCCACCCGCCCTGGACATCGACGGCCATCCGGCCTACACAGTTCGCCGGATCGTGGACTCCCGTCGGCGAGGTCGCGGATGGCAGTACCTCGTCGACTAGGAGGGCTACGGTCCGGAGGACCGCACCTGGGTTCCTGGCTCATACATCCTCGATCTGTCCCGGATCGAGGACTATGAGAGTTCCCTCCCGTCCACTTCTTCGGGACCGCCAAGATAAAATACATAAAGTACACTTGAGTGGACAGATACATATTTCTGCGTAGAATAAAGACACCTTGTTTTACATTCGTAAGGATATATGAAAACACACAGTAAAGATTCTTACTCAGTTTATCATAATTCGTGGATGAGAGGGTTAATAATGTCCCTATCCACACCCACATCTTTTTAATTTTATTTTTAATAAAGAAAGAATAGAAAGACAAATTGTGGACACATCAGCCATGACAGAACTTGTTGAATGCAAAAACATTGAAGCTCTTAGGCAATAACAAATCTTTTCTTGGCCTACCATGGTGCGAGATGTTTCAACTTGTACACTCTCTTTGGAAAGAAGTCGTTTTTCATGTCATTTCAGGTTAGGGTATGTGATAATATCTCTGCTACCATTACCTGACTAAATCTAAACGTTTACATCTCCCTATCACCTTCCCAGTATTTTATACCTCCTGATGATTTTTTTTTTTTTGCTATAGTCCCAGTATGTAAGTGGAAAAGAAAACACATGGACCTTACCTGAAACATTAGAAACATCTACATGGCAGTTTTTATAGAGCACTGCACTTTGAAGTTATTAGCTAATTTCACAACTAAAATTGAGAAACTGCACATGACTGGTTTAAAAAGTTTTTTTTAACATTTTAAGGTTGGACTATTATAATTCTTTACTATCAGGAAGTCCACAAACTGTAGTTAAAAGCCTTCAGCTGATCCAAAATGCTGCAGCCAGAGTTCTGATGAAAATTAAAAAGAGAGATCATATCTCTCCTATCCTGGCTCCTCTTCATTGGCTTCCTGTTAAATCCAGAATAGAATTTAAAATCCTTCTTCTCACATATAAAGCCTTAAATGGCCAAGCTCCATCTGATATCAGGGATCTGATTGTTCCTTATGTTCCTAACAGAGCACTTCGCTCTCAATCTGCAGGTTTACTAGTGGTTTCTAGAATTTCTAAAAGTAGAATGGGAGGCAGATCTTTTAGTTCTCAGGCTCCTCTCCTGTGGAACCAGCTACCAGTTTTAGTCCGTGAGGCAGACACCCTGACTACTTTTAAGGCTAGGCTTAAAACTTTCCTTTTTGATAAAGCTTATAGTTAGAGTGGCTCAGGTTAACCTGAGCTATCTCTATAGTTATGCTGCTATAGGCTTAGACTGCTGGAGGACATAGGGACCCCTTTTTCATCTATTTTCAGCTATCTGTATTCTTCCACTCTGCAGAATCTGCTAGTTCAATCTCTAACATTCTGCTCTCTCTGCTTTTTCTCATAGTAGCTTCATCTGGTCTGTTCCTGTTTGGCTGTGACTCCATCCTGGAGAGAAATATCAGCTGTGCTGCTGCCTTCAACACCTTTGTTTATAGATGTTGGAACTCGGCCTGTTCTGCAGTGTAGTCCTGTTTCTCTGACTGTGACTGGCTGGATGTGCTCTCTTCATCCTCTGACATGGGAGCTGGCTCAAAGCTCGTCTGCCTGATTGTGTGTTTCCTGGATGGGGCTGGCTTTTAGAGGTTGCCTTTTGTATCTCTGCGTCTGTGTCCTTGAACCCCAGTCTGCCTCAGCAGATGGCCGCTCACACTGAGCCTGGTTCTGCTGGAGGTTTCTTCCTGTTAAAAGGGAGTCTTTCCTCTCCACTGTCACTACAAGCATGCTTGGTGAGAGGCGTTGCTGAAGAGTCAATGAGTCGATGCAATCAGCTGGTTTTCCTTAAATAGAAAACTTTGAATTAATCTGATTGGATGATCTGGTTGAATTATTTCTGTAAAGTGCCTTGAGATGACGTGATGTGAATTGGAGCTATAGAAAGAAACTGAATTGAATTGAATAGATTATAGGTAACTTGTGGTGGATAGAAGAGCTTTGAGGGCCAGATATCTTTTTTTTATTCTTCATCATAAGTTACAAATAAATCCTTCAAAAACAATCAATGTGATCTATTGAACTTTTTTCTCATTTTGTCTCCCATAGTTTAAGCGTAGCACTCGCATTCTCTGTATGGCTCTAAACATCAGTGATAAATCTAACTTTAAACCACCAATCTGTATAGCAGGTGAGTGAAATTAAACTATTGGGTTTCACTTTAGATCAAACAATGTCCTGGTCTTCACATATTGATAATATTGTGACTAAATTTTGCAGAAATATCTCATTAATTAATTAGAAGCAATGCCAAATATATGTCAATCAAAACAAGAAAAATTGTAATACAGTCTTTAGTTTTATGTCAGTTGGATTACTGCTCTACTATGTGGTCAAATGCTGTTAAAAAAGACTTCAGCAGATACCAGATAGCTCTGAATGAGACAGCAAGACTGGCTCTGGGATGTACATTTGAATCCGTAGGTGCTGTCTTGCATCAGAGACTTTCATGAATGAGATTGGTTTGTTGTTCTTTGGTGTCTCTGCTCTAAACCTGAGCCTACTAAATGCAGACACAGGCTCAGTACGAGACAAGTTGTTAATCTGACTTTTACTCTGCCTTTTCCAAGAACTAATGCATTAATAACACATTTATATAACGCACCATCTCTCTGTGGAATATTTTGTTTAACTAGGGACAACATATTGTATGTTTTTGCTTTGTTTTATTTTGATTTAATAACGTTGTTTCTACTAGTGTTCCACCGATACCAATACCAGTATCGGGTGGGGCCCTGATCTAGCGCTAAAATGGTGGTATTGATATCAGCAAGTACCAAAAAATAGGTTAGCAATACCATTTTGAGAGCCAAAAGTTTTATTCAACTATTGTCACCCATTCCAGGTAGGCAGTTAAAAGTTCTACTGGATTCAGTTTGTATTAGTTTTTTTCCTGCTTCACAAAGGTAGGCAGCAGCTTGACAAAGCCATGATGGAAATTATTTTACATCCAAGTAGTATGCAGTTCTTCATATATACACACACACATCAATTTCAAACAGATGGTATCGGTATGGTATCGGTATCGGCCAATACGGACAGCCAGGTATGGGGTATCGGTATCGGGGCCAAAAAATGGCATAGACAACACTAGTTTCTACTGTAAGTTTGCTGCATGTACTGATTGTGATGTTTTATTGTTGAAAATGGACCCCAGGAGGAGTAAAGTCTCTGCTCTCGTAGAGACTAATGGGATCCGTAAATAAATAATAATAAATTATATTTTTATGAATGAGAAATTACACATTCAGCAAATGAACAAATACTTTCTTTCACCCCACACTAGGAAAAGTGAGCACCCTGTACAAATGGAGCCGTCGTGCTTTGCAAACATTAAAACGACATAACCTATCAGAAGCAAAAGCCTTTTCCTGTCCAGCCTGCATGACCAAATTAGGACCCACAGGTTGCACACATGCATGCTGTCACACATTTAACAAACCTGCACAAGCCTGAGAGGTAGATTTCATTACAGGGAGATGAAAAGAAAGGAACCATTTCAACAAACTACTTAACAGTACACAGCATACTGAGCAGGGAACAGATGGGGAGCATGTGGTTAACTGTTTGCTGTGCTTTATTCTTCAGTGTTCAGGTAAGATAGAAAGGTTTTACTTTCTTCTGCAGCTTGCTTCAGTGCTATCTAATATATAAAGCATCTGGATAATGAACAAAGACCCACAGTCTGTTTAGAAAATATCAGTAACTGTTATTTATTGCTGCTTTTTCAATTCAATTCATTTTAGTTTATTTCTATTGTGCCAATTCACAACACATGTCATCTCAAGGCCCTTTACAGTTCACCAGATCATCCAGTCAGAGTGATTCAAAGCTTTCTATCTAAGGAAAACCAGTTGATTGCATCGACTCATTGACCCTTCAGCAATCCCCCACACTAAGGAAGAAACCTCCAGCAGAATATTTTTTTAGTTCTTTTCAAACATTTCATGAAAAATATAACTTTGGTCAATAATAATACTGGTGCATTTCCCTGATTGTGTTTCTGTGATTTTGGGGGGTTTCACTTAATCAGAATCAGAATTACATTATTAATCCTTTGGGGGGAATTATTTTCCTGCATAGCAACTGTTTACAGAAGATAGAAAAATATGATCGTAAGTAAAATAGAACAAAATAGAGTAAATTAGACATAATAAAATAAGTAAAATTAGTAAGAATACACCCCTAACAGTAAAATGACACCCTTCCAATATAAACACTGTAAAATAAGATAAGGATAAGAATGACCAAAGGCAGGAATGACGTCCTGTGGTGCAGCTTGGTGAAATGAGTCTCTGACTGAAGCTGCTTCTGTGGGCGACCAGCATGTCATGAAGAGGATGTGAAGAATTATCCAACATTGATTTTATCCTGGTCAACTTATGGAGTTTGTTCAGATATGGGTGTATGCCAGCTGTCCCTTATCTTAGTTAGTGGGGACTTCTGTCTTGACCGTCTCAGATGTCTTATCTAAACCTAAAAAAGATTGCATAACATCCTCTGCATTCTAACAGGTTTGCACAGAAGCCCAATAATCACCTGTTCATTTAAATGTGGTCAGTCGTGATTTTATGCCAAAAGAATAAAAGAAAAATATCCTTAATAAAAAAGGGCTGTTACTCCCATAGACATAATATAAGAGTAAAGACCGCATTGACTGTCGCGGCGCAGGAATTTAGGGGTGCCATCTTGGGGAGGTCGACCTGCTACCCTAACCTGCTGCTTTAAGCAGAACAGAAGAAGATTTTTGTCTAAACCAACAGGTTGTTAACATCAGACCTCGAGGGGTAACTTCATGAAGGCATCAGAGCTTTGGAAGACAATACTAAATAAACAGCAGATATACACTACATAGAATAGAAACTCCCTTTGTTGTCCGACAGTGGGTAAATTGTGGCGTTCCAGCCGCAAAAGATTACAGCAGAAGTGGTCACACAAATTTATAAAGTACCTTATAAAGTGCATAAAAATAATAGAATAAGTGCCAGAGTAAAAAAAAAAAAAAATCCGATCCAATTTTATTTGTTAAGCACTTGAAAAAAACACAGCTGACCAAAATGCTGTAAATAAAAATAAATAAATAAAACATAAACACTATAAATAAAAACACAAAACAGCCAAAACATGTAAATACTGTGCATCTGAAGAATTGTTTGAAAGTTTTACAGTATTTAACAATATTTTTTACAGTATATAAATATATATATACATAAATATATATATCTATATATTTATGTATATTTATTTATGTATTTATATATATGGAGAAAAAGATGTATATATAAATATATATAGATATGTGTGTGTATATATATACATAAATATATATATAGTAACAGATATGTGTATATTTGAGGATACCTGTATAAATATTTCTGTATGTAGTAAAAAAACAAACAAACAAAAAAAACACTAAGAATATTAAATAAACTGAACTATTTTTGTTTTCAGCAAAAAAAAAAAAAAACTAAACTGTGAAAATAGGTTTGATATTCAGAGAGTTAAAGTTGATTAAAACTGATCCTGTTCCTGCTCAAAAAATACACCGACCGGATGGGTCGACCGCCCCAAGATGGCGCCACCAAATCACGTCTACTCTTATATTATGTCTACTGTTATTCCAAGCGTGTTTTGTCCTTTTTGGCCATAATGAGAAGATCTAAATGGACATGTACGCCATCTGCTGGCAGTACTGTAGAACTACCAGAAATACAGATTATGACAAATGATGCAGCTGCTAAACGGCCATCCTGGAAGGCCTCATGATAAGATGCAAAGAACCAAGGAGCATCAAGGTCAGAAATATTCCTATGAAAAAAAAAAAGGCATGGGCTAAAAATCTTCCATTGAAATGAACGTAACTTAAACACATGTAAATTCTACTTTCCCGTGAATGCATTGTTGATGTGGCCTGAATTTAATATGATCCTCAATAGTGTTTTGGATTCTAGTAGCTGCCCTTCCCTCCAGCTCTCTTTATTTCAATCATATCAAATTGGACACTAAACATCAAAGGTGTTATGGAACAACATCCAAATACTTTTGTAACTTTACTTCAGCAGAAATGTTGTCTATCGATACTTTACTGCAGTAATTATTCTTTATACAACTTTTCATTTTCTACTCCTTACAATTTAAAAATGGACTCATTCGTTTTGTTTCATTTCAGCTCATTTTCATTATGTCCTGTTGGTATTTAAAAAAATAAAAATCATCAAAATAATCAGTTTAATTCAGACACTCAATTTATTTGTGGTTAGACTCAGTGCTGCCCCAACTTGTTTTTCACCACATACCAAAATAAATATAATTTACTGTTACCATTAGTTAAAAACTAAGAAAATAGAGTATAAGGATGTTATCATCCAGAATTGTAGAAAAATGTTCCTTTAAAAGAAAAAAATAGAAACAGAAATTGATCTTACAATATAGAAATTCACTCTCTGCATTTAACTCATCTTCTTGGGGAGCAGTGGGCTGCCACAGTATGAAGTTAAGGGTCTTGCTCAGGGACCCAGAGTGCAGGCTATGGAGATCAAACCAGGTTCTTGCAACCTTCTCAGAGCACAGACAAACTGCTCTAATCCACTAGGCCAACACTCCCTGCCAGGGTGGTGAAGTAATGCTTTTTAAACAGTAGGATTTATACTAGAGCAATAAACATCAATACTTTGGAAACCTCTGGGTACCATCGTACGAATTATATACAGCACTAACTCCTCAGTCAACATAAGTAAATGACAGTAGCATTGGTATCATTCATATTTTTCTTAAAGTTATTAATGCTCACATTCATTAACTTTGCAGTGACATCTGAATGCATCCACAGCTTTAGCTTCCCCTACATTCAACACTACCACTCAGACTGCTGGGAGCTCCACACTCACTGGCTCCATTGCTTTCCAGTTAGACACATACACTGCATCATAACTCTGGACATATCTCAACTTCTGCGTGTGTTTTGAATGGTTAGAGTGTCAGTTTTGGGCCCCCCTCTGTGCTGGGCCTGGGACAATTGACCCATTTGTCCCCCTGTTGGTGGGTGTGAGTACGAGCGACTGTCCTATTAATTTGAAGAGTCGTATTTTGTGATTATCCCTTTAAGTTTGGCAGCAAGGAGGAGGACCATCTGGTCTAAAATGATAACAGCACTATAAAAAAAAATCACGTTATCACAGAAAAGTGATCAACACAAAAAATCAAACCTGCACCAAAACACAAAAAGTGGAGTCAAAGAGTTTTATATAAATTAATTCACACTCTAAGGGGTGCACTTTTGTAAAAACCTGTTTTTCTTCTACAGGCTTTACCAGTGCAGCTGACTGAAGAACCATACTATGACATCTGTTTTGAATCCAAATTACTTACTTTCACGGTTACTGAAAAGGTTCTGAAACCAGGCATGATACTTGGAAAAGGTGAGAAGGAGTCTTTTATTCTTTGGTTTGGCCCAGCTAGCAGTTATGTTCTACTAAGGATAATTGTATCTCCAGTAATACCTGCTGATGTCCCCTTATGGGAAAGACAGATATTTTATTCTTTCTCTTGTATTCTCATAGAACTTTTTTTTTGGATTCACCTGCATTTGGCAGCAGATGGGGATTTATCATTAGGGAGTACTAGCTCCAAGTTCTTGGGGGCCCATACAACTCCTTTTACATGTATGGTTAATACAACTATTCCTTATTTGTGCACATTAATTATGTTTTTAATAAAAATCCTTTTTGCTAAAATGCCATCAGAACCTTTATAGTAGTAGTTGCAGTCCACCGCTTAAGAAGTCCTCAGTAACGAGCCAAGCAGCCACAAGTATGTGGGAGGACCAATGAGCACAGGATGCCACCTGGTGGTGGAGGGGAAAAACACAAAAGCACAACCCACACAGACTGGATTCCTAACAAAATTTAGTTTAAGTAAACTTAGGCACACCGCAATCAGCTGTAATCAGGGCTGTCAGGTGACACAGGCTATGAGGGTCAAAAAAAGAAAAAAGGAAGAATAATAAATATGCATATAAATACAATAATTGCACATAACTAATTAACTTGATATCAATTCAATTCAGTTCTTTTCTATAGCGCCAATTCACAACACATGTAATTTCAAGGCACTTTACAGTTCACCAGATCATACAGTCAAATTGATTCAAAGTTTTCTATCTTAGGAAAACCATTTGATTGCATCGACTCATTAACTCACAGGAAATCCCTAACACTGAGGATGCTTGTAGCGACAGTGGAGAGGAAAAACTCCCTTTTAACAGGAAGAAACCTCCAGCAGAACCAGGCTCAGTGTGAGCTGCCATCTGCTGAGGCCGACTGGGGTTCAAGGAGACAGAAGCAGAGTTACAAAAGGCAACTGTCAATCAGCTCCACAGGCGGCCCCGTCCAGGAAACACACAGCCAGGCAAACGAGCTCCGAGCCAGCTCCCATGCTGGAGGATGAGGAGAACACATCCAGTTAGTTACAGTCAGAGAAACAGGACTACACTGAAAAACAGGCCGATTTCCAGCATCTATAAACAAAGGTGTTGATGGCAGCAGCAGAGATGATATTTCTCTCCAGGGTCGAGTCACAGCTAAACAGGAACAGAAAAGGTGAAGCTACTATGAGAAAAAGCAGAGAGAGCAGAACGTTAGACATTAAACTAATAGATTCTGCAGAGTGGGAGAATAGAGATAGAATGAAGCAGAATGATGAAATGGGGGTCCTTATGTCCTCCACCAGTCTAAGCCTATAGCAGCATAACTACAGAGATAGATAACCATAACCTGAGCCTCTCTAACTATGAGCTTTATCAAAAAGGAAAGTTTTAAGCCTAGCCTAAAAGTAGACAGGGTGTCTGCCTCACGGACTAAATCTGGTAGTTGGTTCCACAGGAGAGGAGCCTGATAACTAACAGAATTGATTCCAAAATTCTTATATTTGTTTCTAAATGCGGGAACGGCCTTGCACCACAGCCTTTATTAGACTTAATTCCTCCTAATCAGCCTACTGTACATAGTAAGCGTATCATCTGCTCTTGGCTGTTCCAAGGTTGAGGCTGAAATTTTGATCTTTGCTGTAGCACCTCTATGTTGTGAAACAAGTTGGTTCTGCATATTTCACAGACTCCTTAACTGCCTCTTTTAAATCACTTAAGACTCATTTCCCTTCCCTGGCTTTTAACACAACCTGAGTTGTTTGTTTTTAACCCATGAGGCAGTGGTGTATTTTAATGTATGTCTGTCTTATTTTCTTATGTTTAATTTACTTCTATTCGTATTTCTTACTCATACCTGCAGCACTTCGTTCAACAAGTTGCTGTTTTTCCCAGACTGTTAGTAGCTATTTTGACCACATGCTCAGTCTACTGGGTCACTTCTCACCTCTTCATCCTTTTCATCTACATGCACTCAGTTGTAGGCCTTCGATCCTTTTTCATTTCTGGGATTCTCTGAGCTCCCCTTTTGTTTATGGGATTATGCATTTCCACAGGGGGAAACACAGTTCCCTTTCTTTTCCAACTCTAATCGCATCAAATGAATACATTTACAACCTTGGTTAAAGGTAAGGGGAGAGGTAGGTCTAGAAGGTGTAGGAGATATGTTGTTGCGGTCATTAAAATTATTGTTAAATGCTTCTTTTCATACATTGTTTAATATATTATATATACTATCTATAAATTAATGAAACAATAACTACTTTTTTTAGTTTGTGACAGCCTTAAGCCAACTCAAAAGTGTACGTCAGCCAAACAGGCATTGCCCAGATTGCCCAATGGCCAGACCCACCTTGGTAAAGATCCTTTTAAATTAGATACTTGGCTTCTAGCTTACTTATCTTCAACGTCTCTCAGCTGATTTCACCCCCAACTCTCTGCCTTTAATCCTCATTGCTGGATTCATACTGCATGAAATTTAACACTCAGAAGCTGCTTGCTAATCTTATTATTATTGTATGTGCGTGTGACCATTGGGAGCATAGCTAGATCTATAGTTACCATAGAGCTAGCCCACCAAGCAAAAATTGGTTGAAAAGACGTTGAAAAGATGATATGACTTACGTCTACGCGACGTCTACATTCAGTTGAAAAGTGAAAGGTGAACAGCTTTAAATTCAGATTGTTGAAAAGACGTCAAAAACTGGTCTTGTAATGTCTTTTCACCGTCTATTATTGGTATAAAGTGAGACAAAATCAGACCGACCAAACAGCCCAATTTTTCAACAACTATTTCTGGAATAAGTCAAGATGTAGATGTCTGCTGCACATTAGAGCAATGATGAGTTGATTTGAACAATGCAAAAGCTTTAAAGGGAACAGCTAACGTTTTTCCTTCTGTTTCAGTGGACCACTCCGATTGCACTGACATCATGACAATTGGTTCCATCTCTAATGATTTCACTTTCATGGCTAAACAGGACGGGATATTAAGGGTAAGGAATGTTTCATAAATTACAAATGCTCATGTGAAAATGAATTAAGAATTTCCTCTATCTGGGTGACATGGTTTGTTTGACTAAACCTCAGTATTTAAAGCCCATTACAAATCAGTATCAAATTTAGTCTTTAAATTGCTCCTGAACGTCAGGACAGTTAATCAGTTTAAGGTTTAACTTAGATTACTGGACTAGGGTTTATTCACAGGAAAGTACAAACGGATGAAAGAAACAAACAGGACAATAGTTCATAACTTTATATTTTATTTGACTCACACAGAGAAAGGGCCATCAATATGTCTATGTTCCTTTTTTTTTTCCACCTTTGTCTCCTTAAACCCCTTGGAAGACAGCTGCTCTTAGTTTCGCATGTCAGTTATGAGGGATTGTTGTAGAATCAATAGGTGCATTACCATTACAATTGTGAACAAAAATATGCTGATATTCTACTTATAAGCAACAGCTGTAAGCAACAGCAACAGCCTAACTATAGTCTAACCCCCGGCTCACACCGACTCCGGTCTTACCGTTGCGGTGCGGTGGGTGCGGCGCCGCAGTGATTCCAAGTCATTAAAAAGACGTAAACCTCTCTCACCGGCTGCTGAGCTGTCCGGCTGCGGTTACCGAGACACTCCGGCGTTGCACAAAATTCAGCAAGAAAGCTATCCTTGCGGCGTGCCGGAGCCCTCCGCAACAAGCTCTCGCAAATATCCTTATTTGGGCCGTGTTATCGCGTGAAGTTATGTGAACTCAAGTGAAGTTCTGTTAAATCTCCGGACCTGTTGCCGGAGCCGCAGAGCCGCACCGCATCGTAGTCAAAAGGGCGGTGTGAGAGGGGGTGTGCGGGAGTTGCGGTCTCCGTCGGCTCGGTAACCGCACCGGAGCCAGTGTGAGCAAGGGGTAAGGCGGCCCCTACTAGAACTGATAAGGAATGCAAAAACACCAACCATAGCAACAATATAGATCCAGACTCCAACACCCCTAACAATGGTCTCCTCCAGTTGGCCCAGTTGAAAATGTTCAAGTTCCATTTGTGAGACATGGGCTGTGTCCAAACACCAGCCATAACCCCTGAATAACTCCATCACTATATAGAGCAGACAATACGGTGGACTTTATAGAGAACTCAGTTAACTGATTGTTCAGACAGAAGATCACTACTTTTTGCGTCCCATTTGTCATGTAACTCCGCCTCCCCAGACGGTGCCTGCACCATCTTCGTTATTTTTGTGCAGCAACAGCCGTAGGCGACAGCGGGGCGCTGTGACAAAATAATCCAATGATGCTTGGTGAGGAGAGCTCACGATGGAGATAATCCATTTTGTTATCCAGTGAGCGGACATTGGAGAGCAGGATTAATGGGATCAGTTGTCTGTGGGGAATCTTAGATTTGCCGTTAGCCTGCCTCTGCAGCCCCTCTTTTGCCGCCTCGCACTTCGCTCTCTCCGGCCCGAACCCTAGCCAGCCTGGTCCCTGGGCCCACTGTATTGTTTACATCTGTCCCAAGCACCCTGCAGCTTTTTAAACTGTCAACACTGGCTGTATTTAAGAGTCCAGAAACAAAATTTAGTGACCGAAGCTCAAGCAGGCGCTGGCAGTCGTAGATGCAAGATTGATGCCTTATTTGCAGAGTTCTAAGCTGGGTATTTTGTGGAGTTGTCAAGACATGTATCAAGCCACTGCCTACAGGCGCAGCCATGTTCCTGATTCTTACCAAAATTTGGACTTTGCAACTCGGAGTCAGAACCTCTTGAGGCCTGGAAGAGTTTTGAATCCTTATCTGGTGTTATCCTGTGCTAATGTTACTATGGTGTTTCTCATCCAGGTAACATCTGAAGTCGTTCTTCATGAGGGCCACCGGGACTTCTCTATCTACTCGTTGGGTTCAGAGGCTCAGTCGATCATTACTTTAGCCAGGGTGGTGTATTATGGCCATAATCACAATATGACCACTGAGGTGGATGCTACCAAAGAACCGGTAGGTGTCGATATGGGCCAGAAAATGTTATTTTTTATTGTTGAGAATAGTTCTTCTGATTTACCTTAAGAAAGCTCACATTTACAGGGATCTCTGCTTTTTGTATTTGTTAAACCAATTCAGTGATATTTTCTGCGAAACACTGCCACCTTGTGGCTGGATTTAGCATTTGCTGTTACCACATGGCTATCAGTGCTGAGCTGACATTCCTTCTTTCTTTACTAAAATACTTTTGTGAGAGCTTGAGATAATAACCTGCTACAACTGCTTCATTTGAACTCATATTAGGAGTTTCCTCTCTAAAGGCATTTTTAGTCTTTTAACTTCTGTCAGTGAGCCCCAGGGCAGCTGTGGCTACAATGTAGCAAGCCACCATCAGGGTGTGAGTGTGAATGGGTGAATGACGCAATGTAGTCTAAAGCGCTTTAGTCAAGTCCTCTGGCTTAAAAAAGCAATATATCAGTGCTAGGCCATTTACTATTTAAATTTAACATTGGAGGTACATTTGTTGTTGTTGTTAATTCTGGAAGCCATTTACAGTTTCTGTAGCTTACTGAAAAAAATCTATGTTTTATTAGGATGCAGGATATCCGCAGGTTCCCATCCTGGATTTCCCCAAATCTAATGGAGGGCTGAAGAGGAGGAAGAGACACTGGGCTATGCCTCCAATAAGTGTTTCTGAGAATCAGAGAGGACCATATCCCATGCATCTTGTTCAGGTGAGATGAACTGAACCATAAAAATGGCATCCAGGCAATAATAAAAAAAAAATCTATTATCATACCTTGTATTTTTAAGGTGTATACAGATTTATGTTTCCATTCTACCATTAGTGAGTTTACCAAAGCTGAATTCTGCTCCCTTGAAGCAATAAATTATTTGCTGAATTGTTTGCTAAAACTAGTAATAGCAATAAACACCACCTATGAACACCAATTCACTCGTCAAAAGGGCACAGAGGCTCATGTACTTCTTGCGGAGGATGAGGAGAGCCCATCTGCCCCCACCCATCCTCACCACCTTCTACAGGAGCACCTTAGAGAGCGTTCTAACCAGCTGTCTCACTGTGTACTGTGGAGGCTGCAGCTCCTCAGACTGGAAGAAGGTGAGAAGAGTGGTGAGAACAGCAGAGAGGATCCTTGAGGCTCCTCTTCCCTCCATTAAAGACATTTCATCCCAGCACTGCGTGTCCCGAACCCGTAACTGACAGGAAAGCTGGTATGATAGAGGGGAAAAGGACATGCGGGAAAGGACCCAGGTTGCCCGCATCGAGGACTAAGGCCTCCATACATGGGTCGTGTGCGATAACCACTGCGCCACCAAAGCATTTTGCATTTTGCCTTTCCAAATTAACACACCATTATTTATTTATTTATTTATTAACTGGTTTTCCTTTTCTCCTATACTGTTTGCATGATGATTAATGCTACACTTTAAATGGAAATGTTCATTTTACTGTCGTAAGCTCTAAGCAACGTAATTTTGTTTTGTATTCCCTCAGTGTGCTGGTGAATATTCTCAGTTATCCAGGTCATAGTCATACTCAAAATGTGAACATTCTTGTCCTCAAATGAATGTCTTTTGTCCATAAGGTGTAGATGTACCGCCTAGCTTTCCGGAGGAGATAGCTCTCCTGTGTTGGGCCATGCGTCTGTGGAGAGGTTTTTTGGTTTCTTCAATATAAAGATCACTGCATTGAACTGCATTCACCACCCCAATCATATTTGGTCTAGGACAGAGGCATAGACCAGTATCGGGTATTGCAGGCTAACAAAGACTACAACGACACCTAATACTAAGGGGCAGAACTGTTTTTCCCGTTCAATTGCAGGTGTACATTCTGTGTATACGAAATGACACTAAAATTTGTCAAAGTCTAAAATCCTTTAGCCAGGCAGCTGTTTTAGGTGTCAGTTAACCGTAGCTGTTAGGGCTGTCACCTACATTAATGCCTCCCTTTAAGTTATTTTCTAGGTTTAAAACTTTTCTCATGCATGTTTCATTCTGTCCAGATACGCTCTAATGTAGATAAGTCAAAGACGGTCCATTACAGCATCACTGGTCCAGGAGCAGATCAGCCTCCCAATAATCTTTTCACCATAGACAGGAATACTGGTAATCTGTATGTCACACAGAAACTGGACAGAGAGGAACAGGCGGAATACAAGGTAACTAGTTTTCTTTTGAATTCTGCTTTAAAAGATAAAGTTATTATTAATTTGAACAATTAACAACACTGAGCTTGAAACAGAACCCACAAACATACTTGTTAATAAAATGAAATGTTCCTTTCTATAGCTTGTGGTTCATACTGTGGCAGAGGGAAGTTCTGGAAATGCAGAAGATCCTATGGAAATAATAATCAGAGTGATCGACCAGAATGACAACAAACCCGTTTTTAATCAGACTACCTATGAGGCAGAGGTTCCTGAGGACTCACCAAAAGGTAAAGTAACCGGTTTCAGGAAGTGAACCCACAAAGAGGGAATCGTGCTATTTTTTACTAGAATAAATCAAATACTAATACATAACACACTTAAAATCATTGTATTACTATAAACTACCTGAATTGAGTTTGCCTTGTAGTGAACTTTATAAAATTACAAAGATCTTGAGGGAAAAAAAACATGTCATATACATAAGTTGTTTATCAAACCACGTCCCACTGGCTGTGTGTTAGAACAACAAATAAAAGTGTGAATCAAGCTTAAATCATGGTCAAATTGATAATTCTGCACATATATTTAAATAAATTCACCACAACTTTATTAAAAACAGAAGAGTTTATTAACAAAAACTATTCAGCCCCAAGTTAAACATAGTTCTCAACTGAACTAAACTGCTATGAACAATGAAGAAGGAAGCACATGTCTGAAAATAATAATCAATAAAATGAAGAGATGATATCAGAGTTAGGAATGAATTTTATATGTGGGATCCAAGGTTTATCTTGAAGAATTCATAATGAGGTCAAATTAGCTTTTAACTAATTTAGAACAAAAGATTATTATGGACATGCAGCTCTCCGTTCAGAACCAGGCTATGACCACCAACGCCTGCTGGAGCTACGGCCACGAAATGTTTTAAACACAGCCACTCTCGATAGTTTTAAAAGCTGTGGAGTGCTATGGATGGATGGAGACAACACAGCGGGGTCCGGAGAAGGCCAGGTCAAGGAGGAGGCCGGAGGGAGCTGTGTGCTAGGCGATGTAAGAGGGGTAGCAGAGGCGGGCTAAAGGCGAAACTAAGAAGGAATCCCCACAGAGCACCGATCCCATCAATCCTGCTCTCCACCGTCTATTCACTGGATAACAAAATGGATAATCGCCAACTGGAACTCTCTACAATAAAGGAGTTTAGTAAATGCTGGGTCATCATCCTGACTTAATCATGGCTTCATTCATCGATACCGGACAATGCTATTAGCCTGGAGGGGCTCACGCTATACAGAGCGAATAGAAACAAAGAACTAAGCGTTAAAAACAGAAGCGGGGGGGGGGGGGGGGGGGGGGGGTCTGTGTTTACATAAACAACAGCTGGTATAAAAATATTACATTGTTCGCCAGCTTCTGCCCTCCAGACATTGAGTTTCTGACTGTTAATGGCAGACCTTTTTATCCGCCCAAAGAGTTCAGTGTGGTAAGTATCACCGCTGTTTATGTGCCTCCCAGCGTTAATACAAAAGAGGCCAAAAAAGACTCTATACCAGGCTTTCTATGAGCTTCAATCTTCACGCATAGAGGACGTTTTCATCAATTTTCTAAATTGAAAATTGTGCTCTTCAATGACTGAGAGCGCCATGGAGAAACTCCGGGATTGTTTTGAATGGACTGACTGGAACATGTTCAAAGCTGCAGTAACCTATGACAACAAAAAAAAATAGATGAGTATGCCATGACTGTATCAGCCTACATCAACAGAAGCATTGAAGACGTCAGCATCACAAAGAAAATCACCACCCACATAAACCCACGAGCCAGGATGAATGGGAAGGTTCAGAGATCGCTAAAAGCACGGAACTCAGCTTTCAAGTCTGGTGACAGAGAGGCACTGAGAACAGTGCGTGCAAATTTGAACCGTGCCGTTAGATGAGCGAAGCAGAACCACAGCTGGAAGATCCAGGATCTTTTCCACGATGACAGCAACACCAGAAGGATGTGGAAAGACATATAGGAGATGACAGACTATAGAAAGCCTCCTCAGAAGGTTTAAACATTGTTCTTGCCCCAACCATGACCAGTAGTCAAGCAGGCGGAAAAATTGTAGATCGAAAGCCTTAGCTCCATGACTATATAAGACCCTGTGGACACAAAGCGATATGTTCCTTCAGGTCACATGACCTTGCCAACCATGGCGCGTCTTCTCCCAACTTACATAGTTGGCATTTCGAGAGAGGAAACCCACTTGTAGCATTGATAAGGTCAAGCTCTGGATATTGGGTTGAGGAATCATTAAAAATAACTCATGTGTAAACTCTTTAGGTCACAAAGTCCAGGGTGTGCTTTTAAACAAATTTATAATATAAGAGCCAATGAGCTTAACAAAGTCTCCTCTGGAGACTGGAGCTAGTCTAGGGTTTATTCTTTATACATCATGTGCATTGTTATTCTGTTAGCCAGATTAGCAAGAGTAGAAGGCCTTCCTTCACATGGTGGAAGTAACTGTGTGTACGGAGGTCATCTAATCAGGACAGTCTTCGTGTCTTTAGAAATACACAGGATATGGGCACATCTTGGAGCTGGTCTGATAAAGGGGAGCTATCTGTAATTCTTGAGGATAGAGGCAACATGCAGGTTCAGGACATGGATGGCGTGTCAGTTTCTGATACGAACAGCTGAGCTTCCACCTGATGCAACACATAGACTCATGAGGTATAAGAAGAAGGAGATGACCTTGGGCTCAATCTTTTCCAGACGCTCGCTGATGTTTTTTGAGCCCACAGCTGTGCAAGCTCCAAGCATTTTCTCTGTCCTGTAAGAACCTGATCTGGAATAAACTCTGTTTCTTTTTTACTTCTGTTTTTATAGTCCTTTTTTATATGGTTTTACCCAGTTTGAGTTAAGAGTAGTAAATAACTTGCTCCCAGGAAAAGAACCGGTAGGGAAGTTCTGAGGCGCAGCCGCTATCAGGGGGACATAACTTCCATATTAACACTATCGTTAGCATTTTTAATAAAAAGTGGTTTTGAAACTTTGCTTAAATTTTCCCTTTTATGTCTGCTTTGTATATTTAACCCAAATTGGCCTCGGCAGAAGACCTTATTCTGCTGGAGGTTACTTCCTGTTCAAAGGGCCTTTTTATCTCTGTTGCAGCATGGCCATGTATTCCAACAGAAAATCATTGCCCTCATTGAAAGTCAGTTGGGATGATCACACCTGCCACTAGTTTCTGCATGGGGCTGCGTAGCTCAAGAAAAAGCAAATAGCTCAAGATAAAGCAAATCTAAACAGCTTAACAGTTTCTCTCTTTATTTGGTATATATATCTGCCCTAAACAATGATCAATAGGAGTTTTTAGCTCGATATGATTCTAAACAGTGCATTGCATTGGACTTTTTTTGGAATTTAAAAAAAATATTTTAAGTATTAATGCGAAGTATTATTGCACTTTGTAAAGAAGTTTATCAATACTTTTACAATATGTAGAAAGTCTAAACCTTATGTTGGCTGGTACTGTATGCGCTCTGTTTTCAGAAAGGCATCATTCGTGTCTGCAGGCAGACCGGGCATAAAACAACGTCCCTCTCTGCATGCAGAAACCGTTGGGCTCAAAAACCAACAACCCTCCTGGTTCGTAGTATAGGTTCTATAGGCATGCACAGACCTTCTGGGACTTTCAACCGCTACCCATGCAGCTCACATGACTAGTATTTATTTTTTTCTGGTATTCACAAGAAAAAAAATATCACTCTGAGTCATTTCTCTGTCCTCAGCTGTATAAAACTCTGCTCACTTCAGAACCAACAACACAGCAAAAAATGCTTCAGGGCCACCCCTCTTTACCTGGCAAACCCAGGACCAACAGGTTTGCCTTTTTTTCCTATTAAGTAAACCAAAATAATTTTTTAATTCAGAAACTGATATATCCTTTTGTCCATGCATAATAAAACAGATATATGTCTAATATAAGCTTTTGTGTTTATTTTCCATTGTAATAAAACTAATAAAAAAAACCTACCAGTATCCATTTTTTAATGAAGTCATCCTGCTATGTTTAATCCATAACCTATCTTTGGTCAATTATAATTTTTAAAGTGGACCTGTTACCGTTCATTTTAGAGTTTATCAGCCTATAGCTTGTTACTATGATTTGACATCAGTTTATGGCTGCACTAACTTATCTTGGCAAAAGTAAAAATAGCTCACACTCGGACATTTCCTCATTCATCTGGGTTATCTTTGTTCTTAGTAGAAAAGTAATTGAGTATTTTTTGGTCTGGAAGCCCTTTGATACCTCAATTATTAATGCTGTAAGTCTCAATTTTTTTGTGATATTATTTAAACCCCATTCTAAAACATTACAAATCTAGTGTTTTGTTTCCTTCCGTGTTGTTTGTTGAAGTAATTAGACTTAATTCTAACCGGATTTCAACCCTGTTGCAGTCAATGTTTTTAATCGTTAAAGTTTTAATTTTTGGTTAAAGAAACACATCATAACAATGTTTATTAAGAACAAAACATTATCTAATGTTTATCTTAAAGTTCACTTTCAGTAAGTTTTATAAGTTACCACATTCTACTTGACAGTCGAAACTGTTATGAAACGCAGAAAGAGGGACCCAGTATTCAAGGAGAGACAGTCAGTAGGAAAGTTCAAAACGTTTATTACATAAAACAAAACAAAAGCGGAGCTGTGGCTTGCAGAACCTGCAGGATGGGAAGCGGGGCACCGCCCAATCACAGACACTCTGCAGGAGAAACACAGGTAAGTGACCACGATCATCTGACTGAAGATGATGTTCTCAGTGAGTCACTTACCTGGTTTAGCAGTTCAGTCCATGAATGTCCCCAAGTGCTGCAGTTCCAGAGGACATGCTGGAAGCCAATCCTGGTCAGGGATCCAGAACAGACAGGAACAGACAGGAACAGGATCCAGATCAGGCAGGAATAGAAACAGGTGGCAGGATCCAGACTTCCAGGCATCCACAAGCTCCCAGGTGGGTTCAGAGTCTGACTGGGACCAGAAGCATGACCAGGTGGTCACGCACAGGAGCAGACAGGATCAGGTGCAGACAGGCAGGCTCAGTGGAAGAGGGTAGCCGAGTCAGGACGTGGAATCAGAACTAGATGCAGGACTTTAAACTGGTCTCCTCCCTGGAGCCAGGCTTACTGGAATAAAAACTGAACCTCCCCACATATAGAGCCAAAAACCCAGAGGACTCCGCGGGGGAGGAACAGTGGACGATCAGGAGACGAGACAAACACTAAAACCCTCTTTCCACTGGCAGCTAGGATCCAGGGCATGAACCAAATAAAAACTGAACGGACAGACTAACAAAAAGACAAGTAATGATCTGGCACTGAATGCTCAGGCTGAACTGAATATAAACCAAAGGAAAAAGGGGAGAGGAATAAATTATAATTTAGGCAGTGAGGGAAAACGACAGGTGAAAGGAATGACTAATTAAGGGAGAGCAAAACGGCCAGATCATGACAGAAACATTATAAGTTAGAATAGTATAAAATAAACGTATAAGCTCTGTTACACAAGGAAAAAGGGGATAAAAAGACAACTGAAAGAATTTGTTTCTCTTTAGGTGCTACAGGAATCAAAGTGTCCCAGTAGAAGGTTGAATCTAAAACAGTATAAGCCGATATACGTAACCGAGAGCTTGATATTTGGTTGGGTTCTCAGAAGTTTAAATTATACCTCGGCAAAAAAATAATATATATATGTATATATATATATATATATATATATATATATATATATATATATATATATATATATACTGTATATATATATATATACATACATATTAATTTATTATTAATTTATCTGCATTTTATTTCCTCTTCTTAAGGTTTCGAGGTGATCCAAGTTGAGGCCACAGATGCTGATGAGCCAGATAATGACAACTCTGCCATCCGCTATCGGATTATGAGGGAGGAGCCTCAAGGACCCAGTCCATCAGTGTTTGCAATAGACCCAGTCACTGGTGTCATCACAGTCAATGCTGAAGCACTGGACAGAGGGGTAATTCAAGCAGGATATAAAAAAAATCATCCCAGCAGCCTGAATTTACTTTGTCTTCTATCTCCGCTCACAGAAACACCCCCAGTACACTCTGCTGGTAGAAGCAGCAGATTTTGCAGGAGAGGGACTGGCTGCGCAAGCTAAAGTATTGATCACTGTGTCCACAAATGATGATAACCCTCCAGTTATCTCTCAGCCTGCTGTAAGTAAATAAAATAGTGTTTTATTAAATAATCTATTATTTCTATGCAATTTATTTCTAATACATGCTTAAAAACAAATCAGTTGACAAAATTCTGTTTAATTCCATCTAAATATCCCATATTGATCCCAGATAGAGATTAAATGTTGCTGCTAACGTTACTTTTTAAAACTTCATTGCAACACCAGAAAATTAAATCATTTAAAATGTCAACCTTTTTTCTATTATGTTCTTACCCTCAGATTTAACCCTGCAGAGGTTGAACGATGGAATAATTGTCAGAAATTTTATTTTTTTTAAACAAGAGAAAATGTAAAATTCTGAGAGATGAATAAAATCCATACGTTACAATGTTTAATAATTTCAGTGCTATAATTGATCTTTTAAATTCAATTCAGTTTATTTATATAGCTCCAATTCACAACACATGTCATCTCAAGACAATCTACATTTCACCAGATTAACCAGTCAAATAATTAATTCAAAGTTTTCTATCTAATTAAAACCAGTTGATTGAATCGACTCATTCACTCGAAGGCACTCCCTCCCACTAAGCATGCTTGTAGCGACAGTAGACAGAAAAAACTCCCTTTTAACAGGAAGAAACCTCCCGCAGAACCAGTCTCAGTGTGAGAGGCCATCTGCTGAGGTCGACTGGGGTTCAATGAGACAGAAGCAGAGATACAAAAAGGCAACTGTCAACCAGCTAAAAAGGCGGCCAAGTCAAGGGAACACACAGCCAGGCAGAAGAGCTCCAAGTGCACATCTAGCTAGTCACAGTCAGAGAAACAGGACTACACTGAAAAACAGGTAGATCTCCAACATCTATAACAAAGGTGTTGATGGCAGCAGCACAGCTGATATTTCTCTCCAGGATGGAGTCACAGCCAAACAGGAACAGACCAGATGAAGCTACTATGAGAAAAAGCAGAGAGAGCAGAATTTTAGAGATTGAACTAACAGATTCTGCTGAGTGGGAGAAAAGAGATGGAATGAAGCAGAAGAAAAAAGGGGTCCCTATGTCCTCCAGCAATCTCAGCCCATAGCAGCATAACTATCATTTGTATCATTTATAAAACACTAAACATTTCCATACAATTAATTTTGCATTTTCTAATTTCGACATTTCATTAAAGAAAAATAAATAAAATCCAAATTACAATACAGGGTAAATAGTGTGACGCTGCTCTTTAGAAATTATACTGATAGTGACAAATGGACATTGTACCTTCCGTTATCCTGAGACACAGGAACTGCTCCACTAAGATATTGAATGTCAAGATCTGACACCATCATGTGTGCTAATGTACACCATAGATGAACCAGGCGGCATTAGAACCCACAGTCTCCCGTGTAAAACACAGTTGCACTGACCAGTCAGCCAAATGGATATACTCCTGACAAGGCGACCTGGACGCATCATCACAAGGAGGCATAGTGACAGGACCAGACTGCCACGCACGTACAAACTGAGAAAAAAGTTCAAAGTCTGAAATGTCAGACTCTATTCTGAACCCTCAAACACCAACATATAATTTCTTCTCCTAAGCTAACTGAACAGGGACAGAGCTTTAGCATTACCATTCCTGCATCCAGATCAATTTCAAATTAAGGAAGGAAACTGTGTGATCTGGATATTTGAAAATAAAGGTTGTGCTCATGTGGTAAGGTAGACAACAGAAGCCACAGGTGGGATTCAAACCCCAGACTCCCAAAGGAAATTCATGCTCGCTGACCAGTGAGCCAAAGGGATATCCTATTGGTGAAGTAGCCATAGTGCATCATGAGTCGGAAGGCAGGCATAGGTTGAGTAACATGAGTTTCATTAGTATCAGAAAAGTACGTACAGCAGTAATCATTAGACACACATGGCCTTGACTAGCAGTTAACATGTCCAAAACCATTCTGTTTTGCATTACCAATAAACGCATTTCACTTAATTGTTTGTTTTGTCCTGTATTGATGTCCATCATCATGCTCACCAGCGTCTTCCTTCTGTAGTCCAATGTCCCGATCATCAACTAGTTTTGCCTACCCCCAACCATGGGAAAAGTGAAAGGACTGTTTTGTTAGCTGTGCTCCAGTGCTTGTGTTCGGGGGCATCTTCAGAATGCCATATGGCATCATTGGGTTGGAATATTGAACTGGAGCTGAGTTCTCTTTTCTTCCTATTAGACAAATGATGGTCCTTCACAGCCTGGGTTGAGATGATGATGGTGTGATCGAAAAAAAAAACTCAGGAGCACAGGTGCCTGACCAGGTTGCAGGCAATGATGGATATATGCTGTCCCTTCCACACAGGAACCAGCCACCCTTCGTAGGAAGTTAACTTTTGGTTTCCAAGTAGAATAGCTGGTGTGCTTTTGATTAGGGAGGGTGTCGCAGACAAAGTCAGGGTGGAGGTCAGTGATGGTACTCTGGCATCCTGTTATATGTACTACCTTTTCCGTGTCGTTCTCTCTAGATGAGCGAATACACACTGGATCTGTCATTCCTTAACAGCCTTCATCTTGGTGGGATAACCTGTAACATTTCTGTTAGAAATAACCTACGTTTTGCCTGTTAAGGTTACCATGCCTCAGATTTCCCATTGGTTTGCAAAGAAAAAGATAGTCGAAAATGCATACCAACTATTGTTATAAATTGTCACATCGCATCCTCTGGTCAGTTTACAAGCCCTTATTAATGCAATTATTTCAACTGCCTGTGCTGAATGGTATGACTGAATTTCCTTCGCTTCAACTATATTATGGGGGAGTGACACGACGGCATGACCTGTTTTCATTTTTACTAAATCATCTTTAAAACAAGAGCCATCAACAAAAAACACTTCCCCTATCAACAACGGAACATGTTAGGTCTGGTCCAAGGAGTTGTAGCTGGTCTGTCTCTGTCTTACAATCATGTGGTTCTTTCTCATCAGCAGTTGGGATAAATGTAGATGGGTTCAACACTGCACATCTTTGTATTTTCAGATGAGGTTGTGACAAAAGTTTAGCTGTATGTGACAACTGGCGTGCTGGTGAAACTGCTAAACAGCCAGCAGCAGGACAATTATGGCTCCTCTGATATTTACTTAGAGCAAGAAACAGAACAAATCATTGATCTAGAAGAGTTATCAAAAAGACAAGAAGCAGTGCCAACTAAAGAAAAACAAATGTAGGTAAAAAATGGAGCAACCGTGGATCTAGAACGACTCTATGTATTTTGTAACAAACCAGTTCTCCCTAAAAGCTTATTTCAGTTATCTTGAGCCATGGGCCTTGCCATGTCTCAACCGGAGGGATAGTAACTTTAATACAGAGACATTTGGATTTTTCAAAACGTTTTTTGAACTCGTCTACGTCTTCTCCTATTTCTTGTGTTCCAATCCTTGTTGTCCTAGAAATGAAACAACACAATCACAGTTACTTTTCTGCAGAAGACGAAAGCGTACCTCCTCACCCATCCAGATCATGGAACCAGGTGTTCCAATCACTCCCACGATCACAGGTGGACTAAATCAAGCATTAATGAGAGGATTGATCGCTCTCAGGAAGCTCAGTGAATTGCAGCATTGATACGTGTCAGGTGATTTCAACTGTCCAACCAAACCGGTGGAGAAATTTCGCCATAGTTGACTGTCAGCTGCATCATTAAAAAATGGCAACGCAGTCAACAGGTGGTTGTCCACACAAACTAATGGAGCCAGATCAGCAATGGTGAATCTCATAGAGAGAAGAGGTCTCCAACTTTCTGCAGACTCAATCACTAAACGCCTCTAAACCTCATGCGTCCTTCAGATCAGCTCCATCATGGGAAGTTTCTATGGTGGAGCCACCAAACATCCCCATCTGCAAAAGGCTGGATGCAGTGGAGTAAAGGAGTTTCCTCTGGACATGAGCGCAGTCGAGACGCATTCTCTGGAGTGAAGGATCCCGCTTCTCCCACTCTGGGTTTGGATGTTGCCAAGGGACAGGACTTGTCTGACTGTATTGTGGTGGAGGGGGGCTCATGGTGTGAGGTTGGGTTTCAGCAGCTGGGCTTGGCCCCTTAGTTCCAGTGAAAGGAACTAAGACATTCTGGATGATTCCATGATCCCAGCTTTGTGGGAGCAGTTTGGATCTGGATCCTTCCTCTTCCAACATGGCACAGAGCAAAGTCCTTAAAGACATGGATGGCAGAGTCTAGTTTGATGAACTGGACTGGCCTGCATAGGGTCATGACCTAAACCCAATAGAACACCTTTGAGGTGAATTAGAGGAAAACTGAGAGCCAGACCTGCCAGTGTGTGACCTCACAAATGTACTACTGACAAAATGGTAAGAAAAATTCCCATCAACACTACGGCTAATGGACAGCTTGCTCAGGATAGCTGCAAGGGGTGGACCGGCATCATTGAACCCCATGGGTCAGGACAGGAATGTGACTGAAGCTCACTGAGATGAGGAGGGGAATGAATACTTTGTGCAGTATACTGTATATTAAATACAATTAATTGAATATGAACAACAAAATATTATTTTAGCTTGTAACCCAGTTTGGCAGCTATACTCACAGCTTACTGAAAAAATGTATGTTTTATCAGGATGCTGTGAATCCAGAAGCTCCCGTCCTGCTTTCCCCCCAATCTAGTGGAGGGCTGAAGAGGAGGAAGAGAGACTGGGTTATCCCTCCATTAAGTGTCCCTGAGAATCACAGAGGACCATATCCTTTTAAGATTAATCAGGTGAGACAAACTGAACCATAAAAATAGCATCCAGTCGATTTCTTTTTCTTTCATACCTTTTATTTTTAAGGTGTATTCAGATTTTTGTTTCTATTCTGCCATCGGTGAGTTTATAAGTGGGAATGCTTATGCATTCCCACTTATTGTTTTTCACTTGTAATTTTTCTGACTCTAACTAGTCCCGCAGTTTTCAACCGATTTCAACAATTTTGGTATCAAAACGTTCAGCTTATTCAGGAGAATTATGCTATGTCTTTTGGTAAAGATATTTTTTGTAGTTTCCGCGATATTCAGCTTTTTCTGCGTTTTTTTTGTCCCATTGAAATACATGTAGAATTCTTAGATTTCAGCAAAATTCAGCTAAAACTTTATCATCTTTGACCTTTAACTTCTTCAGCATACTTTCAGCTACAAACACCATTCAACTTTTAAAATGTTTCCGTATCTTTCTGCTTTTACTGTTTAACTCGGCTTTTTGCTAACTTTTAAAGTTTTGCTTCAGTGAAGCTTCAAACTTTAAAAGAAAATTTAAAGATTTTCAGATTTACAATGGAAGTCTATGGATGGAATTCTTCAACTGCTAGAGTGCGTGCTCTAGCTTTTGAGCTGTTCTGGTTTTTCCGAACAAATTGTTCTCACTCCCTCATTTTTCTCTCAATTGAAATAAATTATACATCAAAACGTAGGTATTTATGTCAGGATTCGGGAAATGTAACTCTCATTTGTGTGGCATTTATAGTTTTCCGACAGTTTGGCCCAGTCCAAACTTACCCAATAGAAATCCAATGAGAGACTTTTCAAAAATCACAGAAAAAATCCAAAACGATACATATTTTCGTATCGCTCCCATATCTAAACTGTTTGATGTACGAGCATGAAACTTGGCATAGAACATCTTCAGACCCTTCTAGCACTCACATTGAAGGAATTTTTTCAATATCATTTATGGTTTAGCTGTTTAGCTGACTTGTTCGGGCATAGGAAAACGTTGATCCTGAGAAAAATCCTCATACTCAGAAAAAAAAAATTTTTACATCGCCACCGTGGCCAAATAGTTTTTAGTAGAAACATGAAAGTTGGCACAGTCGAAGCAGAAGGATGGCTGACGCCAACAATGAAAGATTTTTTGAATACCTTTCACAGTTTTGGCTCACCGCTCGTTTGTTCGGAGGGGAAGTTTTGCTTTTGAGCAAATTGAGCCAATGGTAATTGAGCCATGCAGCTCAATTACCATTGAGCTGCATGTTATTTAATAAGACCAGCAGGATTGAAAAACCTTTTTATTTTTCCTTCCCATTAACCTCTTACACCCTCAGGGGTTATAAATAAATTTCTGCCTGACAAAAACACACAAAAGTAAATCACTTATAGCCTCACAGCTATTAGATTTAAGAAGAAACTTTTGGTACCTCTGTAAAGGTAAGATGTCATAGAATGGTTTTCTGGTGTCAGCACCATTGTAGCTTTGACCCTGCCTGAAATATTAGGGACAAAATACAAAATATTTTGCATTTTTTGAACCTCGCCAAAATTTTCTTTGAAATAAACATTACAAAACACTACCAAAATATTATTTATAGCACAAAAAGTAGTACAGACTTTAAAATCTAAATGTTGTGTAAAAATATACTATATTTTGGACTCAATCAGATGAATCATATATATTTTACAATGGTATTAGTGAGAAATTTCTTAGGCGCAGGGGCCATTTTGGCACATTTATCCAAAAATGTCACCAAACTGTGCCAAATGTGCTTTTTACATCAATACTGGGGGTTTGTTAAAATTACGAGGTCACGTAGCAGCTGGACCCACCGGTGGGTCCGTTGGGTTCTAGGGGTTAAGGTTGTGAATGAGCTACAGCCATGAAAGTTACCCCAATCGGAGACAAAGGATAGCTGTCGCTTAGACTGAAAGAATTTTTTAGATACCATTTACGGTTTGTCTTCAGCACTCGTTTGTTCGGAGCTGATTTTCCCATTCAAAAAAGCCTGAGAGGAAAGGAACGAAAGTGAAGTGCGTTTCTCTCTTTCACTGACAGGCTCGTTAAGCGTCGTCAAGGTAACCGAGCTTCAAAGGGATTTTACCTCTGCCACTTTATACAGCACATTTTAATCTAATGGAGGGAGACAACACTGATTTAACATTTGGAAATGGATACAATATGACTACTGGCCATGACCCTTCCCTTCACACGCAACCCTGATGGACTTTCAAAATAAGACGCCCAGGACCCTACAAAATAAAAGCCCCTACATTAAACTCATATTTTTTTTCCCAGCATATGGCTGAACATTATGACCCTAACTCAACCACTTTTTTAAAATTAGACTCTAGGGGCGTTTTCAAAACACACCCCATAGCATATTTCAAAATAAAAGCATCCCATTGCCACTTAATCTACTGCCCTAATAACGGGAAGAGTGATTTAACGATTGGAAAGTCATCAAGTATCACTGCTGGGTCTGACCCTTCTCTCAACACACAACCCTGCTAGACTTTCAAAATAAGACTCCAGTGACCCTACACAATAAAAGCCTCTATATTATACTTGTGTATTAATTGATGCAAATGGCTCTGCATTATGACCCAAACTCTACCAGCTTGTTTCTATTTTCTATTTTCAAAACATACCCCGGAGCAAATTTCACAATAAAAGTCTCCCATTTACGCTCTAATACAGCATCTATTCACCCAATAACATGGAAAACCAGTGATTTTATATTTAGAAATGGATTCTATATCACTGCTGGGCATGATCCTTCCCTTGACACACATCCATGATAGACTTTCAAAATAAGACTAAAGGGACTCTACAAAATAAAAGCCTCTTCCTTACACACACTCATTCATTGTGCCGTATGGCTCGTAGCTATGACCCAAACTCACACACCTCAGTGCATATTTCTTAATATGGTTTTAAGATTTACACTGTAATAAAGCATCTGCTAACGTCGTAACATGCAGCCTAAGCCTGCCAACGGTGCTTTCATCACACCAGCGGCTCGTAACATGCAGGTTAATTTTTTTGATAAATTCAGCTCCTTAAGTGGTATTAGCTCTCTTTGTATAAGCTTCTCTCTATATCCTTCCTCTGCTTCTCATGGTCAGTCTTGCACATAGGTTTGTAGATTTTCAATCCTCTAAGGTTGACACTGTTTTCTTTATGCTGATCAACCGACACATTTTAAATCATTTCAAATTGTTTTGCCAAGTCTTGACATTTCCACATATGATTTCAAAATTTTGATACTTATTCAATACCATCTTCCTCAAGATTTTACTTCCCATCCTTAAACTACTCATTTTTTATTCAACCAGATAAGATTCAAGTTTTTCTTTGTAATTTCTTTTCTGATTCAGCTAATTTGATACTTTTCAGCCTATGTTTTGAACTTTGGCTTCATTCTGCTATCTTTCTGGACAGGAATTTGTCAAGAATCCTGGACAGATGGACCCAGTATTCAGGAGAGACAGTCAGTAGGAAAGTTCAAAAGGTTTATTAAAATAAAAACAAAACAAAAGCGGAGCTGTGGCTCGCGGACACTGCAGGCGGGGGGGCGGGGCACCGCCCAATCTCAGACACTCTAGGGGAGGAAACACAGGTAAGTGACCACGATAAACTGATATATGATTATCTGGGTTGGTCACTTACCTGGTTTAACAGTCCAGACCACGAGTGTCCCCAGTGCTGCAGTCCCAGGGGTGATGCTGGAAGCTGATCCTGGCGAGGGATCCAGAACAGACAGGAACAGGCAGGATCCAGATCAGACAGGAACAGAAACAGGTGGCAGGATCCAGACTTCCAGGCATCCACAGGCTCCCAGGAGGTTTCAGAGTCAGACTGGGACCAGAAGCATGACCAGGTGGTCACGCACAGGAGCAGACAGGATCAGGTGAAGACAGGCAGGCTCAGTGGAAGAGGGTAGCCGAGACAGGACGTAGGAACCGGAACTTGAAGCTGGACTTTAAACTGGTCTCCTCCCTGGAGCCAGGCTTACTTTGATAAAAACTGAACCTCCCCCCATAATGAGCCAAAAACCCAGAGGACTCCGCAGGGGAGGAACAGTGGACGATCAGGAGACAAGACAAACACTAAAACCCTCTTTCCACTGGCAGCTAGGATCCAGGACATGAACCAAATAAACACTGAACAGAAAGACTGACAGAAAGACAAGCAATGATCTGGCCCTGAATGCTCAGGCTGAACTGAATATAAACCACAGGAAACAGGTGAGAGGAATAAATTATAATTGAGGCTGGGAAGGAAGAGGGCAGGTGAGAGGAATTACTAATTAGGGGAGAGCAAACAGGCCAGATCATGACAGAGCCCCCCCCTCAAGGGCGGATTCCAGACGCCCAAAAAATAACCACGAAAAAAGTAAACCAAGCAGGGCGGGTGGGGTGGGTCAAGACCGGACACAGATAAAAAAAAAAAAAAAAAACGCAGGCTTCTGACATCGGGAGACACAGACCCAAAACACAGACTAGAAACAGAAGCTCCCGCATGTCAGAACCGGGACGAAAAACTAATCCAAAAAGAAAAACCAACCTTATCCTACTGACTGTCCCCCGATGGGTCCTGTTGTGGCCAGATCATTCTGTCAAGAATCGTGGACAGATGGACCCAGTATTCAGGAGAGACAGTCAGTAGGAAAGTTCAAAAGGTTTATTAAAATAAAAACAAAACAAAAGCGGAGCTGTGGCTCGCGGACACTGCAGGCGGGGGGGCGGGGCACCGCCCAATCTCAGACACTCTAGGGGAGGAAACACAGGTAAGTGACCACGATAAACTGATATATGATTATCTGGGTTGGTCACTTACCTGGTTTAACAGTCCAGACCACGAGTGTCCCCAGTGCTGCAGTCCCAGGGGTGATGCTGGAAGCTGATCCTGGCGAGGGATCCAGAACAGACAGGAACAGGCAGGATCCAGATCAGACAGGAACAGAAACAGGTGGCAGGATCCAGACTTCCAGGCATCCACAGGCTCCCAGGAGGTTTCAGAGTCAGACTGGGACCAGAAGCATGACCAGGTGGTCACGCACAGGAGCAGATAGGATCAGGTGAAGACAGGCAGGCAGAGTGGAAGAGGGTAGCCGAGACAGGACGTAGGAACCGGAACTTGAAGCTGGACTTTAAACTGGTCTCCTCCCTGGAGCCAGGCTTACTTTGATAAAAACTGAACCTCCCCCCATAATGAGCCAAAAAACCAGAGGACTCCGCAGGGGAGGAACAGTGGACGATCAGGAGACAAGACAAACACTAAAACCCTCTTTCCACTGGCAGCTAGGATCCAGGACATGAACCAAATAAACACTGAACAGAAAGACTGACAGAAAGACAAGCAATGATCTGGCCCTGAATGCTCAGGCTGAACTGAATATAAACCACAGGAAACAGGTGAGAGGAATAAATTATAATTGAGGCTGGGAAGGAAGAGGGCAGGTGAGAGGAATTACTAATTAGGGGAGAGCAAACAGGCCAGATCATGACAGAATTAAGCTTTTCTGTTTGCTGCTAATTCAGAACACGCCTGACATGTTTCTGGAAAGTACCGTATTTTCACGACTATAAGGCGCACATAAACGTCTTTTTTTTCCCTCAAAATGTGCGGTGCGCCCTTTGGTGCGGTGCGCCCTATGTGTGTTGTAACTGCGACTTTTGAGACCACCTCATTGAGGAGATGATGAAAGAGTGGCTGAGGGAGGTGAATGTATGGAGACCAGGTGGGATTTTTTCCACTCATCACCATCGCTGTTAATCTGTAACTCCATGCGTGCCCATCTCACAGCTGATGAGAAAAACATGGTTAAACAAATGAATGCTGTGCTCGCTGTTATTCAACCGCTTGACATCGGTGTGAACCGGACGCAGCAGAAGCAGCGAGTTAACATGCAAAGTATAGGCGCAGCAAAAGGTCCCGTAGCGCGTTTTGAGCAGCAGGCGTAGTGCGTCAGGAGCATTTATCTGACGCGCTGCCAACGCGCTGCTGCTGCTCGAGATGGAAAAATTGAAGTTTTGCTGCTGGAAGCGCCGCATCAACCAATCAGAGAAGCTGATCTGGGAGCTGGCTGTGAGACAGACACATCGCTCTGATGACATATGATATTAAGGCAAATGAAAAGGGCTGGATGGATGAGGAGATGATGAAAGAGTGGCTGAGGCAGGTGTATGTGAGGAGACCAGGTGTTTTTTTTCCACTCATCACAATCGCTGTTAATCTGTGACTCCATGCGTGCCCATCTCACAGCCGATGTGAAAAACACGGTGAATCAAATGAACGCTGTGCTCGCCGTTATCCCGGGAGGTCTGACAAAGGAACTTCAACCGCTCGACATCGGTGTGAACCGGCCGTTCAAAGTAAGGCTGCGAGCGGCGTGGGAGCGATGGATCACCGACCGAGACCACAGTTTAATGAAAAGTGGAAGGCAGCGCCGGGCAAGTTACGCCACCGTTTGCGGATGGATTGTAGATGCTTGGACTAACCTGTCTGCTGGCTCTGTTGTTCAAGCTTTCGCAAAAGCCGGCATCATTTCCGAGGAGCCGCACGGCACGGAAAGTGACTCTGACAGCAAAGAAGGGGAAATTGGCATGTCTGATTTAGCGCAGCTGTTTAATTCAGAAACAGAGGATGATGACTTTGAAGGGTTTGATTAATACTTGGTAATAAATACTTGAATTCAATTCAATTCAATTCAGTTTATTTATATAGCGCCAAATTCACAACACATGTCATCTCAAGGCACTTTACAGTTCAACCAGATCATACAGTCAAATTGATACAAAGTTTTCTATCTAAGGAAAACCAGTTGATTGCATTGACTCATTGACTCAAATACAATCCCTCACACTAAGCATGCTTGCAGCGACAGTGGAGAGAAAAAACTCCCTTTTAACAGGAAGAAACCTCCAGCAGAACCAGGCTCAGTGTGAGCGGCCATCTGCCGAGGCCGACTGGGGTTCAAGGAGACAGAAGCAGACATAGAAAAAGAAGCATAGATACAAAAAGCAGCTGTAAAAGGCGGCCCCGTCCAGGAAACACACAGCCAGGCAGACGAGCTCCAAGGCAGCTCCCATACCAGAGGATTAAGAGAGCACATCCACCCAGCCACGGCCAGAGAAACAGGACCACACTGGAAAACAGGCCGATCTCCAACATCTACAAACAAGGGTGTTGATGGAAGCAGCACAGCTGATGTTTCTTTCCTGGATGACGTCACAGCCAAACAGGAACAGACGAGGCAAAGCTACTCTGAGGAAAAGCAGAGAGAGCAGAACGTTAGAGATTGAACTAACAGATTCTGCAGAATAGGAGAACAGAGAGAATGAAGCAGAAAGATGAAATGGGGGTCCCTATGTCCTCCAGCAGTCTAAGCCTATAGCAGCATAACTTTAAAGACAGCTCAGGATAACCTGAGCCACCCTAACTATAAGCTTTATCAAAAAGGAAAGTTTTAAGCCTAGTCTTAAAAGTAGACAGAGTGTCTGCCTCACGGACTAAAACTGGTAGTTGGTTCCACAGGAGAGGAGCCTGATAACTAAAAGATCTGCCTCCCATTCTACTTTTAGAAATTCTAGGAACCACTAGTAAACCTGCAGATTGAGAGCGAAGTGCTCTGTTAGGAACATAAGGAACAATCAGATCTGTGATATAAGATGGAGCTTGGCCATTTAAGGCTTTATATGTGAGAAGGAGGATTTTAAATTCAATTCTTGATTTAACAGGAAGCCAATGAAGAGAAGCCAGGATAGGAGAGATATGATCTCTCTTTTTAATTTTCATCAGAACTCTGGCTGCAGCATTTTGGATCAGCTGAAGGCTTTTAACTACAGTTTGTGGACTTCCTGATAGTAAAGAATTACAATAGTCCAGCCTTGAAGTAACAAATGCATGGACTAGTTTCTCAGCATCACCCCTGGACAGGAGATTTCTAATTTTTGCAATATTCCTCAGATGAAAGAAGGAAATTCTAGAAACCTCTTTGATCTGGGATTTAAATGACAGGTCCTGATCAAAAATAACACCAAGATTTTTTACTTTATTATCTGAAATCAGTTTAATCCCATCCAAATGAAGTGACTGGCTAATCAGCTTCTTTTTCAGAGACTCTGGTCCAAAGACTATAACTTCTGTTTTGTCTGCATTCAGAAGCAGAAAGTTAAGAGTCATCCAGGTTTTTATGTCTTCAAGACATGCCTGTAATCTATGTAATGGGTTAGCTTCATCTGGATTTATAGACAGATATAGCTGGGTATCATCAGCATAACAGTGGAAATTAATCCCATGCTGTCTAATAACTCTACCAATTGGGAGCATGTATAAAGTAAAGAGAATTGGTCCTAGCACTGATCCCTGTGGTACTCCACAGGTAACCTTTGAGCGTGTTGAAGATCTATCATTAACATAAACAAACTGAATTCGATCAGATAGATAAGATTTAAACCAGTCTAGTGCTGTTCCTTTAATTCCAACAAAATATTCAAGTCTTTCTAAAAGAATATTATGGTCAACTGTATCAAATGCAGCACTAAGATCCAACAGGACGAGCACAGATACAAGTCCATTTTCTGAGGCCATGAGAATATCATTAGTGACTTTCACCAGAGCTGTTTCAGTGCTATGATGAGCTCTAAAGCCAGACTGAAACTCTTCAAAAAGTTCATTATGGTGTAAGTGGTCGCAAACTTGTTTGGCAACTACTTTCTCAAGAATTTTGGATAAGAAAGGAAGATTGGATATAGGTCTATAATTAACCAAGTCATCTGGGTCAAGAGACGGTTTCTTAAGCAGAGGTTTAATTACAGCAACCTTAAAAGCTTTAGGTACATATCCCTGTAACAGAGATAGATTAATCACATCTAAAATGGAGGAGGAGATCAAAGGGAATACCTCCTTAAATAACCTGGTTGGAACTGGATCTAACATACAAGTTGAAGGCTTAGATGAAGACAATAATTTTGCTAATTCAGAAAGTTCAACTGGATCAAAGCAGTCTAAACCCGGTTCAGATTCCATGACTACCTCAGGTACAATCGCGGATAGAGGAGTGCTTATGATCTTATTTTTAATAAGATCAATCTTATTTATAAAGAATCCCATAAAATCATTGCTGCTAAGAGCAGGTGGAATGGACGGTTCAACAGAGCTATGGCTCTGGGTGAGTTTGGCAACTGTATTAAAAAGAAATCTAGGATTATTCTTATTCTCCTCTATTAATGAGGAGAAGTATGCTGCTCTTGCTTTACAAAGGGTCCTCTTATACAGCAGTAAACCATTTTTCCAGACTAGGAAGGACTCCCGCAGGCCTGTGGAGCGATATTTTCTCTCCAGTTTCCTTGCATTTTGCTTAAAAGTACGCAGCTCTGCATTAAACCAAGGAGCAAGCTTTCTATTTTCAACGGTTTTCATTTTCAAGGGAGCTGCGTTGTCTAAGGCAGTACGCAGAGAACTAGCAACCCCATCAACAAAATCATCAACCTGTGAAGGGGAATAAGCTATGCTTTTGCACTCTGCAGCACTGCTCAGCGACACAGAGGAGAGAGAAAGTGAAGCAGATTCTTTAAAATTTATAACTGCACCATCTGATAAAGATCTACTAAAATTGAACCTTCTTTTGGGGGAGGAGAACTCTGTTAAAGTAATCCTGAAGGTTATTAGAAAGTGGTCAGAGAGGACAGGGTTGTGAGGAAATACTGTTATTTCTTCACATTCTATGCCGTATGTCAGCACAAGATCCAAAGTATTAAGATGAGAATGTGTGGGACTATTCACATTTTGAACAAAGCCAATAGTGTCTAAGATAGCATTAAAGGCTGCTCTTAAGCTATCGCCTTCAATGTCAGCATGGATGTTAAAATCTCCCACTATGATGACCCTGTCAGTATTTAATACCAAATCAGAAAGGAACTCTGAAAACTCATCTAAAAATTCAGAGTAAGGACCTGGTGGACGATACAAAGTTACAAAAAGAAGAGGTTTTCTTGCCTTGAAATTTGGATGAGGGAAATTAAGGGTTAAATGTTCAAAAGAGTTGTAGGTATTAACTGTTTTGGGAGTAATCAGTAAGTCAGACTGGAAGATTGTTGCTACTCCTCCTCCTCGCCCAGAACTTCTGGGTATGTGAAAATTTAAATAGCTTGAACGAGTTGCCTCGTTTATGCTCACATAATCCTCTTGCTGCAGCCAGGTTTCTGTAAGGCAAAACAAGTCAATGTGATTATCACAAATCAAGTCATTAACTAGCAGACTTTTAGAGGAAAGAGATCTTATGTTAAACAGACCGCATTTAATTGTTTTAACTTTTTCCCCAATTGGAGTTATTTTGATTTTAATTAGATTATCATGATTTACTCCTTTGGGAATCTTTGCTAATTTATTAGATTTTGGTCGTGGGCAAGACACTGTCTGGACGGAGTAAAGAGTGGGTAACAGTAGAGAAGCTGCAGAGATGTGTGTTAAACTACAACTCTGCTTCCTGGTCTGCACCCTGGGTGGTCAGGGTTTTGGAGGACTAATAAATGTGGCCAGATTCCTAGAAAGAAGAGCTGCACCATCCAAAGTGGGATGGATGCCGTCTCTCCGAATCAGACCAGGCTTTCCCCAAAAGGATTGCCAATTATTAATCTAGCCCACGTTGTTTTCAGGACACCACCTAGACAACCAGCGGTTGAATGACGACATGCGGCTAAACATGTCATCACTGGTCAGATCAGGGAGGGGACCAGAGAAAATTACGGAGTCCGACATTTTTTTTTTGGCAAACTTACACACCGAAGCAACACTAATTTTAGTGACCTCCGATCGGCGTAACCGGGTGTCATTACCACCAGCGTGAATAACAATCTTACTGTATTTAACCTTATCCTTAGCCAGCAGTTTCAGGTAGGATTTGATGTCGCCCGTTCTGGCCCCCGGCAAACATTTGACTATGGTCCCTGGTGTCTCTAATGCCACGTTTCTGACTATGGAGCTGCCAATCACCAGAGTGGGCTTCTCAGTGGGTGTGTCACTGAGTGGGGAAAACCGGTTAGAAGCGTGAACGGGTTGGTGGTGACCAGTGGGCAGAGATCCACGACTACGCTTTCTGCGTACAGTTACCCAATCGCCTGGCTGCTCAGGCACTTTTGGAGGACAGCTACGTGGGGGGGCCTACTTTAACTCCTGGATGTTCAACAGCCTGAAGCCTGGATTCTAACTCTGACACCCTCGCCTCCAAAGCTACAAAAATACTACACTTATTACACATCCCATTATCACTAAAGGAGGCAGAGGAATAACTGAACATCTGACACAGAGAGCAGGAGAGAGGAGAGGAAGAAGGAAGAGTTGGAAAAGAGTCAAGGGAGGGAGAGAGAGAAGCCATAGCAATGCTAAGCTAGCGCTAGCCTAGGCTAGCTACTCCTTGCTATCAGAAATAAAACCGTGTGAAACTGACAAGTGCTCAGTAGAAAAGTGCAGCAGAAGGTGCTATGTTTTAAACTAGTCAGTTAGAGTTACTTAGATACAGAGATATAAAAGAGAAAATAACTTAACTTCAGATGGAGTTCCTCTGGACAGCTGCAGCAGCTGCACACTCAGTTAATCCAAACAGCACAGAATAAAGCACAATCATACTCAGTTTTGCTCTCGCTCTATTTTTCTACCTGAAAACTTAATTCAACAGCAGCCTCTGGGCCGGGCCACCTCCAGTTTCACCGTGGCGGCTGGCAGGTGTTTTTCATCTAAATAATCTAAATCTTGCAGCTATATTTGCTGTGATCAGTGGGAATAAAGTCGTTTTAATATGTTTTAAGTGAGAAAGTCCACCTGAAAACTTAATAATTGCAGTCAGTTCATCCAGATTATCATCCTGCCTATACTATTTCTGTCGGAGGCGCTCAGAACCCCACATACCAGCGGTGCACCGACAGTAGGAATCCCTTCAACAGCAGCCTCTGGCCGGGTAGCCTCCGGGTTCACCGCGGCGGCTGCCAGGTGTTTTTCATCTAAATAATATAAACTGCAGGCACCAGGATATCGGAAATAAAAGCGAACATATTCTGTCGGCAGGGTTCAGGATTTTAAGTTAATTTAGGAGTGATCACAGCGCTTTGTCATCTGCGATGTGTCTGTCTCACGGCCAGCTCCCAGGTTTGATTAATACTTTGTAATAAATACATGAATAAAGCACAGTCATACTCAGTTTTGCTCCCGCTCTATTTTTAAATACGTAGTAGAGGACATGTACCTGTATATAAAAAAACGCGCCCTATAGTACGGTGCGCCTTATGGTCGTGAAAATAGGGTAGGTGCCCCCCCTTCAAAATTTTTTTAGAACTTTTTCTAGAAACTTGGGAGACATTACATGTAGACCCTTCTAGTGCCCACATTCAAGACATTTTTTGATATCATGTATGGTTTGGCTGTGCAGCTTTTAAGATGAGTCTGTTTCTACCATTTTGCTGCCCAATGATTCTACCCTACAAAATCTTCAGATAATTCAATTATTTTCTGCAGTTTGAAGCTTCTGATGACTTCCTTTCACATTTTCATATGTTCCTCAGCTAAGCATTCCCACTTTGATGTTTCTCCGAAACAGCTTTTTCTAGTTTTGGTCTGTTATTTAACATTAGTAATAGTGATAAAATCCTTCAGTCAGGCAACTGTTTTAGGTTACAGTTAGTCCTAGCTTTTAGGGCTGTCACCTGCATTAATGTCTCTCTTTAAGTTATTTTGTTGTTTTAAAACTTTTATCATTAATTTTTCATTCTGTTCAGATACGCTCTAGTGAAGATAGCATAAAGAAGATCTATTACAGCATCACTGGTCCAGGAGCAGATCAGCCTCCCATTAATCTTTTCACCATGGACAGGGGGACTGGTAATCTGTATGTCACACAGGAACTGGACAGAGAGAAACAGGCGCAATACAAGGTAACTAGTTTTCTTTTTAATGCTGCTTTAAAAGATGAATAGTTTTTTCTGTAACAATGTTAATATTTTCAAAAAATACTCAGATCAAGCATGATTAATATAAATGTTTAGTCACCTGTGATGAAATCAATTAAACAGAGTTATTGTAATTAATAACTATGGACCAACAAACTGTACTTGTGAGTAAAATTAAATGTTCCTTTCTATAGATCTGGGCTCATGCTGTGGCAGAGGGAAGTTCTGGAAATGCAGAAGAGCCTATGGAAATAATAATCAAAGTGATCGACCAGAATGACAATGTGCCAGATTTTGATCATACTCTCTACGTGGCAGAAGTCTCTGAAAACTCACCAAATGGTAGGTCACTGGTTTCATCTACTGAAAAAAAGAGAAGGCTGGGACTTTTTACCCAAGAAATTGATTCTTTACAAAGTATACCATTCAAAAGCAATGTTTTACAACATAACATACCAAAAATATATTCAATATAATGACAATGATATTAATTTCAGTTTTTAAAAAGACGAAACTTGAAGCTTGGTTCTGTCTCCGACTTTTACATAAATATTTAGAAGTTCGTCCCTATGTGGAATAATACTTGTGGATTTTTTCCTATACTATACATTTTAATCAACAATTTTTAACTAGGTTTCTGTTTGTATCTTTTGTTCAGCTAAATTACCTCTGCAGGGCAACAGATTAAAACTTTGCACTCAGGTTACTGGTGTAACAATGTCTAAATATTTTATTTTGTCCTGCAATCTTCTTTACTGTTTTTTTTGTTGTTTTTTTTGCAACCCAGTTGTGATAGTAATGGTCAAACGTTGTTGGAAAAGTTCATGGTAAACTTGCACCATGGGAAGGAAAGAAATAGTTAATCAGACTAGCTCCGAGCCAGTTTTCATGTCAAAGGAATGAAAGAGAGCTGATCAGTTTGTCATAGTCAAAGCTGCGCCCATAGCTATATCTAGGAGAGAAACAGGACTAAACACTGAAAAACAGGCAAAGGTCCAACATCTATAACAAAGGTGTTGATGGCAGCAGCAAAGCTGATATTTCTCTCCAGGATGGAGTCACAGCCAAACAGGAACAAACCAGATGAAGCTACTATGAGAAAAAGCAGACAGAGCAGAACGTTAGAGATTGAACTAACATATTCTACAGAGTAGGAGAATAGAGATAGAATGAAGCAGATTGATTCTTTGTCCTCCAGCAGTCTAAGCCTAAGTCTAAGCAGCATAACTATAGAGATAGTTCAAGAAAATCTGAGCCGCTCTAACTATAAGCAAACTATAAGCATTATCAAAACTGAAAGTTTTAACTTTAATCTTTTTATGAACATCTACTTTTGAAACAACAGAATTGCATTTTTTAAATTTTAAACCGTTATAAATGTCATTTTCCATCGGTTCCATGATTTTCAATGAATTTCTAATAGCAGTATAAGACACTTTAAGGACAGCATATAAATAGTTAAGTGTAATTGATACAGTTAAATTGTTTCTTTTTTTATCGACCTGAATTTCCTTTTCTCTCCATCAGGTTTTGATGTTATTCAGGTTTTGGCCACAGATGCCGATGAGCCTAATAATGACAACTCTGATATCCGCTACCGTATTATGGAACAGGTGCCAGCAGAACCATCGCCTAACATGTTTACTATCAACTCTGTTACTGGAGCCATCAGAGTTAATGTTGCTGCGCTGGACAGAGAGGTGAGATTCCTGATAGTTTTGACCCATCTGCTTGAAAGCAGAATTATGTTACTATCAACATGTTTAGTTTTATTTATTAGATGCCAAGGTTTATGGAGATGAGTTAAAATTCAAAAACAGAACTTATTCTTAAGTTTCTTAGTTTCATAATCTGATGTTTTGGTAAAGCAACCTTTGACTCAGAAGTTTAACCAATCAGTGTTCAGACTCACTGATCTAACCCTTTCTTTTTGCCCACTGAGCAAAAATTGGTGGAAAAGACATTAACGTGATTTACGTCCAAGCAATGTCCACATTTGGTTGAAAAGTCCAAAGGGAAAGGCTGTAATTTTCAAATTGTTAAGAAGACGTTGAAAACTGGTTTTGTAACATTTCAACATCTATTATTGGACTAAAGTGGAACAGATTCAGACTGACCAAACACAGACAAATTTTCAACAATGATTTTACATTAATCTAAACCAACTAAATCAAGACAATGATGGACCCACCAGATTTAGCCTAAAAACCAATGTTGTAAATGACATCTGGTGTTTGGGGGGAATCATGACCCAAAGATTTCGGCAACAAACACTAGTTTCTAGCTACAGTAGCTGGAGCTGTGAGCAAACTCTGGATCTCTCCTCCTTTGGCCAGCAGATTATTAGCTCACTTTTGATTTGGCTTAGAAAACAGGCAAATTGAAGCTGATGAGCGGGTCAACAACTTTGGAATGGGGGTTGTTTGGTTTCTTAGTTAGCCTGAAACCTTTCTAAGCCAAAACAAGGCTTTGTTGGTCCAATCTATAAAGCCTCAAACTCAATGCTATTTCTGACATTTTGAACTGAAAAAGCTTCCTGGATGGGAAAAGAAACGTCTTCAAACTTGGAAACAAAGTCCAGTGGATTGTTTTTTCTTACTTTTTTGTACTGACTATGACCTGGATGACTGAGAATCTACACCAGCATACGTTTCTCTAACGTTCTGTCACCTTTGTTAAGAGATAAGAATACTTAGACTAAGACTCAAGAGGTAAAAATTAATAAAAATGTAGGCAAGCCAGGAGGGAGGGAGAGATGCGTCTGAGCAGGCAGAGTAGAAGAGGTGAATACTTTCTATAAAGTTATTCATAGATGGAAGGCTGTAAAGGTACACAAAAATAATCTTTTATTTCTACCCAAAGTTTTATTCTTAACTAAGTTTGGAATTTTTCATTCAAGTGAAAAAAACAAATATGCACAAGATGTTTATATTTATCAAGGCAAGTTTATTTATTTAGAATATTTCGGTAGCAAGACAAATCAAAATACTCTACAGGAACAAAACTTAATGGGATTAACAAAGAAAATTACATTGAGGTGAAATGGTAGGAGATTAAATTGTAAACAATAACATTTCTTAATGTCTTTGTTTGCTTAAGGAAGTGATGCTCTTTGCTTTTTTACTTAAAGTCAGCATTTCATCCAACAGATGTACCCTGAGTACACACTGAAAGTAAGCGCCACCGACTTAATGGGAGTAGGCCATACTGGCATCAGCGAAGTGATTATCAAGGTGACGGACAGCAACGATCATGCTCCAGTTTTCACCGAGGCATCTGTAAGTACAACACGCACACAGGAATGCAGTAGTTTTTAAACTGACCAGTTTTTAATGGATCGCCTCTCTTTAAAGTCTGTAATAATTTATTTTATTATTTCATTTAAAAACATTTCATTAACAAGAAATAGATTCCTTTTCTTATGAGTCTTTGTCCCGATATTGAATCCCCCCCCCCATCCTCTGCATTTCCTCAGTACACAGCAACAGTTGACGAGAATAAAGTAGATGCTGAAGTTGTTCGGATGTTGGTGACAGACGGTGATGAGCCACGTTCTTCCGCCTGGAATGCAAAGTTCTCAATCGTTGATGGAGATCCTGGGAATCTTTTCACCGTGAAAACAGGAAGTAACAAACAAGAAGGAATCATTACTACTGCAAAGGTAGGCGGAGCAGCTTCTTTTTTTTTTGGAATCAAGTTTTATATCGTCACATTAAAAAAATATATATATGAAAAATGATGGTGAAAGAAGTTATTACATCAGCTGAGGTCCAGCTTGAGCCATTAATGCCTGAAGACATATCATTTTTTCTTCTATTAACAGGGTCTGGAGTTTGAGAAAACCAGTAAGCACACTCTACTGGTTGCAGTGGAGAATGAGATTCCTTTTGCTACTGCATTGGCCACTTCCACTGCCACAGTGGTGGTGAATGTGAGAGATGTCAATGATCCTCTGATACTTCAGTCAAACCTAAAAACGTAAATCTAAATCCAGTCTCTCACTCTGTGTCATTACAACCCATGCAACAATTAGAAATATTAACTCTATGCATAATATTGTAGGGGGAACTATGAACAAAATAAATATTTAAAAAACATGTATTAATGATGAACATTAATGATGATTAACTGCATCTAAACCATTTTTATTAGGTAGATAGATAATTAATTAAGTAATTAAGCCACTAAGTTAACAGGGTAATTTTTATTTCTGTTTTTTTTTTTTTTTTTTGCACTTATAGTTGTTTTTCATTCAGTGTTCTTCCAAAGTAAGAAGGTACCATAATGCACTGCATTTTCCTTTTTTTTTTTTAAAGATTTGTTTTATAAGCTTTTACAAGAGATTTATGGTGTATAGCAAGCAAGTTATACTGAAATTTTTATTTTATAAAGCAAACTTATTGATATATAGTCTTACAGACACACCATACAGGAAGATGATTTTTGATTTTTAACACCAAAAGAAAACAAAGAAACAAAATATAACACAAACCTTTCCCCTCCCACCCCCCACCCTCCTTTCTCGTATGGTTCTCAAAATCCTTTCATTTCTGCACACAACACATCCACCTGAGCACGTTCATCTCTGTTTAACTTAACACACTACTTCTATCGAGGTACATAAGAGAGAAAGTTATATAAGATGAACCTGCAAAGGGATAATTTGAAGCCTGTCCAGAAAGGCTCACTCCACTATAGACAGCTGGGTCCAGAGACGGCAGAATGTCTATGATGGGGCACAGATTTTTTCAAAGATTTCATGTTTTCCTCTAACATTATACAGTATCTTTTTTAGGTGTGCAGTAAGATACAAGCTCATTAATCCGGTGTCTTACTGACGGGGAATTTTCAGATTCCCAGTTAACCAGGATACATTTCTTCACTGCAGTGCTTGAAAGTAATTTCTTGTCATAATTATTGTCTTTGAGAATCCATAGTTTTTGGTCTTGTTCAATTCGCATTCCTATTACCCTTGAAGTAATCACAATGACACATTTCCAAAGTCCTTTCATCACTGGCCAACTCCATAGCATGTGTATAAGATCCCCATCAGTCACTTTACATCTCTGACACATAGAGGAAATTTTACTGTCAATTCTGTGCAGCCTGTAAAGAGTGTAATATGTCCTATGAAATATATTAAACTGAATTTGTCTGCGTTTTGTGGAGGTTAGCACAGTCTGTGCCTGTTACGATAGATGATGCCACTCTGCCTCCTCATAAATACACCCTAAGTCTTTTTCCCATTTCCTTTTTGTAACTGTTTTATCGTAAGTGAGTAACTTTCCATTGATGATACCATATATAGAAGATATTATTCCTTTTGTTGATGTGCATGATTCATTACATAGGTGGCTTTCAAGAGGAGTTTCTTATGGGTTGCCTGGGAATGTTTCTTTTGATTTCTCTTTAACCCAGTCTCTGATTTGTAAAGATTTGAAGAAACTATCTTTGTTGAGCTTAAATTTTTCATTTAACTGATGAAAATTGGAAAATATATCATTAATGTATAAATCAGCAACTGTTTGGATTCCTCTACCCCTCCACTCCCGCAACGCTGAGTCAGCAATGTGATGTGAGAGGCTGGGATTACCCCACAAAGGTGCTCTTCTAAGAAAGGAGAGGTTTGTGCCAAGAAGTTAATGAGATTCTTGCCAAGCAGTAAATGTATTCATTTTTATTGGGCTGTTTGATAATGTGGCTAAACATTTCTTCGTACAACAGGGCAAGTGAAAAAAAAGCCTAGGTTCAGGTCTTAAGTCCACTGATGTTAGAGTTAGGGCTCTCCTCCTCCATTTTAGATGTGATTAATCTATCTCTGTTCAAGGGATATGTATTAAAGGCTTTTAAGGTTGCTGTAATTAAACCTTTAATTAAAAAAAAACTGTCTCTTGACCCAGGTGACTTGTTTAATTATAGACCTATATCCAATCTTCCTTTCTTATCTAAAATTCTTGTGAAAATAGTTGCCAAACAGGTGTGCGATCACTTACACCATAATTAACTTTTTGAAGAGTTTCAGTCTGGCTTTAGAGCTCATCATAGCACTGAAACAGCTCTGGTGAAAGTCACTATTGATATTCTCATGGCCTCAGATAATTGACTTGTATCTGTGCTTGTCATGTTGGATCTCAGACTTGAATATTTTGTAGGAATTAAAGGAACAGCACTAGACTGGTTTAATTCTATTCTATCTATCTGTCAGATTTCTGTTTGTTCACGTTGATAACAAATCTTCCTCATGCTCCAGGGTTACTTGTGGAGAACCACGGGGATCAGTGCTAGGGTCAATTCTCTTTACTATATTTACATCATGTCTCGAAGACATAAAAACCTGGATGACTCTTAACTTTCTCCTTCTGAATACAGAGAAAACAGAAGTTATTATCTTTGGACCAAAGTCTTCTAAAAAGAAGCTGATTAGTCAGTCAATTCATTTGAATGGGATTAAACTAACTTCAGATAATAAAATAAGAAATCTTGGTTTTAGTCTTGATCAGGACCTGTCATTAAATCCAATACCAAAGGTTTCTAGAATTTCCTTCTTTCATATGCGGAATATTGCAAACTTTGGAAATATCCTGTCCAGGCCTGATGCTGAGAAACCAGTCCATGCATTTGTTACTTCAAAGCTGGACTATTGTAATTCATTACTATCAGGAAGTCCACAAGCTGTAGTTAAAAGCTTTCAGCTGATCCAAAAATGCTGCAGCCAGAGTTCTGATGAAAATTAAAAAGAGAGATCATATCTCTCCTATCCTAGCTTTTCTTCATGGGCTTCCTGTTAAATCCAAAATAAAGATGTGATTGTTCCTTATGTTCCTAACAGAGCACTTCGCTCTCAATCTGCAGGTTTACTAGTGGGTCCTAGAATTTCTAAAAGTAGAATGGGAGGCAGATCTTTTAGTTATCAGGCTCCTCTCCTGTAGGAACCAACTACCAGTTTTAGTCCGTGAGGCAGACACCCTGTCTACTTTTAGGCAAGGCTTAAAACTTTCCTTTTTGATAAAGCTTATAGTTAGAGGGGCTCAGGTTATCCTGAGCTATCTCTATAGTTATGCTGCTATAGGCTTAGACTGCTGGAGGACATAGGGACCCCTTTTTCATCATTCTGTTTCATTCTATCTCTATTCTCTCTCTTTGCAGTATTTGTCAGTTCAATCTCTGACGTTATGCTCTGCTTTTTATTATCATAGTAGTTTCATCTTGTCTGTTCCTGTTTGGCTGTGACTCCATCCTGGAGAGAAATATCAGCTGTGCTAACCACTGGACTATGTTTTCCACGTCTGAAGACGTTTCGCTCCCCATCCAGGAAGCTTTTTCAATTCAAAATGTCAATTAGTGTTGAGTTCCAAGCTAAATTGAGTAGCCCAACAAAGCCTTGTTTTAGCTTAGAAAACATTAAAATTGTATCTGAAGAACATGTCCACCCCTTAGGAATGCTTGGGGAGTCGTTGCGGTCTTTGTTAGCATGCAATACCTGATTCTGATCTATGCTTCTGAAAGGGGAGACATTAGGGGCATTGTTGGCCAGGCTGACTAGCCGATGTCTTAGTCCCCTGCATGGTTATCAGGATTATGATAGTGGGAAGGAATCAACTGTATCGCTGTGTTGAACGTTTTTGAGAGCTGAAACCTGAGTCCATGCCGTTTGTTTAAGGTTGTTTTTTCTCTCTTAACATAAATGGCTTCCTTCATACCCTTTTCAAACCGCCTGTCCTCTTTGTCAAAAATGTGAACATTCTGGTTTTCAAAATGTCCCCCTACCTTTTTTGACTATGTAAAGAACCACACCATCAGCCAATCACGCTCTGATTCTTTTCATCCAATCAAAGCAGTGTTGATTATATGAAAAGAAGTGTTACAACTTGAAGCAATTATGTGGTAAGAAAAAACCCATAAACACCAAAGGGTAAAAGAAAAACAAATACGGACATTTGTATGAGGGACTTCATTATTATATGCTTTGTTTTGACTTTGCTCTGTTTACATGTCCTCTGTACTGTCGATCCTTAGGTACAACATCGTCATTGACCAAGCCGACTGGTTGAACGCTGCAGAAGACACAGGCCTGAATACGTTGAAATGCTCCATGCAGAAAGATTCTGCATTGGTCAGACACAGGATACAACCAGTTGTTATTGATGCAGGCAACAATGGTGGGTGCGAAATAACGTAGTGGTTGTACCGGTTCCACTGCAGTGCAGTTCAGCTGTTTACATCTGTGTCTTTTTCCTCTCTAGATGAGGTTCTGGTTATTGCAACTGGAACTCTAGTCATTCAAGCTCCATTCAAGGTCCAGGTGAAAATTTCCCAACAACGTTAGACTACACTCTCACATGAGAAGCTCTTCTCCTTTGGCTGAAAGCTAAAGAGGGGAATATGTTTAGCAGGGTCTTTGCTCTTCTGCAGCTACTTTAGCTAAATTTCAGATCAGACTAAAAAAAGAGGTTTTGTCTAACCCATAAATGTTGGTTTAAAGAAATGTAGCTTTAAAACATAATTAAATGTTCTAACAACCAGCTACAGGCAGAACCGAAAGCTTATTGTCCTTCAACAAATGAACATATTGTGAAACATTTCCCCCAAACACCAGACGTCTTTTAGAACAGTGGTTCCCAACCTTTTTTGACATGTTTTCCCCTTTGGGCATTTTGTAATACCATCAGTCAGTCAACAATATTGATGATTGTCCAAAAGGAAAACGCACAATAACTGATTTTAAAATATTGCAAAAAAAAGTTTAAAAAAACAATCCATTGGACTTTGTTTCCAAGTTTGAAGTCATTTCGCTTCCCATCCAGGAAGCTTTTTCAATTCAAAATGTCAGAAATAGCGTTGAGTTCTTGAGGCTTTATACAGTAGCCCAACAAACAAGCCTTGTTTTGGCATGCAAATTAAAATGGACGAACAATGGACAATAAAGAACAACATATGTATGTGGCGTGCCAGTTATAATAATATAACAGAAATAAATACAAAATAAATACATATTATAAATTCAGTTTATTTCAATGCTCTGTCCTTCTGACAATGTAATTTCAATAAATAATAAAACAAAATAACAAAAAAAAATAACAAAAAAAAAAGGTGATCCCAGGCTGTTCTCTAAATCCAGTGTGTTCCTCTGCTTGGTTTTAAAGCTGAACTCAAATATAAACCTATATCCAACTTTCTTTTTGGTTTATAAAAGCTTTTTTTGTTTTTCAATTTGGTCCTCACAAAGCAGAACAGATCCCAGTTCTATTTTATTCTAATACCTAAGAAATTACATGTTTTCATGTACCCCTTGCAATGCACTCGCAGACCTCTAGGAGTACCCCTGGTTGGGAATCACTGATTCAGACGTTGGTTTGTAGGCTAAATGTGGTCAGTCTGTCATAGTCTTGATTTGGACGAAATATAGTTGTTGAAGATTGGGCTGTTTGGTCGCTATGGTTTTATCCCACTTTAGTCCAATAATAGACGCTGAAAAGACGTTACGAACCCAGTTTTTAACGTCTTTTCAACGGTCTGAAAAGTATGGCTTTTCACCTTTCACTTTTCAACCAAATGTAGACGTTGGTTGGAGGAAAAAAATAACAAATTTGCAACCAAAGTTTTTCTTGGTTGGTCAGCTGCACCAAAATATATTATCATTTTTTATTCTGTCAGATGTATTTGATGATATATCGTTTTCAACTGTAAAGGAGAGGAAGCTTTTTTTTTCGCTCAACTTTCCCATTTCTTAACTCTTTTACCTGATGAACGATGTTCTCTTTAAGTCTTTTTTGTAGGTGGCTTGTTAAAAATGTTTATCCTCCTTAGGTTGTAATTTCTTTCTGAGTGAACATCATCTTTAAACATTGAGGAATTTTATTATGTTAAACTTTATCTGACGATTTAGCTTTGAACCACTTGACCAAGTCATAAATCTTTAGGTTTTTACCTGAATAAATAATGGATTGCAATGAGAACTATGAGTATTGACTTATCAATGTAAGATTTTTTTTTTTATTTAAACTAAACTAGTTCTAGACTTTTATGTATTTTCCTGAATATCAGTCTGAAAATGTCAAATTCGGTCTGATGAGAGCACAGTTGCTAAGATGCAACTTATGCAACACTGTTAAAGTTTCTGGCACTAGCCTTTACAAATAAAAACAAATTTTGTTAACGTCATTCTTCTGTATTTTCGACTTACACAATTAAACATTCTGTAAATGAGTAAATATTGTTTGCTTCAATGAGTCCTGAATACATTTATTCTCTCTTCAAAGTAGCTCCATCCGGTTTGGTGTCCGTTCAGTTGTGATGCCTTTACATAAGATGGATGGGTGACAGACATCCATGTGTGTAAAGGCATCCACATTTTAGACACTTTCCTTCTGCCGGTGTTCTGTCAGATGAGCATACCTGGTCGAACCAACATACCTATAGTCAATACCCATTTATCCCTTTAGTTTTGTACGAAAAATAAATTTTAAACTTCCTCAACTGGCATGTATCCCTTTAGTAATGAACAAAACGAACAATTTAATTACTTACTTTTTGGTGTTTTGTGAAGCGTATGGCAATCTGACCTTAAATTGTTTTTTGTTTTTTTGTACATGACTGAAGGGTTACACGCCCGTTGAGGTAGTATAAAGTCTATTTTTGATACAAAACTAAAGGGTGAAAAGCAAATCTGACTTCTTTCGCATGCGGATTGACTATAGGTATGCTGGTCTGATGGGGTATGCTCATCTGACAGAACACATTTGAGACCAACTTTAGGGCTAATAAATCTTTTCCAGCAGCTAACAAAGCATGCCGGAAAAGTTGATAATTGTGTATCTTATTTGTCTCCTGTTTTTTCCAGTATGGCTCTGGGAATAGATGTCAGAGTTTATAAAATGATGATTTAGATCATCTATGCTTGTTTTCTGTAAAATTAAAAGGAATTCAAAGTTGATTCAATTGATTCAAAGTTTTCTATCCAAGAAAAACAGTTGATTGCACCGACTCATTGACTCAACTAAGCATGCTTGTAGCAAAAGTAGAGAGGAAAAACTCCCTTTGAACAGAAAGAAAGACCTCCAGCAGAGCCAGGCTCAGTGTGAGCGGCCATCTGCAGAGGCCGACAGGGGTTCAAGGAGACAGAAGCAGAGATACAAAAGGCAACTTAAAAAGCCACCCCGTCCAGGAAACACACAGCCAGGCAGACAAGCTTCGAGCCAACTCCCATGTCAGAGGATGAAGAGAGCACATCCAGTCAGTCACAGTCAGAGAAACAGGACTACACTAAAAAAACAGGCCGATATCCAACATCTCTAAACAAAGGTGTTGATGGCAGCAGCACAGCTGATATTTTTATCCAGGATGGAGTCACAGCCAAACAGGAACAGACGAGGCAAAGCTCCTATGAAAAAAGCAGATTGATAGAGATTGAACTAACAGATTCTGCAGAGCGGGAGAATAGAGATGGAATGAAGCAGAATGAGGAAAAAAAGGGTCCCTATGTCCTCCAGAAATCTAAGCCTATAGCAGCATACCTATAGAGATAACCTGAGCCACTCTAACTACCTTATTTTCACGACTATAAGGCGCATATAAACGTCTTTTTTTTCCTCAAAATGTGCAGCGCGCCCTATAGTGCGGTGCGCCCTATGTGTGCTGTTACTGCGGACGTTTGAGACAACCATGAGAACGTTAAAGGGGGAAGTGTGGGCGTGGATTGTGTATAAAAGAACAGGTATGTGCTTTATGCAGAACTCCTCATCTCCTCATTGAGGAGATGATGAAAGCGTGGCTGAGGGAGGTGAATGTGAGGAGACCAGGTGGTTTTTTCCACACATCACCATCGCTGTTAATCTGTGACTGCATGCGTGCCCATCTCACAGCTGATGTGAAAAACATGGTGAAACAAATGAACGCTATTCCGGGAGGTCTGACAAAGGAACTTCAACCGCTTGACATCGGTGTGAACCGGCCGTTAATGCTGCTTTCACACCGCAGCGCGTCGCGAGCGTTTAAGCATCTGACGCGCGTGACGCGCTGCTTGAGATGGAAAAATTGAAGTTTTGCTGCTCGACACGCCGCATCAACCAATCAGAGAAGCTAATGTGGGAGCTGACAGCGAGACAGACACATCACTGATGATACAGAGCGCTGTGATCACTCCTCTGAAACAGTTTATTAATGCCTAAATTAACTTAAAATGCAGAAATCTACCGACAGAATATGTTCGCTTTTATTATCCTGGGGCCTGCAGTTTAGATTATTTAGATGAAAAACACCTACCAGCCGCTGCGGTGAACCGCGAGGAGGCGACCCGGCCAGAGGCTGCTGTTGAATTAAGTTTTCAGGTGGATTTTCCCACTTAAAAACATATTAAAACTACTTTATTCCCACTGATCACAGCAAATATAGCTGCAAGGCAAAGAAAGGATAGAGTAGCTCCGCCCAACGCGCGTCAGACACACTTTTGCACCGCGCAGCCAGAGCAGCAAAGCTGCTTCAGCCGCGCTTCAGAACTAACTGGTACAATCTAAACTGCAGGCACCAGGATAATAAAAGCGAACATATTCTGCCGGCAGATTTCTGCATTCATTTATGCGTCAATAAACTGTTTCAGAGGAGCAATCACAGCGCTCTGTGTCATCAGCGATGTGCCTGTCTCACGGCCAGCTCCCAGGTTTGAATAATACTTTGTAATAAATACATAAATAAAGCACAAACATACTAAGTTTTTCTCCCGCTCTATTTTTAAATACACAGTAGAGGTATTTAAACGTAGTAGAGGACATGTACCTGTATATAAAACCCGCGCCATATAGTGCGGTGCGCCTTATGTGTGTGTTAAATACAGTAATGGCACACATAACTGAGACTGCGCCTTTTAGTACGGTGCGCCTTATGGTCGTGAAAATACGGTATAAGCTTTATCATAAAGGAAATTTTTAAGCCTGATGTAGCTTGACCATTTAAGGTTTTATATGAGAGGAGGGTTTGAAAATCTATTTCGGATTTAATAAGAAGTGAATAAAGAGAAGCTAGGATCTGAGACATATGATCTCTCTTTTAAATTTTCATCCTAACTCTGGCTGCAGCATTTTGGATCAGCTGAAGGCTTTTAACTACAGTTTGTGGACTTCCTGATAGAAAATAATTACAATAGTCCAGCCTTGAAGTAACAAATGCATGGACTGGTTTCTCAGCATCAGCCCTGGATAGGATATTTCTAATTTTTATAGTATATTCCTCAGATGAAAGAAGGAAATTCTAGAAACCTCTTTGGTATGGGATTTCAATGACAGGTCCTGATCAAAAACAACACAAATATTTTTTACTTTCTTATCTGAGATCAGTTTAATTCCATCCAAATGAAGTGACTGGCTAATCAGCTTAATTATAAAAGACTCCAAACACTATATCTTCTGTTTTGTCTGTTTATAATCTATGCAATGGGTTAGCTTCATCTGGATTTATAGACAGATATAGCTGAGTATCATCAGCATAACAGTGAAAATTAATCCTATGTTGTCTAATAATTCTACCGATTGGGAGCATATATACATAGTAAAGTGAATTGGTCCTAGCACTGATCCCCGTGGTAATCCACAGTTAACACTTCACAGATATAAGTCCATTAAATGAGGCCATGAGAATATCATTAGTGACTTTCACCAGAGCTGTTTCAGTGCAATGATGAGCTCTAAAGCCAGACTGAAACTCTTCACGAACTTCATTATGGTGTAAGTGGTTGCACATTTATTTGGCAACTGCTTTCTCCAGAATTTTAGATAAGAAATTAAGTTTAGATGTAGCTCTATCATTGACCAAGTCATCTGCTTGAAAAGACAGTTTCTTAAGTAAACGTTTTATTACAGCAACCTTAGAAGCCTTTGGTACATATCCCCGTAACAGGGAGATATTAATGACATCTGAAATGAAGGAGGAGATTAAAGGGAATGCTTCGTTAAATTCTGGTTAGAACTGGGTCTAACATACAACACACAAGGCTTAGATGAAGACAATAGTTCTGCCACCCAGAGGCTTGCACAGACATTTTGGGGGGCAGGTGCTCAGGAGGGGGGGAGGGCACTTTTTAGCGCATGTGGAACACTTAATTATAAAAAAAAATACACACGCATGTTGAATGAATTTTGACTTTTATTTGTAACATTCTCTAAACGTGAGTTTTTAGTGGAAAAAAGTAGTACGCTTGTTCATCTTTCTTCTTCTTTCATCTGGCTCATCTCCGTGTTTTCCCTCATCAATCTGTTCTCCCTCATCCATCTGTTCTCCCTCATCCTGGTCTTTTTCTGTCTCTGTGTCTTCCCTGAACTCTTCCTCATCTCCTGTCCTGGTAGATGTTGATGGTATAGAGCTTCCCTGCTGTGACTGGCTACAATATAATAATAATAACCATCATGACAATAATAATGATAATAATAATAATAATAATAATAATAATAATAATAATAATAATAATAATAATAATAATAATAATAATAATAATAATAATAATATCTTTAACAAATATGCCACATTAGTTTAAATAATGGGCTATTAGGGCAACATGACTGGAAGTCTTGTCACGTGGATATGACTTATGGTAGCCTACAAAATAATAGCTATTTTAATACCTGCTGATTTTGTACAGACCACTTAAAAATAAAATGTGAACAGCTTTTAAGATTTTTCAATTCGATTAACCCTCCTTTCTTTGCATTGTGCTGCAATTACTAAATCAATATACAATTAAGACAATAAAGAGACCAAAATGTGTTAATTTATGTTGCCTAACAAAACCTTTACAAAAGAAAACGTTTGTCTTAACACATAGATTTGCAATTGCAAACTCTACCAAAAATATTTGTAGCCTATCTGGTCGTCCTCACGTTATCTGTCATTGACTTGGGCTACAGTGTAAAACTTTATCTAGCCTAACTAGTTTATCAGGTGACCAGTCAGCAAAAATGCTTGTTTGGTGCTGCTGAAGGAGACATTTTAATGCACAACAAAATGATTTAGCTTGATCTGTATATTACCTGGCTAATGGGGCACGGGAGAAGCAGCCTGTCAGCCACCGTTCCTGCTATCTGAAGACGCTTACTGAACTGCTATGATGCTGCGCATCTGACATCCCCTGTGGGCGACCGCGCGAGTTCACGTGACAAAGGAAGAGAGATAGGCTGGTCGGGTGTGCGTAAGGAGGTGGCTCATTTCGGGGCATTGTTTCAGTCGTTTTTAATGGCTCAGGTTTTCAAAAGATAATTTCAAAACCAACCTCAGTGAAATCTTAATAATATTAATAATAATTTTTAAAAAAACGAGTTTCAAAAGGGCATTTTCGTTGATAAAGGGCAAACTTCCTAGTGCTTTAGCACCACCTAGTGTCTATGTATGCACGCCCCTGCTGCCACCTCTGAATGTTCGAGTGCATCAAAGCAGTCTGAACTCAGTTCAGGTTCTATGGCTACCTCAGATGGTGCCTCACCTTCCAGAGATAAACCAATCATAGTTAGAGGAGTGCTATTGATCTTATTTTTAATACAATCAATCTTATTTATAAAGATTCCATAAAATCATTACTGCTAAGCAGTGGCGGCCGGCCCATAGGGGGCGCTGGGGCACCGCCCTCCCTGATTAGAAGAGAGAAACGTAAAATATATCTTTACAAATTAACTCATAAATGTCAGTTTTACTCTCTAGAGTGTGTACCTATAAGCAAAACAAATTATATAAACTACATTTCCCAACCTACTGTCATTCATTTGTGGATTTCCACAGACAGACTCCTACCGTCTCTGTCTTGGGGCGCTGATCAGACTGCCCCACATGTGCAGAGAATCTGCCAATCATGTACTATTGCTAGGTCAATTTAATAATTTAATGGCCAATCCGAGTCTCAGAATTTTATGGTCTTGGGGCACTGAAAATACCGCCCTTTAACAGGCTTCTGCACCCAATGCGCAGGTGCAGACAATTAGAGAGACGATGGCGAACGTAACGAGCGAGGTGCAGCTTCCATCAAATTCGTTGAGATCCTTATTTATCTACCCGTTTGCCAGAAGAACAATGGAGGAGAAAATCCTGGTTAAAGAGTTGGGACCAGACAAGCCTGATCTTATCATCAACCAGCAGACTAAGGAAAAAAATTAAGTCTACAATAGGAATTTTTGCAGGAGTTGGTTCGAGCGTAAAAAAGTAAACCTAGAATAGAATAGAATAAAATAGAATAGAAAATCCCTTTATTGTCCCACAATGGGGAAAATTCTGGTGTTACAGCAAAAGAAAGATAACAAAAGTGGTAACACAAATGTTGACCTTAGACAAGTATATAAAAATAACATAATTGTAGTTAGTTGAGTTAAAAAAAATGAATAAACAAATAACATTCTGTACTGTAAATTATTTTTACAATATAAATACTTTGCACCAGGAGAATAAATAACTAATATACAACCGTGGACCTGCACATGAACCTATGTTTTTATAATATTTTTTGTTTTTGGCCTTCATATAAATATACTGACGTGATAACTTAGTATATGGTTGGTTGGTTGTTGTCATACGTCTATTTTTAATTTATAGCCCCCACTGGAGAAAACTGTACCAGCCACCACTCCTGCTAAGAACAGGTGGGATCGATGATTCAACAGAGCTATGGCTCTGGGGGAGTTTGCAACTGTATTAAAAATATATATACGATTATTCTTATTCTCCTCTATTAATGAGGAGAAATATGCTGCACTTGCTGTACCAAGGGTCCTGTTATGCAGCAGCAAACAATTTTTTTTCCAGACTAGGTAGGATTCCCCTAGGCCTGTGAGCATGATATTCTCTCCAGTTTCCTAGCATTTTGCTTCAGAGTGCACAGCTCTGCATTAAACCAGGGAGCCAGCTTTCTGTTTTTAAAGTATTTCTTTTTCAAATGGCTGTCTAAGGCAGTACGCAGAGAACCAGCAAACCCATCAACAAACTCATCAACCTGTGAAGGGGAATAAACTAAACTTTTGCCCTCTGCAGCACTGCTCAGTGACACAGAGGAAGTGAAACAGATTATTTAAAATGTATAACTGCACTGTCTCATAGTGATTTGCTAAAGTGAAACCTTATTTTGGGGGAGGGGAACTCTGATAAAGTAATCCTGAAGGTTATTAAAGAGTGGTCTGTTGTGAGAAAATTTATATCTTTCTTCTATTATATATTAATATTCATATTTACTCACTATAAAAGTTTTCACTCAGTCTGTTTCTCTCTCAAGGCCACACCATTCCCTGCAGAATGTTGTTTGTAGACCAGACATAGCTTCTTCCCATAACAATCCAGAGTCTTTCTCAAGGTTTATGACTCTGACTGCTTTCCATTGTTGTAAGTAGGGGGGGACGAACCCTACCCAGATCAGAACAGAGCAGAATGCTATGTCATGAAGGCTTCGTGATGACTATTCTCTCTTTGCAAAGATCTGAATAAATGTGCCGACTGAATGAAATCCATCGATCTCCTTTATTTAACTGGACTAAACAGTTGAAAACTTTTTTTCACACAACAGGTCACAGAGGACAGGGGTGTGATGAAATACTATATTTCTTCACATTCTACGCCATATGTAAACTATAAAGATGAGAATGTGTGAGACTGTTGACGTTTTGAACAAAGCCAATAGCATCTATGATCTCTGAAGTAATTCATGTTTTGTTAATGGACTATGAGGGAGTAGGCTATCTGGGGCATCACTGCCATCAACCAATAACGAGTGAGGATCAAGCATGCTCAAAGAATAAAGAGAAAGGGGGAAAACATTCTTACATTCTCTTAATCTAGCCAGTTACCAACCAGTAGCAAATTATTTTTATATCTCAAATCAAAAGTACCTTTTCCTATAATGTACAGGTGCTGGTCATAAAATTAGAATATCATGAAAAAGTAGATTGATTTCAGTAATTCCATTTAAAAAGTGAAACTTGTATATTATATTCATACATTACATACAAACTCATATATTTCAGATGTTTATTTTGTTTAATTTTGATGATTACAAATGACAACAAATGAAAATCTCAAATTCATCATATCAGAAAATTAGAATATTACTGAAGATCAATAAAAACAAAGGATTTATAGAAATGTTGGCCAACTGAAAAGTATGAACATGAAAAGTATGAGCATGTACAGCACTCAGTATTTAGTTGGGCCTCCTTTGGCCTGTATTACTGCAGCAATGCGGCGTGGCATGGAGTCGATCAGTCTGTGGCACTGCTCAGGTGTTATGATAGCCCAGGTTGCTCTAATAGTGGCTTTTAGCTCTTCTGAATTGTTGGGTCTGGTGTATTGCATCTTCTTCTTCACAATACCCCATAGATTTTCTATGGGGTTAAGGTCAGGAGAGTTTGCTGGCCAATTAAGAACAGGGATACCATGGTCCTTCAACCAGGTACTGGTAGCTTTGGCACTGTGTGCAGGTGCCAAGTCCTGTTGGAAAATGAAATCTGCATCTCCAAAAAGTTGGTCAGCTGCAGGAAGCATGAAGTGCTCTAAAACTTCCTGGTATGTGGCTGCGTTGACCCTGGACCTCAGAAAACACAATGGACCAACACCAGCAGATGACATGGCACCCCAAACCATCACTGACTGTGGAAACTTTACACTGGACTTCAAGCAACGTGGATGAAGTGCCTCTCTTCTTTTCCTCCAGACTCTGGGACCTTGATTTCCAAAGGAAATGCAAAATTTACTTTCATCAGAGAACATGACTTTGGACCACTCACCAGCAGTCCAGTCCTGTTTCTCTTTAGCCCAGGCAAGACGCTTCTGACGCTGTCTGTGGTTCAAGAGTGGCTTGACACAAGGAATGCGACAGCAGAAACCCATGTCTTTCATACGTCTGTGTGTGGTGGTTCTTGAAGCACTCACTCCAGCTGCAGTCCACTCTTTGTGAATCTCCCCCACATTTTTGAATGGGTTTTGTTTCACAATCCTCTCCAGGGTGCGGTTATCTCTCTTGCTTGTACACTTTTTTCGACCACATCTTTTCCTTCCCTTCGCCTCTCTATTAATGTGCTTGGACACTGAGCTCTGTGAACAGCCAGCCTCTTTAGCGATGACCTTTTGTGTCTTGCCCTCCTTGTGCAAGGTGTCGATGGTCGTCTTTTGGACAACTGTCAAGTCAGCAGTCTTCCCCATGATTGTGTAGCCTATAGAACTAGACTGAAAGACCATTTAAAGGCTTTTGCAGGTGGTTTGAGTTAATTAGCCGATTAGAGTGTGGCACCAGGGGCCATCAATTTTGAACCTTTTCACAATATTCTAATTTTCTGATATGATGAATTTGAGATTTTCATTTGTTGTCATTTGTAATCATCAAAATTAAACAAAATAAACATCTGAAATATATGAGTTTGTATGTAATGTATGAATATAATATACAAGTTTCACTTTTTAAATGGAATTACTGAAATCAATCTACTTTTTCATGATATTCTAATTTTATGACCAGCACCTGTACTGTTTTTTTAACCCTCTTCATGAATCAGTTATGTTCTTTTTCTCTGGTATTTTCTACAGATTAACATTACATACTCCACTGTTTTACTTTCCACAGATTCTACTGGTTTATCTCCCTGTTTCATGTTTTCTCATTATATGTCATGTTGAATGAAGTACCATGTGATATTACCGTAATGAATTTAATAACTTTTTTCTATTCTGTAACACCCAAAATTTCTTCTAATTTATCCAACTTTTCTATGTATTCTTCGAAGTCATGTTTCTTGAAACCGTTTTGATGTCTATCTTTAATTTTCCTTTTAATTTGCTTCTAACCTCTAACTTATTAAATGTGACTCTTATAGAATTAACACTCTGGCTTGTTGAGTCTTAGGCCCTTTTCAATTTGATTTGAATGGAATGATCTTCTGTCTTTGCTTGTCTGACACTGGATCTAGGAAAGCCTCTTAATGACTACACTTTGATGTTTAAAAATCTTCTGAAGAGGATGCTCACTGTTGTCCATAATCGTCTTCACTTAATGACAAATTATTTTTTATGAAATAATCTCCAGCAGTCTCTAGATGAGTTCCTAGAACAGAGACAACCTTTTTATCAACTTGTTTAGCTTTTTTATTTAATTTCCTCTAATGCTGTTACACCAGCAGATGATGAAGGAAGAGATCACACAACATACAAGATATGTAGCATCTTGTTGCAAACACTGAATGACCTAAGCTTCCTTAGGAAGTTCAGCCTGCGCTGTCTTTTGATGTAGATGGCTTTACAGTTGCATCTCCAGTCAAGTTTGTTGTCCAGGTGAACATCAAGGGATTTATACTCTTCAGCCACCTCCACTTCCTCTCCCTTCATTTTAATTGGATTCAACTTGTTCCTGTTTCTAATTAAATCTGGTCATCTCCCTTGTTTTGTTGACATTCAGGATTAGCTGATTGTTTCCACACCATGCCAAAAAGCAGTATACCAGCTCTTTGTATTCAGCTTCTTGCCCATCTTTGGGCACCCAATGACCCAAATGACTATCTGTTACTAGAAAAACACAAGTGCACAGAGTCATTTAAAAGGAATGGAGAGAGTTGTGGTGTCCCTGTGTTGATAAGTACCTGATTAGACGACGGTTCAGTTCAGTTTTGTGTGCCATTTGCACTCAACAGTTATCTCAGATACCGTGCTCGGACGGATCTCGGAAAGGTTTCAAAAGGGTAGTGTAAATGGGGCTAATGTCTCTCTAGGACAGAGGTCGCCAACCCGAGGCTTTATTATGTTTTCCAATGCTGTAAAAACTTGTATTAGAAATACATTTAAAAAATAAAGATAAAGATTTCTTCCAACAAAAGTTATGCAGGTTAAACTATGCGAGGTACACAACTGGCAAATCCATGCTTGTTCAAAGGTTAGCAAAATATTTAAATTCAATGCTAGAAACAATATTCAGAAAAATATAATGGATCCTTCCTTCTGATAACTGGAACTCCTTGTCTTGTTTTGGACCTAGAGGTCCAAAACAGTCAGTAACACATCTTAACATTAATGTGTTTTGATAACGTGTGTCTTAAATAAATCAATAATCAGTAGGTGGTTTCTGGAGAGGTCACCTAGAATTTTGGATTGATGATATGACTGAACTAACATGTCACCAAACTATGGAGTCAGAAAGGGGCCAAAATATGTTTGTAAACTTTTGAATCTTTTTTGAATCAGAAAAAATAGAAGCTGATATTTAATGTCAAATTTTACCTTATAATTTGAGAAACTAAAAAAGCAAACACTCCTGTCAGATTGAGGTTGAAATCTGAGTGTGGAAAAACAATTTTCTCAGATTATAAGTAAATTTGACATTCAATATAAACTTATGTTTTTTTCTGTTTCAACTTTTAATTTCTTTCAGTTTCAAGGTGATTTATAAGTTTACAAACATTTTGACCCCTTTCTGACTACATAGGAATCAAACCCAGGACCTTCTTCCTACAAGGCTACAAACTGTGTAAGCATGCAGCCCCAGTTTTTAATTAATGCAAAAATATTAAACAAAATCTAAATCAAACCTTGATATATAATAGTATGTGAATATTTTTATGAATTGGTGAATGGCTGACTGTATTGTGAGGGACTATAGAGCTTGGGCCGGATGAAATGCTATAAATACTAATTACCTCATGCTTTTTAAAATTTCTTTTCATTTGATACATTTCAAACACTGTTACAAGTTGTGGAAAAACACCCATCTTAATTTGCATGCACATTATTTTATGAAGTATTTTTTGCTTGGGCCATGAAAGCCACACAGGAACAGAAGCTTCTGCGATGGGGTTTCTTCACTTTTCTGAATTTACTGATGAAGTTGCGGATATCCTGGTTCCCGGAAGTCCTTTCAATGCTTCTTGCAGCGCTGGGGATGTACTTGGTTTTGAGTACAGATGATCTTCCAAATTTCCTGATTTAGGTTTCCCACAATGATGGCTGACAAAACCTTTTTCGCCTGTGTGAGTACGCAGATGGCGTTTCATACTTCTTGAATGGCGGAAACCCCTTCCACACTGATCACAGAAGAAAGGCTTTTCTCCTGTGTGAGTACACAGATGACTGTTCATACTTCCTGAATGGCTGAAACTCTTCCCACACTGATCACAGATGAATGGTTTTTCGCCTGTGTGAGTACGCAGATGACGTTTCATACTTCCTAACTGGCTGAAACTCTTTCCACACTGATCACAAAGGAACGGTTTTTCGCCTGTGTGAGTACGCAGATGACGTTTCATACTTCCTAACTGGCTGAAACTCTTTCCACACTGATCACAAAGGAACGTTTTTTCGCCTGTGTGAGTATGCAGATGACGTTTCATATTTCCTGAATGGCTGAAACTCTTCCCACACTGATCACAGATGAATGGTTTTTCGCCTGTGTGTGTGCGCAGATGGCATTTCATATATCCTGAATGGCTGAAACTCTTCCCACACTGATCACAGATGAATGGTTTTTCGCCTGTGTGAGTACGCAGATGGCATTTCATATTTCCTAACTGGCTGAAACTCTTTCCACACTGATCACAAAGGAACGGTTTTTCGCCTGTGTGAGTACGCAGATGGTATTTCATACTTCCTGAATGGCTGAAACTCTTCCCACACTGATCACAGCTGAATGGTTTTTCGCCTGTGTGAGTACGCAGATGGCGTTTCATATTTCCTGAATGGCTGAAACTCTTCCCACACTGATCACAGAAGAAAACCTTTTTGCCTGTGTGAGTTCCCCTGTCCTTCCTTGAGTTGTCCAGCGATTCAAGGTCTAGGTCTTCTACTTGTTGCTGCACCTTATGACAAAGATTATCAACATTTTTATAAGTATCCATCTTTAAAGGAGCACAAAATATATAGAAAAGTTCATAGACGATTTAACCACTGCATATACAGGTACTTCTTTAGATGCCTCATTGTGCCTGAAATCTTGATTCTTCATAAGAAAAGTTAAAAACTGGATTGACTTACTTGTTCCAGAGCCATTTTGTTGTCTGCATGAATTTCCTTCTCTTTTTGTTTAGGTTTGTAGCTTATTCTGCTCAGAGAAGCAAAATATATTCATTAAATAACTTAGACATTACACAATGACGCCATTAACTTTTAATAGTTAAAACTATATCAATAACAAAAGTCTTTTAAGACAAAATGCAAGATTTTCATCAATAAAAAGAAGTTATTCGATTATATATGTAGTTTGTCAGTGTCTTTCCGGCTGTAATGATATTTAGTCATTACAACTTGCTTACAGACTAAGTGCCGTTTTTATGCCCATCCTGAAACAAGCAGGATTGGGACTTAGGTCTCCCATGTTCAGTGGTGGAAGACGTAGTCATCAGAAATACTCAAAATCAAATTTTCCTGAACAAGTAAAAGTTACTCATTAAAATATCTACTCTAGTTAAAGTAGCAAAGAAACTCACCTTTTAAAATACTCAAGTATTCAAAACTGCAAGCATTTAAAGCTACCTAAGTATTCAAAAATACAAATTAGATTTTCTAATATAATACATGTCTCTATAATTTTCAAAGTAAGTTTAAACAACCTTGTAACTATCAGAAACCACCGGATGTAGTGATGCCTAAAATCACTGTGCTACAAATTCTACCCCACCTGTAAAAAAATCAGCATTGAAATGCATCATAAAACAAGGACAGAAATTTTTTTCCCAACTATTTTTTATTTAAAAAGAGTCCAAAAAGAAAAAAAAAAGAGTTTCTTGAATCTCCTCGTATTTCAGTATAGAATAGAGGTTTAAGGTTAAATCTATTACCAGAAAGAAACCATACCTCTGATTTGAGAGTTTATCCTACTGAACAATTGGGCCACATGGCACCAACTCATGCCTTAAAGTCGTAGGGTAGTCATATTTAAATGTCAAAACATTCTTGCTTAAACATGTATATAAATGTACTCTTTATCAGACGATATTGTCCCAAAAGTTTGAAAATGTCTATTTAAAAAAAATTCCTGTCTTGAAATCTCTGTGTTTGTTTTCTCTGGTTATCTTATGCAGGCCAGTTAGTTATACGTCAGCTTGAACACCTAAATTCGCCAATCATATATCAACGGTCATCTGTCAATCAAATTTTTTCGGTCATAGCATCTTAAATCAAACGTGGCAACTAATATACGCAACGGTGAAATAAGAATAATTTGTTTTCCCATGCAGTTCCGTCCCAGTGTTCACGGGGATGGACGTCTGTGTCTTCAGCTGGCGTAAACTGGCCACAACTTAACCTTCTGCCACAACAATCCCGCCCTCTTGATAAACGACCAATCACATTCACTTTATTCACTTGTTGAAAGTCGAGCACCACTCGGGAGAATTCAGAAATGAAACAGTTGGAACAGCTGCTTCCCTACGACTTTAATTACATGTGTAATGTATACTCTGAATTGTAGTGGACTGGAAGTTAGAAGTACGCCCACAAAAATGAATCAACCAAAATAAAGATACTAAAAAAAGTACTAAAGTACACCAATCAAGTTATTGTAATTTGTTACCTTCTACCACTGCCCATATCACAGTTAAAGACAAAAGGCAGTTTACCATGAGAAACAGTGACTATGTTTTATAGTAGGCTACATTTAGATATTAAATCATTTCATCCCTTTTTAGTTGTATTATTTATGATGGTTTTTTTTACAAACATTAACAATTTCATCTGCAAACAATAGTGATTTTCTTACCTTTTATGCCGCAAAGTTAACCTCTTTCCCCCTTCTCTGCTTTTGATGATGAACAGTACAATACTTTTTCAAGAAATGCAAGTTTGTTATTTCATTGTAACCATGGGGTTACCTTCGGTAACTTGAAAGTTCCAAAGTGAATTTTAAAAATAAATACATTTTCAACTGTAGCTGTTTTATTTATTTGTATTATGCTTAAAACTATTTCCAGATGTAAAGGAAGAGATGGGTTTCAGTCACATGGTTTTGTTAGAGAGTGATTTTACATGGCGAACAGGATGCAAACTGTCAATGGAGGCAACCCTTGCAGACAACCAGTATATTAACGAACTAAAGTCTCGCACTATAAAATATAAGAGAATTTTGCTAAAATATAACATGTTTTATTTCAAAATCACAAATATTGAAATATCCCTATAAAATTGCAACTGAAGATTGTTTGATTTAATGAAATGCAAATAATTTCTAAAGCATCTATTTACAGTAAATGTCATATTGAGGCAGTTCATATGATAAACAGATCCTAAGCCGATTAAACTGGGCTGCAACTAACGAATATTTCACAAATTGATTAATCTATAGATCATTTTTTTGATCAATAATCTGATATTTAAAGACTCCTTATAGATTTTTTTTTATTGAACCAGGTGAAACTAAAACTTTTCCACCTGAGGAGTTCTGCATGGAGCTGCTTGACAGATGAAATTTTTTTTAATCTTAAATGCAAAATGTGTGTCGGTGTGTCAGCTACAGGCATGTTTTAGAGTCTCTATACTCCAGTCAAGGATTAATGGATTACTAAATAGTTGATGATAATTTTAATAACTGATAAATCAGATTAATTGTTTCAGCTTTAGATTAAACAGAGAAATTAAATTGTGCCTATATAAAGTATTTGCAGCTATAGGGTCCAATAATTTAAATATTTATCATTCAGTTAAAAACAATATTTGTATTTTTTTATATGGGTTTGAGTGAATCTTCAATAAAAGGTTTTGTTTGCCTTTAGATTTAAGTCTGAGAGGACCCTTTTTCAAAAAAGTGATGAGTATTTATGACAGGACCCGATATACCTCTGCAACAATTCTGTTTGTCCAGCAGGTGGAGACAAACTTTTATGTTCTTGCACATATTTTCAGAGCTTGTCTGTTCTTAGTGCATGTTTAACAGACATTTCACTGGAACTGGTTTCACTGCTTTTGTTTTTGGAAAGTTCCAATAACACCTGTCGTCACAAAGTTAACCAACATCAGGAAGTGACTCAGCCATTGCTGAATTCTCATTAATTTTCCACTGCAGGTCCAAACCTGCCCAGTTCATCCTTGAATACCCAAAGGAAGAGTGAGTCCTGCTCTGTTGCTTGAGGTTAAATTCACAGCCAAACCTCCAGAATCAACCCAACCCTAAGATTCAAACAAAGAATCTGTGGGGAAAGCTATTTCGCTGGACTTTTTCTCTAGCAGTGAAAATGCTTTCCAAGATGTGTTTAATTGATTCTTTAAAAAAAATGCCAAAACAAGAAGCCACAGCTCATTCTGTTTGACAAAGATCCTGATGTTTTGATGGTAAGTTATTTTATGGAAGCAGTTTTGATTTCAAAATACTGAGCAAGTTCTGTCATGATGACAAAGGTGCTCGGTGTTTCTTTCCTTCAAAGACATTGAATCAGCACATCCCACACTCATCAGTTAATAGAACTAGCAATAATTATTCCCAGGTACCAGAGGGGAGTTTTTATTTTCCTTATTTTTTAGATTATCCTGGGATGTCATATTTTCTGAAAATGATACTTTGACTTTTAGTCCACTATTAAGTTTCTGTTAGGATTTTTTTCTAAATCTTTACTTTTCTCAGTGGTCATGTTCAGAATATATGCTGTGCCTTTTAAAATGACAGCAGTAATACCAGGCATATTTAAAAGCAATTTGACGATTTATTTATCAGTTGTTTAATATTCACCATGCATCCTTTCCATCGCCCTACACCAAAACCTCTCTGTTTAGTTGAAGTTTGTCCCCTCCAAAAAATTGCGATTAGTGGAATTTTCTCTAAACTCTAAACTACTTCACGATGATTGAGCGTGGGCCACAAATATATATATATATATATATATATATATATATATATATATATATATATATATATATATATATATATATATATATATATTAAACTTTCATTTGTCTACTAATTGCCCATACCATTCAGGACATATATCCCAGGGTATTCATTAATAAATTATTATAATTATAAATTTATTTCCTCTAATCAACTTTTGATTTTTGTCTCATTGAATATTATTCTAAGAGCTTTTATTGTTTATAAGATTTAATTAACAAAGTGAAGCCTTGGTCAAAGTATGTCAAATATATTTATTAATGCCTTTAACTGGCAAAGCAGTTACAGAAAAGAAGTAAAAATAGAAATAATGCAAATTAGATGCATTACAATAAAAATAAATATTTGAAAAAGTCCTTTTTATTAAAATGTGTCATTTTCAAACTTTTTTCAAAAGCTGCATTTATTAAAGGAAAAGTCCGCTCATATTCAGAATTCAAACTTCTGAAAGCACTTTAAATATGAAATTATTACATACTGTTCAATAAATAAGAAGTGTTTTTAATTAAGAGTACTTTTTATTTGAATGTTCTTTACTATAGGCATCCATGTTTGTCAAAGATCACTACTGCCACCTACTGGTTTGTGACATCACGGTGCGGTATCGGCTGTTGATCAAGTCCCAGCGCTGTATCTGCTGTTTGTCACAACGCGCTATTGACCAAGTCATCTTGAAAACATTCTTCTTCCAAATGTTGGCTACATATTACGTGTTTTTTCTCTGGCCATATGTTCAAGGGCAAATTCTCCCTCTTCATGTTGGCAATCCAACGCCGAACCCGTCCGTGGAGGATCAGGAATCAGAAAGGTGAAATAACTTTTACCCTATGTATTCCAACATCCAACTGCCATGCACGTGGGCATTGTCAGTTTCACTATAGCTCTGGTCCAGTAGTTCTCATGAATTTTGCTTGTTAAGCGGGGAGAATGGCGCTAGGCTTACCGCACCGTGACGTCACTGCTGGAAGAGTGAGGTTTTACTTAATTTAGGCAAAAATGGCCGCTCCCAGACTCAGTGATAACGACAAAAATTATTGTTTTTATTTTTTACTGAATAACGCTAAATTCATTAAATCACTGCAAACGTATTAGTTTCAGGTATAAATAATGATCCGTTGATTATTCCTTGCTGACCGGACTTTTCCTTTAAACATCCTCAACAATTCAATTTAAGTTATAATTATTTCATACAAATTGTCAAGACAGTAAGAAAAAAAATACATTTGTTGTTTGTTTGTTGATTTTCTGTCTGCAGCCTGAAGCAGAAAAACAAAAGATGAAGCAAAACAACAGAAACTGAAAGCTCCGGCTTTTAGCGATAACTCACAGACAGATGATATTACTAACAGACGACATCTGACAGGTTTTCTCGAAACTGAAGTCATGCATGGTTGTGTGACGGTGTGTGCACATTTACAGGTTACTGGTAATGTTTTTTATTTTTCATTGAAGCTTTTTTAAATCCGGAATGTCCCACAAGATTACCAATCTCTTTTTAAAAGGAGTCCTGGCCAGGACAATTCCATAAGAGCATTTAAACACATTTAAAAACCCTGGATTTAATTTCAAGCCTCGAGTAAGAGTTTAAACTGGCCTATTGGAAACAGTTCCTTCAATTTCCACTTTTTTGTGTCAATACTCCATGTGCTGCACACATAACAGAGCTGCGGATAAGAGCTATTTGCTTTGAACTCTTTTGACCTTTTCAGAGCTTATAATAACTTGCATACTGACTGGAACTGAGAAAAAACAGAAACATAGTTTGTACAACTTAAGATTTAGATAAACTTATTTGAAAAGATAATAAAAACATATATTGATGTAAAGAGGAACATGAAGATGAGTAATGGTTCTTCTGCCTCGCTGTCTGCCTCCTGCCGCCTTGGTGCCGCTCACTGGTTTATGGCCAGACTTCGATCTGCTTCTTTATCTTTGACCTTGTATTTGCGCTGCAGCAGAGCTTTACTGGTTACAGGCTGGGGGTGAAAATCCTAAACGTGATCTTATGATCGTCTACAGACTGCAGGGAACTAAACTGAAACCAAGCTGGAATGTTTGCTTTGCTCTGCCCCCTCTCTGCTCTAAAGGTGATCCTGCTGTTTACCATGGTCGATGACTGTAATTGTTAAAAGCAGCCACACCTAAAGCTGTCGCAGCATGACAATAGACGGCCCTGTTCAACAGACTTTAAGATGCAGGGTGCGGCCTAGAGATTTAAGTGCAGATAAACAACAGACAGGTCTCTGTCCTGAGGCAGAATCAGCCTGCAGGAGATTAGAGGGGATGTGGAATGTTGTGGTTTGTGCAGTCCAGACAGTCCATGTTTTACAGCTTTCACCATATTAACTACAGAAATATGCAGAAATGCTGTGGTGAATAATGCATTATTTTTGTAATAACATATTCAAAAAACAATTCTTTTCTTGTAAAGTTTTATACAGGAGAGAAAAACTGTCTGTTTCTCACAAACTGAGAAACAGACAGGTTAATTATGGCACAAAGAACATTCAACAGCACCATAAGGTAAACGTGACGGCTAAAAAGTATTGCTCAGACTGAGACAAATTAGACACAGTTGGATGCATAAAAAGTCATCTTTTAATTATAAAAGTTTTTCATGGGTCATTGGGTCTAAGCAAAAAAAAAAAGATTCAACAGAACACTAAACATATTTAAAGTAGTACTGAAATCCAAATTATCACACAATAATTTCCTTTTTTTCTGGCATATTTTAGAGAAAATCTAATTTGCTCTATATTATGAACCTCCCAGATTATTTTTTCCTCATTCATTGATTATTTGGGGTTCTTTATTCCACCATTGTTTATGAAAGCGTTCTTGCTACCAGCTGTCCGTATGCCTAGTAGGTATCTTTCCTAACTCTGGGGCCTATGTGGTATATTTTCTGAATATTTTGAATCAAATGATTCATATTTGATGACCATGACTTTGCTTTAGTAGGGGGCAATAAAAGCCTCGCAGATTCATCCCCATACAATCTCCAGCAATGTGCAAACTTGGTATCTTTGTTTATCAATTACTTACTTTTGAGAGTAATACATAATCTCAAGTTATTTTTCTGGATGAAGATTTATATGGGAAACAATAAACCCAAAGTTCTTTAAACCCATGTGTCTCTGACTGAAACTATGGGCAATAAATTTGATCAAAATATAGATAGAAAATGTTATTCAAAGTGGATTGAGTGGTAATGTTGCATCCTTTTTCATTTGTACTCTGCATTAAGAATTTTTGAAACCCTACAGTATAAGGCAACATTCACACTGCAGGCCTTAAGGCTTGATTCTGATTTTGTTGTGAAATCTGATTTTTTTTTTTTGCGTTGCCGTTCACATTTCCAAATATATTCGACTTGTATGTGATCTTCTGTGTGAACTGCATTCATATAGCTCAAGTTTCCTGCATGGGGCCGCAATGAAGTCACAAGCATTTGTGAATTAAACATGGAGGGTAGTGATGGAGCTCATCTAGCGATCTTTACCAACTTTAAAAACTCAATCTTTTCAATATGGTTAAATAAAAACTGTTCTCCTCATTATCGTCCACCATGGTTGTTGTTTTTCTTCCTGCTTCAGCATAGCAGAACACAGAATAGTGACCTTTGTTGAGTATTTATGACGTTCAAGTCGAATGAATATGACCTGGCCATTCAGATACAAGTCGTATTTGAAAAACTCAGATTCGTATTGGATTCAGGACTGCATAGCCAAGTGAACTCGTTGTATTGGAAAAGGTTGGATCTTTTTTGCCATTAAAAGATCAGATCCAGGTCGCGTACGGACAAAAATCGCATATGGGTCACTTCAGGCTGCTGTGTGAACGTAGCCTAAGTGGCTGCAAGACTTGGACCTCTCCAGAAAGTTGTAGTAAATGTTTAGATGAGAAGGTTGACCCATTCACTGTGTTTAGAACAACAGGAGCTGAGTGTGAAAAGGACATCTAAGCGCATGATTTCATGCAAATTCAAAATGACACACAAGCACAAAAATACATGTGTAGAAAAAATCCTGATTTAGGGCAAAGCTCCAAAGTAGAAACGCCTTCTAAAACACAAAAACTCTTACACAGGGAACACATGCAAAGGAAAAATGGTTGCAATTAGCACAAACAAGTCAGTGAGTTGAGTTAAAAAGGCCACTCGGGTAGATCACCAACCAATCACTGTTGGTAAAGGCGGGATTCAAATCTTATTCCAACATACATTAATCCAACAGCCCAATATGCAGACAACATCCCACTATGCCATCTCTTCGCAATGACATGGCCCCACTACAACCAACAACATAACTACACAGCACATAGCACTTCAGTGGGAACTTCATGGGTTTGACAGGAAGAATACAGTAATAAAGTAAAACACATCTGCTTTGGGGAAAATACAAATAAAATCTGTCAATTGCAGGGGAAACCGGTCAGCTTTGGAGTTGCACAGTGTATATAAAGCAGGTGGGGCAGACCCCAGGCTATGCATGGGGATGAGCCAAACTATTAGCTAACTAATCTGCTTGTATTGCTCCACCTCCTCCACAAGCTAAAGGTTGGAGAAAACATAGAGAAAGACTATAGGTCAGCATCAAAGCGAGTCGGCCAAACCATCCGGCATCTCCTGATGGGAAGGAATGCTTCTCTAACACAGTCTTAGTGTAAAGGTGGGAGCTGCTGACATTGATTGAGGACCCCAGGAAGCAAAGACTGCTCAGGGCTGGAGTGGTCCATCACTCAGCATAAAGTCACTGAGGTGGTCAAAAGACTACACAGTTGCAAGGCCCTAGGATTGGATGAGATCCACCCTGGGTACCTTAGATCTCTGGATGTTGTTGGGCTGACACGCCTCTTCAACATCCTGTGCCAGTAAGGACAGTGCCTCTGGAATGGCAAAATGGGGTGGAAGTACCCCTCCATAAGAATGGCGACCAGAGACTAATGTTCCAATTATAAAGGGGTCACACATTTCGGCCATCCGAGACAGGCCTATGCCATGTCCTATGTCAGGGTCCACCATGACACCCTGACATAAGCATAGTTGTTGTTCCAGCGTGAAACACCGGAGCCATTCTACACTCTCTGCAGGGTACTCAAGGGTTCATGGAAGTTTGCCAATCATGTGCTTTCAACCATGTCCCTTGGGCACCCTGTGGGGGGGTGCTCCATGAGTATGGAGTAGGGGGCCAAAATGGCCCCTAGTAAAGTGGCCATCTGAAAATTTGAGCAGTTTGGTTTGCATTGCTAGCATTATGTCGGACCTGTTACAGGCGAATATTGGACTCTTGCAGGGCTCTCCTCTGTCTCAGGTCCTGTTCATAATCTTTAGGGGTAGCATTTCAGTTCAGTTATAAGGTTATTTGAAGAAAATTCATAAAATTAAATGAAACAAGTAGTTTCACAGGTTAAAAGAAACAGGATAAATATTTAGCTCAATGTAAAAAAGAAGTCTATTAAAAGTTCAGTTTAATCAAATTATCAGTTTTAATCAAATAATAAATTGTTTCTAATTAACATGAAAAAAGACTACTATTTGTTAAAGGTGGTCCCTCATTGGTCAGCTCGGGCTTCAATGACGTTACAAAGTTGGTAGGAAGGATTCTGACTTCTGCCCGCAGCTTGTTAATAATAGTAAGGCTGGGGGAGGGGATGAGGAAATGACTTACATGACTTACCATAAAAGCTTTTTTTTTTTTTTTTTTTTTATGTAGTAAATTTAGGCATATTTTTTTCTATCCATGACGCTCAGGCAATATTTCTAAAAGAGAGAAATAAAAAAAACATTGATAAAACCACATCCGATTTTTCCAACTTAAAGATTTAATTTCAAATACTCTCCTTAATGCTCAGTTTTAACCCCAATTACCTCTACATTCATAGGATCTCATTACTAATTGCGCATTACCCATGGTAAAATTAACACTAAGTTTGTTTCATTTGTGTCAACAACAACAAATTAAGGACTAAAACTTTACTGTGTTATGTTGTCTAAAAAGAAAAGAGAAAAGAAAAGGAGAAGAAAGCTGTTGGTTAAAGCAAGCGGGCCTAAAAATACTAGCCCAGCTCAGTTGGGAGGAACAGGAAAATAACAGAGAAACAAAACTAAACAGAAATGTTTGACCCAGGCTATACAGTCTAAAACAGCCTGGAAAGGTAGAAGTAAATCTTTGAATTGGAAGTGATCGCTGTTTTTTTCCCCCTCATTTGTTTGTTCATTGTCTTCCACTTTATCCAGGGCAGAGACGTCGCAGAGAATCCTGGACTTCCATCTCCTCATACTCCTCCTCCCGCTCTGCTGGGTGAAGCCTGATCGTGTCCTTGTCGTCCCCTGTTCCTCCTCCTGGTGGGACATGTTTGGAACACCTCAGAGGCAGGCGCCCAGGGGGCTTCTGAAAAAGATGTCAGAGCCCAACAGACTGCTCTCAATGTGGAGGAGAAGGTGCTCTACTTAGAGCCTCTCCTGAAAAGGGAAAGCACTAGAACCCTGTGGAGAACGCTCATGTATTTGGGATGTCATTTTCTTGGTCATGATCCACATAGTTGGGGGTTGCAACGTTTGGGGGTTGCAACGGTAAATCAAGACCTTTGCCTTTTCGCTCAAATCTCTCTAAAGCACGACAGATCGCTGCAGCGTCTGCATTATAGCAGCAGCCGCACCGATCTGTCTATCGATCCTCCACATGAGGAAGGAACTCTCCTCCAACCTGAAGGAGACGAGCCACCTTCTTCTGGTCGAAAAACATTCCCTTGGACTTGGAGGAGCTGATTCTCATCAGTGCTGTAGGTCTTGGCAGGAGGAAGCAAGCAGAAGCACATCATCTGCATAGAGTTTGAATAAAATCTGCTGGTCCCCGAACCAGACTCCCTCCAGCCCTTTGCTGCTGCTGAAATCCAGTCCATGATGGTTATGAACAGGACTGGTGACCGAGGGCAGCGCTGTTGTTGCTAAGGGCCCCTTGCCTCCTTACTCCTGAAGCACCTCCCAAAGGGACAAGATTGAACACCTTCTCCTGCTCCACAAAGCATGTTTTTGTCTTTTAGCATGGATAAAAAAATACTCTGACTAAAATAAACAGTAAAATTTGTATCTATTTAGGTTCAGGAACTGAGGAAAAAAACCTTTTGTATGAGATAGAAGTTTTGGACTTGTTAAAAGGAAGTGGTTGAGGTCTATGGTTTTTTCACACTCATAACCTCATCTAATCATCTGGTTGCTCTGTTGCACAGTTCTTTCTTCCTGTATAGATAAAACTTTTAACATGAAAGTTGAATTTATTTCCTTTTTTATATTTGCATTAAATTCCTGCGCTCTGGTTGGTTGAGTTAAACTGTTGTTTTCCTTAAATATGTGCTAGTTAACCTGACTCACTGAGCTTGGACTTGTTTTGTAAAGTTGAAGCTGATCTTTGAGCGCTGTGCGGAAAGCTGTAACACGCATAACTCTGATCTCAAGGACAGATTATGATGGCTTCTGTTGACCATGTTAAAGTGGAAACTTAGTTTTTCATTATTTGCTGTTAGGTTTACATTCAAAATCAGAGTCTGTCTGTTGAAAGATTAAAGAACGGTTAAAAGGAATAAATTATCAGAAACCCGTCTTCATGATTCTGGCTTTTGAGATCATTTCACTTTTGTTTTATGTTGTAGTATATAAAGCATTTTTTTACAACATGCAACTAGTTTCATCAAATTGCACCCACCTGAAGAGAAAGATGTAAATTTCTCTCTCCAAAATTACATCATGTCGAAAAGCAGTTGTACCCCCCAACCCCCCAAACCACCACAACCCGCAACCCCCCACCAACAGAGCAGCAACCTTCTTTCAACAGACTTTCGGTTTAGACCTCAATGACTGACAAGCTCACTGCATGAATCACAGGGATGACACACACAATCCCGCACACACTGGTGTTACGGGGTAAAATGGAAATTACGCAATAGCACATTGTCAGAGAATCACATGAAAGACACTCATTAGTGATGTACTGCTTCTCATAAAAAAAAATAAAAAAAACTTTTGTAAAGTTTTGAATTAATTTCTAAACACTTCATGGACTAAATTAACCAGGACTGAATGGACCTGGACTAAATGGACCGGGACTCAATGAACGTAGACTCAATGGACCTGGATTAAATGGACCTGGACTCAATGCACCTGGACTGACTAGACCTGGAATGAATATACTTGGACTGAATGGACCTGGACTGAATGGACCTGGACTAAATGGACCTGGACTGAATAGACCTGGACTGAATGGACCTGGACTGCATGGATCTAGACTGAATGGACCTGGACTGGATGGACCTGGACTAAATGGATGTGGATTAAATGGACCTGGACTGAATAGACTTGGACTGAATAGACCTGGACTGAATGGACCTGGACCTAATAGCCCTGGACTGAATGGACCTGGACTGAATGAACCTATAATGAATAGACCTTGACTAAATGGATGTGGACTAAATGGACCTGGACTAAATGGAACTGGACCTGGACTGAATGATCAGGTCTAAATGAAATGGACCTGGACTAAATGGACGTGGACTGAATGGATGTGGACTGAATAGACCTGGACTGAATGGACCTGTAATGAATGGACATGGACTACTTGGATGTGGACTGAATAGACTTGCACTAAATGGACCTGGACTGAATAAACCTGTAATGAATGGACCTGGACTAAATGGATGTGGACTAAATGAATCTGGACTGAATGGAACTGGACCTGGACTGAATGACCAGGAATAAATAAAATGGACCTGGACTAAATGGATGTCGACCGAATAGACCTGCACTAAATGGACCTGGACTGAATAGCCCTGGACTGAATGAACCTATAATGAATGGACCTGGACTAAATGGATGTCGACTGAATAGACCTGCACTAAATGGACCTGGACTGAATAGCCCTGGACTGAATGGACCTGGACTGAATGAAATTGTAATGAATAAACCTGGACTAAATGGATGTGGACTAAATGGACCTGGATGGAATGGAACTGGACCTGGACTGAATGACCAGGACTAAATTAAATAGACCTGGACAAAATGGACCTGGACTGGATGGACCTGGACTAAATGGATGTGGATTAAATGGACCTGGACTGAATAGACTTGGACTGAATAGACCTGGACTGAATGGACCTGGACTTCATGGACTTGGACTAAATAGACCTGGGACTAAATGGACTTGGACTAAATGGATGTGGTCTGAATAGACCTGCACTAAATGGACCTGGACTTAATAACCCTGGACTGAATGGACCTGGACTGGATGGACCTGGACTAAATGGATGTGGATTAAATGGACCTGGACTGAATAGACTTGGACTGAATAGACCTGGACTGAATAGACTTGGACTGAACAGACCTGGACTGAATGGACCTGGACTTCATGGACTTGGACTGAATAGACCTGGAATAAATGGACCTGGACCTAATAGCCCTGGACTGAATGGACCTGGACTGAATGAACCTATAATGAATAGACCTTGACTAAATGGATGTGGACTAAATGGACCTGGACTAAATGGAACTGGACCTGGACTGAATGATCAGGACTAAATGAAATGGACCTGGACTAAATGGACGTGGACTGAGTGGATGTGGACTGAATAGACCTGGACTGAATGGACCTGTAATGAATGGACCTGGACTACTTGGATGTGGACTGAATAGACCTGCACTAAATGGACCTGGACTGAATAGCCCTGGACTGAATGGACCTGTAATAAATGGACCTGGACTACTTGGATGTGGACTGAATAGACCTGCACTAAATGGGCCTGGACTGAATAGCCCTGGACTGAATGGACCTGGACTGAATAAACCTGTAATGAATGGACCTGGACTAAATGGATGTGGACTAAATGAATCTGGACTGAATGGAACTGGACCTGGACTGAATGACCAGGAATAAATAAAATGGACCTGGACTAAATGGATGTCGACCAAATAGACCTGCACTAAATGGACCTGTACTGAATAGCCCTGGACTGAATGAACCTATAATGAATGGACCTGGACTAAATGGATGTCGACTGAATAGACCTGCACTAAATGGACCTGGACTGAATAGCCCTGGACTGAATGGACCTGGACTGAATGAAATTGTAATGAATAAACCTGGACTAAATGGATGTGGACTAAATGGACCTGGACTGAATGGAACTGGACCTGGACTGAATGACCAGGACTAAATTAAATAGACCTGGACAAAATGGACCTGGACTGGATGGACCTGGACTAAATGGATGTGGATTAAATGGACCTGGACTGAATAGACTTGGACTGAATAGACCTGGACTGAATGGACCTGGACTTCATGGACTTGGACTGAATAGACCTGGGACTAAATGGACCTGGACTAAATGGATGTGGTCTGAATAGACCTGCACTAAATGGACCTGGACTTAATAACCCTGGACTGAATGGACCTGGACTGGATGGACCTGGACTAAATGGATGTGGATTAAATGGACCTGGACTGAATAGACTTGGACTGAATAGACCTGGACTGAATAGACTTGGACTGAATAGACCTGGACTGAATGGACCTGGACTTCATGGACTTGGACTGAATAGACCTGGACTGAATGGACCTGGACCTAATAGCCCTGGACTGAATGGACCTGGACTGAATTAACCTATAATGAATAGACATTGACTAAATGGATGTGGACTAAATGGACCTGGACTAAATGGAACTGGACCTGGACTGAATGATCAGGACTAAATGAAATGGACCTGGACTAAATGGACGTGGACTGAATGGATGTGGACTGAATAGACCTGGACTGAATGGACCTGCAATGAATGGACCTGGACTACTTGGATGTGGACTGAATAGACCTGCACTAAATGGACCTGGACTGAATAGCCCTGGACTGAATGGACCTGGACTTAATGAACCTGTAATGAATAAACCTTGACTAAATGGATGTGGACTAAATGGACCTGGACTAAATGGAACTGGACCTGGACTGAATGATCAGGACTAAATGAAATGGACCTGGACTAAATGGATGTGGACTGAATGGATGTGGACTGAATAGAGCTGGACTAAATGGATGTGGACTGAATGGATGTGGACTGAATAGAGCTGGACTGAATGGACCTGCAATGAATGGACCTGGACTACTTGGATGTGGACTGAATAGACCTGCACTAAATGGACCTGGACTGAATAGCCCTGGACTGAATGGACCTGGACTTAATGAACCTGTAATGAATAAACCTGGACTAAATGGATGTGGACTAAATGAATCTGGACTGAATGGAACTGGACCTGGACTGAATGAACAGGAATAAATAAAATGGACCTGGACTAAATGGATGTCGACCGAATAGACCTGCACTAAATGGACCTGGACTGAATAGCCCTGGACTGAATTAACCTATAATGAATGGACCTGGACTAAATGGATGTCGACTGAATAGACCTGCACTAAATGGACCTGGACTGAATAGCCCTGGACTGAATGGACCTGGACTGAATGAAACTGTAATGAATAAACCTGGACTAAATGGATGTGGACTAAATGGACCTGGACTGAATGGACCTGGACTGAATTCCATCCATCCATCTTCTAACAGGCTTATCCCAAGTGGGGTTGCGAAGGGGTGCTGGTGCCTATCTCCAGCTGTCTACGGGCAAGAGGCGGGGTCCACCCTGGACAGGTTGCCAGTCCATCACAGCCTGGACTGAATTGACCCAGCAAACCGATTCTGATTGAGAAGCCTGTTCATTAATGTCATTTGGTGGGCCCACGGCTCAAACTGTTTGGATCTGATTGAAAAGATCAGATTTGTGTGAGACACATCTTTCAGACAAACCCATTTAACACTGCACCAAATAAATCTGTCAGGGTGTTTTGAAATAACCTGTGAAGCAAAATGTAATGTCATGCCGGATGTGGCTCACGTCCAAAATAAGGGTGACAGAAGTGAAATAGATCCAAAAAAAAAATATCAAAAGAATGATTTAAGGAAGCCAAGCCTCCATCCAGACTTGAGCTATAGAGGGAACCTGTCAGAAAACTGGAGGTGATTTTGTCAGTTTTTAGATGAAAGCACCTAAAGCTGCTAGCAAGGATGAAAATATGCACTTCTTGTAACTCCTTGACATAGCAGGTGAAGTGGCAGTGGATTATACATTTGTCTTGGCCACGGATGGAGATAAGTACAAACTGTCAATAATGAAGCTTAAATTCAATCTGGAAGACTCCTATCAGCTTCATCTGAACCACCTTCTCCGAAACCAATCTTCTTTCAAGATCCCCTTCATTTAGCTGCTGGCCCAGCTTCTCTCTCCCCAAACAAACTTTTACATTGTGCTTATTTTCTTTTCTCTATGTCTGCAGGGACTGCAATTAATGCAAACTCATCAGCACATGATGTCTTTATTGGCTCTCATCATTATCATAATTTTGGTTGTAAGTAGCAGATCCTGATGCAAAATAAACCGCGTGCTAAACTGCACAACTCAGCCTGAGCATGAGCGAGATAAGCTGCCCTGCTTTGCTTCTCCTCTAATTTCTATCCCTTCACTCCCTGGTTTGGGTGTCCATTCTACTAGCTCAGCCCCAGAACCTTTTTTGGACTACTATAATCCTTTTCTGGGTTACTCATCCAAACATATGTTGATTCACAGCATGAAAAACTTCTGCCAGGGCCCAGGCACCAAGGAACTTATTTTATTTATATCTTAATGTGCTTCTGTCTCCTTGAACCCCAGTCGGCCTCAGCAGATGGCTGCTCACACTGAGCCAGGTTCAGCTGGAGGTTTCTTCCTGTTCAAAATGAGTTTTCCTCTCCACTGTCGCGACAAGCATGCTTGCTGTGAGGGATTGCAGAAAGTCAATGAGTAATCACCTTGTTTTAGAGATAAATATTTTGAAGAACATGATTCTTACCTGTGGCTGCTCAGTGGAGCACTGGGTAGCACTGCTGCCTTGCAGCAAGAAGGTTGTGGGTTTGATTCTCGCCCCAGGGTCTCTCTGCATGGGGTTTGCATGTTCTCCATGGGTACTCTGGCCTCGTCCCACATTCCAAAAGCATGTCTGTTGGGTATATTGGCTTCGCAAAATTCTCCTTAGGTGTGAGTGTGTTTGTCTCTGTGTTGCCCTGGGATGGACTGGCAACCTTTCCAAGCTGTGCCCCGTAGACAGCTGGAGATAGGCACCAGCACCCCTCACAACCCCATTTGGGATAAAGTGTGTCAGAACATTGTTACCTGTATAAATAAACTGAGTATTTTCTAATTACAGCTTTTCTCTGTTTGAGTTTCTCCAGGTTTAAATGTTGGACAAGACAGAAGCATAATGCAATCCAAAAAAAGCTATTTTTACACCAAGTTTAAAAATCTTTTTCTAACTTTCTAAGTCCTTTAACATAAATGGCTCCTGACCCCTTTTTACTGAGATGTTTAAATACTATTCGCTGTTTACTTGATTGTCTCTATTTTTTTACCTTTTATGTAATACACAAAATAAAGGTTTTATATTAAAGTTTTGGAGGAGATGAAGACCTAAGGTCTGCAGGCTTAATACTCCGCCCTCAGGAGGGGGAACCCTAATCCTAACGTAGGTGGATAAAAACCTAAACCTAAACCTAAAGTCAGTGGTTTTAGAATAAACTCATCAAATGTGAATTTATGGTACTGACTGCAAAAATGTCTGTGCCTTGCTCCCGTAAGATGGACCAATAAGAAGGACAATTCAATTTAATTCCTTTCAGCTTATTCATATTGCGCTAATTCACGACACATATCATCTCAAGGCACTTTACAGTTCACCTGATCATAAAGTGAGATTGATTCAAAGTTTTCTGTGTAAGGAAAACCAGTTGATTGCATCGGCTCATTAACTCAAAGGTAATCCCTCACACACAGCATGTTTGAAGCGACAGTGGGGAGGAAAACCTCCCTTTTAACAGGACGAAACCTCCAGCAGAACCAAGCTCTGTGTGAGCGGCCATCTGCTGAGGCTGACTGGGAGACAGTAGCAGACATGGAAATAGAAGCAGAGATACAAACAGAAACTGTAAAAGGCGGCCCCGTCCAGGAAACACACAGCTAGGCAGACGAGCTTCAAGCCAGCTCCCATGTCAGAGGATGAAAGAGAGCACGTCCAGTTAGTCAGTCAGAGAAACAGGCCGATCTCCAACATCTATAAAACAAAGGTGTTGATGGCAGCAGCACAGCTGATATTTCTCCAGGATGGAGTCACAGCCAATCAGGAACAGACCTGATGAAGCTACTATGAGAAAAAGCAGAGAGAGCAGAATGTTAGAGATTAAACTAATAAATACTGCAGAGTGGGAGAATAGAGATAGAATGAAGCAAAATGATGAAAAAATGTCCTCCAGCAGTCTAAACCTATAGCAGCATAACTATAGAGATAGATCAGGATAACAGGACCCATTCTAACTATAAGCTTTATCAAAAAGGAAAGTTTTAAGCCTAGCCTTAAAAGTAGACAGGGTGTCTGCCTCACAGACTAAAACTGTCAAAAAATGTATTATAATTTCAAATACTTCTATGTCTAAACAAACAGTAATCAGTGTTGTTGTTACTTTCAGAGACATTTGCTTTGTAAATTGTGCCACCGTTACAAGTTTTTCAAAACAGCCACAGTTGAACTGAATTGATCCTAAAGCACAGCTGTTTATCTTACTGTTACTCTTCATGATATTCATTTGAACTCTGATCAGTTACTGTACAGTTATTAGACTATTTATATGAACTGAGTGCTATAGTAAAATGAAAGTAATGAATCCTCCCTCCTGTGTCTGATCAAATATTATTTCAACGGCGTGTTTATTCCAGTAACTTCTGATAGAACTATGAGTCAAGAAAAAAAAAAAAAAGAGAGATAATGGTGGGAAACTATGCAAGAGGCTTTTATAAGGAACAACTTGCAAGTCGATTAACCATCTAAGGAGGAGCACTGCTGGAAGGATTAGTGGGAGGAGGAGCAGCAGCAGCTCTGATTTCTCCTTCCACTCCAAAGGTTTAATGTAACTGAAAGCACAAAGCTGAACACATTCCAGTTTTTTGAAAGGGCGGGCTCAGCGCAGACACAAAACCGAGCCCAAAGTTGGGTAAAACCTGATGTGATGTGGTTGCAGCTGCCTCAACCTGCAGCTCTTCTTTTGAAAGCTGCAGCTGTTTATCTCTGTTTACCCTCATGTCATGTGACTGTGTTTAGGTGAAGCCACTGATAAGGCAGCAAAACTGCTTGACTGCCTTGCATCTCTGATGGAACTTAAAAGCTTGCGTGGAGCCTAATGATGGGCTTTTAACAGGAAGTTCTGTGTTACTAAAGGATGGAAGTGCTTTTATCCTCTTGTCAGCTGGAGATGTATAGATAAGTTTTACAGTATAGATGCATGGACTTCCCCACTGAGCTTTTACTGTAACCTCCCTGTGGTCATAAATGACTTAGCAGCAAGTTAGCAATTTACACTGAACCATCACTTAACACAATAGTGCTAATAAAACCTTACTTTTATCAAATTAGACATTTATATCACTAAACAAAAGATTACTGAAGTCAACAATAAAAGGAAAACTGCTCAGAACAGAAAGATTTATATTGCTATCAACAGATTAGACTTTGACTGAGACTTAGACTGAGAAAAAAAATGTCATAACAAATAGGATCAACGTTACATCAAAGAGGAGTCAGAAGGATATGAAAAATACACACACAGCAGAAACAAATACAATAAAAACAGCTATATTCTGGCACATATCTGATAGCTTTGGGTGGAATTTTTATTCAATTTAGTTTAATTATATAGCGCCAATTCCCAACACATGTCATCTGAAGTCACTAGCATCAGCACAGACCTCACAGACCATCTGTAAGTTTTAGATACTAGTAAAGATTATCAGTAATCCAGGCCATAGTCATGCCGAAAAAAGTTAAAAACAAACCAGTGGACTATGATTCCAAGTTTGAAGACGTTTCGCTTCCCATCCAGGAAGCTTTCTCAATTCAAAATGTCTGGATTAGCATTGAGTTTCAGGCTCATAGGGTGGCCCATACAAAAGCCTTGTTATGGCTTAGAAAACATCTAAATTGAAAAGAAAAAACATGTCCACCCCTTAGTAGTGGGGAGTCGTTGAGGTCGTTGTTGGCCTTCAAAACCTGAAACTGGTCCATGCCTCTGAAAAGGGAGTCATTGGGGGAATTGTTGGCCTGGCTGAACAGACGAGATATTTTGGTCCCCTGTAAGGAGGTGGGGGTTGTGATGATAGTGGGAAGGAATCAACTCAATTGCTGCATTGTTGGTTTTTGAAAGCTGAAATCGGAGCCAACCCCCTCTGTTTAAAGTTTTCTTTTTTTTTTCTTTAACATAGATGGCTTCCTTCACACCCCTTTCAAACCACCTGTCTTCTTTGTCCAAAATGTGAACATGCTGGTTTTCAAAAGAATGTCCTTTGTCCATAAGGTGTAAATGTACCACAGTGTCTTGTACCGGAGCGGCCGCTCTTCTGTGTTGGGCCATGCGTCTGTGGAGAGGTTGTTTGGTTTCTCCAATATAAAGATCAGAGCATTCCTCACTGCATTGAGCTGCATACACCACTCCACTCATATTTGGTCTGGGGGTTTTGGCTCTAGGATGCACTAGTCTCTGTTTAAGGGTCTTGTTTGGTTTGAAATGTACTGGGATTTTGTGTTTGGAGAAAATCCTCTTGAATTTTTCTGAAACTCCAACAACATATTAGCCTCGTGAGACCATCCTGATCTCGCGAGCTTTCAAGATTTCACTCGCTAATCAGTCTGGAGACTCTCCGTTGAAGAAAATTTGGAGCCGTTCACCAAATGAACGTCCAATCAGTGTTGGCTTTGAGGCGGGTTGAGGTGTGACGCAACGAGAAGCGCGACAGTTCAGTCTAAAGAGCATGGCGGCTTCAGCTAATGAAACTAGTGTTAGCGTGGCTATCGAACAATTTTTATCTGAATTACAGAGTATTTCTTCACTGAAAGAAGAGCAAAACACTGCTCTGGAGGCTTTTCTCAGAGGAAAAGATGTTTTTGCTCTTCTCCCGACTGGTTTCGGCAAGAGTTTGATCTATCAATTGGCTCCTCTTCGTCGTCATATGCTTCGTTGATCTGATTGGTTTATTTGGCCCGTCTATCACCAACATAGGCCAATCAGCTAACCAGTATTTTCGCCCCTTCCCAAAATTACTTCTACGGAAGGTTTCCAGATGGATATGCGGAGCAAATCTATCTGGCGAAGTCAAGTTAACAACATATGGGATGGCAATGTTTTTGCGTTTAATCTCCTCACTAGTATTTTCTGCTGGGTGTCTTTTGGATTTCCTTGCTGATTTTACAAACGCCCACTTTGGGTATCCACAGGTTTTGAGAGCATCTTTGTGGTGTTTCTCTTCTTTGTGCTTTCCTTCTGTTTTAGTAGGGACATGCTCATCCTGGAGTTATAAGGTTCTGATGATAGAAAGTTTGTGTTCCAATGGGTGGCATAAGTCAAAAAGTAGATATTGCTCTGTATGAGTGGATTTTCTATACATCTCAATGTTGAGGTTCCTTTGTCCTTCAGTTTTAAATGTAAAGAAACAAAGAGCAAAAGAGATGTTATGAACATCTTTCCTGAAGAAATTAGTTTTAAATTGTCTGTTTTTTAGCTCTCAAGCAGACACCAAGTCCTGAGTCAAAACAAAGGGGTATAGTCTACTGTAGAACTTTTTATCATAATCCCTCACCATGAAAAAAAGTATTTTAATTCCTTACTTGAGTAATCCCATGGTCAGAATCTGAATCAGCTGTATTGACCCCAGCTTTGTCTACAAACAGGTAATTCAACTACATTTTAAGTGCCCACAGCATGCTTATATTAAATCAATATATATGTATAAACTTTAAAAGAATAGAAGGTTAAAGTTTGTTGCAGAAACAACTAATGGCAGATGTGAAGCCAATAAGACCGAATGCTAGGACTAGATTTAAAGGTGCTTTAATAAAGTGTTACTTTTGGTTTAAAATGCAGTGGGGATCACAGATCTGTACTTCCTCTAATACAAGAAGTGACTTTTTTATTTGTGGATTGGTGGTTTCACTAACTCTGCAAATCACTAGCGGATAAATTAGATTTTGCTAAATTAGGTTCTGCTAACATAAAGCCTGCCAATGGAAGCTCCTGTACATTGAGGGCCTGTTTGTACATGTTGCCATTAGCCAGGGTAGCCATGCATGCTCACTGTGGGGGGAGATGTTTTTCTGTAAAAGGAGCAAGAGCAGACCTGTTTCTCAACAACATGCTACCTTCTGCACATTAATTGGGCTTCTCTTTTTTTGTTAGCCTGATTACAATACTGAAAAATAGCAGGCTGATCTGTTTGCTTAAGTAATCTACTCCCAGATTTCCTCCTGAATGAGCATGCAGTGAAAGTAAACAATTACTTGCATTGTGTTCTAAACTTTGCAGCAATCCCTCACACCACACAGGCATATACGGGCAGTGGAGAGAGAAAACTCCTTCATGGCAAAACACATCCACCAGAACCAGACTAAAGGGCTGGTTATCCTCCCGCAGCAGTGTGTCGCAGTGAGCTTGTCGCAGATATTTTTCGACTTATGCCCAATATTGAAGCGTGGTCTGCTGTATGTTATTCCATGCAACAACGCAAAAGGGACAATCAGGAACTAGCTGGGGGTCTAGATACGGCTGAGGCGGTGAGGAAGTGGGGGCAAGTTTGTGTGACAACAGAGGGACATGAGAGCCAAAAAGAGCAGGGATCCAGGTGGAAAAAGGGTCCTAGCGTTCTCGCGCACTTCGCTCTCCTAGCTGGTCCATCTTCAGGACTCGTTTTCTGCAATGGCGGTCATACAAACAAAACAAACCACTTAGGTACCAAACAGGAAATACTCATTGTGTAGAGCGGATGTAGATTAACCAATCAGAGGCCTCCTGTCTGTGGTCACCTACAGTTTTGGAGAGGTGCCGCAGAGGAAGGGGCGGGGGCACATTTGCATTCACTGCGACACACATGCTGGTTTCTGAGTATCAGCCTTTAGAGCAGGGGTGTCAAACTGGTTCCAGAAAGGGCCCTGTGGCTGCAGGTTTTCTTTCCAACCAAACAATAGCACACCAGACTCCAGTCATCTCATCAAGGGAGTCCAATCTAAACATGATGACTTGATGAGATGAATGGAGTCTGGTGTGCTATTGTTTGGTTGGAAAGAAAACCTGCAGCCACACGGTCCTTTCTGGAACCAGTTTAACACCTGAGGTTTAGAGTGAACAGCTTTCTGCAACAACTGACTTCAAGTGTAAGGAGACAGAGATAGAGAAGGAACATAGAAGCACTAAAGGGAGAGTATATCTCATGTTAGCAAACTAATGTTAGCCTAGCTTTATAGTCATATCTTTTGGTCCGGTATCGTCCAGTGAGAAACAGTTAAGTAAATAAACTGTGATCAATTTTAGGTCAAGAGGATGAATGAGAACACATACATGAAAATAAATGTTAAAATCGTTTACTTTGCAGGGATTTGTGGACTGTTAGAGTGATGACAACTGTTCAAGTATGACATTACCAGGCTGGTTTTAAAGTATCAGGTAGCCACCCTGTCAGCTTTTAAAGTTAAGTTTAAAACTTTCCTTTTTTCAAAAAGTTTTTAGTTAGAGTTGCAGTGGTTTTCCTGAGCTATATCTATAGTTATACTGCTATTGGCTTAGACTGCTGGAGGACATAGGGACCTCTTTTCATCATTCTGCTTCATTCTATCTCTATTCTGCCATCCTGCAATATCTGTTGCTTCAAATTATAATTGTATGCACTCTCCGCTTTATTTGTCATTGTAGCTTCATCTGGTCTGTTTCTGTGTGTGCCTTTTATTTTCCAAGAGCTCTGACCCACTGGCAGATACACTTGGGAGACAGATAAAGATTTACATTGTTTGTTGAATATGATCAGTGCAAGTGAACTTGGTTTGGAATGGGCTGCAACACAACTTAGGAGAAGCAGATGGTTTGGTATTGCAATCAGAATCTTGAGATGAGGAGATTGAGTGGACTTACAAGATGGAGAAGAACGAGAGGAGATTCACTGGAGAACTGATTCTAATCCAGGATCTAGACAGCTGAAATTATTTAAGAGGAAGAGGATATTTTACAGCGATCTGGTTGATTCAAAGGTTTAGCTGTGACATCATTCTGAAGAAAAAGTATTAGCTGCGTTGCTGCCATTAACACTTTTGTTAATAGATGTTAGAATCGGGCCTATTTTAAATGTTTAGTCCAGTTTATGTCCTAGACATAGCTATGGGCTCAGCTTTTAATGGGACTAATTAGATGTTCTCTCGTTAATCCATCTACATTTAAACTGACTCAGAGCTCGCCTGATTAACAGTTTCTTTTCTAGACAGGTCCACCTGCGGAGCTAGTTTAGCATTACCTTTTGTATGTCCAATTTGTTTTGTATGTTTCTCTCTCCTGCTGCTTCACTGTTGATGGATGCACTCTTAGTTTGCGGGATTGCTGAAAAATGCAGGCGAATATTGTTGCCGTGAGCTCATCCATGAAGAGTGTTTTCTACAGTCAATGACATGATGCCATCCACTGGTTTTCCTTGATAGAAACTTTTTACTATTCTGACTGTATGATCTGTTGTCCAGGGGGGCATTTACCATTAGGCAATACTTGGCAGTTGCCATGGCCCCAAGTACCCGGGGGGCCCATAAAACTCTGTTTACATATATGGTTAATACAACTATTCCTTATTTGTGCATTATGAAAAATGAATAAATAATAAAATCCTTTTGCTAAAATACCCTCAGAACGCTTATAATAAGTGTGTCTCATTCCCCCCCCCCTCCAATGTCCACCATATTGGATCAGTCCATTGGCTGCACATGTTAAGAAAGGTCCAAACAGACAGCAGCAAACCATTTAAAAAACAAACGGTGCAAAGAGCAGTGCTGCCAACTTAGTGCTTTTGCTGCAATATTTAGCGACTTTTCAGACCCCTCTGGTACTTTTATTTCAAAAAGCTCCTAGCTCCAAATCCAGCAACTTTTTTCTGCTACTGGAGACTTTGGCCACAACATATTAAAGCAGTGAACTCTGCTCTCCAGAGCAAGTAGTTTGATAACCCCGCCTCCTGCTCTCCTCTATCTTGTCTGCTGTCATGATTCATGCAGCTATTATTTCATCCAAATGAAAAATGGAGAACAGAGAAGCAGATCATGGCTTGTCTACAGTGAAAAGAAGGACTGGGTTATTTACTTTGGCCGCCCCCTTTTTGGAAACACGGGAAGGAGCAATCAGCTAAGTGAGCTTAGTGCTTGGAAAAAATCTTTCATTCCTTTTGAGACAGCATGAAAAGTCACCTGAGTACAAAACAGAGAGGAAAACAACAAGAAAAGAGACAAGAAGAGAGGGACAAAATGTTACAGAAAAATTTCTATATGTGTATAATGGGTCTGTTTTATGTGTTGTTTTCTCAATTCAGAAGGCCACCTGCCTGTCTTTGCCTAGGGCCCAAAATTGCCTAAATCCGCCCATGTTGATGTTTGTGTAAACGCTATTTAAAGGGGGATAACCTGGTATTTTACTTCTGAAATTGTCCTCAAATTCATGATTTCTTTTAGCCAAGAAAAATAAAGTTAATTCTAAACACGTTTCGTGCCCCATTTTTTTCACACTAGGGTAACAAACAACAATCTGACTGTGTGTGTACTATTTCATGTGGTTGCACATTAGCGCTTAGCCATGGTTTGTTTACATTTGTCTGTTTTTACTTTTTCTTTATTCTGTTAAAAGTCTGTCAATGAACAGATGTTGCAAATAATCCATGCCTATAAGTGTTAATATCGGATTATTTTATGATCTATGTTTGTTGAATCTGTCACTAACAACAAAAAAAATGAATGAAAATGTTTCAATTTCCTAATTTATTATTGGGACAAAAAAAAAATTAACCCCAAGCAATATTGAATTAGGTATTGTTTTAAAGGTAATTTTTTGATATGTTAATTTGTAACTGCAACAGTTACCTTCTAATTTAGAGAACAATTTACATATGAAGTAACAGCACAGCTTGGGAAAGCCTCGCCTCCTGCATTGAAATGTGCAGGTGTGAAATATTATAATAGTCTTAAAGGCTGCAAATAGCAAATAGATCTGATCCTGACTCATTCTGAGCTCAAATGAGATATTAAATAAGGAAGAGTTCATTTGGTTTAATGGATACTCTGCATTACAAATCAATGTTAATCTACAGCTCAGCCTCTAGCCTCTAAGCGGTGCAGTGTATATAAAAAAAGCTTCACATTTCACAGTGAGTTTGTATGATTGCTCACTGTTTAAAGTAGAAACTGCAGCCTTCTAATCATTTACCAACTGGTTAATAACTGACTAATAACTAATGGCCTTAAGAGAGAGAAGCACAACCTATGCTGTGGAAAACATAAAAGCATAAAGGTGTTGGATTTCTGATCACTTGTTAAGCTTTTTAAATCATATTTTAATGTTTCTGAAACAGATCAAACTAAAAAATAGAAACAAAATCCATAAAAAAATTAAATGAGGTTGAGTTGTTTGGTAAGATCTGGGGGGGGGGGGTTACACCCTGCGTCTGTGTTCAGGTTTATTTTTTTACCACCTGGAATGAAAAGTGAACATAACCCATTTCTGCTTCTCCCAGACTGATGTCTGCTTGGTTACTCATTGAAAGGGAGAATTGGCCAAAGCTTCCAGTAAATAATCTCCAGCTGCATGGTAAGAAGTAAACACTGCATGTCAACAAATAGCACCAGAGGAGATTTGATTCAAAACCTTATCTAAAGATAATTCAGGGTTCAATAAATTCTTAAGGATCCATGTTTCATCGATTTAAAGGAGAAGTCCGGTCAGCAAGGCATGACCAATGTATCATTAATACCTAAAACTAATATGTTTGCAGTGATTTCATGAATTTTGTGTTAATCAGTGAAAAAATAAAAAATTTTTGTCGTGATCACTCAGTCTGGGAGTGGCCATTTTTGCCCAAATATAGTAACACCTCACTCCTGACATCCTCCGGCAGTGACATCACGGTGCGGTAAGCCTAGCGCCGTTCTCCCCGCTTTACAAGCAAAATCAATGGGAACTACTAGACACATCTGCAATCAACAACAATTATTGAAGATTTCAGGAGGACTTCACCATTGAAATTCACCAGAGCTATAGTGAAACTGACAATGCCCACATGCATGGCAGCTGGATGTTAGAATACTGTGATGATCCTGGCACTGGAGCTGACTCTGGTTCAGTCTCCACCGCCATTGCAATCATCTCTACTGGTTTCACCTGTCTCCATCTGCATATAAGCTCCGTCCTCATGAGTCTCCAGTGCCAGATCGTTTCAAGCCAATTCCGGTGAGAACCTTCCAGCCTTGTTTTTGAAAACCTGCCTGCCTGCCTGTTTTTGATCCTATTCTGTCCTCTGATTTTTGAGCCTGCCTGTCCCCTTCTTGGATTTGTCCGCCTGCCTGAGACCAGCTCCGTCTGTCTCTGGATTCCGGAATGATTACCCGTGCCTAAGACCCAAGTCTGTCTGAAAGTTAATGAGCCTGTCTGCCCCCTGTTCGTCCTGTGATACTGGAGCTCATATCTGGATCAGAAACTGAACAAACCCGCTGAAACCCCCTCTGCTTATCAGATCGATGTCTGAATCTACAACTGGACATACTACCTGTTCCTGTCTGGTCCTCAGAGCCCGAACCTCCTGTGAAATCAGGTCATATCAGTCAGCACGCAGAAGCTGAACGTCCGAGAGTCGGCGTCCCAATCACCAGTTTTCGCCCAATCACCAGTTTTCTCAATAAACTTCTTAAATTGTCACTGACCTGTTGTGGTGAATCTTGGGTCGCATCCGGTTCATTACAAATACATCGGGTAAAAGTGAAAAAAAAAGAATTATTTCACCTTTCCGATTCCTGATCCTCCACGGACGGGTTCGTCGTTGGATTACCAACTTCAAGAGGGAGGATTTGCCATCGAACTTCTGGACAGAGAAAAAAACACGTAATATGTAGCCAACATTTGAAAGAAGAATGTTTTCAAGATGACTTGGATAATAGTGCTTTGTGACAAACACCAGATACAGCACTGGGACTTGATCAACAGCCGATACCACACCGTGACGTCACAAACCAGTAGGTGGCAGTAGTGTTCTTTGACAAACATGGATGCCTCCAGTAAAACACATTCAAATGAAAATTACTCTTAATTAAAAACACTTATCTTTTATTGAACAGTATGTTATAATTTCATATTTAAAGTACTTTCAGAAGTTTGAATTCTGAATATGACAGACAGTTTAACAACATTTATGATTATACCAGTTCAACTTTTTCACAACACACTTTATATAACTACATCACAATCAGCGTTTTAGTTCCGTCTTTCACTTCTTTAAATACAGGCCTTCTGTTTTAATACATTCTCATGAAGGACATCGTTCCCACACACCCCCCTCCTCTCTTCCTCCACCACCGCCCAGCTGCCTCCTCTGCTAATAAACCAAAAGAAAGCCTGGGAAGCAGTTGAACATTCTAGGGGAATAGTTAAAGGACAACATGGCTTCTAGAGGGAAAACAAAAAACAGAAGGGGAGGGAGGTACAAGAAGAATATGATGATGAGCATGAAAGTGCCATTATCAGAATTTACACTACACTAGAGCTTGAAAGAGTATCTTTAGCAGCTCAAACAAGGTGCAAGGTCAATGCAAAAAGGGATCAGCTGGAATAGGAGGATGATATTTGTTGAGAAGCTTTGGCTCACTCTTGTTAGAGTTCAAGTCTCTGTTTAAAACACACAGGACCAATCACAGTGGAGGAGGCGGGCCCATAAGGCAGCAGCCCTTTTCTGTGACCATAACAGTCAACAATGCTGCTGAAACTGAGCTTTGTTTGAGGAAATGATGCTTTTGTAATGTCCCAAATAAGCTGGATAGAGCTTTACAGCTTGCAGCTTAGTATTAGTGTGTATCCATAAAGACCTGGAAACAAACTCCTGTGGTATGTATGCGTGGGCATGCTCATGTATACAGGAATTTCAATGCTTTTTCAGAAGCAGACCTCACAGACCCGGGATTCCTAGGCTTGCCCCGGCGGCTACCAGGAATGAGACTGAAGTACCCAATCCCACAGTTAGCATCAGACTCTCTGGGCAGCGCCTGGAGCATCTCATTGGCAGCCTACTGGCTGGAACCTATTTCATCCTCTGGGCACGGACTGAACTATAAGACCAGAGGTTCCTGCCTTGGACGCCAACCATAATCACTGCAATGATTTAGTTAAATCTGTCTTTTCTCCTCAAATACTGGGTCCTTTTGTTCTGTTATCCATAATGAAGCAACAATATTTAAAGACACCTGTTAGGGCAGTGGGAAATGAATCTTTAAAAAGCAAACTGTGGTTCTATGATCTTTTGGAATTATTATCAGAATTTATTCAGAATTTGAAAATCTTTTTTTTAAAGCTAAAGTATGTATTAATTACAGGGATATAATAACAGAATTGTACTTGTACAATTCTGTTGTACATATTATACATGCTTACGCTATTTGATATCATCGATAAACTGGAAGTCTCAATCTTTATGTCTGCCTTGCCTTAGAAATTGCAAGTTACGCTTTAATGAAGGCAGACACCTTTGCGCTACGGCAGCTCACGGTTGACTTATATATATATATTTTTTTACAATCTTGGTATAATTACTGCTTAGTGGGTCACTCTGTCAGCTATAGGCATGTGTTACAGTCTCTTTACTCCAATTAATGATAAATCATTTACTAAATTAGTTGAAAATTATTTAAACAATTAATTAATCGCCGTTAATCAGATTTTTTCAGCCCTAAGCTGTTTTTTTTTATTAAGATGTAGAGTTCATAATTAAGAAAATATTCATAGTTAAAAAGATATTCATTATTAAAAGTTCATAAATAAGGTTGGTTTAAGGTTGGTTTAACCTGTTTAATGTTGGGTTTTCTTTCTTAACATAGATGTTTTCCTTCACACCTCTCTCAAACCACAACAGCGCTTTCAGAGTTGCTGGCTATTCGAATTCATTGGATGCGTCGGGCATACACGGCACTATTTTTTGGCTTTTTACGCCGTCGTGTGAGATTTTTGGGATGATTCAAGACAATTTTCAGCCTGTCGTCATATATCGTTGCCTTTTCGTTTTAGGATTTTTACTCTAGTGAGCTTCATATTCCTCTTCTACTCATTTGGCTTCCGGATAGACGAGTCTGACTAGCTCCATCTCACTGCGGAGCTGAGTCCCACGTGGTTTTTAGGCATACAGTGTGAGCAGGTAGATTGCATCAGAGCGTCGGGTCGCACAGTGTGAGAACAAACATCGTGAGCTGTGAACTTTTAAACCCTACGGTTTAGTCGTACATTGTGAGCTGTAGTTGCGTGCAACGACTGAAAATATCTCACAGTGTATGCCCGGCTTTTAAGTTCCAGTCCAGGGCTGAACCAGAAAGGACGACCCAGTTCTGCAGGGGCTCTTATAAAATGGAGTGATCAACAGAGTTGAATGCTACACTAAGGTCCAAGAATTGATGTATCAAATAAAACAATTGGAAAACTTCAATACAACCATGTTTGGGTGGGGTTTTAGGTATATTCAAGCTAAAGTCAGGCTTTAATGTTATACTTATTTGATGCACATTGATAAATTGCTTTTTTATTTTAGGTTTGTAAGTACTTTAATTTAGAAAAGGTACCTTTGTGTAACTTTAAAACAACCTCAGCATAGATGTTGAGATTGCACAGAAAGAGACAAAAAAGGAAGTGAATCACTCAACCTTTAAACTCAAGAAGCTGAAAACTGTAATCTGACACTGCTGTCTTCCTCCCACTCTTCCAACTCATTCCATTGCTCTTCTTGTCTTCTCCCCCTCCTGATGCATCCTTCTTAATCAGTCTAAGTGGCAATGACTTTAGATTGACTGGTCGTTTCTTCCCTCCCCCACATCCTTCTTTCTGTGGGTGAGAAGCGGGAGTGTTTGGTGGAAGATGGCCGACTTGATTGCTCTCTGAAAAGTCCTCTGTTTCTCACTCAAATGTTGTAGCGGGTGTATTTATAGACATATTAGCACAGCAATAATACTTGTATTATTCCCACCAGCATTCTATAACTGGACTCTATATAAACAGTGAATAGCCCTACTTAAAAAAAATTCTAATGACACTATTTTTCAATCCCTCCTTTTAAGACATCATCAGTTTCTGCTGTTGAAGGAGCTAATGATTAAAAGGGAAGTTAATGCAGTTGGATCAGTAGTGTGATTTTGTTTTTACACAAGCACTACTGGTCCTAATATGCTTTTGTTTATTGATTAATTCCTAGAATAAGAATAAAATGTGCATTTATTAAGGAGGAATAGAAAATGTTTTCTAGAATAAAAACACTACTTGATTGTGACTGAGTGCAGTGACATTTACTTTTGTGTGCTCGTCTCACAATGGGACAGCTCAAATTACAACTGTGTATGCACCCAGAATGCACTAATATCCGCATTCCAGGGTGGGCTCCACTGAATATAGACTATGCAGGATCAACTTAGCTTGCTTTGGCTTAGGAAACCAAATACTAAAGAACGAAAAAATAAAACACAGATCCAAGAATTTAGGTAGAAATTAGATTTATGACAATACATATAGGCTGGCTAGCTCAATTGTTAAGTCCTGAGGCAAGACCCTTCACGCTAATGCCTGCTTTGGGGAGTGGTGGCCTAGTAGTTAGGGCATAGAACTTGGAATCCTGAGGCATCTGTAGTTCTGAACAAGGCTGTCTATCTTCTACAGCAGGGGTTGCTAAACATTTCAGACTAGGCAGCCCAAAAATAACAATGCAACATACTGGGTACACTGAAAAAACAATGCAAAGTAATGGGTATCGCAAAATAAAAATGCAACAGACTGGGTATCCCAAAATATCAAAGCAACACACTGGGTATCCCAAAATAACAATGCAACAGACTGGGTATCCCAAAATATCAACGCAACACACTGGGTATCCCAAAATAACAATGCAACAGACTGGGTATCCCAAAATAACAATGCAACAGACTGGGTATCCCAAAATAACAATGCAACAGACTGGGTATCCCAAAATATCAATGCAACACACTGGGTATCCCAAAATAACAATGCAACAGACTGGGTATCCCAAAATAACAATGCAACAGACTGGGTATCCCGAAATATCAACGCAACACACTGGGTATCCCAAAATATCAACGCAACACACTGGGTATCCCAAAATAACAATGCAACAGACTGGGTATCCCAAAATAACAATGCAACAGACTGGGTATCCCAAAAATATCAATGCAACAGACTGGGTATCGCAAAATAAAAATGCAACAGACTGGGTATCCCAAAATATCAAAGCAACACACTGGGTATCCCAAAATATCAACGCAACACACTGGGTATCCCAAAATATCAACGCAACACACTGGGTATCCCAAAATAACAACGCAACAGACTGGGTATCCCAAAATAACAATGCAACAGACTGGGTATCCCAAAATAACAATGCAACAGACTGGGTATCCCAAAATAACAATGCAACACACTGGGTACTTCAAAATAACAATGCAACAGACTGGGTATCCCAAAATATCAACGCAACACACTGGGTATCCCAAAATATCAACGCAACACACTGGGTATCCCAAAATAACAATGCAACACACTGGGTATCCCAAAATAACAATGCAACACACTGGGTACTTCAAAATAACAATGCAACAGACTGGGTATCCCAAAATATCAACGCAACACACTGGGTATCCCAAAATATCAACGCAACACACTGGGTATCCCAAAATAACAATGCAACACACTGGGTATCCCAAAATAACAATGCAACAGACTGGGTATCCCAAAATATCAACGCAACACACTGGGTATCCCAAAATATCAACGCAACACACTGGGTATCCCAAAATAACAATGCAACAGACTGGGTATCCCAAAATAACAATGCAACAGACTGGGTATCCCAAAATAACAATGCAACACACTGGGTATCCCAAAATAACAATGCAACACACTGGGTATCCCAAAATAACAATGCAACAGACTGGGTATCCCAAAATAACAATGCAACAGACTGGGTATCCCAAAATAACAATGCAACAGACTGGGTATCCCAAAATAAAAATGCAACAGACTGGGTATCCCAAAATATCAACGCAACACACTGGGTATCCCAAAATAACAATGCAACAGACTGGGTATCCCAAAATAACAATGCAACACACTGGGTACTTCAAAATAACAATGCAACAGACTGGGTATCCCAAAATATCAACGCAACACACTGGGTATCCCAAAATATCAACGCAACACACTGGGTATCCCAAAATAACAATGCAACAGACTGGGTATCCCAAAATATCAACGCAACACACTGGGTATCCCAAAATAACAATGCAACAGACTGGGTATCCCAAAATATCAATGCAACACACTGGGTATCCCAAAATAACAATGCAACACACTGGGTACTTCAAAATAAAAATGCAACAGACTGGGTATCCCAAAATGTATAATTACTTCATCCTATATTTATTTATGCATATAAACGGACGTTATTATTTTTTTCATGTTTAAATACATATATTTTTAAGTCATTTTTAAGCACTTAGTTTATAGTTCTAAATGTATTTTTCATTATATGATTGGATATGATAAATGTTTAACTCCTGCCAGCCAATTAGCAACCCACTTGCCTGCCCTGTTCACCTGTTTACCAATAATGCTACTGCTAACCAAACCAAATATTTAACTAAATGGCTGATTAGACTTAGACTTTAGATTTAGGCAGACCTTATTGTCATTTTGTGCACTCTGAGTGTATACAAAAAGAAATTTCATTCAGCACCTTTGCTCAAACGTTTGAACGATGTTCCTCCTCATTTTTTTTTTTTTTGGGCTTAAATCTGAGAAATGTAACGCCAGAAGAAGCTTCTTGCCGGGCTCTGTCAAGGAGCTACTAGGATCCAACAACATCACAGCTCTGTCTAACGTGACTGTAACTTACTATTCAGTTGCGGCTGGTGGAGTTTTCTCCGGGGCAGGTTTAACTTCAGAAATAGACGTATACCAAAATCCAGTTAAATGTCTACTAAGTTATCACACCAGTATATTTACATGAATACCAACAAAAAAAAAATAACATTCTAGAATGTTCTGCATAGTGCTTTAAATCAGTCCTAGCTCTCTTTATCCATGCTGGGTCAGATCATGATGTTTGAAAGAGGAGGCAGGGAATGCAGAATAAAGCATTAGCCTCGCTGCATGCAGTTAGCCTAGCCTTGTAGTAAATAATTCTATAAACCTGTCTACCAGCCCCACTTTATAACAGACTGCTGTGATGTCAGTGCTGTGGCGGGAGGTGGTTTGCAAATAAAGCTGCTTTCAGCTCTGGGGGCAGGAGAGTCTATGGGCAAAGATTAATGCGCCCCAGGGCTTAAATAAGTCACCAATCTGACAACAAACAACACAGATTTACTTGTCAATAAAGATTAAATATTTGTTTTCCACATCTAAAAAAATATATGAATATATTTCAAAACATTTAACTTTCATGATTTAATTTTAATTTGCTTTTTAGTATGTCTTAATCAAGGTTACTGGGTGAGTGGGGCGGCGCCCTCGTGCCCTCTACTGCCCAGCCACCACTGGCACTATTCCTATTGGTGCATAATCTCTAAGTATTCCAAAGGTGTAAATGGTTTTGCATCGTCGTGTGTCTTTGTGTTGCTCTGTGATGAACTGGTGGTCCAGGACGTATGCCACCTTTCACCCAGAGACTGCTGGAGACAGTCATCAGCCCCTCCGCTGCCTGATGGATGAAGCAGGAGAAGATGATGGATGGATTTACTAATTGAATTATGCATTAAATAGATTATTTTATTATAAGATCTAATTATTTTATGAAATGTCACATTTATGTTATTTTATAAGATATTTTAGCTATTCTATTATCTGAGGAACCAAATCACCGTGTTTGTCAAAACCATCTTGCGACCCTCCACTTGCTTTCACACAGCCAGAGTGTCAGCCAGATTTTATTTAAAGGTATAGAGGACGATCTTTTATTTCTGGGTGGATTATCTAAATAAGTGGTCCTCCTAATTGTCAATCATTCTGGTGATATGTCTACATAATGCCGTCCTACATGCTCATCTCATTGAAGCTCACCTAAAACTGCAGTTCTTTGAAAATGGCCGAGGGTCGTAAGAGAATAAGTGTCTATGAAGTGCATGAGAAGAAAAGAAAGGCTTCAGAAGAGGCAGATATATCTCAGAATGCTTTGTGCAGAGAGCTCTCCTTGCAAAGCATTATGGGATTTGCTGTCACTACCCGACAGCAGCGAATACACCACACGGTGGAGGAGGAGTTACGGGTTCACTGGAGGAAAAAGTAGTGATCATCTATCCAAACGGTCAGTTAACTGAGTGCACAATAAAGTCCACTGTATAGTCGCCACTGAATGTGGACAAAGTAAGCTTGTATGAGTTATGAGAACAGCACATTTTAAACAGGGCGTGCACGTGGAGAAATGGGCTCGTGCATCCTCTCGTACACGCAATTTTTTAAAGTTGTGAGGGCGGGTCTTTTCTATTCAGTTAATTTTGTTTCTATGGCACCAAATCCCAGAACATGTCATCTTAAGGAACTTTAAAATTCACCAGATCATACAGTTAAAGAAAACCAGGTGATGCATCGACTCATTGATTCAAATGCAATCCCTCACACTAAGGATGCTTGTAGCGACAGTGGAGAGCAAAAATCCCTTTTAACAGGAAGAAACCTCCAGCAGAACCAGGCTCAGTGTGAGCGGCCATCTGCTGAGGCCGACTGGGGTTCAAGGAGACAGAAGCAAAAATACAAAAGGCAACTATAAAAGGCGGCCCTGTCCAGGAAACAGAAAGCCAGGCAGAAGAGCTCCGAGCCAGCTCCCATGTCAGAGGATGAAGAGAGCACATCCACTCAGTCACAGTCAGAGAAACAGAACTACACTGGAAAACAGGCCAAGCTCCAACATCTACAAACAAAGGTGTTTTAAAAAAAATCCTCCACAATACCTTTGAGTAAAGTAGCACTTTTATATAATATTTTTACTCAACTAAAAGTAAAAAAGTAGCCTTTAAAGAAGTTACTCAACTTCTAAACTGTCGATTTCCAGCCTGATTGTGCGTCGTGTAATACACAGGGGGTGACGAGGGGCGATCAGCCTCTCACTACCACCTCCCGATCAGGAATCGTGAGAATGAGAGAAAATGTTTGAAACATGTTTGAAATCCAGTTGGCCGTCGGGCCGCACAGTCAGAGAAGATACATTGTGAGCTGTGAACTTTTAAACCCTGCGGTTTCGTTGTACAGTTAGAGCTTCAGCTGCGTGCAACGATTGAAAATATTGCACAGTGTATGCCCGGCTTAATGATTTACTAACTACCCATAATCAAAACAACAGATTTAAAATTTGTTTGGGTTCAAAATCCATGTTGGTTAAATTACAGTAAACTGTTAACTGTATTGACACTCAACCTCTAGCAGATGAAAAATAGCTTTTAAATAAGTAGCCTTCAGTTAATTAGATAATACATGTCTCTCAATTGTGCATATTTTTTTAAAACAAGCTTGTTTTTGCTAGGTGAAGTTTTTCACAATTTATGTAACAGCCAGAACCTTTATTCAATTAAGACTAATGATATTTAACCATATTTTTACTCAAGTAAAAGTAAAAAGTATATCGCTGTAAAACTACATATTTTTTTTCAAAAAGTTACTCAATTAAATATAACAGAGTAAATGTAACTAGTTACTACCCACCTCTGACAGTGAGATTGAAAGTGTTTTGTATGCATGGTGGATAACAACAGGTACAAAATTATGAAAAAAGTGAATTCTGGAAATTCTACCCATGTCTGTCTATTCATCAATCACTTCTACTCATCCACAACTGTCCTGTGTTTTCAAAAGTCACACCAAAGATCCGTTGACCTTGCACCCACTACAAACTCCCTCCAGTTCATCCCGGGGAGCTTCAAGGCATTCCAAAGCCAAGAATGAGATATAATATTGGCAGTGATATCAGGATTTGACTCCAGGTCCCAGGCTTTGTTAGGGCTCCAAACATTTTTATTCCAAAATGCCAAAATAACCTTTTTTAACTCATAGAAAAAGTGACTGTATCACTGTCATACTGAAGGTGAGGGCAGCCTTATGTCTGATGAACTAATGCTACTTTTCATTTGTTCATGTAAGTTCAGTTTTCCTAGCCCATACTGGAACATTTTGACTGTAAGTCTGAAACTCACGTCTTAAAAGAAAAGTCCGCTCATATTCAGAATTCAAACTTCTGAAAGTACTTTAAATATCAAATTATCACATACTGCTCAATAAATGAAAAATTGTTTTTCATGTGAATGTGCTTCACTGGAGGCATCCATGTTTGTCAAAGAACACTACTGCCACCTACTGGTTTGTGATGTCACTGTGCGGTATTGGCTGTTGATCAAGTCCCAGCGCTGTATCTGGTGTTTGTCACAACGCGCTATTGACCAAGTCATCTTGAAAACATTCTTCTTCCAAATGTTGGCTACATATTACGTGTTTTTTCTCTGGCCAGAAGTTCGATGACAAATCCTCCCTCTTCAAGTTGGCAATCCAACGATGAACCCGTCCGTGGAGGATCAGGAATCAGAAAGGTGAAATAGCTAATTTTCTTTCACTTTTACCCGATGTATTCCAACATCCGACTGCCATGCACTTGGACATTGTCAATTTCACTAAAGTTCTGGTGATATTCAATGGTGAATGCAGATGTATCTGGTAGTTCCCATTGATTTTGCTTGTAAAGCAGGGAGAATGGCGCTAGGCTTACCGCACCGTGACGTCACTGCCGGAAGATGGCAGGAGTGAGGTGTAACTATATTTGGGCAAAAATGGCCACTCCCAGACTGAGTGATCATGAAGAAAATTATTATTTTAATTTTTTTACTGAATTCATTAAGTCACCGCAAACATATTAGTTTTAGGTATAGATAATGATCCATTGATTATTCCCTGCTGACCGGACTTCTCCTTTAAAAGTTGGGTGAACAGTAGTAACTACTGTATGAACAGTCATAGTTTGACTGTTTTTAGCAGTTCTTTCCTATTAATGGGAAACTCAGTCTAACCCAAACTAATCATCACTTTTGGTTAGGCGAGATGTTTCACTGTGGCTGTGACAGAAGGCTGACCTGTCCAGGGTGTACCCCGCCTCTGGCCCATAGACTGGCAGGGATGGACACTGGCCCACCGCGACTCTGACGGAATAAGTGGGAGAAGATGGATAGATGGATGATTGATGGATGGTTTTAACGTTGTTTATATGCACAAAGTCCATGTAAGATATTGTTTTTGTTCTTGTTGTAATAGTGGCTGTTGTGGCCACATACTGTACAAACAATCAGGAAAACAAGCTTCCACTAAAGGGAAACTGGAAAGCCATCGCCTAAATCCCAGTTTTCCAGTTTCTAGGGTAATAAAACACAACATATTAGCTCTGGTTTCCCTCTTAACATTTTTTCTAAACCATTAATGCCTGGTTAAGTGTCATTCTCATAATGCTTGTTATTCTCCAGACCTCTGCTCTCCAGCCTGGACCCACAGAGAATGGTTTTATCGTATATGGACCAGAAAGCCTTTTACCACTGCTGCACAAAAGCAATAAATTAAAGACATCTTCAGAACCTGCTGATCTGCACCTGGAAGGGAAAACTTCAGGAAAAAGCTCACGGTGGAGGACTTTATACAAGCCTCCAATTAAAAAACAAACTGGTGATCTCCAATGGAGGATTTCACAAGGTGCCGCCGCTCATTAATCGGGGCTTTTTAATTCTTTCTGCAGTGTGTCTGAAAAAGTGTTTCATGTTTTTATGGAATGCACAAGACTAAAGAAAATTTTTAGCTTTTTAATTTGTGTTCTTATTCTTTTTGGGAGAGTTTTTACTAACACTCTGTTTATAGGAGGAGTTAGACAGAATAGAATAAACAAGCCAAATGCCCGACTTTTAAATGTTTTAATCAGTGAAGCAAAGATGGCCGTTTATTGTCCCGTAGAGACAGACTGCAGGAGGGAGCTCACTGTGATGCTGTGTCTCTGTGGAAAAGGTTAAAGCCAGAATAAGGCTGGAGTTTCACTTCCACAGAGCCACACACAACATGGAGGGTTTTATTCAGCTGGGGTTTTAACAACATTGTCTGTACTATGTCAGATGATGGAGATTTACAATATAAGAAGCTCCTCATTTAATGATTTTTAACTGACGCTTGTTGTACGTCAGTAATTGTTTATATGTTTTGAATTGTGTAAATTAATTGTTGTTAAAAGTCCAAAAATCCTGCTCCACTTTAGCCCCACTCTTACTTATGGAGGTTCAGCATCACCAGAGAGCAGACATGGGCAATGTGGAGTCAACAAGTCATCTCCATGTCATGTATTTGTTCTACCCAGCCACTGAAGCAGGTGAGTCCAATCTTCACCGTGAATTAACCTGTGCAGATTGGACTCACCTGGTTAATTGGCTGGGTAGATTAAATACATGACATGGAGATGACTTGTTGACTCCACATTGCCCATGTCTGCCAGAGAGCTGTTTGACCACATTCAGCTAAAAATCTTTGCAAGGCCAAGAAGCACAACTCAAAGTCCTCTCCCAACAACAACAGCCATAACGGGCCAAATGGTCCTGAGCTAGCAACCACCTGCAAAAACCATGGCCCACAGAACTCCAATAGCAGTTCCCACATCTGCCCACAATACCAGAGAGACAGTCCGCCTCGCTTCATACATGACCACCGACTGCCTGTTAGCTTTCCATAAAACCCAGATTCTCTTTTGATAAAGCAGTTCTGCAAAAACAAGAGCAATTCTGATCTAACACCACCAACAGACTTGGTCAAACCACAGCAGACTCCTGAACACTCCAAACCAAGGTGTGAATGCAAGTGGTTTACATATATTCCAGGTGTTTAACAAAAGGGGCAGCATGTGGCTTTCCAGTTGGAGGGGGTTTAAGCCCTAGAATCCAGAAATACACCATACAGCTCAGTTTTAGCTGTTAAAGTTTAACTTAGAGGCAAGAGGATAGAGTTATAGTCTAGATGACATCAACCGAGAACAAGGAGTACCGAGACAAAGACCAAGACATTAAGAGACCAAGACCAAGATCTTATATATGTGCTAAATACGAATTCATGGGCTGCGTCCTCCAAAGGCAGATTATGTCATAGCGCTGCACCAAGGTCTGTTCGGATTAGATGACTCCTCATTTTGCGGCTGACAAATGCTACTTTCTTTTTGCCCGTTTTGAAGGATGCGGTCCGATGTATCCTATGTAGCCTTGGGTACCCCATGATTTATTGCGAGACCAAGCAAGCCGGCTGCCTCACACTCAGAGGAAAAAGGGAAATGGTGCCAAACAGTGGTGAATATTGGAACTGCAGTTTATAATAACACAAGTATATGAATAGTTTAATCTGAAATTAAGGAAAATAGTTGTTTTAATGGTTATTGAGTCAGATATGTGGCGGTAATTTTGATTTAAAGAAATGTTTTATCTGTTGCTCTGTAAATAAATGGGTTGGGCTTTAATTTAAACTCAGATTTCAATATCTCGGGAGGGTGGCGACTGTAAATCTCATATCTGAGATGACGATACTGCTGCTGAAGCTCCTCAGAAATGTTATCAGCACCCAGAACAACAGTGAGAAGTGATGGAGGGTTGTTGTCACTAGAAGATTGAAATAATTAATATAATGCCATTCTTATCCCAGGAATTTGGACGAATTATAAATAATATCCCAAAAACATTGATCAATTAGTTCAAGGTTGCCTCAGTAATATTCCAGTTCCTAAACTTAAAAATACATTTATTGAAGGAATCAATATAATAGACGAAAAATGTTAAAACAAACAAAAACAAAAATCCTATATCCTAATCCAATTAAAGTAAATTTCTTATTAAAACAATACTCCAGAAATGATATCCGTGTATGGAGAACCAAATATTTTAAATGGTCTATAACGCCTAAATATATAGAGATTCATTTCAAAACTTTAAATGACATTTATCCTTCCAACTAATTCATATGCTCCGCATCTAAATTCACCGAAGATAAATATGATCTTTTAATAAAAACGAGGAACTTGAAACTGGTTTTGTTGCCTTTCAAATCATCTGTAAAGACCCCAATCTTTATGTGTCTATATTTCTAAAGGTTTTGGTCACGCGCTTTAAGTCCAAACAGATTTAAAGGATTCACTTTGATTCGGTTCTCAGAAATAAGGTTGTGTTTTAGTTTCGTTAGAGTGTTTGACAGAGTGAGACACCGAGAGAGAGAGAAAATGGTGGTAATGAAAGAGGGGGAGTAAAAGGAAACGAGTCAAAAGTTGGACTGACTGAGGTTTGACTCCTGCTGCTGATGGAAGCCAACTACCTGCTCCCTGCTGCAATCACAGAAAAAATGATCGAAACTCCCGCTTTGCTCCCCCCTCAGGTGTGCTGCTTCATGACCATATGAGGAACCCGGAACAGGCGCACCTGTGAGCTGACGTCACGCTGAGTATCTGCTGCGGCTCACGAGCTGAGCGCGTTCAGAGACGGTCAGTCCACAGGCGGTAAAGCACAGAGGAGACGCCAAAGTGCGGATTAAACAGGAAGTTTTTCGTTTTACCACATTTAAGTTGAAAGAAGGATTTGATAAGAAGCTCCAGTGTCTAATGGGGACCGCTTGGTTTGCGGTTTGTGGCGTTTTAATCGTCGCCTTGCAGGTAAGACTCTCCTGATTCCTCCATAAATACTGCGCAGCTGCTTCACATTATTTAGGATTTAAATGTTCCTGGTTCTTTACTTGTAGTTCTGCTCTGTGAGGAGTTTAACTGACTGGTTCTTCTGGCTGTTGGATTATTGGTGGTTACTGGAATTGATTTATTATTGAAATGAAAGGTGACTAAAAAGCGCAAAAGAGCTGTGGGTAATAATCCTAGGTGCGGCTCAGGCCTCGCCCTGCTTCCCTTTGTGACGTTGGCTGCAGGTTAACTAGTTTTAACTCGCCACTTTTGGGTTTCTGTAACTTTAAAAAATTAATTCCCATTATTTCTTGTTTGTTCTGAGAAAGGAAGTCACCAGGAGTCATGTTCTCTATTTCAAGAGCTGAAATTTGGTCGCTTCATCGTCTTTAGAAACGTGAAAGATTAAAACATTAAATCTGGACATAGAGGTGGAAGTTTTTGAAGCTGCTCTGTCGAGTAAAGAAAATATGAACAAAGTTCAAACCAGTTTCTGGGGTAGAAATTGGTCGTTACATATCTAATATGGTTTCTTTTTTTTTTTCTTCTTTTTATCTTTAAGATTATTTTGAACGCAGACTATGTTTAACTCTTTATAGGGCAATCAGTAAAATCCTTAAAAAAAAATCCAAATTTCAAGCCAATAGTGTTGTTGTTATCCAGGATGAGAGCTTATTACTTTTTACATTCAAAAAACATGGATATTTTGATGGCAAAACCTAATGTCAATGCAATAACAATAAACGCCAACCGGCCTAAATATATTAAGAAAAATAATAAAAGTGCTTCTATAAGAAATTAATGAAAAACACTCTGAAAGTGAAAGAAACACATTTTATTTGGTCCAACATAAGCTTAGAGGCATTAATGCCGATACTGGCACTTACATATAATTAACTAGGCTTATTACCTTTTGAACTTTTTAATTACCTATTTTTCTTGACTTGTTAACTTTTTTTTCCAACTTAATTTCCAGTAGCTAATATATTATTCAAGGGCTCATCTAATTGGTCAAATGCCAAAATAAGATGTACAACCATGTAGCAGTATCTTTGCTGAATGGCTGGACATAGATCTTGTGGTTCTAGACCACCAGATCTAGAAAACCAAAGCGGTGCGTGTCATAGACGAGCCGCTTTGGTTTTCAAAGATATAAATATAAAAAATATAACCGCCGATGTCTGGGGGACAGTGATTCGCCTACATGTTATGAGTGCTGGCGTACCATAAAGAATAAATTATGAACAGTTTAGTTTGTGCCTTCAACTCGTTGCCCATAGGAAGACGTTACTTGGATATAACCTAACCGAATATGTTCAGAACGGCTCCAAATGACACAAAACTAATATAGGTGAGTAGAACATGATGTAATAATGTAAAAACAATGGCCCAATGTAAAAAAAAAAAAAAAAAAAAACGGCGTTTCCCTTTAAGTTAAAACGAAAATATTGTGGCCTACAAAGCCTCAGTGTTGCAGAAGCCATTGTTGGTGTCATAAGATTTCTGACACCAGTTTATTTATTTCCTTTTTGGCCTCTGATCTTGATGGGTTACAATTGTTTAACCAAAATGGAGAAAGAAAAATCTACTTAAAGCAATCAAATAGGAGTATTTTTTTTTTAAAGTATACCAAACAGAAGGCAAGGCTGTCGAAGCTGAAACATTCAGATTGAAGGGATACTTTTGGCTTCTGGGGTGTAATGCCATATTTAGCAGTTATTACTGTCTAACAAAATGGTTGTTGTTTGTTTCTGACCAACCCGCTAATCTCAATTTTATCAACCCAGAAAGTCCTTTTAGAACATCATCTTCACAGCGTTGTGCAAACTATGTTTCCTCCACCATTGGCGGTTTTTAAACTGACGTGAGTCACAGCTGATAAGATGCTTTGATACATTTGGCTCACATTACTGCGCAGCAACACAGAGGAAGCCAATGACCAAACAATGTTCTCTTGTGAAAGTCTAAAGGGTTAATATCTGCTCATTTGGTTCAGTTAAAATTAGGCTATAAACCTTCAGCCATCCTGAATAATTGTTCCCTTTCTCAGTCAGTTTACCTTATCTGCCCACTTTTAAGGTAAAGAAACCTTTATTCATGGATGCCATTAGCTATCATTTAAATTAGATGACTAGTCTGGGGCTGCAACTAATGTTTTTTTTTCTTTTCTCTATTATTTTCTCTTTAGGTTATTAGTATTTTTGTTATTTCATTTCTGTTCCCTTTCCCCCCTTTCTGTCCCTTAGTCTGTAATTTTTAAAAGTTGAGCATTTATTTGTGTTTGGGGTCCACCCCATCCTTTCTGAGTCTTTGTATTGCTGTTGCTCAATAAAGAAGTTATTTAAAACACAAAAAAAAACAAATGATTATTTCACAAATTAATTAATCTGATTATTTTATTTGATTGATAATTGGATAGCCAAAAAGTTCCTTAAAGAATTTTTTTATTTTTACTAAATTAAACCGGGTGAAACTAAAACTTTTTATCCTAAAGAAACATTTTTATATATATATATATATTTTTTTTTTTTTTTTTTTATTGTTTTTTTTATTTATTTTTATTTTTTTTTTACAATCTTGGTAAATTCCTGCTCTAAATGCATCGTTCTGTCAGCTAAAGGCATGTTTTACAGTCTCTATTCTCTGTTTAACGATTAATCGATTACTAAATTAGTTTGCGATTATTTCAGTTATCGATTAATCAGATTGTTTCAGCTCCAGACTAGTGTTTCTCATATTCTGCAGCCGTTAGAGCTCATTCTGACCACCTCTGGGACCTGCTCTGAAAAAAAACAACTTCTGAATCATCAGAAAAATATGAAAAGTTATTTCCTTTTTGCTGGTATTCAAATAAAGATACTAATGCCACATCGACCCCGTTTACTTTTTATCTCCCTTAATGACTAAAACAGTTCATCTTTTCTCTGCTGCCATCAAACTAAAGTGTGTCCATTCAACCATTGTGTCTCACTGTTGATTTTTGTAATAAAAGCACATCCGTTTTGTGACATATCCATGATTGCAGACCTGAAGGAAATGCTCATTGCTATCTTCCAGGTGGCGGCTGTGGAGGAGACGTCATGTGTGCCTGGATTTGAGTCCGAGCTGCTGATATTCAAAGTGACCAGAAAGCACCTGAGGCAAGGCACCAGACTGGGCAAAGGTATGAGCCATCCCAACTTTTTACAACCTCACTGATTTTACTTTTCTGTTTTGGTTTTCTTTCTTTTTGTCGCTTCATACTGACTAGGCAAGATGACCTGTTCTTGTCTCATCCTGAGTTCTGCAGCTCAGATAAGCTTCAGTCAGGTTTCTACTTGTCCCCAAGCCAGTTCTGCTGGATTTTTAAAAGGTGTTGCGCTCTAAACAAAGGCAGACAGAAAACAGGGTTGGGTTCTGCATTTATATGGGCTAGTTTAAGCTCGTTTAGCATAACATTTTTAGAAGCTAAACTTTTTTGTGTTTTTTTTTTTTTTCCTCTGCTGTGAAATAATTGAAGTAGCAAACTGCTAGATATTTTAATCTATTCAAATCACTGCTTCCGTATTTTAGTGTAGCTGAAAACGGAGAAATAAAATAGTTTTAAGCCTTTTTCCCCACCCCCACCCCCGGACAGTAAGAGATAGATAACATTACTTTCAAATGAATCATAAACTGAGTTCACTGTGAATAAACTCTGAACTTACAGGAAATGTTTTGTTGCTACACTGAAAAACTTAGTGCAACCGCTTTTGGCATTTACTTAATCATATTTAGTTACTTTAACACAATTGTTTTATTTCCTATCCTGGTAACATGAAAAAGTTGTGTTAAAGTAACTAAATATGATTAAGTAAATGCCAAAAACCGTTGCATTATTTCTCTCAGTGTAGTTTGGCTTTTTATTAAAAGGTAGAATGGTGCCTTGAAGGTTTAATGATTTACCTGCAGTGAGAACTTCCTGCATCCAGTTTTATCTCTTTAGACAAGAGCATTAAACTGATTAGCAGTCACTCATTAGCCCTACAGTCCTGTTATTTTGTTCTGGATCAGAATACCAGATGCTTCATATTTATAATGGTAGAAACTAATGGTGGGTCCAGCAACAGCGATTCGTGGAGCCCATAGAGCCAAACACTGTATTGGTGCACATGTTGTTTCCAGAAAGTCCAATTGATTCAGTTTTCAATCCAAGGAAAACCAGTTGATTGCATCGACTCATTGACTCTAAGGCAATCCCTCACACTAAGCATGCTTATAGCGACAGTGGAGAGGAAAAACTCCCTTTTAACAGGAAGAAACCTCAAGCAGAACCAGGCTCAGTCTAATGGTTATTCTTATTTCCCTAAGACCAAAAAGAACTTTTCAGAATTTTCACATGTAGTCTTGAGCCTCTTCCCCACTGAAACTGGCGAGTTGACGCAGATTTTTTAAATGTGTCGACTGGCTAGCAATCCGCATTATGAGCGATGTGTTTATGTCCTTTCGATGCACTCGGGTGTATCACGTATCAGCGGGTCGACCCGGGTCTGATATTCCCACTGTATACTGATCGGAGGCGAGCCTGTTTTAACCCAGGTCACTTGCAGTCATTTGACGCGGGTCAGTGAGCCGTTCCCACTGCCGCTAACAGCAGATTTTTCTCAGGTTTAAGCTATTTGGGCCAGGGGGAAAGGGGGTATATGTAGTGTTTTATACTTTGTAAAGTACTAACTGGCTTTGAGTAGCATGTTTTTAAAATAAAATAAAAAAAAAAAACAGATATTTGTATATCTAAAGATTTCTAATGTGTGTTGTTGTTTTCCAGTTGGCTTCACAGACTGCACGGACCGCAGGCGATTTCTTTTCACCACCGATGACAGCCGTTTTCTGGTACAGCCGGATGGAGTTTTGACTGTAAGTACCAGATACGCAGCCAAAGTGGATTACATGTTAACCGACTAATGTAGAGTCTTCGCACCTGCTTTTTTACAACCTTCAAACACAAAATGGTGCATATGTGGGATGTGAAACAGAAAATGCTGCCTGCTATTTTAACAATCAAATTATGAACGTTTGCATTCATAATATTCTGGTGTGCATTCCGATCTGAGCTTTCCCAGTTGACGCTCGCCTACCAAAATAGACAGTATGACTGTATTATGTCACTTTATAATACAGTTTATATATATATATAGATAGATAGATAGATAGATAGATAGAGATATAAAAATATTTTTTTTTTTTTAGATGAATGAATATTAACGGTTTGGTGTTTGCAGCATTGTGTTGAGCCATATAACAACGCTTTAGGTCAAGCCATTCAATTAAGTTTTTTAAAAAAGGAAGAGGAAGCCAGGCTTACTATCTCTGTCTGACACCGCACACTTCCTTTTATCTCTGCAAACCGCCCAATACACATGAGTGAGTGCTGCACGGCCTCCAAAGCCTTTCAGCTTTTCTAAAATCCATCTTTGGCTGTCAAGTGCAAATAATATAAAATGGCTAAAACTGCTAAGTTGCAGCAAAAAAGAAAAAAAAATTGTTTTTAAATCAAGTCAGCTGAATGCAACTTCCCAAGTTCCAGGTAGAAACTGCTTCCTCATTTAGGCATTGCATGCCGTAATCCACTCCTCGATCTTAAGGAGGGTGTTTGTCAAAATCAATGATGTTCTGAGCGAGTAATAAAGAAATAAAAATGACACAACTGTAGACACATAAAGCAATGGATTTGACAGTGGAAATTAATCCCATGCTGTCTAATAATTCTACTGATGGGGAGTATATATATATATATATAGTAAAGAGAATTGGTCCTGGCACTGATTCCTGAAAGGAAGATTGAATATAGGTCTATAATTGACCAAGTCCTCTGACACTTTTCGTATCTATTATATCTATGTCTATTATATTGATTCCATCAGTAAATGTATTTTTAAGTTAAGGAGCTAGAATATTACTGAGACAACCTTGAACTAAATTGGTCAAAATGTTTTGATATAATTTATAATTTGTCCCAATTTGAGAATTAGGCATTATATTATTTAAATCATCCATTGACAATAACTCTCCATGACTTCTCACTGCTGTTCTGGGTGCTATAATATCTTTGTGGAGCTTCAACAGCAGTACCATATCAGATTTATAGTCCCACTGCAAAGATATTAGAATCTGGTCCTGAGGCTTGTGTGTTTCTGTCATCAATTTATGATTCATGACTTCTTAAATTTTAAAATGTTTACCTTCTCATGATATCCTGTGCTAATGTTGCTATCCTCTAGGTTAAGAGACAAGTTGTTCTTCATGAGGGCCACAGAGACTTCTTCATCCACTCCTGGGATTCAAAGGGTCAGAAGTTGACTGTTCCAGCCATGGTGATGTATGATGGTCATCGCCATGGAAATAACCACCCTAACACTGAGCACCAACATGAAGGTCATAAACCAAACGGCCAGCTCCATGATCAGACTGAGATGGACGCTGCAGCAGAGCAGGTCGGTGTAGATGTAGATTTTTTCCTTTGGTAAAGATATTTATCTTACTTCTGATGTACTTTCATAATCCCGACACTACCAAGTAGCTCTGTTCTTTTGTTTTTTTGTTTGTTGTTAAAGAAATTCAGAGAGGTTTTCTGTGAAACACTGTCATCTTGTGGCGGGATTTAACATTTTGTGACATTCCTTGTTTCTGTACAAAAATACGAGCTGAAGTTGATAGTTTAACCTTCTACAACTACTTCATTTGAAGGTTAATAATCATATTAAGAGTTCAATCTAAATTTTTAGTGTTTATTTTAAAAATCAAGATGAATTTTAATTTATGTTAGCAAACACTACAGTTTAAGTAACTTACTGAAAATAATGCATGATTTCAGGATGCAGCGAATCGAGAGGTTCCCGTCCTGCTTTTCCCCAAATCTAGTGGCGGGCTGAAAAGGAGGAAGAGAGACTGGGTTATCCCTCCAATAAGTGTTTCTGAGAATCAGAGGGGACCATATCCTTTTAAGCTTAATCAGGTGAGAAGAACTGAACAATAAAAATGGCAGACAGTCCATTTAAGTTTTGTTTTTGTTTTTTTTCATTCCTTCCATTTTTAAGGTGTATTCAGTTTTTTTTTTTTTTTCTATTTTACCATTGGTGAGTTTAAAGCTGAATTCTGCTCTCTTCCATGAATAAATTGTTTGCTGATGTTTTGGTCTGTTATTTAACATTAGTAATAAACTCCTTTAGCCCAGCAAGTCTTTTAGGTTACAGTTAGTCCTAGCTTTTAGGGCTGTCACCTACATTAATGTCTCCCTTAAAGTTATTTTCTTGGTTTAAAACTTTTATCATTTCATGTTTCATTCTGTTCAGATACGCTCTAGTGAAGATACCGTAAAGAAGATCTATTACAGCATCACTGGTCCAGGAGCAGATCAGCCTCCCATTAATCTTTTCACCATGGACAGGGGGACTGGTAATCTGTATGTCACACAGGAACTGGACAGAGAGAAACAGGCGCAATACAAGGTAACTAGTTTTCTTTTTAATGCTGCTTTAAAAGATGAATAGTTTTTTCTGTAACAATGTTAATATTTTCAAGCAATATTTAAATCAAAACATGATTAATATAAATAGTATATTTCGGTCACCTTTGATAAAATAAATTATAGTTGGTAAAATAGGAACAGTATAAACCTTTATCTAATAAAGGAATAAAATGACAAACAAAACATACTTGTTAATAAAATGAAATGTTCCTTTCTATAGATCTGGGCTCATGCTGTGGCAGAGGGAAGTTCTGCGAATGCAGAAGAGCCTATGGAAATAATAATCAAAGTGATCGACCAGAATGACAATAAACCAATTTTTAATCAGACTACCTACGTGGCAGAAGTTCCTGAGGTCTCACCAAAAGGTAGGTCACTGGTTTCAAAAGTAATGGTCAATCTTCCATCTTCCAGTCAGTTTGATAGTCATATATGGGAGGGAACAACTGCAATCCCATAAAATAGCTTTATTAACAAATTAAACTGTATTCTCTACCAAACAGGCGTGAGGATGGATAGACTGAAATCAAAACACAAGCTGTGTCCAAATTTACACCCTGATCACTATATAGGGCACTATATACACTTTAGATGAGTCTTCAAATGTGTAGTGGATGAAAAAGTAGTAGACTCGAAATTTCCCACAATGCATCTTGAAAAGTAGGGATCATCCATGGTCACTAGATGAGCAAAATAGGGACCATCCTGTTCAACTTCTGGTCATTAAGAAGCAATGGTACCAGAACTAGACCTTTGATGGTGAGAGCCAAAAGTGGTATCTGACATGCCAGTTTTGAAAAAATGGCATATGCCCGTTTCATCAAAGATCCTACATGGGGGCTGAATATCCTGATCTGGTTTTACAGGTGCTGGTCATAAAATTAGAATATCATGAAAAAGTAGATTGATTTCAGTAATTCCATTTAAAAAGTGAAACTTGTATATTATATTCATACATTACATACAAACTCATATATTTCAGATGTTTATTTTGTTTAATTTTGATGATTACAAATGAACAAATGAAAATCTCAAATTCATCATATCAGAAAATTAGAATATTACTGAAGACCAATAAAAACAAAGGATTTATAGAAATGTTGGCCAACTGAAAAGTATGAACATGAAAAGTATGAGCATGTACAGCACTCAGTATTTAGTTGGGCCTCCTTTGGCCTGTATTACTGCAGCAATGCGGCGTGGCATGGAGTCGATCAGTCTGTGGCACTGCTCAGGTGTTATGATAGCCCAGGTTGCTCTAATAGTGGCTTTTAGCTCTTCTGAATTGTTGGGTCTGGTGTATTGCATCTTCTTCTTCACAATACCCCATAGATTTTCTATGGGGTTAAGGTCAGGAGAGTTTGCTGGCCAATTAAGAACAGGGATACCATGGTCCTTCAACCAGGTACTGGTAGCTTTGGCACTGTGTGCAGGTGCCAAGTCCTGTTGGAAAATGAAATCTGCATCTCCAAAAAGTTGGTCAGCTGCAGGAAGCATGAAGTGCTCTAAAACTTCCTGGTATGTGGCTGCGTTGACCCTGGACCTCAGAAAACACAATGGACCAACACCAGCAGATGACATGGCACCCCAAACCATCACTGACTGTGGAAACTTTACACTGGACTTCAAGCAACGTGGATGAAGTGCCTCTCTTCTTTTCCTCCAGACTCTGGGACCTTGATTTCCAAAGGAAATGCAAAATTTACTTTCATCAGAGAACATGACTTTGGACCACTCACCAGCAGTCCAGTCCTGTTTCTCTTTAGCCCAGGCAAGACGCTTCTGACGCTGTCTGTGGTTCAAGAGTGGCTTGACACAAGGAATGCGACAGCAGAAACCCATGTCTTTCATACGTCTGTGTGTGGTGGTTCTTGAAGCACTCACTCCAGCTGCAGTCCACTCTTTGTGAATCTCCCCCACATTTTTGAATGGGTTTTGTTTCACAATCCTCTCCAGGGTGCGGTTATCTCTCTTGCTTGTACACTTTTTTCGACCACATCTTTTCCTTCCCTTCGCCTCTCTATTAATGTGCTTGGACACTGAGCTCTGTGAACAGCCAGCCTCTTTAGCGATGACCTTTTGTGTCTTGCCCTCCTTGTGCAAGGTGTCGATGGTCGTCTTTTGGACAACTGTCAAGTCAGCAGTCTTCCCCATGATTGTGTAGCCTATAGAACTAGACTGAAAGACCATTTAAAGGCTTTTGCAGGTGGTTTGAGTTAATTAGCTGATTAGAGTGTGGCACCAGGGGCCATCAATTTTGAACCTTTTCACAATATTCTAATTTTCTGATATGATGAATTTGAGATTTTCATTTGTTGTCATTTGTAATCATCAAAATTAAACAAAATAAACATCTGAAATATATGAGTTTGTATGTAATGTATGAATATAATATACAAGTTTCACTTTTTAAATGGAATTACTGAAATCAATCTACTTTTTCATGATATTCTAATTTTATGACCAGCACCTGTATAGACAATGTATTATTGCAATCATAAATTTTTTTTTATGTATGTAGTTATTAATGTTTTTGTGTTGATTAAAAACATTCAATTCAGTTTATTTCTATAGTGCCAACACATCATCTCTCAAGGCACTTTACAGTTCACCAGATCATCCTGTCAGATTGATTTAAAGTTTTCGATCTAAGGAAAACCAGTTGATCGCATCGACTCATTGATTTAAATGCAATCCCTCACAATAAACATGCTTGTTGCGACAGTTTGGGAGGAAAAACTCCCCTTTAACAGGAAGAAACGTCCAGCAGAACCATTTTCAGTGTGAGTGGCCATCTGCTGAGGCCGACTGGGGTTCAAGGAGACAGAAGCAGAGATACAAGAGGCTACTGTCAACCAGCTCCACAGGCGGCCCCGTCCGTCCAGGAAACACACAGCCAGGCAGACGAGCTCTGAGCCAGCTCCCATGTTAGAAGATGAAGAGAGCACATCCAGTTAGTCACGGTCGGAGAAACAGGGCTACACTGAAAAACAGGCAAAGGTCCAACATTTATAAACAAAGGTGTTGATGGCAGCAGCACAGCTGATATTTCTCTCCAGGATGGAGTCACAGCCAAACAGGAACGGACCAGATGAAGCTACTATGAGAAAAAGCAGAAAGAGCCTACCCTTAAAAGTAGACAGGGTGTCTGCCTCACAGACTAAAACTGGTAGTTGGTTCCACAGGAAAGGAGCCTGATAACTAAAAGATCTTCCTCTCATTCTACTTTTAGAAATTCTAGGAACCACTAGTAAACCTGCAGATTGAAAGCAAAGGGCTCTGTTGGGAATATAAGGAACATTACATAACAGTCATACCACCAAATCTTGTTGTTATGTTTGCTTTAACAATGTAACTGAATGATCCAAAGACATCAGTATATTTTCAGTATTAAACTTTGAAGTGGGTTGCGTTAAGTTGTTAAGGGTTAGCCTAGCCACCGTCTGCACACTTCTTTTTTTTTCATTTTTGGTTGAAAACAGCTGCTGTACTACGTGATCACTGAAAATATCATTTTTATACAATCAGAGTTGAAATAATGGCTAAAAAAACATTGTTGTGATCACAGCCATTTTATTAAGACATGTCAATTTGAAATGAGCTAAGTGATGAAGTCCAACGTCCTTTAAAAAACTAAAGAAAAAAGATTGGTGACATTAACCATTTTATTCAATTTCCTTTTTTTTATAAATTGTTTTTTGGATTAAATAAAAATTTAATGTGTAATATATAAAATCACGTGCCTGTTTTATGGGTAAATCACCATTTCTCTTGACATTACTATCACTCTGTATTGTCAGAGTACTGTAATTCACGTATGCTAGTGAAGATTCTCAGTCATCCAGGTCATAGTCATTCCAAAAAAGTTAAACAATCCATTGGACTCTGTTTTCAAGTTTGAAGACATTTGGCTTCCCATCCGGGAAGCTTTTTCAATTCAAAATGGCATTGAGTTCGAAGCTTTATACAGTAGACCCCTAAAAACAGCAGTCCTTCATGTTGAGCATGAGGGTTTGGTTAAGAGGAAAACTCCCTTTAACAGCAATAAACCTCCCAATAACCACAACCAGGCTGAGTGTGAGCTGCCATCTGTTGATGCCAACAAAAGTAAACATAATAAGGTAACATAGGACTGATGGTGGATGTGATGGAGTTAAATAACTGTTAAACAGAACAAAGCTCATTTACCTGAATTTTGTTTCCTCTTGTTCAGGTACTGATGTAATTCAGGTTAAGGCCACAGACGCCGATGAGGCTAATAATGACAACTCTGAAATTTCCTACCGTATTGAGAAACAGTTGCCAGAAGAACCATCGCCTGACATGTTTACTATCAACCCTAAAACTGGAGCCATCAGAGTTAATACTGCTAGGCTGGACAGAGAGGTGAGATTCCCGATAGTTTTAACTAAAGCATGGGTTACACTGTTTGCGTCCAACTGTTTAATCTCCAATGTTTTTGTTCATCTCTATATACACTGCAGTGTGCATAGAGATGTTCTGACAAAGCAGGGTGAGGAATTCCCAATTTCTGTAGGTTTATTTCAGTTCTCACTGTGTCACACAATTTCAAACAATTTCCCATGTTTGACTGGGATACATTAGGAAACGTTATTTAAAAAAAAGGAAAAAAGAGGAAGACACTGACTGCTATATTCGTTTCCTGTAATGGTACGTTAAAACCAAGGTAGAAATTAACATTTTTTTAAGTCAGTTGGGTGTGTTGCATTCAAGAAAAATGTGCAAATTTTGTTTATCAAGGCAAGTTTATTTATTAAGCACATTTCAGTAGCAATATCATTAAGTGTTCTACAGGGACAAAACCTAATGGGAAATTACACATAGAATTACACTGAAACAACATGGTAAGAGAAAATTATAGACAGGGAAACGTTTTAATGTTGATAGTCTTAGGCTATGTTCACACAGCTGCATGAAGTGACCCAATTCCTTTTTTTTTCCTCTTTTTTTTTTTTTTTTTTTTTTTGTCCATATGCAACTTGGATCTGATCTTTTCATGGCCGTCTGAACAACTCACATCCGATTTTCTTTCCAATATATCAAGGCCACTTGGCTCTGTGGTCCTGAATCCGATACAAACCTGATCTTTTCAAAGGTGACCTGTGTCTGAAAAGCCAGGCTCCATCCATCCGACCCATTTTTGCCATTAATACCCGACAAAGGTCACTATTCTGCGTCTTGCTACGCAGAAGCGGCAAGGAAAAACAACAACCATGTTGTATGATGATGCGGAGAGCAGTATTTATATTGAAAAGATTGAGTTTTTAAGGTTGGGAAAGATCGCTATATGCGCTCCAGCGCTACCATCCATGTTTACTTCAGAGCATGAGACAGAGCATGCTTGCTTGTGACATCATTGCGTCCTCTACTGCACATGCGGGAGACTTAAGCTCTATGAATGCAGGTCACACAGGAGATATTCTCATATATTTGGAAATGTGAATGGCAACGGGAAAAAAAAATTGAATTTCACAAAAAATCCGAATTTAGCATTAAGGCGTGCAGTGTGAACGTAGCCTAAGTTTGCTGAAGGAAGAGATTCTCTTTGCCTTGTAACTTAAAGTCAGCATTTCATCTAACAGAAACACCCTGAGTACACACTGGAAGTAAGCGCTGCCGACATGAATGGAGAAGGCTTAGCTGGTTTTACCAAAGTGATTATCAAGGTGACGGACAGCAACGATCATGCTCCGGTTTTTACCGAGACATCTGTAAGTACAACACACTCACGCTACTGCATTTGTTATTAAACTGACCAGTCTGTAAATTATTGTTTTATTTCTTTAAAAACATATTTTTCAGTAACAAGAAATGGTTTCCTTGTCTCAGGAGACTTTGTCCTGATATTAAATCAGACTAAAGCTTCATCCACACAGTCAAAATGCTCACAATTTTAGAAACGTTCTTTTGCCACTAAACCATCTTAAATGTTTGCCTCCATATGGCTGTACTCCATACGACTGAAAAAGGATATGAAATTATGCCAGACCTGTTGGTAAATCAGGTAAACAAGGCAGGAAGGGAACTGGGAATGTGCAAAAGACTGAACGGCACCATGGATTTCTAAAATCGCTCTGCTAAAAGTGACTACATGATGGAATAGCTCTGCTACTTCAATTCTGAGACTCAAGTTAAGAGAATTTTAGTCCCTTCTTTTGTGGAACAGTTTCTTTGCAAACCCGAAAGCAGCTAAGATCTGTAAAACAGAAATGATATATCAGTTACCTCTGCAACTACCAGCCGAGTTGAAAAGGAGGTGCTTGCAATGGATAGCGGAAGCAAGGAGGCGAGAGAGGAATAAGAACTTTAAGGCATCCTTTCCGATCTTAATTTGCAATGTGAGATCTTTTAAGAAAGGAGTTAGAAGAACTGCAAGCTCTATCAAGGACCCAGCCAGAATATCGGCCAATGCAGCATTAAGTGTTTTACTGAAACTGTCTCAAGTATCTCTCTGCCAGGCTTTATGACTGTACGAGCAGTCAGAGATTTAAAGAAAACTGGGAAATGTAAGGAGATGGGTTGGCAGTGTTGGTGAACAAAAGATGGTGTCATCCAGGACATGTTCAAGTGAAGATTCATCACTGCAGCCCAGATATTGAACTGTTGGTTTTTGGCCATATTATTTGCCCAGAGAGTTCAGTTGTGTTCTGTTAAATAATAATAGTAATTTAACTTTATTGATCACAAATTGGAGAAATTCACACTCTGCATCTGACCCATCCCCTTGGGCAGTGTGCAGTGGTGTCAAAAGTACACACATTTGTTACTGAAGTAGAAGTATAGATACTGCAGTTTAAAAACACTCGAGTAAAGAGGTCAAGTTAATAATTCAACTTTTACCAAAGTAAAAATGAAAAAGAATGTGCTCCAAAAACTAAAAGTATAAAGTATTTTTTTTTAATACAGCAAAATGCCACTATGTGAATTGAAAGCTCAATTTTTCGACTATTTTGAAAAATTCTTTGAGATAGGGCCAAGGATGAGGGAGGTCTTGTTGGTCTCCATCTCCTGATACGCTCTCGCCTGTGTCAGACTGTGTCTGACTTTTTCTGAATCTAGATGTGGATGGTGCCAATGATCTGCATTGGATGGCGCACATGATGTGAAATATTTATAAACATTAAACCAGGGGTAAACAATTCAGCAGGGTCGGAATAAAGAAAATCATCAACCAGTAAAGGTCTGGAGACATTTTTAATGATCTGTTACTTTAAACAGAATTTAACACTGAAATAAAACGAGGGATTTATGCATTCATGTATTGAATAAAAAAAAAAAAAAAAAAATTTTGAAATTGCCAGAGATTGCATCCCGTGCTAGCTCAGAGGAGTTGACACTTGTATGACTTTATTCCTGTATATTCATCAGTAGTTAAAGGACAAGGATCAGCAAATGCAAATTCTGCCCTGTAAAACAATGACAGCCCAATTGTCGCTGTATGATCTAAAGCCTCATTTGGAGCTTTTAAACAGGCTTTTGAAAAACTTTGATCATTTGCTGCTGTAATATTATAGATTTTTTTTAGAATAAAAAGCTAGAAGATGTGCATAATCAAAAAATGACAAATACAGTTATAGAGCATTCAGTATTGTAAGAAAGCCCACACTGTTTCTGGATAAATACATTATTGTATGAGTTAGGTTCTGTTCTGTTTGTCTCTTTCTTTGTAAGTGTGAAATGTCCCATCCTCCTGAATGCACCATAGCTGACGCTAAGACAAAGCTTTGCAGTTTCCAAACTCATGTCGGCCTTCACTGTTTGTTGTGTGGAAATAACAAGAGACTACAAAAAATAAATCAGCTGTACCTAAGACAAAATCTAAGGATTTAATGTTGTTCATAACCCCCGTACTTTTGTAAATTAATCTGCCAAATAAGCACACATTTATTTCCCACAAGAGGAATATTTAAACGTTTTTATATCCCGCGCCTGCATTCACTTTTCAGCCTAACACCGGACCATGGTCCTCTAATCCGTGACCTCTGCATTAAACCGAAGCCAAGAGTAACGAGTAACGTTTGTTTTAAAAAATCTAAGGAATAGAAAGTACAGATACTTGTGTGAAAATGTAATGAGTAGAAGTCAGAAGTAGGAAGAAAAATAATGAATGGAGTAAAGTATAGATACCTAAAAACGCGTACTTAAGTACAGTAACGAAGTATTTGTATTTCATTACTTGACACCTCTGGGGTTAAGAGTCTTGCCAAGGGACTCAGTTGAATCAAACATTTGCTAGAACCCGACTGACTCCCCGGAGCTTGAATATCCAATATCCAACTTCACCACGGTCGTTAGTGACTGGGGTTAAGAAGATGGGCCGCTTCCTCCAGACTCTGAAAAACTACATTGTCGACATCTGTGTCCATGTGTGCCGCTAACTGAAACACACGAAAAATAATAAATTGAATACTGATAACATGAGCATGGTTTTCAACAATAGTTGCTAAATGTCTCAGCTGACTCTGACCACTTCATCGTAGGTAGCCATGTTAGTTGTGACTGTGGCCGGTGGCTGCTAATCAACCAATGTAGAGAGGTTGAGTCCTTAAGACACGCCCCTCATTTCAATAATGAGGTAGAAAGGCATACAGAAATGTAAATACGACAGACAGAAATGTAAATACGACAGACAGAAATGTAAATACGACAGACAGAAATGTAAATACGACAGGCAGAAATAAATGGCATTGATGAAATAAAAAAGGGTAAAAAAGTACATAGTAAGAATAAATCGGACAAAAATAACATGCACATAAGTAAATACTTAAAGTAATAAGTATTAAATAAAGTTGAAGAATAAAACTGACCATTAATAAAGTAATTATTACAAAGACATTTATGTCTCACTGTACAATTTAATTTCTATCAACATTTATTTGTTGTATTTTTAGGGGGGAATTAATTGTATGCTTATTTATTTTTGGAGCATTTATTTATTTTTAAATATGGCAGAGTTAGAGTAGCATATTATGGTGCATGTGTGTTTGTCTAGAGGCAGGCTGATGATGAAACCACCTCATAAGCTGGCTGAGAGGCAGTATCAGAACAGAGCATATAGGCCTGAGCTCATGTTTGCGGTTGGCTGAACAACTCTAAATTCATCCTCTGCATTTCCTCAGTACAAAGCAACAATTGACGAGAATAAAGTAGATGCTGAAGTTGTTCGGATGTTGGTGACAGACGGTGATGAGCCACATTCTTTCGCCTGGAATGCGAAGTTCAAAATCGTCGGTGGAGATCCTGGTAATTTGTTCACTGTGAAAACGGGAAGTAACAAACAAGAAGGAATCATTACTACTGCGAAGGTAGGCGGAGCAGCAGATTCTTTCTTTGGAGATTTGCTGAGATGCTGTCCGAGCCAATAATGCCTGATTAGATGATGTGTTTTTTCTTTCGTTAACAGGGTCTGGACTTTGAGAAAATTAGCAAGCATACCCTGCTGGTTGAAGTGCTGAATGAAATTCCTTTTGCTATTAGATTGCCCACTTACACTGCCACAGTGGAGGTGACTGTAAACGACGTCAATGAAGCCCCGATATTTAAACCAAAAGATCCCACTGTGACTGCAGCGGAGAGCCTTAAAGAGGGTACCAACGTGGTGAAGCTCATTGCAGAGGATCCAGACACAGCACGCAAACAGAAAGTCATGTAAGGAACCTGAACATATTCAACTTGAAAAATTGAAAGTAATACAATGCTACTGTTATAACAATAAACTTTGTCCAAGATCTAATGTTTTTATTTTTTTCCAAAGCCAAGCTTTAATCTTTCATATTCACTTTTTTTTTTGCTAAGGTTTAAAATGCATATAGACCCAGCTGGCTGGCTAGAGGTCTCTGGTGAAGGTCTGGTCACAGTGAGGAACGAAATGGACAGAGAATCCCCCTTGGTGAGCGATGGGAAATACATGGCTGTTATTCATGCTTATGATGATGGTAGGTAACGTCTATATCTATATAAATTTAATGTCACTGCTTCATTAGTAGATGTTGGTAGTTCCTGATTAATTTTAACAGGCTTGCTCATGTTTCACTGATGAATATGTATTATCTATGCAGATCAAGTCCCAGCCACTGGAACTGGCACTTTGACCATTATACTTGAGGATGTGAATGACAATGCCCCGTCCATAGAGCAACGGGAATTCATGGTATGCCCCCCGATCTTCCCCCCAAGTGCTGAGCCTTATTATTCTGTCTTAGTTTGAGTTGTCAATTTTTGAAAATACACTCTAGATTGGGTTGCATTTCATCAAATTATAAAAGAAAAATGAGTACCAAGATGATGACAATCGGTTGTTTTAATCTCCACAGGTGTGTAACAAGAAACCACCTCCTCAGATCTTGAATGTAACGGATAAAGATGGTCCGGGCAACACTTCTCCATACAGAGTCATCTTGCATGACACAGCAAAGGTTAACTGGACTGCTAAAATGGATGACACCAGTACGTACTCTAGGAATGGCTTATTTGAAACGGCACTCACTGTTGCCAGCTTGGTGACCTTTTTTGGTATATTTAGTGACCTTGCAGACCCCCCAGATCATTTTCTTAGTGGAGGCTTTGGCGAGGGCTCCTGGTACCTCTGACTTTATAGTCTGCTGCGAGCCCCTCATGGACAGCAAACCATTTCTGCAGTCAGAGTAGAGCAACTCTGTTTCTCCGTAGAAAATTAGTCACACATTCGCAAAACTTTCATTGACTCACTGGATTATGGAGCGGGATGATCATTTTCTTGTTGCACCTAAATATATCCACATTTAATTAATCCACAACCACATCCATCGGAAGGGCTTCTGCTTATTGTCTTTAAGTCGAATTTCATAACATTACACGACTTAGTTAGATATGGGATAGAAATGACAGGTCCTGACCAAAAATAACAGCAAGATTTTTTACTTTATTATCTGAAATCAGTTTAATCCCATCCCAATGAAGTGATTGACTAATCAGCTTCTTTTTAAAAGACTCCAAAGACTATAACTTCTGTTTTGTCTGCAATCAGGAGCAGAAAGTTAAGAGTCATCCAGGTTTTTATGTCTTCAGACATGCCTGTAATCTATGTAATGGGCTAGCTTCATCTGGGTATATAGACAGATATAGCTGAGTATCATCAGCATAACAGTGGAAATTAATCCCATGCTGTATAATAATTCTACCAACTGGGATATATAGCGTAAAGAGATTTGGCCCTAGCACTGATCCCTGTGGTACACTGAACCACTGATCTTTCTAATTATACCCATTTCCAAATGACCCCTTTTCTCAAAATTCTTGGAGAAATGTGTCTTGGCAAAAGTGCAACCTTCTTTAGACAAACATAGCATTTTCAGTGACTTTTTTTTAACAACTGATTCTGGCATTTCAGCCATTTTTGGTGCTTTTAGATCTTACTGCTGCTTTTAACACAGATGACACAACTCTTTTAGACCGCCTGTGGGATTGGGTGGGTGTCGGGGAGACTGCTTGGCTGTCATTTAGATCCTAGCTGGCAGAGAAGTCTTTCTGGCTGTCAGGCTGGGGGACTCCAGGTCTATTGTGGAGTCCCTCGGGGTTCTATCCTGGGACCTTTGTTTACACAAAATATGGGAAAGCATGCCATTTTTATGCAGACGATTATAGCATTTATTTGCCAATTGCTAAAAACAGCCACTGCCTCTTGACACTCCTACTCGACTGTCTGGGAAACGTCAAGGCTTGGTTATTGAAATATGTTCTGAAACTAAATGAAAGCAAGACAGAGGTGATGGTGTCTGGCAGAGTCATCTCTGACTTGGGACCTTTCAAGGATTGTGTACGTTCCAAAGTAACCAGCCTTGGTGTCAACATGGACAGCGGGTTTTAAACTGGATAAACAAACTGCGCTTTAAAATCGTGTTTTTATCATCATTTTTTTTTTCTAAGGTAAAATGGTTTTTATCTTTTAACCCCTTTGAGCAGGTTTTACAATCTCTTATTTCTAGCTGTCTAGAGTACTGCAATGCACTATGTCCAGGCATTAGCCAACAAGCTCTCTCCCATCTGCAGTTAGTCCAAAGCGCAGTGGCTCGTCTTTTAACGGGGACCAGAAAACATTGACACGTTAAACCAATTCTTGCATCTTAGCACTGGCTTCCTGTTCATTTTAGAAAGATTTTAATATTTTATTGTTTGTGTTTAGAGCATTGAATGGGATGGCCCCTCAATACATTACCGAGTGCCTCCAGATTTACTCTCTGGCACATGCTCTGAGGTCATCCTCAGCTAATAATGCCTAAGAAGAGTATTAAAACCAGTGAGGACAGAGCATTTTCTGTTGTTGGCCCCAGACTTTGGAATACTTTTCCCCCTTATACCAACAGCCTCCACAGTGGAGTGTTTTAAGTCTCATCTTAAGACCCAGTTTTGTTCTGTGGCTTTTAACACTGCATAGTTGTGTGGTCTTCTGTGTTCTTTTTGTTCTTTTTTTTTGTATGTGTGTTTTGGGTTTCCTTGTTTTTATCTACAGCATATCACAATTTTTTTGTAAATGTGCTATATAAAGTGGATTGGCTTGACTGGATTTGTACTCCATGGGTAACTCTGGAGCATGAGGAAGATTAATCATTAACATGAACAAACTGAAATTGGTCAGAAAAGATTTAAACCAGTCTAGCGCTGATCTTTAATTCCAACAAAATATTCAAATCTTTCCAAAATAATATTGTGGTCAATGGTATCAATTGCAGCACTGAGATCTAACAGGAGAAGTACAAATACAAGTCCACCTGAGGCCATTAGAATATTATTAGTGACTTTCACCAGAGCTGTTTCAGTGCTATGATGAGCTCTAAAGCCAGACTGAAACTCTTCCAAAAGTTAATTATGGTGTAAGTGGTTGCACGCTTGTTTGGCAACTACTTTCTTTAGAATTTTTGATAAGAAAGGAAGATTGGATATAGGTCTATAATTGACCAAGTCATCTGGGTCAAGAGACGGTTTCTTAAAGGAGTCATTTAGGTTTCCTGTAGTTAAACTTCTACTTGAGTTTTTTTTTTCCTCTTTCTGTATTGCTGGTGCTTTATTAATCAGTGACAGTTTTTGTTCAAACACCAAATCAGTGCTGATTAACATTTTTTCCAAAGACAGTAATTTTATAAATGATGTCAACATGGTGGGGGTTTTTTTTGTATGCGTTTGACACAAATTATAATTTGTCCTTGCAGGAACAGCTATTCTTCTGAGTCTAACCCGTGAGTTGGAGGAAGGAGAATACAGCGTCCGGATGACTGTTACAGACACTGGGAATCAGTTTCAGGAGAGCACAGTCACGGCTCGTGTTTGTGACTGCACTGGAGAAGAAGTCATGTGCAAGGGAAGAGCTGCTGCAGGCTCAAACCTTCCCGTCATCCTGGGAATACTCGGAGGCATCCTGCTGCTCCTCAGTGAGTTTGTAATTTTGGAGCATTTCCAGATAATTAAATGTTCTCTGAATGAGAGAAATTATTTCAAATGTTTTTATTTTTATTTTAAATCTTTGAAATGATAAAGTTGAACAATTTGATTAAATCCAAAGTCCTGAGTAGTGGTTACAACATTTCCAGGAAATGTTTATAGTTTGGTAATGGGAACGGCAGTTCACCGGTAAGAATAACCTTATGGATATTTGAATTCCAGGGAGTTAAACTGACTATATGTTAAATCGGCTTGCCATACCTACAGATTTTTTTTGTGTGCCTAAAGCTCGGCTTAAACTGAGTTTTTTGCCCTTTTTGGGCAGATTCTCCAGTCGTATGAGAATCTTTTGGATCAGGCCCGAATTCCACCCTCATTGTTGTGTAGCATACAGGTGTAACGAGGGGCAATCAGCCTCTCTCGACCAGGAATCATAAGGTCAGGAGAAAATCAAACATGTTTGAAATTCAGTCGGCCCTTCTGCTGTTAAATAAATCCTGCTGTTGAAGCAGAGCTATGAGCCAATTTACCAGAACCTCAAACACTGGAAGAAGAACTTCCTTGTTTGCACATGCACAGATTGACCATGCTGAAAATCCATCACATTTGCTTGGATAAAAGGAAAAAAATACGACTTTATTACAACTTAAAAAAAAGATACATTTCCAGATTATGTAGCAAATAAAAATGTCATAAATCACTATCTATTCCACATCACATCGTCCCTACCTGCATTATGAATTTGATACTGTGCCACTCTGTACGATTAGTGTACTGTGCCAATCGGATTAATTCCAGGGTGATTCATTCAGTTTGCGACATAGGCGAGTTGCAGCAAAAATGAATCAACATTTCAACCATGTACAAGATTACTTAAAGTCACTGAGAGGTGACTCATATCACTGTGGATGTGACATATGTTGTACACTGGGCTCACACTGAAAACGTTGCACTTTTGGTGAGCCATGCCGAAGATAATCACTCACACTGATTGCTACAGCCACGCCGTCCATGCTGCAGTTGAAGAAACTGGGCTTAAGAGAGAAATTTACTCAGCTTCACGCTCTCTAGGAGTTGGGCAAAACGCCTCATCTGTGCACTCAAATATCCTTTTTTATTGTTTGTTAGCCCCCTGTTTCTCTTTCCCCATATTTGTTTTTTTCGCTGCTCAGGTTAAATAGGTTGATGGGTTCTTTTTCTGAAATTCACTGCAAATATGTTTTTTTTCTGGTGCCCAGTGTTCTGTCAGCTCAGCATACTGCGTCAGGCCAGCATACCCTTAATAATAAGCATATGTGCGTGGTCGTTATTAGCAGCTATCAGTCCCATTGAATGGATTCAGATTGTGCCAGTAGGCTCGGTAGGCCGTTATCACAGAGTGAATCCTAATGCTAAAGTCATTTCTTTCCCCCTGCGGAATTAATCTATTTCATTGTAATCTGAAGATAATTTTAATAGTTCTTCATGTACTGTAGAAATAAATAAGAATAAAATAATCCGTATGTTGCTCATATTAAACAAACTAAAAACAAATCAATCTCATCTCCTGTCATCTGAGTTGTAGAATCCTCTCCCTATAAATATTTAATTCTCTGTGGGAAAAAATGTGGATCATTATTTAATAAGATCCTCGTCGAACGGACATGCAATGTTTGTTTTTAAATCTAATGTGTTTAGTCAACCTATTGAAGGACTTTTTTTATGTTGTTTTAATCACAAAACTTTCCCAAATCGGGAAATAAAATAAAACGGCGTGATGGACTTTAAGGTTATAGAGGACACCGGCTCTCCTGTTTGGGGGGGGGGGGGGGGGGGGGTTAGAGTCAGGATCTTGATGAGGAGATTGCTGCGGCTGACGACTAAGCTGCTTCAAACTTCTTCCTTGCAGAGTTAGACTTAGATTTGAACACCTGAATGGATACTCTTTGTGTCCGTCTTTGTTCTTTTCCAGCGTTTTATTGTCACAAATCAGAGCAATGAAATTAACTCTCTGCATTTAACCAATCCTCTTGGAGAGCAGTGGGCTGTCATTGTGCGGTGCCTAGGGAGCACCTACTATACTAGAGTATGTGGACTGTCACTCTAGCTAGGAGACCCAGAGTGACCATCTGTGGCAGCTCTGATGGGGGTATTTTGGTCTGAAATAAGTGATGTCCGCTTTATGCCCTTTCAGTGCTCGTCCTCTTGCTGCTTCTGTTTGCAAGAAGAAGGAAGCCAGAGAAGGAACCACTTTTACTCCAAGATGATGACATTAGAGACAACATCTACTACTATGATGAGGAGGGGGGTGGAGAGGACGATCAGGTAATTGCTGCTTCTGCTCAATCATAATTTATACCCTGGAACATTCTTTATGTGATGTTTATGTAATCCTCTGAATGAGCTCTAGTGATTTTATGGTGATAAAGTTTAAAGGCAATTAATGTCACATGTTTTTCTTTTTTTATCTTTTCATCAGGACTTTGATCTTGGTGTCCTCCATCGTGGTTTGGACAACCGCCCCGAGGTGTTCAGGAATGACGTGGCCCCAATGTTTATGGCAGCACCTGTATACAAACCTCGACCCGCCAATCCGGATGATATCGGAAACTTCATTGGTGATGTGAGTCCAGTACACCACAAAAAAATTATTCTGTAAAATTTTGACTGTTAAATTAGTTGATTTATGAAGGTTTGAGAAATGTTAAACCTGCTTTCCTTATAACACAGAACCTGAAGGCAGCAGATAACGACCCGACTGCTCCTCCCTATGACTCCCTACTGGTGTTTGATTATGAAGGAGGAGGTTCTGAAGCTGGAAGCCTTTCCTCTCTGAACTCATCCAGTGATGGAGACCAGGACTATGACTGCCTCGCCGACTGGGGCCCTCGATTCAAGAAACTGGCAGACATGTACGGAGGAGGAGATGACATGCTGTAAATGTAAAAAAAACAAAGAAAAACCGGCAGTATGCAGCTGAACTGTGCTGAAAATGCCGCTTGCAGATTGTACGTCGTTCCCACTGGCAGTTAAAAGCCAAAGCACAGAGGCTAAAGAAAGAATAGCTTTGTTTGACGTTTTTTAACATTTTTCTAATTTTTTTCTTGTTTTTAGGCAGTCCTAAAAGGCTTTTCTATTTCTTTGATTTTTATTTTAGTGCTTATCCTGAACAATGGAAAAATACGGTACTTCCCCCTTTTTGTAATATTTTTCAGTTTTATATTTTTGTTTTATGGATGGATTAGTAACATTTCAGAAACTGTAATCCTGATGGCCAGCTGAGGTGAGTCCCACTTTGGACCACATTTATTTGGACAATAAATGCCTTTTGTAACCAGTTCACTAAACTGCTTTGCTTAAATCCTCATGCATTAATTTGTTTTATTGTATTGCAAATGCATTGTTTTACCCTTTTTCTTAATATAAAGTCAATATTTGTTTTATCTGTGTTTGGCGTTTCTCTTCTTTTGCAACAACAAATTATCTGGAACTGAGGTTTTTCTTTAAATACTTTGTAAAGAGAATTCCCAAATTTTCTTCTCAACACAAATGCATTAATGTATCATTCTCCACAGATATAAAGTCTCCCAATCTTTTATCGCTTTGTGGCACTAGAATTAAATTTGGGTTTAAATTAGGGCTGAACCTAATGATTATATTGCTAATTCATTAATCTGTTTTATTTTTTTCAGTTAATAATTGGATAGCCAAAGGTTCCTAAAGAACCTAATTATTACAGAATTAAATTAAATAGAAAATATTGACAGAAGAACTTGGACTTTTTGTTTTTGTACACAGAGAGTGTATACAAAACAAAAGTTAAAATTTTGTTTTAAAATTTCATTACATACAGCTTACCGACAGTGAATAAGCAGCAGTTAAGCGTGAAAATTAACTTTTCCATTTATGAAGTGCAGCACTGATCAAAGTATAAACCGTATAGGAGAGACATGGGGCAAAAGGCATTGATGTGGACGGATCGGAGCAGCGCGAAAATGATCATTGTGCAAAATGCAGTAGAAACACTGGGTTGGGTTCTATTTTAAAGATTCACCATGTAGTGCAAGTACGATGTTGTTAATCTGAATCAGTCACGATTTGTGACTTAAGATTTTCAACAGTGACAGCAGCGGGGGAAAAAAGCTGTTGCAGAATCTGCTGAACCTGCATCGGATGCTTTGAAGTCTTCCCACAGGGCAGCAGGGAGAACAGTCCATGGTGGGGGTGTGAGGGGGTCATTGATGATGTTACGGGCTCAGGACACGCAGCGCTGGGATGAAATGTCTAATGGAGGGAAGGGGAGCCCCCATGATCTTCTCTGCTGTTCTCGCCACTCTTCTCACCTTCTTCAAGTCTGAGGCGCTGCAGCCTCCACACCACACAGTGAGACAGCTGGTCAGAACGCTCTCTATGGTGCTGCTGTAGAAGGTGGTGAGGATGGGTGGGGGCAGGTGGGCTCTCCTCATCCTCCACAGGAAGTACAATTGAACAGTGCTGTTCAATGCTGTAGCGCACGTATAACTAGGGAGTACAAATATGGTGGACGGTGGATTCACTTCAACCCTGTACTACCAAAGGGGCTATCAGCAATCAAGTGAATAGAGATCAGTGCTCAGCCCTAAGGGGAGCCTGTGCTTAGGGTAATGACATCAACGGTCTTTTGTCCAACCCCCAGACTGACTGAGGTCTGTTGGTGAGGAAGTCTAGCATTCAATTGCAGAGAGGTGTATTGAAGCCCAGCTGTTCCAGTTTTCCTATCAGATGCTGTGGGATAATGGTGTTGAAAGCTGAACTAAAGACCAGGAACAGCATCCGCACGTGGGTGTTCTTCTCCTCTCGGTGTGCAACTGCATACTCATCTTTATTTATATAGATGAGTAGAGGTTGCAGCAGTTTTGAACATGTTCCAGTGGGAGCATTCAAAACAGTCTTGGAGTGCCTCCATAGCCCCCTCAGACCACACTCTGACCAGCTTGAATGTTGGTTTGGCCCTGATGAGCTGTGGCCTATAGGCAGGAATTAGCATGACAGCTGATTTAATTTTTTTAGCTATGCTGTTAGCCCAGCTCTGCAGCCCCTTTATTGTCTCCTTGCACACTGCTTCCTCCTGCTTTTACTTCAGCGTGGTCTGTTCCATGAGTCCGCTGCTATATGTGCGCCTGTCTAAAGCACTCAGTAGCTGCGTCAAAAGTGACTGTGTTTACGAATACAGTGAAAACTCTGTAATCGTAGCTCCCGCAGGCGCTGGCGGTTGTAGTTACGGGATCAATACCTAGTTTGTCGCATTCTAGGCGTCGAGTTGTCAGGTGCTTTCTGTAGCCGCCGCCATTATTTATAGAAAATATAATTTATTTCACAATTTCGGTATAATCGCTTCCCTAAATGGGTCACTCTGTCAGCTAAACCTGATTAATCATTGACTCCAGTTGGGTCCCTCTAGTTAACAAAGGTTTGGTTAATTGCTAGTTCAGGGATTTTATCTATTCAGGTCACCATTTTTACTATATTAATTTAGGAGATAAAGAGTTCTTGTTCTGTTTTTTTTATATATATTCAAACTTTTTAAAAACATTTTACAGAAAAAAGCTTTATAAAAAAAATTACACATCAAGCTGAAGACGTCTTTTAAGATTAAAGATGTAAAACAAAGAACAGCTGCAGTCTCTGTGCAGATTAGATGCTGAAAGAGCAGAAACGATGGCGCTCTGCCTCGCACCACTGCTGGACGGATAGATTACTCAGCATGAATGAAGTAAAATGGGCCTGATTTAGATGGAGGAACTTGAGAAAATAAAAGATCAGAAAAGGGGAGTTTACATCCCCTCAGATCAAAACCTGTTAGAATTTAATTCTGATACTAGTCTTCCTCCCCTGGTGTAGTTTCACTAAATACGGCCCATTTCCTGTATGTTTGCAGAGTGTGTTTAGGGCCACATGGAGGCAAACATCATGGAATATTAATAAACTGCAGGAGTGACAACCAGGAAGTAGGAAAAGAAAACATCAGTAATAAAAAAAAAATTAAGTCGAAATGAACTCAATGAAGGAGAGTAGATTTCAAGAATAAAACCCATCATTTTCATCTCAGCTTATTTCAGACATTTCTCTAATAAATGGCTTAATACCAAGTTCCTGTACCGACCAGAACACATTGCACCGGGTCGTCTCCTTCACACCTTTTCATGATTAAATCAGGTCTTCAGAACCACAATGAAACTACCTGCAGTGAGTTGTAATCAAAAGACCCCAAAATGAAATTATATAAAACCAACAATTTTTTTATTTATGTCTTAATCAGTGTCATTGGGTGTGAGGTCCTCTATTTGCCAGCAGCCAGTGGTTTCAACATCAGTCTCCCCACAGACAAGGAAAGAGATTAAAACGAAACCAGATCAACTGGGTGGCAATGAGTGGGTAATGGCATCCAAAACTGGAACAGCGCATACGTGAGAGACGAATCCATCCTTCAAGGTGTGGAAGATAACAGGTTCTTACAGAAGGTTCTTAGTGACATCTAATGTCTGCAAATAGATATAAACTGTATCATACAATTAATCCAGTTTTAATCTTGTTTTTTATTCGGGCCAATGTAAATACACAGCCCGACAAGGGAGTTAGAGAAAATATGTTGGACAATGCTAGACTTGATCATCCTATAATAGGATCTTCTGCAGAGTCTGGAGGCGACTGTGAGGACTCCCTGCCCATCCATCATCAGGGTTAATTGAGATGTTTAGAAATGGCCCCATTTTAGAAGTCAGCTGTTCTGTGTTCTTATTTTACCTCTTCATATGCTTTTGTTCTGTTTTTTAGTTGTTCTACTGGGAACACAGTAATTTGTCCATTCCAAGTAATATGCCTGCTTTAAGTATCATGTCATTGAATATGTAGGATCTGACCACCCCAAAAAAGAGAGGAAACATGATTCAGAAAATAAAAAAAGAACATATTGATTCAGCTTCATTACAAGAAACCCACTTAAAAAATGAGGAAAATGAAAAAAAAAATGGAATACAAATATACATATTATAGTTCACATAAACAGGGGAGAAAGAGCGGCGTGGCAATTCTAATTTCTAATACAACAAAAGTCAGATTGTGAAGGAAATAAAAGAGAAAGAGGGAGGTAATGTAATAGTTAAGGGAAGGTTAAAGGAGGAACTTATCACAATAGTGCATGTATACACAGGGGCAATGGTGGACGGGGTACTCAACAGTAGTACTTATGTAAATGTACTGGTACTCATTGTACTCATTGTCAAATCTTACTCAACAACAAGGGAAAGTTACTCTGTCAAAACTCTACTTAAAATAAAGTACTCGCTGTTGAAAATACTAAAGTATTCAAAAGTACTTGTATTTAAAAGTGTTTATGTTTATAAAAATGCAAACTAAATACTTTTTTATATTAGTACATCCCCATATAAGTTTCAGAATAAAAGTGTCACAAAAAAGGAAACATTCTTTGAATGTTTTTTTCTTTTTTGAAAACAAACTGATTCTCTTCACATTTTCACTGTAGAATAAAGGTTTATGGTTGAATCTATTAGAAACTAGAACTCTGCTTGAGACTCGTCCTACTGAACAGCTTGGCCACATGGCAACTACTAACGCCTTATTGAAATGATAAACTACTAATAATATCTGCTATGAGTTTCTCACATTTGCGGAACGCCATTAAATCTCTAAATGCATATATATGTGTGTATGTATATATATATATATATATATATATATATATATATATATATATATATATATATATATATATATATATATATATATATAGTGTAATTATTTTTATTTGAATGTTTTATTCTATTTTATTAACCTAAGCTCTGTAGTCTAGAGAACAGTAATTCTGTATTTTTAAACAAGTTTTGAAGAGTTATAGGTGTTTCTTACTGTTGTGTTTTTAGGTAGACAATTTTAAGATCTGTCCAGGGACAACAGATGAAAAATAGCTTTTTGGTTCATTCTGGTGAATTTGCAGGAATGTTTATTAAGGTACGCTGTCCCTGTCAATGAATAAATAAATCTAAAATCAGTGGCGTCCAGATTCAGTCCTAAGGGCTGCTTTCTGCCATGATGGAAGGAAAAACAGCAACTGAGGATTGTAAACTACCGTAAGATGAACCAAAAGGAACAAGGAACTATTACCTTCCTGGAAATTGAGAAAAAGTTATAAGTAGCCCCCACCCCCACAAAAAATAATAATAATCAAGTAAAGATACTTAAAAAATTAAGTACAGTAATTGAGTAAATATACTTTCCACCCCTGTAGGTTGGACAAACATAGATCAGTGGACGGTTGTCCTCTGGTCCCTGCTGGACAATCCTGGAACCTTCCTCTCCAGCTGGACTTCTCACCTCCAACTCTCTGAGGATCCGGAAAGCTGTTTTCTGCTGCGACTCATGCTGCCTTATTGTTGATGCTAAATGCAGACATGCTGAAACAAGGCCTCAGGTCAAACAGGGTTTGGTTGTAGAGGATTTAGCATTTAAAACACAGCTCAATGTAGAAGGCTGTTAATCACACCTCCTTTCATCATCATGTATAATGTCCTTAGGAGGTGTGATTAACAGCCTTCCACACTGAGGAGTGAGCAATCAACCAGATCATTCCAGTGATGCTCCTCTGGTCATAAAGTGGCTGCTGTTGTTACTGTTGATTAGTCGTTCTAAAGACTTCCATCTTCAGCTTCATTAGTTCAAACATTAACCCCAGGATGGCGGGGGTTACTGGGTTAATCACGTCAGTCTATTTTGAGTCTATTGTTTACAATTCAGCAGCAGAAACAAATCTTCAGAAATTATATCCATAAAGTACCAGGCTTTACTAACATGTTAAATGCTTTCAGTCATCTTCAATAGCAGCATTACATGTTTAAATAGAAGAAATGCCTCTTAATGTGAACGGAGTAGTTATCTTTGAATCATTGGACAAAGAAACTATCATTCAACATTAAAAGTGATTAGAATTGATGGTGAAAATAAAATTTGAGGTGGATAATAAACTCTAAATGTAATGAAATCCAGTTAGATCAGTTAGCTATAGGTGGGAGTTCCACCTTGGAGCAGCAGATTTTTCATTATATATATATATATATATATGTATATACATATATACATATATACATATATACACATATATATATATATATATACATATATATATATATATATATATATATATATATATATATATATATATATATACATATATATACATATATATACATATATATATATATATATATATATATATATATATATACATATATATACATATATATACATATATATATATATATATATATATGTATATATACATATATATATATATATATATATATATATATATATATATATATATATATATATATATTAGCTGTACTTTCTGATGCATCAATACATATATATATATATATATATATATATATATATATATATATATATATATATGTATATATATATATATGTATATATATATATATATATATATATATATATATATATATATATATATATATATATATATATATATTGATGCATCAGAAAGTACAGCTAATGTTGTACTGGTCCAGATGTTCAGTAAAGAACCTCTATATCTCGGCCCTGAAAATAAACTTTTCCTTTGTCTCTTTGTACCTTGGACAGCTCCATGAAGGACTTCAAAGACTCCTAAAATGCTAGGAATCAGGGACATATTTTCCATTTCTCTTCGCTGTGGCGGTTCTCGCTTTTGCCATTCATCTTTGTTCTTGTTTAAAAAGTAAAAATAAAGTTTAAAAAAAAACACAGCTGACAGGATAGGGATAGTTTTTCATTTAATGTGCCGCAATTTACTGTTAAAGTAGGAAAAAGGGTGATTGATGGGGTAGTAACTCATCCAGGGGAAATGCTGACTTTACTTTAGCAGTTGAAAAAGTGAGACCATTAAAATCAATTTGCAGCATAAACAGTTAGACATTAGATCTGATATATTGATTGAAGTAGAACAGATTATTAATAGAATCCATAGGAGCCATCATTTTATATGGGTAGCGGCAAATTATGTCGCACAACTGGAAAATCGCCCTGAAAATCGCACAGTGTATGCCAGGCTTTATGGGGTAGATAGCATGGCAAAGGAGGGTAATCAAGTATTGCTTGACGTTCATCTTATGTTTGGTGTAAAAGAAGAAAACAGAGGTCGCAAAGGTACTGTACATAAACATTATATATAGGCTATATACTGCCAATTAAAAAACCAAGAATAGAAAACTCAAACTGAAAATAAGAACAAGTGAACTAGTTATTGTATTTTGGTCCTTATGTAAACAATTTTAATAAATCTGATTCCATTTAGGGCTGAAACAATCAAAATTAATCGGAATTATTTGATTATTGAAATAATCGTCAACTAATTCAGTAATCGATTAATCGACTCTAAAACATGCCTTTAGCTGAGAGAGCAAACCACTTAGAGCAAGAATTATAACAACACTGTAAAAATTAGATAAACATTTTGCATTTAAGATTAAAAAAACTTTTTCTTCCATCAATCTGCTCTATCCAGAACTCCTGAAGTGAAAAGCTTTAGTTTCATCTGGTTTGATTTTGTAAAAGATCTCCTTTAAGGAACTTTTTGCTGTCTGATTATTTATCGGGAAAATAACCAACAGATTATTAAATTTGCAAACTAATCATTAGTTGCAGTCCTAATTCCATTATCCAGACATAATGGTTGTTCCGGACCGTCTCAGCCCCAAGTCTGCTGTGACACCATGAAAATGGGTGTGATGAACCATTATTCTACTTAAAATGAACATATTCCTCTCCACTCTCCCCATACTTACTGAGATGCCTTGATGCAGCTGACGGGGTTCGCTCAGGCTGATAATTGGCGTTACTTAACCTGCTGAGTTAACTGTATTATAATTAGGATTGAATGGGATACCACTCTGATTATATGATCAGGCTGTTTTTAATTAATTGAATTATTTAAAAAAAAATTGACTCTAAATCTGCTCGTATAAATTATTTGATTCAAACTGATCTATAATATAATCTATAAACTAATATAGTTAGAGTAAACGGAGCATTTTTAACTCTAAGCTACTTAGGTTTTAATGTTAAAGAATAAATACATATATGTTCAGTAGGATATATATATATATATATATATTTATTTATTTATTTATTTTTTCCTGAGTCAGTTCGTCTCAGAAAGCCGTATATTATGATTTTATAGATGAAATATAATTTTATTTCATATTTTATTTTATGACATTGTATTTTAAAGTACTATAGGTGCCGTGTCAGTAAGCCTGGTCTGCGCATGCGCGGCCTGGATGGGGGTGTGGCTTTGTTGATTTCGCGCGTAAATTCTCTTCCGTCCCACTGAGCGTGACTACATCCGGAGTGGTGCTGTTTATATAGTTCTGTTTCCGACCCAGCGGTGTTTGGTTCTGGTCCGGCAGCAGCATGGCTCAGGCTCGGGTCACAGATTATTTCTCCCAGCGGAAGAACAGAGTCCGCGGTGCAGCGAAGCCCGCCGGGAAGCAGCGCCCCGCGGCGCGGTTCTCCTCTCCGGTGCACGAGGAGTTTGTCCGGGTCATCGATGAAGCAGCCGGGCTGAGTAAAACCGAGGAGTTCGTCTCTACCAAACCAGACCAGGAGGAGCCATCCAGGCCTCGGACCCCCAAGAGGAACTCGGCCGACGCAGAGTTTGATCTCGGGGCTGCTGTGTTTTCAGTGACCGCAGAGCATTCCTCGGTCAAAAAGAGACGGCAAGCAGGAGGGGTCATAGCGGCCGAGTCCAACGAGAAAACAACAACAACAACAACAACAAACAAGAGGAGGACAGCTAGGAAGAAGCTGGTCCTCCCTGAGGAGAAGCCCCAGGTAAGCAGGAGCAGCAGCTGAGATCCCAACATGAACCAAACCTGCTCCGGTGTTTGTTCTGCTCTACGGAGCGACATTAGGGACAATATTGGTAGAAGCAAAGAAGTTTAAAAAAATGGAGATTTGACACATTTGGGGGCTAATTTATGTTTGAACAAAAGTTCAACCAATAGTTTGTCAGTTTTTTTATTATAGATTATACATTTTTTATTATATCTGTTCTGTCAAAAATATATATTTTGGTTATTTATTTTTCTCAAATATCTTCTAGGAAACTGTATTTAAGAAAAGTCAAAAATCACTCATGAGTTGAAAGAAAATCCTGCAGATATCTGCTGCTGTTTTTCAGTCAGATATACATCCAGGTGTTCATAAATAATGCAATTATGGTAGTAATGATACTTATTTCTATCCTTAACAAACTAAAGAATGCTAATGCTTATCTTTAAAAGAAATGTTTATACCTTTTGTGAGACGCACTATGTACGATAATGTTGAAACGAAAACATAAAACTCTAAAAGGCTAGATTATTTTTAAATCCAAAGCCGAAAAAGCCACTGGAAGTAGCGTAGGATCACATTTCCCATGAGGATCAGAAACAGTCGAGTGATAAAACAGACATTTACTTTCTCAGGACATACATTATTATACATTCTTATGGGGAGGAAAAACATCATTTAGGTTTTGACAAAATAAAATCAAGGGCGACCAGGATGTATGTATAGATGAGCTGATGGCGCATATGCGGGACGGATCAGGTGGTGACACTGACAACGAGCTGCTAAGTGGAGCGAGGAGGTGGAGCAAGGTTGGACGGCAGAACAGTTTGATTAATGCTAACCTCACACTTATTGATGCGCATGTCTGCGGTTTAAAAACAGCTGTCCAGCATAGCTTCTGCTTCATGTTGGTCTGTCACAGTAACTGTTAATAACGTTACTGTGGACTCAGTAGCATCTCCCTTATCTTTAGTTTCCTGCAGAGGAATCTTGTCTGGACTCTTCCTGTCAGAAACCGGGGTTATGAATGCCTCTGTGCTGACGGCCTCTTCCTCTCCTCTAGCAGGTTCTGGGTCAGGAGGACCTCACCGCATTGAAGTCCCGCCTTCAGACAATCAGGAAACGGGCCGAGGACAGCTCCGTGTCTTCAGCTCCACACTCCTCCTCTTCATCATCTCCAACCACCTCCATCAATGCGGCTCCATCCGGTCCTGCCACCGAGCTGCAGGCCCTGCGGTTCTCCATGGCCCGGGCCAAAGAGCTGGCAGCTAAAGCCCAGAGGAGGAAGGAGGAGAGAGGAGCAGAAGAGGCCAAGCCGACCGAGACCCAAACTCCTGAAGGGTGAGTCCCTGCAGTCGACAAACGGACACAGCGCTCATGACCCGCTACTAAAACCCTCCCATGTTTCTATAAGCAGAACCGGGCTACCAGGATACCAGCGGTACCACACCCTCGCACAGGCCGTGCCCCCCGGCCTGACCCTGCCTTACCACTACAAGATACTGACCGAGATGTTCCGGAACATGGACACGGTGGTCGCCATGTTGTACAACCGCTCTGAGACGGCCACCTTCACCAAAATCAAGCAGGGCGTTCAGGACATGATGCACAAGTACGTAACAGTTCGGCCCGGTTCACATGGTGACTAAACCCCCCAACTAAAGGTTTGTCTGTTTTTATTCCAGGAGGTTTGAGGAGAGCCACGTGGGTCAGATAAAGACTGTGTTCCCTGAAGCGTACGAATTCAAGCAGGAGAAGAACGTTCCCACTTTCAACAGCAACATCTCTAAGGGGAGCTACCAGCTGACGGTGGAACCGCTCCTCCGCTCTGGTGAGTCCAAACAGAGCAGCACTGGGCTTCCTTCAGGAAACATCTTTACTACATGTGCTTCTTACTCCTTTAGACCTTTCAACAGTCTTTAATAACCTTAAAACAAAAGCAAATAAACTTATTTTTGCTAAAGAAATGCCGAAATGATTAACACCAGTTTAGTTTTATTTAAAAGGAAAAAGTGAAGTCACTTTTCTATCTAAGGAAAACCAGTTGATTTCATTGACTCAAAGGCAATCCCTCACACTAAGCATGCTTGTAGCGAAAGTGAGGAGGAAAAACTCCCTCTTAACAGGAAGAAACCTCCAGCTGCCATGTCAGAGGATACCTGAGCTGTGAGGTGCGCCACGGCGTCTGTCCTAACTGCTGATCTCTCCGTTTGTCCTCAGACCAAAACGAAGCGCGGCCCGCGCTATCCGCCGCCCGTCTCCTGGAGAGAAGGCAGATCTTTCATCAGAACCTGGTCTCCATCGTCAAACAGCATCACAAGGTGAGCTGCTTCTGTCTGGTCTCAGTTCTTTAGGCTCCATCCTGAGCTTCAGGGTTCATGTGTTCTGGATCTCCTCCGCAGGCCTTCCTGTCCTCTCTGGTCCCAGCTGTCTCGGTTCCAGAGGACAAACTGACCCGCTGGCATCCTCGCTTTAACGTAGACTCCGTCGCAGCCATCACGGCCAGCTCCCTGCCTCGGGGTCCTCGCTCAGAGAAGGTGTCGACGGCTCAGGAGGTTCTGGAGAAGGCCCGGTCCCTCATCACCCCTAAGGTGCGGTACCATGGTTTCAGATAGACAGGAACCGCCCCTTGGCTCTGAACAGAACCACTGATTTTCCCTTGTGCTCAGATGGAGAAGGCTCTGGTTTCTGTGGCCCGAAAAGCAGAAGAAAAGAATGGAGAAGGTACCAAACCGGGCTGCACCCAGAACCCAACGGTTCCAGCAACACCAGCCTCTGCTCCAGCCCAGGTCCCGTCTGCCCTGAAGGGGGTGTCCCAGAGCCTGCTGGACCGGGTCGGTACCGTCTGCCTCGGAGCGTTCAGCAGCCTCGGTTCTGGGTTTTACTTTCCGTTTCTTTCCTTCAAACAGATTCGGGCGAAAGAGGTCCAGAAGCTGCAGGCGGCTATGACCCGGAACCCGGCCCAGGAGGAGCGGCTGCTGATGATGTCACGGCTCGGGGAGCTGGCCCGCATCCTTCGAAACGTCTTTGTTTCAGAGAAGAAAGCGGCGCTGACCATGGAGGTGGCGTGTAACCGCATGGTGGCCAGCTACAGGTCGGCTCTGAGTCCAGGTCAGTTCAGTCTGCAGGCGCTCCAAACCGCCTCGCTAAAGTATTCACACCCCTAATGTCAGCCATTTTCAGAGCCTCTGTCACAATGCTCCAAGGGTGTGAATACTTTAGTGCAGTTCAGAGCTTAGCTGCAGTATTTAGATGCACCATGATGTGATGTTCAGCGACCGGAACAGAACCGTTCACTGTTCTCTCTTTGCCACCCAAGGAGACATGGAGAAACACGTCCGTCTGCTGGCAGAGGTGGCTCCTGATTGGCTGAGCGTTCATCTGGTCAGGAAGGACTTCTACCTGAAACTGAACAAAAGCGAGGAGCTCAGCATCGTTCTGGACAAACTGAACCGCAGACTGAAAGAGGAGGAGAAGCTCTGACACCTTCCCTCCATGTTCAGAGCGGACATGAGGAGAGGATGACCGCCTGGTCCTCCGGTTCTGTGTTGGAAAAGATTTTTAACCAGATTTTGGTCGTTTATTTTCTCAACTGAAGGAGTCGTTCTTTGCTGACTGTTTTCCACTGACTGCGCTCTGAGGGACTTCCTCTCGCCTGATTGGTTCAGATGATGCGGCACCACAGCCTGTGGAAACTTCTCAAGACTAAAAACAATTGTTAGATTAGTCTGTAATGTTTTTGCAAATGTTAAACCAATATTTTTAAGGTTTGCTGTTTTTTTTCAGATTTTATTTTCCAATTTTTTTTCTGCATACTTTCTTTTAACTTTTTTTTTTTTTCTCTAACCTTTTCCAGATTGTAAGATTCTGGGTGGTCTGTGTGCGGACTAATAGAAATGCTGTTGCTAACGGCAACGCAGAGCAGACTCATTTCTAATGGTTCATGCAAAGACCAACCACAAGTGTAGAGAAGGAAATAACAGGACTGTTGAAGGTTAAATCAGGATCTGAGAATAACATCTTATAAAACACATTCGTCCAGATAAAGTCTGTAACAACTAAAAAAAATTAAATCTGGAAATATTTGCAGAAAAATACTGAAAGAAATGGCAAACTGTGTAAAAGTTTTATTTAAATTTAACATTACAAATAAAACTTTCTGTTCTTGAAGGTTGTAACATATGTTTGAAATGTTTTAAAAATAATGTTGCACATTTCTCTCCATACACTGTTACACATTAGAAAGATGAATTCTTTCTGATTAAAAGGTGAAACTCTTGTTGAAAATTGTTAATTTTTCTTTCGTTTTGAGTTCATTACAACTCAACTGTGAATAAATGGTCAAATCTGACAGTGGTGATGTTTGGTGCAGAACTCTAAATAACCAGTGGCAGATGAAGACGCTGTGAGGCAGACGGCTGTCGGGTCAGCAGCCTTTGCTCTGATTGAATCTCTTTATATTAAAATCCTTTTTACTGTTTTTCATTTGTTGAATTTCTGGGTTTAATTGATCAACTTTACCTGGAATGCTGATAAATTGTCTGTTAGAAACTATCAGTGGAACAAATTCAATATTCTAGAAATCCAACTAGTTTTTCTTTCCACATTGATGTCTTTGGATAAACAGACTAACTGGCCTTTCCTCCATTAAACACTCGCTGGCTAACGAGCATCCTGCAGATGGTCGGTTCAGCTGAGTGCTACCAGCACATAACTGGAAATAAGATAAATCTAAGTTCATTTGAAAGATTAATGACGTATGCATTAAAAACTGATTCAAGGGCGTGTAGGTGGTGCAGTGGTTAGTCTGCATGACCCATGTACGGAGGTCTTAGTCCTCGAGGTGGCCGACCCCGTGTCAAATCCAGCCTGTGGTCCAAAAACGAGCAACTAGTGCCGTAAAAACAAAAAAAAAATGGTTTCAAACCAGTCTTTAGTTTAACAGTCTGTCAGTTTGATATCAAGTCACAGGACCTGAAAGCTGAAGGCAAATTTAAAGAGATTTTAAGACTTAGAAAATGACATTTGACCAAAGTGGATGGAGCACCACTAGATCTACAGAAACAATATTACAAGTTTAATCGGATAAAACAAAATTGAATTTATTTAACAATGAATTGTTGCAGGGCTGAAATGATACATAACTGCTCTGTAATGTTGAAGGAACTGAAATCAAGTCGCTCCTCATTGCAGAGATAAAATGTTTCCTTCTGCTGCTGGATTCCTAACAGGCAAATAAGGAGGATCTGATCTCCAATAAATGGATGAGTTTATGGACTCCTGGTTCCAGCTGCAGACAATGTTCAATCAGGGTGAATCAGTGTCCATTTGTCCGGCCACGTTGGGCCGGACAGATGCTCCATCTTAAACGTCCTCATAATACTTTGATTTGATCTCTAAGGCTCTGTGCTTCAGCGCCTGGGGGGCGCACCAGCTCCCGCTCCGCTCCTCAGTACTGAAGGAGGGAGAAGACGCTGTGTGGCTTCAGACGGTCCGCTCCATTCAGGTCTTTGAGCTGGATGACCACCATGCAGCCCAGAACCTCAGCCTGCTGCTTCTTCATCAGCTCACAGGCTGCGTACAGCGTCCCTGCAACACACAGCAGAGGACATCAGCAGGAGACATTCTAGGCGTCTGCTGCTGACGTTATCGAGAACTTTCCAAAGCAGGGCTTCTGAAAGGAGCTGCTAACATGTCAGCAGACCCCACACATTCTGGACACGCGCTCTCCTACAGCCAGTCTGCAGAAAATCACATTGTAGGAGTTTATTTGTCAATTATGGTGAAAAAAATAAGTATTTAGTCAGATGTTTGTCTCTCACAGATCTTAACTTTTTCTTTAAGAAGCTCCTCTTCCTCCTCTGGTTCCCTGTATTCATGTTTCCCATTTGCACTGCTCATCTCTATAAAAGATACCTGCCTCATACAGACTCCAAACTCAACCAGGGCAAAGCCCAACGGGCTGCAGAGGAAACCAGGGAGAAAACTAAACCTGCACCAGGCTGGGAGGAGAGGATCTACAAAGGAAGCAGGTGTGAAGAAATCATCTGGGGCCCCAAGATCTCAGCTTGCGGGTTCAAAATGATTTTGAGGTTTTTGAAAAGGAGACATGATGATTCCACGTGAAGGAAAGCATAAAAAGGGCCAGGTTTTAAGCCCCAACCTCCTTCCATCAATGAGACCATTAAAGATGTAAGGTGGCTTGGCCCTCCAGCAGGACAATGGTATACACCAGGGGTGGGCAATTCCAGTTCCTGGGGGCCGGCATCCTGCAACTTTTAGATCTGTTCTTGGTCCAACATCAACAATCAAATGGCTGAGTAACCCTGAAATCCCACATCTTTTGGTCCGACCCGCTCCAGACCGCCTCCGCAAAGCAAAGCCTGCAGCCTCCGCTGTTCCTCCCGTCTTCCTCGGACTTCAAGGAGAGCATGCGCGACTTTATTATCATTAAATTCATAGGAGCAAAACATGTGGAAATGAACACTTAATTTATTATGACATATTAAAAAATCCCCATCAGCATCCAGCATATGTGCGGTTTCTGACCAAAGATTGTCTTCTTGTTGTGGATTTTTGAAACAGGGATAACTAGGATCATATAAAATAGTTTTTTATGAACTATCCTTGTTCTTTACTGCCAAACTCAGCATCTCTTCATCCATTCCTGCAATAAGAGGTTTCTTTTAAGGCTCTCGGTATAAAATATATATTTTGATGGAGATGAGAAACCTGCTTCCTGGTATGTTGAATTACCAATAGTTTGAATCCAATCATTTAAACAGCTTTAGTTATTGGGAATTTATAAGAATTATCTTCTAATTTGTAGTTACCAATCCATCGTTACAATATTTTAATTTGACAAACCGGATCTTCTCCATATTCTTCTTCCTGTTTGGCGAGATTGCAATAGCGGATCTTGACCTGGACGGACCGGAGCAAAAAAAAATAGCTCAGCTCCGTTTACTGACGGTGACGGACGGCGAAGACATACATGGACAATGACGTGCGGAGGAGTGGAGGTGGAACATCCTCAGTATGCAGTCCGTTCCTCCAGATTCCTCTCAATCATCTAGTTATTTGATTCAGGTGTTTTGAACCAAATGCGCATGTAAAAATTGCAGGATACCAGCCCTCAGGGCCACCCCTGGTCTAAACACACATCAGTAGCAGAAAAAAAACCTCCTTTCAGATTGACTTCCCCCCGGTACTCCAGGAACCATCAGAGCTTCGTCTATCCAGATGAACAGGGGGAGAGGCTGAATCAATGAAAAACTGAAGCATTGCACCCACAGTCAGAAGTCTCCACCCACTGGAGCCCCAATGAGACCAGAACGTGGCACCTCCATTCAGGATTGGTAGCCTCCGTTTAAATGAAGAAGATTCAGAATCTTCATTCCTTTGATTTATATACACAGATATCATTTTTAAAAGTTCAACTCTAAAAAAAAAAAAGCACAAAACCTTTAGTACAGACTTCAACACATTGTTTTAAAAGCACCTGTTTTTATACGGTTTCTGTTTTTCTCTGTGTGATGAAGAGGAGACGAATAACTTAAGTTCACCAGATTCCTAAAATCAAATCTGGGGACATTTCCAGATAAAACAAAAAGTCAATTTCATCAAGATGAAATTATGCAATAGGGACAATAACGGTTTTATTTATCTTTATAGCATATTAATATTTAAACAACAAAAATCAGGGTTAAAATCCAGGAATTTGTCTCTTAACATTGGTAGTATTTTCTTTTATAACGTGAATAAATCGATGTATTTTTAAAGAAAACTAGAACTGTGTCTCTGGGTTGGGAGGGAGAGTGAAGGGGTCAAGGGTGGTTAGCGGGGCTTTCTGATTTTGGGGCCTAAAGAGCTCTGCCTCTCCCAAAGGGGAGAGTGACATGAGGAAAAGAAAAACATCTGGTCCATTCATGCTCTCTCCTCTTCTATCAGTTTAAATCAGGGGTCCTCAATGTTTTCCAGGCCAAGGACCCCCAAACTGATGGTGAGATGGAGCGGGACCCCCTAATTATATATATTGTATCAAACAGTGTTATACCAAACTGGTCCTATAATCACTCCAATACAGATGGAGTAATGTAATGAAAGTAATTTCTCCCTGGGATTATTAAAGTATCTCTGATTCTGATTCCTGGTTGATGGGACAGGTGTTGTGAATGAAACGGTGCCCAGCTTAAAAGAGCTCCTGTGTGTCACTAAATGTGTGCATTGATGACTGAAAGACATCTTCTGCCTCCATTTATCTGTTTATTGCAGTGAGTTAAATTCATGTTAATATGTATTTAAATACATTTCAATTAGTGAAAAAAAATAGCAGGGGGGAATAAAAAAAAAAAGTGTAATCAACCAAAACATTTGCGACCCGCATGTAGTACCTCCATGGACCCCTAGGGGTCACAGACCCCCTGTTGAAGACCTCCGGTCTAAACTATTCTAAAACAGAGACATTAAACAAAATACTTCCAAATACATTAGTATTATTAATAATAATAATAATAATAATTATTATTATTAATATTATTATTATTATTATCTCATCTGATTAAATACTAAAAATGCTAATTAATATTTATATTATTTTAAACGGGGACTTTCCCCGAGAAATCAGCGACGTCTGGTCACCCTGGATTAAATGCCTCATAATTTAAGTTTAACATGTAGGAGTTCATCCTTCAATCTGCAACCAATGAGATGTTAGTGACAGCATATACAATATAAACGTTACTTTAATCTAGAGATGGAAATGATTCAGTTTGCTTCTGTTTTTATTTCAGAGAAACATCAAAGCTACTTCAGTCTGCATCCGATCCTGGTGATGGATCCTGTCAGAATGACAACAGAAAACATGGCTTCTTACCTCCTGTGGCTAAAAGATCATCAATTATCAGAACCTTCTGTCCCGGAGCCACGGCGTCCTCCTGGATCTCTACCTCTGCCTGGGGAAACAGAAACACGTGCTCAGATCGCCAGAGATACTCGTCCAGTTTAACACCTGGTCCTCCCTCTCTAGTAGACAGAGTTCGTCTCTCCTTCTCTGGTTGGATCAAAGGTACCTCTGTGTTGTCACTGGTAACCAGCGTGATGTCACAACTTCAACCAAGAAAAAAACTGAACTGGATCAGAGCCAAATTTGTCCTTGAAGCTGACATCCAGTATTAACTAATGAACAGCAAAGGAACTGAGGTCCAACTCTAACAAGCAGCCACCTGATCGATCCCTGATATCTGCTGCCGATTTCTGCTTTTCCTTCTCTCTGTTCACATTAATAAAATGACACAATCATAAAAAACTTTAGCTACTTTAAAAAAACAAAAAACAAAAAAAACAAGCACCAATAAATGATTAATGAAAGTAAAATAGAGGGACGGCAACGCGTCGATCCATGGCTGCTGACTGCGCTAATAAACCTGTGGATGCATGCGGACAGCGGCTGATAAGCACCATCGCCTCGCAGCAAGAGGATTGTGGGTTTGAATCCCGGGGAAACCTGGACCATTCCCTGTGGAGTTTGCATGTTCTCCCCTGCATGTTGATTAGAGTGTGAGTGGTTGTATATGACATATGGGCCACAGATATCCACCAGCGGATCTATCTCCATGTGAGCCCAGCAATGAAACAAGGCGAGACTGAGGACAGAGCTTGGATGTGGGCTGCCCTTACCGTGCCGTACTCCAGGTCGTAGGCCACACAGACGGTGGTTCCTGGCAGCTTGCCTTTCTTCCGGACCAGAACAAACCCGACACCCAGTCTCTGGGCCAGCAGAGGTCCAAACAGGAAACCACGGGCATCCAGACCTGAGGACAGATGACACATCAGATGGGATTTCTTCATGTGTTCAATACTTTTTATACGTATGTTTGTTAATACACATAAGCTCATTTCTGGACATCTATGATTTGATTTCTTAGTATGTGTGGATGTTGCATGGATCGCTACCAACATCTGCTGAAAATGTCAGTAGGACCTTTTGAAATATATTTACTGAGAAAAATTATGACGTATTCAATGCTTGTTTCACCTACTGTATTTTTGTCAATTTGTTTATTTAACAGCCTGATTTTAATAATGCGTTAAATTAGAAATTTCACAGAATTCCAGGTATATAATCCTTCTTTTATATGCTGAACAAGCAGGTCGTCAGAAGATGATGGATTCATTCATCAACTCCATCACTGAACATTTGATGGACAGCTGGACAGACCGCTCAGCATCCCAGATGGTGCACATGGAGCTTCCTGTTGCATAATACAGCCACAGAGTCTGACAAAGACTCGCTCATAGAGTCATATCCAAAGGATCTGACTAAGCTTTACTTTTAGAAAATAAGCTTCATATAACAATTATACCAGAAACCAGCGGTGGATGAGGACATTATACCGGAGGAAAGACAGAGAGAATAGTAAAAAAAGGAGGAAAAATGACGACTAAATTTAAAACTATTTAATTTGTCATTAATACTTTTTTAAACACCGCATAATTTTAAGTTCTTTTATTGTGATGTTGTTTTTTCCTCTGAATTAAATCGAGCCTTCAGTTAAAGGAAGCTTCATTGTGTCCAAACAGCTGAGAGTCTACTGGTCAGAGTTACCATGGTGACCACCTTCCTAAGAATAAACACAGCTTTGTGGTACCAGGAAGTCATGGTTAAACCTGATGTTATCAGGCTAACCCAGTAATCCTGCTTCCTGCTAAAGGCCTCTGAATTTTACTTTTTTTTTTTTTACATTTTTTAATTTAAGGTGGGGGATTGTACAGATGCTTCCAGATGTCCCCTCTGTGCATGGACCACTCGAACCAAGGTTGAGTTTGAGAAGCTCAGGCTGAGGAGTGAAGACCTGCTTAGCTCTGAATTACCTATGATCAGATCCACCTGCTGGTGATTATTCCTCACATGTTCCTCAAACAGGTCGGTGACGGCTGTAAGAGCAGCTGGACTCTTCAGGATGGGACAGATATCCCTGCAGCATCAGCACAGGTTAGCAAACAGGAAGACAAAAAAAAGAACAAGTCATTTTCATTCTAAGAGCTTTAAAACTCTGCCTGATGCTCTCACTTTGGAACCATTAACGTTTATCTAGTTTCTGTAAAGCCCCATCTTAAAACACGATAGTGGCAGAATCATGCTGAGGGAATGGCTCTCTCCAACGGGGTTAAAGCTAATGAGATGAAGCTAGTTCATCCTGAACTACTTTGCTTAGAAAAATAAACATTTGTTTGTAGAGGGTAGAAGACGGTGGATAGAAATGTAAATGCACGCCGCACCATTCAGTTCCTAATCTGTTAAAATGCTGAAATGCTGCAGAGTAGGAACTGAAATGACCTCCAGCAGCTTCAGTCTTCCTGTTCTGGCAGGAAGCAGAGTCAGCAGCAGCAGGACTGGTGCAGGACTATCTCAATTCTTCAGCTTTAGCCCAGATAAACTGAACCCAGGGAGCAGCCAGGACCCCCTGTAGTGAGGGAGGGTCCAACTGCAGGACACCTGGACCTCTGCTTCATCAACCTGACCTTTCTGGGCCCGATCAGAACCATTAATAGGGAATAAATTCAAAGTGGACCCGGGTAGAGGACCTACCCTACCTGAACAGGATGCCTTTCTTTGGAAAGTCTGGGAAAGCTCGGATGTGTTTCTGGACCAGCTGCAGTTTTCCTTCCGTTCCTAGATCCATTCCTGCGGTTCTGATCTAAACTGACTGATAATCTTCGCTCTTTGCCCACCCTGGTCAGGAAGGCGGCTCAGTGTAGTTCGCTCTCGGCATGTGCTGTACTGAGCATGCGCTGTTCATCATATACTTATGTCAGTTAGCCGCTCTACCGCCCCCTTCTGGTTGGTCTAGTAGTGCAACTACAGGAACACAGCAACACGATTCTCACCTATAATCTGACATCAGCTCATTATTGTTTACCAACATTCCTATCAGTCAGCCTTTAGTAATGAAGGCTCATTTCCATCTGACTGCCAGGTTGATGATTTCTATGAGGAATAAATCAGTGGGGCACATGATAAAAAAAAATCTGAAAAAGGAAAAATAACTACACCCTAAAATTCAGTTGAAATATTTTATTTTTCCTCGTTTCGAAAGAAAGAAAGAAAGAAAGAAAGAAAGAAAGAAAGAAAGAAAGAAAGAAAGAAAGAAAGAAAGAAAGAAAGAAAGAAAGAAGGGATGTTACCAGCACTGAACAGCAGGTGGCAGTATATCCATGGATGTCGGTCTCAGACAGAAGAAGGACAGCGGTATGAAGGAAATATAAAGGATATTTATAGTTTAAGGAAAACATTATGAATCTAGCTAGAGAATACAACATTAAAAACTAGAATTTGATGTAAAGTAATGTTGCTACACAGTCATGTACAGTAGGTGGCGGTGTGCACCTTAAAGTTGCTTGTGATCCGCCATAATAGAAAAGAAGAAGAAGAAGAAGAAGCGCGGCGGAAGTGGTGGGGATGGGGTGGATGTTATGGAAGATGACAGCAGCCCCTGCTCGGTTCTCGCTCAGCCTCAGGTCAGCTCTTCCTCACGTGCTTCGGACAGGAGGTACCAGAGGGATCCGGACGGGACCTTCTAGCCAGATTCAGGCGGTTCCAGCAGGTAACCAGTGGGGGCTAGCTGAGCCTTAAACAGCCGGGCCTTTCTCCTCTGCTGCTCTGATCTTAGACCCGCTTACAAAAGGAGGTCGGACATGGCCCCTGCTGCTTTCCGTCGCAAGCTTAGCTAACTGAGACCAGGAGCGGAGAGTCTGTCTCACTATGTTGTCTTCCTTTCAAGGGAAGTTGGTGCGGAATGGAGACAGCAGAAAGACTGTGGTGAGCCTCCTCAGCATCCTCCCATGCTGACTGATGCTCTGCGTGTTTGTTCTTCCCAGCGTGGTGCTGACACGCGTGTCTCTGTCCACTGATTCCAGATCTGTGTGGAGGGGAACATCGCCTGTGGAAAAACGACATGTTTGGAATATTTCAGCAGAACCAGCAACATAGAGGTACCTGGAAGTCCCGTGGATCTGAGTCGGTTAATTTACTGCTAAACACTTGCTGCTTTGTTCCAGGTCCAGACGGAACCGGTCTCCAAATGGAGGGACGTCCGTGGAAACAATCCTCTGGTAATTGACGGCATCATTAATCAATGCTGTCAGGTTATTTAAAGAGAAAAACAAATTTAACCAACTGGTCCTAGTCTCAGCATGTGGTATGGAAGCCTGTTAGGTCCACATTTAAACTGCTTTTATTTAACCAAGGACATTGATTTTGAAAGGAAGCTAAATCTGCCTAATATAGACCTACATGGTTGGAGGAGTCATTTGATTCAACATTACTGAGATCAGAGAAAAAATATTCCATCTATCCATCCATTTTCTGTCACGCTTTAGCCCTGCTAGTGCCCATCTCCGGCTGTCTATGGGCGAGAGGGGGGGTACACCCAGGACAGGTCGCCAGTCCATCGCAGGGCAACACAGAGACAAACAACCATTCACACAGTCATGTTTTTGGACTGTGGGAGGAAGCCGGAGTACCCAGAGAGAACCCATGCATGCCCAGGGAGAATATGCAAACCCCATGTAGAAAGGGCCGGGAATCAAATCCGGAACCTTCTTGCTGCGAGGCAGCAGTGCTACCCATTGCACCACTGTGCGACCTGTTTTTAAAAAGTAAATTTGAAGAAAATGCATTAAAAAATAAAAATATTCCCAATTTTATGCAATATTATTAAAGTTTTGTATTATTTCAGATTTTACTTTCCAAAATGTTTGGTTTTCTATAATTACTCAGATTGTTTTTTATTGATAGGTTCTATTTTTGAAACCAGTTTGTTTTCAGTAACTGGAACAGATGACTCTCCTTCATTTATCTCTCATACGGTCCAGTTTCCTTGAGCTGACCGCCTTCCCTGTTGTCCACTGCAGGCCCTGATGTACCAGGATCCACAGCGCTGGGCTATCACTCTGCAGACCTATGTTCAGCTCACCATGCTGGACAGACACCTGTCAGCCTCTGTGAGTGCAGCTGAGCTGGGAGGAAACGCTGACATGAGGACTAACCCCCCTCCAGGAGGTCTGATGGTTCTCTCTGGTTTTAGGCTGCTCCTGTCATGATGATGGAGAGGTCCATCTTCAGCGCCAAGCACATCTTTGTGGACAATCTCTTTCAGAGGTACTCTTGTTTTTATCTGAACCTAAAATCTGGAACTGACCACAAATGACCATAAACAGCCAGTTAGTTGTAACATGGGTCTGTATTTCAGTGGAAAAATGCCGGAGGTGGACTATGCTGTTCTGAGCGAGTGGTTTGATTGGATTACCGCTAACGTTTCCCTCCCAGTTGACCTGATCGGTAAGAGCCTCTAGTTTGAAAACTAAAACCCTTTTAATTGTGATTGGTAGAAACCAGGCATTCTGTTTGCTAACTGAAACAGGTCAGTCTTTTACTTTGAGGGGTTTCCTCTAGTTTAGTTTTAACAAATCATTTCCTTAGATTCCAAAAAAGCCAGGTTGCCTTCAGTCTGCATTTGGTTCCAGTGTGTTCTGAATCATGTTCTTCTCCTCTGGCTCCAGTTTACCTGCAGACGTCTCCTCTGACCTGCTATGAGAGGCTGAAGCAGAGGTGCAGAGAGGAGGAGAAGGTCATTCCTCTGGTGAGAAGTCGAGGTTATTTTCAGAGACGGCACTGTTCATGTTCTGCGGCCTCATCAGGTTCCTCTGTGTTTGTCTGCCAGGAGTATCTGGAGTCCATCCATCAGCGCTACGAGGACTGGCTCATTAAAGGAAGCTCCTCTCCGGTTCCTGCTCCAGTTCTGGTGAGTGAAGGATCTACACGTCCACCTTGGTCCCAGTGAAACCGCAGAAGGCAGAGATGGGAAGAAAACATATGCTGACCTGTTTTCCAGGTGATCCCTGCAGACCACGACCTCCAGAAGATGCTCCACAAGTATGAGGAGCACCGAGAGAGGATCCTTGCAACCAGCACCTCCTGATGCTGCGACAAATGCTGCCTCACCTTCTCTGAAGCCCAGATCTATTTATTGGTTCTAAACCCTAAGCTGCTTCATCATCAACCCATGAATTTGATTCTTTTCTGCACTGGACCGTTTTGGACCTATCAGCACGGCTACTCTGTCCGTACCTTTGCTGAGCGCCTCGATTAATGATTGAAAAATAGAAAAAGTAAATTTTAATCAGATTCATTCAGCGAGGAAAAAAATCTACTGTTAAGAATTGAAGTCATCCTGCCTAGAAATTAGTCGCTCGTCCTGTTTGATAGAGAGCAGTTTCCAATGTCATCTTTATCCGGTTTAAAGACGAGCTGTTATCAGTTCACCGGTAAATCCCTTCAGTTTGGTCGTGGAATCGGGTATTTTATTGTTAAGCTTCCAGGTGAGAGCTTACCTAACAGCTACTTCACCAGAGCTAAGAGCAACCTTATTCATCACTTTCCCTCAAGCTCCAAGTTTGTCTGACAGAAGCTTCTCTGCAGAGTTAAAGGAATGTTTAGATTTGTTGATTTTTGTTCCATAAAATGCTGCTTCCCTCGAAAACCTCAACTAACTCTACAGGGACATTGGCTCCACAGTCATTAAGGCACAGATGGCTGCAAACAGACATTCTGCTCTGCTGAGAGCTAAAGATTCTTTTTCCAAAGTGTTTCTGTTGAAGTTAACCTGCTGTATTATACCATCTTTGGGGGGCAGGTGGTTGAGTTTTATGAATTGCATTTCCTCACAGTTAAACTACAAGGATTTAATAAGAATGCTGTTCCTAAAACTGAGCCTTCCAAAAAATGATGAAAGCAGAAATTTGGAAAAATAATCAAAACAGCAAACAGTATTGTTTGAATTTTTACTTGCATTTTAGTCTAAAACATTTTTTTTCTTTCCATTTTTGAAATGTGTTGTTTTCAGTAATCTCTATGGAAAACCTCCCTCTGACATTCCACCTCTGATAACTGTTTATTAATAAAATATCTTAAAAAGCAAAAAGACAGTGATCCGTTCTCCATATCTGTCACCATGTTTGGGTTCTGCTCTATAACAAGTGCTGAGTTCGAATCGAGCAGCTGACTCCTGCAATGGCCGGATTCGTCAACCGATGATGTCATAGCGAGGATTGGAAGACTCCTTTTTATGCAGCTGATAAACGCATCCTTTTTTCTAGCTTTGAAGGACCGTTCCACTGTATCCTCTGTAGCCTTGGGTATCCCATGATTCATTGCAAGTCCAAGCAAGCAGGCTGCACTGTGCTCAGAGGGGAAAAAATGGCGCTGAACAGTGGTGAACATTGGAAGTGCAGTTTAATATAATCCAAGTCTGAATAGTTCTGTCTAAATGAATTAAAATGGTTATCAAGTCAGATACGTGGCGGCTAAAGTTTTTTTTATTGAAACGTTTTATGTGTCCCCGTGTAAATGGGTTTGGCTGTAATTTAATCTCAGCTTCCAGATATCTCTGCAGGGTGGGGACTATAAATGCAACGGCACTGCTGCTGAAGCTCTTCAGAAATGTTATCAGCACCCAGAACGTCAGTTCAGCATCCATTCTTTGCCTGCTTTAAGTGTCAACTGTAATGGTTGCTAGGCAACAGAGTGTACATTGGTGAAAGCCAGAGAAAGCTGGATCTGTTTGGATCCATAGCCAAACCTTCCAGCCTCCTTGTTTTCATGGATCTCCGAGGACCCGGCCTATGAAATCGAACACAGCCATGGGTGATGGTCACTCGGGAGGTCGGGGTCCTCCATTCTTCTCTCGTCTTCGGTAGGACTTCAGCCACCTCGCCTGCTGTTGGCAGTCAGAGGGCTAAAGTACGGCAGTTTTTCCTCAGTGCCCAGAGCAGCTGTGGCTATAGTGCACCTCATGTGAATGGAGAAATGTGGCAGCTTAAATAATTCAGGGACCCCTGGGAGGTAATTTTTTTTATTTTTTATTGTGAATGTTATTTTGTCCTGGACAGGGCCACCTTTGGATCTAGTTAACCTTTTGTATCTCTGCTTCTGTCCCCTTGAACCCTAGTCGGCCCCTGCAGATGGCCGCTCACACTGAGCCTGGTTCCGCTGTCTCTGGATGTGTAGTGTGAGGGATTGCTTAAGAGTCAACAAGTAAAAGCAGGACAATGATCCAATTCCAAAGTGACCCCTAGACCTCGCCGAAGCAGTAACCCTCCATGTGCATGTGGCTGCAGTGGGCCCTCCACCTTAAGGGCCGCCCCAAACCATGCAGCGGGTAGGCTGAGTGGACCATTCAGGCCTTAAATAATCAGGAATGTGGCAGCAGGTGTAACGGCAAACTAGTAGCAGAGGTCTGCTGGGATCCTGCATCTTCGTCACACTGACAGAAAACCTCTTTGAAATAGTTTTATCTAGGTGTCACTGTGTTGCCATAGCAACAAAAGCCTTCCCTTTCCTCAAATTCTCATTTATACCCCCCTACCTTCAATCAAGGTGATTAATTTTAATATATTTAGACTCGGTTTGGGGTTTTCCATCAGGCTTTGAAGCAGCCATTAACCCCTAAACTCAAAGTCAGAAAGTCCTCGGTCTCTGAAGAAAAGCCCACTCTGAAAAGTGGTTGCATTTACTCATCTTCGTCTCATATTCAGTTTTGTTTTGAAGAGCTGAAACCTTTAAGTCAGTGAAAAGCAGAAACAGTGCCCTTTAATTAGGTGGTTTGTATCTGGATGTCAGCAGGACCACCGGTCTTTAATCCCAATCTCACTGCAGACCACCATAATAAACCATAATAAAAAAAAAAAAGGTCCCTTTTATTGTGTTAATTTTAGCAAAAAGTTACTGAAATAATGAAAGCCTCCTAGCATAAGACAATTAGATTGAAAATAAATGTTAATTTCAACATTTCATCCTTCTCAAAGCCCAGATTGATCAAATTGGTCGGCTCCAGTGGCCTGAGAAAAACCTGCCCATCATTCTGCTTCAACGCCACGCCAAAGTTTAGGAAAAGGAAACCAAGAGATGGATCAATATTTCAGGAAAAAAATTTCACTTTATGCCTCAGGACTTTCTTTGCCGATCCTCGTTCACCGCTTGTTCTCCTGGTTTTGTTCTTCCACACATGTTCCCGTCTCCGTTGGGCCAGTGGTTTTTCCCTTCACCTCTGTCGCTCCCTGTCCCATCCTCTCTGCTAGCTCCCTCAGCTGTTGCTCTTCATCAATCGAGCTGAAGGATGGAGACTCCGATGGATCAGCCGTCACATCATCTCTGGCTGTAGATTTAACAGGAAAATAAAAGTCAATACTATTTCAGCTCCTCTTTAACTTTTTTTATTTAGCGTTTGTCTGCAATTGACCTAAAAGATAAAAGGCAGCCTTTACTACCATCATATTCATTTGGCTTTGTTCAAAATGCCCATTTTTATATTGTTACTTTGGTACTTGTGCCGACTTTGGTGGTGAAGAAATAAGAGCATTTCCTAACAACCTGCCTGCTTGACCACTTTTAGTAACCTTTTTCAGGACCTCTTCTCCTTTTCAGTTCCTCTGTGACAGAAAAACACTGCAGAGGGCAGCCATTTAATTTCTTTTCCTCCCCACAGTGATGGTCTGGTTCACTACTGTACTCCTGTTACTGCCTGCAATCTAATTATTAGTTTAAATAACATTTCATTCATTATCTGTGAATTCATCTGTCTATGAGAGTTTCCCTGCTGGTTCTTAAATCGGATCACTGCTTCCATTGGGGAAAGGAGTTGACTTCACCTTTTGGTTGCTTAATTGGTTGGCAAAACCTCATTAGTTGCTTGAGACCTCATTGGTTGATCAACACCTTATTGGTTGGCCAACCAAGGGCATACACTGTGTGATATATTCAATCCTTGTACGAAGCTACAGCTCACACTGTACAACGAAACCTCAGGGTTTAAACGTCCACCGCTCACGATGTTTGTTCTCACACTGTGACGCTCTGATGGATTTACCTGCTCACACTGTATGTCTAAAAACCACATTGGATTCAGCTCCGCAGTGAGATGGGGCTACTCGGACTCGTCAATTCGGAAGCCAAGCGAGTAGAAGAGGAATATGAAGCTCACTAGAGTTAAACGCGCTGCCTTGGCAATTTTGTGCTGAAAGCCCTAAAAAGAAAAGGTGACGACGTATTTGGACAAAAACATGGCTGAGCAAACGTGGCTACTACGGTCTGTCAGTTTGACAGAAAGAACTCCATTTCACTCGCACCCCCGCCATGCTTCTGTGTTTGCCTCTGAGAGAAAGAAGAATCCTCGCCTGCGCACGGAGCGATTTGCAATTCAGACACGTTTGATTTTCTCCAGACCTTACGATTCCTGAATCGAGGTGTTCGTTGGAGGCTGATCGCCCCTCTTTAACCCCCGTATACTATACGATGCACGATCAGCCTGAAAGTCAGCCCGATCGACAAATTTTCACACAACTGGAAAATCTGTCAGAAAAAGGGCAAGAAATCGTAACCGGCTTAACACCTTATAGATAACCTCAACAAAAATGTAAACAACATTTTTGATTTTGCTCCCATTTCTTATGAGATTAACGCAAAGATCTAAAACTTTGCTGAGATAATCCCTCCCACCTCACATGTGTGGCATATCAGGATGCTGATTAGACACCATGATTAGTGCACAGATGTGCTTTAGACTGCCCACAATAAAAGGCCACTCTGAAATGTAGTTTGGTTCCACATTGTGGAACCCCCTGGGGCCCGTTAAGCTAACCCATTTCTCTTTCATAGTTAAATGCGTTCCTGAGTCATTCATTTTTCACCATAAATCTGAATGAAACTGCACTGTTCTGACCGCATTTAACATCTCTGCTTCAGAGTTTATTCACATTTATCTTCTGCTATTTTAAGGGACACTTTCAATGCATTAAGCCTTTTTCCTCAGACTTAGGTCTAAACCCCTCGTCCCCTTTTGTTTATTTCTGTTTATTTTCAGTAGTGTTTAGTGCCTGCGTAGTTATTAGATATAATACTTTGTGACTGTAGTTAATAAAGGTAGCATTGTATTTTAACTCATTCTTTTGTGTTTATTCTACGCAGTGAACGATATATCACTCAGGCTGCATTCACTTTTCTTTCAGTAGCATCTGAATGAACAGGGACATTTATTTGGTTGGTGATTAATAACTTTGCCGATAGCCATAGTCTCAATTACTAAATTGGTGAAAGACAACTGGATTTTTAACAGCTGGATTCAGAAGTCCAACCCTTTATGCAAGAAACTAAAAACCCTAGTCAGTAAACAAATTACAGTTATTCAACTGATAAGTAGGTATCCCTCGATTTGAATGACCTTTACATTTTCTATCATTTCCAGTTCTAGTTATTTAATACATTCATAATCTTCTGGTAATATTCTGGGTATAGAGACTCTAAAAAATGCCTTTAGCTGATAGAGCAGGAAAATATGCCAAAAATGTAAACATTTTGCATTTAAGATAAGAAATTTACTTTCCTCTATCAACATGGTCTATCCAGAACACCACCAGTGGAAAAGTATTTTAGTTTCACCTGGTTTGATTTCGTAAAAAGTCTTTAAAGAATCTTTGGCGATCCAATTATTAATCGATGAATCCAAAAAATAATCGATTTGCTAAATATTTGTTAGTTGCATCCACCCCTCGCACCCACGGCCACGCCTCACACCGAGCATGCATGCAGTAACAGTGGAGCTTTCTATAAAATAAAGCCATGAACATCTGAAACAACTATACGTTTCTTACCTGATTTCTGCTTTCCATCAGACGTCTCTGTGAGGGGGGGCATCTTTCCTTGATCCAAGCTCGGCTCCACTTTGGGTCCTTTCCTCAGTGTGATATGAAGGGAAATGGCTTGAGGACCACTGAGGTGATCATCATCATCCAATCTGGATTCGTCAGAGTTCCTAAAGCTGGTTTCTGATGGGTCAGTGACCCCCGCACTGGTTCTGTCCTTATAACCGTCACATCCAGTCAGTGCTTTATTCTCCATCAGCTTTGTTTTTAAATGCTCAGTGGTACCATCAGCTACACAGTCGGCCGCAGCAGCTTTCTGAGGTTGCTCTGCGAGCAGAGGGCGACCCCTGAAGGCCAGGTCTGGGTATGTCCTCTGCAGATCCATAACCGAATGGTCCATGTTGCTGAGGCCATACCGGAGAGGCTTAGGCTGGGGGACTGAGGGAGGCCTGGCCTCTAAACGCAGAGCTTCCTGGAAGAAAGAAACCACATTTAGAGCAGGACAGTGTTTTTGTGGCCATGCTGAAGCCCTTTTAGAACTTGAAAACCATCAGGATAGAATATTTTCTTAGTTCCAGTCCTACCCCTTTCTTATCGAAATCCTCCTTCTCATCATCGTTGTCTCTCCTTTCCTCTAGTATCGCTTGTTTTTCTGAGGGATCTATAAACTTTGCAGGCTGCTTTCCTCTCTGGAGAACATCTAACCATTCCTGCAGGATTAGCATTAGATCAGATCAGTCAGTTCTGGACCTACAAATATATAATATATATTGCAGCCGTTGGTCAGTCCTTGATCAGATGACTTTGGTGTCTATAAATATGGTGCTATCCTGTTAAGGGAGTATTGTCCTTTAGCCGCTGCGCCGTGCAGCAGCTCAGCCATCAGAGCAACAATGCAAGGCTAGTTTCAGGTATGAACACAGAAGATCTGCAGCCATTTGGAAGGTCTGCATTTTTAACAAGGAGCAGATGGTGGCAGGATTTTATCTTCTGCTTCTGCTTTGACTAGATGGAGAGTTAAAACTCTGGTGGACTGACTCCACTCAGCCAACAGAGTCAAAGAAAGAATGGAGAAGAACCCTTAAAACCTGAATTGGGACACTGCACAGTTCAAGGCCACTTCAGCGGAGCTGGACTGATCACCATTTGTAGATCCACCAACCAGGCATAATATGAACATCTGAACACTTCTTCAGTCTGTGGTTCCTTGCATTGGCTGATACCTGTGCATCAGTGACCTCTTCATCACCCGTTAGCTGGACAGAGGTCAGGGCTTTCTAGCCTAAACCTCAGAGAGCCCAGAACAAGACCCTGTCAATTTACAAATACGAAGCAGTCGGCAAACAGGAAGAAGGCGGCGATAAACAAAAAGACAGATCAAACATTAAATCTTTGGATGAAGATGATGCATTCCTTACCAGTTTGTGGCAGGAATGCACCTGAAAGTTGCATACCAACAAACATAAAGGAACCACAGCATATGTTGCCCATGCCTTAAAACATTATACCAGAGTGTGTAGATTTGTTCTTAGAAATGTGGAATTTTTATGCATAATTTCAGATCACTGCACATCATTCTTGATTTTTCAGATCCCTGTGTGTGAATGCTGAATCCTAGCATAAAGTTGCAGTGCTGTAAAGTTGTATCTTGCATTTATAAATTCTAAAATTGTTTTCTCAAAGATGAAACATTTGTTGGCAGAAGAATCTAAGGACTGAAAACAAGAAATAAAAACAAATCTTTAATTCACATTTATTAACTTACATTTAAAATTTTAGACAGACCAGAACTTTAACGTGATCATTTTGATTAATTCATTCAAATGAATTTAACACTTTAAAATAAATGATGCAACTGATCAGTTTTTTTTTAAATAAATACTAAAGTGACCTTTTTTTATTCCCCATTTCCTGAACATGCGTAAATCTGATTCCCAAGCACCATGAGAAGCATTGGCACACCAGCAGTGCATCATGTCTTCAGAAGTTCATTGGTTCTGGACTGAGTTGTCTTGTTTTTTTTTTTTCTTTTTAAAGTTGTGTAGCTCTGAAATCCTTTTTATGAAAGTTATAATTTCAATCAGCAAAAAAAAAAAAAATTGGGACACTAAGGGATTACTTTTCACCCACTAGAACAGTGGTGGTTCTAGACCGAATATACGAGGGGGCCAGCTTGTTTTCATGGGGGAGCCAAACAGAATGAAATAAAAAACAGGGCAAGGGATTAAAAAATATTAAGATAGCTGCATGAAGTGAAATGTCCATTCAATTAGGTTGAATTAAAATTCGATTTCTAATTAGGTCAATATACATTCATAATTTAGGAATTTTACATATTTTTTACTTAATTCAAGTTAAAATTACTGTTTTCTATTAAATCTCAATTAGAATTAATTAATTTGTTTTAAAACATTTAGCAGATGAAAACTGTGATCCTATCTTAATCCCACTGAAATGATCACCTTATTGTTTTTATAATATATAATTAGTCAAACAGAATTTGTAACAAAAAAAAAATGAAATAGATCCAAAGGACCGATCAGTAACCATGTCTGTTTCAGCGCATATCATCATTAGAACTTCTTTTAGTATTATGTCTGCAGTACAGGGGCCAGGACATGATCTACAGGGGCACTGGCCCCCGTTGGCCCCTAGAACAGCCCATACACTAGTTTTTTAGTTTTATTGAAAGGATCCCCATTAGCTACAGCTTTGCTGCAGCTATTCTTCCTGGGGTCCTGAAAAAATATATACATTAAAAACAAAACCAAGAATACAACCAATATTTGAAAGAAAAAGAAAATACACAAACACATATACAAATACATATACAATATATACACATATTAACATACATATGTACTAGAATGAGCAACACATGAAAAGTGGGGAGTTGCTGATCTGACCTGTGGTCCCAGTTGGTGCTCCACCAGTAGTTCCAGCAGATGAGAACATTCCACTCTGGCCAGCAGCAGTTCGAATCCCAGCAGCAAAGCTCGGTCCGCATCGGGACCAGCACTCAGTGTGAACTCACTGAAACACAGCGTTAAACTTTTTATTAACTAGATTTAAAACCCCTAAGAAAAGTGCAGTTGAGTAAAACAAATCTAAGAACAACAGTGTCAATACTATGAGGGTAAAGTTATTTTTGGAACAAAGTCCTCATAATATCTTGATAAAAGTATGGAATAGATATATTTTGTGGCATAAACTTATATTATTTTGTAGTGACTTTGTTTTATAAACAGTATAGATTAGAGTGAAGAAATGTCTCTTAATAGATAAAATGGATCATTTTAATAACTTCTTATTTTTCTGAAGACATTTGACAATAATGAATCCAAACAGAGCAAAGTTTCCCTTCATCAGCAGATATCAGGACGACTTTGCTAAATCCAGGAACATCCATCTAAGCTGGTTTCCCTTTCCTGATCAGCCACAACGGCAGAGAAAAAAACTGATATCTGAGGATAAACGTTTCCTGCGTTTTGTTTGACTGGAGACATTAGCAGTGGATAACAGATCTACATGCCCAGTCTGGATGTCTCAAAAATTTAATCTTAAATCTTTTTTTCCTTCCAAATCTGATCCAATTTTTTTCTTCTTAAAGTTTCAGGAAAAAAAATATATGACGAATAACATGTATTACTTTCAAAGACATATTTAAGGCTTCTGATATCACAAAGTGAACTAGTTCAACAGTTATGGGTATATACTAGTGTTGCGCCCATGCCATTTTTTGGCCCCGATACCGATACCCGATACCTGGCTGTGCAGTATCGGCCGATACCGATACCATAATAATGTAAAATAATTGCCATCATGGCTTTGTCAAGCTGCTGCCTACCTTTGTGAAGCAGGAAAAAATCTAATACAAAGTGAATCCAGTAGAACTTTTTATTGCCTACCAGAAGTGGGTGACAATAGTTGAATAAACTTATGGCTCTCAAAATGGTATCGGTGCCCTATTTGTTGGTACTCGCCGATACCGATACCACCATTTTAGGGCAGTATCGGGGCCCCGTCCGATACTGGTATCGGTACAACACTAGTATATACACATAACTCTTATGGGTTTACAACAGAAATTGGTGAAGTGATGTCACTCTAAGCTATGGAAGCCCAAAGAGGACATGGCTGGAAAAAGCCATGATTCCCAAAAATTAAATTCTAATAAAAATCAATAAAATCGATTCATCCGTTTGAACCAAAGCACCTATTGTGATTAAATGAAACCTTAGAGGAGGACCACCCTGAACCAAATGTTAAGAAAGAGACAATCAGGAACAAAAAGGAAGACGTGAGCAAACAAGGAGCTAGAAAGTACGTAGCTAAAGGACGGGACTGATGTCCACCTGCGTTTTATTTATTAAGGACAGTCCCATCGAGTTTAAGAAAACTATAAGGGAGTCCTGGTTTAAAGGCAACAGCAAATAAAACACAAAGGGCCGGATTTATCAAGATCCAATTTTGCGTGCAGTAATTTGCGCTCGCAAACTGGAATTTTGCGCAAGGGGCTGAACCATGGTTTGCGGGTGATTTAACAAGAGTGATTGCGTAACTGGTGGCAGGTGCAAAACTGTTGGAGACGCCCTATTTAAATGATGGTTTTGCGCGTTTTGTGGTTTGCGGCAAAGTAGTTTGTAGTTTGTGCAAACTAGTGCATTAAGAAATTTTAATCTTACAGTGATACCCCCATCCCCTCCAAAAACAAAAATAATAATAATAATATATATATATATATATATATATATATATATATATATATATATATATATATATATATATATATATAAACTTTGGCAACCTTTATCCCCTAAGGTGGTATGTGGCTGAATTTCTACTTCACTGCAGTAAAAAAAAAAAAAAAATGGTGTTTTGTATTGGCCTGTAGAAAAATGCACATACCAAATGGCTCACAAGAAGTGACTGTGGATGAGATTACTGCGCGTACGCATCCCCGCAGCATTGGCATGTTGCTCCACAGGCGCAGGGGGGAGGCCTGGGTTCTCCGGTAGGGCGTTAGGGCGACATGGCATTTAGAACGTCGGACAGCACTTCTGAAAAACAAGATTGGGAGATCCCAGCTCTCGCTGCAACCGTACGCTGGAATGACCCAGATGCAAAAAAGTGCAATGTTGCAATGAGTTTTGTGATAGCTGGTATTGCGTGGGTCCTCCTTGTGGCTGGCTCCAAATCCATTCGGAGTTCCCCCAACAGCTCCAAAATGGCAATGCTGGATAAACGATATGTTTTGATGATCGTTTCCTCGTTCATTCAAAAAATATTCACACGGAGTGAAAAAATGCGTTCTCTGCGTCTCCTTGCTTCATTTCGATGTCTCCTTCTTGCGACAACAACCATGTGTGCGCAATTACGCATACAGACCATTTGCACCTTCTTTTGAAACGTGTTAAATATAGAGTCAGATACCGTTAGCAAAATTGCTTTCAGGTTTGATAAATCACTTTGCGAGTGCTAAATTAATATATTTACATGTTCTCCCCCCACAAGACGCACTTTTGCGTGTAAACGCCCCATATTGCATATTCATTGCAGCAAAAGTACTAAATGGATAAGAGGCGCTATTTAGCACGTTTTAAAGACCAAATCCTTTTAGCACGCTGTTGATAGATCAGTTTGTACATTTTTTAGCGTATGCAGTGAAATAGCTCACGTTTTTATACACGCAAACCTTTGATAGATCCGGCCCAAAGAGACTAAATGAAAAGAAGATCGGACTGGAGGTCAATCTGCTCCCCTTCATCATCTACAGCATTAAATCTGCATTTTCACCCGAAATTACTCTTTTTATACTTCAGAAATTAATTTTATCATAAGAAATACCATTAGATAATAAAATGACTAATTAGATTATTAACTGTACCATTCAATAATTAAATATATACTGCATTAAACCATGGAATGATATTTAAGAAAATTAATTGATCAAACACTGTATTTTCAGTAATGCGTACATAAATATAGTGTAATTCTATGTATTTTTAGGGGATCAGCGGTCTGTCAGATCTGTATCACTGCCTGCAGACTGAAGTTCTGCAGGGTTCTCACCTCTGCTCGGCGTCGCTGTTGGGCAGGTAGCCAATGGAGGCCAAGATGGCCTGAATGGTGGAAGAGCTGAGAACCGGCAGCAGACAGTAAACAAAGGCTCCTGTAAACGTCTGGGGAAAAAAACACAGACCTGTACAGTTAACAGCGTGGTAGAAAACAGTTTGAGCTCAACCAGAACCATCCAACCCCAACAGAATCAGTAGGGATCTGCTCTGCACTACGCCCAACAGACAGAAAAAACCTGTTTTAATCTGATCCACCAGGCTGCCTTTTAAAAATAGAGCTGATCATATCCTTATGAAATTCTGCAGAGTCAGGATGAGATTTCAGGGCCTACTGGTCTCTGAGTGGATCAGAACCACAGAAACGAACCCTGAAATTGATTCAACAAAATGTAAATACAATAATCTATTTGGTGGAAAAGAGAAAGAATGAAGAATAGGAAGTAGAAATGATGGACAGTCTGGTTCAATGAATTTCACTTCAAGGTATCTCAGTAAATGGGGCTAACACTTTAACCAACTGTTTGGATTTGATCCCAAAGTTTCTATGGAGTGAGATTACTGTCAATAAAAAGTGGCTGAATCTGTAAATGTAGGTCAGTGTGTATAAATATAAGATTTGCATTTGTTCCTTGTTGTCAACTTCTACATACACATTGAATATGTGAAAAGTTTAGACATTAAGAATAAAATTTACAATTTTGGAGCAAATATTAAATGTATGTGTGAGGTTTTTGATTTGCATTCATAGTATGGGTAAAGATAACTTACAAACATTTGCATAGGTGCCTAAATGTGTTGATGTAGCTCAATAGAAATGAATGAATCAAATTCCTGAGAACAGCTCGCAGAGATAATGCTGTTACACTCCTTACCATCTGGTGGCGGTAATGCACCTCAAGGTTATTTTCCAGCCAGCATTACACAAGAAGAAGAGGACGAAAACAAAACGCCAAACATTATAGTTTGGCTGAAATGTTGCCGTCAGTGTCTGCGTATGACAGCGAATTAGGGCAATTCGAAGATGGGAAAAAAATGGAATTTAAATTTTTGAGTTTAAAGTGGCATATCAACAAGAATAAACACGCAAATTTACTATTAAAAACCCCAGAATTTACGAGATTATGAACATGCAAATTTAGAAGGAAACAAGTAGGAAATCTACATGAATAAAAGTCAAATTTACAAGAATAAAAACATGAAAATTACGAGATAATAAGGGTGTTAATTTGTTATGTTCACTTTTACTTAAAAACACTTCCATGAGGAAGCCATTGTCCAGTCTCCTTCCATTGCTAGAGCCTCCATTAATGATGCATGGGCATGAGCTTTATGTAGCATGTTGTAACGTAAATTATAATGGCACATTGTTCCGCAAATATACATGTTTAAATCCTGCAAATTGACTACTTTTTTTCCTCCTAAATTTGCTCATTTTTCTCTTATATTTGTAGGTCTGAATTTCGTAAATCTAGGGTGACCGGATTTGGGTTTCTGAAAAGGAGAAAACGAAGGTACTTTTGGCAGAGAGCCTAAAAGGCCGCCCGTCCTCAGCCGGTGGAGGGGGGCTGAGGACCAGTAAGGCAGGCGGGGGGGAAGCACAGGGCTGCAGGTGTCCAGGCTATTGTCACCGGGTCGGGTTCGGTCGCTCTGTCCCCCGCTGGCTCCTTGTTTCGATTACGTGCTGCACTGTAGTCGACCAAAATCTCAGACAGTTTTGAAATTCTCCCCGGATATTTTTTTAGGTCTGACAAGTAGGACATGTCCGGGAAAAGGAGAACGTCTGGTCAGCCTACATACTGTAAGCCAGTGTGTTTTTACCCATTAATTTCCGTGTTTATTCTCGTAAAAACGCCACTTTAAACTCAAAAATGTTAATTTTTTTTTTTCATTTTTGAATGGCCCTAACACGCCATCATACACTTGCAATAACATCCAATAGTTTTCGTGTTTTCATCTTCTTGCTTCATGCAGGTTAGTGAACACCTTTCAGGCTTTTTACTGCCACCAACTGGTGAGGAGTGTAACAGCTTTATCAGGGGTTATAGTTTGTACTCATAAACAGGCTCGGACTGGTAATCTGTCATACCAGGCATTTGCCCGGTGGGCCGGCACTAATTTCAGCATGTGAGGGCCGGCCCTCCTTAAACCAGTCGGAACACTTAATCTCCGGCCCAAGCACCTACCTGTGACAGTAAATAACTCAAGGAGCTCAAGAAGTAATACAATGTTAACTACCTGAATGATGCATGCAGTATATATAGCCCTTCCTTGTCACGCACATCCTGGTGACGGTTGGCATATGGTTTAATTTTCTATTTCTTCAAACTTCAAAATCATTGCAACAAACTAAATTATGATAAAACTAAAACGCTTCCTTTAAACCAAACTACGATGTTCCTCTTATATTTGGCAAATTTATGCACAAATATGTTGCGGTGCATGATGGGCTTTTGCATCTAAAGGCTAATGTTTCCCGTCTTACATGCATTGTTGCCAGGTTGGGATGTTTGCCAAGCTGTCAGTTTAGGACGGCCGTCTATGGGTAAAAAATGTTTTTCTTTAGATTTATGGCCTAAGAGATTAATAGACTTTTGACTCGCCCAAAGGCTTAGACTTTGGGCGAGTCAAAAGATTTCGTATATCCAGGCGGTTTATGAAAATGTTTTGGGCTGGAAAACGCCAGTCAGTTAGATCCGGCAAACCTGCTGAAGTCACTGTCGCGTCCGTGTTTATAACCAAAGCAAGGAGAACCGCATTATAGAAGTCTTGGTGATGGTTGTCGTGATGCTTACTTCTCAACTTCTCACTCTGAGATGTGTTTGTTTGGGCTGACAACAGGAAGCAAATACAAATCTTACATTTATTCAGGTTTATTAACTTCCATTTACAAATTCAGACACCCACCTGTTTTTTGGTGGTTATCTCACCCCATAGTTTGTGTCTTCGGGTTCTCCATCAGTGAGGCTTTTAGAAAAGATCTTAGGACCCTTCCACGTGGTTGAGGGCGAACCTTAAGGGACCTGATCTCCTTCTTCCAGGGCTGCAGGAACATGTTGATGCAGAGGGTCTCCAGCATCTCTGTTGCTTTGATGAAGCCCATCAGGTGTTTCCTGCTGTCGGTGCCTTCAGCCCATCTCTCCGCCACAGCCTGGGAGAAGGGGAACACCGTGAAAGTGGCTCTCAGGTCGAGGCTCCTCAGCAGGAACCGGGCCGCCCTCTTCAGGAGCCGGGGGTCCCGACAGGGCCGGACATCAGCACCGAGCCGCAGGTAGCAGCTCCTGTAATCCTCATATAGATGATCGCGGGAGAAATGATCCTCCTCCTGTCCAGCCTCGTCCTTCATGACCGCCGAGCTGTGAGACGATGAGGAAGATGATGATGATGAGGAAGTGGAGCTGAAGAGGAAGCGAAAGTCAGCGTGTTTTTCTCTAAAGTATAATCAGAAACTGCTTAATGTGATCAAAGCTGACAGAAGATCGGGGAACAAACACCTGAGAATCAAACGGATCACCTGTTCTCACACTAATCACCTGTATTCACCTGTTCTCACACTGAGCCCATTACAGCGTTAATGACGCTGAAGGTGCGTCCCTCCCGCAGGGTGCGGGCGGAAACTCAACACGCATGACTTCATCTTTAATCAGTTTCACCTGGATGTGTCTTTCTGTTTGTCCTTTACATCTTTTCCCTTCAGCCAATTAATACATTTATTTCTAATTTAATGGTTTTCTTATTTAAAGGTTTCATTATAAAGTGAAAACAAGCAGCTTCTAAGAACAGCTGGTGGTTCCCATGCACCTGCTCTATTGCTTCTACAGAAGCAACAGCGCCCCCTGCACTTCAAAATGATTTGGTTTCTGTTTTTGTATCAAGCTTATTTTGTTTCAAAACTATTTATTCATTGTAACAGGGGCGGAGCTAGATGGGGGGGCACCCTTAGCAACTCATCGGCCACCCCTGTTGCCACCGCTACTATTTATTTCCCTCTAATACAGATGGTGGCAAAACATTTAAATTTTGTATTAATTTTTTTATTTTTTATTAATGTATATCTAAAAAAAAATAAAATAATATATATATATATATATACATATATATATATTTATAAAAAAAAATATATACATATATATATATATATATATATATATATATATATATATATATATATATATATATATATAGATATATAGATATATATATCCCCCGCTTCTCGCCCATTGACTGCTGGAGATAGGCACCAGCACCCTTCGCGACCCCACTCGGGACAAGCATGTCAGATAATGGATGGATGAATATATATATATATATATATATATATATATATATATATATATATATATATATATATATATATATATATATATATATATATATACAACAAAACACACAAAATTATATAAATATATACACGTATAACTCTTCTAGAGATTGATGACCACAGGTAGGAATGGTTTCCTGTGGCGCTCTGTGGTGCATCTGGGTAGGAGGAGTCTTCTGCTGAAGGAGCTCGTCTGCTGGACCAGTGTGTCGTGGAGAGGATGTGAGTCATTGTCTAAGATGGACTGAAGCCTGAACAGCATCCTTCTCTCTGCCACGGTGGTCAGGGTGTCCAGCTGCTCCCCACAACATCACCGGCCCTCCTGATCAGTTTGTTTAGTCTGTTGTTGACAGCGACCCTCAGCCCACTGCCCCCAGCATGTGACAACAAAGAAAAGCATGCTAGCAACAACATTCATAAAACATCCTCACAGGTGTTTTTGTCCTCCTTAAAGATGATAAATACAGAATTCATGCTCTTTTCAGAACTAGATGTTGTGTTTTATTGGGTAAAGAGAAAAATGTGTGTCTCTGCAAGTCATCTAGGAGTCTTCAATAAAATCATAGATAAATAACTATTTTAATGAAAGCATATTAAATAACCAATTCATGTAGATATTAGTACATGTAAATATCAATTTAAGGCATAATAATTACTGATAATGACAATGGAAAAGATGTTCGCCCAAAACACAAACCTGAAAGAATTTTATCCACTATACGTTTTATGTAGAAAACACGGATATTTGAATATATTCCTCTATTTGTTAGCAAAGGCTGTGGGAAAGTATAGTTGTCTTTATTTAGAAAATATGGATGTTTTGCTCGTTCATTTTCTGGTTGGAACAGTGGAGATTGACCATGAGGTTTTGGTGCCTGTCTACTTATGTCCACCCCTCAGTGTACATTGGTTATTGCCTGGCCACCCTTATAAATTTTTTCCGGCTATGCCTCTCCATTGTAAGTGTGCAGTGGTGTCAAAGGTACACACATTTGTTACTTAAGTAGAAGTATAGATGCTGCAGTTTAAAAACACTCTGATAAAAGTTGAAGTATTAACTTGACCTCTTTACTCAATTACAAGTGAAAAAGTATGTCCTCCATAAACTACTTAAAGTATCAGAGTATAAAGTAACCTTCAGCCAGATGCCACTACATGAATTGAAAGCATAATTTTTTGACTATTTCAGAAAACTCCTGTGAGATAGGGCCAAGGATAAGGGAGGTCTTGTTGGTCTCCATCACCCGATACGCTCTGGCCTGTGTCCGACCTTTCAGACATTTCAACATCTTTTTCTGAATCTGACATTGTAGCCAGGGGCGGAGTTAGATGGGGGGCCAGAGATGGCCATGGCCCCCCTTAGCCAATCATTGGCCATCCCCTACCATTTTTTCCCTTCTAATACAGACAGTGGCAGCAGTAATACTCTCAAGTGGAATATTCAAAACATTTTAATTTTTCCTTCATTAACAATTACTTCACAAAAAACACTGTTATTAATTATGCACATCAATGTACTAATGTTAAAGACGATAAGTACAGAATTCATGATCTTTCAGAACTAGATTTTGTTTTATGTGGGGTAAAGAGAAAATTGTGTGTGTCTGCAAATTGTCTAGGAGTCTTCAGTGAAATCATAGATAACTATTATAGTAAAAACGTATTAAATGATCAATTTATATAGATATTAGTACTTGTAAATGTCAATTTTATGCATAATGATTATTAATAAAAGTAGATAAGTAAAGACAATGGAAAAGATGTTCGCTCCAGAACTCAAACCTGAAAGGATTTTATCCACTATACCTTTAATCTAGAAAGCACGGATGTTGAAATATATGTGTCTATTTGTTAGAAAAAGCTGTAGGAAAGTAAAGTTACTCTTTATTTAGCGAATATGGATGTTGTGCTTGTTATTTTTCATTGTTGGAACAGTCTAGATTGACCCTGAGGCTCTGGCGCCCCTGCGCTTACGGCCACCCCTCAGTGTATATTGGTTAATGCCTGGCCACCCTTATAAAATTTTTCTAGCTACGCCTCTGATTGTAGCATGGCATAGACAATTCACGTTTACAGTTTGAAGAACACCTGCTTGCTTCTGATAATTTCCTTTGGCTAACCAATGAGTGTTTGCGTTATATGACTCATCAAATTACACTAGTTTTCACTAGATGTGGATGGAGCCAATGATCTGCATTGGATGGCGCACATGACGTGAAATAAATATTTATAAACATTAAACCCAAGCCAAGAATAATGAGTAACGTTTGTTTTAAAAAATAAAGGAATAGAAAGTACAGACACTTGTGTGAAAATGTAATAAGTAGAAGTCAGAAGTAGGTAATAAGTAATAAGTAATGGAGTAAAGCCCAGATGATCAGAATCAGAATTAGAAATACTTTAATAATCCCAGAGGGAAATTACTTTTGTTACACGCTTTAGTTACACTTTTACATGATATATACACACATCCAACTATACAATATAATAAAGATAAAAAATAAGAATAAAAAGAGACAAAATATATATACACATATAGCTCTTCTGTATATATATCTGTACGTATATCTATGTATATGTAAAAACTAAATCCAAATAAAGTGAAGAGTCCAATTAAAGTGAATAAATCCAAGTAAAGTGATACGCGGCGTGCAAAAATAGTGCATACATGTCAATTACGGGGGGGGACTGAATCACTTGAGGGAGGCGTTATATAGATTGATGGCCACAGGTAGGAATGATTTCCTGTGGCGCTCTGTGGTGCATCTGGGTAGGAGGAGTCTTCTGCTGAAGGAGCTCGTCTGCTGGACCAGTGTGTTGTGGAGAGGATGTGAGTCATTGTCTAAGATGGACTGAAACCTGGACAGCATCCTCCTCTCTGCCACGGTGGTCAGGGTGTCCAGCTGCTCCCCCACAACATCACCGGCCCTCTTGATCAGTTTGTTCAGTCTGTTGTTTTCAGCGACCCTCAGCCCTCTCTGCTGTTCTCACCACTTTTCTCACTTTCTTCCAGTCTGAGGCGCTGCAGCCTCCACCCCACACAGTGAGACAGCTGGTCAGAACGCTCTCTATGGTGCTGCTTAGAGACTGACACAGGAGTGGATTTTCACTCCTGTCCCGTCCCACTCCCCCAGAAAAAAATTGTGTACCGGCCCGATCCCGGGCCAGAGTAGAAATCTAAATCCTGTCCTGTCCCACTCCTGGTGAAATTACTCCCACTCCCATCCCGCTCCCATTCAGAATGACTCCCGCTCCTGCTTCACTCCCATTCTTGTTTTTTTTTTTTTTTGAGCGTGGGTGAAAAACTCAGAGCGGAAGCACTGTTGGTTTTTGTGTCGTGTAGTTTTTTTTGACTCGCATTATAGTGTAGGCTTCAAGGAAAAAACTACAAAATGGCGGCGCCAGTACTGGATTTTTTTTCTTTCTATTTTATTTTATTTTTTGGCATCGATCCTAGTTTTTTTTTAGTTATTATTGGTTTGCTCCCGCTCCCATCTGCTCCCGTTAATGTTTAATCCTGTACCGTCCCAATCACGTGATTGTTACTAATACTGACTCCCATCCCACGGGAATCCCACGGGAATCCCGTGACCCGTGGGATTCCCGAAAAAATGTCAGTCTCACTGCTGCTGTAGAAGGTGGTGAGGATGGGTGGGGCTCTCCTCATCCTCACAGGAAGTGCATGCGCTTTTGTGTTTACAGTCCAGGTGAGGGTGTCTGATGTGCACCACCAGGAATTTGGTGCTGCTGACCACCTCTACAGCTGAGCTGTTGATGACCAGTGGAGGGTGGTTAGGCTGGTTCTTCCTGAAGTCCAAGATGATCTCCACGTTCAGGATCAGGCTGTTTGCACCAGCCCACCGGCTGCTTCACCTCCTCGCTGTAGTTCTGATCGTTTTCGTCTCTTATGAGGCCCTCCACCGTGGTGTTGTCTAAAAACTTCAGACAACACCACAGTGGAGAGCAGCAGAGATGGGGTCCTTGGTGGAGTGGTTCTATCGGTAGGCAAATTGGAATCGGTCAAATGTTGGGGGGAGAATTTATAAGTGGGGGGGGGGGGGGCAATATATATTTTTTTTTATTATAACTAACTTCAGCGTGTTTGACTGTCCAATCATAGACCCCAATTCAGTGGCATTAGATGTTTGTAAGGTGAGCTTCTCAGGAGTGACAGCGATGACAGCCAATCACAAAATAAGTCACAGTGAGCCAATCAGGAGCTTTGGGGTGGTCTTAACTCAGGGAAGTGGGCTTCAGCTTTAACTGTGATTTTCCGCATGGTCCGAATGCTCAACAAACGTCTGTGCACTTTAGTGTACCATTGATTTTGGACAGTAAAATGTGCATGGGACCAAAACGGAGGTTTGATAAAGTGCAGGGGGCATGACCCCCCCAATCCCACCCCCAAAACTACGTCCATGGTCCATCTATTTATATAAAATAAGCTATAATATAAATCCAATTTTTAATCTTGTTGCTCTGAATCTACATTTTGATTTAAACATTTTATGACTCCTAACAGGTTGTTAAAATAAAATAAATAAATACGTACATTTTTAATTAAAAAATTAAAACTATGATCCTTTTAACTGTCTAAGAAAAGAACAACAACGGCCAAGTTAATGGTAAAAACTTTCAAAGATATAAGTTCCCTACAGTTAATTAAATTTTGTCGTATAAACTCAATATTAGAAAAAGGAAGTTTTATTTTGAAAAGCATCCACATGTTCTGCTTTCCTTGCCTGCTCGGAAATCAGAGTTCCAGGTGTCATTATTCAGAAGGAAATACCCCCTAGATTTTTTTTTGTTTATGTTGTTGTTGAACTTGCTTATTCTTGTATATTCATTAATTGAAATAAATAATAAAGAAGAAGTAAGGAAGGTAATTGTGGCTGGAGGGACCTCAAAAGGGAACACGCAGCGCACGCAGCCCTGCGTAATCAATCACGTCTTTTATTAGTTGAATGTTTTTCTGGTCTGTTATGGTACCTTTTATACTGTAAGACTGTTAAATGAGGTTAAAGAAAAATCTAGCTACAGTAGTTTAACTTGAACGACCAGTCCGAAGTTATAGGATTTCTGAGGTACATTGAACGCAGCACCGGTTTTGCTTCCGGGTGTTTGGGGTTACTGCTCGCGCTGCTCACGTTTCGAAGAACGCTGGTGGACTTCTCCATCTCTGAGCTTAGAAACTGTTGTCCTGGAGCCCGGTGCCGTTTCCATGGTGACAGGAACGTAGCTTGTTCGGAAAGTTCGGGAACCAACAGGAACCCCGCGTGGTTCTGTTCTGTAAAAAAGTGTGAGTACAACCGGGGCGTGTTGAGAGAGTCCAGCAGGAGGAGCAGCAGAGGTTCTGACTAGACCTGCAGTTCTGCAGGATTCTGGTCCTTTGGGTTTTCTACTAGAACATTTTAGAGAACTTTCCGCCTCCTTCTTTTGAGGAGTTTCATAGAGATGCTAAGTTTATTTCCCGCAGCTTTCGGTACCGACCCAGTCCGCCAGAGGTACCGAAGACTGCTCTCGTCACTATGGTAACAAGAGTAAATTGGACCGAGACAGAACCCCTCAGAGAAAGTGTTGATCAAACAGTGTGGGCTCAGTATCCGAGTCCAGATTCTGTTCAGTAGAACCACATTTCTATCCAAGTCCAGATTCTGATCAGTAGAACCACATTTCTATTCAAGTCCAGATTCTGATCAGTAGAACCACATTTCTATCCAAGTCCAGATTCTATTCAGTAGAACCACATATCTATCAGATTCCAGATTCTGTTCAGTAGAACCACATTTCTATCCAAGTCCAGATTCTGATCAGTAGAACCACATTTCTATCCAAGTCCAGATTCTATTCAGTAGAACCACATATCTATCAGATTCCAGATTCTGTTCAGTAGAACCACATTTCTATCAGAGTCCAGATTCTGTTCAGTAGACCACATTTCTATTCAAGTCCAGATTCTGATCAGTAGAACCACATTTCTATCCAAGTCAAGATTCTGATCAGTAGAACCACATATCTATCAGAGTCCAGATTCTGTTCAGTAGAACAACATTTCTATCCAAGTCAAGATTCTGATCAGTAGAACCACATTTCTACCCGAGTACAGATTCTATCATTAGAACCACATTTCTATCAGAGTCCAGATTCTAGAACCACATTTTTGGGTTTGGTTTTGGGTTTGCTGTCAGTCCAGATGCTCAGAAGTGGATAAATCTCAGTAAACGATTGATAAGCTGATGAATGACCTCTGATGATGGTTGATAGATTCTTCTTCTTCCTCAGTTTGTCCTCATCCAGATGAAGAACAGAGGAGGAGGAGGCTGGATGGACACTCGCCTCAAGCAACGAGTGGAGCAGGTCTGAACATTAGCAAAAAAGAGATGATGTGTTCTCCAGGAGTTAGCTGGTTTAGAGCGGCAAGGTGTATGGAATGTGTCCCTGTTAAAAGACACGGAGGCAGATGTCTGGTTTTGTGGTGGATTTACTGTGGCTATACACAGGAATACAAATAACAGTCAGTGCAGAACACACCATACATAATATAAATAAAATATTTATATCTGAACATAAAAGACTATATTTAGCAATGACACATATATGACTCTATTGTGAACGAGAATACATCACACACCGAACATGGTGAAAATTAGCTTAGTAGCTGAACATCTGCAGCATAGAATGCTAAACATTAGACCTATAATCATAAAATATGCACGTCACACCATACAGCACAATGAAACACCATTAAACTCACTTCCTGACATGTACACACAGCAAATCTGGTAGGTAAACACCTATAAAGGAAGGATGTAATGAGCTGTACACTGCTGCATCAGTAGAAAAACTCAGCCATCTCACATGCAGGTATGGTGCGTTCAATGGAGTTTCAAACGTCTATGGTGCGTTCATGAGCGTCAGCCATCTGACATCTCACCAAAAACACAATATAAAGGAACAGTTTCCAATGGAAAACATCTAAACAACCTGGACTTTCTAACACTTAGAAACGGTCGATCCGATGCTAGATAGAAAAATCCATCCTGGAAGAAAAATCAGTTCTGGCAGAATCTCACCTGTCTGATTAAACAATATCTATATTTATGGTGACAGATCAGTTCTGATAAAACAATCTGTAATTCCCCAGAACTGGCAGAGGAAACCTTTCACAGGGTTAGTGAAGGATAAAGGGTTGGTGTTAAATAATGGTGGATACTGAGTGATAGGGAAAGCTCTATGGTGATACGTTATTCAGACGCATCGCCCTGCCCTAGATCACCGTTTATTTATCAGTGAAGCCAAACAGCATGAGATCAAATGTTGCTATCAGCTATGGAAATGATTAAGCTGGTGGAGAACAGGAAGTTTAAATCAGTGGCGTCCAGATTGAGTGCTACGGGTTGCTTTCTGCCATGATGGATGAAAAACAGGATTATAAAGAAAAATTAATCAAGTAAAGATGCTCATAAAAAAGTACTTAAGTACAGTAATTATGGAAATGTATTTGGTTATTTTACACTACTGCTAAAAACTGAAGACGCTTTCTCAGAATGGTACCAAAGATGCGTTTTATGACCACCTAGAAGATCCAAAGCCATCAGGATGTTCCTGCAGCTGGTTCTGACCGTGCTCCATGTTGACTGTGCTTTCAGTATATGGCCTCCAGCAGCAGTGAATATGTGGACCTTGCAGAAATGGCCGTGGACCTTCAGAGACAGTTCAGGTAAGGATTTTCAGGAAGTCTCATCTGGACCCCGCTGGCCGTCTCTGGTCCATCAATTATCTGTGGATACATCTTTAGCAGCACTCCCTGCCGCCTGAGTCGGTCAGCCGGTCCACTCCCTGCCGCCTGAGTGGGTCAGCCGCTGAACACTTCTGTGGTTCTGTCCTCAGGATGGACTACGGTCGGAGAAACAAGACGGCCTTTAGGATCCAGGTGGAGAAAGGTAAGAACCGGACCAACATGGTGGGCCGGGTCCAATGTGAGGCTGTGGAACTGATGAGAATCTAGACCCAGGAGGATCGGTTCTGTGACCGGGTTCTTAACTGCTGCTGTCCATCTGCATGTTGAAGTCTACAACGCAGTCAAAGAGGAGGTGGATCTTAACGACCTGGAAAGCAAACATCTGGCCAAGAGAGCCCGGAGCAGCTGCAATGACACCCGGTGAGCGGCCCTCCATGACCCGCTGAAGCTCTAGAATCATTCATAGCAAAGAACACATTCGAAAAACTTCTCAATCCAAAAAGATTTTTCTCAGGTTTTCTTTTTGTTAAAAGCTTTTCAGATTTCTATTTTTTATCCTTTTTATTTAAATCTGAGTTTTCTGAATTCCCATCCTTCATCTTCTCCTACTTATTCCCATCACGGTCGTGTTGGAGCCTAAAGCACCTAAAGTCGATGCACAAAGGCCCAGGGCCAGGAATTGAACTCAGATCCTTCTTGCTGCAAGGCAACAGTGCTAAGAACTGCTCTACTCTGCAGATATTATGAATTTAATTCTTTTGAAATCCCGCTTTTACAGATTCCCCTCTCTGCACCTCTGGTTGGTCCGTGTGCAGACCGATATGAATGAGTCTTTACTATAGTCATTCTTATTGGTCGATTGCACAGACCAATCAGAAGAGGAGAGCGGGAAATCTGTAAAAGCAGGATTTGAAAAGAAAGCAGAAGGTACTCCGGCTTCCTCCCACAGTCCAAAAACATGACTGTTACCGTATTTTCACGACCATAAGGCGCACCGTACTAAAAGGCGCAGTCTCAGTTATGTGTGCCATTATTGTATTTAACACACAGATAATGCGCACCGGACTATAGGGCACGGGTTTTATATACAGGTACATGTCCTCTACTACGTTTAAATACCTCTACTGCGTATTTAAAAATAGAGCGGGAGCAAAACTGAGAATGATTGTGCTTTTTTCATGTATTTATTACAAAGTATTACTCAAACCTGGGAGCTGGCCGTGAGACAGACACATCGCTGATGACACAGGGCGCTGTGATCACTCCTCTGAAACAGCTTATTGACGCATAAATTAACTTAAAATGCAGAAATCTGCCAGCAGAATATGTTCGCTTTTATAATCCTGGTGCCTGCAGTTTAGATTATTTAGATGAAAAACACCTACCAGCCGCTGCGGTGAACCGCGAGGAGGCGACCCGATCAGATGCTGCTGTTGAATGGGATCCTACTGACAGCGCACCGCTGGTATGTGGGGGTCTGAGCGGCTCCGACAGAAATAATATTAGAAGGCACTTATTACATATTACATATTAAAACTACTTTACTCCCACTGATCACAGCAAATATAGCTGCAAGGCAAAGAAAGGATAGAGTAGCTACGCCCAACGCGCGTCAGACACACTTTTGCATAAAGCACATACCTGTTCTTTTATACACAATCCATGCCCACACTTCCCCCTTTAACGTTTGATGGTGGTCCCAACAACGTCCGCAGTAACAGCACACATAGGGCGCACTGCAATATAGGGCGCGCAGCACATTTTGAGGGGAAAAAAAGATGTTTATAAGCGCCTTATAGTCGTGAAAATACGGTAGGTTTGGTTCTCTAAATTCTCCTTAGGTGTGAGTGTGTGAATGGTTGTTTTGTCCTGTTGCCCTGTGATGGACTGGCGACCTGTCCTGGGTGGACCCCGCCTCTTGCCCCTTGGACAGCTGGAGATAGGCACCAGCACCACTCGCCACCCCAGCTAAGATAAAGCGTGACGGAGAATAGATGGATGGATGAAAAGAATGCATGTAATCTTAAACTTTTTTGATGGAGAAGTTGATCAAATGTGCTTTCTTGAAATGGGGGTTTTTGTTTTATCAATATTGGGATAAAGTTCTTTCCATACTGCCATGGTCCATATTAACAGCATTCTGCAGGACAGGTTCAGCTCTAAAATTAGCTGCTTTCCAGAACTTCATGAAGCCTCCTAGATCAGGGTCTGAAACCTCTGAGCTGCTCTCCTTAATGCAGGGAAACCACAGCAGCAGCAAACACTAGTGGACCCGTTAGAACAGATGTTCTGATCGGAGTTTCCAATCAGTGGTCAAACCTGCACTGTTAAAAGTAGCCATAAACCACAGGCGTAGGTTTCTGAGGGATGGTTTTGGACATATCCCTAAACAACTTTGGCCTGTTTGGGACATGTCCCCACCAATAACTTAGCCTTTTTCCCCCTTTCCACTAATTTACTTTAGCCAAAGGTAACAGAGGTTTGGTGCAGCTAACTGTCTTCATTCAGAGCGTTTTGAGTCAGTGTTTTTTTCCTCTCTTGTGCTGCTCCCGCCTCTCGGTGTTACATCATCGGATCTGTCACTTTGAGACATCTGATTTGCGGCCACATTTCACTGCGTAGAGAGTAGCTACGTGGTTGAAGGAGAGACACACAGCAGCAGTCAGTGAATATTAACCAGCAGCTACTTCGATGTTTAAGTAAAAGTCAGGAGACGGTATGGTTAAAAAAATTAGAGATCATACCACGGAAAAATCTGTTGGACAGACATAAGGAGCTTTTTCAGATTATAAGTTTATACAAGTTAGTATTGTAATGCAAGAAGCTTGAGAAAACAGTTTAATTGTTCTTCTTTACTATAAAATCTGGGCTTCTCAGAGGACCATCACTCCCAGTTACAGGTTAAAATTAATGTTTTCTTATTGTGTAGAGAGAAATAGACTGCAGAGCTTCTACACATCTTGAAATGTAGTTTCTAGCATCATTATATTAGTAAAGAGGTTCATAAATCTTAAACAGAGCACAGAGAGAAGTAGGGAGAGCTGCAGATTTAAAGGTGAAACAGATCTACTTGGATATGCAACATGCAATAAAATATAGCTCCAAGTTAACACAAAGTAAAAAAAAAGCTATGCTATAATTAAAATGCAGCATATATTTTTCTGGATGAATGGATGGAATCGAAATTGTTCATCATCATATATCAGTTTTAGCATCGGAATCAGCTGTTATCCGTTATTTTTTTTATACATTAATTTTTCTGGGCCCTATATATGTAATGCACTAAAAGGGATCTTTCTAACTATCTATTAATAGAAATATGTGTATTATGGTTCACTTGTGTTCTCAACAATAGAAAAGCATTCAATAAATATATGTTTGAGCTCATTTTTGGAAACTACAAAAACCTAATGAATGCGTTCGGGTCTAGTAACTGTAGGTCCATCAGCCACTACCCAAGTGTCCACACCAACTTCAATCACAAAGTTTTATTATGTGCTAAAATACGTTGCTGCATTTTTTTCAGACAGAGGGGAGGATTTCCTCATCAGACTCGGACCAGAGCAAAATGCGATCATTCAGTCAGAAACATCTTCTTGTGCTGAACGGTTGCCGTGGTTTCTAGAGTTTATTATTCAAGATTTTCACCTATTCTAGAGATTTAAATGTTACATTTGGTTTTAAGTAGCACCTCCCCTATTTCCGAGCAGCAGCCACCTAACCTAATGACTAGGTAAACCACACCACTTTTCTGGTAATTAAAATGATGATCTTTATAGGGCTCTGGTGAGAATCCCTCCATCGGCATCTGGTTTCTGAAGGATCGCAGCTTTTTGCTTTAACCTACTGAACTAGCACCCAGCTTTATATGCTGTAGGTGGGAACAGACTGGGAGAATCAGCTTCTCTACTGGTTGAGAATGTGTTTCTAGTCAGAGTCCAGAGACTGAACATAAAGCTACCTTCAGTTTCACAGGGATTCAGGACATTAAAACTACAGCTGTCTTCTCTCATTGGTTATCTTCTCTCCTGCTGGACATTAGCTGCTCCTTCAGAAGCCAGGGTTGAGACATAGCAGCTCTCTGTAGGACAGCATAAATTCTTCAAACCGATCCTGTGTTTTCAGGGACAGCAGCTGCAGCTCGGAGGACTCCTCAGACAGCGATGAACAGGTGCTGGGAAACACGGTAAGAGAAGCCAAGACAGTTCATATTCAGAACCGTTCCTCTGCTTTATTGGCCAATGTCTTTCGACACACAATGGCTGTTAAAATCCATGGGCTAGGTCTTCAAAGGACGCTGTCTACCTGGACTGGATCCTTCAAAGTCCTCAGCCGTTTCTCAATAGACTGTGTGCAGAATTATTAGGCAAATGAGTATTTCAACCACATCATCCTTTGCATACATGTTGTCCTACTGAGAAACAGCAGACTGAGAAACCAGAAAGTCCCCAGATGTTTTTCTCGTCCTTCCCTATTTACCCAGCACGCATCAGAGCAGACTTGTCCGTTCTTGAGACCGACAGCTATCCCAGCATGCACTGCGGCGGCAGCAGCTTCCAATGCCGCGCTCACAGAGCTCAGAGCATTAAGTTAAAAGTTCTCTTTTCTGTTGGTTAATAAAAGTACGTTTTAGGATCATTTGAGGCAAGAACATCATACTTTAAGTGTTACTGTATGGCACATTTACCGATTTTAATGCATAATTAAAAAATTATTTGAGAGGCGTAAAAGTTGAGAGGACCGCAGCAACCAGCGAAGCTCCGAGGGTAACGGCAGCCAGGGCTAATCCTAGCCCATCTGCAGCAGCCCTCGCTCGGCATAGCTGTGTGTGAAGGGCCGCTGGGTATGAAGGGCAATTTTTGTTTTATTTGGCAAAATATTCATTTGATTTGTCTTGATTATTATTCCCCCACTAAATGGAAAAAAATTCAATTTATTATTATCTAGAGCAGGGGTTTTCAAAGTATGAAAGGCTGAGCCTCCCTCCAGGGAGCACCATGCCGGCTGCGCCTCCCCCCCCCCACAGACAAACAAATGCCACTACAAAACACCTTGTAATTGCTTTTATTTTAGAACCATCTCATCTTTTAAAATGACACTTTATCTGAATGAAATTTAACACAGGAACATTTTAAAACATTTCCTCCTATTTTAATTATTTTATTGGGTTTCTCACCCACTGGTTTGCCTTTGTCTCCTCTCCAAAATACTCTCCAAACTGCTTGCGTATCCCCTCCAAATGCGCGCAGACAGCCTGCTGTAAAAACTCCACCTTCAGCCCCGCTCTGGCCAAAACATCCTCTAAGATGGCTCCACAGGGCACCCCACAGTTCCAACTTTGTCTTAAATCCATATTTATTTTTTCCCTCTCACCGCGCCTCCCCTAAGGTGCTCTGGCGCCCCCCAGGGGAGGCGCGCCTCACACTTTGAAAACCGCCGATCTAGAGACTATTAACAACAGGAGGAGAAATACACGTTCTCTATTTCTCACCACGGAGGCTCTGGCCTTCACTATTTGTGCACGTTGAATCTTTAATCTACTGATACTGAATGGATCCAGGAAGTCATTAAAACAACTCTGATTTAGGCCCCGCCTTCTAGTCATTGCCGATTATTAATCCATCTTTGGAGGAGGAGAGACATTGGACCAAGTGTGAGAAATTAGAAACCAAGGATTCTATAATTCATATCCAACCCGATTAGGGTGGCCATTTCTATAACACCAAAAAAGAGGACATTGTGCGGCATATCAATTACTAAGGTGTACATAAGAATCGGGTAAAGTCACATTTATAGTACAATTCTTAGTAGTTTAAAGATGATGCTTGTGTAGTTGAATAGAACAAAATATTAAAGAGATGTAAAAAAAGAATTGGTTCCCAGCATTTGTATTTATTTAATACATTGTGGTGTTTAAAAAGTGACTATTTTTTGACACGATTAATTTGAGCAGAACTGCTGCAATTGATCATAAAGCAGTTGTTTGGAAAAGAAGCTTGAGGCGGAGAGAGAGCTAGAGAATAGGACAATACAAATGTCAAAAAGTGGCTGGAAAAGAGGAATTCGTGACATGGCTGCAGCCTGTCGAGAGTAAAGATGATTTCACCATGTTATCTATCTATCTATCTATATCTATATATATATATATATATATATATATACACAAACTTGAGTCATGGAACTGTGCTTACAGCTCCTTATTTCATGTATACTAATAACTTGTGTACATGATACTTGTTGATGAAATTAAAATTATTTCTAATAGCATTAAAAGAGCATTAAATTAGAGTTCCTCATTCCGGTATAAACCCTGTGAACGTTTAATTTAATATGACATATTAAAAAAAATCCCCATCATCATCCAGCAGATGTTCAGTTTCTGCCCAAATATTTTCTCTTTCTGCTGTGGATTTTTGTAACAGGAATAAACAGGATCATCCATAGTTTGTATGAACTATGTTTGTTCTCCGCTTCCAAACTCATCATCTCTTCATCCATTCCTGCAATAAGAATTTTTTGGTCTGTTTAAGCACCAATAGTCTGCATCCAGTTATTTAATTAATTGCTCTTAATTTTGGGAATATATACGAACTATGCTCTAATTTCTAGTAACCGACCTGTTTTTACTATAATTTAATTTGACAAACCGGGTCTTCACTACATTCTTTATCCTGTTTGGTGCGATTGCAATTGCGGGTCTTGATCTGGACTGACGGGAGCGGAGACAAAAAGAGCTCAGTTCCGTATTTTGAGGGTGAAAGACGGAGAAGACGTACGTGGACAGAGACGTGCGGAGGAGTAGCGGAGGATGTGGAACAGCTCTCATTGATTTACATGACAGACAAGTACTTCGCACGACGTACTTGAGCGGAGCGGAGCACTGACAGAGTATGTGGAATCTGGGTGTAAAGGAGGGCAAATACACGTCCGGCTGGATGCGGCGCCGGACGCCGGACAGTGCAATGAAAATCCGGACTGTCCGCCCTAAAGCCGGACATCTGGCCACCCTAAACCCGATATGAGCGCAGTAGAATTTAAACTGTGGTTAGTATCTTAGCAATTAGCAGCTAGCATAATCTCTATGAGTAATTTTTATAGAATGTCAGTGTTAGGCACTGATAAGGTTTGGCTTTTTTTAAATCCCTGTAAGATGAAGCAGAATAAACCCTCCTGGCATCTCCTGACTCTCTTCGACAGCGTCTTCTTCCCTCAGCAGCACCATCCACACTGAAGGTTTTTTGTGGCGCAATCTGCTAACTTTCAGTTTAATTATGTCCTGTGGCTCTTTGTGAGACAAACAGATCTGGTTCCTATCCTGAAATATATCCCCTTAGATCAGTCTAGAACCAAACGGAGACAGAATCAGAATCAGTCATCCTTTTTTAATTTTTTTTTGGAGAAATCTTGTCCTATTTTAGTAAAGATTTAATGTTTTGTGTTTCTATCCACAGCCCAACAGTTCAGTTACAGCCCTGTACCGTAAGGGCCCTACTGCAGCAGGCAGAACCAACCCAGCTCAAAATGAGGGCACCGTAGTTTCCCCTGGAGGCTGGTTCATTGACAAAGGCAGAGGCCCCACCACGAGGCCCGTCTTCATCGACCTTTCTAAAGACGAGTCAGTGGACACGGAAGCAAATGTACGTAGTAACTTAGGGCAGCATGTAGGCTGGTTGTAATCTGATGGAAACCAAGTAATAACCTGATGGTAACCCAGCGGTAACCCGATGCTAACCTGATGGTAAGCAGGTGGTAATGCTAACTAGATGGTATTTTCATTTCCATTCAGTTTTTTTCTTTAGCTCCGGTCTTCTGAGATCACTTTCTAGATCCACTTCAATCAGATCTTCCAGTACGATTAAAGGTTCAGTTTTCTATCTAAGTAAAACCAGCTGATTGCATCCAGTCATTGATTCTCTGAAAAAACAGCTAGAGACAGTAGATATTAGATTGAGTCTACAGCAATCCCTCACAGTGAGCCTGACAATAACTAGATGGGAATCAGATTTAACCTGATGCTACCCTGACTGCTATCTTTAGGAGTTGGTACGTTTTTAATAACCCTTTGGCAGCGCCACAAACAACCATAGATCAGGTAGAACAAAGATCTAATGAACTGAAAGCTCCCGGGGTGTTTGGTAGGTCAAGTTCAGAAGAGGAGACATCAGATGTTTTTTTCTTTTATTGGCTGTAAAATCCTGACTTTGAACAACTCCTGCATTTTAGAACAAATAAAGCTCATTAATAATAGATCATCAATCAGTGTTGATTTGGCCTTTGGCAGCGGCAGCTGCTGGTATGGAGGAACCTGTTTGGAACACCTTGGGGATCAGAGAGCAGCAGTTAAACTCCTTCACCTTCTGCTGTCTCAATTTCTACACAGAGAGGTGCATCCCAACTGGAGCCTGAGACGAAGAGATCAAAGAAGAGGTCAAAGAACTCGGCCCATTCTGCAGACTCCCAGGGCGTTATTAAGAATAAGAAAGGTGAGCATACCTCACTGAGCAGTTTGGACCCGATCCACAGGCGGCATGAACCTGTGTAGGAGGGGGCCAGTTGGCGTATGCTGGTTTTATTAATATGTTTAGTGCAAAGTTGTCTGTAGGCAGAAGGATCTAGGTCTATATTTTGTGTTTTTATGCCGACCCTGTAACACAGTATTTTTCACAAGACTTTTTCAAACTAGTCACAGAGTATGGGAGCAATATTGTTGCAGAATTATTTGCAAATGCGTCAGTTGTATTGTCTGTATCTAGATTTGGCTAGTCATACTTAACGTTGAGATATCTTGATTATAATTCCAGATGTGTGAAACTTTCAATGATGAATCAGGCGATGCCATTTAAGATATTTCTAAAGGCATTTTGACTCTCCAAAATGTGATTGATTGATTGATATCTTGAATTTTTATTTTCACTAGTCATAATATAATATCATATATCTTAAAGTATCATTTACGATGTTCAAAATAAATTTTTTTCCAAGTCAAAACTTTTTCTTTGATATCTTAGAAGTAATTACTGATGGTCAGAAAAGCTGATTTTATGATAAACGGCCGCAATAAGCCTGCGAGGCTGCGCTCAGGGTAGCAAGTCAGGATATTACACATACGAATCCTCTCTAGGCATTTGCAGATCTCGAAAGGCAGAAGTGTAGCCAAAAATCACGTGTGTAAAGAGAGGCAACAGATAAACTTCTAAGCAGGCTCGGAGTGTTAATCACTAAATACAGATTTGCGGATTCTTTTTACACATTTGCAAAGATATTACACACAAGTTATTTTACATATTTGCAGATACTCGTACAGAGAGACAAATCTCCTCACACATTTTCAAATCCCACTGCACACACACATTTAGATACAGACACACAACTCTCCACACACATTTGCAAATAATTTTGCAACAGCATTGCTGCCATAACAAAGAACACCAGGTGGCAGCACTGAGGGACCACCAAGCTGAGGGGCCCCTGGAGGGCCCAGTTAGAGGTCCTTGTTTCCATGGATACTGTAGCTGAAAGCTTCATGGTCATCACCTAGATGGTGTTCAGCGTGTTCTCTCGCCTCCTAACTTCTAAAGCACCCCCATTCCCCACCAGGCTGATAGTTCAGAGCATGTTTGGTCAAAACATCAGACTTGTTATGTTGCATCTAAAGATTATATTTCTTTTTTTTTTAAGCAAAGTCCAAATCCCCAGAGCTGCAGTATCCCCACCTGAGGTTTGAGGATGTCGGGGGTAATGAGGAGATCCTAACGGTCAGTGCCTTCACCTTCTGCTGACGTTCTGCAGGGCATGGTCTTTAATTCTGTGTCTGATGTTTTACTGTAGGAGGTGTGCAAGCTGCTGGTCCATATGCGCCACCCAGAGGTCTACCAGCACCTCGGGATGGTTCCTCCCAGGGGCTTCCTGCTGCACGGACCTCCTGGCTGTGGGAAGACCCTGCTGGCCCAGGCTGTGGCTGGGGTGAGCCGGGCTGCAGAAAAGCGATGTGTCCGTCTGGGAGCTGGGTTCATTTAGCAGAGAATACAAGCCTGTGAATGTGTGTTTCAGGAGCTGCAGATCCCCCTGCTGAAGGTGTCTGCTCCAGAGCTGGTATCTGGGGTGTCAGGAGAGTCGGAGCAGAAGCTCAGAGAGCTGTTTGAGCTGGCTATGGTAGTGCTGCTTCTTCTGTTCATGATCTGAGACTGTGAGAGTTCAACCGGTGACCCCTGACCCTTCCTCTGCAGACCTCCAGTCCATGCATTGTGTTCATCGATGAGATAGATGCCATCACGCCTAAGAGAGAGGTAGCTTCCAAAGACATGGAGAGGAGGATCGTGGCCCAGCTGCTGACCTGCATGGATGGTAGGAGAAGGCGTCTTTAGAACGTGCTTCTAGAGAGGAGCCTCATGCAATGATAAGCAGCCATTTTCTGAAAAAACAGTTTTCTCTTATATCAAGAAGATGTTTCCAGAACATAAAGGGCTAAATGATTTTTCCATAATGCTGAATACATAAAAAAAGATTATTATAACAATTTATTGTTCTAGCTATATTAAATACTGACTGAATAACCAAGAAGATTTTTTTACACATTTTTAAATGTATTTATAAGATATAACAAAACAAGAACCTTTTAGGTTACGGAGTAAAATATGTAAAACATTTATAATTTCTAATGAACAGAGATGTAGAACAACCATTAATAGACTGGGTATGTCGCTCTGATATACTGTCAGACTATTTTTCACTTTCATTAATGAAGTGGACACTAACAGATTTAGCTCTTTGTTTAATCTTAGGCTGCAACTAACGGAGTATTTTGCAAATTGATTAATTTGTTGATTATTTTTCTGATTAATAATCAGATAGACAAAGGTTGCAATGCAGCAGTGGATAGCGCTGCTGCCTTACAGCTATAAGGTTCTCGGTTCGATTCCAGGCCCAACGTCTTTATGCAAGGAGTTTGCATGTTCTCCCTGAGCATGCGTGGGTTCTCTCTGGGTACTCCAGCTTCCTCCCACAGTCAAAAACATGACTGTTAGGGCTTCTCTAAATTCTCCTTAGGTGTGAGTGGGTGCGTGAATGGTTGTTTGTCTCTGTGTTGCCCTGTGATGGACTGGCAACCTGTCCAGGGTCGACCCTGCCTCTCGCCTGTAGACAGCTGGAGATAGGCACCAGCACAGAAAGAAATTCCCTTTTGATCCACATTATCAGTTATCCAGATGGAACCGGTTTTAATCTTACAGCTAATTGACATTAATTTTAAGTCAATTGTTTGTGTTCTAGTTCTAAGAGTTTGATGAATATCACCGTAGCAACTCAGTGACGTCTCTTCATCTGGGTTACTTTAGATTTGAACAGTCTCACGGTGACAGCTCAGGTACTGGTGATCGGCGCCACCAACAGGCCGGACTCCCTGGATCCGGCCCTCCGCAGAGCCGGCCGGTTTGACAGAGAAATCTGTCTGGGGATCCCCGATGAGGGCGCTCGGCTCAGGTAAGAATCTGAAAGACAGAGCGACTGGCAGCCAACCTGCTGCTTTGGTTCAGTTTTATTCAGCTTATTGGTTAATGAATCTGGTTGCTGGTTGGTTTAACCATGCGGATGATTAAAGTGTCCGGGTTTCCTCTGCCAGGATCTTGAGGACCTTATGTCGGAAGCTGACACTGCCCGCGGATTTCAACTACCAGCAGCTGGCCCGGCTCACTCCAGGCTACGTGGGAGCGGACCTCATGGCTCTGTGCCGGGAAGCTGCTATGGCTGCCGTGAACCGGGTTCTGCTGGAAACCAGGCCATTGGCCCAGACTCCGCCGGAATGCCCTGAACAACCGTCAGGAAGTCCGGAGCAGATGGAGGCTGTGACGGATGAGGTTGTTAGAACTGAGCAGGTCCGTTTGGCTCCGTTCAGCCTGCATGTTTTAGGTCAGAATCTGGTTGCTCTGAGGGATGATGTTCTTTCTTTTAGGAGGGAGAACTTCAGCAGCTCCTTGGCATATTGAAGAACACGGACACGCTGTCAGAGCAGGAGCTGGCTGGACTCTGCATCCTCATGTCCGACTTTCAGGACGCTCTGGGCCGGGTTCAGCCTTCAGCCAAGAGGGAGGGCTTTGCCACAGTACCAGATGTGACCTGGGAGAACATAGGAGCTCTGCAGGACATCAGGGAGGAGCTCACCATGGCAATACTGGTAAACGCCACCTTTCCCAGATTCCATCCGCTCCACCTTTTCTCTCTGGGTCTGACACATCTTCTGTCCCCATGGCGGCTGTGTGTCCTGCAGGCTCCTGTCCGATCTCCGGAGCAGTTCAGAGCCCTGGGGCTCAGCGCACCATCTGGGGTTCTGCTGGCTGGGCCTCCAGGCTGTGGGAAGACCCTGCTGGCTAAGGTGAGCATGAGATGGAGCTCAGCACAATGCTTAGTCACACCCCATTAGACTCGTCTCTGGTACCAGAGTATACGCATCGTTTTAAATAAAAATCAGAATAATTTCCTTTCCCATTGAGTTCCGTCCCAGTGTTCACGGGGATGGACGTCTGTGTCTTCAGCAGGCGTAGAGCTAACAGAACTGGCAGCGTTGCGAGGCAAGGGCTCAAACATGTACGGCTGGAAGCCTTCTTCACCAACCCAAGCTTCTGCTGCCCTGGCGTCCTCTTCCACAACATCTTCATCCCCCCTTTCCTCCTCTAAATAAAAAATGTATGACGGAGGAGACTCATCCACGACCTCCGACACTAAACTCTCCTCCTCTTGCATGTTTCCTCTGTCCATAGCGTTCCTTGACAGCGTCGTTTCTAAGTCACCAATTTAGTGCTACGTGGTCCCAATGGAATTTCCCATTGGGAACCTACTAGCACTAAGTTGCTAACTGGTTAGCAAGATGCTTCATAGAAACCGGCCACAATCAAAATGCTTGCAAACCTTACGCCACAACAATCCCGCCCTCTTGATAAACGACCAATCATATTCATTTTATTCACTCGTGTAAAGTCGTGCACCACTCGGGAGAATTTGGAAATGCAACGGTTGGAACAGCCGCTTCCCTACGACTTTTAAGGTCTCATTTTGTTCTCCTCTTCTCTCTCCTGCAGGCGGTGGCCAATGAGTCAGGCCTCAACTTCATCTCCGTCAAAGGTCCAGAGCTGCTAAACATGGTCAGTGTGTGAAGAACCTTAGAGTTCCTGCCCCGTTCTTCTCTCTCCATTTTTCCCAGAACTAATGCTTCACACCGCACACGATTGAGCAGTAGAAGCAGCTGCTTTACAAAGTCAATGGCTGACACGCATCAATGAGCATCAAAAGGTTCAGCAGTGTCTAGAGCAGCTGAATCACGATGAAAGATCAGTTCCTCTATTTTAGTAGAATAGAGATTTGCAGGATTGCTAAAATAATCTGTTTTCTAAATGGCATTTTATGTCTCTGTCAGCAACCATGTCTCTGACGTGGTTGCTAAAAGCTGGATCTTTGCTGTGTGCAGTATGTGGGGGAGAGCGAGAGGGCCGTCCGCCAGGTCTTCCAGAGAGGAAGCAACTCTGCTCCTTGTGTCATCTTCTTCGATGAGATTGACGCCCTGTGTCCTCGGCGTTCAGGCCACGAGGTGAGGAATACGGGTCGGTTCTGCTGCCTCCGCCCTCCTATCAGGCAGCAGGGCGGTAGGTGCTTTATCTGGTTTCTTTCAAATCTCTAAAAACACTGAACTGTTTGAAATGTTTGTGGCTGAACGAGATAACCTCTGTCCTGTCTGTCAGGTTAGGCGCATTATCATCCCCGCAGCTTGACCAGCCGGTATCTGAGCGTACATCTCTAACTTGTTTTCTGCTTGTCTTCAGTCAGGAGCCAGTGTGCGGGTCGTCAATCAGCTACTGACAGAGATGGACGGCTTGGAGACGCGAAAACAGGTCTTCATCATGGCTGCAACCAACAGGCCGGGTACACCATCCGTTTTTGTCAATATTTCATGTGCACCTCACTGCTGCAGAACCAGCTAGCATCTCCGGTCCTAACTTAACTTTATTTATAAAGCATTTTAAAACAACCACAGCTGCCAGAAAGTGCTGTGCATATCAGGTAAAGTTAAAATTGGATAAAAACAAGATAGAGGTTTAAAGGAATAAAACAAATATAATAAAACAAAATCAAATAAAACCATTTAAAAAAAGAACAATAAAACATCAACAATCTAATGCTGTGTTAAAAGCCAAAGAATAAAATTAGGTTTTAAGACGAGTTTTAAAAATAGACAGTGAAGAAGAATGTCTAATGCGGACAAGGAGCTCATGCCACCAAAGCTGCTCCAAAATTGCCTGAATGGCGTAACACGATCTCATGTTAAACCATGCAGGCGTTCAGTCTGCACTGATGAAGGTTAACTTGTTCTTTGACCACTCTTTTCGACTGCATCTAAAATATTAACATGTCATCTCCAGATAAACAAGGATAGTAGAACTTGGGAAGCTGCTGCAGAACCCTACAGTAGAACACTTGGACTCCCTACAACCTTCATACCCCGACACACACTGCGTATCACATTACTCCACATACTTTCTCAGTTGTTTCCCTAGCAGACGTTTACTAAAGTTTAAATCGAATATTCAGAACCAGAGTGTTTGCGTGTAGAACTCTGGTTTAGAATTTGAGGTTGATCTAAGCTTAGTTCCATTAATCTGATTGGAGAAAGGAAGGACGATGAATAGAACCTTTAAGCTGATTGGCAAAATTACACCGCTCTTTGTAATATTTAAGAGTCAAATCCTGATTAAGAAACCCATTTCAGGTTTAAGTGGGAGTGGAACTAGATGGGTTTCCATGTGTTTGGGAATGCACAAATCCTGTTTGCAGACAGGGTTTTTATGAGCTCACGAAAAAACATGGCATTGCAGTGTTTCCATCAAAATAGAAAGCCAAAACAACATGGCATGCCACCATCCTCCTGCTACTTCCTGCAGCCTTCTCCGTGTGTTTGGCCACTAGTATCATCTGGTTGTTGATCGTCGGACTCTTGTTATGTGAAAACGTTTCCCTTGCAGATTTTCCAAATAAAGCACTTTTGATTTGACCAAAAAAGGGATGCATCTCAGTTTAGGAAATTAATGTATTTTATTTGTACAATTTGGTTGTCAATGGAAACACAACTACTGGTGTTCCAAAAAACATGCTTAATTTAATTTCTTCACATGCAGAGAGTTTAGATGCTCCAATAGACAGGTAGGCGGCAGTGGGACTGGGAGCATCAGTCTAGAGAGGTTCTCCCACCGGTTGCTACTCTGGAAGCTTAATTTCCCTCTGTTTGTTTGACACAAACCATCCCTGATGTTTGTTAGTGAAAGCTCTGTTTTCCCACCTTGAAGCTTTCTCTCTCTGGTTATTTTCCTGAAAAGAGACCACTCAGGACAAACTCTTTAAATAACACCTCATAATGTTTATGTATTAAATAACCAGGAGACAGGACAACAGATTCTGACAGAAATAGAGTTACAGAAGCCAGCACTTACCGACCGGGGTTAACATCTCATGAAGTGGCCCTGAATAATATTTTATACAACTCCTCTGCCACATCATTGCATCGTCACATTTTAGCAGATGGTTAGACATCCATGGCTCCAGCCTTATCAAAATATTACAGCTGAAGAACGCCGCTCTCATTCCATTTTCAAATATTTGCCATGTTCATGATGAAGATGATAACTGTATATCCTGACAGAGGAACTGTCCTAATTAGATAAACTTCTTGGGAGAACATTAGTTTAGACTCACAACAGGCAGGTAATATTGGGTAATAAACTCACACATCACCAATGATTAGAATCCTAACATGTTGTACAATCTTATCAACTCACATGTTATCGTCTGATCCCCCGGCTGATCTTGCTGTCGTGGCTCTTATCTAAGTTTGTTTATTTTTTCCAGACATTATTGATCCTGCCGTCCTGAGGCCTGGGCGCCTGGATAAAACCCTATATGTTGGGCTGCCGTGTGCCGCAGACCGCCATGCCATCCTGATGACTGTTACTAAGGTAACTAGATCTGCCGTATTTTCTGAAGCCACTCTATTTAAAGCTTTAATGATAAACAATAAGACCATTAAATGGATCTTAACATTAACAGGAAGTAAGTCCGAAATTGAAGGCGATAAATTAGTTTTAATTTACGATGTATGGCAGTAGCCTGGCGGAGGGTGAAATAAAAGCGTCATCCAAATTCTTAAAAGATAAAAGCAGTTTTACTTTGGATAAAAGAGAGATAATTAAAGTTTTTTTTTTACCAAGCCTGGCCAGCCAGACTAATTTACACGGTGTTGACGGCATATCGGCCTGGAGAGGAGAAGAAGAGCCCGATTTGAAATGCAGGACTAACAGAGTCAAAAAGGTTAGAATCAGAGGTGTCAAGTAAGACATACTTTTTCACTTTTACTTGAGTAAAGAAGTCAAGTTGATACTTCAACTTTTACCAGAGTGTTTTTAGACTACAGTATGTGTGTACTTTTGACACATCTGGTTTGAAGCAATCAGATGAATATGGATGAGATCAAAAACTGCCCATTGTTGAAATTTTAGCAGATTTCAACTTTTCGGGAGTAATAAAGGGCATCAATAAAATATAGCTCTGTTGGAGCTGCAATCACTGCTCTGGTTACAGAAAAACACAGCTGGATTATGGCCCCGCCTCTCGCTCCATGATTGGTGGAGTATCGAGCCCAGCCAAGCTAGGCTTTACCAACAGCATTGCTGTGTTTGTGGAGTATTATTTCTGCATGGCTACTGACACCGAGGAGCTGCCCTTCTTCAGCCAACAGTGGGTCCAGGTGGTTCAGCAGGTCCATGAGTCCTATTTCTAGAATATACGTTTTAAGATTTAGGAACTTCTGAGCTGTCTGAGCCTTGATGTCCGATATTAAATGGCCTGTACTTATATAGCGCCTTTTTTCAAGTCAGGAGGCTTGACCAAAGCGCTTTACACTAAATTCATATACTCACACACTGATGGTGGCAAGCTACATTGTAGCCAAACCTGCCCTGGGGCTCACTGACAGAAGCGGGGCTGCCGTACACTGGCGGCACCGGGCCCTCTGACCACCATCAGTAGACAATGCAGCTGAAGTGTCTTGCCCAAGACACAACGACACTGAAAGTCGGAGCCAGGGCTTGAACCGTCAATCATTTGATTTCAGGGCAAACTTCTACATCCAACGCCACTGTCGCCCCAATATGAGGTCTCAGGGAGCTGTTACAGTCTTTCCTATCAGCTTATACATGTGGCTTGAATAGAATAGACTATTATCCCTTGAGGGAAATTTATTATGGACTCCAAAGTGTGTAGTGCATAGTAGTACCTGCCATTATAAACATTAAAGACTCTTATAAAACAAAGACCAGCTAAGGACTCACACGCAGCCTGCATACATACTCAATAATAAAAATATTTTTAAAAATCGGTAAATAAATTTCCTTTTATGCAGATGACTACATGAAAGGGATTGCAGATGAGGAAGGATAACTGCCAACAAAGACGTAGGTTTAGGTGTCTGGGTTGTGAGTGTGAGTCAGTGTGAATAAATGTAAGATATGTATTCGTTGCTTGTCGTCACTCGCACATTCATCTGACACCACATGTTCCAAGTTACTAAATTACAATTTTGCATCAATAGAGCATTAATCTAAAACTCATAACTTTGGGATTCGTCCCTGTTGCAAAGCTGTACCGTGTATTCCTGACTTCTAACCTTGTTTTCCTACAGATGAAACATCCGTCTCATGGATTTAGAAGTTGAAAACGGGAACAAGTCTGACATTTACTGACAATGACATTGAAGCATACATTTTTATTGATGCCACACTGCTGAGAATATAAATGCAAACAGCACAGGTGAAAGAACAGAGCCCTGAGGGACTCTATGGGAAAGATAGAGCCACCCAGATCCTGGAACCAGAAACTGGTGCTACAGTAGCATCGCCTTTCTGTCAGGCCAAACGAGAGCATACCTACATGAGGCGGTGGATTTAACTACAGCGTGAGGAGCGCTACTCTACAAGTGTTTGCAACAACTTTGCTGAATAGTTGCTAATGTCACAACTTTAACCTGGTAAAATCATAAATGCTTGTACAGCAAAAAGAAGCGTCCTTGCTACTAGAACTTTGTCCATATTGGCTGCTTTGCTTGTCTCATGGTCGTCGTCTTCCTCTGCTTTTATTTTCGGTGGACTTTCGTCTCCGTTTGAATAAATCTGACGCACTGACAGAGCTGGGAACTGGCTCCTTGTTCGTTGAAAGCAGCGTTTTAAGTTCCAGCTCCTGTGTGGCTGAAAAGGACTAATACCCCTTTCCCACTGGCTGAAAAACCTGTTTAAACTTTGGAACAATGGGCTTTTAGTGGCAGTGGGAACAGCTCACTGATGCATCTCTACCCGGATCAAACGACTCAGCAAACGACCCGCGGTAAAATCTCCTCGGCTCTGATCGCCATGATGTTGGAATACCAGAGCCGGGTTGACCCTCTAAATTTCATGATACCATTGAACCCAAGGTACGGACGTCAACACACCGCGCCACTCGCTTCTGATCTAACAAGCAGAAACAACTCTGTTAAAATTGGATTAACGTGGACGAGCGGGATTATTATTTCTGTTATCTGTCAGAGGGATTCAGTCAGATAATAGAGAGAAACAATAAAGCACACTGATTACGTCCTGGCTTCCTTCCATACTGCTCTCCATTGTTTACTTCCCTGATTTCTGTCGCACTGCTGACATCATCAACGTTAACCTAGCGTGATGATTTCACCAGACACGAATCAGCAGGGGAAAGGAGGCCACGCAGCTGCCAGCGAGGTGTTAGACCAGCTTTATTAGCCAGTTGGAAGGAAGCTGATTGTTAGCGGGTCAACCAAGTTTGAAAAACATGTGTTAACCCCGATAATTTCAGTGGGAAAGAGGCTTAAAGAGGTTCTGGTCGTTATGAGAGGAAAACAGGAAGGTAAACCAGTTAAGTGTGACAGAACTTTGAGCTCATGACTCAAACCCAGGTGGTGCTGAAACCGTTTGAGGTCCGACCTGGGAGGATTTACCAGAGACACTGGGTTTCAGTAAAGTAGCTTAAACTCTAAACTAGATAAGATCCTTGGATGGTTCCTAACATGCAGGTCTAGGTCAGATTCTCCAGGCAGACTTTGGTTGCTTAGGGGTTTTATTTTTTGCACCCACTGTGTCTCAGTCTACTGCTCCACCTTTGTGTTACAGGGTGGGACCAGACCTCAGCTGGAGCAGGACGTCCGCCTTGAGGACATCGCCTTTGATGAACGCTGTAGTTCCTTTTCGTAAGTCCCTGCTGCAAACACCAACAACTTCTAACCAGTCTTTCATTTTAGAAGCGGATCAGAACACGATGTTTACTGCAAATTCAGGCTTTGGTTGAATGAGCCCATCCCCCATGTTTTCAATGTATGATGCTAGCTTAGTTGTTGGCCTTCATTAGAAGCATATAGGTGAGTTAAGGCCAGAACGCACCCAATGAGATTTTGCATCCAATCTGATAGAAAATTGTGTTGGACAATTTTATGCAAGGTGGCAGCGTAGCTCTGAACCAAGGTCTATTTTAAATTCAGCAACAATTTCATGGGTCTGACAGGAAGAGAGATGCGTTACAAAGTAAAACACATCCGCTTTGGGGGCAAAAAACTAAATCTGTTAATCTCACAGGGAAAGAGTCAGTTTGGAGTCGCACATTGCGTTTATAGAAACGTATAAGAAAAACTAGTATAAACTTCCCAGATCTCTGAGAATCACCTCTCTGCCTCAGTCAGCATAGAAACCGCCCCACAGCGTTTATTGCTGTGTTTTTCGTTTCTTTAGACGTAGATCTCATTATGTTTTTATTATATAAACACTCTCCATCTGTTCTGGTTCTAGATGCTGCAGACTCGTTAAGTAGAGCATTGCTTTATAGAATGCACAAAAATGATTTTATTAGATGTTGTTAACGATTGGGACTAAACTCGTACGTTTTTCCTACAGTATAATAATAAAGTATTACAGCTTCGTCCTGCAGTGTGTTGAACATTTAGAATATTTTAGTTTGAAAACCTAAGATTGTGTCCTGCAGTTTTTATTTTCTGTAAGAGTTTCAAATTCTAATTGGCTAATATCCCTCCCTCTTTGTTTCTCCTTCCAGAGGAGCTGACCTGACGGCGTTGGTGAGGGAAGCGTCTGTAAACGCCTTGAAGGTCTTCATGAAGTCCCAGCTTTCTGGTAACTTGCTCCTCCTCTGATCATTAACCCTCCTGATCATTTTTTTCCTGTGGTCTTAGAGCATGTTAGAGGCGAACCTTTTTAGAAGGAACGGTTTTATTGTTTTTTAATGTGACTTCCTCATGCGGTCGGCTGCTGACAGAAGCTCTGATATCATCAGATGGTTGAAGTTTTTTTTCCCATCCTACATACAGGATGTTTAAACAGGAAACGGTTTCGTTTCTGAACTTTATGTGTTTAAAGCATAATCAAAGCTGCTTATTGTTAGGATAAGGACTTTACCTTTGCTGCTGTTTTCCTCTGCCTGCAGGTCAGACCCACCCCTCTGGCTCCACAGCCGATATCAAGGTCACCAAACAGAACTTTGAGGACGCCTTCAAGACCATTCAGCCATCCGTGTCCAAAAAGGTGAGAAAGTACCGGCTGTGTTTTATCAAATCCTTTGGAGATAAGCTGCTGTTTTTAGAGCCCAGCGGGAAGCTTTCTCTGTGAGGCTCTCAGACCTGGCGGCACTGTGGTGCAGTGGTTAACTCGATGGCCTCACAGCAACAAGCTTCCAGGTTCCAGTCCTGGATTCAGCCTCTCTGTGTGGAGACTGCTTCTTGTGCCCGTTTCTGCGCAGGTTTCCTCTCAGGCTCCTCCAACTGGATGATGACAAATAAAGCACCCTAGAGCTGCTCTGACTTCCCCCACCCTTCCCATGAAAAATGTAAATTCAGTTTATTTCTATAGCACCAATTCATAGAAAAATAAGCATAGAAACAAATAGCAACTGTAAAGCTTCACAGGAAACACAGCAAACGAGCTGTGTGTCAGAGGATAAAAGAGAGCACATCCAGTAAGTCGCAGTCAGAGAAACAGGACTACACTGAAAAACAGGCCAAACTCCAACATCTATAAACAAAGGTATTGATGGCAGCAGCACAGCTGAAATTTCTCTCCTGGATGGAGTCACAGCCAAACAGGAGCAGACCAGATGAAGCTACTATGAGAAAAAGCAGAGAGAGCAGAACGTTAGAGATTGAACTAATAGATTCTGCAGAGTGTGAGAATAGAGATAGAATGATCAAATAGGGTCCTCCAGTAGTCTAAGCCTGTAGCAGCATAACTATAGAGATGGCTCAGGATAACCTGAGCCACCCTAACTATAAGCTTTATCAAAAAGGAAAGTTTTAAGCCTAGTCTTAAAAGTAGACAGGGTGTCTGCCTCACGGACTAAAACTGGTAGTTGGTTCCACAGGAGAGGAGCCTGATAACTAAAAGATCTGCCTCCCATTCTACTTTAGAAATTCTAGGAACCACTAGTAAACCTGCAGATTGAGAGCGAAGTGCTCTGTTAGGAACATAAGGAACAATCAGATCTCTGATATAAGATGGAGCTTGGCCATTTAAGGCTTTATGTGAGAAGGAGGATTTTAAATTCTATTCTTGATTTAACAGGAAGCCAATGAAGACAAGCCAGTATAGGAGAGATGTGATCTCTGTTTTTAATTTTCATCAGAACTCTTGCTGCAGCATTTTGGATCAGCTGAAGGCTTTTAACTACAGTTTGTGGACTTCCTGATAGTAAAGAATTACAATAGTCCAGCCTTGAAGTAACAAATGCATGGACTAGTTTCTCAGCATCACCCCTGGACAGGAGATTTCCAAAGTTTGCAATATTCCTCAGATGAAAGAAGGAAATTTTAGAAACCTCTTTGATGTGGGATTTAAATTACAGGTCCTGATCAAAACTAAAACCAAGATTTTTACTTTATTATCTGAAATCGGTTTAATCCCATCCAAATGAAGTGACTGGCTAATCAGCTTCTTTTTCAGAGACTCTGGTCCAAAGACTATAACTTCTGTTTTGTCTGCATTCAGAAGGAGAAGAGTCATCCAGGTTTTTATGTCTTCAGACATGTCTGTAATCTATGTAATGGGTTAGCTTCATCTGGATTTATAGACAGATATAGCTAGGTATCATCAGCATAACAGTGGGAATTAATCCCATGCTGTCTAATAATTGTACCAATTGGGAGCATGTATAAAGTTAAGAGAATTGGTCCTAGCACTGATCCCTTTGGTACTGCACAGGAAACCCTTGAGCAAGACGAAGATTTATTATTAACATGAACAACTTAAAATCGGTCAGACAGATAAGATTTAAATCAGTCTAGTGCTGTTCTTGTTTCCTCCTACAAAATATTCAAGTCTTTCTAAAAGAATATTATGATCAACTGCACCTCTGAGATCTAAGAGAAGTCCCTTATCTGAGGCCATGAAAACATCATTAGTGATTTTCCAGATTTATTTATTGTCATTACACTTTCACAAGTACAGACCAACGAAAGGAACTCTCTGCATCCCCTTGGAGAGCAGTGGGCTGTTGTTGTGCAGCGCCTGGGGAGCAGTGTGGGGTTAAGAGTTTTCCTCAGAGACCCAGAGTGGCAGTCTGTGGGAGTGGAGCTCGAACTCAGAACCTCAGGATTCCAAGCTCTACGCCCTAACCACTAGGCCGCCACTCACCTATCAACGGAGCTGTTTGTGTTATCATGAGCTCTGCTTTAAACCTATTCTATTCTAATTTTAAAGTTTTTCTTTTTTAAAGGGGCTACGTTGTCCAAGGCAGTAATATACAGTAAACTAGTAACCCCATCAACAAAACAAGCAAGTTGTGAAGCAGAATAAATTAAATGGCTGCCCTCTGCAGCACTGCTCAGCGACACAGAGGAAAGTGAAACATTCTTTAAAATTTATAACTGCATTATCTAATTATCTGCTAAAATTGAACCTTCTTTTAGGGGAGGAGAACTCTGTTAAAGTAATCCTGAAAGTTATTAAAAAGTGATCAGAGGGGACAGGGTTGTGAGGAAATACTGTTATTTCTTCACATTCGATGCTATATGTCAGCAAAAGATCCAAAGTATGAAGATGAGAATGTGTGGGACTACTAACATTTTGAATAAAGCAGATGGCGTCTAAGATAGCATTAAAGTGCTACACTTAAGCTATCGCATTCAATGTCAGCATGGATGTTAAAATCCCCCACTATGATAACACTGTCAGTATTTAACACCAAGTCAGAAAGGAACTCTGAAGACTCATCTAAAAATTCCGAGTAAGAACCTGGTGGACGATACAAAGTTAAAAAAAGAAGAGATTTTCTTTCTTTGCAATTTGGATGAGGGAAACTAAGGGTTCAATGTTTAAAAGAGTTGTAATTATTAACTACCTTTGGAGTAATCAGTAAGTTGGACAGTATTTCTGGGTATTTGAAAATTTTAATGACTAGAGGGAGTTGACTCGTTTATGCTCAATTATCCTCTTGCTACATTTGACATTAAAGGTATTTTAGATCTATGTGACATACATCTAACATGACTGGTTTGGTCATGAGTTGATGAGTGAGTTTCATCTGAACACTAGTGTAGTGGAAATGTGTCCCACTCAGAGTATGGAGCCCTGTGGTCCTCCGTAACCAACTTCTGCAGATTTATCAACCTGGACTGGATCTGTCGACCCAACACGACTTACCAGAACTATCAGTAAAACTTCTACACTCCAGGCTCCATGTCTTCAGAGGTTTTCAGTGAATGAACAAATGTCAAGTGCCACTTTGAAGGGCTGGAGGAGAGTTTAGATCATGTCTTTTTATCTTAATCCAATATAAAGAGATGTTTACTACTCCTAGTTGGATTACATAACCCAGGTTGAACAGATTCTGATGGCGGATCTATGTTGATCTGGTCCAAGATCCCCTTTCTTATGATGCGTTTATGCTCTCTGCAGGACCAGCTGATGTATGAGAGGCTCAGGGAGTCCCTCAGCAGATGACCACTGAACCAGAACCAGATGTTTGCTTTCCCACGGAAGAATCGCTCTTCATGTTGTTTTTTTGGTTTTAAAATAAAATCATGACTCAAACTTCTCTACTGTGGCTTTGTTTGATCCAAAACTGATAAGTTCTACTATTGGACCCGGCTTTGAGTAACACAACCAGGTGTGTGTTTTGTTTTGTTTTTATTAGGGGCTCCTCCTCATGAGGGAGGTTCTGTTCCTGTGTTCAGGGGGAGATGGTTTGGTTTTGGTTTAATTCTGGAGCCACATCTAAAATGGTGCTAAAAATTAGGGGGTAAATTACAACAAAATGGTGAAATACCTGTAAAGAGAAGAAGGAAGAAACACGTCAAAGTTAAATTCAACAGCTGGTTTTCTTCCCCAGAGGAACATTTCGCTGGCCTTTTATCCCAGAAACGATTCTGCTGCCTTCTTCAGATCTGTCTCCTGTGTCTGAACTGGTTTCTCATCGTGCTTTGACTAGGCCACCTTAATATGGATCTAAACCTTCCACTACAGCTCTGGATCTGCTGATTCACTCTGCTACAGAGGTGGAACCAAGTCATCCTTTAAAATTCAAGTTCTTTTTTTTCCTCATATTTTATACCTAAAATGAAAATGATTAAAAAGTTTTTTGTTTTTTTTTAAAGTAGAAAAGTCTATTTAGGACCTGATGTATGAATAATTCATCACAGTTTTGCCACCATTGCTGTCTAATCCCCTTCAACCTGCAATGAGTCATGGCAGCCAACAGAGCATTAATATGCACCAAATGCTCAATATTAACATTGGACATATCTGAGATTAAGCTAATAGTTTGGTCAAAGGTTGCTTTTTAATGTCTCTAAACACATAAAGCCAGCACAGAACATTTACATCTAAAAGGAACTTTTCAAAAGAAAACCACTTAGTTTGTTCTTCATACAATTTCAAATGTCATTCAGGTCTGATTCTCTTCCCTTAAACATTACATCTCATTTTGAGTATTTTACATAATAAAAAATACATACAACAAAAATAAATACAGTCTGCATGTCCTAATTTAGCCAGGATGAGTTACTGAAGTACAGAATGTGAGCACTCTGACATTAAAGCACATCAAAGTACATACAATTTGGTTAAAAAAAACAACAGGATAGACATGAAGTTTTTGCCTTAATTTATAAGAAAAAATTAAAGGCTACATTTTAAAATCTATTCATAAGAAAAAACTATTTCTCTTCACAATAAATAGGTTCATTTTCCCCTTTTGCCCCCTATGTTAAAACGGCAGACAGGATGATATAGATTGAGCTGGACAGAAGTCCTGCAGAAGCAGAGCTCTGCTGCTTTCAGCATTAAAGCTGCAAACAGCATAAGAATTAAAGTAGAACTTGTAAAGCTATTCACAAGTAAATATAAAAGCCCATAAACAGGTAACAGATAAGGAATGACTGCGTCTCAGAGTCAGCTGCTGCATTTCCAGCCTCTGTCTTCTCTGATCTAACTGGGCTCCAGATGGACAGCTCCAACTCTTTTTTTTTTTTCCCCATTTCATTATCTAAATATGAAGACGTCATGAGGAAGGATCAAAGCGTACTGATTGGAGTTCAAATGTAAAGTTTAACTGCAGATTCAAAAAAAAAAAACGCTACATGAGTAATTATACTCAGTTATTTTTCACCTTTAATAAATGTTGCATTGTTATAATAGTTTGTTTTTTTACTCTAGATTTTGGGTTAAAATCTCGTCAAAGTCAAGTTTTAATCAATTCTTTGAGTCTAAATTAATAAAATAACTGGGGTCCTCGTGACCAACGTCATCAGCAAATAGGTTGCTTATTGCTGTCAGAGGGTCTGCATGGTGAGGCTTTAGTCTGTAACGGCGCAGCAGGAGAGGCCTTAAAGAGAAATGATTGTTTTTAGGCTGCTCAAAGGTTGATTTAACGTGTTGAACACATGATAAAGCAGCACAGAACATTAACTGATAGAAGGAATTTAAGTTTGCAAAAGAACCTCGTAGTTTGCACTTCATTAAATTTAAAGAGATTCTACAAGACAGTTTAGCCTTAAATGATAAACTATTTTAAAATGGATTCTAACAATTCATAATTAAACATCCTGATTTGAACTGTTTAATATTTCTAGGTGTGCCATCATTAATCATCTTTCCTCATTCTACAAAATAGTTTTTCTCTTTGTAAAAATTTTTATTTTTATTCTGTTAAAGCAAATGTTTCACTGGGCTTTTTATTTTTTATAAAATCTGAAATGTGACTGAAAGGAAAAGGCTGCAGAGCAAAGTTTGGTCTCATCCCAGGACAAACCCTTCTACCTACGGTTCTTCTTGCTTCTCCTCTAATAGATAGACCTCTAATCTGGAGATTAGATGTGTGTCTATCCTGACAGAGATTGTTCTGGAACCAAACCTGTATGTAAATGGACCCAGAGCTTCCTTCCTGACCCGTCTGCATGAAGCTTCTCTGGGTTCAGAACCTGAACAGACTTCTGGAGGTTTAGATGTGTGTTATTGGGGGGGGGGGAATTTGCATAAAGGGATTAAATGATAAACCTGATCCTTCTTTTTGGCTTGCTCTGTTCTCACGCTGCTGGACGCGTTCACCATGAAGGAACAAACAAAGACAGAAGCCGTTTCACTGTAGGAAAATAAGTTTTTGTTTTATTGCCTTGAGTTAAAAAGCACAATACTGAGAATAAAATCAAAGTGAACAAGCAGAGCACAGACAGCGGAAGAAGAAATTAAAAACGTGTTCATCTAGAACTTAAACAGGCACAGCGAGGCTTAGTGCAACATATACATGACCTAGAGTTTAAAAGTTCGACACGGAGGAGAGCCAACGGCTGGTTCTTAGTACAGACTGGACCCAACCGGAGGACTTACAGCAGCTATCAGACATAAAGAGTGATGGACGTCACCCCCTCAGCTGGGCGGGGGGAGAGCTTATGGAATGCATCAGTAACTGTTGGTGTGTCCCAACATTCAGAACCTTCGGCTCCTGGGTGGCCCCAGGAACACTTCTTCATCATGGAGACACGTTTGACCTTCGTCACACCAGCAGGGACAGTTAGGACACCAGGAGCTGCATCAGCGAGGCCTGCAGAGCGTCTGAGCTTTAGGTTAGAGCGGATCGGTTCAGCCAAGAAGCCGATTCCATCCTCAATAAGGCTCCATCTGGCTGGAGGGGCCGCTTCAGGAAGCCGCTTTGTGTCGAGGACCACAGCAATCTCTAACAAGTGGATCCAGAAGCTTCTTTCAGGACACACCGTTAACATTTAGCATCATGGCAACCAGCTGACCAGAAGCTTCTTCAGCCAAGCTGTGGTGGCTGGTTAGAATATGGAGAGAAATAAGTTCCAGTATTACTGAAACCTTCGAAAAATGGAAATGTGAAAATACAAAAGTTTAGCTGCATTTTTACAGCTTTCATAAAAAAAAAAATCTTTTTTATAGGAGGTTGGTTCTGATTGGTCTAGGCACAGACTAATAGAAATGCTATCTAACCTAACGGCTCTGGTTTCACCCAGAAAGGTAGAAAATGGGAAAAAATTGAAAAGAAAATATGCAACTCAAAAAAAAAATCTCAAAATTAAAATCAAAAAGAAACAGCAAACTGTAAAAATATCGGTTAACTTTTGTAAACACCAGATGCATTTAAAACATTATTCTATATGAATAATATAGATGAAGAAAGTTCCCTAATTTCCGCTCTTTACCTTCAGGAATTTTGGCCCAAATTTCTCCCAATCAGAAAAATCTGACTGTAGGATTTAATATCCAAACAGAAAGGAACAAATATGGCAGTGAGAATGAAAAGATTCTGATTTTATTTTGCTCATCTTATATTTAAAAACCAGTACAAGGTAGCTGGGATGTTTACTGCTAAGCTAAGACATAACCCCCATTACCAACCAAGCTGGCCTGAAAGGGAGGAAAGATTTGGTCACATTCCAACACCTGAAGGTAAAAATCTCAGTAACAAACGTTACCCCCCCCCCCCCCCCCAAATGAGCTGAACTTGATGCAGAAAGAGTTAGAAAGTCAGAAATGTGAGAAGGCCTCAGTCATGTGGATTCTTTAGCTTTGGTCTGGAGAAGCTCTCTGTTACTCCTGCTTGACGTCTCCCTTTAACTTCCTCTTGATCCGAGAGTATGGGCTCAGTTTGTCGTCCATGATGAAGTCATACAGCACCCTCACCCACGACGAGTACTGAGGCAAGTCATCGTAGTATTCTGATGCGATTTTCTTCACCTGGAACACAGAGCAAAGGTGGGATCAGCAAAGAAACGGGCCTCCTCCTCTGCAGGCGGAGGTGGTGTGGAGCCGTACTCACCAGAGGAAGCCGTCTCCCAGGGATGCTGGGGAAGTCATGGTGCTCGTTGTGGTAGCCCACGTTGAAGGTGAGGAGGTTGAGGCAGCCGTAGTACGAGTAGGTCTCGTGGCCCTTGAGGAACATGTAGTGCTCGGCGATGAAGTGGCCAGAGATGGGGTGCAGGCCCATCCCTAGCATGGAGCCGGCCAGCATGTAAACCACAGGCTTAGCCCCCCACATCCAGTACAGCAGGAAGTTAAAGCCCACCTGGACCGTCACGTTGATCAGCTCCAGCTGGCTGAGCGGTTTGGGGTTGATGCAGAGGGGCCGCACGGCATAGAACAGGGGCTGCAGGATGATCCAGACGAACTTGCGAAAGCGTGTGCAGAAGAACCAGCCCTCAAAGTCTGTGGGAATGTCTACGTCCACGCCGTCGCCACCCAAGTAACGGTGGTGGTCCAGGTGGTAGCGCTTGAAGGAGGCGGAGTAGGGCAGTCCGATGGGCAGGTTGGCGAACATGGCGAAGTAGCGGTTCCACATGGATTTGTTGTTTCCAAAGGCAGTGTTGTGTGAGATCTCGTGGATGGCGAGGGTCATGGAGTGGTTGATGCAGCTGCCGAACGCGTACGTCCAAAACAGGACCCATTTCCAGTCCAAGTCTTTGACCAGGTAGAAGGCTAAGAACTGGGTCACCACCATCATGCATACGATCCACTTCAGCCTGGGGTCCGGACCCATCAACGACTTGATTTCTGGATATTTAGCTGAAGGGGAAATGAGGCAAGGGTCAGATGCTGACAGAGAAACCATGACGACACAAACCTAAGCGTCTTCAGCAAATCTGTTCTCACAGCGTCTGACATGATGTTATGTAACCTGACGGGACGCCAACCATTCCCTTAGCCTCCACTGGAGCTCATGGCGTCATCACGCCTACATCTGACAGCTTAGTGTCTTATCACATTTTCACATATTCAGACTAATATCAATTAGGGCTGGGCAATTGGTCACAATTTACCTAAACGCAATTTTAAATCTCAGGGGCATACACTTTTTAATCTGAAATTACCTAAATTTAGGAGTAAAATAACAAACAAGGATGTAGAACCCCATGTGTCTGTAATAATGCTGTTATACTCCTCACCAGCAGGAGGCAGTAATTGACCTAAAGGGTGTTCACCAATGGACAGAAGATGAACACAAAACCACCGTTCAAACTTTATATCAGTGGCTGTTTCTCAATTCTCAAGAACGCGAATTCGGACTCGTGTCCTCGCCACGTATGTTCTTGAGAAGAACACAAGAAAATGTGGACTCGGGGAGAACGGCAGCACGCAGCATAATTATGGGTCAATAAGAACAGAAACGTACTGATGACATCACCACATGCCCGGCTCGTCTACAGCTGCATTTCCCCTCCTGTTATCACTAATCTAGATAATAATAAATATTACTTTTTTTAATTTAGTGGGGGAAACTGAAATTGCAGTTGTGGGCCGCAATGCTTGTGCGTTCTCATGTGCTCATGTACTTGTGAAACATCATCCTCAGCACTAGTACTGTTCCATTTCACAAGAATAGAAGACAAAGTCCCCGGATGATGTTCGCGCCCCTCCCTCTTTACCCAGCATGCATCAGAGGAGACTTGTACGTTCTTGAGATTGACTAGCAGCCCTCACTCTGCATAGCCGTGTGTGAAGGACCGCTGGCTCTGATGGTGAGTTTTTTTGTTTTATTTGGCAAAATGTTCATTTGATTTGTGTTTATCGGACTGTGTTAATTATCATTCCCCCAATAAATAAAGAGTTAGAATTTATAATTATCTGCAGACGAGCAGAGAGTGTGATGACGTCACAAGTACGCTTCTGTTCCAGTTGAGCCATATGTATGCTCCCGTTCTCCCAGAGTCCACACTTTTCTGTGTTCTTCTCAAGAACATATTTGGCAAGAACACGAGTCTGTACTCGCGTTCTAGTGAATTGAGAAACGCCCATAGTTCAGTGTTCAACTAATCAGTTTCCAACCACTTCCCATTTTAAAGGAGGGTTCATACAGCCTCAGGCGCATTACCGCCACCTACTGGTAGGGAGAGTTACTGCCTCGTCACCGCTGGTCCTGTGGTGACACCTGGGCTGGAGTCAGTTGATATTCTGTGATGCAGCGCAGAATAATAACTGACCGGGGCGCAGTTATTCCTGTCTCCACCTGATGAATGTGTGATTTCAAAGCAGCCATCTTCCCTCATATCCCGCATTAAGCCTCTCCTGTTGGGGCGTTGTTCAGCCCCCCCTCCCTGTCATTCTGTAGAAATGTTATTCAATTCATGCATGACGGACATGAAATAATTCAGCAGCAGGGAGCAGCCATGTTTATGTAACATCCCTCAGGCCACAGACCGTTAGTCTGATCCGCCCTGTTAGCTGAAACCCGGCGTGATCGGGACCGTTAGCTTTGCTCGCCGGAGCGGAAACCCGGAACATCCCACTAAACCAGCAGCTTGTTGTATAATAAAACAGAAAACCGACACTACGTATCGTAACGACTTTAAACCTGAATTTAAAACCCTGTAAAGTTTCCTCTCCGGCTGAGAGGTTGCTAACTGGAAGCTAGCTCACCCAGGATCTCCTTCCTCCTGTCCGCGTGCGGCTGGTCCGTATACACCCATTCGTAGTCCTCGCGGCCCACTCGGTTCCCCATCTTCTCTCCCGGCGGCACCAGCAGCGGGCCCAGCCTAATGGTAAGGAGAAGGTCCAAAGGTTCGGCTTGGATTCGGAGAGTCAGGGGCGTCCTTGTCTCCCGACGGCCCTGCAGCAGCGCTTAAGCCCCGCCTTCTCCCCCGCGTTACGTCACTTGTTGCGTCTCTGTTACCTAACATGGGTTCTGTGCAGCTGAGAAAATGCAAGAAAGAGAATAACTGCAGCTTCTGAAATTGCTTTAAATCACTTCCTGATAGTCATCTTTACCCAGAGTTCATGTCTGCAGGCTGTTCACTCTTCTGGGTTTTAATAAAAGTTACATAATGATAATAATTAGAACTATGAGTAGAGTAAAACCTGTGCCAGTCCTGTTCTGGGTTTTTTTTCGCAGAGTTTAAAAGATAGAATCAATCTGCAATGAGGAGGAGGTTAAGTTTCACCAGTGATTACATCACAGGAAGAGTTCTCTCAGTTTCTGATGATTTTCAGAGGTTAAAGGTCAGCATGGTTATCAGTCAGTCTGTGGATAGTGGATTCTGCCTACTGGGTGATGCAAACATCAAGCAGCTAAAGAAAGGTTACACGCCCCCTGGACGTAGTGTTCAATCTATCTAACCATTCATTTTCTGTCACGCTTTATCCCCACTGGGGTGGCGAGTGTCTACGGGTGAGAGGCGTACACCCTGGACAGGTCGCCAGTCCATTGCAGGGCAACACAGAGACAATAAAAACATTCACGCTCACACCTAATGAGAATTTAGAGAAGCCAATTAACCTAACAGTCATGTTTTTGACTGTGGGAGGAAGCCGGAGTACCCGGAGAGAACCCAAACATGCTCAGGGAGAACATGCAGAAAGACCCCTGGCTGGGAATCCAACCCAGAAGCTTCTTGTTGCAAGGCAGCAGTGCTGCGCTTCTGAGGTATTTAGTCTTATTGCTGCATAAACAGAACCAGCAGAGAACCAAAATGGAAAAAAATAAATTATTGCATAAACTGAGTCTTTTATTTTATTCTAATTTTTATTTAGCAGTAAAATATAAAGTGTGTTTTACACAGAATGTAGAACCAAACTCTTACAGGTCTCTCATCAGTTGATCATCTTTCTATATGATTCTCCAACAACCAGTATCTCTTTTTTTGTTTTTTCTTTCCTATCTAACTCTCTACTCTCCTTTTTCCCATTTCCCTTTTTGCCCCGTTATTCCCTTTTCTAACTCTCTGCTTTCTTCCTTTTATCCCGTTATCCCTCCTCCCTATTCAACCCTGCATCTCCTCGCTGAGCTAATCAAAGTAGGCATAGACTGCTAACAAAAGACCTAGATATAAACAAAAGAAAAAATGGGGGGAAAAAACAACATAATAAAAGGAGGAACAGACATATTGAAACATAATTTCAGTAAATAAAAGAGACAGAGTAGCTGTGGGCCTCATGAAGGTCAGCCGTAGAGTCCAGCATTTTATCTTGATCCAGATTCAGTTCTTCCATCTGGATTATCTTCTTCTTGAACAGCGTTAATCCAGGCTTCCTACTTACAGGTGCTGGTCATAAAATTAGAATATCATGAAAAAGTAGATTGATTTCAGTAATTCCATTTAAAAAGTGAAACTTGTATATTATATTCATACATTACATACAAACTCATATATTTCAGATGTTTATTTTGTTTAATTTTGATGATTACAAATGACAACAAATGAAAATCTCAAATTCATCATATCAGAAAATTAGAATATTGTGAAAAGGTTCAAAATTGATGGCCCCTGGTGCCACACTCTAATCAGCTAATTAACTCAAACCACCTGCAAAAGCCTTTAAATGGTCTTTCAGTCTAGTTCTATAGGCTACACAATCATGGGGAAGACTGCTGACTTGACAGTTGTCCAAAAGACGACCATGGACACCTTGCACAAGGAGGGCAAGACACAAAAGGTCATCGCTAAAGAGGCTGGCTGTTCACAGAGCTCAGTGTCCAAGCACATTAATAGAGAGGCGAAGGGAAGGAAAAGATGTGGTCGAAAAAAGTGTACAAGCAAGAGAGATAACCGCACCCTGGAGAGGATTGTGAAACAAAACCCATTCAAAAATGTGGGGGAGATTCACAAAGAGTGGACTGCAGCTGGAGTGAGTGCTTCAAGAACCACCACACACAGACGTATGAAAGACATGGGTTTCTGCTGTCGCATTCCTTGTGTCAAGCCACTCTTGAACCACAGACAGCGTCAGAAGCGTCTTGCCTGGGCTAAAGAGAAACAGGACTGGACTGCTGGTGAGTGGTCCAAAGTCATGTTCTCTGATGAAAGTAAATTTTGCATTTCCTTTGGAAATCAAGGTCCCAGAGTCTGGAGGAAAAGAAGAGAGGCACTTCATCCACGTTGCTTGAAGTCCAGTGTAAAGTTTCCACAGTCAGTGATGGTTTGGGGTGCCATGTCATCTGCTGGTGTTGGTCCATTGTGTTTTCTGAGGTCCAGGGTCAACGCAGCCACATACCAGGAAGTTTTAGAGCACTTCATGCTTCCTGCAGCTGACCAACTTTTTGGAGATGCAGATTTCATTTTCCAACAGGACTTGGCACCTGCACACAGTGCCAAAGCTACCAGTACCTGGTTGAAGGACCATGGTATCCCTGTTCTTAATTGGCCAGCAAACTCTCCTGACCTTAACCCCATAGAAAATCTATGGGGTATTGTGAAGAAGAAGATGCAATACACCAGACCCAACAATTCAGAAGAGCTAAAAGCCACTATTAGAGCAACCTGGGCTATCATAACACCTGAGCAGTGCCACAGACTGATCGACTCCATGCCACGCCGCATTGCTGCAGTAATACAGGCCAAAGGAGGCCCAATTAAATACTGAGTGCTGTACATGCTCATACTTTTCATGTTCATACTTTTCAGTTGGCCAACATTTCTATAAATCCTTTGTTTTTATTGGTCTTCAGTAATATTCTAATTTTCTGATATGATGAATTTGAGATTTTCATTTGTTGTCATTTGTAATCATCAAAATTAAACAAAATAAACATCTGAAATATATGAGTTTGTATGTAATGTATGAATATAATATACAAGTTTCACTTTTTAAATGGAATTACTGAAATCAATCTACTTTTTCATGATATTCTAATTTTATGACCAGCACCTGTAGATGGTTTATCAGTCATGAACTGAGTTTTACTGATAAACGGAGAACCGCCAGCAGAGGATAAACATTTCCAAGGTTGATAAGGGATAATAAAGGAGTATAAAACCATTCCACTTCTGAATAAGAGGTCAGCAGATTATGTCAGACAATGATTGGAAAAATGAGCAAACCTTATGATCTCAGAGAAAGTTTGGTTACAGATCTGGAGGAATGTTTTGTCTATTATAAATTCTACTATGAGACTGTCATTTCGTCCCATTTTTATCACCTTAGAAAGAGTTCTGCTTGATGTTCAGTAAAGAACTGCTGTAATCCTGGAAATAAACTTTTCCTTTGTCTCTGTGTACCTTGGTGTGTGGCCGTTCTTTCTTCTGCGCTTATCCTCCTTTGTGTTTTTCCACTTCAGAGCATTAATACAATGTCAGTTATATCACTTAAGCTACCTGGTAGGTGTAAACCTCGCCTGTCTGCTCAAATAAAGTAAATAAAACTGTCTGGATTGATTGTTGTGGAGTCGTCTGTTCAGCTACTGCATGCTGAGATAATGCAGAAGGTTCCCAAGAGAAAATGGCAGCTGTATGGAGGCGTTTTTGTTCCATTATCATAGCAAGCAAAGAAAACATTTTTTGTTTTTTTAACGGAAATATATAATATATGCAATCTAGACATTCAGCTTTTAAAAAACATATTTGTAAAAGGTTTTGAGAGTAACTTTGCTGTTTGTCATTTAATGTTTTAATTAATTTGTTCTTCTTTTTCAGTTACAGATTCAATTTTAGGAATTGCATTCTTTTTAGATTGGGATTTCCAGATCAGCTTCTCATCTGGGGCGGGGGTCTTTCCTCTGGAGCGCCAAGCAAAGATGGGTTTATGTTGCCCTGCTGTTAGCAACTACATTTTTATTGGTGAAAAGCGATCATCTGTTTGGAGCTTTAGGGCCATGATTTGAAAATAATGCGATTCCTTAACTTCATTTGAGAAGAACATTAGAAGATAAAAATTTGAATATAAAAACATCAACAATAAAACTAGTGAAAACAGCAAAGTTTCTCTGAAAAATGCTTTTAATTAAGACCTTTTTCAAAGTTTAATTTCTGGGTTGTTTCTCTTCAAATTTACATTTAAAAAAAAGTAATCTTTGCTTGGGCCTTTAAAAGCTTCCTTATGACACATCATGGCTCAGTTTGGTTCAGGCAGTAAAGGACTTAGGTCAAACCAAAGGATACCAACAGCAAATTAACCTCCAGATTATTCTACTATAAAGCTCAACTATTAAGTCTTATCTAAGTAATAAAACAATAAAAATGAGAGAAGAATTTCCTGTTTGCTTTCTCTTAGAAATTATCCAGTGATTAATACAGGCGAGTGAAAGAAATAGGGTTGTAAATCTGAGCGATCTGTTGAGGGAAACGATTAGAAGAAAGAAAGACATTATATTTGAGCACAATAAAGGTTTCTGTTGTTCTCCCAGACGGCAAACTGTCATGTGATGCTCTGTCCTTTTCTGTGTGCTTTGCAGGCGGAGGTTTCATGTTGCAGATAACTAGGACACATTCCTGCACACGGAATGAGAACTAGCAGATTCAGATGATTCTTAAACCGTGTATAAGGAGCTCCAGAGCTTCCTGCATGCTAACCATCACTCTTCACAGCTGACTGCTGTAATTCATGACTAAATGCATCAAGACTTAAACCACTAGCTTCCATAGAAATCCAGACACACTGATACGTATGTGAAATCAGAAAAATTGCTATCTAAAATTATATATAGTATTAAATATTTAAATGGCTTTCCGTACTTAGGTGAGGAATCTGATTCCTTTTTACAACAAACAAACATTTTCACCTCTGAACCAACAAGGAGTCAGAAATACAGAGGAGTTAAACAGTATGATGACCATGACAACAGGAGATAAGGCCTCCTGATAAGGTCAGCTGCAGGATCCTGGAATGTAGAAAATGTGCCTCATGTTTTAGATTTGATCAGATGGGCTTCAGGCTGAGAGCCAGCTGGTTGTTTCAGCATGATGACAGATAATCACAGATCACCAGTTTCTGGTCCATCACAGTGCATATGCACGTATACTAAGGAAGCCTGTGGTGCTCATCTCCTGACGTCAGGTGGAAGGAAGAGTCTGGTCACTGCAGCATCCTGTGGGTTCAGTCATCAGGATCACTCTACAGTAACACTACAGAACCGTTGACCCCAGTGTTAGTTTAACTAGAGCTAATTATTTTCCAGCACATTCAGCACTGTGTGTGTATGGAGTGAATGTTGTTCCATTATTGTTGCTGGCAAGCTCCATGTTTTGTACATGGAATTGGAAAAAAATGATATTCTAAATCAAAATTTCAAAAAAATCTAATCTGTAAATGAAGTTTTGAAAAGATTTTTGATTAGGAAAATGTTTGGAGAGTAACTTTGTCCGTTTTCTCAGATTTCTATCTCCAATGCAAGCAGTCACTATCTGTATTTAACCTTTGACCTATTATATTATCAGGCTCCTCTCCTGTGGAACCAGCTACCAGTTTTAGTCCGTGAGGCAGACACCCTGTCTACTTTTAAGGCTAGGCTTAAAACTTTCCTTTTTGATAAAGCTTATAGTTAGAGTGGCTCAGGTTATCCTGAGCTATCTATATAGTTATGCTGCTATAGAATTAAACTGCCGGAGGACATAGGGACCCCTATTTGATCATTCTATCTCTATTCTCCTACTCTGTAGAATCTGTTAGTTCAATCTCTAACGTTCTGCTTTCTCTGCTTTTTCTCATAGTAGCTTCATCTGGTCTGTTCCTGTTTGGCTGTGACTCCATCCTGGAGAGAAATATCAGCTGTGCTGCTGCCATCAACACCTTTGTTTATGGATGTTGGAGATCGGCCTGTTTTTCAGTGTAGTCCTGTTTCTCTGACTGTGACTAACAGGATGTGCTCTCTTCATCCTCTGATATGGGAGCTGGCTCGGAGCTCGTCTGCCTGGCTGTGTGTTTCCTGGACAGGGCCGCCTATGGAGCTGGTTGACAGTTGCCTTTCGTATCTCTGCTTCTGTCTCCTTGAATCCCAGTTGGCTTCAGCAGATGGCCACTCACACTGAGCCTGGTTCTGCTGGAGGTTCTTCATGGTAAAAAGGAGTTTTTCCTCTCCACTGTCGCTACAAGTATGCTTAGTGTGAGGGCTTGCCTAAGAGTCAATGCAATCCACTGTTTTTCCTGAGAAAACTTTGAACCAATCTGACTGGATGATCTGGTTGAATTGTCTCTAAAGCTACCTGAGAACATGGTGTGAATTGGCGCTATAGAAATGAACTGACTTGAATTGCATTCACTCAATGCTTAAATAAAAAGCATTAAAGGGGAATTTAAATACAATAAGCTGAATTAACATTAGCAATAGTCATAGGGTGGCCCTGCCTTGGGCAGTGCCCCCCCCCTAAATACCAGGTTATGACTCCTTTATAAAGATTACATCGGACTGAAAAATCACACTCAAAACAAACAGACAAACCTGAGCTTCACAGCTGCTGATATTTAATAGGTTTGGTTTAAACATGGAAACAGTAATATGTGCAACAAAACTTCATAGTTGGACTCAAACTTGCCAACTTTAAAGAATATTCTTTGTTTTCCAAACATGAAATAATCAACGATCTACATCTTAAAGTACATGGAGATTACAGTACAATTGCTCTCATTAAGCCACTAGATTACAGCCCAGTGTTACTATAATACACACAAGTGCATTTCCAGAGAGTCATGCCATGAGTGGTTCTGCTCATCCCAACCACACAAATGAATGTAAAGAAGCCAAACAAGCGAGATAAGAGTCCTGGAGGAGCTGAGAGCTTCTCTGCAGACCAGTCAGAGCTTCCCGTCACTGAGCCGAGGCCAGGAGATGCTGTTCAGTTTTAAAAATGGTGCAATAATAATCTGACGGGCAGCAGGCGGCACCGGCTCTCCTTTAACTAGGCCGTATTTTACTGAAGAGGAACCACAAAGTTTAGACCTTTTCAGGGAAAGAAAGAGAAATTCTTTTTAATGACACTTTGATGCCGAGGCTCAGAATAGAGAGAAACCTTCCCCACATCTTTCAGATTTACAGCCAGCCACTCAGAGCTATGGAGAGAAATTTGTTCCAAAATTATCAACAACAAAAAAAAATACATGTAATAAATCAAACCTAGGAAAAATTTTCATTCTAAAATAGCTTTTGTGATTCATTTATGTATATTCAAAAGTTTACTTTATTTTATTGTTTTGTTTTTCAGATTTTATTTTATTTTTCAGATTCTTGGAGAGGGCTAAAGTCAAACATCTTTGACACCCAAAAAATCAATCAATAAATAAATCAGTCAAAATAAAATGTGGAAAAAATATAAGAAAACCAGAAATGAATGTAACCTAAAAAAAGTTTTTTTGTTGCAATTATTAGAAACAATTTCTCTCCATATACCTCCAGGCGCAGTCTGTTGCAGGCATGAAGCAGGGGGGTGGGGGGGCTATCTGAAAGGTGGTACAGCTCGCCACCATAACCTCCAAAGTTCCACAACATCCACAGAAACATGGAAAAATGTCTAACATGACCTGAAATGTAGAAAATCTGGTGTGGACGGTGAGAAGCACCATCTATTCCCACTGCTGCTGCTGCAAAAAAAAAAATCTGCCACATTTGTCTCAGTCCTTCCAGCGTAAAGGACTTAATGAAAAATAAAGAGAAGCTGCTTGTTTAATAGCATCTTAACAAGCCGACAGTAGCGGCCTGCAGCCAGCTGATGGTCTGTGTGCAGCAACACGCGGGGGTGGGGCAGCTCTGTTCTCTCTCCGTATGCCAGATTGATCTGGGTTGAACTAACATAATGTTTTTAATGCTGGTAACTATAGAAACTATAGAGAGAGATGTTCCAATATTATTGAATGCAAAGAACATTTAAATTAAAAGCCAGAAAATGAAAACAAATTAATTTAACGGAAGTTTGAGAAACTTCTAAAATGAAAAAACGTTTTTTTGAGATTTCTTTATGCAAAAGCGTGGAGCTTGAAATCTGGATAAAGAGATTTCAAAATAATGCAAAAAAAAAGGGAAAAAAAGAAAATGTAAAAAAAAATATCGACTGAACTTAGAAATTAGAAATCATTTCTTCACTTTGAAGTTTACTTTTTCCTGTTTAAAACGTTTTCTTTACCCTCAACAATCCTGGAGAAAATGTGTCTCCAAAGCAACCGAGCCATGAACTATACAGAGGTTAAAGGTCAAAGGGCAGAAGGAGCTTCTTGGCGTCCAGCTCAGTCTCCAGGCTCAACAACAAAAATAAAGACTTCATCTTAAAATCAAAGACCGTCTGGATGTCTGCATTCAACAGGGATGAACCTCCCAGACGGAGACCTTGACCTCCATGAATGTTCTCTGATGTCAGCCTCCAACTATCGGGGGGTGGGCTCCACGCTGAGCAGCAACCAGTTCCAACGGTCCTCCGAGGGACGTCCTGACGTCAACCCTGCAGTCCAAAGTCCGGGCCCGCGGCCTCGGGGCTGCAGCTGTGTAGGTCAGGAAGTATCAGAAGAGGTCAAAAGTCCAAACGCCACAGGAGGTGTCTGTGACACGAGGTGAGGGGCGGGGGAGGAGGCGGATGGATACGGAGTGTGGAAAACTGACGACTACATCTACATGGTGAGGAAGAGTCATTTCCTGCTGCGCAGCCGCTTGGATTGTCGGGGGAGGTCGGAGCTCTTTCTGCTGCGCTTCAGCGAGGAGCCGCCCTCCGCCTGCGAGGCCGTGCCGCCCGCCGGCGTGCCAGCAGCAGGGGAGGAGGAGGACGGGGCAGAGGCAGAGGTTGTGGAGGAGCTGGGCTCACCCATGGCGGCGGCGCTGCTGTCCATGAGTTCCCTCAGCTTGTGTTCCAGCTCGGCGAGGCGGGCGTTCTGCTCGCCGATCACCTGGCTCTGCTCAAGCAGCTTCTGCTCCTGGTCCTGAAGCTGCTTCTGCTGCTCCAGCTGCTTCACCCGGATTTCCTGCATCTCCCGCCGCAGCACCGTCATCGACGCGCCGTTCACCTTCACCTGCTGCTGCACCTTGGTCATCTCTGAGCGGGAGGGGGTGTTCTTAGCCAGCAGCGACATGGTGGTCAACGATGTGGAGGGTCCGGCCACTGGGGAGACAGGATGGACGATCAGAACCGTTTCATGCCCACTAAAAGCCCTGGATTATTGGAGATTATTGGTCCCCAGTACTGAGGGGCAGGCGGACGTCAAAATATTCACACCCCCTCAAACGTTGTTCATCACTAACCAGAACATTTCAGAAATTGAAGCAGATCAGAGCAGCAGAACCTGGAGAAACGTCTCCTCCAGCTTCAACCACCTCCAGGCAGAACATTTCTGCTCATTCAGGGGCTCTGAACATGAATTTAGGTTTGGACTTTGACTAGGCCATCCTAAGCCAAGAGTCTGCTGTAATTTCTGGCGGATGTTGAAGATGTTGGACCAGCAGAAAGCTGTGAGACTGAAGGACAGACCGGCAGAGGGTAACAGGCCCCTCCCCCAGCCAGCGTCTTACTGGATGGTCCAGTTTTTCTGCCTGGCTCCTCATCAGACGGACTCACCGCTGTAATGCTTTATTTTAGGGAGACAGCCAATAACGTGAGTTCATGTCAGTTTTCTTGTAACTGTTCTGACCCAATCCCTGGCTTTGGAATAATGCAACTACTTCTAGATGGTAACATTTATATTGCAGTTACACAGAAAATATGAATATTTTTACAGGAACTGCTTTGCCAATGTCGGAGAGTGATGCCTGAAGCCAGACGGCTTCCATGTCAAACATCTTTTTTTGGGTTTTAAACCGACCTGGTGCAGAACCAATGAGACGTCCAGACAGATCAGTCCCTGGAAGCTTCTTCTTTAGGATAGGAACGATCTTCTCATCAAAGTACTCCATGGCCATGGAGGAGATGTCCCTCAGCTCCTGCAGGACCTCATGGGCTCGCTGGGGGGCTCTGGTGGAGTTCACGTAGCGCAGCACGCGGTAAATCTCATCGATCACCTAAAGGGAATACAGAGCAGACGGTAACTTGAAGCCTCTCTGATCGCTGCAAGTCCGATGAGGACGTTCCTGCTGACACAGCTCTGCCTGCAGGGATTCTGCAGAAGTTCTGAATGACGGGCAGCAGCTTCCTCCAGATTCTACAGGAAGCGTCTTCAAGCCACTAAATGGACTGTCTGCCTAAAAAAAAGGAACTGAACCATCAGAAAAGGGCCGTCTTTTCTCCCTCTGGGTCACTTCACAGGTTCCGCACTAAATGAGCCTGATTAGCTGTTAGCACCTAGAACACATGATGGGTCAGGTCAACAGGGTTTGATTTTTAATAGCAAGACGGACCAACTAAAAAAACGCTTTTCCATGTTTAATGACTGATATAAAAAAAATTATTTTCCTGATTTCTTTTAGTTCTCAGTTAATTTTGTTTCCAAGAATCAGGTTTATAACATGTTTGGAGAAAATAGTTTTCTAAGGAAAACCAGCTAATTGTGATCTCAGACCTCAGCTTGCAGCAGATGTGGGGACATGCACGCAGTAACAGTGGAGAGGAAAACTGTTTAACAGGAAGCAACCTCCAGAACCACTGTGCCGAGGCCAGCCAGGTTGCAAATCTGGAGAGAAAAACGTGTTTCAATATTATGCAACTTTTTAAAAGCAGAACTTTAAAACACATTTCAATCCAAAAACAACGCCTTTGTGTCTTTGCAAAATTTCACTACGTATTTTTTTAAATGTTTGATTTTCTTTCAAAAACGTTTTTTGTGAGACTGAATTGAACAAACTTCATTCTGTGTGTGGACCAATAGAAATGCTTCAAGGATAGCAATAGCGTTCCCGTTGGTTGACTCACAGAAGTATAGAGGGAGGAAAGCAGGAAAAAAAGAAAATTCATAAACATCAGCCTCACTGATAACGTGTTGAACGTTATTTCAGTTCTACAGGTTATTAATCTGGTCCTTGTTTGATCATGTGCAGTGAGCGAGGTTCAGGTAAATCTCACCAATGCCAACTGAATTTCAAAGGTTTGATTTTCTCCTGACAAAACGATTCCTAATGGGGAGGTGGTCATCAGAGACTGATCGCTCCTCGTTACCTCCTGTACACTAGACGGTGCATGATGAACCTCAGCCTGATCCAAAAAAATCCTTACACGGGAAGCGGCCAAAAAGATAAAAACTCGTAGAGTTTAGCGAAGCTTAGAGAAGCCAACAGTAAACTAGCTAGCTTCACCGGTACCTCTGTCTGGGAAAGAACCTGTGAATCAGAGGAGCTCTGAAAGAAAATCCATTGAGTCAGTGAAAGCTAAGCCCATGTCTATGAGAGAAACGGGACCAAACACTTTGCAATACTTGCATGTAAAGTCCACTATTTTTAAAATTCATCCTTATTATTATTATTTTCCAACACCTTGGCAAAACATGTTTTCTTCCAGATTTTTGCAGATTTAACTGGAGCAAAACCAAAGCAATGTTTCATGCTATCTTTGCAGATCGTTTTTGGCTCTCCTTCCCTGGATGCCCTGAGCCCTGACAGCTGCGCTCCATGCGCTGGCTGAGTTCTGCCTTAATGAGGGAGCATAGGCCTCAGGTTTACCGCATCACAGAGGAGGCTTTCATTGGAAACTAGCAGCATCACCATGGCTACCAACCATAAACTCACAACAAGCAGTTTTCCTCCAGAGATTCTGGTGAAATCTCATCACTGATCCACTGCCGAGACAGAAAGTGATTTCAGGTGGCGGGAGGCATAAATGTTTAACATTTTCAAAGCAGCACATTGAATAAAAAACAACTTCTTAAAGATTTCATTTCATTCCTGACATTTTTCACATTTCCAGCTGCAGACAGCAAACATCCGCCCTTTAATATCAGATGTCCCACAGTCGCATGATCACAGGGGCGGAGGACGGAAACAGACCAGTCTGGTTACATTCCAGTAAACTCTGCTTCGCAGCAGACTTTCAATGGTGTTCTTCTACTCTACAGATAACCATCCAGACGGTCGTTTGTAGAGATAACCATCCAGACGGAAGTCTGTAGATCTAACCATCCAGACGGTCGTCTGTAGATCTAACCATCCAGACGGTCGTCTGTAGATCTAACCATCCAGACGGTCGTCTGTAGAGATAACCATCCAGACGGTCGTCTGTAGAGATAACCATCCAGACGGTCGTCTGTAGAGATAACCATCCAGACGGTCGTCTGTAGAGATAACCATCCAGACGGTCGTCTGTAGAGATAACCATCCAGACGGTCGTCTGTAGAGATAACCAACTAGACGGTCGTCTGTAGAGATAACCATCCAGACGGTAGTCTGTAGAGATAACCATCCAGACGGTCGTCTGTAGAGATAACCATCCAGACGGTCGTCTGTAGAGATAACCATCCAGACGGTCGTCTGTAGAGATAACCATCCAGACGGTAGTCTGTAGAGATAACCATCCAGACGGTAGTCTTTAGAGATAACCATCAAAACGGTCGTCTGTAGAGAAAACCATCCAGACGGTCGTCTGTAGAGATAACCATCCAGGCGGTAGTCTGTAGAGATAACCAGCCAGACGGTAGTCTGTAAAGATAACCAGCCAGACGGTAGTCTGTAGAGATAACCAGCCAGACGGTAGTCTGTAGAGATAACCATCAAAACGGTTGTCTGTAGAGATAACCATCCAGATGGTCGTCTGTAGAGATAACCATCCAGACGGTCGTCTGTAGAGATAACCATCCAGGCGGTAGTCTGTAGAGATAACCATCCAGACGGTCATCTGTAGAGATAACCATCCAGACGGTCATCTGTAGAGATAACCATCCAGACGGTAGTCTGTAGAAATAACCAGCCAGACGGTAGTCTGTAGAGATAACCATCCAGACGATCACCTGTAGAGATAACCAGATAACCAGCCAGACGGTAGTCTGTAGAGATAACCAGCCAGACGGTAGTCTGTAGAGATAACAATCCAGACGGTCATCTGTAGAGATAACCATCCAGACGGTAGTCTGTAGAAATAACCATCCAGGCGGTAGTCTGTAGAGATAACCAGCCAGACGGTAGTCTGTAGAGATAACCAGCCAGACGGTAGTCTGTAGAGATAACCAGCCAGACAGTAGTCTGTAGAGATAACCAGCCAGACGGTAGTCTGTAGAGATAACCAGCCAGACGGTAGTCTGTAGAGATAACCAGCCAGACGGTAGTCTGTAGAGATAACCATCCAGGCGGTAGTCTGTAGAGATAACCATCCAGACGGTCATCTGTAGAGATAACCATCCAGACGGTAGTCTGTAGAAATAACCATCCAGGCGGTCGTCTGTAGAGATAACCATCCAGACGGTCGTCTGTAGAGATAACCAACTAGACGGTCATCCGTAGAGATAACCATCCAGACGGTCAACCGTAGAGATAACCATCCAGACGGTAGTCTGTAGAGATAACCATCCAGACGGTCATCTGTAGAGATAACCATCCAGACGGTGGTCTGTAGAAATAACCATCCAGGCGGTAGTCTGTAGAGATAACCATCCAGACGATAGTCTGTAGAGATAACCATCCAGACGATAGTCTGTAGAGATAACCATCCAGATGGTCATCTGAAGAGATAACCAACCAAACAGAGCCGATGGAGGGATGGATGAACTGTTACTATCTTACAGGCTTCATGTCTACATTTCCCCCAAAAAGTGATTAGAAATGTATCCATGGAAAAATGTTCCCCATTTAACACCTTTCAAAAGATAATGGTTTTAAGTAATTTATGAGTATACAAAAGTGCACTGTATTTTCCTTTTTTTTTAGATTAGATTTTTTTTTCTCGTTTTCTTTTTCCAAAAATGTTTTTTTTTTCCAGATGTCATTTTCCAAATACATTTTGTTCAGATTAACTTTTTTTTTTTAATCTTCCAAATTCCATTCTAAGTTATCCAGAAGCTAGAAGCAGGTCGGGTGGAGCCAAAAGGATCTCCTTTGTAACGGAGGAAAACCTTGGAGGAGAGTGTGATCAGCTGACCTTTCCAGGTATGAAGCAGCACAGGTTGGAGTCCACATACTTCATGAAGGTCATGTTAAGCAGAGAGAGGCGCGTCTCCACAGCAGCCAGGATGTCAGCATGACGGGCCAGCGAGTGGTTTCTCCTCTCCGACTCCCGCCTGAACACATGAGGAAAACAGAACGCCATAAACGGGAGACATCTGGCTGTTTTTGATAGACTACCCTCGAGAGTCAAGGTCAGGAAAAGTCTGCATCAGTGTGTAGGACCAGAGATGCAACCCAGTCAAATAAACCTGATTTTTTCTTCTTCTTCTGAGTGATAAATACATAAAAGGCCCATGGCGGTGCGCATGGAGTTCACCCAAAAGGCCTCTGAGGGACACAGAGCACGAGTGACCAGAGTCTCTGGTCTGATGACCCAACAATTTGAATATGAATGGCATCTTTGGAGGGTCTGCAAAACGGAAACAACCAGAAACCAGAAAAACCCAGAACTTTCTAAAAACATGTGATCCAGGAGTCCTTATCAGCTGTGCCGTTTTACACTAGAAGAACGTAGACACGCCCGTCTCTCTGTGGAGCTGATGGAGCTCAAGATAGGAGGAAATATATCCATCACTTAAAACCTACATGGAGCTGAATTTTTAAATGAAAGTCAAACATGTGAATACATTTAAGAAATCACAAATTTACAAGCAAAATTGTGGGAGTTTGATTCAGAAATGAACCCAGATAAAAGCTGTTCCACCCCTCACCAGCTGGTGGCAGTAGTTCACCTGAAGCGGAGAAGCATTGATTAAATGTTATACTTTAAAAACATCACTTCAGCATCCGATTGACAGCTTTGTTTTCATATTCTGACTCTTTATCTAATTTGCATTAGCGCCACCAGCTGGTGAGGAGGGTCACAGCTTCGTCAGGGCTGTAGTTTCAAAATAGATTCATAAGCTTTCAATTTAAACTTGTTGAAACTTTGTCGCTTGGATTAATAACTTCTAAACTTTTATTTTCACAGATGAAACTTTTGCAGCTGACAAATTAAAATTTATTGACGTACATTCACAAATTCACACATCTTTTTATTGACTGTAATCCTCCCCCATATATCAGAGTAGGAAGGCAGGGAGGCTGGAACTGCTGCCAAAGGGCGATTTCTAAAGTGACCTACCTCTAAAAGATCGGCAACTACCTCCAAACCTCATCGTCATAACCGCATATCTAGTGTAGAATTAAAATTACCAGATGAACTTCATCTGAAACATGAGGAAATGTGGGCGGGGTGCAGCTCTGGGAAAACTTTCCAGATGCTCTGCATTGAACTTCTGCAAACTTTTGGTTTTGTTTCACTTAAAAGCTTTTCTAATTATACCTCCTTAAACCACACCCTTCTAAGGAAAGAGGAAGATCAGATAAAGAGAAAACAGGCCGTTGACCTCATGAACTGTTTCCATGGGCGGTTCTAGACAGGAGCCAACGGGGCCAGTGCCCCTGTAGATCATGTCCTGGCCCCTGTACTGAAGACATAATACTAAAAGAAATTCAAAGGATGATGTATGCTGGAACAGACAAGATTTCTAATGGCTCCTTTGGATCGATTTCATTTTTTTTTCTTTAAAAAACAAAAATTAGAATTATTTAAAGACAGGTGATAACTTCAGCGTTATTTAGACAGGATCCCAGTTTTCTTCCACTAAATGTTTTTTTTCAAAACAAATTTAAAAAATACTCTAATTTTTACAGCTGAATATATCAGTTTTTCTTGAGTACTAATTCTGATTTTATAGAAAACTGTAATTTACTTTAGCTAAAAATATGTATAATTCCTAAATTATGAATGTATATTGACCTAATATACCAAATATTAATTGAGTTGCTTTTTTGCTATGCTAAGGATTTTTATTTTGATTTTAACGATAATCCAAATAAACATTTTCAAGCAAAACATAAATATTTTCTGTAGGAAGACATAGTTTTTATTAAACCTAATTGAATTGAAATTTCAATTTATGCATCTCTTTTAATGTATTTGAATCCCTTGCCCGTTTTTTTTTTTTTTTTTGCTTCATGCTTTTCTGAGCCCCCATGAAAACACAGTGGCCCCCTCCTGGCCCCCTGGAACATTTAGTCTAGAACCGCCACTGACTGTTTCTTAAACACTGAAGGTATTGAAAGCTTTTCCAGGCTGATGAGCTGCGTCTCACATCATGATGGGCTGTTTAAACCCAAACATAACAAAGTTAAATATGAGCCTCTTATGCAACCGATCCAATTATAGCAGCAGGAGGGTCTTTTCTCACTAATAGAGGGATGTTGTTATGAGACTAGAAGGTGGGACAGTTTTTACCAGAAGTCTGCGTTTGATGGCAGGTTAACATGGCCGGGGTACCTTTGGGTCAACCATAATAATTACTTTAAACAAAAACCTAGGGCTGAAACAGTTATTCAGATTAATCATGACTAATCAATTATTGAAATAATCCTAAACTAATTTAGTAATCATTTAATGGTCAACTGGAGTGTAGAGACTAAAACATGCCTTTAGCTGACAGAGACCCACTTAGAGAAGCAATTATAAACATTTTGCAAGATAAGATAAAAACAAAATTGTTGATCAATCTGCTCTATGCAGCCCCTCCAGAGGAAAAGCTTTATTTTGAACTGGTTAGATTAAGTCAAAAGTCTTCTTTAAGGAACTTTTCGCTGTTTGATATGAGGTTAAATAATTAGTAGCAGCTGTGAAAAAAACCTTCTAACTAGGAACAGAAAACCTTTTGGTTATCTAACATAACCCCAGTTATTAGAATAATATGAGCGAGGTGTCTCGCTATGGGATGCAGCCTCCTGCAGCCCTGATAGAAGCATTTATCTCAATCTGCCAATCCTGATTGGCCGGTGAAAGTGCCCGTCTTACGCCACGCCCCGTAGCTCCGACTACTAAAGCGTATGCGGATCACGGCACTCCAGTTCAACAAGCAAACCTCTTCTCGCCGCCCTGCAAGAAGGGTCGTCTGGCGAGACACCTCGCTCATATTATTCTAAGAACTGGGGTTATGTTAGATAACCAAACGTTCTTTTTCATAATATTCACTCGGTGTCTCGCTATAGGATATGGTAGCTCCCGTATTGCGAGATAGCTTATTGAACAAGAAACCGGCCGATGGGGAAGGTCCACAAGGTCAGTTATGACTCTAGGACCGCACTGGCCACGCAGGGTCCAGACACGTCAAGCATGTAGAACCGGACAAAAGTCAGAGGCGAGGACCAACTCGCCGCTGAACGCCAGGAAGCAGCCATCCCGCGGGTAGAGTGTGCACGCAGACCCGCCGGGGGCTGCAGACCCCTGCTTCCATACGCCAAAGCTATAGCCTCCACCACCCAGTGGGCGAGGCGTTGCTTTGTGATCGGCTGTCCCTTACGGGGCTCCGCCCAGGAGACAAAGAGCTGATCACTCCTCCTGAAGCTCTGCGTCCTGTCCATATAAGAGCGCACGGCTCGAACAGGGCACAGCATGTGCGCTCGCTGTTCACCGGGGGAGGCGGAGAACGCCGCTAGCTCGATCGGTGAACAAGAACCAACCACTTTAGGAACAAAGGCCAGGTTGGGCTTCAGAACCATGCAGAAAGCGCATGAATGTCGCTGACTCGTTTCGCAGAGGCCAGAGCCAGTAACAGCACTGTCTTGAGAGACAGATGTTTAAGACTGGACCCCAACAACGGCTCAAATGGGGGTCCCTTGAGCCCCTCCAGAACCACCGACAAATCCCACGGAGGCAGCAAAGGTCTGGAGACGGGGAGAAGCCTGCGGGCGCCCTTCATAAACCGACAAACCAAAGGGTGTTGGCTCGCCGTTTTGTCTCCAAATCCTATATGGCATGCTGCTATAGCTGCCAGATAAACCTTAACCGTGGAAAAGACTTTTCCTTTATAAATCAGTTCCTGTAAAAACGACAGAATCGCTGGTACAGAACACTGAAAGGGAACATAGTCCCGTTCAAGACACCACCGCTCAAACAGTCCCCACTTGGAGCCATATAGATTCCTAGTGGAGGAAGCCCTGGCGTTTTGGATAGTATTAATTACACTCTGAGGGAGCCCAGCAGTGGTTTAATTAAGCCACTCACGGGCCAGGCCCAAAGCTGCAGTCGCTCCGGGTGTGGGTGGAACACTGTCCCCGCGCCCTGCGAGAGCAGGTCCCTGCGCAGCGGCAGCTCCCAAGGCTGGGCGCACAGCATCTGGAATATCTCCGCCAGCCAGTGTTGTGCTGGCCAGTGCGGAGCTATCAGGATCAGCTTGTGATTGAATGCCCTCACTCTGGCAAGAGTGGGGGGTATCAGGGCCAGCGGTGGAAACGCGTATAGCAGCTCGTGCGGCCAAGCGTGCGCTAGTGCGTCTACGCCCAGAGGGGCATTCTGAGTGCTCAGAGAGAAGAACAGCTCGCATCGAGCGTTTTCCCCGGACGCGAACAGATCTATCTGAGCGCGCCCGTAACGCGCCCATATCTGCTCCACGACCTGCGGGTGCAGCGTCCATTCCCCGTACACCGACGCGCCTCTGGACAGCAGGTCCGCACCCGTGTTTAAGTTTCCCGGGACGTGTGTCGCCCTCAGGGAGAGAAAGTGGGCACTGCTCCAGAGAATCAGGTCGCGCGCCAGATCGTGCAACATACGGGAGCGCAGGCCCCCTTGGCGGTTGATATACGCCACTGTTGTGTTGTCTGTCCTCACCAGGACATGGTGACCCGAGAGGAATGGGAGGAAGTGTCTCAGAGAAAGAAACACTGCCGAAAGTTCGAGAAAGTTTATGTGAAGGCGCTGGAGAGCCTGGCTCCAGCGACCCCTCACAGACCTGCCCTCGTGAATGCCGCCCCAGCCTGATAGGCTGGCATCCGCGGTTACCACTTTCCTGGACGAGACGGTGCCCATAGGCACCCCTTGGGTCAGGAAGGACGGGGCTCGCCAACAGCGCAGAGCTGTTATACACTCCGCTGTGACCGTTATCCGCCGTGCGCCATGACGCACGGGGTCCATTCGGAGTGAAGCGACCCAGCGCTGAAAGTCCCGCATGTGAAGGCGGCCGAAGCGAATCACGAGGATGGCTGAGGCCATCAGACCCAGCAACCGAAGGCACAGTCTGAACTGGACAGACCTGTGCAGATGGAAATGTGCAAGGCACGCTCTGAAAGTCGTCACCCTTTCCTCTGACAGGCGAGCTGTGAACGGAACAGAGCGCAGGGATAATCCCAGAAAGCATATCTCCTGCGTTGGAGATAGGTGGCTTTTCTCCATATTTATCACAAAACCCAAATCCATCAGGTGTGCTGTGACAATATGTGTGTGAACCCTGGCTTCCTGTTCTGACTGCGCTAACAGGAGCCAGTCGTCCAAATACGTGGCTAGACGTATCCCCCGGCGTCTGAGCGGAGCTACCGCGGCCTCTGTGCACCGTATGTAAACCCTCGGGCTGAAAGACAGACCGAATGGTAGAACACGGTATTCGTAACACACCCCTTGAAAGGCAAATCGGAGATATTGTCTGTGAGGGGGATAAATGGGAATGTGGAAATACGCGTCTTTCAGATCCAAGGACGAAAACCAGTCGTTCGGTCTTACTAGACGCAGCAGTGCTGCATGTGTCAGCATCCTGAACATGTATTTCCGCAGGAATTTGTTCAGGGCTCTCAAGTCCAGAATAGGGCGGATCCCCCCCCCAACCCCCCCGAAATAGGGCTCCTGTTGCTGTATGGGCAGTTAGTCCATGTTTTGGAGAGCTCAGTCAGCACCTCGGGGAAGACAGGAAGAAGCTGCTTCACCGCATTTTGTGCCAGGGGAAGCCGTTTGCCTTCGTAGCGGGACCGGGTGGGCTCCGCTATTGCGACCGGACAGGGGATCTCCAGCTTATCTGCCGCGCGTTTGCACACGTCGAGCAAGTCCACATGGAGGGAGGGAGCTGGTGAGCTCGCTCCCCTGTCTTCCTTGGTGGAAGGGCTCTGCGGTTTCGGCTTTTCAGGCTGCGTTGGAGCCATGAAGGTATCATCCTCTTCCTCGTCCTCTGATATGAGGAACGAGGTGTCATCATCCTCCTCCATGGGGCTGACTTCCAGCACGTCTTCCTCGGGAAACGGGGGGGCATGGAGCTGCTCGCACTGGGCACCCCAGTCGTAGTCAGTCTCCGGAGCTTCCCCAGCTGTGTCCACGTCCTCCTCCGCGGCTGCACCTTGGGCGGCGGTGGGGAGGAATGGATCACGGTCCGAGATGCTAACCTGGCGGGCTAGCCTGCGTCTGAGGCTCTTAACCGTGAACACTTTGCAGTGCCCACAGGAGCCGGGAATCTCGAGGGCCAACCTGGCGTGGTCGACTCCCAGACAGGTACTGCACACCGGGTGATTGTCTTTCCCTGAAGTTTTATTCCCGCAGCCACAAAGACGGTAGTCTCCCCTGGCGTGGGGTTTTTTGACCGTTGCCATTTTCCGACGAGCTGGAGTGCTGGTAGGGAAAGGAACCGTAGCTAGCTGGCGTACTAGCGTGGCGGGGTTGAGAAAGTAGCTGGTGTGCTAAATGCTCGTCCGACTCGAGCGTCCGCGGAGGGGAGCCGAGAGGGATTCCGCCGTGAAGAGAACGGAAAAGAATACCGGTCCGGTCTGGAGTGAGCGGACAAGGCAGAAGCCAGAGCACAGTGCTAGCGTCCGGCGACGGAAACTAGCAAGGTCCGTCTGTGGTTAGTTAAGCTAGCAGAAGGCTCCGACGTGAGATAAGCTCTTAGGTGAGAAGAGGTTTTGAATTGGAGTGCCGTGATCCGCACACGCTTTAGTAGTCGGAGCTACGGGGCGTGGCGTAAGATGGGCACTTTCACCGGCCAATCAGGATTGGCAGATTGAGATAAATGCTTCCATCAGGGCTGCAGGAGGCTGCATCCCATAGCGAGACACCGAGTGAATATTATGAAAAAGAACCATAAACTCTGATGTTTATTATCAGGTCCAGCTGCTCCATTGCCTGTAAGCTCCTCCCTCCCAGGTACCTAGTAGGACAATTCATTGCATTTCCAATTTATAATATATTTAGCAAAATGCAATTTTCAAATTGCAGAGGCACTCATTTTTAGTCCCATACCATTTAACAGGAGTAAAATGAATTAGGTACATTTCTCCCTGCAGCATTTAGGTGGCAGTAATCTACTTAAAATAGCTTTGCAGAACACAGAAGACACGGATGCGGAAAGTAGGAACATTTTCACATAAAGTTTACAGTAAAGTCCTGCAACAAGAACAAACTGAAAGCCTCAATTGAAACATCTACATATTTGTGCTTAGTGTCAAGGGGAAGAAAATCACAATAAAATCACAATATAGATTTTTGGAAAAATGGTTCAGCCCTAGTACCTAGAGGCATTGAAGGCAACGTTGGTACCAGACCCGTAAGGATGGGTCAGAACCTGCTGGGATTAATTTCCCAAAACATTTTCTTGGGTTTTACAACACTGAGTGCGCTATAGCAGCGGATGAACCCACTAATGCCGCTTCCCGAAAAACCTGTTTAAACCTGGCAACAATGGGCTTTTAGTGGCAGTGGGAACAGCTCACTGATGCATGTAAGGCAGGCGGGGCAAAGCACTGGGCCGCGGCTACCGTCACCAGGTTGGGTTCGGTCGCTCCGTCCTCCGCTGGCTCCTCCCCACCGTCCGCCGGAGTTCCCGTACCAGACCCGGAGCTCACGGCTCAGTTCTGCTCCACTGTAGTTGGCCAAAATCCCGGACGATTTTGAAAATCCCCCCCAGACATTTTTTAGGTATTTGATGTTTCAGTGAGTGAGTGCTTGTTGCTATGAGGCGTCTTTGATCAGCAGCTTCGCTCTTTGTAAACCAACCAATCAGCACACAGCTCATCTAAATCTTCATGTTCATACCATAAAAGGAAGAAAACCTGTCGTTTCATTCTAGGGTTTTTAACCAGGCTTGCATTAGTGAGCATAGAACAGCAAATATGCCATTTTCAGCCCAACCAATGTTACACATTAAGAGACCTTAAGGACCAAATACCCTATAGAATCATCCTATGACCCCTTTAAAATAAGATAATTAGATAAAATGCACTTGAAATAAGACAATGCAATTGTCTTTTCTTATTTCAAATGTAAATTGTCTTGTTCCATGGGCAAAATGTCTCCTCCTCAATCCAAGAACCAATGCAGTTATTTTAAGAAAAAAAAAAAAAGACTTCTCTAGATTTGGATTTTTTCCAGTGGGACTAACCTGGGCAGCTGAGCTTTGACCTGTCTCTGGCACAGGCTGTGGTACCTCTCCACCTTCAGGAAGCCCTGGTTTAGAACACGCTGGCAGATCATGTCCATGCGTTTGCAAACCTGAAGGAGACAGATCAAACAGTCGAGTTTAACATCTACGGGATGTACATCTGATCGTTTCCCGTAGGGAGCATCTGTTCACCTCTGCAGCAGCAGATCACTGGAAAACTCACAGAGAGAAACTTTCCTTTCATATTCAGAACCAGGCACACAGACATTAAAACACATCTGCTTTTCTTCACTCATGATCTGATCCAAAAGGACCTCTGTGTAACATCTGGATGTGCAGGTTCCTCAGGATGCCCAGCTGATGGAGCAGGTTAAGCAGGGCTGATTGTAGTGCAAACTTTATAGTTTGCTCTATACCTCCTCCCCTCTCAAAGAGAAATTCACTAAACATGGTATAGCATACCATTTCTATGCAGATGATTTTCTAATTTTTTTGCCAACTGCTAAAAACAACCACTGCCACCTGACACTTCCTACTGACTGTCTGGGTGACGTCAAGGCTTCATTATTAAGAGTTTCTGAAACCAAATGAGAGGAAGACTGAGGTGATGGTGTCTGGCAGAGCCATCTCTGACTCGGGACCTTTCAAGGATTTTGTATGTTCCAAAGTAACCAGCCTTGGTGTCGCCATACAGCGATTATAACCTGGACAAACTAATAAATCGCGTTTTAAAATCAACAACGTCTTTTATCTTTTAACCTCTTTGAACAGGTTCTAGACTTGTTTATCTCTAGCCATCAGGACTACTGCAAAGCCCTTTTTCTAGGCATTAGCAAATGATCTCTCTCCCGTCTGCAGTTAGTCTAAAACGCATCGACTCGTCTTCTAATGGGGACCAGAAAACATCAGACACATTAAATCAGTTCTCTACACTGGCGCCATGTTGGTTTTAGAATTGATTTTAAGTAAGCTCTGCCCTGGTGGTTACAGACTGCCTAAGGAAGCTCTGCCTCTGTGGCTACAGACTGCCCGAGTAAGCTCTGCCCCGGTGACTACAGGGTGCCCCAGTAAGCTCTGCCCCAGTGGCTACAGACTGCCCCAGTGAGCTCTGCCCCGGTGGCTACAGACTGCCCCAGTAAGCTCTGCCCCGGTGGCTATAGACTGCCCCAGTGAGCTCTGCCCCAGTGGCTACAGACTGCCCGAGGAAGCTCTGCCCCGGTGACTACAGGGTGCCCCAGTAAGCTCTGCCCCAGTGGCTACAGACTGCCCCAGTAAGCTCTGCCCCGGTGGCTATAGACTGCCCCAGTAAGTTCTACCCCGGTGGCTACAGACTGCCCCAGTAAGCTCTGCCCCGGTGGCTACAGACTGCCCCAGTAAGCTCTGCCCCGGTGGCTACAGAGTGCCCCAGTAAGCTCTGCCCCAGTGGCTACAGACTGTCCCAGTAAGCTCTGCCCCAGTGGCTACAGACTGCCCCAGTAAGTTCTGCCCCGGTGGCTACAGACTGCCCCAGTAAGCTCTGCCCCGGTGGCTACAGACTGCCCCAGTAAGTTCTGCCCCGGTGGCTACAGACTGCCCCAGTAAGCTCTGCCCCGGTGGCTACAGACTGCCCCAGTAAGTTCTGCCCCGGTGGCTATAGACTGCCCCAGTAAGCTCTGCCCCAGTGGCTACAGACTGCCCCAGTAAGTTCTGCCCCGGTGGCTATAGACTGCCCCAGTAAGTTCTGCTCCGGTGGCTACAGACTGCCCCAGTAAGCTCTGCCCTGGTGGCTACAGACTGCCCCAGTAAGCTCTGCCCCGGTGGCTACAGTCTGCCCCAGTAAGCTCTGCCCCGGTGGCTACAGTCTGCCCCAGTAAGCTCTGCCCCGGTGGCTACAGACTGCCCAAGTAAGCTCTGCCCTGGTGGCTACAGTCTGCCCCAGTAAACTAATAAATCGCGTTTTAAAATCAACAACGTCTTTTATCTTTTAACCTCTTTGAACAGGTTCTAGACTTGTTTATCTCTAGCCATCAGGACTACTGCAAAGCCCTTTTTCTAGGCATTAGCAAATGATCTCTCTCCCGTCTGCAGTTAGTCTAAAACGCATCGACTGGTCTTCTAATGGGGACCAGAAAACATCAGACACATTAAATCAGTTCTCTACACTGGCGCCATGTTGGTTTTAGAATTGATTTTAAGTAAGCTCTGCCCTGGTGGTTACAGACTGCCTAAGGAAGCTCTGCCTCTGTGGCTACAGACTGCCCGAGTAAGCTCTGCCCCGGTGACTACAGGGTGCCCCAGTAAGCTCTGCCCCAGTGGCTACAGACTGCCCCAGTGAGCTCTGCCCCGGTGGCTACAGACTGCCCCAGTAAGCTCTGCCCCGGTGGCTATAGACTGCCCCAGTGAGCTCTGCCCCAGTGGCTACAGACTGCCCGAGGAAGCTCTGCCCCGGTGACTACAGGGTGCCCCAGTAAGCTCTGCCCCAGTGGCTACAGACTGCCCCAGTGAGCTCTGCCCCGGTGGCTACAGACTGCCCCAGTAAGCTCTGCCCCGGTGGCTATAGACTGCCCCAGTAAGTTCTACCCCGGTGGCTACAGACTGCCCCAGTAAGCTCTGCCCCGGTGGCTACAGACTGCCCCAGTAAGCTCTGCCCCGGTGGCTACAGAGTGCCCCAGTAAGCTCTGCCCCAGTGGCTACAGACTGTCCCAGTAAGCTCTGCCCCAGTGGCTACAGACTGCCCCAGTAAGTTCTGCCCCGGTGGCTACAGACTGCCCCAGTAAGCTCTGCCCCGGTGGCTACAGACTGCCCCAGTAAGTTCTGCCCCGGTGGCTACAGACTGCCCCAGTAAGCTCTGCCCCGGTGGCTACAGACTGCCCCAGTAAGTTCTGCCCCGGTGGCTATAGACTGCCCCAGTAAGCTCTGCCCCAGTGGCTACAGACTGCCCCAGTAAGTTCTGCCCCGGTGGCTATAGACTGCCCCAGTAAGTTCTGCTCCGGTGGCTACAGACTGCCCCAGTAAGCTCTGCCCTGGTGGCTACAGACTGCCCCAGTAAGCTCTGCCCCGGTGGCTACAGTCTGCCCCAGTAAGCTCTGCCCCGGTGGCTACAGTCTGCCCCAGTAAGCTCTGCCCTGGTGGCTACAGACTGCCCCAGTAAGCTCTGCCCCGGTGGCTACAGACTGCCCAAGTAAGCTCTGCCCTGGTGGCTACAGTCTGCCCCAGTAAGCTCTGCCCCGGTGGCTATAGACTGCCCCAGTAAGCTCTGCCCCGGTGGCTACAGACTGCCCCAGTAAGCTCTGCCCTGGTGGCTACAGTCTGCCCCAGTAAGCTCTGCCTCAGTGGCTACAGACTGCCCCAGTAAGCTCTGCCCCAGTGGCTACAGACTGCCCCAGTAAGCTGTGCCCCAGTGGCTACAGTCTGCCCCAGTAAGATCTGCCCCAGTAAGCTCTGCCCCAGTGGCTACAGACTGCCCCAGTAAGCTGTGCCCCAGTGGCTACAGTCTGCCCCAGTAAGATCTGCCCCAGTAAGCTCTGCCCTGGTGGCTACAGACTGCCCCAGTAAGCTCTGCCCCAGTGGCTACAGACTGCCCCAGTAAGCTCTGCCCCAGTGGCTACAGACTACCTGAGTAAGCTCTGCATCGGTGGCTACATACTGCAGACCTCCTTATTGGGAGAATAGTCGATAGTTTTGACCACAGAGAAAGTATTTTAAGGAAAGCCTCCTCAGGTGCCAAACATCAGGGTTTGATTGAACTGTAACCATGGCAACGGTTCCCAGCGGGGTAGGCGCCCAACCTGTGATATATTTATAATATTCCTGACATCAACAGAGGAGCTTCGCTTCCCGTTTGACGTCTGAAGCAGGAAAGAGGTGGAAGTTCCACCATCCAGCCTGCTGGTTCTGAACCACTGCTCCTACAGGCCCCAGCGGATTAGAACCCGGCTGTCGGACCGGACCGGGTCAGGGCCGGTGCGGCCCTGCAGCTGTGCTTACCGAGCGCAGCATGCTGATCTCATCGTAGGACAGGAAGTTCAGGATGGTCTCGATGGCCACGATGGGCAGACCCAGCAGGGGGTTGTTCTGGTGCGACTGCTCCTGTGGGGAGCTGGACTGTCTCAGCGACACCGCGTCCGGGTCCGCAGATCCAACACATCCATCAACTCTCTCCATGACGGCCGCCATCTTCTTCAGCTACGGAGGAGGCGGAAGTGACGTCTCAGGTCTAGACGTTTGCTATTTCCGACATGCCCTGCAGTGGTTAATTAAATAAAATGACTAATTAGAGAGAAAATCACAAAGTGTCTTCATCGGACTCCACAGGGTTCCGCTCTGACCCGAGGGCCAAACACGCAGGGGCCAAAAACTAAAAACAGGCCCCTGAGCAGCTGCTGCCGCGTCACATCTCACACCCAGGGCTTCCCAAAGTAGGGGGTGGGGTCCCCCGGGGGGTCGCGAGACACCAAGTGGACGGTCACATAGAGGGCCAAAATAAATCATAAAATACATAAATGTCTATGTTCAATCAAATAAATAGATGTAACATTTATTCATTGACTTATTTATATAATGCATAATTCAATGTTAAAGGTTAATCCTTTGCCAAAAATATTACAGAACATCTAAATTGGTAGGGAATAAAAGCTTTATTTTCATTGAGAGAAAAGACTATATAATAATTTCTTTAACAACATTTGAAAGGTCCAGACTCATTTCTGAGGAGCTTCAGCAGCTGTACCATCATCACAGATATCAGATTTATAGTCCCCACCCTGCAGAGATCAAGAAACTTGAGTGGAGATTATTGGTGGGGACTGTCCCTGCCAGACCAACGTTGGTGGGGACACATCCACGCCAATCCTTCAAAAAGTTACGCCTGTGGTCTGGATCCTCTTCAGCAGGGGCGGATCTAGAAAAATATTTATGGGGTGGCAAGAGGGGGGCAGGAATCTTTTAGGGGTGGCAACATATGGCATTTGTTTACACTGAATTTAATCACAGTTATCACAGTTTGGTGAGAATAGTATGTACAGTACTAGTGTTTCATGTGAAACAGTTCATATTAATAATACATCGTACAATGTGATCTCACTTAATAGGAGATAGAAGAATGATAACACTACTTCTAGAGGGGCCTTATGACAGGAAAGGTATTAAGGTAAGACACAGGTGCTGAGTCGCAGATGTGTGAGATTGACTGTCAGAGAGGCAGCTTTGCAGCATTTGCACAAGAAGAAACTATAGAAAGAAAAAGTTACCCATCAGAGATCTATGGACTGAGCTGTACTAAAGTGAGCAGAACTACACAGTAGAAATAAATGGGTCAAGGCACCCGAACAAGGTACTGGACATCTATGTAATGTTTACTCTGAACACACATTTACCCCATTTGTTCCTCAGTAACTTGACATACAGCAGTTAAGGCAACATGAAAGGGACATTTCATGCATGTAAATATGCTGTAGATAGAGCTGTATATGGAGGACCAACTCTGCCATATTTAAAAATAAATACAGAAATAAATAAATGCTCAATAAATAAATAAGCATACAATTAATTGCCACTAAAAATACAATCAACAAATAAATGTAATTAGAAATTATATTATAATGGCAGGCAGAAATGTTAAAAGGGCAGGCAGAAAGAAATAGCGGCGAAGAAATAACTAGGGTAAAAAAATACAAAGGAAGAATAAAACAGACAAAAATATAACATGCACATAAATAAATACTTAAAAATATAAGTAATTAAAAAATGAAGTTGAGGATAATAAATGACAAAAAAAAATAAATAAGGTAAATATTAAAAAGGCAAAGAAATAAAGAAGCCAATTAAAAGAGTTATATACCTTTATGACTAGCTGTATAATTTAATTTCTACTTACATTTATTTGTTGTTTGTATTTTGGTGGCAATTAATTGTATGCTTATTTATTTATTAAGCATTTATTTATTTCTGTATTTATTTTTAAATATGGCAGAGTTGGTCCTCCATACTGCTGTATCAACAAATCAACAAAAAGGCGGGTTCTGTATGTTACATCAAAATCTCCACAAATCTGAAAAGAAGTAACATAAAAATACATTTTGCTTGTGAGTAGGTTCATACAGGTCGTTTCTGGATAGTTTCATACTATATATACAAAAAAGAAACAACAACATTGCTTCATATTAAGCAGGATTGACACCAGTATCACATTTTTAACTTTTAACACTTTTGGTTTTATTAAAGGAAATATCAGATTTTGTCAGGTGCCAAAACAAAATGTAACGGCTCTGTAAAGGCTCACCAGAGAGCATAACATAAAGTTGACATGACTATAACAGCTGAATGCAGTGATTTCCATGTTGCTCAGCAAAACGCTTCACAACTTTATTTAGATCCAATGCCTTTGTGCGTTTTGATTTGAGTACAACCAAACGTGATCGTCTCTTCTCTGTCATAGTTGACCGCAAATATGTCTTTATGAGCCTGAGACGTCAGGCCTAACTAACATCATAGATAGAGTAATAACGTTCTGCAACCTGATTTTTATCATCTCAGAATCAGCATTGAAGCTATGCTAGCAACATTGTGCTTTCATTATGATTTCATTTCTCGATAGATAGTTAATCAATTTGTACCTGTTTCATCCCGTTTCTCCTCTCCCCATGACCCCAGGCTCCCTCGCTTTGCCCCATTCGGTTTTCAAAACAATCAGTCTCAGTCGCTCTCGCGTCATCTCGTGCTGCATTCACTGTAATTCTCAAATCATCCATAATTTATAAGCCTCGCCGCCCCTACCGCCAACTGGGGTGGCAGCAGGGGTGGCAAGGCTGTCATTTAGGGTGGCATTTGCCACCCTATGCCACCCCAGTAGATCCGCCTATGCTCTTCAGTGTTAAGAAGCTCCTCTCAGATTCTGCTGTGGTCATGGGAGTTGTGATGAGGAGCCAGGGTCTCTGAGAAAGTGTCCTGAAGATTGTTCCCCATGAAGAGCTGCTGCAGAGCCTCAGCACTACTGCAGCTCATCATTGCTGTATATCAGCTCCTTTTAATCCAGGCTGGGTCAGATCCTGACGTTTGAAAAAGGAGGCAGGGAAAGCAGAATAAAGCCTTAGCCTCGCTGCATGCAGTTAGCCAAGCCTTGTAGCTTAACCAGGTCCTGGAAAAAGACAAGAGTGAACCGTCTCCATCAGTTCCAAACGGTTTCACCTCCAGCTTCTCTTGGTGAGTTTGCTTCCGTCAATCAGCCAAACTATGATTGTGACATCAGTCCCTGTCAGATCTAGGCACCGGAGAGCTGCTCCCCAGGATGCTCCTATCTGTAGCAGTGACGGGGCGCCGGCGGGAGTGTTTATCTTCCAAAACAACAATGGTGCGTCTGCAAGATATCACAGTCACAGAGTTGATCTAGAGTTGCTAGACATCGAAGAGGATATATTAATTTACATAATTTGTCTGAGGCATCATACAAGTGGTTGTACTTCCGAACCTCCTCGATTAGCCTTTCGTTGTATCCTTTCGACCAATCACAGCTGCTTTTTGTCTGCGCACTTCCGCTTGAGGTCTGTGCAGGTTTGCAACCGTCTTACTCATAGTCAGGAGATTCACCCACCAGCACAGAGACAGGTGGGTGGGGCGCACCGCCTAGCACCCTCTATTGGCCAGCCGCCACTGGTTACAATTATGCTGCATTCACAGCAGAAGCGTTTTAAGTGTCAGAAATGCTAAATGCAGAAATTTGGACGCAGTCGCTGGATCAAACTGTGGTCCAGCTGCTTTGCTGCTCGGCTCGCTAGTTTATCTGCTCCGTTTTGTAGCTTCAAGCTAGAGAGCAGCTTTGCTTTATTTACTTTATGAGTTGGAAAAGTAGTTTGAAAGTGAGAAAATCCACCTCCAAACATCCTCTGTTCATCTTTTTATCAGGATTATGATCTGACTAAAATCTGCTGTTCTTGTTGGGAGCACCAGGCCTCCAGCAAAGTGCAGTGCCCCACATATTTGGGGGAAGGTGCTCAAGTAGAAAAAAAGGGGAACTTGTGTGGCACATAGCATTGCTCGCCTATTTCTAAATCATTAACCATATTCTGTCTGATAAATGTCTTTGTTAATATTAAACACTCTAAAGCTCGGTTTCACGAAAAGATTGGTAACAACAGAACACAGTATAATGAAACATTAGTGTCTATAAAATAATTAACCATTTCAAACCAGTTTTGGTGGGGGTGAGGCGAGAAGGGGGTTTATTGTGCCAATGTATAAAAGTTATAGTTTTTTTGTAAAAAAATCCAGAAAAAAATAAATGATGGGACTTCTTTAATTCAGTGTTAGAAGGGCAGGTGCTCTAGCACCATGTAGTGTATATCTGTGCACATCCCTGCCGGGAGGCAGCGCTGGAAATCCCTGCTGAAAGCTCTCTGCTGCACCAGCCTGTGGGGGATTTCCTGCTGCCGTTTATAGCGGCTGGAAGTGAATAGAAAGATTTTTTAAAGTTTGTGGTAAAAACTACAAGAACCAGAATATACAATCCAATATTTTTCATCTGCTGGTTTTAACATATCTGGTTAATTTGCGTATTTATAAACTGTTTCTCCATGGTTCATTAAAAAATGTTTTAGCGAAGCAATAATGATCAGAGCACCCTCTCTGCTCCTTCTACATAACAATGCATTCTGCCTGCTTTTAACCTTTGGAGTTTATTTATTTTTCATATGCAGAATGTCTGCAGAAGTGATGACAGCTTGCATGTAGAGTCTGTCTCCCTAAAAATTCACTCTAAACTGTCTGTCATAGTCTTATCAATTCAATTCAATTCAGTTTATTTATATAGCGCCAAATTCACAACACATGTCATCTCAAGGCACTTTACAGTTCAACCAGATCATATCAGACGCTTTTACACCCAGAACACACACGGTTTGAATGCAGCATTATAGTCATGCTAAAAGAAACTTGTCCTTTTTTAAAATCAATGGTTTTACACACAGTAACTTACAAAATGAGTCACAACTCCTTGAACTTTGTTCATGTTTTGTTGTATTAAAACCACAAACTCGATCATCATCCTCCTGGAAGGAGGGGAGTTCACCATGGTCTGACATCTGGCAGAGCTACTCAACTGTGTGCCCACATCATAATACTGCCACCACCTCTTCCACATGAATTAGATCTCCTGCATGGATTGTGGTAAACAGCAGAGAGGACTTCTTTTTTTCTTTCTTCCAACAACTCCTCAAACTGGCTGCTCCTGTGAGTGTCCCCGTCAGCACATTAACCAACTGAGCTGTAGATCCATGCAGTTCCTCCAGAATCACAGCTGCACGTCTTCCCTGCTGTCGGTTTAAGGCTGACAGCCACTGGTTTGGCTTTTTTCACTTTTTCCCCCCTATGGATTGCATAAACGGTGCTCTGTAAGATGTTCAAAGTTTATGATGTTACTCTATAAAATTTCTGAGTTTTCAGGAAACAAACCTCTAAGACAGTTACCTTTAATATAAGATTCAGCTATTTCTGAATTACGTCCCTCTTGGTTGTTTTCACCTGCAAAGCCTTTTTTTTTTTTTTTTTTTTTTTTTTTTTACAGTGGTGAAGAAGCTTAAGTGGCTCAGAACATTTCAATGCATGTCTCATTTTATGATTTTATTTGTAAAAAATTTTGAGAGTCATTTATTATTTCTTGCTACTTTACAGTTTTTGCACTATTTTGTGTCAGTGTGTCTTTTTTTAAACACCTGATCTCTCTGTCTATCTGTGTAAACTATTTTCTTTCAGTTAAAGGAGCAGATTGTTTCTTGGTGGGAGGCTGGGAAGAGAGAGGAATGTGGGACTACTTGCTGAAGTAGGACACGATTCTGTCCTTTCAAAAGAGTCCAATGGAAAAATTAACACGGTTAAGGTAAAACTGTGGGCAAAGCCATAGAAAATGATGATGATGAGGCGCATCACCAAGATTCTGCAGCTTAACAGTCACAGATAGGGCTGGATTTGGTTTGATCCAGTCAATATAAACTGACTTTTACAGCATTTACTTCAAAGTAAGAGCTTGAGCTGCAACTAACGATTATTCGATTAAACGGTTTATTATTTCTCAGATTAATAATCAGACAGCCAAAGATTCTTTATAAAAGACTTTTGGCGGAATTAAACCATTTGAAACTTTTTTAATTTGAGGATTTCTGCATAGAGCATACTGACAAATAAAAAAATCTTAAATAAAAAATGTTTATATTTAGTTTTACAATTTTTGTAAAATTAAAGCTGTAAGTGGGTTCCTCTGTCAGCTAAAGGCATGTTTTCGATTCTCTACACTCCATCTAATGATTAATGGATTACAAAATCCGATTAATAACTATATATGATTGTGATCATTATTGTACCTCTATATATTGTAAATAAAATGGCTTCACAGCATTGGCGTAACCAATGTTTTATTAGCAAAGCACTGTTTCTTTGGAGTGCCTACCAGAGCTGGATTTAACATCCATGTAATCAAGCTGTTGAAGGTGACTTCCACTGCAGTAGAGGGCCAAACCTGATACAGATGGTTAAAAACCTGCTGAGCCATGATCTCGGCCTGACTGGACACCTGTTGGAGGAATTAGAGCAGCTGAGAGCCACATCTTCCCACAAACACCCTCCCAGAACTAATGGACTGAGGTCATATCGCCTGTTATTTCCATAGCTGCAATCATCAGATCGTGTCATCTCAGGTCACTTTCCAGATCCGGTTCTGTCAGATTAAACCAGCTAAAATAGATATAAGATTGACACTACAGCAACCCCTCACACCAAGCATGCATATAGTGACAGTGGACAGGAAAACTCCCTTTTAACAGGAAGAAACCTCCGGCAGAACCAGGCTCGGTGTGAGCGGCCATCTGCCGAGGCCGACTGCTATTTAAGGAGAAAGAAGCAGACAAAAAACAAACAAAGAAGCACTGATATATAATAAAATAATTCTATATTAGTAACGGTGAACTAGCTCCATATAGCCTGAGCTGCCATACTGACAGGCAGTAAAAATGTCCCATCAGTCTGGAAAAGAGCTGGGAGAGCTACATTTCCAAGGCGGGACAAACATGATCCTCAGCTTCGAAACAACCAGGTAACTTCTCATGTAAAGCAAAAAATCCTTGAAACAAGTCAAGCTGTTGAAGAAACTCCAGTTAATGATTTCTGTCTGTTTTCCCTAAAGTAAATCGGAGTATAAAAGGTGGGCTCTCTATTAGGTTTTCATTGCAGCATCGCTCCATTGTGGTCGCCAGCTTGTTATATAGCCAGCTGCATTATGGGTAATTCTGCCGCTGGTTTACCAGACTGCTCCATGTAATCCAGTCTGGCTGGGATCCATAGGGGTCTCTGTCTGGGTGCGATTTAAAAAGACTGAAAACAGAACTCAACACTGATCTGTTTGTCCAGGAAGCAGAGCCAGCCTCAGTTCAACTCTATTAATCCAGATTTACATCCTATTCAACTTTGAGTAATCTAACCTCTCAGCCGGAAAAATATTAAATCCTTTAAAAATTAATCTTTTTATTGGAGCAGAATTAACATGACTTTTAACGTTTTACTGCTCCTACTCTATTAGTTTCACTGTAGCTGTGTTTTATTTACTTTATGGATTTATTTCTATTTTATGGACATGTGATGGATGTTTGAACTGCTCTATAAATAAAGATCCACTCATTGAGAAAAAGCCCTGCATGAATCCAGCCCACTTACAGAGCCGACGCAAATTTTACATTTTTTTTTAAAAGATTAATTTCTAAATAAATCGCACAATTTCATTTTAAAGGGATGCCTTTTTTACATCTAAACATCTTTAACCAGATAGAGGTCATTGCATGAAAAATGCTTATCTTGCTGATAGATTGACAGATGAGGGATCAGCCAAACTATCAAAAGTTTGATATTTTAACTTAATTCTGTTTCTGCATTATTTATTATTTAAGCTTTTTTTTTTTTTACACTACAGGTTATTTTTGCACATTGCTGTTGAAACCAAAAAATTAAACAATGAGAACTTACTATAAATAAACTGCATAGTAAAGGGTCCCAAAATCAGACTCTGCTCAGGGCCCCTTGGAGGCCGGGGCCGGCCCTGAGCACACCGATACGACTTTTTAACAAACAGACATTACCAGATGTGTCAAACGGTCTTCATGCAGGAATGAGGTGTTGAAAATTTAGGTGCTTCTTGATGTCCGTGGGACAGGACACCATCAAATGCTGCTTAAAGGTGGAAAGAATTGTTTGCATCATCTCTGAAAGTCATTTATAGAAAACACAGTCAAGAATTTCAACTTTTATTTCTTGTCATTTTGACCATGATGACTACAGGAAGGGTTAAACCCAACATTCACATGAGATTCATCAAAGCAGGATGTTTCCAGTTTCTGTGGTTTGCCTCTGAACTCTTCCTGGTTCTGATGAGGTCCTATAGAAGCCCAGGAAAGTCCGGTGGACCAAAACAAGCTGATGACATGTTACTAAATCATCATGGAAAACTTCACAGTCATGATGGATCTAAGGTGGGTCTGGAATAGTTCTAACCATGATCCCGCGCCCACCTGGGACCTGGTTTTGGGACCTTAAGCCTGGAAACAGCAGCTTTACTGAAGGCTGCAGTCCTAAAAAACAGAAAATGAGCAAAATAAAACATTTCTGAAGGGAACAGAATTCCAGGTCATGGCAGAACAAAGACAGTCTGCTGGAGGCTCTTTAGGATCTGGCCCGACCGAATTCAGGGGGGTGGGAGAGTTTCCAGGATTATGAGGAGCTCAGAAAGAACTAATCATTTTATAAAACTATGCACTCGTCTACGTGAAGGAATCTGACCCAGTTTGTTGCAGAGGTTCCAGTAGAACAAATACTGACGATTGCATCTTTTTCTTTTGTTTATTTCATCAACAAACATCTGATCCTAAACTCAGAGATGTGGGAGGAGAACAACGCGTCTTCATGAAGAACTCCAAGAGGAAAACACATCACAGAAGGACAAAAATAAGGTGTACAAAATAAAACAGAGGTCATCTGCAGCCACCGGAACTGCAGCGGCCCAGAAGCTCGGCTTCCAGAGCAGAACCCGATGCCGTCAGAAGAATCGGAGCACAGCAGGAACATAGTTAGTTTACTCCATATCCACAGTGTTCATCTCGTTGAGGAAACTCTGACATTTCCCCATCAGGACTTTGATGGCCTCTGTGACTAAAACGTCAGGAGGCAGGATGCCCGTCGACTCCACAGTAACTGGAAGAGAAAAAAAGATCGGGATCAATCAGGCCCTGCAGCAGAAGCTTTTCTCATTCACTTTGCAGAAAACTCAACTATGGCAGAAAATGAGGTCAGGAGCTGTAGAGCTCCACCCAGTGACCACTTCTGTTTCAACTAATCTGCTGTTTTTAGGGTTTTTGATGGAACTGTGGAAAATATGCAAAGATGTCGGAATTTGTACATGTAAGTTAATAAACATGAACAAATGTTTATTAACTTATTTTTAACAGGACTACAATGAAAACAACCAACGACCAAACATTATATTGTGCACAGAAGACATTTTAGCAAAGCTATAATGATCTTGTTTAAAGGAGGTTGGCGAACCGTGGTATGCATCAGCTCCACCATCTGGTGGTTCAAACGGGAATTCTTACCTGGAATCTGATTCCTATTGTTCTGACTTCTTATTTTCCCACAGGTGAAACATCTTCAGTAACATAAATATGCAACAAGTTTTTTTCTAATCAAAGCTGAAGTAGAGAACCTAGACGGTGTTTTTTTTTTTTTTATAGGCAGCGGGAGGGGCAACAGTAAAAATCCAAAATGACCACAGAGCACAGGCGTAACATTCTGAAGGACTGGTGTGGACAGTCCCCTCCAATAATCTCCGCTTGTTTTCCCCTTTCCGTTTATTTCCTTTTGCCAAAGGTAACAGAGGTTGTAACATCTCGGTGTAACATCAGATCTGTTGCTTTGAGACATTTGATTTGTAGCTACGTGGTGGAAGGAGAGACACGCAGCAGCACTCAGTGAATATTAACCAGCAGCTACTTCGATGTTTAAGTAAAAGTTAGGATAAGGGTTGGTTAAAGAAATTAGAGATCATGCCACCGAAAAATCCGTTTGTTAAACATATGGAGCTTTTTCTGCTAAAAATGGCAACAGAATGTAAGTTTATAACGAAAGAAGCTTGAGAAAACATACTTTGTTCTTCTTTACTAGTTAAAAAAGCTTCTCAGAGGACCATGACTCCCAGTTAATGCAGACTGCAGAGCTTCTACATTTCTCGAAATTTAGTTTCTGGCATCATTATATTACTTTTTAAACAGAGAGAAGCAGGAAGAGCTGCAGATTTAAAGGTGAAACAGATCCACTGGGATATGCAGCATGCAATAAAATATATCTCCAAGTTTACCAGAAAGTTTACAGGAAAAAAATATGCTATGCAATATTTAAAATGCAGCATATCCATATTTTCCTGGATGGAATTGAAATTGTTCTTCTATGGATGCATGATATATCGATTTTCGCATCGGAATCGGCTGTTATTCCTTATTCTTTTAAATATTGTTTTTGGGCCCTATTTATATAACGCCCTGAAAGGAATCTCTCCAAGTGTCGATAAATATCAGTGTATTATTGTTCTCTTGTGTTCTCAACAATAGGAAAGCATTCAATAAATAAATGTTTGAGCTCATTTTTGGAAAGTAAAAAAACCTAATGAAAGCGTTAGGGTGGAGTAACTGTAGCTCCATCAGCCCCCACCCTTAAGAGTGCCCCCACCAACTTTCATCACAAAGTTACACCCTTGCCACTCTCACATTCCCTCATTTCTTTCTATCATATTTCTATCTCTTTGTTAAGTCAGGAAGCCCAGAGCTAAGATGGAGTAGGGGACATCATTCTGCACCAATGTCTCAGTGGAACAGAATATCATTATCTTCCCGATTCTTCAGCTGCTTCAGGTTTATCAGTTTCTAATCTCCTTCATTATGAAGGCTTATAAAAAGAATAAAGCCCAGAACACACCAAATCCCATTTTGCGTCTGACCGAACAGAAAATCATGTCGGACAAGGTTGTTGCATTTAGCACGATTTCCTGCAGGGGGCAACGTAATTCCGGCTGAGATAGTGCGCAGGTCTATTTAAGTCGGACTACGCAGCAATTCAGCACCAATTTCATGGGTTTGACAGGAAGAGAGACGCGGTTACAAAGTAAAATCTGTTAATCTCACGGGAAAGAATCAGTTTGGAGTCACACATCGCAGATATAGTAAGCAGGACAGGCTGGTGCAAAAAGAATGAACGAAACATTAAAAAATAGAAAACTTTCCACATGATAGGAGTTCAGGAGGATAGAAACGGATGAAGCAGTGATCCTCTTTGAGCCTCACAGAAACCAAAATAAGGAGGGTCAGACAGAGCAGGTAAATGCAGCGTATCTCTCTGACCTCTTTATGAAAAAAGAAAGAAAAACTTGAATAAACTTCCCAGGTCTCTGAGAATCACCTCCCTGCCTCAGTCAGAATAGAAATCGTCTTTTCTTTAACGTAGATCTCGGTACGTTTTTAATAGATCAACATTCTCTATCTGTTCTGGTTCTAGATGCGGCACAGACTTGTTAAGTGGAGCTTTTCTTTATAGAATGTGGAGTTATTTTTTATTTATTTTTATTTTTTAATACCTTTTCATAATCTGTCCAAGTCAAATATGGGAAATAGTTTTAATGTGTGTATAGCACAGGATCTGTTCACCCTGCCTAGTTGGAGCCTCTCTATGGGGTTAGTGTGACATGGAAACCTATCTGATCACAGATTAAAAAGTTGTACAGGGCCGGTCTGTTCTGGGCTTAATGCAGTCAGGCTTCTCGATCAAATCTACCCTGCACAACAGAACCAAAGATGGAGGAGCAGCTTTAAGTTCTCATGCTCTGTGTTAAGCAAAAGAGCCTCAGTTGCTTTAAATCCAGGATAAAGCAACTTTGACCGAACTCTGTTGGTTTTATCTCAAAATCTCTTCATTTTTAATTAAACATTTTATCTTTTTTTTCTAGTAACATAATTTTAAAGTCATTTTAAGTACCTTTCTGAAATGAATACTGACTGAATCAGACACCTTTAAAAGGTTCTAAATCCAGCGGTCAGTCATCGATGGGGATTCGTATTGACTTCTCATTTTTATATTTCCTGTTTTTGTTTCGTTTTAGTTTTGAGCCGAGCAGGTTAGCAAAGCAGAAACTATTTCCTGGAGTCTAGTTTCCTGAGATCAGAGCTGATACTACAGCAGGTAAAGATGTCAGAGGTGTTAACAGACGTACAGATGAAATGGTCCCGAACTCTCCCCAGCTTTACGGAGTTCTTCAGGTCGCTGTGCCGGAGAACCTCCCTGCTGCACGTATCCAGGCGGCTGTTCACCACCTTGGCCACCTTCTTTCCTGATAAAAAAAACAAAACAACAAAAATATTTAGAAACCCCTCAATTTCAGATCTGGATTCTCACTCCTCAACCTTTACCCCGAACGTCCTCCAGGTCGATCACCCCCCGTGAGAAGCAACGCTTCAGGCGCTCCGCCTTCTCGCCCTCCACCGGCTCCACCAGGGTGATCTCTGGGAGGAGGCGGTAGCTGGCTGTCGCCACAGGAGAGAACTTGGCATGGTCCTTTCCTGGAGACAGAACCCCACCGGATCTACTTATTGTTCCCTTTGTACATTTCCATAGAGACCGTTTTAAATGTCCACGCCTTATCTTACCAACTCCTTTTACGCAGTGCATGACGATGTCCAGCTCCTGTCCCGGTCGCAGCTGAGCTATCAGGATGTCGTCGTGCACAGGTCCGATACGAGAGTCTGCAAACACATCCGCCTGGTTTCCAATGGGGACCCATTCTATATCTTTGGAATAAACTGAGACAGAAAAGGACTTTATTTTGGTGACTACCTGGACTTGCAGGCAGTACTGGTTAGTTGCCATGAAACCAAACAATTCCCACTAAATGCTGACCAATCGAACTCACCCATGTGGTTGAGATAGAGTTCCCGCGGGTCAGAGGAATCTTTGCTAGCTCGGGGGTTCCTGCTGCATTTAATCTTCAGCTGAAGTTGAATTGTGTCGATCTCTGAAGCTTCTTCTTCTGCAGACTCTTCACCTTGAAGGTAAATAAAGAAAAAAACAAAACATTCCTTGGTCCATCAGCTTGTTTACACTACCATGGCCACTAGAGGGCAGTTTTGGCTGTTAGTTTGGAAAGGACTGTTTGGCCTCTGGATTGAGGAACTATTTCTGCATTGGTTAAACTTTTTTTTTTTTTAGCTTTTAGCTTTCTGATGCCGTTCCTTCAATTGGTATTCTGACTACTAGACCAGGAAGCATCTACCTTAACCACGCTGCGCCTGCAGAGGCGTCAAGCAACAAAGTAGAAATACTTCATTACCTGAAGTAGAAATGTTGGCAATCTATACTTCACTGAAGTAATTATATTTTTAGACAACTTTTTACTTCTACTCCTTACATTTTAAAAAGAGACTCAGTTTTGTTTCATTTAAAGTCGTTGGGAAATATATAATTTTCAAATCATTCTGGCTTATACATGTATATAAATGTACTCTTTATCGGACTATATTGTACCTAATGTTAGAAAATTTCTATTTAAAAAAAAAAAAATCCATTCTTAAACTCTGCGTTTTTTACGTTATTGTATGCAGGCCAGTTAGTTATACGTCAGCCTGTACAGCTAAATTCGGCCAATCATATATCAACGCTCATCTGTCCATCAAATTTTTTCAGTCATCTTGATTCATATGTTTCAGCTAATATACGCAACAACTGAAATAAGAAATCAGAATCATTTCCTTTCCCATTGAGTTCCGTCCCAGTGTTCACAGGGATGGACGTCTGTGTCTTCAGCAGGCGTAGAGCTAACAGAACTGGCAGCGTTGTGAGGCAAGGGCTCAAACATGTACGGCTGGAAGCCTTCTACACCAAACCAAGCTTCTGCCGCCCTGGCGTCCTCTTCCACAACATCTTCATCCCCGCTTTCCTCCTCTAAATAAAAAATGTATGATGGAGGAGACTCGTCCACGACCTCCGACACTAAACTCTCCTCCTCTTGCATGTTGCCTCTGTCCATAGCATTCCTTGACAGTGTCGTTTCTAAGTCACCAATTTAGTGCTACTTGGTCCCAATGGAATTTCCCATTGGGAACCTGCTAGCACTAAGTTGCTAACTGGTTAGCAAGATGCTTCAGACAAACCGGCCACAATCAAACTTTCTTGCGAACCTTCCGCTACAACAATCCCGCCCCCATGAATAAAAAAATAATTAGTTACATACAGAGAATTAATTTCTTTGTGGTTGGACTGGGTGTTGCCCCAAGTTATTGTTCACCACATACCAAAATAGTTTTTCCAGATGATGCAAAGTTAAATGTGACAGTGTTACCATTAGTTGTAAAACTAAGAAGATTAGTTCGAAGGAAGTTATCATCCAGAATTGTGCAAAAATTTTCGTTTAATAGGGTAATGCAGTAAAGCTTCTGTCCTAAATATTTCTTTTACTTTTAAGTAGTTTTAAAAATGGTACTTTTAAAGTTTTACTGGAGTAAAAAGCTGAAGTTGATCCTCTAATTTCTACAAAAGTTTTTAAACAGCAGGATTTATACTGGAGTAATAATCTTTTGATAATCTGTCCAAGTCAAATGTGGGAAATTGTTTTATTGTGTGTATAGCACAGAGACAGAAGTGAAAGAATCTGCACCGATCTGCTCACCCTGCTCAGTCGGAGCCTCTCTATACACAGTCAGTGAGACATGGAAATAAATCCTATCAGAGATTAAAAAGACGTATGCAGCCAGAGTGTTCAGGCCTTATTGAAGCAGTTTTCTTCTCAAAAATAACTGAGCCAAAGACTGAACCCCTAAAACACATACAAATGTTCCACTTTACAATCATCTAGAATGTATAGTGGATGATATGATTGGCCGAATTTAGGTGTACAAGCTGACATACAACTAACTGGCATGCATAAGATAACCCCCCCCACAGATTTTAAGACAGATTTTTTTTTTTTTTCTGAAAAATGAGAATTTTTGGACAATATGGTCTGATAAAGCGTACATTTATATACATGTTTAAGCCAGAATGATTTGACATTTAATTATGATTTCCCTACAACTTTAATAGTTTATTTCATACCTAATATTTGAATCAATGAAAGTGCGTTGAGATGATGTGTTGTGAATTGGCGCTATATAAATAAACTGAATTGAATCATGTATCCATCTATTATTTCATGGGTTATTTCAAGGGTCACATTCTGGACCTCTACTTTGAGAAACTCTGCTTCAATGGATAGATTTGTAGAGTGTACATTATTTACACTATATTTATCAGGAGACCTGGTCAAGGTGTTTAGAAATGATATATTTAGATTAATAAATCCATCTTCAATTTCATTTAATTTATTAAGTGAAGAAGTTGGGTGTCATTTTTCAACAAATCACATAAATATATGTCCTAGAAGTCACTAATGACAGAAACATTGGTTCCCCCGGTAATACAGATCAATGTCAATTATTGTGCCAAAGCTAATATCTAATGGAATAGTGTGAAGTCGCCAAGGATTCTGGGAATTGTTGTTTTACCTGTATTCTTGAACTCAAACAGACGAGGGTCTGCTTTGATGGGGATGAGGCCCAACCTGTGGGCTAGAACCTCATCCTGGACGATAGATGTGTTGTTATAGATGAACACTTTCTCTATAGCCATGGTGGGCACCTGGAAACAGATAGAGAGGAAAGCTTTTCAAAAAAACAAACAAAAATGATGTCATGCTTCTTTTGTGGTCTTTAAACTGATTTTCCTCTGTGCCTCCATCTCTAAGTTTGAATCATTGTTACTTTATAAATTCAACATCTTAAGTAATAAAAGGCACAGAAACTTTGGAAATAAACATGATTTCTTTGTCTACTACAGATTACTTTGATTACTTTTAGTTAAGCCCTTAAAGCCTACGGTAGCAAATATGCATCGAACCGTTTATATTAAGCAAACAGACAAGATGGAGTCTGGTTTCCTCCTTTTACACATTCAGCACAGACCTAGGAACCTTTGGAAAACACTTGTTGCTAGTAGGACTGGTCCCTGCTGACCAGAGAGCTCAGATCTGGAGCCAAAAAAGAAAAAAGTTAGGAAATAAGGAGCTATTTCATACATTACTTAAAAAAGAATCTCTTATTTGTTATTGAAGGCTTCTTGATCCAATGTTCTCAGATAAACTCTGATTAAGTTTTTTTTTAGTTATAAGTTTGTATCATATTTGCTACAGTAGGGAAATGAGGTAGATCTGAGAAAAGGACTGATTTTAGGAATACTGACTTATTTTTCATGATTATTTTAAAATATTTTAATAAATATAATTGACTAGGATACAGATGTCAGTTTTAATAGAGATTTCTTTTTTTTGCCATTTTGACATCATGACTGCTTTTACACATTTGCACCTTGGTGAATGTTATTTATTAAAAATAGACTGTTACAATAGAAGAGATGTACTATTTGTTTTCTATGGATAAAGTCTGTTTATTACAGTTTTATTATTGAGTGTTTTTATTCTGACAGATATGTCTGTTGTTGCAAAGTGGCTAAAAGCCTGATTTTCTACTTCTTTAATGCGCAATAGTCAAAGAAAATATCTTAATTTAGTATCTACTGAAAGTAAAAGACACACACAAACATTTTAATACACATGTCAACGACTTGTAAAAACAAAACTATTGTTCCAATTTCCTTCTTAAATTGAACAGAAATGGGCAAAAACAAGAGTTTGGTTTTAGAGGTTTTCTTCACAACCAAATAAAACATTTCTTTATGTCAGTTATTTTAAAGAAACGACTGGTAATTAATTCAAATTACTCCAAAAAAACAAAAGATCGAGCTAAAGACTAGCATTGGGCCCCCATTTAGAGATGATACGCTTATGTTTATTATAAACAATGGGAATAAAAAGACCAGGCTGTCACCTCTGCTAATAAGATTCTCCTGAAGGCGTTGGCAATGGCAGCATCGATCCCCACCATGTCAAACTCCATGCTGTTCTCATCTAGATGCACTACATCAATCCGGAAGTTCTGCAAACAGATGAATGGATTTGGAAGAGAAACCAGGAAACATTTCTTCAAACACTGCAGCTCTGGAAATTCATGTTAAAATAACACAGTTCTGCTCATCATTTACACACTATTAAAATAATAACCCCTTTGGTCTGAAAGTTCTGCATTTTATCTAATGAAGAATACATTTTCACTCTGTGTAAAATCTTTCCACACAACTAACAGACATAAAGAAGCAGCTAAAGAGCAGACAGACAGGACAGTCTCTATACCAGGGGTAACCGATTAAAAATCAGTGGAGTCTGAATAAAGAAATTCATCAACCAGTAAAGGTTCCGGAGACATTTTTAATTATAATCTGTTACTTTAAACAGAATTTAACACTGAAATAAAATCAGGTTTTTATGCATCCATTTTATACAATACATTTTTCAATAAGAATAATAATAATAAAAAATAATATATTATATATATGTAAAGGAACATTTTTGCATTTTAAAATCTAAAGTATTTTTTGAAGCAGAGAGCAAAAATCTTTCAGTTTGGTATAAAGACAATTTCCTGATTCACATATTTTATAAAACACCTGAACTGACCGTTTGTTTGTTTTTTCTTTTTTCTGTCTTAATGTTGGCAGTGGGCTTTATGCTGCCCTGCAAGGCTTTAAACCTGGGTTTGAATGCAGACTAAGCCATTCTAAAGCACATATCAAGGAGCTCATTCTGAGCCTGGATCCATATTTATTTTTGATTCTGTTCATGGTGGAGAATCCTGCTTCACAGCAGCAGGTTGAGCCAAACATCCTCTAAATGTTCAGGGTCATCTTTGAGCACCATTTCACTTTTCTGTCACCAGTTCACCGCAGTTCTTCCAGCAGTCCACACTTTCTCTGCTCATCTTCTCCTTCTTTCCCATCGCCCGGCTTGCCACAGGTTTGCTGCTGTGTCTAAAAGTAGCAGCAGCAGCAACCCAGACTGACAGCAGCTCATTGGCTCATTTGTATCATGTCCAGCCTGGTCCAGGATGTTTTCCTGCACCATGCAGCCATCTACCTATGTTTTGGGGTGTGGATTTTAACCAGTAATTAATTTGGTTAAATTTAGCATCATTCATTATCTGCTGAACCTGAGAAAAGATTTAAGACTTGAAGAAGGATCACAAACATGATCACTGGGCTGTAGGAATAATGGAAAATCCTCAGAAAAGAATGTTCAGTTCAATAAAGTTTTACCTAAACATCCTTGTATTTATTTATTTCCCTTAAAAAAAAAAAGTATGAAAAAGAAGAGAATCTGATGTTTTAAACGATGCGTTCACAGACCTGTAAAACGTACCTTTTGAAATCGTTTCATGTCCCAAGTGTCATCAAAGCCTGGATAGTTTCCAGGGAAATCTGTTGTATGAACCTGATACAAAAAAAGATAAAAAAATGAATAAAAGTTTTTTTTAATTCACATATTCCAAACTAACTACCATAAAATTATTACAGCAATGAAACAAAATTTAAGTAACAAGTTGTATACAACTAATCTATCTTATATATGAATCAAATGAATAAATGTGATGCTTGCTGTATTTTTTACTGAAAAATTGCTGCACAACTACAAATAAAAAGCCTTAAAAAGGAGAAGCAAAAGTAAAGAAGATGGATCAGCAGTGCTTGTGAACAGGTTATCTTACTGTAACGCTTTTTCTCTGCCCAGACATCGAACTGCTGGCAGTTCAATACCAAGAGGGAAAGTTTTCATCCATATTGTTCACCAGTTTTGTATATATATATATATATATATATATACAGTGGGAAAAATAAGTATTTGAACACCCAGCTTAGAAAACATGGAGGGGTCTGAAATTATCATTGTAGGTGCATGTCCACCGTGAGAGACATGTATGATCTGTTTTTAACCTATTTATTCGTATGATCCAGCTGCAATTAAGTTTTGGAACATCTGTCTACCAGCTAGAATTCTGACCCTCAAAGACCAGTTAGTCTGCCTTCAAAATCACCACCTCCACTCCATTGATTATCCTAAATCAGATGCACCTGTTTGAGGTTGTTAGCTGCATAAAGACACCTGGCCACCCCATACAATCAGTAAGAATCCAACAACTATCATAGCCGAGACCAAAGAGCCATCCAAAGACACAAGAGACTAAATGATTTACCTCCAGAAGGCTGGAAATGGCTGCAGGGAAATCACCAAGCAGCTTGATGATAAAAGGTCCACTGTTGGAGCAATCATTAGAAAATGGAAGAAGCTAAACATGACGGTCAATCTGCCTCAGACTGGGACTCCATGCAAGATCTCACCTGGTGGGGTCTCACTAGTGATGGGTTGATGAGGCGTCATGAAACGTTTCGACACATTACCAAGCTGTATTGATACAGTGTCGATACTGTGTCACTGAATACTTACACCTGCTGGACATTAAAAATCCCTACAGGCAACCTAGTTGACAGAGTTAACTGACACTGATTTGATGACCTATTATATACACTAATATGATGCAATTCATTGTATGATGCATTGTATTATTATTAAAACATATTTGATATTTTAGACACAGTCAATGAATAATGAGAACCTGCATCATAATTTAATAATCTCTAAGTAAACATGTAGTAAATGAAGATGCTTGTTCACTGGTATTTTTTTTACAAATTTTTATTCAAAAAAATAAGTTGTTGCAACGTTTTGAACCGATACAGGAACTGTTTCGGTCACATGACTTTTCCGTAGCGATACACACGTCGACACAGGTTTCGCTCTATGAGACCGACTCATGCGCCGACGCATCTGTGTTGCCCGACCCATCACTAGGTCTCACTGATCTTAAGAAAGGTGAGAGATCAGCCCATTCTACCTCTATTCTCCCATTCTGCAGAATCTGTTAGTTCAATCTCTAACGTTCTGCTCTCTCTGCTTTTTCTCATAGTAGCTTCATCTGGTTTGTTCCTGTTTGGCTGTGACTCCATCCTGGAGAGAAATATCAGCTGTGCTGCTGCCATCAACACCTTTGGTTATAGATGTTGTAAATTGGCCTGTTATTCAGCGTAGTCCTGTTTCTCAGACTGTGACTAACTGGATGTGCTCTCTTCATCCTCTGACATGAGAGCTGGCTCAGAGCTTGTCTGCCCGGCTACATGTTTCCTGGACGGGGCCATTTTTGCCTTTTGTATCTCTGCTTCTGTCTCCTTGAACCCCAGTCGGCCTCAGCAGATGGCCGCTCACACTGAGCCTGGTTCTGCTGGAGGTTTCTTCCTGTTAAAAGGGAGTTTTTCCTCTCCACTGTCACTATAACCATGCTTAGTGGGAGGGATTGCTGAAATTCCATGAGTCGATGCAATCAGCTGGTTTTCCTTAGATAGAAAACTATGAATCACTGGATGATGTGGTTGAACTGTAAAGTGCCTTGAGATGACATGTGTTGTGAATTTGAGCTATAGAAAGAAACTGAATGGAATTAAATGTAACCACAGGCGTAACTTTCTGAAGGATTGGTGTGGAAAGTCGCCACCAATAATTTCCACGCAAGTTTCTGTCGGTATTCAGAGCTTTTTCAATAAGTCTTTTTTTTTCTCTCCCTCCTGCTGCTCCCGAGTCCCGCCTATCGTTCTAACACCATCGAAACTTCCCTTTGAGACACAATAATATTTTCAGTTGTTACTTACTGCATACATAGTAGCTACGTGGTTGGAAGAGAGACAACACACAGCAGCATTTTAACCTGCAGCTACTTGTACTTCCATATGTCTAAGCCACCGAAAAATCAGTTCGTTCTTCAGTAAAAAAAAAAAAAAAAAAAAAGAGTGTATGTTTGTACAAGTTAGTATTATAATGTAATATGTTTGACAAAACATAGAGTTTAGATGTTGTGAGTTAAAAGTTTAAAAAAGCTGGGCTTATCAGAGGACCATGACTCACAATTACAGGTTAACACCTTTCTGTGGTTTTGTTATTGAACAGACAGAATCAGAATACAGAGCTTCTAGAAATTTACAAAATTCTTTATTACTTCTATATTAGTTGACAGATTCATAAATCTGTTTTTAAGCAGAACACAGAGAAACAAGCAGGCACAGCTGCAGAGTTAAAGGTGAAAAAGATTCAGAAAAAAAGGCTATGCAACATTTAAAATGCAACATATCTTTTCTTTTTTGTAATTCAGCAGGACTCGGTAATAGCTGTGGCAGACCCACAGACGGATGCAGAGTCCGACTCACAGGCGAGACAGACTTAAAATTGAAATATAAGAAAACAGAATTAAAGCACAAATAATAGTAAAAATCAGTCCATCAATAATTTATGAAATATAACTTTCAATACAAAGACTGTCAAAGATATGTGGGACAAAATTCTAAATAAGATGTTGCTGCTTATGAAGGTTGATAATCACTGATGCAACTAAAGGGAAGCCATCCATCTATCCATAGACTGACTGACAGACAGACGGACGGACATAAACCTAATGAAAAGCATTTTGGTCGCGTAACTGTAGGTCCATCAGCCACCACTAGAGTGTCCCCACCAACTTTCACACCCTTGAATATAAACTATAAAAAGTCTGTCACCATAGCACAATGAATGAACCCCACCTTTTAGTGCAAATTAGCCGAACATACTGCAGCGAACCTACTTAAGCAAAACCTCTGAGCCCATGAAAACATGTCGTGGTGGACAAAATTAAAAACCAAACGGTCTACTTTGACGCTGTCTGGATCGTGGGACTTTTGCAAGATATTTGCAAATATTCCAGATTCCACTTTAATCCACACAGTTTAACACGGACACAACTGCTCATTAGCAGTGGATTATGTTTGCATGGCTCATTCACATTAGAATGATTAGCTTTTAGATGCAAAACCCCATCATGCATCGCAACATATTTTTGCTAAATATTCAAACATAAATTCGACAAATATAAGGGGAAACCTGTAGTTTGGTTTAACGAAAGCATTTTAGCTTTATTATAATTTAGTTTGTTGCAAGGATTTTACAGTTTGAAGAAATAGAAAATGACACCATTTGCCAACGGTCACTAGGATGTGCATGACAAGGAAGGGCTATTTATACTGCATGCATCATTTAAGTAGTTAACATTGGATTACTTCTTGAGCTTCTTCAGTTATTTACTGTCAGAGGTAGGTGCTTTGGCCGGAGATTAAATGTTGGGACCGGTATGATTTAAGGAGGGCCGGCCCTCGCACAGTGAAATTAGCGCCGGCCCACCAGTATCACAGATTACCAGTCCGAGGCTGAGCGTCACAACATTGCACCAGTCACGTGTGATCTAACAACTCTGCTGGGATTCAGTAAATATGGAGCAGCTCTGTTTAGGGGGAGTCAGGTGGATTAAACACACTGATTACGCTCTGGCTCCATGTTCCTCTGCACTGTTTACTTTCCTGATTTCTGTCACACTGGTGACATCATCAAAGCTAACCCAGCATGATGGCATGACCAAAAATTATGATTAACTTCATCACACTGTTGAAGAACAATATAGTGTCTTTAGTCAGAGGCTTCTATAGACTTTGCTGTGACACAGACCACTACAGGACCAGGTATATCCAGCTATAATATCTAAAGAAACCTGTCAGAGAACAACATTTCCTCTACAATAAAACTAAAGAGTTTTTGCATTGAATTAAATCAAAATGAAATAAAAAATACTTTGATTTTCAAACCAAAAGCACTGCAGACCAGCCAGCAATGGCAGATGAGTCGTTTTCAAGCCGCTAAAGAATTTTACAGCAGAATAACTTTTGCTCAGCTGATCTTTTTTATGCAAAATTCTTCAGGGAGAGTTGAAAATGAATAAGGCTACCATCCATCAATCCATCATCCATCCACCCGTCCATCTATCCTCCACCCATCCATCCATCCACCCATCATCCATCCACCCATCCTCCACCCATCCACCCATCCTCCACTCATCCATCCATCAATCCATCATCCATCCACCCATCCATCTATCCTCCACCCATCCACCCATCCTCCACTCATCCATCCATCAATCCATCATCCATCCACCCATCCATCTATCCTCCACCCATCCATCCATCCACCCATCCTCCACCCATCCTCCACTCATCCATCCATCAATCCATCATCCATCCACCCATCCATCTATCCTCCACCCATCCATCCATCCACCCATCCTCCACCCATCCTCCACTCATCCATCCATCAATCCATCATCCATCCACCCATCCATCTATCCTCCACCCATCCATCCATCCACCCATCATCCATCCACCCATCCTCCACCCATCCACCCATCCTCCACTCATCCATCCATCAATCCATCATCCATCCACCCATCCATCTATCCTCCACCCATCCATCCATCCACCCATCATCCATCCACCCATCCTCCACCCATCCACCCATCCTCCACTCATCCATCCATCAATCCATCATCCATCCACCCATCCTCCACCCATCCATCCATCCATCCTCCACCCATCATCCATCCACCCATCCTCCACCCATCCATCCATCCATCCTCCACTCATCCATCCATCAATCCATCATCCATCCATCCATCCTCCACCCATCATCCATCCTCCACCCATCCACCCATCCATCCATCCTCCACTCATCCATCCATCATCCATCCACCCATCCTCCACCCATCCATCCTCCACCCATCATCCATCCACCCATCCTCCACCCATCCATCCATCCACCCATCCTCCACCCATCCATCCATCCATCCTCCACCCATCCATCCATCCTCCATCCATCCACCCATCCACCCATCATTTATCCACTCATCCATCCATCCTCCACCCATCCATCCATCCATTCATCCATCCATCCATCCTCCACCCATCCACCCATCCATCTATCCTCCACCCATCCATCCATCCATCCTCCACCCATCCATCCATCCATCCATCCTCCACTCATCCATCCACCCATCATCCATCCACCCATCCATCCATCCATCCATCCTCCACCCATCCAACCATCCATCCATCCTCCACCCATCATCCATCCACCCATCATCCATTCATCCATCCATCCACCCATCCTCCACCCATCCATCCTCCACCCATCCTCCACCCATCCATCCATCCATCCTCCACTCATCCATCCATCAATCCATCATCCATCCACCCATCCTCCACCCATCCATCCATCCATCCTCCACCCATCATCCATCCACCCATCATCCATCCACCCATCCTCCACCCATCCACCCATCCATCCATCCTCCACTCATCCATCCATCATCCATCCACCCATCCTCCACCCATCCATCCATCCACCCATCATCCATCCACCCATCCTCCACCCATCCATCCATCAATCCATCATCCATCCACCCATCCATCTATCCTCCACCCATCCACCCATCCTCCACTCATCCATCCATCAATCCATCATCCATCCACCCATCCATCTATCCTCCACCCATCCATCCATCCACCCATCCTCCACCCATCCTCCACTCATCCATCCAATCCATCATCCATCCACCCATCCATCTATCCTCCACCCATCCATCCATCCACCCATCCTCCACCCATCCTCCACTCATCCATCCATCAATACATCATCCATCCACCCATCCATCTATCCTCCACCCATCCATCCATCCACCCATCATCCATCCACCCATCCTCCACCCATCCACCACTCATCCATCCATCAATCCATCATCCATCCACCCATCCATCTATCCTCCACCCATCCATCCATCCACCCATCATCCATCCACCCATCCTCCACCCATCCACCCATCCTCCACTCATCCATCCATCAATCCATCATCCATCCACCCATCCTCCACCCATCCATCCATCCATCCTCCACCCATCATCCATCCACCCATCCTCCACCCATCCATCCATCCATCCTCCACTCATCCATCCATCAATCCATCATCCATCCATCCATCCTCCACCCATCATCCATCCTCCACCCATCCACCCATCCATCCATCCTCCACTCATCCATCCATCATCCATCCACCCATCCTCCACCCATCCATCCTCCACCCATCATCCATCCACCCATCCTCCACCCATCCATCCATCCACCCATCCTCCACCCATCCATCCATCCATCCTCCACCCATCCATCCATCCATCCTCCACCCATCCATCCATCCTCCATCCATCCACCCATCCACCCATCATTTATCCACTCATCCATCCATCCTCCACCCATCCATCCATCCATTCATCCATCCATCCTCCACTCATCCATCCATCCTCCACCCATCCACCCATCCATCTATCCTCCACCCATCCATCCATCCATCCTCCACCCATCCATCCATCCATCCATCCTCCACTCATCCATCCACCCATCATCCATCCATCCTCCACCCATCCAACCATCCATCCATCCTCCACCCATCATCCATCCACCCATCATCCATTCATCCATCCATCCACCCATCCTCCACCCATCCATCCTCCACCCATCCTCCACCCATCCATCCATCCATCCTCCACTCATCCATCCATCAATCCATCATCCATCCACCCATCCTCCACCCATCCATCCATCCATCCTCCACCCATCATCCATCCACCCATCATCCATCCACCCATCCTCCACTCATCCATCCATCATCCATCCACCCATCCTCCACCCATCCATCCATCATCCATCCACCCATCCTCCACCCATCATCCATCCATCCACCCATCCATCCATCCTCCACCCATCCATCCATCCTCCATCCATCCACTCATCCATCCATCCTCCACCCATCCATCCATTCATCCATCCATCCTCCACTCATCCATCCATCCTCCACCCATCCATCCACCCATCATCCATCCACCCATCCATCCATCCTCCACCCATCCATCCATCCATCCTCCACTCATCCATCCACCCATCATCCATCCACCCATCCATCCACCCATCATCCATCCATCCATCCATCCTCCACCCATCCACCCATCCATCCTCCACCCATCATCCATCCACCCATCATCCATTCATCCATCCATCCATCCATCCTCCACCCATCCATCCATCCATCCTCCACCCATCCATCCATCCATCCATCCATCCATCCATCCATCCATCCATCCATCCATCCATCATGTCAAAGGGCTGGTTACTCTTCAGTCGAAAACGACTCGTGAAGATGGTGGTCATACAAACAAAACAAGCCGGTAAGGTACCAAACAGGAAATAGGCATAGTGTAGAGCGGATGTAGATTGACCAATCAGAGGCCTCCTGTCTGCGGCCAGCTATAATTTTGGAGAGGTGCGCCATAGTGATATTGCACATCTGCTTTCACTGTGACACACACGCAGACGACCTGGTTTCTGAGTATAAACCAGCTTTTACAGTATTATCTTAATATTTGTACTTTTTCAGTTTTTCATATATTACTGAATGGATGGATACAACTGAAATTGCATCGATACTATTGATGCATCATATATCGATGGTGGCATCAGTATCGTCTGTTATACGTCATTCTTTTCATATATTAATGTTTTTGATAGTGTAGCACTGATACCGATACCAGTATCGGACGGGGCCCCGATACTGCCCTAAAATGGTGGTATCGGTATCGGCGAGTACCAACAAATAGGGCACCGATACCATTTTGAGAGCCATAAGTTTATTCAACTATTGTCACCCACTCCTGGTAGGCAATTAAAAGTTCTACTGGATTCAGTTTGCATTAGATTTTTTCCTGCTTCACAAAGGTAGGCAGCAGCTTGACAAAGCCATGATGGCAATTATTTTACATTATTATGTTATCGGTATCGGCCGATACTGCACAGCCAGGTATTGGTATCGGCAAAACATGGCATCGGCGCAACACTAGTTTTTGAGCCTTTCATAAATAACGCACTAAAAGGCATCTGTCTAAATACCTATAAGTATAAATATCAGTGTATTGTGGTACTTACGTATTCTCAACAATAAATATCTGTTTGGATTCATATTTTGGAAAATAAACACTAATTAAAGCATTTAGGTAAAGTCTCTTTTTCTATACTAGAAATTGGTTTTAACTGAAGTTTTTGTTTTTCTTGTTCTTTCATCGTTGCTGTTATTTTTTTTTTTACATTTGGGGCAGTTTGGATGTAAAACTGCTTAAATAACAGCGAATATATGAAGTTAAACAGATATCTCAATTTATTTATGGATTATTTTGACGCTGAGAAGAAAATCCAAGAGAAAACCTCGCCAGCTTCCTCTAAATACAGTTTACTGTTTCATTTGAACATGTCTTCATGAAATAGACTACAGTTTTTCTTGGGTAGAAGGGAACTGATGACAGGTAAACTGAGGCACTCAGACCCGGGGAGTGCGGTGGTGGAAACAGGAACATCTAATCTACAGAGAAAGTCTGACAAACTTACATTTTTTACTCCGAATTCTCCCAAAATAACCCGACTGCGAATTTCCTCCACGTTACTCCTAGGGGCCGCCATCTTCTTTTTCTTCTTTTTCGGAGGCACACAGGTTTGTTGCAGAAGCAGATTTCTGCCTCCTTCTGGCCAAGTACTGGTAGTGCATGTAGCGTCCACCATCCAATGTAGAAAAGGATGTCTAATTACTGTCCAATTAGTGGTAGTGCAACCGAAAGCTACCATCCAATGTAGAAAAGCTGCCCCTACTGTCCAAGTAGCGGTAGTGCAATCAAAATCCACCTACCAATTTAGAAAAGCTGCCCCCTACTGTCCAAGTAGCGGTAGTGCAACTGAAATCCACCGCCCAATGTAGAAAAGCTGCCCCCTACTGTCCAAGTAGCGGTAGTGCAACCGAAATCCACCAGCCAATGCACAAAAGACAGAAGTCTACCAATAATGACGCCTGGCTGAAAACACTGCATAGTTGGTTTCCTGTCTAAACTGGAGTCATAAAATTTTGAAGCCGTTTGTAAAGTTAAGTAGTCAAATATAAGGGGCAGTATTTAAGTTTATTTAGCGCTATTTAGGAGAAAAATAAAGGGGTTATCCCCCCCCCCCAAATGATTTTTTATTTTTCAATATGTCATTCATTCATTTATAAAAGTCGAAGTTCCAAACTAAATATTTAGATTGCTGTTTAAAAAATGTGTCAGCAAATACTTAGTTTGGACCTAAATATTTAGTTTAGTAAATACATATTTAGTTTGGACCTAAATATTTAGTTTAGTAAATACATATTTAGTTTGGGCCTAAATATTTAGTTAAGTAAATAAAGATTTAATTTGAACCTAAATATTTAGTTAAGTAAATAAATATTTAGTTTGGGCCTAAATATTTAGTTAAGTAAATAAATATTTAGTTTGGACCTAAATATTTAGTTAAGTAAATAAAGATTTAATTGGGACCTAAATATTTAGTTAAATAAATAAATATTTAGTTTGGACCTAAATATTTAGTTAAGTAAATAAAGATTTTATTTGAAACTAAATATTTAGTTAAGTAAATAAATATTTAGTTTGGACCTAAATATTTAGTTAAGTAAATAAAGATTTAATTTGAACCTAAATATTTAGTTAAGTAAATAAAGATTTAATTGGGACCTAAATATTTAGTTAAGTAGATAAAGATTTAGTTTGGACCTAAATATTTAGTTAAGTAAATAAAGATTTAATTTGAAACTAAATATTTAGTTAAGTAAATAAATATTTAGTTTAGACCTAAATATTTAGTTAAGTAAATAAAGATTTAATTGGGACCTAAATATTTAGTTAAATAAATAAATATTTAGTTTGGACCTAAATATTTAGTTAAGTAAATAAATATTTAGTTTGGACCTAAATATTTAGTTAAGTAAATAAAGATTTAATTGGGACCTAAATATTTAGGTAAGTAAATAAATATTTAGTTTGGACCTAAATATTTAGTTAAGTAAATAAAGATTTAATTGGGACCTAAATATTTAGTTAAATAAATAAATATTTAGTTTGGACCTAAATATTTAGTTAAGTAAATAAAGATTTAGTTTGGACCTAAATATTTAGTTAAGTAAATAAAGATTTAATTGGGACCTAAATATTTAGGTAAGTAAATAAATATTTAGTTTGGACCTAAATATTTAGTTAAGTAAATAAAGATTTAATTGGGACCTAAATATTTAGTTAAATAAATAAATATTTAGTTTGGACCTAAATATTTAGTTAAGTAAATAAAGATTTTATTTGAAACTAAATATTTAGTTAAGTAAATAAATATTTAGTTTGGACCTAAATATTTAGTTAAGTAAATAAAGATTTAATTTGAACCTAAATATTTAGTTAAGTAAATAAAGATTTAATTGGGACCTAAATATTTAGTTAAGTAAATAAAGATTTAATTGGGACCTAAATATTTAGTTAAGTAGATAAAGATTTAGTTTGGACCTAAATATTTAGTTAAGTAAATAAAGATTTAATTTGAAACTAAATATTTAGTTAAGTAAATAAATATTTAGTTTGGACCTAACTATTTAGTTAAGTAAATAAAGATTTAATTGGGACCTAAATATTTAGTTAAATAAATAAATATTTAGTTTGGACCTAAATATTTAGTTAAGTAAATAAAGATTTTATTTGAACCTAAATATTTAGGTAAGTAAATAAAGATTTAATTGGGATCTAAATATTTAGTTAAGTAGATAAAGATTTAGTTTGGACCTAAATATTTAGTTAAGTAAATAAAGATTTAGTTTGGAGTTAAATAGCTAAATCAGATCTTCAGAAACTCTCCCTGGGATTGTTAATAAGGCAGGCTTCTGTTCAGCAGTGCTTTGCGCTGAAGCCGCAGTAACTGTAGAAAGTGAATGTAGAAATTATCTTTTTAAACACTTTCAATATTTTTTTTTCACACAATTAAGTTGGCAAGGATGCATTGTCACTGCTGGAGGATCTTGGAGCTGGAAAAATCAGGAGATAGAGCCATGATGATGACTGTCCAGTTGGCCTATGACTATTTACCCCTCATTCACACAGTCCATTATCCATGAGCCTTTCTTGTCATTGCAGCTCTGTTACAGACAGCTGCCTTTGTTAGTCTGTCAGATATATGGATTAAGTCACTATTTACATGCTGATGGTGGTATGCTACGTTTCCTCCAAGCGGGAAAAGGAGCCTCTATGTTTCCTGTCGTAGTTCCTTTGCCTTAGAGATCTTGAAAAGTCTCTCCCTGACAACAAGGAGCTGTAAGGGATCCCACAATCCTTTGTGTGTCATGACACTGATGATTCTCATCAGAAGTCATCAGGATCAGATGTGAAATTTTAAAAATTAAAGCCTCTCAAAATTTATAAAATTGGTCATTTTTATCTGAGTTGCTCTTAATATTGCTAAGAAACGTCCCATTTCCAGTTGCTGATTGCACTTAAGGGTGAAAGTAGGGCACCCCCTCATTCTTCTAACCAAGTAGCATGAGGATGTGATGGGGAATTTCAAAATAAAAGCCTCTCAGAATTTGCAAAATTGGTCAATTTTTTTCTAAGTTTCTGTCAATATTTCAAAGAAATCCTTTTTCCAGTTAATAATTTCCCTCCAGCGTGATAGTAAAGCACCCAAAGATGCTTCTCACCAGGGTTGGTTAAGGTCTAATATGGAATTTCCAAATAAAGCCTCTCAAATCACAGCGGACACCGCGCTTGGTGTGATTGCACCATAACAGTGAAGTTGTAATTTGACCCATAACAATCCTAAAGACTGACGATGGTTTCATGAGGCGTCATGAACCATTTCAACACATTGCATTGATGCTGTGTTGATACTGAATACAGATATCCAAGGCTCCGGAGGATGCAGCAGCAAAAAGAAACCAACAAAAAGAAGGCTGCATGTATCGGCCGTATAACGACGAGTCTTCCCATCAGGACAGGCCCCAACACCTCTCTATGATGTAATCGGCACCAAATCTGGCCTTTGGAGGATGTAGGCCCTGGATTCAAACTCAGCACCCATCCCTAGAAGCAGTCAAGACCTTCTAATGAGCTCATACTAGAGTCAGGTTCAGCAGTGTTCTGTTAGTAGCCGTTTATATTCCACCTTTTGCCGTTGCCAGCACTGCACATGATGTAATAAGTCCCATTGTTAAGCTACATACACAACAGTCAATTGCATTTTTTGCAATAACTGGTGATTCTTTTTCACACCTTACTCTCTGCTAGACCTCCAAATTTCCTAATATTTTTCTGCTACTGCATCAGATAAAATAAAACTTTGGACTTGTTTTATGCAAATGTCAAGGACTTCTGCATCTCTGAAGTGAAACCTCCACTTGGGGGAATCGGATCACAACATTATTTTCCTCTGCTCAGAGTATAAGCCACTTTATAAGAGACAACATGCATTAAAAATAACTGTAAGGAGATGGTCACAGGAAGCTGAAGAAGCCCTGCAAGGTTGTTTTGAGGCTACAGACTGGGATGCACTGTGTCAGCCACATGGAGAGGACATCAATGAGTGTGTGACTGATTACATAAACTTCTGTGTAGATAACACCACCCCTACCTGTCACAGTCTTGGTTCTGTTATGTTTTTTTTTTTGAGTATTCAGTTTTACTTTGCTCCATGCTTTCTAATTTTAGTGGTTTAATTCTTCTTTTGTTGTGTTTTCTGGTTATTTTCAGTTGTCAGGTTTTTATTTGTTGCCCTCTGCTCCCCTCTTGTGTTCTCCCTTTCCCTAGCTCCTTTCCTGACTGCTCTGTTCACACCTGCTCCCAATCTGCTCGTTAGCCCTCTCTTTGTTTCAGTCTCCCATAAATACACTCTCTGTGCAGTTCCTTGGTGCTGGTTCCTCGTCAAACTTCGACCTACACTGTCTTCCAGTGTCTTACCTCGTCATGATTGTTTTTCCCTGATATCCCCTTGGTTTCTGATTTGTTTAACTATTTTCTTGTTTAATTTTATTTTTTTATTTTTGGATTCCTGCCTCAGTTGTTTGTTTACCTTGCATTAAATCTACAAAAACTCACCTCTGCCTCTGCATTTGGGTCCACAAACCTCAGCCCAATCCTGACACTACCAGACCAGGGAAAAGCTTCCCAAGCAATAAACCATGGATCACAAGTGATCTAAAGAAAAAACAAGCCTTTAAGAAGACAGGGAATAAATGAGGAGAGTAGAGAAGCCACTTAAGGTCACAATAAGAGAAAGCAAGGAGGGCAAAGAGGAAAAGGCTGGTTAACAAGCTCCAGCAGAACAATCTCAGGGATGAAGAAGATCACAAGCCTTCCATCAGACAGATGGAAATCTGGACAGAGCCAGTGAACTGAACCCATTCAACAGGTTCAGATCAGGAACAAGCTCAGCGCATTTCTCTCCTTCCCCCAGCTCCTCCCTCCACCTTCCACCTGTCTATCATTAAAAGTCAAGTAAAGAGGCAGCTGGAGAGACTGAATGGTAATAAGTCAGCAGGTGCTGATGGTGTCAGCCCCAGAGTCCTGAAGGCCTGAGCAGCTCTGTGGGATTCTGCAGCATCTCTTTACCCTTAATCTGACCCTGGAGACAGTTCCAATGATGTGGAAGACCTCCTGCCTTGTTCCAGGACCAAAGAAGACTCCGCCAGCAGTCTTCAGTGACTATAGTTCTTTTACCCTGACATCACACATCATAAAGGTCCTAGAGAGATTTCTGTTGGTTCACCTCAGCAAGCAAACCAGCAGCTATCAGGACCCCTGCTGTTTGCTTATCACCGTGGAGATGGAGTTGATGATGCCATCATACACCTGCTTCAACAAACCTACTGTCAATTATAAAAGGCAGAGAAGCACTGTGGGGATCATGTTCTTTTATTTCTCTGATCATTTAAAGGAAACCTCTGGTCATATTCAGAATTCAAACTTCTGAAGGGACTTTAAATATGAAATTATTACATACTGTTCAATAAATGATCAGTGTTTTTAATTAAGAGTAATGTTCATTTGAATGTGCTTTACTGGAGGCATCCATGTTTGTCAAAGAACACTACTGCCACCTACTGGTTTGTGACATCACGGTGCGGTATCGGCTGTTGATCAAGTCCTAGTGCTGTATCTGGTGTTTGTCACAACGCGCTATTATCCAAGCCATCTTATAAACATTCTTCTTCCAAATGTTGGCTACATATTACGTGTTTTTTCTCTGGCCAGAAGTTTGATGCCAAATCTTCCCTCTTCAAGTCGGCAATCTAACGACGAACCCGTCTATTAAAGATCACGAATTGGAAAGGTGAAATAACTCTTTTTTTTTTCATTTTTACCCGATGTATTCCAACATCCAGCTGCCATGCACGTGGGCATTGTCAGTTTCACTATAGCTCTGGTGAATTTCAATGGTGAAGTCCTCTGGAAATCTTCAATAATTGTTGTGGATTGCAGATGTGTCTAGTAGTTCCCATTGATTCTGCTTGTAAAGCGAGGAGAATGGCGCTAGGCTTACCGCACTGTGACGTCACTGCCAGAAAATGGCATGAGGGAGGTGTTACTATATTTGGGCAAAAATGGCCGCTCCCTGACTCAGTGATTGCGACAAAAATTATTGTTTAAAATTTTTTACTTATTAACGCTAAATTGATTGAATCACAGCAAAATAATTTTTGGTATAAATAATGATCTATTGATTATTCCCTGCTGACCGGACTTTTCCTTTAACACCAGTCAGGCTGACTGACTTTGTGAGAAAGACTCAGGTGGAGGCATCAACAATCACCTGGATCAAAGACTACCGGACAAACAGACCACATTAAGACTGAAGGCTCAGCTGTCTGATCAAGTAATCAGCAGCACAGGAGCACCACAGGGGACGGTATTCTCTCCATTCCTTTTTCCTCTGTTCACCTCTGACTTCCAGGACCAGACAGTGTCCTGTCATCTGCAGAAATACTGGGACGACTGCAGTCATTGGGGGCATCAAAGATGGAGCAGAATCTGAGTACAGAGAGCCGGTGAGCCGCTTTGTGGCATGGTGTGGAAAAAATAATCTGATCCTGAATGTCAACAAAACAAGGAGATGATTGTAGATTTCAGAAGAAACAGGAACAAGATTAATCCTGTTAACATCCTGGGAGAAGAAGTGGAGGAGTAGAAATACCTTGGTGTTCACCTGGACAACAAACTGGCCTGGAGACACAACTGTCATGACCTGGCCTGTTTGCTCTCCCTTAATTAGTCATTCCTTTCACCTGCCTCAATTATAATTTATTCCTCTCACCTGTTTCCTGTGGTTTCTATTCAGTTTAGCCTGAGCATTCAGGGCCAGATCATTACTTGTCTTTCTGTTAGCCTGTCTGTTAGTTTTGTTCCTTGGTTCGTGTCCTGGATTCTAGCAGCCAGTGGAAAGAGGGTTTTTGTGTTTGTCTCGTCTCCTGATCGTCCACTGTTCCTCCCCAGCGGAGTCCTCTGGGTTTTTGGCTCAATATGTGGGGAGGTTCAGTTTTTATCAAAGTAAGCCTGGCTCCAGGGAGGAGACCAGTTTAAAGTCCTGCTTCAAGTTCCGGTTCCACGTCCTGTCTCGGCTACCCTCTTTCACTCTGCCTGCCTGTCTGCACCTGATCCTGTCTGCTCCTGTGCGTGACCACCTGGTCATGCTTGTGGTCCCAGTCAGACTCTGAACCCTCCTGGAAGCCTGTGGATGCCTGGAAGTCTGGATCCTGCCACCTGTTTCTGTTCCTGCCTGATCTGGATTCTTCCTGTTCCGTCTGTTCCTGTCCGTTCTGGATCCCTGATCAGGATCAGCTTCATGAGCATGACCTCTGGGACTGCAGCACTGGGGACATTCTTGGTCTGGACTGTTAAACCAGGTAAGTGACCAACACAGATAATCTTCTATCAGTTGATCGTGGTCACTTACCTGTGTTTCTCCCCTAGAGTGTCTAAGATTGGGCGGTGCCCCGCCCCCCCGCCTGCAGTGTCCACGAGCCACAGCTCCACATTTGTTTTGTTTTATTTAATAAACGTTTTGAACTTTCCTACTGACTGTCTCTCCTTGAATACTGGGTCCATCTGTCCTTGGTTATTGATAACAACTGCGAAGCTGTCTCCAAGAAGGGATGGATCAGACTGGACTTCTAGAGGAAGCTTACGTCCTTCAGATGCTGCAGATCTTCTATCAGTCTGCTGTGGAGAGGCTGATCTCTTCCTCCATCATCTGCTGGGTAACAGCATCAGAGCTAATGACTGAAAGAAGCTCAACCAGCTGATAAAGAATGCCAGCTCTGTTCTAGGAACTGCTCTAGAACCTCTGGAAAATGATTTCACAAAAAAAAAATTCTTGATGAAGTGAAGATAATTATGGACAACAGTAAGCATAAACAACAACAGAGAGTCATCAGTCAGAGGCTTTTCCAAGGCAGACTTCTAAAGAAGATCCTTCCTTCAGCCTTCAGCTATCAACACCTAAAACACCTGTTTAAAAAAACAAAAGGCGTATGAGTTACCTCAACATTTAATATCTCTTTGGAATATATAAAGAATTTTTGAATTGTAATGAATTGAATTGAATAGAACTGAATATCAACCGTGGTTCTCTCCATCTAGCTTCACCTACTTGGTATACACAAAATAGCAATTGGGATCCAAACCTTTAATAATAATAATTATTGAACTTTATAGATCTCACAGGGGAAATTTACCTCTGCATTTAACCCATCCCCTTGGGGAGCAGTGGGCTGCCATTGTGTGGCACCTGGGAGCAGTGTGGACTGCTCTAACCACTTGGCCATCACTCCCCCCTCTATAAGCCTTATAAGCCTTCAATACTTGACCTGAAAAGTAAGACTGGCAATACAACAAAAACTTATGCAAAGTGGGCAGTTATGTCCGAAGGACGGCTTTTACAAGATACCTATGGGGTATAGCAAGCATTTACAGATATACTGAAAGTTGTATTTTATATATACTTATTTATATACAGTCTTACAGACACACCATACAAGGAAGATGTAACACAAACCTTTCCCCTCCCACCCCCCACCCTCCTTTCTCGTATGGTTCTTAAAATCCTTTCATTTCTGCACACAACACATCCATCTGAGCACATTCCTCTCTGTATAATTCAACACACTACTTCTATCAATGTACATAAGAGAGAAAGTTATATAAGATGAACCTGCAAAGGGATAATTTGAAGCCTGTCCGGAAAGGGTCACTCCACCATAGACAGATGCGTCCAGAGAGGGCAGAATGTCTATGATGGGGCCCAGATTTTTTCAAAGATTTCATGTTTTCCTCTAATATTATACAGTATCTTTTTTAGGTGTGCAGTAAGATACAAGCTCATTGATCCAGTGTCTTACTGATGGGGAATTTTCAGATTTCCAGTTAACCAGGATACATTTCTTCACTGCAGTGCTCGCAAGTTGAAAAAAGTATTTCTTGTAATAACTTACATTAATAGCGCCTGTGTCCCTTAGAATCCATAGTTTTGGTTCTTGTTCAATTTGCACTCCTATTACCCTTGAAGTTATCACAGACACAATGCAAAGTTGTTTTAACCTCCATTCAAATGTTCAACATATTTAGACAATGTTGGGCTGTCAGATTCTCCACTCCTTATGTATTGCATCCCTATAGTTAATATTATGCTGTGTTATTATGGCCACGCTATCATGGTGGACGGTGTTAACGGGCAGCAATCACGTGACTGCATCTCTATTCCATTTTGACTGGCCTCTTCACTTCTTCAACCTGGGTCACAATCAGTCCGTGAATGGTTGCTGCAGCACAATTTCACAGAAAACTCCAGATTTTTCTATGCTCTTGTAGCCTATTATTTTTGAAAGTAGGCAGACAGGAAGCAGGATCAGAGAGAGGGGGGAAGACATGGGGTGAAGGTCAACCGGGTCTTGAACCTCTGATGGCTGCATCAAGGCCCAAAGCGTATGCACATTTGAGCTGCGTGTAACCCCTGTGGCACTGCGTTGCTCAAGAGAAGTTCTGATTTATAACTACAGTGGTGAACATTTCACTGTTGTGGATGTCACTGCTGGCTCCTTCACCGCTCTTCGTTTTGCATGTGGATACACAGCATTTGGTAACCAAAGCTTTGGAACCAAACCTGAGCTTTCCCATTTCTTTCACAAAAAGGAAAATAAACCAAACATAAACAAATAAGAATCACATAGATAACTCAGAACTCAAAGTCCAAAAGGGGAGAACCATAAGAGAATCATTCATCTTCCCCCTTTTCTGTCACTTAGATTTCCTACTCACCTATTTCTCTCTTTCCAGAATTTCCCTGAAGGAGTACTCCTAAGGGATAAATAAAGTCTAGTCTAAGCCTAAGGCTTTCAGAGCTCCTGGTTTAAAGCTCCATCGTCACCCAGCGGACACACGCGTGAACGACGCTGGTCATATTGGGACAACACCCATCAGGAAAACAACTACAAAACAGTCACATAGGTGTAGCAAATGGATGAAGCTCTGCATTAAAGAGCCAGAACATATAAAGGTGAGGTCATTAGCATGTCTCACTCAGAGTACAGTGAAGAAACTCTGTGAGGTGGGCTGTGCGTCTGTGCCTGTTCATCCTGTCACAAACAGGACTGTGGGAAACCGTACAGCACTTAGTGGCAGCAAGGGATGTTATTTCTGCGCTGATGTAGCAAAACATATTGGTTCCTGGTCTTAGTACTAATTGGATACCACTGATAATGGCGACCTCAGAAGCACTTCCGCTCTGGCTTTAGTGTCATTACAGATTTGAACAACCTGGAGCTCAGCGCTCTAAAAACAGTGGAGATGGTTGTGGAAGAACTCAGGCCCAGTTATTCTCATCACCTTCTGGGACTCCAGAATTGACACTGTGGAGTCTTTCCGCTTCCTGGGAACTATCATCTCACAGGATCTAAAGTGGGAGCTGAACATCAACCCCCTCACCAAGAAAGCCCAGCAGAGGATGTGCTTCCTGTGGCAGCTGAAATAATTCAACCTGCCAAGGACAATGATGGTGCACTTCTACTCCTACATCATTGAGTGCATCATCACCTCCTCCATCACCATCTGTTACGTTGCTGCCACCGCCGAGGACAGGTGCAGACCGCATCGTGTCATCCAGTCTGCAGTGAAGGGGATTGGCTGCAATCTTCCATCTCTCTAGGATCTGTACGCCTCCAGGACTCTGAGGCACGCAGGGAAGATTGTGTCTGATTCCTCGCACTCCAGCCGCAAACTATTTCAAACACTGCCCTCTGGCAGGAGGCTGCAGTCCATCAGGATACAAAACCTCACGCCTCAGGAACAGTTTCTTCCCATCTGCTACCAGCCTTATCAACAAGCCCAGAGACCCCCGTGACACTGACACTGACACTGCCACTGCCTCTCTCCCTCCCCCGCTCAGGACCTAGAAGCTACACCAACATAGCATCTCCAGACCTCATGCGTTACATTAACACACTGCCACTGTGTATATAGTATATAGCTATATATCAGAGATCAGGGATTAGCGGACCAGGGTCCGGATTAGCCAGCAGGTTGATCAAGATCCGGACCCAACCTAATTTAAAACATTTATAAATTACAGCATGTTGTCTGACAAAAGTGTCTAATTTCACAAATTATCCAATGAGCTGCTGTCAGTCTGGGTTGCTGCTGCTGCTACTTTTAGACACAGCAGGCAAACCTGTGGCAAGCCGGGCGATGGGAAAGAAGGAGAAGACGATGAGAAAAAGAGAGCAGAGGAAGTGTGGACTGCTGGAAGAACTGTGGTGAACTGGTGAAAGAAAAGTGAAACGGTGTGCTCAAAGATGACCCTGAACATTTAGAGGATGTTTGGCTCAACCTGCTGCTGTGAAGCAGGATTCTCCACCATGAACAGAATCGAAAATAAATATGGATCCAGGCTCAGAATAAACACCTTGATATGTGCTTTAGAATGGCTTAGTCTCCATTCAAACCCAGGTTTAAAGCCTTGCAGGGCAGCATAAAGCCCACTGCTCTCATTAAGACAGAAAAAATTCAAGAAAGAAAAAATTTTGATATTTTTAAATATTTTTTATATTAAAATTCAATGTATAACATGGATGCAGAAAAACCTAATTTTATTTCATTGTTAAATTCTGTTTAAAGTAACAGATTATAATTAAAAATGTCTCCGGACCTTTTTTATTTCGGACCCTGCTGATTTTTAATTGGTTACCCCTGCTATATACTATATATTTTACACAGTATATTGTATGTTTTATATTGTATGTAACCATAAATCCTGTATTTTGTATCTGTATCTAATTTGTCTGCACCATCAACACCAAGTCAAATTCCTTTTAAGCGCAAACCTACTTGGCAATAAAACTTGATTCTGATTTATTTGGATTAAGCCTATGAATGGAAGAAAAGATTTATTGCTCAAACCAAAATGAAAATTGAGTGGATAGAAATACAGAAATGGACTAAATGTGCGCCTATGAATAAAAAAAAAATGTATTTGAATTGATCATAAATGTATTGAAAATTCTAAGGTTTCATTTTGTCCAGATAAATAAACCAACATGAGGGAATAGGAATTATACACTTTAAAGTGTGGACATGATTTTGGCATATCCAGACATATGCATAGCATTCATATTTTTTATTGGATATTTTTTAATATCTGCTTAGTGCTCCCCAGGTACAAAAAGTTGTACTTTTTAACCATTCATTTTATTTCTTTATATTTTGGAATTGTTACTCCAAATTATATTTTTCCAAATATATTTGTGTCACCTCAGATTTTATCTGTAGCTCTTTTCTTATGTGCAAAATGCTACTTCCCAACAAAGTTGTTTTTTTTTCTTATAAGGCTATGCAGGCTGTTCTGTTAGACAGTATGTATCTTTATGACCTTTGATGGTGAAGAGCTGACTCTTAAAACCTTTTTACAATCAGAGAAACACTACATTGCAGCTACCCAGAATTCCCTTTAACTAAATAGTAACTTTTTTAAAATTGGCAGCTTGTTTTCTCGGTTCTATGTTCAGATGTGACAAATATAGCCAAAAGCCTTTTCCTTTGGTTGAAAATACCCATCGGCTGATTGTTCTATAATACATTTTAGCAAAACATGTGATAAACGTTTTGTTTATGAACACCACAAACTGGGATGGATGTGATGACTGGTTGGTTTTACTGTCAATCATGTCAGAATGACCAAACTCCTGATGAGTTTCCAATCACATTAGTTATAAAGCCTTTTGGTTTGCCTAGCAACGGAACCTAATTAATTCTGATAGGATAAAAAATGATGGTGCTTTAAAATGAGTCTGTAAATTTGACTACTTACTGAGCGGCTGTTTTAATCTCTTCACAAAATAATTAAATAGCTTAATTCAGGTAACTGTGAGATTTTGTTCTGTGTTTAAGGTATTTTGTAGGCTCAAATCTGTTCATGACAAAGTAAAATATATTAAATATAGGTGTACAAAAGTATTTCTGTAAGTGGGTATTTATTTATAATTACGCTCATCCTCCAGAATTATATAAAACAAGGAATTGAAAGAGATGGAGATTTTTCACCATGACTGAATAAAGAAGAAACAAATAAGATTACAATAAAACCAAATCATAAGAAGATCAATAAAGAGCAACCAAAGAAGGGGAAAGTAAAACAAACAAATCAGAAATAGTTTAAATTTTCTATTTGATCGCAGGATTGGAAATCATGCTGTTTGATCTCTCCTGGAGGTGTGTTTATAGGCGAAGGTTTAACTGTGAATTACAGAAGAGGATTAGGGCAACTAAAAAAATAAACAAGTTAAATGATTTTTACATTTTATTTTATTATAATATGAGAAAAAAGTCTGACTTTTTTCTTACAATTCTAAATTTAATCTCAGAATTCTGACTGAATTCTGACATCTAACATACATTTTAGCTCTCTTGTTTTAATCACCTTCTGCTCTTCCATTAATGAAATACCATCACCAGGGATCCCTGGGGCGCCTAAAAAGTCGCCTAATTCCGTCATTTTCCTCCAAGGTTTTACTGGCCCTCCCAAACAACTCACATCTTTGTCAGTGAAGCTGAGTGCTCCCACATCTCTTCCTTCATGGTGCCCATCTACATTAAGATCCAACATTCTGAGATTAAAGTCAGAATTCTGAGAAAAAAGTCTGATTTCTGAGATTAAAATCTGAATTTGGAGAATAAAGTCTGAATTCTGAGATTAAGTCAGAATTCTTAGATCAAAGTTAGAATTCTGAGAAAAAAAGTATTCACTCTGAGATTAAAGTCTAAATTCTGAGATTAAGTCAGAATTCTGAGATTAAAATCAGAATATGGGATTAAAGTCAGAATTCTGAGATTAAAGTTCGAATTATGAGGAAAAAAAGTCTGAAATCTGAGATTAAGATTTTTCCCATATTAAACTAAAATAATATTTAAAAATCAGTTAAGTTGTTTTTTATTTTTTCAATGGCCCTAATCCTCTTCCGTAGTGAGTAAAGCCTCCAGTTCAGCATCATCTCCAGGCTGAATGTAGGTTAGAGGGTTTAGCCGGAAGCTGGGATCAGCTGATGGAGGAAGAGCTGGGAAATAGGTGAGCCATCTTCCCCCGGCAGACGGATTCGGACTCGAAGGTTTCGTTAAAGACATAAGATCAGAAGGAGGTCGGTGTCATTGGAAGGAGACGGACGAGTTTTAAAAAGGAATGATAACCGGAGGAAACGGTGAAGGAATCTGGATGGAGCAGTTCTGACAGAGGGATATACCAGCTGATTATATTCGACACAAAAGCCCCGAACAGCATTAACAAAGAATTGCTAACACGAACCAAATGGATTAATAAGGAGTTATGGCCCAGCTGTATCCTGTGTAATTAAAGATTGGCTCCTTAAAGCCGCTTCCGGTCGTTGCAGTACACAGTGTGCAGCACGAGCCTGTAAACAAACAGCTAGCTTCAGTTAGCTGACTGCTGCTTAGCATCCAGGTGCTAATACACTGAGCTAAAGCTGCGGGCTGAAGTAGAGAGAACCGAGATAAACAGAAACAAACTGTCTCAAACTAGACACGGCGTCTCCAAAGCTCTTTGGGTTGGATGGGGTTTGTTTACGGCATCCATGTTTGCATTATTTATAGAGAAGTTAGCTTTAGAGTTAGCCTGGTACAGTTAGCTAGCCGCTAATATTTAACAACTGCAAACTGAGCGTTTAAAGCGGCTTTATGCAGCTCTGAGGGGTAAACATGTCATGTTAAAGTCTCTGGTCCTGACACCTGTTGACACTTTATTGACAGAAACTGTTAGCAAAGCAATGCAGCTGATTGGCTGAGCAGAGGGGGGATGAAGGAAAACAACTTCCTGAGTTTTTAATTAGTCTCTGCTGGAGGACTGAAGGGAGAATAATAATCCAACCTGACTGATTGCTTAGGAGGGCAATTTATTTATCCTTTTAACTGTATCAGTTTTCCCTGAAGCAAACCAGAGCAGCAGGTTAGTGAAATGCTGCCCTGCTCATTATAAGGAGACTCTTTAATTCAAACAGGTTACTTTTATTGTTCTAAATATATTTCATTGTTTGAGCTTGAGCATAGCTTGCATAGTGTTTCTGCCATGTAGCTTGCTGCGCTTTGGGCCAATTAGGAAGTTCTAGTAGCCAGTGGGCCACTGACCTCCTGCTGCAGCTTCTAGCCACATTCATCCAGATCTACAGCTTTCACAACCCGAGATGGAACTAATGTTTGCTGAGTGGGAGGACGGGGAGAGGTTCTCCTTCGAGGATTCGGACAGGTTTGAGGAGGACTCCCTGTGCTCCTTCATCTCTGAGGCTGAGAGCCTCTGTCAGAACTGGAGAGGATGGAGGAAACAGTCTGCTGGGCCCAACTCCCCAACCGTCAAGATTAAAGGTTGGGAAACCCACTCCTATCATTGTCTAAGTGTGGAAGATGTCTCTGCATTAACATTGTTATTGGAGGAGTTTAGTCATTTTATTCCAAAAAAAAATTAAAACAATCCACTGGACTTGGTTTCAGAGTGTGAAGACGTTTCGCTTTCCTTCCAGGAAGCTTTGTCAATTCAAAATGTCTGAAATAGTGTTGAGTTTGAGGTTTTATACAGTAGCCCAACAAAGCCTTGTTTTTTTTATTGAAAACATGCAATTAAAACATACAAAGGGGTCCACCCTTTTGGAATGGAATGAGGGTCGTTTGGCTTCTTTGTAAGCCTGCAATGCCCCATACCCGTCTAGGTGTCTGAAAGGTCGGTCGTTAAAGGGGAAATTTTCAAAACAAAAACAAGCCTTTGTTCTGCTACTGTTTAAAAACTCAAATTCAACACTATTTCTGACATTTTGAATTGAAAAAGCTTCCTGGATTGGAAGCAAAACGTCTACAAACTCCAGTGGATTGCTATTAATCTTTTTGAAATGACTATGACCTGGATGACTGAGAACCTTGACCAGCATAATCATTTTATTAACATCATTATTGGTCCTGTTAGTCAAACTTGGCTGATAAGAATGTTTAATTGGATTATTTCCATTGTTCTCCACCAACAATGGAAGATTAACCATGATTGTTATTTATTTAGTTTCTGTTTTTGAGGGTCAGCAGATGAGTTAGTGACCCTCATAATACAACCCTCCCACCCCGAGACGCACACACATAGTCGTTCTGCTATGTATAGTGAGGACCATGTGTTTACTCACATTGATTTCCTTTGATTTTCACTCATTTTTCTACCCTTTTTATACCCTAGCCGTAACCAAGTTGATACCTTAGCCCTAAACCCAACCATTAGCAAAATGGCAAGTGAGGACCTGCAAAATGTCCTCACTTTGCGACAACTGGTCCTCAATTTCATGGTGAAATTGGAAAAATAGTCCTCACTTTGAGGGCTAGACAGGTACATCCCCACACGCACATATATACGTGTTTCAGTACTAAAACAATTATGAGATTAATTTATTATTGAAATAATGGTTTACTATTTTAGTAATCGATTGATCGTTAACTGGTGTTTAGAGACTGTAAATAATGCCTTTAGCTAACAGTGACCCATTTTGAGCAGCAATTATGCATAGATTGTTAAAAAAATGTATACATTTTGCATTTTAGATAAAAATGTTTTTCGTCTGTCAATCTGCTCTATAATCCAGAACCCCTCAAGTGGAAAAGATTGAGTTTCAACTACATTATTTTGGCATAAAAAAATCTTCTTTAAGGAACCTTTTGCTGTTTGATTATTAATCAATTCATTTAAAAAGTAATCATGAGATTAATTGATTAGCAAAATAATCATTAGTTGCAGTCCTAATTTGTAGATATAAAGGTTGCCCTAATTTGAGTTTTCTGTGCGATCAAAACGGAGATACTTAGATTTTCTTTAGAACAGGTGTTGCAAGGTCACAATCAGGAAACAAAAACCTGAGAAAAAATAGAAACTTGTTTTAACAGCCCAATATAATACTTGCAAATATAAATAAAAACCTTAGAGCTTTTTTGACAGCTGATTTTCAGACCTTTGCAGAAGTAAGATAAGTAATTAAGTCTGGTTTCGCAGTAGTATCAGCCGATTTTTCCCGTCATAGCCCTAATATGTATGTGATGGTAGATTCATCGGGTTTTAACCAAATCCGTTTGGTCTTTTAGTTTCCACAGAAAGGGATGACCTCAAAAAACAGTTTTTATTTCCAATGCAGTATTGGAGATATTGCAGCTTTGAACTCTGATCCGTATTGAAATGATTCAATATCAGTAGAGATCAAAACAGGTTTCTTAAGGCCAATTTTAGTAGCGATTATGGTTATATAAATATATATTTATATATTAGGGGTGGAACGGTTCACAAAATCCACGGTTCGGTTCACGGTTTCGTGGTCACGGTTTTCGGTTGGGTTCGGTATATGTTGATTGTTAGCCTGACATGTTGGTCATGTTGATGTTAGCATAAGCAAACCGTGTTGCACAATCCTTGCACACTGTTGCACTTTTATCCACAGCTTTCTTTCTGCCGTCATCGTAGGTCACTCTGAATGCAAAGTGGTCCCATACAGCAGACCTATAAAGTGCTGCTGGCGCGTCTTCCAACTCCTGTTCTTTCCCACTCACCATACCCACACAATTCTCCACAACAACTGATTTTTTTCTGCTACACTCAGCTACGCTGCTTCGCTTCTTCTTCTTCTTGTTTACTACTGGTGGTTGGCTTTGGTCGCAGTACCGCCACCTTCTGCTCTGGAGTGTACACACCTCGCCTACGAGAAAAAGGAGCAGCGCATGAACCGAACGAAACACACGCGAACCGAACCGAGGCAGTCGAACTGAACGGTTCGGAAGGTTTTCATAAACCGTTCCATCCCTAATATATTTATATATGAGAGTCATGGGTACTTGTTGATTGCATTAAAATTATGTCTAAGAGCATTAAAAAGAATTAAATGAGAGTTATTCATTCCTGTATAAACCCTGTAATTGAAAAATCAATCAACTTGTTAATTGATTTGCAAAATAATCTTTAGTTGCAGTTGCTATGGATTGGTTAGGAAATGTGTGTGCGTCCATTGCACAGCATCACAGTGCCACACTTCTGAAGACTAAACAAACCCCAGACCTGTGGAGAGCTAAAATCTGATTTTAAAGTGTTGCAATGTGCAGATTAGTTACTAAAGGTGCACATGGAGCTAAAGTTAGAGCTGGATTGGCTAAAGTGGGCATTTGTTTCCAGTGTTCTAACACAGCACAGTTAGGATAGGTTGAAGGGGCCTCCTGATGTTCATAACCTCAACCTGCTTGTTTTCACAGGAGGGGGAGGGGCTGCTGCTCAGACAGGTTTCAGCCCAAATGCCACTTTGCACCTGCTGATGATAAAATAATAGCATTAAAACATAGTAAAAGGAAAAAAGTTGATTTTGCAGAATTTGAGCCCTTTAATATTGAGATGAAATAAAAAGAAATCAAGACGATATATATAAACTGAAAAATTTAAATTCTATCAGTTTCCGCGGGTCACCTAAAAAATCATTAAATGTGATTATAGTGGCATTTAAAATACTTTATACAAACAATTTTGTCAGATATATCAGATATCTCCATGCTTGCGTGGAACTGCTTACAGAAAAATGTTTGGAAAAGAAACTTGAATGTAAGAAAAGGCTAGAGAATGGGGAAAATGACAATTTCAACAAAAGTAGCTGGAAAACGAGGAATTCGGGACATGGCTGCAGCCTGTCGACGGTAGAGATTATGAAGGAGTTGCCATGTTTTTTTATATATATATATCATAATCATGGGTACTTGTTGATGGTATTAAAATTATTTCTAAGAGCATAAAATTACAGTTACTCATTCCAGTATAAACCCTGTGAACTTACTGATGCAAATAATGCTCTAAATCTGCACTCGCTGAACTCTTCCCTCCAAAAACTGATCTAAAAATAAGTAAAATGTCTTAAAATAAATGTATTTGCCCTTAAATAGAGCAAACAAATTGTCTGTGACAGTCTCAAATGATAAATGGGTAAGATGTGCTTGGAATAACCTATTGGAGCAAATTTTTTTTTTCATGTTGATTTACTTGATCAAATAAAGAGGACTGGACCTTTTTTTCTATGATAAAGAGGAAAAATAAAATGAATAGAACTGCTAAGTGGGAATTGAGTTTTTATATGGTTCCCATCTTAGAGGCTAATTAAAAGAAGTCCCACAGCAAAGCTTCTGCCTCACCATCACCACTCCTGCCCAATATAATGACCCTTTAACAAAAATGAAACCTTCTCATCACGCAGTCCTTTCTCTGCTCACATTTCCCAACCTGTTTAATGTGAAGCTGCTCTAAGCGACACAGGAGGAGAGAAACAGCAAGTCAGAAATCAGACAGCAGCAGCTGCCACTTAGAGATCAAACTTATCAGTCAGCCCCGTAGGAGCCTCAAAATGCAACTGTTTTTATGGATTACTTTTCTGTATCTAAAAGGGTTTAGGCCATACTGGGGATTTTTGTTTCTGATCAATGCTGAATTTTTAACCCCAGTTTTGACTAATTTAGTTGGCTTTTAAAACTGCTACTTGAAGCTTGGCCATTGGATAGAAAGGAGGGATGTTGTTTCTTCTAAGAGCTGCATAAAAACAGACCTCTGCTGAATTGGACTGCAGCTGTCACTTTATTTAATAACTAGCGATTCCTTTTTCAGGCTTCAGGGTTTTTCATCTGAAGCGCAAAATATAGTTGATCCAGGTTTCTTGGTGGGGTTCTTTCAGCAAATGTCAGGTTGTAGTGTCTGTGTACTCCAGCCCCCCAACTATCTGATTAGTCATCAATAAACCAGGCTTCCTGTAGATCCTTAAAAAGTCTTAAAAGGCATTGAAAACTTCAGTATCAAACTAAGGCCTTAATTGGTATTAAAATGTCTTGACCATTTATAGGGTCCACATTAATATACTTTGAAAATTCAAATTTCAAGGCAATAGTGTTAGTGGAATCCAGTGCAAGATCTTATTACCTTTGTAACGTAAATAAAATAAAGATATTTTGATGGCAAAAATAAATGTCAATGTAAAAACAAGAAGCGCCAACTCGCCCGAATATATTAAGAGAAATAAAAAAAGTGTTTCTATAAGAAATTCATGAAAACACTGAGAGGGACTCTATTTGTAAGGGGTATGCAAGTGATCAAAAAATGGTTAACTTGCCCTATTAACGGTTAAATTGGTCATAAATAACATTTCGTTTTTATAATCCATATCAAACATTAAACTAAATGGCAATCATTTTTTTACATTTACTGAACGGCTTGCTGGAACCATTAGTGGTTCCGACCCGAAAGCAGAGCCAATAAAAACGATGTTGCAGCTGGATTTCCTTTGTTTCCCTAGATGAGTTCATTGCAGGATAAGAGATGATAAATTCAACGTAAAGTAAATTTACACAGCCGAGAGTTTTCTGCACGGCTAAAAACAGAACCAGGGAATGTAGATGAAGTATGATGGGAATCAAAGCAGCGGAATCACACGTGCAAAGCGTCAAAATCAACTTCTGGAGAAGCAGCAGGTGTTTCTCCGTTCTGTTCCTCCCTCGCCTCTGCAACGCCTCCATAGCATCTCCCACATCATCAGCAGCGGCAGTAGCACCAAACCTCTGGATAATGATTGGCGGTTCACCAACAATGGAAGCAGAGGGATTGTAGACTTTAAGTCGGGAACAAAACAAAGTCGGTGAATTCAGTTTAGTAGATGTTAAAATTGATCTGTTATTTGTGTGTTTTTAGCTTCTTCTTCTATGGAAAGTTTTTCAACAGTAATTCTTACTGACTCCAGTACGAGCGTCTCTACGTGTACAAATATACTGTGATTAAGAATAACTATGTAGTTTAAACAGAGTGAAGTATTTCAGCTGGTGTATTCTTTCCCTGCTGGATGAAGAAAGAGCAGGTTATTCTGAACAGTGGCGGTTCTAGACCAAATGTACCAGGGCGCCAGGAGGGGGCCACAGTGTTTTCATGGGAGCACAGAAAAGCATGAAACAAAAAACGGGGCAAGGGATTCAAATATATTAAGAGAGCTGCATGAAGTTAGATTTCCATTCAATTAGGTTTAATTAAAATTCTGTCTTCCAACTGAAAAAAATGTATTTTTAGCATGAACAAATATTGTTAAAATCTAAATAAAATTCTCTTAGCTTAGCAAAAAACAACTCAAACAATTTGTAGCTATATAAATATCTAAAAGATCAAATAAATCTATTATTTGGAATATTAGTGCAATATACATTTATAATTTAGGAATTATACATATTTTTCACTTAAGTACATTATGGTTTTCCATGAAATCAGAATTATTACTCAGGAAAAACTGATAAATTCAGCTGTATAATTTAGAGTATTTTTTTTATTTGTTTTGAAAAAAATATATATATTTAGCAGATGAAAACTGGAATCCTATCTCAATACCACTGAAGATATCACCTTATTGTTTTTAAATAATTAGTAAAACAGAATTTGTAAAGAAAAAAAATGAAATGGATCCAAAGAACCCATCAGTAACCATGTCTGTTCCAGCTAATATCATCAGCAGAATTTCTTTTAGTGTTATTTCTTCAGTACAGGGGCCATAACAGGGGCCAGGATATAATCTACAGGGTCACTGGCCCCCGTTGGTCCCCCGTATAGAACCGCTTATGATTCTAAACTTGGATGAGAAGCTGAGACTCAGCCCCTTCCTGTCCTTCTGTTCCTCAGATGGCCAGGTGACTCCCCTGGTGGAGTTGTCAGCGAAGCAGGTAGCCTTTCACATCCCTTTCGAGGTGGTGGAGAAGGTTTACCCGCCGGTTCCAGAGCAGCTGCAGCTCCGCATCGCCTTCTGGAGCTTCCCTGAGAACGAGGAGGACATCAGGTGAGAGAATAAATCCTGCCATGTACAGATGGATCGTACTGTTCGCTGATGTTCCCTAATGCTGGTTGCTAACAACCAAAAAAATCCCTGGAATTCTAAAGTTTCATTTATTTTAGTGATGAAGACTTTATTTTTATTTATTCATTTTTTTTCAAACTTTTTTTGCCCAAATTTGCAGAAATGATTCCCTGTACTGCAAAAAATTTTGAGAAAAAGAGTAAAAATCTTTTGAAATTGGTGTATTTTCCCTTCAGCTGGGAAGAGAAAATATCTGCCAACAAATAATTATTTTATTTTAAAATACAAACAGCTACTGAATTTTGTATTTATTTATTTTTTAACTTAATTTTTATTTTTTGAACAAGGGCAAAAATAAACAGGTGAGGGCTAGAGCACTCATACAGTATATAGAACAGTGTAGAATAATGTAATGTAGAATAAAATAACAGATATAGACCAAAACCCAGGAGCAGGGTACACAACTAATGGTGAAAAGAGGCAGATATATTTTCCAATTCACAAAAGTAATCTGTTATGAATATTGGAGTAACTGTTCCATTTTCCCCAGATTCTCTCTCCTTTCTCCTTCTGGAGACGCAGGGAGAAAGTCACTGTTTCCATTTCGTGGATCTGGTGTATGATGCTTATGAAGAGCCTCAAAGGGGCTGGACTGAATGGGCTTGAATGAAGAATCAAGAAAAGCTTTAGTAAATATGTGTTACTTGAACTGAGCCCTTCAGGGAGACTTCTTAGGTAGAAGGAGGTGAAAGAATAGTCCGACACTTTGTCCAGGGTTTCAAAGAATATCTGCTTAACATTGTGCCAAAAGACCTTCAATTTAGGACAGGACCAGTAAATACGCACATAATCTGCAGAACCCATCCCACATCCTCTACAGCAGGGCACCTGTGCACCACTTAACCTCGATTTCTGCACCTGATAAGTTTCTCCCAGCCAAAACCCTGCCATTCTGTAGAGTTAGTAGCTGAAAGGGTGTTTTTCCACAGTTGAGACCAAAGTTCCTCTGAGATTGTAATGTTGGCTTCCTTTTCCCACCGCTGTCTGATATAATCTGTTGATCTTTTATTCATAGTTGTATATAAAGCTTTCCAATTATGCCTTTTGTTTTAGTACCAGGTGCCAACAGCCTTAATTTATGGACTAGACCATGCTGGAAAAAAGCATGGATGGTACTCAGGCCAACTCAACACACTGTCTGGTTTTGCAGATTATATTTTTTAACCACCTCAGACCACTTTTTCAAGGAAATGTTGTATTTATTTTAAATATGGATTGACATTTATTTCCACTTAAGTGACCTGGATTGCTGAGATTCTCCACCAGCATTATTTTTTTCTTCTTGAAAGAAGCGGAATCGTTCAACTTCCAACGAGATCCAACCCTCCCTCCAGTGTCACCCGGATGTCATTGATCACTTGTTGCTCTTTGTTTTATTTTGCTTTCCTTCAGAGTTAGAAAAGCTAAACTAACAGATGTAAAACGGTTTCATAGGCCTGTTAGGCAAGGCGTGATAATAAGCTCCAATGTTAAAATTTAAATCCACATTTTTATGTTTATATGATAATGATTGGAGTTTAAAGAATATTATATATATCATGACAAATTTTCTTACTACATTTTGTGGACTATTTTTTATTCTTTTTTTTTCTGAGGCTAATTATTTTCTTGAATCGAGGAGGTAACTGAGGCCCCGTCCACATGAAGTCAAAACGAACACGAAACGCTAATATTTTCCAGAACGTTTGTCGTAAAGACGGAGACTAAATGTGATCGTCCACACGAATGCATGAAAACGCTGCAAAATGTATGCCAGGCCTGTAAGTGGCGCTGTCGTACCAAAGCAAAAATAGGCGACGAAATGTTGGGCATGCGCACTAATATTTATACATGGTTGCCCTGCGGGTCCATTTTCGTGGTTCAGTCATATTCAGGTGCTGAACTATGTGGTCGATATTGCTCTGTTCTTCCTGGAGATATTCCAGAAGAAGAAGATTCTGTTGTAAGCCCGACAGCAGGGTGAGTAGCATGAGCAGCAACCATTCAACACAGTACGGCGCCATTGTTGTTGTGATACTGTGTCGCGCATGCGTGTTTAGAGGCGACGCTATGACGCATGCGTGTAAAAAAAAAAAAAAAAAAAAAATGCGGTTAGAGCTTAAAGATGGAAACGCGAAAACGGCGTTTGAAAATCTTCCCACTCTGAAGGCTGAATAAAAAAAAAGATTGTTTACAGACCCCCAAAACGCCGGCTTCGTATGGATGAGAGGCTGGTTTGGTGAAAAATTTGTGCGTTTAGGGCAGGGTTCGGCTTCTTGTGGACGGGGCCTGAGACACTTTTCCAATGGAACAAGACAATTTACAATAAAAATAAGAAAAAAAAACAATTAAATTGTCTTATTTCTAAAAGATATTATCTAATTATCTTATTTTAAAAGCAAAAATACTCATTCCATTGGTAGATCATATTGACCTGCTCAAATTAAGGTTAAATTCACTTAATGTATGAAATTGTTGCTTATTTCTAAATCGTTTCTGCAGTGTAGCTGCCATTATTTCAGAATAATCTAAACATACACTGCAAAAATGATCTAGAAACAAGTAAACATTTTTAGAATAAGTGTATTTACCCTTAACTTGAGTAGGTAAATAAGAAGATCTGCTAATGGAATGAGTTTTATAAATAGATAATAGGCACTTGAAATAAGACAATAAATGTAAATTATCTTCTTCCATTGACAAAGTGTCTCACCTCCTCATTTCAAGAAAAATGTACTTATTTTAAGAAAAATAAAGACTTATTAGAATCCTATTTTTTGCAGTGTAGGGATCTGCTTCGCTGAACTACGCTGGCGAGAACCCCAATTAATCTTAGTTTGAAAGTAGGCTGCACATTCAATCCATTTGTTTTATTGAATCTGATCCAACAACCTCTGTGCCATTAAGTGTTTTAATTGGACTGACATATCCTTAAAATTATTTATTAGTAACACCTTCAGTTGTAGGTGAATGTTCCTGTGAATGTGAGAGAATTGGTTCTATAAAGACCTATAGAAAGTCCAAATTGTGGGAACCTTGTCTATATGCTCCACCTGAAGAGAGATTTTTTTTTCTTATTTTAATTGAAAACTATCTTCTCCCTTTTACTGCATACCCTTTTGCAGTGTACATTTATTTCGGCCTTTTTCTGACTTAGTTTTCTCGTAGTTCATGCCGTTTTGTTACTGAGGTTCTCTTAGGGAGACGCTCCTGCTGTTCATTATTTAACCCCTCCGGTTCTGTCTGTTTGTTGGTTGTCTTTTCTTCTGCTGCTGAACGTTTGCAATTAGAACGATGTTTTGAACTAACCAATCCCATGTTTCATGCTGACTTTGCTTTGCCGTGGCTGCAGGTTGTATTCCTGCCTGGCTAATGGGAGTCCAGATGAATTCCAGCGTGGAGAGCAGCTGTACAGGATCAGAGCCGTCAAAGACCCCCTTCAGATTGGTACGTCCAGCGTCTGCTCGGGTTGAACTCTACATCTTTCAGACTCGTTTGAAGATGTGTCTCTTAACTGGTCTCTCTCTCTCTCTCCAGGCTTCCATCTCAGTGCTACAGTCGTCTCCAGTCAGTCGGGTCAGTCTAAAGCAGCTTACAACGTGGCAGTCATGTTCGACCGCTGCCGCATCACTTCCTGCAGCTGCACCTGTGGTGCTGGGGCAAAATGGTGCGCCCATGTGGTGGCTCTCTGCCTCTTCCGAATCCACAATGTGAGTTTGTTTCCCTCACAGAACCTCTTAGATCTAAGTAGCACTAGAAGACCAGTAGATGACTGTAACCTTTGAGAAGCGGAGAGAACCGACGAGTTGAACCATGTTGGCAGCAAAAGGCACATATTGAATGGGTGTATAACATTCCACTTTAGGGCTTCTGGGTCATAAAGTCAGATCCAACTAGAAATTGAAGCACTGCTCTACTTCTTGTTAAGGAAAACCAAACAGATCCTGTAGTTGGGAAGTTGTTGCTTCCCTAATCTGACTTCAGCAGAACAAACCAAAAGCAGTATTTAATCTCCGTAAAGCTCAGCTTGGTTAATTGGTGAATTCTGTTCAGTTTATTTCTTAAGAGCAATTCACAACATATGTTAGAAAATTTAAAAAAAGGGGGCTCATTTTGGACAACGAGTGGACATGCTGTGAGTTAATGCATTAGTACCAAGTGCCAACACGTAAATGATGTCTTTCCTACGTGTTTGTAACACAGGCCCATAACTTTATCTCCATCATTCCACCATTATTATTGCAGGGAAATCCTGTGACTTAAGTGACGCATTATTTTTAGATGTTATTTTTAGAGCCACTATAATGGAAAAGACGTTTGTGTTCCATTTCCTGTTATGAATTTTGAATTCAACTTTATTGTCATTCCACTGTCACAAGTACAGAGCAACGAAATGAACTCTCTCCATTTAACCCATCCCCTCAGGGAGCAGTGGGCTGCCATTGTGCGCCGCCTGGGGAGCAGTGTGGGGTTAAGGGTCTCGCTCAGGGTGCCACAGTGGCAGTCTGTGGGAGTGGGGCTTGAACTCAGAACCTCTGGTATCCAAGCTCTATGCCCTAACCACTAGACTGCCACTCCACCACATGGGATGTTAGAGCGTTGCATTGGCTTTGAATTCCACCACGAAGCTGTGCCGCATGTGGTTCGTGCTGAGACTATGTCTCTCATTAAACTCATAACACAAATTATACCTGCTCTGTCCAGACATTACCGTTCGATAAGCCGAGTCATCAAAACCGAAACGTCTTCAGCTCCCGGAACGTCAGTGCACGTCTCAATGCTCAATGCTACCTAGTTTAAACAGCCCTGCAGGTCTGTTGGATGTTTGGATGAGTTGGAGTGTTTCTTAGACTGAAAAGAGTTGTTAAATAGATTTTATCTTGACCTTTGAGAGTAAGAGTAACTTTGCCAAATGCTTAGTACTTAGGAGTAAAAAAAATAACTTAAAGATATTTGATATATACTGTCTCTGACCTAACAAAGTCAAGATCTTTGTTAAAAAAGTATTCAGATCACCACACCTGCTCTGATGTTCTTGTTGCAGCTGTGCAACAACAGGTGGACCCAATTTAATGCTAGAGGAACTAACCATTAAGGCGAGATCAAACGATATGTGTGCGTTCCAGTTGACTGAACATCAGAGTTTCCACATTCTTTGGATCAAATGAAGCAGCTCCTGGCATCATCAACAGGAAGCTCCAATTAAAACTTTTTTATGTTACAGGACACAAATGTAATGCTACGCTCACACTGCACGCGCTATAAGCAGCAGAAACAGCGGGTTTACATGGAAAGTCTATGGTTGACGTGTATTAAAAGTTCCTGCAGCGTGTGTCGAGCAGCAGGAGCAGCGCATCTTGACCTTCTGAGCAACTGAGTCACGCTTCACTAGCACCAGATGCCGGAGTTGGTAAAAACTGAACGTTTGCTGCTGGATGCGTCGCATCAACCAGTCAGAGAAGCTGATCTGGGAGCATGCAGGGAGACAGACACAGCACTGCTGATGTAAAGCACTATGATCACTCCCCTGAAACTGTTTATTAACACCTAAAATTAACTTAAAATTTTGAAACCAGCCGGTAAAATATATTCGCTGCCACCAACAGTAGGGGAAAACCCCCAAGAGGCGAGCGATGAGCTGTCAGATCCACATACCCATAGTCAATACGCATGCGCAAGACAACAGATTTGTGTTTATCCCTTTAGTTTTGTACGAAAAATAGACTTTAAACTACCTCTACGGGCATGTATCCCTTTAGTCATGTACAAAAAAAAAATTATTTAAGGTCAGATCGCTATATGCTTTAAAAAACACCAAAAAGTAAGTAATAAATTTATTTTTTTGCGCATGACTAAAAGGATACACGCCCGTTGAGGTATTTTTAAGCCTATTTTTCGTACGAAACTAAAGGGATAAACGGGTATTGGCTAAAGGTATGCCGGACTGACCGGGTATGGCCATCTGACAGAACACCGGGCCTGAGTCAGCTGCTTCTGGGGATTCCCAGTGACGGCGCACCGCCGGTATGCAGGGGTCTGAGCTGCTCTGACAGAGAGATAATATTTGAAGGCAGAATGGTAATCTGAAGGAACTGCACAGACAATGTTTTTCAGGTGGACTTTCTCTCTTAAAACATATTAAAACTACTTTTTACCTTCTGATCAAAGCAAATATAGCAAAGCCGCTCTCTGCCATTGAACACAGGAGCAGCAGAAGCATCAGACTCATCTGGATACCCTTTACTGGACGTCTATCCTTAATATGGACAAGCATCAGAAATGAAGCAGCAGATTTGCTGCTCAAATCATGTTTAGTGTGAACATGGCGTTAGAGTGTGTACTAGCTGCAGCTCTAAACTGACCAAATTAAAGGCGGAAAGTAAAGCATTGAGCAACGCACCTAAGAGGTGCCACTTCAGCTTTCCATGTTGGAAGCTGTTCATGGGTTCTGTGCCAACAGGAACATTTAAACATTGAATTAAACATAAACCATTAAAGTGATAATTTCTATCTGCTGAGGTTTGATGTCATTTCTGTGGATCTTAACTCATGCTTGTCTGTTTACACCCTTATAGGCATCAGCGGTTTGTCTGAGGGCTCCAGTTTCTGAGTCTTTATCCAGGCTGCAGAGGGACCAGCTCCAAAAATTTGCCCAGTACCTCATCAGTGAATTGCCTCAACAGGTAAGAACATCCACCAATGGGTGGAGCTCTCTAAAGACAGGATCCAGGAAAAGTTTTCCATCCTTCAGGTGATTCAGATTTTCTTATTCAGGATCATGTGTCAACAGGCTGCAGCTGCTGCAGAAATCTCTAAAATTTGAGATTATGGAGTGAATTTTGTTCCATTATTATACTGACAAGCAAAGAACACATTTTAAAAATGTAAAACTCCCCAAATGAATCTTTAAAAAACTTTTTAATCAGAGTAAATCTGCTGTTTTCTCAATTTTCTTTTTCTGTTGTTCTGTTATCAACACTTACTGGGCTGTAGTTAATGCGCACCAGCTGACGCTAGCCTCCAGTCCTTTAATATCGGAGCACCTTTATGGATAGCACTTGGACCTGGTGTCTGGCTTGATGCTGGCTTTATTTCTTTGAACGGGTGACTTGGCATGTAGTTAGGGCTGCAACTAACGATTATTTTAAAAATTGATGAATCGGTCGATTATTTTTTCGATTAATCGATGAATCGGACAAAAAATATTTTTTATTATTAACCTCTTTATTCCAAAATAAACATTTTAGACAGAACAAACAAGCACACAAGTGCAGGTTGCTCATTAACTGTACTGGTGCAATATGAAAAATAAATGTTTGAGTTAAAACTACGCAAACTTACATGAGAAATGTAGCTGTACATCCACTAAATATAGGCTACTTTGTTTCATAAAGCACAAAAAAAGACAGGCATTTTTTTAAAAGCCCCTAAGGGGTTCAAACAATAGGTCCCCCCATTTCAAAAAATGAGGTGTTTGTTTTTACTAGAAGAGTTCTGCCTTTTAAGACAGGAAAGTATAGCAGTTAAAGTTGCTACTTGAGAAAATACTTAACCATAGAGATAAAAATAGCCCTGTGATTCAAATTATAAATTGTATTTGGAATAAAAATGAGAGAACTAGGGGTGCTAAAAAACACATCCTCCAAAGACAGATATTTACATGGGAATGTGGCATATAATTAATTGATATATTACTGATCTTGCTGGATTTTATTCTGCTTTACTTCCATAAATTGCAGGATCTTCTTTACTTTATCTTTGCCAGAAGATTTAAACTTTAAAAGCCTTGCCCTCATAATTTGCAAGTTAATTTATTTATAAAGAAAATATAGACGCTGCTTTATTTAATTCAAATGAAATTAAAAGTAAAATAAGTAGCCAACCTTATCACTGTCTGTAACCTACTACCTGAGAAACTAACGTTACGTTTCCCCACTTTAAAACCAAACAAACATGGTTGCTCTCCCTGCTGATCAGCTCTCTTCACTGCCATCGAAGGCTCCAACGTGTTTCCTTTTCAGGTGATGCATCATAACAGTGGTGCTTCCGTGCCATGTTAATTTCTTTTTACTAAAGTTGCATGTTACGACTTTTTTCGCTTTACAAAGCGCAGGCTGTCTGCGAATTGAGACGCAGCTTGCGTTTGCGGTATCGGCCATTAGAACAGTTGACGTTACTGCCTTTTGAAAACAGCCTTTGCTCATCTGCAGCGCTGGCTCGCTCTACCATATTTTTTTTTCTTCCCCCGTTTCCATCAAGTGGCAGTGATGACACCGGCGGCGGATGACGCATTAATCGCGCGACACAACTAAATGATGATGAAATTCGTTGCCAACGCTTTTAAAAGTCGTTTTTTATCGATTTTATCGATTCGTAGTTGCAGCCCTACATGTAGTTTTAAAGCATGTGACGCATTCATGTAGCATACAGGTGACTTTCATTCCTTCAGAGATGAACGCTTGACTTCTTTTACCGAGCAGAGGTTTCAAAAGTCCATTCCTCTATTTTCCGTCACGTTTTATCCCAGCTGGGGTGGCGAGTGGTGCTGGTGCCTATCTCCAGCTGTCTACCCAGAACCTTCTTGCTGCAAGGCAGCAGTGCTACCCACTGCCTCACTGTGTAGCCTCTGTGTCCAAAGTATTAATGTTTATAGGTACTGAAGTATAAATATAAATACTATTTAAAAACACTTCTGTAGAAGTTAGTGGATCAACTTCAGCTTTTCAATCCAGTAGAAATGTAAAAGTACTTGGTGTGTAAGTGATTATTGTTTTGTGTTGATGCATCTAATCAACAGCCAATGATTCTATGCATCAACACGTCCGCAAGAGTATCGATTCATGTTTGTTTTGTTTTTTTTCCTTCGGTCTGTTTTTATCCATTTGCTCCTGGACGTAATTCTGACTCCCGTGCTGCGGTGGCGCTAAACCTATTTTGACCCTCCTACCTCGCTTCCTTTAGCCACTACCCTCTTTCCACATGCAGTATTTTGTGTTGCAAGGCCTATCAGAATCTATAACACATCGCCATGATGGGTGTAATTTACAGCCCTAAAAAGTACAATTTTTAAATCTACTAAAAGTACAAAAGTAAAAGTAATGCAGGAAAAATGTTAAGGCCAGAAACTTTAGTGCATTACTCTATAAAAGGAAAATTTTTCTACAATTTTGGATGATAACTTCCTTAAACTTAATTTTCTTAGTTTTATAACTAATGGTAACCGTGTCATATTTAACTTTGCATCATCTGGAAAAACTATTTATTTTAGTATGTGGTGAACAACAAGTTGGGGCAGAACCCAGTCCAACCACAGAGAAATTAATTGTCTGGATGAAACTCATTATTTTTGAAGTTTTTTATTTTGTTATTTTGGCCATAATGAAAATGAGATCAAATGAAACAAAACTAATGATTCTATTTATAAAATATAAGGCGTAAAAGTAAGAAATTGTCTAAGAAACAAATACTCTAGTAAAGTATAACTGGCCAAAGTTTCTACTTAAGTAAAGTAACAAAGTATTTGTACTTTGTTACTTGACACCTATGTTACCGAGTAAATGATAAACTAACAAAAAAGGCTGTGCTCAGATTAGTCCAAGATCTCCAGGACAGATATCATTTATTAAAGTTGTAGGGAAATCATATTTCAATGTCAAATCATTTTGGCTTAAACATGTATATATATGTACTCTTTATCAGACTATATTGTTCCAAAATGTAGAAAATTTCTATTTAAAAAAAAAAATAATCCTGTCATAAAATCTGTGTTTCGTTATATTATACGTCAGCTTGAACACCTAAATTCAGCAAATCATATATCAACGCTCATCTGTCAATCACATTTTTCGGTCATAGCATCTTGATTCATATGTCGCAGCTGATATACGCAACGTTGAAATGAGAAATAAGAATCATTTCCTTTCCCAATAATTTCCTTTCCCAGTGTTCACGGGGATGGACGTCTGTGTCTTCAGCAGGTGTAGAGCTAACAGAACTGTCAGCTTTGCGAGGCAAGGGCTCAAACATGTACGGCTGTAAGCCTTCTACACCAAACCAAGCTTCTGCCACCCTGGCGTCCTCTTCCACAACATCTTCTTCCCCCCTTTCCTCCTCTAAATAAAAAATGTATGGTGGAGGAGACTCATCCACGACCTCCGTCACTAAACTCTCCTCCTCTTGCATGTTTCTGCTGTCCATAGCGTTCCTTTACAGTGTCGTTTCTAAGTCACCAATTTAGTGCTACTTGGTCCCAATGGAATTTCCCATTGGGAACCTACTAGCACTAAGATGCTAACTTGTTAGCAAGAGACTCCTGAGAAACAGGCCAATCAAACTTGTTGCAAACCTTCCGCTACAACAATCCCGCCCTCTTGATAAACTACCAATCACATTCACTTTATTCACTCGTGTAAAGTCGTGCAACACTCGGGAGAATTCAGAAATGCAACGGATGTAACAGCCGTTTCCCTACGACTGTAAGTGTATGTAAAACAAATCTAGATGAATGGATAACTTTTGGTCACAAAACTTGCAAAGTAACAACCGTGTGTAAATACTGGATTGAAAAATAACAGGGAAACACCCTTAGGGGGAAAACCCACCAAAGAAAACCCATGAGGGAATTACATATTTAATACAAAAGTGATAATTCACTAACGGCCTTTAAATGGTAGTAAAACTCTTTCTTGCATCCTCAGATTTCACCAGCTTTCTTTGTCTTTCATTTCTTGTGCTCTTCCTGCCCCCAAACCTCCCCCCACCTTGTTTAGCCTCTCAAAACCCACCGCTTTAAAGCGTTTACAACTAAGAAATCAGAATGCATGAAAATTCTACCTGTAAAATGTTTACAAATATAGATATGTTAGGCATTGTTGGAAAGTTTAGATTCTCCAATATTCACCCGCCAAGTTCATTTTATGGACATAGCGAGCACCAAAGCGCAATTAACACAGATATAGCAGCATGACAAAATGTGAACATGACAAAGCAGCCAAAACAAGTAAGCATGTCTTTTAAGGGTGTGCAAAATAATCGTCATGACGATGCATCGCGATTCTAATTTTTGTGATCTACTGCATCAATTCTTGAAGGCAAGAATCGATTATAAAAAAAAAAAAAAATAAAATACATTAATGGTTAGCGCACATCAGCCAAATCAAGTGGAATACAACTTTCAGTCCAGCAGATGTCGCTGCGGATGTGTTGACGCCCGCTGCTTTGTGTCACAAGCATGTCCGGCCGCGGGATACTGAGACGAGTCTTTCGTAAACAAAATATGGAGGAGACAGAAAATTCGCCCCCCGGCTCCATCACATTTCAAGTCACATGCTTGAATGCATTCTGGCTTTAAAAACAAAGAAGGTAAAAATAAAATTGCTATGATGCACGTAATTTGCAAAAGGACCACTGAGGCCATGTAAACGTACTGATTATCCTTATTTTGTTATTATAATCCTAATATCTTTTTGTCAGTGTGTCCACAGCAGTATTAGTAATATTTCTGTCCAGTATTTGTTTTCATGGCAACACCTCAAAAAGTCATTTCAATAAATACAGCTATGTTTGAATTCAGTTGCTTTCAGTTATGTATCAATTGAAGACACTATCCAGATCATACCCAGCCTGTCAGCCACTGGTAAGGGCTGTATCTTTTTCTTACAGTGTTCAGAGAAAATATTGCAATTCATCGCAATATTTCAAGTATCACGATGCATCGTGATAGAGTCGCATCGTGGCATGTGAATCGTGATTCGAATCGAATCATGACTTCTTTGCCAATACCCACCCCTAATGTCTTTATAACTGCTGTTCAAAAAAAGACCTAATATTTTCAAGAATGAAAAACAACTTTGAGTCATGTTTGGACTTAGGCAGCTTGGGCTGTGTTTTACTCACCGAATTTTCAAAAACTAGAAGGTGTTAGCTTTCAATAATGTATCACACATGTAATTTGGGCTTACAGTTCCTAAGTTATTTACTTTGCCATTTTGGGTATGCAAAATAGGCGAGAATTTCCCAAAATGAGGTGGATGTTATAGAATCCCACCTCCAGGTTGTTACTGGATTTGGGCCCTGAAGGCAAAATATTACCAAAAGAAACAAAACTTGCCAGTAAATTTGACCTTCAAAGTTTCTTCTGGAAGAAACGGTTTCTTCTGGTCTGAAAAAAAAAAACCCCTGGAAAAATCCTGGGGGAATAAAACACCATCCAGAAGAAACTTCCAACCCTTGACGAGGTGAGCTGGGATCCCAGCAGGTCATTACTGTCATTGACTACCCCAATGAGCTGCAGCCAGATGGCTAATATAGCTGCAGACATTCTGAATCCAGTAGAGGTGAATATTTTGTGTCTTTATCTCCTCGTTTTTCTCCAGATCCTGCCCACAGCCCAGAGGCTGCTAGATGAGCTCCTGTCTTCTCAGTCCACAGCCATCAACACCGTGTGTGGAGCTCCAGGTACAGCCCACAGCATGCTAGAATGCTTCTTGTTTTGGATCAGTGGCAGTGCAGGAAGTCTTGTTCCAACTAACGTGAGCTAGCTTAAAGGAAACCTAAAGAATGCTTGTGAAGAGCCGCCATGGGTGTTAGCTAGCCTCTCTGAAAGTGTATCCCTGTTTTTAAAAGCAGAATCTCTCTGTGTTCCTTCAGATCCAACGGCGGGACCTTCAGCATCTGATCAGAGCACCTGGTATCTGGATGAGTCCACCCTCAGCGATAACATCAAAAAGACCTTGCACAAGTTCTGTGGGCCTTCTCCTGTGGTCTTCAGGTACACGTTGTCACGGTTATTGCACTGTGAACTGAAGCAATAAGCTGCTGTTGATGTTTCTAAAAACAATGTCAGTCAAAGCCTCTCTGTGCATCGATGTTTCTCTACCTGATTCATACAAACAGTGATGAGTTTAGGGTCTATTCTGTCTAAGTGTTGGTTTGTTTTTACCAGTGATGTGAACTCCATGTACCTGTCCTCCACCGAGCCACCGGCAGCTGCTGAGTGGGCCTGCTTGCTGCGCCCTCTTAGGGGGCGGGAGCCTGAAGGCATCTGGAACCTTCTGTCCATCGTCAGGGAAATGTTTAAGAGGCGAGACAGCAACGCGGCCCCGCTGCTGGAGATCCTCACTGAGCAGTGCCTTACCTATGAGCAGGTGATCACTTCTACACGTAACCGTACATTCTTAATGTCCAAATGTAATATGGAGCATTTCTGTCTGTTGTGCGGGTTTTCTACACTTCTATGGGTTTTCTGCTCACACAGAGAGGAGCCGCCATGGGAAAACTAATCACTCAAAGTCATTTTCTAGACTTTCAGAATCTGTTTGAATAAACTGGATGTGATATAAAACATTCAAATATAAATGAATGAAAATAAAGTGACTGAAGTACACTGATATTTCTGGAGGAAACCTTTTTTTTCTTGCTCCACAATAACTTAAATATTTAATATTGCATTGAAAAAAGCAAACAGTCAACAGCAAAACTATTTCCTCAGAAAGGGATCTCAGTAGAACTAAAACATAAATATTATTAATACATAAAACTGAAGATACAATAAAACAAAAGAAAGGAGCAACATCCAAAATAGGCCTTAATGGTGCATTCTGACTGCACTAGGTGGCTGTGGTAAACACGGTGGATTTACATGGAATCCCTGTGCAAAGCGTCCAGCAGTGAACTCCACGTGGCGAGAGCATTCACAGCTTCACCACCACCTCCTGCTCCTAGATAGAGCTGAGGTGTCGAACAGAAGCGCTACATGGAGAGAGGGAGAGGAGCGGAGATCGCTGAAGATGAAACCAGCTGAATGTTTCTATGATATCACAATACGGCAGCCAATCAGGGACTGGATGGAGGCGGAGCTTTTTTCACTTGAAATACAGAGAAAATAATGTTTAAAAAGGTAGAAAAAAATAGGTGGATTAAAATAAAAGCTGTTTTAATTTAGTCCTAGAAGCACTATTCATCATCCTCACACACCTCCAGCACAGAGCCCGGTCTGTAACTGTCCACTGCCCAGCATCGAGGCTTTCTGAGGGGGGAGATTTTCAAGGAAATCCTGCTGAATCCGAGCTGCATCTGGACGAACCAAAGTGGATCTTATTTTTCGCAAAAATGATAGTCTCCCCAAGGAGATTATAAAGTTGTTTGTGTGAATGTCTCTGACTAAACAATCAGAAACAGACTTCATCAGGGGTGCCTGAGGGCCCGAGGTCCTCTAGTGGGCCCTGTGCTCACTGCCCGGCACCTTGGAGCCCAATTGGCATTTGCCACAGAACACTGGAATTGGCAAGTCGGCCACTGGCGCCCTGTGCTTTTCACAGATGAGAGCAGGTTCACCCTGAGCACATGTGACAGACGTGAAAGGGTCTAGAGAAGTCGTGGAGAACGTTATGCTGCCTGTAACATCGTTCAGCGCGACTGGTTTGGTGGTGGGTCAGTGATGGTCTGGGGAGGTATATCCATTGTCAGACCCTATGCTGGTGCAGTGGGTCCTGGGTTCCTCCTGGTGCACGACAATGCCCGGCCTCATGTGGCGAGAGTATGCAGGCATCCTGTAGGATGAAGGAATTGATACCATTGATTGGCCCCCACGCTCGCCTGACCTAAATCCAATAGAACACCTCTGGGACATTATGTTTCCATCCATCCGATGCCACCAGGTTGCACCTCAGACTGTCCAGGACCTCAGTGATCCCCTGGTCCAGATCTGAGAGGAGATACCCCAGGACGCCATCCGTCGTCTCATTAGGAGCATGCCGCGACGTTGTCAGGCATGCATACACGCACGTGGGGGCCATAAAAATGACTGAATACCATTTTGAGTTGCAATGAAATTTCAGCAAAATGGACTAGCCTGCCGCATCATTTTTTTTCACTGTAATTTTTGGGGTGTCTTTGAATTCTGCCCTCTGTAGGTTGATAATTTTCATTTCCATCAAATGATGTGGCATCCTTTTGTTCCTAACACATCACCCAGTCCATATCAGTATAAATAAACAGCAGGATTTTTCCCCCATTGAGATCTGATGTTTTCAAAGTGTTCCTTTAATTGTGTATTTTTGTGTTTATATTTAAAAATTAAATGTATAACATGGATGCATGTAAGCCAGCTTTTTATTTCAGTGTTAGATTCTGTTTTAAGTAACAGATTATAATTAAAAATGTCTCCGGACATTTACATGTTGATGGTTTTCTTTATTCGTGTGTGTGTGTATATATATATATATATATATATATATATATATATATATATATATATATATATATATATATACACACAATTCCGTAATACTGTAAATTTAGGGGACACTGCTACTACGGGAAGATGGCAGGAAAGAGGCATTAAATGCAGTATTTTTCTGGCCAAAACGGAAGACTTGACAGCTTTGTATCTTAGTTATAGAACCTAATTTTGGCGATGGGTCTACAGCGACCACTCCCTCCTGTCTCACCCCAAGCCTGCTCGGTTTTTCAGATCATCAGCTGGTGGTACAGCGTCAGAACCTCGGCGTCCCACAGCAGCGCCAGCGGCCACACCGGGCGCAGCAACGGCCAGACTGAGGTGGCGGCTCACGCCTGCGCCAGCATGTGTGACGAGATGGTAGTTTTGTGGAGACTGGCCGTTCTCGACCCCACTATGAGCCCCGCCAGGTCAGAGCATAGGAACAGCATGAAATGTCCACATAGTTGAGCAGTGCTTAGATTTCAGTCTGCTTACGGTCTCTTATAGGCGGCTGGAACTGGCAAGCCAGCTGAAGCAGTGGCATCTGAAGGTGATCGAGATCGTCAAACGAGGACAACATCGAAAGTCCCTGGATAAACTTTTTCAGGGCTTCAAACCCGCCGTGGAATCCTGCTACTTCAACTGGGAGGCGGCCTATCCGCTGGAAGGGATCACATACTGCAGCGCAGATAAGAAGATCAGCACCTTCTGCTGGCCCAGGGCTATGCAGCTCCAGAGGGGGGCGAAAGCCGCAGCAGGAGAGCTGTCCGACATCGGAGCAGGTAGCAAAGCCGAAGGCCTGGTGGTGGACTATAAAGGAAGGGGGAGTAGCCATTTTTCCCAGCAGGAGGTGGCTGTGCGGCCGAAGGAGACGATCCTGAGCAAACGGAAGGGTTTGTCATTGAGTGGAGGAGGAGGGATGCTGGTCCACCTGGGAGGGAACGTCTCTCTGTCTTTGGAAGACGGTGGAGGGAAGTGCATGTATAAAGGGGCAGCTTCCTCCTCTGGAGGCAAACTGAAGCTGATGCAGGGAGGGGGGAAGGTTCCGTCCACAGGAGGAACCGGAGGAAGCGGAGGCAGCGGAAGCAGCAAGCATGCTAACGCTAAACGGAGAACCAGCAGCGAGGACAGCTCTCTGGAGCCGGACCTTGCCGACCTTAGTCTGGACGACAGCTGCAATCTGGCTCTGGGGGCAGAGGCCTGCAACACGTTTGAGTTTCTGCCCACATCATCAGAGGTGCTCCCCTCTGCGAGCCCGCTGCTCCGAGACTCGTCTAAATACAGCAGAGGCAGCGGGGGGAGCAAGAGTTTTGATGTGAAGCATACCGGTCACGTCCCAGCTGCAGAGCCTGCTCCGGGCTCTTTTACCTCCAAGGAAAACATGGACTTGGCTGCGGACGCCACGGAACGGGATGCGGAGGCGGACGCCAATCCTGGCCAAGGGATTGACGCATGTAGTAGCGAGCAGCCTGTCAGCTCCACAGTGTCCGGTGGCCCTGAAGCCTTCCCCGAGGCCGAGCCCAGTGGGGCAGCAGCTGGAGCAGCCATCCAGGGTGTGGAGGCTGTCGGCGCAGCTTCTGAAGGAGAAGCTCTGGCGGAAGATGACTACCAGGCGTACTACCTCAGCGCCGCATCTGAGGAGGGAGCAGAGAAACAGCTGGCTGACAGCCACCAGGAGGAGGAACCAGACATCTTTGCTGGAATTAAACCACTGGAACAGGCAGGACGCATGGAGGTAAGGAGCCTTCTGTTGGTTCAAATTTGATAAAGCAGATCAACACGTTAAGAAGTTTCTTTAACCGACACAAAATCCAAAGTCTAGTTGTTAAAATGACCTGAAGTGATTAGCTGTCACTAGAGACCAGAACACACCGAATCTGATTTAGCATCTGATCCGAAAATCCTGTGTTGGCGAGGTCGTGGCGTTTAGCGCTTATTGAAAGTCAATGGGAAGGATTTCCTGCAGGGGACAGTGAAGCTAATACCCCATTTACACTACCCTTGAAAAACCGTGCCGAGACCGGTCCGAGCTCAGTAACTGAGATAACTTATCATGTGTAAATGGAAAGCAAACTGAACTGAACCGAGCTAGACACAACCGGACCGCGCTAACTGCAGACCAGTTCCAGAGGTGGGCTCGGCTCGGTTTTTCCCTGGCTCGGTTCTCTGATAACAAGAGCGCATGAGCAGAACGCGTCATCTCCGTCTGGCTGGCTGCACATCCCCATTCACACTCCATTCCAGTAGTTGGTGGTAATGCCCCTTGCCAACCAACACAAAACAGAAGAAGAACAACAACTATAAACAACAATCGAAATCTTCTTCACGCAACATTTTGATTTGCTTGATTCCCTCCTTCTTAGTCTTCTTCTTGTGTTTTATGGCGGTTGGCAAACAACCTTTGGTCCATTACCGCCACCAACTGCTTGATTTCCTCCTTTAATACTGGCAGTAATACCACAGATCGTCACTAGGAGGCGAGGAGTCGAGGAACCAATATAGCAGGATGTGTAAACAGACAGAGCAGGTAAGTGCAGCATCACCTCACCTCTTTATGAAAAAAAAACAAGAAAAACTTAGATAAACTTCCCATGTCTCTCTCTGAGAATCACCTCTCTGCCTCAGTCAGCATAGAAACCGTCCCACAGCGTTCCCGCACCATTTTTTTATTTTAATTTTATTTTTCATTTATTTTAATAACTTTTCATAATCTGTCAAGTTAAATGTGAGGAATTGTTGTAACTTGTTTGTAGCTCATTGGCAGAAGCGAAAAAAAAACTGCACATATCTTCTCACCCTGCCTAGCCGGAGCTGCTCTTTACGCAGTCAGTGCGATATGGGAAAAAAAAAATCAGATCAGAGATTAAAAAGTTGTACGCTGCTGGTGTGTTCAGGCCTTTAATGTCAAAAATTCAATTCTATTCAGTTTATTTCTATAGCACCAATTCACATCATGTCATCTCAGGTCACTTTACAGAGACAATTCAACCAGATCATCCAGTCAGATTGATTCAAACTTTTCTATCTGAGGAAAATCAGCTGATTGCATCGGCTCATTGACTTGAAGGCAATGCTTGTAGTGACAGTGGAGAAGTGAACTCCCTTTTAACAGGAAGTAGAAACGGGAATCACCCTGAGTTATTCTAAAATCGAGCTTCTTTGGTGAATCGCAGCCTCTGCCCGTTGTGCGTTTGTTCTCTAGGTGCTGTTTGCCTGTGCCGAAGCGCTCTATGCTCATGGCTATAGCAACGAGGCCTGTCAGCTGGCTGTGGAGCTCGCCAGAGACCTGTTGGAGAACCCTCCTGACCTTAAGGTGGAGCAACCTCAAACTAAGGTAGTTATCACAAAGTTTCCCCGTATCAGCGCACAGGATGCTGCTTCTTCATTGTCTAACGTGTTGTTTTTTTTTCTTTGCCGGCAGGGGAAGAAAAGCAAGGTGTCGACCAGCCGTCAGACTCAGGTGGCCACCAACACACTGTCCAAAGCTGCCTTCCTGCTCACTGTTCTCAGCGAGAGGCTGGAGCTCCACAATCTGGCCTTCAGCACTGGGATGTTCTCCCTGGAGCTGCAGAGGCCGCCTGCGTCCACTAAAGCCCTGGAGGTCTGTGCCCCAAAGTCCAACCCATGCACTTGTCTCCATGCAGCCTGAGAGTCGACTCATTTTCTATCAGCTGGCTCCCATTCAGATTTTCAGAGCATGCTGGCATTATTTTGACGTATTTAGATGTGGACGTCTGGATGTTGTTGGGCTTTGTTGATTAAGTTGACTCTCCAACATAGCGTGGACATAGGAGGACGATCCCTGGATTGGTAGACTAGGGTGGTTGTCCCTCTATTTAAAAATGGGGACTGTTGGGTGTGTTCCAAATGCAGAGGATTCACAATCTTAAGCCTCCCTGGTAAGGTCTCTTCCGGGGTGCTGGAAAGGAGGGTCCGTCAGATAGTCAAATCTTGGATTCAGGAGGAGCAGTGTGGTTTTTGTCCTGGCCTTGGAACACTGGATCAACTCTACACCCTCAGCAGGATTCTGGAGGGTGCATGGGAGTTTGCCCAACCAGTCTACATGTGTTTTGTGGATGTGGAGAAGGCATCCGACCGAGTCCCTCGGGGGGTCCTGTGGGGGATACTCCAGGAGTATGGAGCTGTTAGGTCTCTGTATGATGGGTGTCAGAGCCTGGTCCGCATCGCCGGCAGTAAGTCAGACTCGTTTCCTGTGAGGGACAGAATTTCTAGGCGCAGCCAAGGTGTTGATGGGATCCTTTTCTCGTGGATTGCGTCTCTGTTATTCGCAGATGATGTGGTGCTATTGGCTTCATCAGGGCGTGATCTAAAGCTCTCACTAGAGCGGTTTGCAGCCGAGTGTGAAGCGGCCGGGATGAGGATTGATCAGTGTCTCCAAATCCGAGACCATGCTCTTGAGCCGGAAAAGGGTAGAGTTTGGGAGGATGTACTGTACCAATTATTATGAGAATGACGGTATTCTGGATCTTTACATATATGTTGTCAGCTCATTGGTTACAACCCAGGACAGGGCCTGGGAACAAGTTTACTGTAAGTTTTGTATCCAACGTACCCTTGTTCTTCATTTTCCATTAGCGTTTTACTGACCATTTTTGTACTCTCAAAGTTAATATGGTAAAAAGTGTGTTCCTTTTCCACTAAATACGGGACAGATACTTCAATTTTTAAATACGGAACATTTCAGTTTTTCAAGGTATGGTTGGCAACCTTAGTCATGACTGAAAGAACGAGATCCTGGATACAAGCGGCAGAAATTAGTTTTCTCTGTAGTGTGTCTTGGCTTTCCCTTAGAAATAGGGTGAGAAGCTCAGTCATCCTTGGAGGACAGAGTAGAGCTGCTGCTCCTCCACGTTGAGAGGAGCCAGTTGAGGTGGCTCAGGCATCTGGTTAGGATGACTCCTGGACGCCTCCCTGTTGAGGTGTTCCAGGCATGTCCCACTGGGAGGAGACCAAGAGGGTCCAGGACACGCTGGAGGGACTATGTTTCTCGGGCCACCTGGGAGCGCCTTGGGATTCCCCTGTGACCCGACCTCTGATAAGCGGATGAAGATGGATGGATGGATGAATGGACTGAACATGCCCTCAAACAATGTTGTTGAAAACGAAGAAAATGTTTAAAAATATATGTTAGAATTAACTCAACAAAAAAGGCTTTAAGAGTCATTTATATGTATGGAAGAGTTCAACCAGGGTTTATACAGATGGCAATTTGTTGCAGATTTTATTTGTGAAATTTTATTTAAATATTTTTAGATTTTTTCTCTAGTTTTTTTTTTTTCTTCAATGTTTTTATCCAGGTTTAACAGATTTGACCCATTAGTCTTCTGGGTGGTCTGAGCCTCAGACCAATAGAAATTAACTAGTGACAACATTTCAAAATTTTTCTGCAGCGTAAAACATTTGGAAATTTTTTTGTGACTGAGCAGGTGAAGTTGGCCTACCAGGAGTCGGAGGTGGTGGCGCTGTTGAAGAAGATCCCCCTAGGCCTGGTGGAGATGTCGGCCATCAGAGAGCGGGCCGAGCAGCTCCGGGACGGAAACCTCTGTGACTACAGACCCGTGCTGCCTCTGATGCTGGCCAGTTTCATATTTGATGTCCTCTGCACCCCAGGTTGGCATAACTGGAGAATTACCTAGATTATTACCCGTGCTTAATTAAAAATCATTAAGTCATTAAATTATTATTTTTTAAATTAAGGTCTTAGTTGGCATTAAAATTCATTAAATCTGTTTATTGTGGCATTTAAAATGCTTTATTAAAAAAAATTTTATAAAAACAATTTCGTTATATACTGCTTCCGGTTGATCGCAAAGCTATATGTTCAGTAAAGAAGCTTGAGTCAGAAAAAAGGCAAAAAAATGGGGGGGTCAAATTTTTACAAAAGTGGCTGGAAAAACAAGGAATTCGGGACATGGCTGCAGTCTGTCGACGGGTACCTGTTGGTGGCATCTCCCCAGACCATCACTGACCCACCACCAAACCGGTTAATGCTGAATGATGTTACAGGCAGCATAACGTTCTCCACGACTTCTCTAGACCCTTTCACGTCTGTCACATGTGCTCAGGGTGAACCTGCTCTCATCTGTGAAAAGCACAGGGAGCCAGTGGCGGATTTGTCAATTCCAGTGTTCTGTGGCAAACGCCAATTGAGCTCCACAGTGCCGGGCAGTGAGCATAGGGTCCACTAGAGGATGTCGGGCCCTCAGGCCACCCTCTAGAAGTCTGTTTCTGGTTGTTTGGTCAGAGACATTCACACCAGTGGCCTGCTGGAGGTCATTTTTTAGGGCTCTGGCAGTGCTCCTCCTGCTCCTCCTTGCACAAAGGAGCAGATACCGGTCCTGCTGATGGGTTGTAGACCTTCTACGGTCCTGTCCAGCTCTCCTGGAGTAACTTCCTGTCTCCTGGAATCTCCTCCATGATCTTGAGATTGTGCTGGGAGATGCAGCAAACCTTCTGGCAATGGCACGTATTGATGTTCCATCCTGGAGGAGCTGGTCTGCCTGTGCAACCTCTGTAGGGTCAAGGTAGTGCCTCATACTAACAGTAGTGACAGTGACCCTAGCCAAATGCAGAACTGGTGAAAGAGAGTCAGAAAAGATGAGGAGAGGAAAAAATGTCTGTGACCTGTAAAACCATTCCTGTTTTGATGGTCGTCTCGTTGTTGCCCCTCTAGTGCACCTGTTGTTCATTTCATTAACACCAAAGCAGCTGAAACTGACTAACAACCCCCTCTGCTACTTACCTAACCAAATCAATATCCCAGAAGTTTAATTAACTTGATGCTATAATCTGATTACAAAGTGTTCCTTTAATTTTTTTGAGTAGTGTATTCACATACACAGTACTCGAGATGAGAGGGGATGGCAAAAATCAGAAAAATCATCTCCCTTCTTAAATGACCACCCCTCCATACCATCCCCTGTGACATTTTATCACTAAATGTATACATTTCAATTATATATTAATAGTAATGGCAAAAATATTGCCCTTTCAACATTTGGCAGGCAGTGTGCTTACGAGTAGCGCACAGCCTGCGCAGTTCTGAACAGCATCCCAAGCAGCAAAAACAGCGACATTTGAGGGAATGTGAAAATAAGGAGGGGAGGCAATCTCCCGCAGGTTCCAGGCTCTAAGTTGCCGTGATCTCCCTCCCCTGCTTAGTTTGAGAAATAATGAGTTTACAATTATGCAAGTTTCTCCACATAATCATACCTGTGATTGTGGTATGAATTTAATAAGTCTGGGACAATAAATGTGAAAATAAGGAGGGGAGGGAATCTTCGGCAGGTTCCAGGTTCTAAATTTAACAAATAAAGTGTTTCTAGATCATTTCTGATCTAGAATGGTGTTGATAGCAAAATGGGGAATTGGCATCCGCTGAGCAGAGACTTTATTCATCTCACACATGAAGAAAAAACGGACATTTTAAACATATTCTTAATCTTTTTTCTCATGAATGGGCTTTAGTTTAAGGCGATGTGCGCTCCCGCGACAGGAGAGGTAATTCTGGGCACAAACCGGAGGAGAGCGTCGAAGCAGGGGCGGATTTAGGAAATTTGGGGCCTTAGGCAAATTATTTATATTTTTTAAATTATGTCCAGGGAAAAACAACAATTCAAGATATCTTTAATCTCATTTTGAGATAGCTCAAATGACGTCTTCTGTTTTGTCATTTAAAGTGTCACACATCCACAATTATAATCAAGATATTTCGGTTAATTTGAACTAGTCAAAACTATATATTTTTTTATATCCCAATTATGAAACCTCCCCCTAGTGCTCTGTCCCTAGGCTGTCCTAAAACTTGCCTGCATAATTTTGCATGGCTACAATGATGCTGGCTCTTCTTGACCCATTTCAATTTAATTATACTTTTTTTTCCCCATATATTTAAACATTTCTTTTGGTCAAAATTTAAAAATTGTCTTCAACACCTTCCCTTCTCAGCTCCTATCACCCCTTTACCAGTGTTGCCAATTCCCCAGCAAAAAAGGCCGTTATTGGCTGTCCTAAAAGGCGCTTTAAGGCGCTAGATAATTCAGACTGTTCTCTGCATCCAGGCTGTTCCTCTGCTTGGTTTGGATGTGGGTCACAGCTGAGCATATAAATATAATTAACTTTTTGATTGATAAAAGCTTGTTTTATTTTTTTAGTTGGGTCCGCACAAAGCAAAACAAATCCAAGCCCTATTTTATTACCTGATAAATAATTTATTTTTATGTGCCCCCAGTTGGGAATCATTTTTGGTGGAACAAGCAATTTCCCTTTAAACCACAGGGTGGCAGCAGTGACTATTGACAGCCTCAGCATGGGCGACAGAAAGTCTGGAGGTGTTTTACTGAAGACAAAAACACAAGGAAAGAGGAACATTGTTGGTTTGTTAGCAGGACCAATTGAAATCTGGTATTGATTCAGATCATGTGCAACGTTTTCATTAAGATCACTGGGTGGAGAGATGTTGGTCTCAGATGAATCAGGATGGGCTTCATCGGCAACTCGGTTCCTGCAGCCAAGAGTTTCACTTCTTTCTGCTTATAGTGACTTTAGGCAGAACTCTTCTGTTTTTTTTTTCTATCCACCAGTTTGTTTAGTAGTTCAGATCATTCCTCTCAGGTTTTGAACCAGAGAGTACAGAGGAACTGCATATAAAGATTTTATTGATTCTTTCTCATTATTAGATTGTTTATTTCCCATCAGCTGCAATTTCTATAAAAATCTGACAAAATGTGCAAAGGTTCAAATATTGGCATTGAACCATTTTTCTATGCAGTGCTGTAGACATAAATCATATTTTTTTCATTTTTAACTGTTTTCTGAAGTGTGGATGTTTGATTCTGTGGAAACAAAAACTGCACAGGAGAGTTTTCATCTACACGATCATCCTTATTGATTCCTCTTTTCTCCGGGATGTTTCTTCAGTTGTGTCTCCCACTGGTTCCCGTCCGCCCAGTCGAAACCGGAACAACGAGATGCCTGGAGACGAGGAGCTGGGCTTTGAGGCGGCTGTAGCTGCGCTCGGTAAGTCCTTTATTCCCGGCTTTCACATTTGACTTGGGATTCCTCGGTTTCAGGCCCTTAAACATCTCCACTCTCCCTCTGCCGTTTCTGCAGGCATGAAGACAACCGTCAGTGAGGCAGAGCATCCTCTGCTCTGTGAGGGAACCCGTCGGGTTAAAGGGGACCTGGCTTTAGCTCTGATGATCACCTACAAAGACGACCAGAGCAAACTCAAGAAGGTAAATAGTCGCATCAGGCACCAACACAGACGGCCTTCCAAGCTGTAGGCACCAGTAGCGCAGCCTGATGACTCTGGTCTTATTTGTTGTTCTATGCAGTCAGAAAACTGGTGGAAATTAGGGTTTAGTTTCTTCTGGAAGAAAACGTTTTTTTTTTTTTCCGTACAAGTGGAAGAAACTGGAAGAAAGTCCTAGTAATAGATCATATGCCCCATTTTCACTATCCTTTTGAAATCGTGCCGAGACCGGTCTGAACGGTAACCCCGATAACTGCTGAGTGTAAATGGCACGCACAACTGAACCGGACTGTGCCAGAGACAACTAAACTGCGCTAGCATGGTACTAGTTTATCAGTAGGGCTCAGCGCTGCTCATTTGTGGCTCGGTTCTCGGTCGTCTGCGTGTGTGACGCAGTGGACGCAAATGTTCCCCCGCCCCTTCCGCAGACACTCTGCTGCACCTCTCCAAAATTGTAGGTGACCGCAGACAGGAGGCCTCTGATTGGTCAATTCTACACCCGCCCAACACTATCCACATTTCCTAATTGGTACCTTACTGGCTTATATGACCGCCATTGCGCAAAACGACTCGTGAGGTTGGACCAGCTAGAAGAGGGAGGTACACGAGAACTTTTTCCACCTGGATCCCCGCTCTTTTTTGCCCTCATGTCCCTCCGTTGTCACATAAACTTGCCCCCACTTCCTCACCCCCCCGGCCGTATCTACACCCACAGCAAGGCCCGGATTGTCCCTCTTGCATTGTGGTGTGGAATAACATAGCGCAGACCGCGCTTCAATATTGGGAATAGATCAAAAATCTCTGCAACAAGCTCACACTGCTATGGCGGAGTTTAACCAGCCCTTAAGCCCTGATCAGAATATTTTTTTTTTCGTATCCACTTCCCAAAAGCCGATTCTGTCAAAGTAAATTCACCAAAGGCTGCGCTCTTTGCCTGGCTCTCTACAAACAACAAAATATCACAATGATAACAAAACATCCTTAATGTTACGGGCGGCGCCGATGTTGGTTTGCATTTTTCCCTCTAAAATACAGAAGTGATCATTTAATAACAGCCTTTAAATGGTAGGAAAACTCTTTTCTCGTATCCTCAGATTCCACCAGCTGGCTTTCTTTGTCTTTCATTTCTTTTGCTCTACCTGCCCCAAAACCTCCCTGGTTTAAAGATATTGAACCCTACCTCCAGGCTATCACTGGGTTTGGGCCCTGAAGGCAAAATATTCACCAAAAGAAACAAAACATTCCTGTAAATTTGACCTTCCAAGTTTCTTCTGGAGCAAACAGTTTCTTCCGGCCAGAAAAACCTGGAAAAATCCTGGAAAAAACACCATCCGGAAGATCCTTCCAACCCTGGTGGAAATGACTGAAAACCTTCAGATATTTATTCTGCTTATAGTGATTGTAGTGTGAATCACCGTGCATGGTGCAGGTGTTAGGGGGTGCTTAGTATGCTGCTGGTGGTCACAGCTGAAGATCACCACCAGCAGCATAGCCTGCTATATGCGCCAAAATCCTGATAATTGCTGCTGATCTGATTAATGATTGGCTGGCTCCGCAAACTGAGCATTAGCTTTGGGGAGACTGGAGACTAGCATGCCTGGGCTGGTCATCTGCTGTATGAAGCTGAAGTTAGCTTCCGATTTGGTAAACTGTTAAAGGGCTTTTCTAGACCTTTATTACTACCTTTGCTGCCATTGACATACACTGCAAAAACGATTTGGAAATAAATAAAAATGTCTCATATTAAGTGTATTTACCCTTAATTTGAGCTCGTAAATAAGGTAATTTGCCAATACAATGAGTATTTTTATTGTTAAAATAAGATAATTATATATGCATTTATTATATATATATACATATAAGACGATGCAAATAGTTTTTTTCCTATTTTAAATGTAAATTGTCTTGTTCCATGGTCAAAGTATCTCACTTAGCTCTTGAATTAAAATGCACTTATTTTAATAAAAAAAAAAGATTTATTTAGATTCCGAAATGTTTTGTATTTGTGTATGGCAAGCCATTATAAGATGCTCAGAATATCTCTAGGATTGATACAAATGAGTGAACTGAGTGACGTATATCTGGAGGTGCAAGTTTGACATAACGGGTTTCAGTCCATATATAGTGGAATCCGCTTATTGTGGTCACGGATATAGTAATCAACCGCTTATAGTGTTCAAAAGGCTTGGGACAGAATCATGTCTATACAAGTGATGTTTAAATACTTTGTTTATAGTAATGAAGAAAGCCACTTATAGTGTTAATTTTTGGCCATTTTATAAATGTAAACGTGTGCAAAAATAATAAGTGGATCGAAAGTGATGATAGCACTCCGGTGTCAGAGCCGTGACGGATGAGGACATCATCGCGGAGGTACAAGAGTGCTTTGGTGCGGGTACCAGTGCTGCACGCAGCGAGGAGAATGAGGATGATGAAGAGAGCTGAGATGAGGAATGCAGTTTGCATTTTAAAGACTGGTCTCCTGCATGTTGGTTTCAAACACTTTGACCTTTTACATCATTTTTATAAAGAGGTGAACTTGGTGTTGGACAACACTCAGATCCAGGAAACCATGGATAAATATGATTTCTTAGTGCGGCGCAGCAGATCCGCAACACAAAACCAGAGGTAGGCTAGCTTTAATTGTCTGGAGCCTATGCAGTTATCTTCTATGTTGTTGTTCTATGAAACTATTTGTTTCAAACTTCAGACTTGTTAAAAAAATGCACCAGTGGCACAAGGCTACCAGAGTTATGTCTGCGCAAAGGCAAGGCGAGGCAAGGCAAATTTATTTATATAGCACAATTCAGTACAAAGACAATACAAAGTACTTTACATGATTAAAATATAGGAAAATAAAACAGAATCAAAGCAAGTAGGGAAGAAAAATAAAAAAAATGCAGAAACAAGAAAGAATGTTAAAAACAGTTGGGCTAAAGAAAATAAAAAAGTTGAACTAATGATGTTTCAGTTGAACTGTTTAACTAGAGCAGTCGAAGGCAATCCTAAACAAATGTGTTTTTAGTCTTGATTTAAAGGAACTCAGGCTTTCCACTCTTTTACAGTTTTCTGGAAGTTTTTTCCAGATAAGTGGAACATAGGAACTAAATGCAAAGAGCAGTACTGTAATTAAACTTGTGTACTGTAATAAAATCCAGTAAATGCGGAATCTATCCGTTTTGCTTCATTTTTCTCATTGAAAAACCACACAAATGGCGTTTAGATGATATTCTGCATATAAAATAAATGAAATAACGGTAAGTTTGGATATAGAAATCAATCGCTTATAGTGGTCAAATTGGCTGGACAAACGGGATCACTATAAGCAGATTCCACTGTAGGTAAAAGTGATTAAATGTTGAACAGATTGCCGTAGACATTTACATGAAGCTAAAATGTCAAGGGACCCATGCCGGCAGACAGATTTTCTTGTTGGGTGTGAAGGTACCTTGAGGATCTCATTAGTGTAACACCCTGCTGGAGGTGGTGATGCCGTTTCTATGTTCTCTCTCACACTTCCTCAGATCCTGGATAAACTGTTGGACAGGGAAAGCCAGACCCACAAACCTCAGACTCTGAGCTCCTTCTACTCTAGCAAGCCAGCTACGGCCAGTCAGCGGAGCCCGTCCAAACATACCGCCGGGAACCACGGTGGGATGGGAGGGGCTGCTGGTGGCGCCACCAAACACGCCCTATCTTCATCCTCATCAAACACCGTGGCCGCGTCATCTTCCAGCTCTTCTTCTACTGTGGCTCTGGCCGGGGAGGAGTCACAGCCGGCACAGGTGGAGCTTAACCTGCTGCAGAACAGCACTGCCGGCGAGGGCACCGCGGAGACCAAGGAGCATGGTGAAAACTGCTGCCGTTCACCAGGATAACATGATGGATCTCATTAATTTTTTCCTCAAAATGTTTAGAAGTTTGGACCACCATTAAAAAATATCTGTTTGTCTTATAGCTACGGATGGAGCGCAGTTATCAAGTGAGCATCAGAATGAGACGGCAGCCTTTAAGCTGGAGGCTACCGTTCCCAGTCGACTGGCACTAGGGGGGCGCGGCGGATACAGCCAGCGCTGCTGGGGCTCACCTGTCCGCCAGAAGAAGAAGCACACCGGTATGACCAATCAATCCATCCCTCTTCACACACTTCAGGAGCAACAACAGTTTCAATAAAACAACCTTTTAGTTTTTATGCAGAGAAATTTGTTTCAATATTATGGAAAGCAGAGAAAAGTAACTTTTAAAGCAGGGATGGGAAGCTCCAGTTTCTGAGGGCTGGTATCATGTAACTTTTAGGTTCAACACACCTGCGTCAAGTAATTAGACGATTGAGAGGACTCTGGAGGAACTGACTGCCTCCTGAGGAGGTAAATCAGCCATTTTATTCAGGTGTGTTGGACCAAGGATGGAACTAAAAGTTGCCGGCCCCCAGGAACTGGAATTGCCTACCCGTTTAAATGGATGGTGTGAAAGAATGACTGCCATCTAACTGTGAAATGGGTATATTTCACTCAAACAAACACTGACCCGCAGCGCATCACTGCCTCAAACTCATATTGCAGCAAATTTAGTAAGTGTGTCAAAAAAACAAAAAAAAAAAAAAAACTCACCACACGGATTTTTACCATGTCATCTGCAGAGAAGTGAAATCTGTACAGCTAGCATTTACAGTGACAGAAAGCACCTTTCAGCGCAGCTTAGAAAGCTACTTAACAATTCTATACCAACTGGGTTGGTTTATGTTTGCAGGATCTAGTGTTATGCGCCCTATGATAACCAGCACCAGTCTTATTAAACCGAATGGAAAGGGTTAACTTTTTACTAATTAGGGCAGTACAGCTCACTTGGTAAACATGGACAGTTCAAACTAACTAATAAAAGGTAATTTGATTATTATTGGAGGTAATAATTAGTTATCATACATATCTAAACGTAGTCATTGACTTCAGGCAGTAAAGAAAAGAAATTGCTTCACCATCCCTTTATTAAAAACATTTACAATTTATATGCAAACGAGTATTTTTACAGTTTGCTTTAAAATCTTTGTTTATTCCAAATGTCTGTTTTTTTTTGTTTTTTTTTTAAAGAGTTTTAAGGAATTGCATTATTTTCAGATCTGGTTTTCCATATTTCCCCTTCCACACTTCTGCGTGGTCTGTGTGCGCACCAATAGGGATGCTGCTGCAGAGCAGAGTCATTTCTATTGGCTCCACAATCAGACCAATAGGGATGTTGTTCCACTCAACTGTATCCCTCATAAATCTGAAAAAAGGGAAGAAAAAAAAAATAAATTTAGAAAAAAAATGTAAATAAGTGAAATCGGGAAACAAATCAAAAAGATAAAATGTGAAAAGTTTGAGGAAGAGAAAAAAATATAAAAAATCTAATCTGAAAAAAAGTGTAAAGGTCCACTAAACAAAATAGCAGGCGGTGAAACTAATGGTTGAAACTTAAATAAACTCAAAACCTATTTTTTCTTCCTTTATTCCAGTTTGATTAGAAGTGTCTTTCCATAGTTTTTAGTCTAGTTTTTTCTTTAAGCTGTTTAGATCTTGCTCCCACAGGCCCAGGCCTGGATGTAAAGGTCAAAGGTAACCGCATGCTGTAATACGTGTATCTGAGCAGGCATGGCGAGCATCGACAGCAGCGCTCCGGAGACCACTTCGGACAGCTCCCCCACTCTCAGTCGAAGGCCCCTCCGCGGCAGCTGGGCAGCAGCCTCTTGGGGGCGGGGCCAAGACAGCGACAGCATCAGTAGTTCATCGTCCGATTCGCTGGGCTCCTCCTCCTCCAGCGGGTCCCGTAGGGCCGGCGGTGGCGGGGCCAGAGCCAAAAGCACAGACACAAGCAGGTAAATGGGGTCATTAAATATCTGTGGTTTTCACCTTCTTGCTGTAATCTGAAGTAACCTGAAGTTTGAAAAAAAAATACGTCTCTGTTGGTTCCCCTGCGTTCAGGTATAAGGGCCGCCGTCTGGAGTGCCACGCCCCCCATGTACCCAACCAGCCGTCGGAAGCAGCGGCCCATTTCTACTTTGAGCTGGCTAAGACGGTGCTGATCAAAGCTGGGGGTAACTCCTCCACCTCCATCTTCACGCAGCCCTCAGCCAGCGGAGGTCACCAGGGGCCTCACAGAAACCTGCATCTCTGCGCCTTTGAGATCGGGCTGTACGCGCTCGGCCTCCACAATTTCGTCTCACCCAACTGGCTGTCGAGGACCTATTCCTCCCATGTGTCCTGGATCACTGGTGGGTTTCAGAGATGTTGGTCCAGATATTCAGGTTTGGTCTCCCTTCCCTTTCTGCTCACTGATTCTTCACTCAATTCTCTGCAGGCCAAGCTATGGAGATCGGCAGCGCCGCTCTGAATATTCTGGTGGAGTGCTGGGACGGCCACCTCACTCCGCCGGAGGTGGCCTCCCTGGCAGACCGGGCGTCACGGGCCAGGGACCTGAACATGGTCCGGGCGGCTGCAGAGCTGGCCCTCAGCTGCCTGCCTCATGCCCACGCCCTCAACCCCAACGAAATCCAGAGAGCCTTGGTTCAGTGCAAAGAGCAGGTAAACCAGCTGAACCGGATGTTGGCAGCTCCAACGGAGCTAAAATAGCTCCAAACGGGGATTTAGGTTCTGCTCGGGAGACAGAAAGCAGTAGAGCTCAGCTGGGATTTTGTTATTCAATACTTTAGTCATCGCAAAGGGAGGTTAAATGTTGGTCCAGACAGAGGGATCTCCTGTAGAGGTCTGTCTCATAGCGCCTCTGACCGAGCCTCTGACCGAAGATTTTCTACTTGTAGGACAGTCTGATTTCTAGTGACTCTTTCACTCTAGCTTTTGATTTTTGTAGCCAAAGACTCTAGAAAACTATTTTTTGTGTTCAAAGTAGAGATTGTGGTAAAAATCCATCAGCCTAAAGTGATATTACGGCATGGTTGCTGAATGCAGGAATGAATCTGTCAATGATTTGTCAGCCGATATGTGAATGAAACACTCATCTTGGCCGAACATATTGTCTGGTCCTTCTGCAGATATGTCTGTCAAGGTTATGTATTAACCTTTAACCTGACGTCAACTCTAAATCCGTGACTCTGTGTTTGATTAATCTGTTGCATGTCTGTCACACATATAGTGATACACATGGCACCATGATGACAGGAATGTAAAAAATGTTCAAAAGATGTTTTCAAACCAGTTGTAAATGAGTGAAATGTGTAAATGAGTTTTTCCTCTCTACTCTCGCTGCAGGCATGCTCAGTGTTAGGGATTGCTGTAGAGTCAAGGTAATATCTACTGTCTCTACCTGCTCATCGATGAGTAGAGAATCCTGAAAAGTCAATAGCACAAAATGTCTGCGATCTGATCTAAATCTTGGTTGGTCGGAAGTTGAAAATATCCATTTCCGTGGTCACTAAGTGAAATGATCCGATCATGACGTGCGTATAAATGTTTAAATGATTAAATCCTTTGAGCATGAGCAGATCTGTCTAGTTTTCCACAATCGCTGTAGTAGTAGGGGAGTGGCGGCCTAGTGGTTAGGGCATAGAGCTTGGAATCCTGCCCCACTCCCACAGACTTCCAATCTGTGGTCCCTGAGCAAGACCCTTAACCCCACACTGCTCCCCGAGCGCCCCACCATGGCAGCCCACTGCTCCCCAAGGGGGGATGGGTTAAATGGAGAGAGTGATTTTTGTTGCTCTGTACTTAGGACAGTGTAATGACAATAAAAAGCTGGGGAAAAAAATATAAGAAGCTGCCTGCTTACTAAACAAACCCTGTGTGCGGTTCTTCATTCGCGTCTGTTGATCTTTTTCCAGTCTGGACCTTTGTTGCGTCATCCTTTTGTTATTGGTCCTTTTTATTAAGGGCTCAGCGGGACCTTACGTTAACACTCCTTTGCTGCAGGGGTGGAGGGGATTCATCCCCATATTATATTTAGAGCCACCTTTAATCCCATTATTTGTATCCATGGAAACGTAGTTAGTGACTGGATGCTTCTCTTAGATAAAACATCTTGGATCTTTAATCTGACTGCATGATCTGATTGATCTGGATCTATAACGTGTCCTGTGATGACATGAAGATTGCAGCTCTAGAAATAAATTGACTGAATAGAAGCTTCTCAGGGTTGGGCTGACATCTGTCCTCATCTGTTTCCAGGACAACGTGATGCTGGAGAAGGCCTGCATGGCAGTGGAAGAGGCAGCCAAGGGTGGAGGCGTGTACCCTGAGGTTCTGTTCGAGGTGGCCCATCAGTGGTACTGGCTTTATGAGCAATCCGTGGGCGGGGGCACCACCCAGCAGCGGGAGCCCCCCAGCCGCTGCGGGGCCAACGGGAGCTCTGGTCGGAGGGCCCCAGATACCGCTTGCGTAGTGCTGGACGGCGGAGCCAACTTGGAGTCCTCGGGGGTGGGAGCGGTGACGGCGGCCGTCACGGCGGCAGCCATAGTGCCCGTCATCTCCGTGGGCTCCACCATTTACCAGTCCCACGCCATCCCCGGCCAGGCCATGTCCCATCCCCACAGCCAAGGGCTCCACCCTTACACAACCATCCAGGCCCACCTCCCCTCTGTCTGCACCCCACAGTACCTAGGACACCCTCTGCAGCACGTTCCTCGGCCCGCCGTCTTCCCCGTGACTGGGGCTTCGTATCCTCAGGTCAGAGGTCATCTCCACCACCGTACCATGCTGTTAATACAAATCCCACTTTGGTTGCAAACTACACAATCATCCAACACTTCACCTCATCATTTGCAGTCATTTAGCTAGAAACATAGCGATTAGCTTCAGTATGTTCTAATCTCAGGCAGTGAGGTCCAGACTTTGTGGTGGGGGGCAGATGATATCAAGCCTGAATAACTTATAAGGGGACTGCTGCTTAACAATAAACAAAAAAAAAACAACTAATGTTTAGATTATTTTAAATTGTAGTAGCTAGTTGATTTGTATGGAAGGAAACAGAAAACACATTTCAGAGATCATCAGCTTAACTATTGACTTCCCAGTTCAGACCTACCTGTGGAGCTAGGTTACCGTTACCTTTTCTAGCAAAGAAACTATCTACGTTATTATCAGCGTCTATGTTTCCATCATGTCTGCTTCTTTCTTCTTGAACCCCAGTCCCCCTCCGCAGATGGCCACTCACACTGAGCCTGGTTCTGCTAAAGAGTTAAAAACAAAATGCAAGTGAGTTTCTGCTGTCTCTAGCTGCTCATTCAGAAGGAGAAAATCCTGTAAAGTCATACATCAGCTGATTTCCCTTAGATGGAAAATCAAACATTTAATCTGACTGAACTGGATCTGGAAAGTGTCTTGAGATGACACGAGCTGAAGACTGGAGCTACAGGATAAAACTGAATTCATTAGAATCAATTTCAACAAAAAATAAAACTTACACTGCACAGATAAATAAGATGATCTGCAAATGGAATGAGCATTTTATAATATGCACTCGTAATAAGACAACGCAGTCATGTTTTTCTTATTTAAAATGTAAATTGTCTTGTCCCATGGCAAATTGTCTCATTTACCTCCTCAATTCAAGAAAAATGCAATTATTTAAAGAAAAATAATGTATTTAGACAAAAAACGAAAGGAAAAAATGGAAAAAATAACATTTGGAAAACTAAAGCTTGGAAGAAAAAGCAATTAACTGATATTTACTGATATGTACAGTATCATATGTTTCCCTATGCTTTGGAACCAGGAAAATCCAACCAAAGCAATGACATTCCTGCTCTGCGTCAGTTAAACACCCACAATCTTTCTTCTGCATCACAGCCACTCTCACGTGTCCAAACAAACGCCACATGACCGATCCTCTCTCCTCCACCGTCACAAAAACACCAACTATTGGTTGTTAATATCACCCAGACCGTGAGGCTTGAAAAATGACGAACTTTGGCCCATACTCATATCAATGTTAATATAAGTCTAAAAATAGTAGAAAAATGTTCTTAAATGTGTAGGGGCCTCTCAGAATCATTCTTTGGGCTGCTAATGGCCTCACCTTGGGCATTCCTGGTCTAATTCCGGATCTAAACCAACAAATTTACTGACTTCTAAACCCTGATTCCTTTGTCTCTCCTCACCAGTTTGTATCCCAGTAAAGCAGCTAATGGAAACGAAAGCCTTGGACGCCTCGTTGTAGGACTAACCTCTGACCTCTTCTGTTTTAACACATGTTTTCCTAGGGGATGCATCCAGCTTTTATTGGCGCCCAGTACCCCTTCTCAATGGCCCCCGGCCCCCAACCCACGCTGTCTGCTGCGGCTGTCACCTTCCCAGCTGTTCCGGTACCGTCCATGACTCAGATTGCCGTTCACCCCTACCACACCGAGACGGGCATGCCCCTGGGAACCACTGTGGCAGGTCAGGACTGCCCCGCGCCCTAAACCCTTGTGTCTGTTTTCTTTGTCTTGAGTTGATTGTGTTGTGTTTCTGCAGTGGGCAGCGTCCACTCTGGCCCCACCATTCAGGCCATACAGGGGGCCTCTCTACCTGCAGTGTCCTCCCAGCCCGCTCCGTTGGTGAGCGCCCCCTTCACAGCAGAAGAGGAGCAGCACAGCCAGCCAATCAGCCAGCAGGGCCTGCACTACCTTCATTCGGCCTACAGAGTTGGTGAGACATCTCACACGGGCGAACTTCACTCGCACGTCAATAAAACGCCGCACTGAAACGAACTGTTGTTCTCTGCTGAAGGTATGCTGGCGCTGGAGATGCTGGGCAGGAGAGCTCATAATGACCATCCCAACAACTTCTCCAGAAGTCCTCCTTACACAGAGGATGTCAAGTGGCTGCTGGGACTGGCTGCAAGGCTAGGTGAGCGTCCAACGCTAATAACTAGACATACAAAAAGGGAACTACAACTAAGGAAAAAAAACCTCCACCCAAAGTTATTTTAGTAATTAGTTTGAAATGTTTGTTTATAAGTGCATTTGCATTGAGTTTGACTTAATCAGTAACTCATCTGCTGATGGAAGTAGAAATAACGTCCAAAATCTAATTTCACCTGCAGTTTGTAAAATGATCTTATTCACTGGACTAGAATAGTGATTCCATAGATGGATGACTAGCCCAAAAAGAAATCTATTTCGGTCATTTTTAATTCATTTTTAGATGAGTTTTTGCAGAGGCAGGCTACCTATAGCATGAAGTGTTTATCAGCGTAATGCTGCTGGGATGTTCCTCAACAAGCTCCTTTTGAAGCTGAAATCCTGCTGATTCCTGCAGGAGAAACAGATTTATTGTCTCAGAGAAATAGCTTTGGCTGAAAATTTGTTTTACACCAAAACACCCCCCCCCCCCCCGCCACCACACCCCCCCACCCCCACCGAAAATACAGAAAAAGGTTAACGTTCTGGAATGGTCTAATCAAAGGCCTCAGGTCTTTTGGGAATATTTGCCTGGAATTGAAAACCTGACTGGTAGAGTTTGAAATGATAGACCAGAGAAAAAAGCAATACAGTCCAAATGAACTGGTCTGATGTTGGGGTCCTCAGACGGACCCGTGTTCAGCTGCATCAAATGTTTCTTGGGATCAGTTTACTGATTTTATCCTCATGAAGTAATCTAAAGTTAGATATAAACATGAACCCTTTAACTAAACTGCTTCCCTTTTAATCTGTCAGGAGTCAACTATGTGTACCAGTTCTGTGTTGGAGCAGCCAAAGGAGTACTGAGTCCATTCGTCCTGCAGGAGATCATCATGGAGGCTCTGCAGAGGCTAAATCCTGCTCACATCCACGCCCACCTCCGAACACCCGCTTTCCACCAGCTGGTGCAGCGCTGCCAACAGGCCTACCTACAGGTGCGGCACACAGCCATTCAGGGTTCATCATTGCATCCAGAATACTCTAGCTTGCTTAGCATTAGCTGAGAGCTACAAATGTGCTGCAAATACTAAAATGCGCTGTGAAAAAATACTGCAAAGACAACCCGGAGACAAACACAAAATAGGATTGCTACATTTAGAAATAAATGTCTGCAGGTTGAGATTATTTGTAAACTAGCTCTGCCGGACAGAAGTGCTCCAGACCACTGGGGGGGAGATGATCCCCAACTGAAATGGAACAAGAACCTTAATAAATATATAAATGGGATGCGCAGATGGTTCAGAAGTTCAATAAAGTGTTAAACTTCTTTCTCCCCTTCAAAGGTCCTCTGGGCAAGTGTTCTGTTTATCGATATGATCAATAATTCCTGGTTTCACCAGATCAGTTGATAATCATCTCCCCCTAGTGGCTTGAAGCACAATATCAAGCTGTAATATTTAATGACATCTTCTCCTACCAACCAGCAGGAAAATCAGACTGAAACCCTGATCTTGAATCATTGTCTGAATTGATGTTCTCTGCCTCCCCAGTATATCCATCACCGGCTCATCCATCTGACCCCCGCTGACTACGACGACTTCGTCAATATCATCCGCAGCGCCCGGGGGGCTTTCTGCCTCACACCAGTAGGAATGATGCAGTTCAACGACGTTCTGCAGAATCTGAAACGAGGCAAGCAGACTAAGGAGCTGTGGCAGCGCATCTCTCTGGAGATGGCAACGTTCTCCCCGTAAAGACGGCTAACGCGCGGATAGCACTCAGCCCCCAGCTTTACTACTGCCACCTCACCGAGCCAGGCACCTCCATACATCTGTCAGGGGCCCTGCTCTACGGACTCTGCTAAAAGTCTGTGTAACCCACCCTGTGTCCCTAATCCTCGGATTCCCAGTTTGTCCAGTAAGATCTCAGCGGAGGGAACATTCAACACACTCGATTGACCACAGTTTAACTCTGAGCCACAGTGAACTCCTCTCTTCTAGGTCTATTGATCTTGCCCACCTTTTGTGTTTCAAGTGTTTTTTTTTTTTTTTCCTCTTATCTGTATTTCCCACTGGTTGAAAAAAATCCATTTTAAACCTGGGAACAATCAGCTTTTAGTGGCAGTGGGAACAGCTCACTGACACGTCTACCCGGGTCAAACGACTTGAGAAGGTTCTTTGTCATGCTGCAGCTCTCCAGAGCAGGGAAGGTCGCTCTGACATCTAGGGCAGCGTGGCACAATAAGGCCGCTTTCCAACTGAAAACACAGTTTTGCTAACTTGCCGAGTCGTTTGACCCGGATAGACAGGTGTCAGTGAGCTGTTCCCACTGCCACTAAAAGTCAACTGTTCCTGGGTTTTTCGGCCAGTGGGAAAGCGGCATATGAAGCAGTTTCTATGGGAATGTGTTTGTGTTTTGTATAATCTTTTTAATACTTTGTACTAAGAATGCAAACATGGGTAGAATGTTTAGAGTGCTTGGCATGTGTGATCCACCGTTTCTTTTCTGCTCCAGACCAAATCAGGAGGCTTTCTGACAGACAATCTTTATGAGGAAGCATCCTGGAAACTGCTGAGTTCCTCCTGGCGTCTCATGAAGGGTGGCGGGTTGATCTCCAGGTGGTCACAGAGAGCGCTGCGCAGCGACCACTAGTGGAAAAACTGGAGTTAAATCCTTTGGTATCTGACCACAGCGGGGTGCTGGATAAGAGCTGTCGCCCTGTAGCTCACCTTTTTACATTCGATCAGCTTCCAAATAAAACAGAAGGAACTGTGGAAACATGCAGGACCAGGAGGAGGAGGCGCCAGATGACGGACCAGAACCAGAACCAGTGGCGGACTGATGCTGGATGCAAGTTCTAAACTGAAAGATGTGGGGCCCTATTATGTGTTAGTCTTCACTTGAACCTTTGTCTCAGCGAATATTGAGGTATGAGCTGCGCAACAACGACCGCAGCCGGGGACTGGTGTTTGGACAGCGTCCCTCAGACGGACAGGGCAGCTCATCGCAGGCCGAGCCTGTGGAAAGGAGAATCAGATCCAGCTGTGGCACGTTGCCACGCCTGAGTCCAGACACACGTGTGTTCCAACCGGAGTGTCTCCTCAGTCAGGTTCGCTCCATGGTGCTGTTACTTTAGCATCCTCTGTCCAGACAGCTGTCGTTTATGTTTTTCTGAACCGGTTCTAAGCCTCACAAGTGACGTTGAGTGTAGAAATTGTTCTGTAATATTTTTGTATTCCTCAGAACTTTAGCTTAATCCATTGGGTCTATATAAACATATTGTTAAAGATTCTAATTTAGAGTAAAAAAAAAAAAAAAAAAGTGGAAGAGTAAGAAGCAATACTAAAAGTTTAGAGTTTACCTAATAAAGATGATTGAAAACATTAAACTTACCAGTGTTTTTTCTGCTGTATCTTAGCGACCTGTTCATGTAATCTTCTTAAACATTACACTCTGTTTAAGTAAAAGTACCGATTAAAATCATTCACTTAATGGAAAGTACAAAATTACAGGTTCAATGATGAACTAAAGCACTACAGTAATATATATATATATATATATATATTTTTTTTGTCTAAAATAAAACAAAATTAATCAAAACTTCTATAAAAAAAATTCTATGTACAGAAAATAAGATTTTTCCTCTGGTTGACTGTAAAGAGAACATAAAAAGTATCGACTAGGTCCAGTTTGGTTCTAAATTCAACTTTTTCAGACAGGATTTAAACTGAACATGCGTCTTTTATGAGCAGCTGAATACTTTTCAAACATTAAAGCTGCAAATGGCATTAAAATGGATGTAAATCAGAAAACATGATCAGCACATATGTTGATAATTATTCCTAAAGAGGGAGTAGATATCTTTGTTCCATCATTGGCAAAGTTTCCCGTCCCCATCAGAGTTTCTTATAAGCTAACTGGACTCTAACTGGATACATTCTCCTGCTTTTTCCCATTTACTTGCAGCTGTGATGTTATTATTAATGTCTACAGAAGTACAACAGTTTTGGGAAAAAAAGGAGTACTTATTAGTACTTAGACAGCATACACACTCTGCTTTGTTTTTAAAAAGTATAAATATAAAAAATATAACCGCGGATGTCTGGGAGACAGTGATCACCTACATGTTATGAATTCTGCCGTACCATAAAGAATACATTATGAACAGTTTGTGCCTTCAACTCGTTGCCCATAGGAAGACATTACCTGGATATAACCTAACGGAATATCTTCAGAACAACTCCAAATGACACAAAACTAATATCGGTGAGTAGAACATGATGTAATAACGCAAAATCAAGGGCCCAATGTTAAAAAAACTGAGTTTCCCTTTAAATAGAGGGGGTGGACTCAGATTTCAACTTTCAAAAAGCTACAAAGCAGCAATTGAGTTGATCCCTTCCCGCTATCATTGCAGCCCCTGTACAGAAGAGAGGACCTTGCCTATTCAGCCAGGCTTACACTTCCCTTTAACGGCCGACCTTTCAGACACTTGGACAGGAATAGGGCATTGCAGGCTAACAAAAGAAGCCAAACAACCCCCATTCCAAAGGGGTGGACCCCTTCGTCCGTTATAATTTGCATGTTTTCAAAACAAAAACAAGGCTTTGTTGGGCTACTATATAAAACCTGGAACTCAACGTTATTGCTGACATTTTGAATTAAAAAAGCTTCCTGGATGGGAAGAGAAACGTCTTCAAACTTTGAAATAAAGTCCAGTGGATTGTTTTTAAATTTCTTTTTTTGGAATAGTTCCAGAAACTATCATCCTAAAAGGGGCCGCGGGGACTCCCCTGGCACTCTTCCAAAACATTCTCATGCGCTCCTCACTTTCATTAGGCTTTACAGATTCCACTCGGTATGATCGGTGCATTGACTAAAAGAAACGAGGCTGTTCCATGAGGAGATAGGCAGCATTTCTACAGACCAGGCAGAAGAGCAGAGGATGAAATCTGTAGACTGGTTTGTAGAAGAATGCAACTTGAAAAGCTTGATGTACGATGAAACTATTGACATTTCAGCATTTTTGTGATTTTATTATTACAAACCAAAGCTGCTGCAGATCTTTTTCTGGAACAACTCAAGGTTCTTGATTCAATAAGAGAGATGCAATGCAGGAAATCCATGCATCAGAAAGTGCTGACCAAAAAGAACAACACAAGGCCTGACTCACATTTACAGTACAGCACCCTGAGGAAATGCATACACAACTTTAAGGAACAGAAACCAAACATGGCAGCTGTGGTCGTCCACCAGTCTAGTCTGCTTTACTTCATGCACTGTGAATTTATTCTTCTTTTGAGAAGGTAAATGCGATAGTTTGTCAATGGAATGAATATTTTTATTATTAAAATAAGATAATTAGATAATATGCACTTGAAATAAGACAATGCAATTGTGTTTTCTTAGTTTAGATGACTTATCTACATTTCCATTTTTTCCAATGTAAGGTGGTGAATATCATGGAAATCCTGGAGAACGGTAGGTCATGAGTTTGGGAACCTCAGACTAAGTGAAATTTGGTTTTGCAAAGATGAGAGCAATATTCAGAAGGACGCCAGAAAGCTCTGAATACTTGAATCATTTGAACGTGGAGGGGCCTAATCAGAGTCTGTGCTTATAATCAAATGTGTTGCAGTGGCAACACTTTCCTTCTTAAATTAGTGATGTCATGATCCGACATCCTGCGATGGACTGGCGACCTGTCCACAGTGTACTTCGCCTCTCACCCGTAGACAGCTGGAGATAGGCACCAGCACCCCTTGCAACCCCACTTTGGATTTAGCGTGTAAGAAAATTGATGGATGGATAATCCGACATGGGCATCAGCCAAAAAATAATTAATGGAGTCTATCAGCCTGGATCCATTCAATTCAATTCAGTTTATTTATATAGCACCAATTCACAACACGTGATCTCAAGGCACTTTACAGTTCAATCAGATCATCCAGTCAGATTGATTCAAAATTTTCTGTCTAAGGAAAACCAGTTGATGCATCAACTCATTGAGTCCAAAGCATTGACGAAATAACTGGGGTTCAAGGAGACATAGAAAAAGAAGAAGAGATACAAATGGCAACTGTAAACCACCTCCCTGTCCAGGAAACACACAGCCGGGAAGATGAACTCTGAACCAGCTCTGATGTCATAGGATGAAGAGAGCACATCCAGCCAGTCACAGTCAGAGAAACAGGACTACACTGAAAAACAGCTCGATGTCCAACATCTATAAACAAAGGTGTTGTTGGTAGCAGCAAAGCAGATATTTCTCTCCAGGATGGAGTCACAGCCAAACTGGAACAGACCAGATGAAGCTACTATGAGAAAAAGCAGAGAGAGCAGAATGTTAGAGATTGAACTAACAGATTCTGGAGAGTGAAGGAATAATGATAGAATGAAGCAAAATGATGAAGTAGGAGTCCCTATGTCCTCCAGAAATCTAAGCCTATAGCAGCATAACTACACTGTGTGCAGAATTATTAGGCAAATGAGTATTTTGACCCCATCATCCTTTTCAGACATGTTGTCCTACTCCAAGCTGTATAGGCTTGAAAGCAAACTACCAATTAAGTAAATCAGGTGGTGTTCAACTCTGTAATGCGAAGGGGTGTGGCCCTAATGACATCAACACCCTATATAAGGTTTGCTTAATTATTAGGCAACTTCCTTTCCTTTGGCAAAATAGGTCAGAAATGAGATTTGACAGACTCTGAAAATTAATAAATTGTCTGATGTCTTTCAGAGGAATGCAGCAGTTTGGAAATTGCCAATCTTTTGAAGCGGGAACATCGCGCAATCAAGCGGTTCATGGCAAATAGCCAACAAGGACGCAAGAAGCATGTTGAGAAAAGAAGACGCAAAATAACTCCCCATGAATTGAGAGGGATCAAGCGTGAAGCTGCCAGGAGGCCATTAGCCACTAGTTGTGCCATATTTCAGAGCTGCAACATGTCTGGAGTGCAGAGAAGCACAAGGTGCTCAATACTCAGGGACCTGTCCAAGGTAAGGAAAGCCGAAAAAAGGCCACCTTTGAATAAAACACACAAGACAAAACGTCATGATTGGGCCAAGAGATATCTGCAGACTGATTTCTCCAAGGTGTTTTGGTCTGATGAAATGAAAGTTAGTCTTGATGGGAACCAGGCTGGATCAGTAAAGGGCAGCAATTTCCTTATCGACTCAGACGCCAGCAAGGTGGAGGTGGGGTAATGCTATGGGCTGGTAGCAAAGATGAGCTTGTGGGACCTTTCCAGGTTGATGATGGAGTCTAGATCTCCTCCCAGACCTACTGCCAGTTTCTGGAAGACACCTTCTTCAAACAGTGGTACAAGAAGAAGTCGCCATCATTCAAGAAAAACACGATATTCATGCAGAACAATGCTCCGTCACACACATCAAAATACACTACAGCGTGGCTGGCCAGAAAAAGTCTAAAAGGAGAAAAAATGACATGGCCTGATCTGAACCCCATCGAGAACCTGTGGTGCTTCATGAAATGTGAGATCTACAGGGAGGGAAAACAGTCCACCTCTCTGAATAGTGTCTGGGAGGCTGTGGTGGCTGCTGCATGCAATGTGGATCCCAAGCAGATTAGAACACTGACAGAATCTATGGATGGAAGGCCTTTAGGCGTCATGGGGAAGAAAGGTGGCTATATTGGTCTCTGATTTGTTTTTGAATGTCCCAAATGTTTATTTCTGAATTTTGAGTTATATTGGTCTTCCTGGTGAAAATAAACAAGTGAGATGGGTATATATTTGTTTGTTATTACAGTAATATTTACAGTAATATTTACCTGCACACACAGACGTTCTCATAAAATGTTCAAATTTAAAAAAACAAAAACAAAAAAACACAACTTTCAAAAATATGGAACTTTGATATTAAGGAGTCTTTTGGGTTGATTGAGGACACAATTGAGGCCCAATAATGAAAATAATCCTCAAAAATACTTGTCTAATAATTGTGCACACAGTGTACAGAGATAGCTCAGTAACACCTCTGATATAAGCTGATAGAAACACTCTGCTTTGATTTAAAGTACCTTATAGGTTAATATTCTCATTGTTGTTGACTATTGATCTCTGAGTGAAATCAATCATTTTCTAACTTCTAACACTGAGTGTTATGAACAATAAAAATGGATTATTTGTGCTACAATAGTTTTTAAATATTTTGTAATATCCACATTTTGAATTACAGTTTAAACAGACTGAAACTCTGAAATGAAACAGCAATTTGTGATTTCTGTAACCCTTTTCAATTTAAATGGTTTTATTTTTTTATATGAAAGTGTGTTTCTGGGGAGCAGGTCCAGATCCCCCCCGGAGGTTTGATTTGGTTCAGTCCAGGGCTGCTAGCATAAACAAGATGGCTGCGTGAGTGTTAAAGCGCCGAAGTTCAGTTTTAGCTCCAATTCTTAAACCAATCGTTAACTTCTTCCGTGACCCGCTCGCTCTGAATTGGTCAAAAGCAGGTAAGAGAAACGAACAACTCAGTGGTTCATTTCTGAGGTAGGAGAACGAGCCTGTATCCTGCATTAGCATCTGTAGCTAGCCTAGCATGAAGCTTGCTGTATGAAGCCCAGCTGAAGAACTGAGAGGGTTCGATTTCATGCCACCCGGACCGATCGGTTAGGGGGAGAGGGAGGTGGTGTTTCGTACAGCATCGTGGGGATAAGAAGTGCAGGTTTGAAGGCCTGGCATCGATGCATTAAGAGCTGGTTAGCTGCTTTATGCCGAGATGTTGGCAGGGATCCGTTATGAGGCTACCTGTTATTTGGTGGTGTAACAGCACCCCCTGCTGGCAGGGTTCAAGGCTTCCTCAGTGATCATGGTGTTTTCAAGGCTTCTGATCACAATTATTGGTGACAGTCACAGGGCTGCCAACTTTTCACCAAACCTTGGAGTGAGATTGAGAAAGAGTTTGGACAGGAAACTGTCAGGGTTAGATTGAGGCTCTGAGGTGCAGCTAAAGGTTGGAGGTTTTCAGAGGATTTAACCGAAACTAAGTGGCATAATGTGGAATTTTTAAACCACTGTAAATGTAGCTGAATGAAAATAAGTGATCTGTAGTTATGTGGAACAATTTTCACACAATATCCATTATTCTAGTGATTTTTACAGAATTGAAGTAAAGGAGAATGGGCCCTACTAAAATACTAAAGCAGGGGTCACCCATTAAAAATCAGTGGGGTTTGAATAAAGAAAATCATCAACCAGTAAAGGTCCAGAGACATTTTTAATTATAATCTGTTACTTTAAACAGAATTCAACTCTGAAATAAACTTTGGTTTTTATGCATCCATGTTATACATTAAGTTTTTAAATAAAACAAACAAAAAAAATCTGCAGTTTAAGTAAATTAAAAAATGGTGAACTAATAAGTAATTACTGGATTACTGGCTAATACAGGAACCAGTACAATCCAATGCCGTGCAAACTACACTCTGTATGAATATTTGGTAATAGGATTAAAAATCTTAACTTATTACCTTATTAGTTTTTTTTACAAATGACAAAACAGCTAAACAATTCAGACCTTCTAGGAGGCTCTAGATTCTATAAAAACTCACCATGACACAAGTAAGCACTTCTCTGGATGTTTTTGTTTTGGAAGATGTGATGTAAATTAAGTTTTTAAACATATTCAATGGACCAAAATAAGAATAAATGAATAAGGTAAGTAATAATAGATGAGAACATCCCTGTGGTTCCTCCTCTAGCAATCCTGGATAACTGAGTTGTTCTGCACATCCTCACTGAATGTGGTTGGTCCTTTCTTGGGTGGCTGATCTTTTGAAAATTAAAATGGAATTTTTTTTTTCTTTCGACCTTCTGTGGGTTTGTGAGGCAAACCTGAAAGCTTTAAAAAAATTTGATATTTGTATTAGTTTAATTTAATTACAACTAGACTGAGCAATAATTATTTAACCTGTAAGCAAAACATGGACTAAAACTGGGACTAAATCGGGAGGCTAAATTTGAGCAAACAAGGAGTAAAGCTCATTAAAAAAAGCACTAGATGTAGAGAAAACTAACCATTTGATGTCAATTTGATGTGATCCTGCACTCAGTCTAATGTTTTTTAGTAAGCTTTTCCCAAAGAAGCCTCAGGTTACCTCACTCAATGACTACCGGCCTGTTGCACTGACTCGTATCATGATGTCAGTGCAACAGGCACTGACAGCTTTGCACACAGAGCGCTTTACTCATCAGCAGATTCAGGTGGTTTGCTGATTTGTTCGCCGCTGAGTTGATTTTTGAAAACAGCTGTAGTCCTGATGGCACAGAATGGAAAATGATCCATCCAGGAGAATTTGGAGGAAATTCTGAGGGGCAGTGATGCTAAATAGAGGAATTTATCAGATTTTAAAGACGATGGAAATGCCGCTTGGGTCGGGTCGCGAACCAGTTTAGCTGGTTTACTGGTTTGCTTCAAGCCAATTTATACCTCTAGAACCGTCAAATCTGTCTCTGTGTGCGACCCACGTGCAGAGGCTCTGCATCCATCGCCGCGCACCTCAAAAAAATCCTGACTACACGTCGGATGGTCACAAACCTGCGCAGACCTCAAGCAGAAGTGTGCAGACAAAAAGCAGCTGTGATTGGTCCTTGGTACGCCTTTCCGGCTGTCTGTGGTCGTGCTTCTCGATTCGGTACCGGGGCGCGCCATTTTTAAAAAGAGTGCAGGGTGCAGAGGCTATACGTCAGAAGCATAAATTGGCTTTTATGGTTATTTAGAACATTGTAAGGAATGTTTCAAGGCAGTATAAGTTTATTTCTTTATCAAACTGTTGTGGCTGGGATTAAACTTCACTTTTCATTCCTTGAAAGTGAATTGGAAGTTTAGTTAAACATTTTGATTGTGAACAATAAAGGGTCAAATGCAGGTAACTCTTAATGGTGTCCATAAGTTGAAGTGATTTAACATCATGGTTCCTATTTTTTCTTGCAGAGGCCTTTTTAATTTCCATCCACCTATTCCTTGATCTCCGATCTTTCCAAGGTAAGAACAGTTCACCTCTTAAGCCCCTTTCAGAGTGACTGCAGCTCTTTTGCAACAATATTATAGCTATCTGTGGATGCACTGTCACAAGAAAGGGTTGTTACTATTCATGGGTTATAGTGTCCTATCCCTTTACCAGTTGGATCTGTCTCTTCTCAAGAGCAAAAATTGTTCACAGTCCAGCCCTGATTCAATCCTGGGAACTTTAAGTTGATCAAACAGATCTATTTAATCTTCGATATTATTTAAACCCAATTTTATTTTTTCCCCCTCTAATTCTAATTCGATTTCAACCCTGTTACAATCAACCTTTTTATTCACTTCACCGTTTTATTTTTTTTAAATTTTATATAAGTCTAAGTCCGAGGAAAATCATATTTAAATGTCAAATCATTCTGGCTTAAACATGTATATAAATGTACTCTTTATCAGAAAATATTGTACCAAAATGTAGAAAATCTCAATCCTGTCTTAAAGTCTGTCTGGGTTTTTTTTTTTTCCGTTATCTTCTGCAGGCCAGTTAGTTATACGTCAGCCTGAACATCTAAATTCGGCCAATCATATGCCACCAGTCATCTGTCAATCAAATTTTTTCTGTCGTAGCATCTTGATTCATATGTCGCAGCTAATATACGCAACGGTTGAAATAAGAAATAAGAATAATTTCCTTTCCCATTGAGTTCCGTCCCAGTGTTCACGGGGATGGACGTCTGTGTCTTCAGCAGGCGTAGAGCTAACAGAACTGGCAGCGTTGCTGCTTTCGAGAAACCGGCCACAATCAAACTTGCTTGCGAACCTTCTGCCACAATAATCCTGCCCTCTTGATAAACGACCAATTACATTCACTTTATTCACTCATGCAAAGTCGTGCACTATTGGGAGAAACCGTTGGAACAGCCGCTTCCCTACGACTTTAAAATAACACGTATTAGACCAGTGTTTGTTAAGGACAAGTATAAAACATTAGATCATTCTCTAACTTTCAGTTAGCATTATAAGTTACACATTCTTCTTGACAGTCAAAACATTATAACTTAGAATCCTAAAAAATCAACGTATAAGCTCTTTTAAATACGTCCAGATCTTTATCTGAGACTCCTCTATAAGATCTACTTCATTCTAATATCAACTGGCCACAGCTCCAACACTGAGCCTAAAAGCACCCAGAAAAATGCAGTTTATGACCAAGTTAGTGTTTTGGAGGGCCTGGTTTCAACGATACGTGTAGCTGCACTCAATGATCCATTGTTAATGAAGACCAACAAACACTGAATCTGTCAAGGTTGATGGATGTTGTTGTGGACCCAGAGTCAGTAAAATAACAGCTGAGAGCTAAGTGTCGGAACGTCCGCCCTAACCCCTAAATCCTTTAATCTAAAGAAAGTATTTAATACTGTTTATTTTTGGATAAAGACCCAGATGAAAGGGTACATAGATCTTTGAATATTTCTCTATTATAGCTCTTGTTTCTATTCGAATATTTCAACATTTTATTTCATATTCATTAAATATGTCTGGATTGGCATGGCATTACAAGGCAATTATGTAGGTTCTCTCTGTATTTCTTATATCAAAACCCTGTGAATTTACATCTATTTTGACCCCCGAACAGCAGTATCTGAGGGGTAACTTGTCAGAAATAAAGCCAACATTGCCAAAGTTGAAAGAAGAATGTTTTATTTTATTTTTTTTTTGTGTTTTTTTGAAGGAGTGAAGATTGTATTGATCTGTGTGTAAGGCATAATTCATAGTAGATCAGGAAATGTTTGCTTTACGATGGAAACCATGTATGTCTAAAACCGTTCCTTTATTCTACATTTTGTTAGCTTGTCTGTCTGCTAAATCCACCAATAGGATGTGTTGAACTTTTGTGAGACACTTTTTATAAATTAGGGCATTAATTCATAAAAAAGGTTTATTTGAATTCTAGAAATCAAAGTTTTCCGCCCAACAGCAATGATGAACTGCACGACAGCATTCTATACCCAGCTATTGTAGCATCTAGGCTAGAGCTGTCAGTCTGCTATAGAATCTGGTCGGTATTCCAAATTCTAAAGGTTAACGGTTTTATGAAGTGCAACATTAAACCGACTAAAACTATCAGATATCGTATTCCACAAAAGTAAAAAAAAAAACATCCATTGGACTTTGAAGACGTTTCGCTTGCCATTCTGGAAACTTTTTTTAAATTCAAAATGTCAAAAATAGAGTTAAGTTTGAGGCTTTGTAGAGTGGACCAACAACACTTTGTTTTGGCTTAGAAAACATGTAAATTGAACCAGAAGAATGGATCCATCCCTTAGGAACGGGGGTCGTTTGAGTTCTTTGTTAGCCTGCAATGCTCGATACCTATGTCTCTGAAAGATAGACAGGTATCAGCTATTGCAGGCTAACAAAGAACCCAAACGACCCCCATTCCTAAGGGGCCTACCCGTTCTTCTGGTACAATTAGCACGTTTTCTAAACCAAAACAAGGTTTTGTTGGGCTACTGTATAAAGCCTGGAACTCAACGCTATTCCTGGCATTTTGAATTGAAAAAGCTTCCTGGATGGGAAGCGAAACATCTTCAAACTTGGAAACCAAGTCCAGTGGATTGTTAAAGTTTTTTGGAATGACTATGACCTGGATGACTGAGAACCTTCACCAGCATTTCATATGGTAATGACTAAAATGTGACTAAAACTAATAAGACTAAATCTAAGATGGCCATCAAAAACAGCACTGGTGCTGGTAAACCTCATGGTCTAATTTACATAACATTTTGCTCTCATCAGATGTTTTATCAACAAAGTCTGAACACGGGTTCTCCTCACTGCTGGAGTTCGTGTCAATCCCAGGAAGCCAATAATTTTCTTTTATTTTGAGCGCATCCTAAAATAATTAGCTTTTGACAGCAGATCTTTACAGAATTGGTGACAATATATGGTAATTATATTACATTTAACAGAGAGAAGCTTCCTTTTGGCTTTATACAGTCAGCTACTGTAAATGTCAAACTAAATACTTATTTGGTATATTAATTCTAGCAGCAAGAAAAGCAAGGTGAATGTAGGTGAATGTATGATAAAATCTATGATAGATTTGTGATTGGGGAAAAAAATCTGTTTCTCAATTAGCCTTTAGCAAACCAGATTAAAAAAAAACCTCTGGAATGTATGGATGATGTACATTTCTAGGAGATGCAACTTGTACATTTGTTTTTTTTTTTAAATTAATATTTAGCTTTTTCTTTTAATTGCTTTCAGGGACCGTTAAAACTTCTACACAAAGAAACTGTAAATGGGGAGGGCCTTTCTGCCTCCACCCCAATGGCTCCAGCCATAATATGCTTGATCTGTTATAAAGACTCCTGAAGGAATCACGGACGGACATTTTCTAGACTGTTTCCTGTATACTGGTTTCTTTTTTATTGTTATTATTCCAATAAAGGAATAATGATTAATATAGATGTTTTATATTTTTTTCTCTATGTAAATCCCATTAAACATTTATTTTTTTTTTCCATATCCCTTTTGCTTCTTGTCCCAAAGTGTCTTAGAAGTCATGGAAGAGTGGCCAGAGAGAGTGGAGGCTGTAAGTCCAGACCGGCTGTGCTGAGACGCCTTCATCCAAGCGACTTCAAGATGATAAAAAACATTCCTGCATAGAGACATCGGCTCATCCGTTGAAACAGAACAGAGTAAACGTCAGATTTTTACAGAGGACCTGAACTCTCAGTTGTTAGTGTCGTTTTGCACTTCAGAACCAAACATAGAGAGGAAGTCATGAATGATCATGGCCATGGTGACTTAGGGTAAATGGCTATTAATCAGCGCAGCTCAGTGACAGTATTTACTGCTCAGTCTTCTTCCCCCTCTCTGTTCTCCTCTCAACCCCTCTCCCCATCTTTTCCCTTGTTTGTTTGGACCTCTCTGGCTCCACTCCAACATCAAGATGGCTATCGGTTTGGGTATTTTAAAACTCCTGCGAGGTGTCCGTCAACTGGAGCTTCATCGCCTGATTCTGGCGCTTATAATCTTCTGCTTGCTTTCCATGGCCTTCCTCGCCTACTACGTCTCCAACAGCCCTAAAATCAAGGACCCCCCACCTTTACCCTTCAGTGATTGTGGCGGAGGTGGGGGGATGCTGCTGGGATTGAGTACCAGTACTGCTGATAGTGAGACAGGTAGTCAGAGGTCACCTCTTTTTCTACCTGCGCGGCGGGTGCGACTGCAGGAGGTAAAGACAATCGACAACTCCAGAACGGAGCCGGTTGTTCTGGTGTTTCTGGAGAGTATCTATTCCCAGCTGGGCCAAGAAATCATTGCTATTTTAGAATCCAGTCGCTTCCGCTACCGGACAGAAATTGCTCCCACTAAGGGAGACATGCCCACACTGACGGAGCAGAGCCACGGACGCTATGCGCTGATTATTTATGAAAATGTGCTGAAATATGTCAACCTTGATACATGGAACCGCGACTTGCTGGACAAGTACTGCACTGAATATGGAGTGGGGGTGATTGGCTTCTTCAAAGCCACCGAAAACTCACTTCACAGTGCACAGCTCAAAGGTTTCCCCCTCATTCTACACTCGCATCTCAGACTCAGGGACTACTGCATAAACCCCAATGCTCCTCTGCTGTACATCACAAAGCTCAACCAAGTGGAGCAGGGTCCTTTGCCAGGGGACGATTGGACCGTATTCCTGTCCAACCACTCTACGTATGAACCAGTCCTTCTAGCTGCACCCAAGTCCTCAGATCCTTTGGCACGTTCTGGACCAAGTCCGCTGGCCCTCTATGCCACCGTGGTGCAGGACTTGGGGCTCCACGATGGCATTCAAAGGGTTCTCTTTGGGAACAACCTCAACTACTGGCTTCACAAGCTGGTGTTTGTGGACGCCATCGGCTACCTGACAGGCAAAAGACTGGGTCTGTCTTTGGACCGTCACATCCTGGTAGATGTGGATGATATATTCGTGGGCAAAGAGGGCACTCGTATGAAGGTGTCTGATGTGGAGGTGAGCCACTTAACAAAGCATGAGTGATATCATACTTTGACATGGTCAATCAAATGAACATTTGTTATGGTAACGATTATACTTGAGTAATTACTGGGATGGTTAGCCAAAGGAGATTAAAGCCGAGTTCTGGAAACTGCTTTTCCTGCTGCAGCAACTTAATAACAGAGATAAAGGAGCTGGAGTCATCAAGTCATCTCCCTGGCTGTGTCAGGACGTCCACCCAAACCCCTAAATCTCTCCATCACTATATAGAGCGGGGACTATATAGTGGACTTTATAGTGAACTCAGTTAAGTGAAGGTTCTGACAGATGATCACTACTTTTCGCACCCTGTTGGTCACATGACTCCATGTCCCCGCATGGTGCCTGTGCCATCTTTATTGTTGGCCAGCATCAGCGGGCAGTTGTGACAACAAATCCCATAATGCCTTGCGAGGAGAGCTCAAGCATTCTGGGATTTCTCTGTTCGTCTAGTGACCATGGATGATCACTACTTTTCAAGGTGAATTATGGGATTTTTCGAGTCCACTACCTTTTCATCCACTAGACGTTCAGACACTCATCTAAAATAGCGTTACCACTATATAGTGCCCTATATAGTGATGAGGGCGGAGGTTTGGACACTGAACAAGGTGAGTCCGATCTGCAGAGTGAATGAACCTGTGCATATTGAACTCATCTTGTTCAGTGGATGTGACGAACAAACAGATGACATAGAGTTGACTTGTTGGCTCCAGATCTCCCATCTCTGCTCATTACTGATTCTCTTGTCTAACCATTATTTAAGAGCAACATTGCAGGGAAATATGGGCTATCGATTTAGCTGTTAGGGCTGAGAAATGAGAGGATGCATTCAAGGCTAGAGAAAAGCTCAGGTATCTGAGTGTAAAAAGATTTTTTTTGACACATAAGCCCAATAACTCCAATATTTAAAAAAATGAACTAATATTACATTACATTTACCGGATTTACCGAACTATCAGTTTTTGAAAGCTTGCTTGCCCAGAGTCTACCGTCAAATGACTTTACAGTAATCTTTGTGTGAAAAAGTGCTTCTACTTGCGTGCATGGACCTGCATGCTAGCCGCAAACCATTTTGCCTTTCTGTGTGGCAACAAACCACGTCAAGTGTTATACCGCCGCCTAATGAGCCGGAGGGAGAGATGTTGTGTCTTACTCTTGTAAGATATATTGTGATTAAAATTGGGTGCCTTTGCGATTTGAAAACTGTGTTTTGTTAAATTGCGATTATATTGCATATGCAATTAATTGACCAGCCCTACTAGAGACATATCTGAAAGTTGCAGGGCACCACCCTCAACACTTGTTTGACACTAGCGGTTTAGACTGTAGGGCCTCTGCAGAAATAAACAAATGTACTGGATAGGCTGTTGTTATTCATAAAACAAAGAATAAAATTTAAAGTTGATGGTTAGAAGGAACTTATCAGCTACTATGAAAGAAGGAACATATATAAAAACAAGTTTGTACCAATGTCTGCTTAAACTTTTTTGGTCTTAAATGGTATTGATATGACCATTCCTATTGACATCAGCTCTTTATTCTCTCCACGGTGCTCACGATAGTTTTTGCGAAGTTTACCTTTGCAGTACCCGTTAAAAAAGGTCTAAACCGTTCTTATTTTGTAATCCAGTAAATGTTATGTAATATTAATGCAAGTGCATGTTTTAATATATAATTACATTGTTTAAAGCTGTGTGTGTTAAACTGTATCACTATCGTTTGAATTTTACCAAACATGCTGTGTGTCCTTGCTGGTAGAGTTGTGCATTTCCAAGATGAAAGTGATGTTTTAACTTGTTAAGTTTTCTGTCATTTTCCAGGCCTTGCTGAACACTCAAACTAAGCTAAGAGCCCTTGTACCTAATTTCACCTTCAATCTTGGATTTTCAGGGAAGTTCTATCACACAGGTACTCATCATCCTCAGATTTAAGGAAGCATTTTCCACTGTTAAATTTGGTTCTATGTTGGCTTAGCGCTGTCTAATTTGGGGTCTTCACAGGTACAGATGAGGAGGACCAAGGAGACGACATGCTGCTGCAGCACAAGAAGGACTTCTGGTGGTTTCCTCACATGTGGAGCCACATGCAGCCTCACCTTTTTCACAACGTCAGCGTCCTGGCTGAGCAGATGAAGCTCAACAGGATCTTTGCTCAGGTCAGAGGAAATTCTAATGGAGATCATTTGTTGACTCAGATGCTAGTTTAAGTTTGGGAGAGGGTAGTGATGCTGAGGAGCGTGAGAGCATCACAGCTTATGGTTCAGAACCATCCAGAGCGAATCTCTAGGCTATAGAGTCAGACTCTGAGCCAGAGCCTGATGCTAATATGACCACAGCAGCCCAGGTAGAAAACACAGTGGGGAAACCTCTGGTACAGATAGTATAACCAGTTATCAATTTATAAATGTAAGCTAGTTTATAACACTTGGAATAAACATGATTTTCAAATCCACAACTATGGTGGAAAATAAGTATTTGGTCAATAACAAAAGTTCATCTCAATACTTTGTTATATACCCTTTGTTGGCAATGACAGAGATCAAACGTTTTCTGTAAGTCTTCACAAGGTTTTCACACACTGTTGCTGGTATTTTGGCCCATTCCTCCATGCAGATCTCCTCTAGAGCAGTGATGTTCTGGGGCTGTCGCTGGGCAACATGGACTTTCAACTATAAGATTTTCTATGGGGTTGAGATCTGGAGACTGGCTAGGCCACTGCAGGACCTTGAAATGCTTCTTACGAAGCCAGTCCTTCGTTACCCGGGCGGTGTGTTTGGGATCATTGTCATGCTGAAAGACCCAGCCACGTTTCATCTTCAATGCCCTTGCTGATGGAAGGAGGTTTTCACTCAAAATTTGACAATACATGGCCCCATTCATTCTTTCCTTCACACGGATCAGTCGTCCTGGTCCCTTAGCATAAAAACAGCCCCAAAGCATGATGTTTCCACCCCCATGCTTCACTGTAGGTATGGTGTTCTTTGGATGCAACTCAGCATTCTCTCTCCTCCAAACACGACGAGTAGAGTTTTTACCAAAAAGTTCTATTTTGGTTTCATCTGACCATATGATATTCTCCTAGTCATCGTCTGGATCATCCAAATGCTCTCTAGCAAACTTGAGACGGGCCTTGACATGTACTGGCTTAAGCAGGGGGACACGTCTGGCACTGCAGGATTTGAGTCCTTGGTGGCGTAGTGTTTTACTGATGGTAGCCTTTGTTACTTTGGTCCCAGCTCTCTGCAGGTCATTCACTAGGTCCCCCCGTGTGGTTCTGGGATTTTTACTCACCGTTCTTGTGATCATTTTGACCCCACGGGGTGAGATCTTGCATGGAGCCCCAGATCGAGGAAGATTATCAGTGGTTTTGTATGTTTTCCATTTTCTAATAATTGATCCCACAGTTGATTTCTTCACACCAAGCTGTTTACCTATTGCCGATTCAGACTTCCCAGCCTGGTGCAGGTCTATAATTTTGTTTCGGGTGTCCTTTGACAGCTCTCTAGTTTTGGCCATGGTGGAGTTTAGAGTGTGACTGTTTGAGGTTGTGGACAGGTGTCTTTTATACTGATAACGGGTTCAAACAGGTGCCATTAATGAAGGTAACGAGTGGAGGACAGAGGAGCCTCTTACAAAAGAAGTTACAGGTCTGTGAGAGCCAGAAATCTTGCTTGTTTGTAACTGACCAAATATTTATTTTCCACCATATTTTGCAAATAAATTCTTTAAAAATCAGACAATGTGATTTTCTGGATTTTTTTTCTCATTTTGTCTCTCATAGTTGAGGTATATCTATGATGAAAATTACCGGCCTCTCTCATCTGTTTGAGTGGGAGAACTTGCACTATTGGTGGCTGACTAAATACTTTTTTGCCCCACTGTATCTACTATATTTTTAAAGGTATAAATAGCAACTCCACCCGTCCTTCACTGCAGAGTTTCCAGCCCCAAAACAACGTGAAAGCCCACACACTCTAGAAAAAGAAACAGCATAAGTGCTGTTATTATGAAGGAGTGGGGGGAAATGGGTACTGCTGTTGGCAGTAGCATATCTTACAGTCAACTATTGTTTTAATACGTTAGTGTTTTACTGAAGAACGAAGCAACTTTTTCGATTAGGGAACAGAATTGGAAAAAAAAAAGATCCTTCTCACAGTGTTGCAAACACAGGAGCGCTGTGGAGTGTTACAACTTCTCCCAAACTCATCTGACCTGCTTCAACCGATTTGAAAGCAGATCAGGATCCTTAGGAAACTTAAATAGGCCAACGGCATCCATACGGGGGTTGAAGCAAAAGGTTGCAACACAACGTGAAGGCATAGCACAGCTATGCCTTTACATACATACGTATGCCTGTCTGTCTGTATGTACAGTCATGAAAAAGTTGATCACCCCTATTAATCTTTTAATTCTAAATAATTGGGTGTTTGCAGCAGCTATTTCAGTTTGATATATCTACTAACTGATGGACACAGTAATATTTCAGTATTGAATTGAGATTTATTGGACTAACAGAAAATCTGCAGTACGCATTAAAACAAAATTTGACAGGTGCAAAAATATGGAGACATTAATATTTAGTAGATCCTCCTTTTGCAAAAACAACAGCCTCTAGTAGCTTCCTGTAGTTTTGAATGAGTTCCTGGATCCTGGATAAAGGGATTCTTTGCAAAGCGAAGTTAAGTTCAGTTCCAGTTCAGTTAAGTTTGATGGTCGCCGAGCATGGACAGCCTACTTCAGATCATCCCACAGATGTTCAATGATATTTAGGTATGGGAATTGGGATGGCCGTTCCACAACATTGGAACTGTTCCTCTGCATGAATGCCTGAGTAGATTTGTTGCAGTGTTTTGGATCATTGTCTTACCCACATTTTTGCACCTGTCAAGTTTTGTTTTAATGCATTTTGCACATTTAGTCCAATAAACCTCAATTCAATACTGAAACATTACTGTGTCCATCAGTTATTAGATATATCAAACTGAAATAGCTGTTGCAAACACCGAACACTGAAAGCTTTTCATATGACTGTATATAGTATATAGCTATGTACTATATATTGCATATAGTATATTGTATGTTTTATGAAGTATATAGCTATAGATTCTGTATTGTCTGCACCATCAACACCAATTCAAATTCCTTGTAAGTGCAACCCTACTTGGCAATAAATATGATTCGGATTCTGATGTTCTGCTGTTCCTTTTCTCCGCATTACAACCTGAAACCTCAGTAATATATTTCGTTGTGATGTAAATGAGAAAAACCTAGGTCTGGATTTTTTTCTCATTCCTTCTCTGTTTGTACAGGAGCATGGAATTCCAACAGATATGGGCTATGCCGTGGCTCCGCACCACTCAGGGGTTTACCCCGTTCACACCCAGCTTTACGAAGCCTGGAAGTCTGTGTGGAAAATCAAGGTGACCAGCACTGAAGAATACCCTCACCTCAGGCCAGCAAGATACCGCCGGGGCTTCATCCACAATGGAATAAAGGTTACTACACCTTCATGATTCTCTGTTATGGTGACAATGATTTTCTTCCAGTTTGAACATTAGGTTGACTATATTGTGCTCATCTCTGTGTTGATCTTATTGCACATGGCAGATGTTCCCAACAGATTGTTCCAAACAGTTTTGTTTTTTTCCTTTCCCACTTATCTATCAACATTGAACTAAGCAAAGGGTCACACCTTATGTTGATGATCTTTTGCTTTACACAACAAACCCTATTACTGTTTATTACAATCATTGTAACTCTAAAAAGTTTTTTATCTTTTTCAGGTTATCAGCTAAACTTTAATAAGAGTGAATGATGCTGCCATGATCATTACCCTTTCAATTAGTTCTTTCCAGTTTTTGCTACCCAGGTATCAGTATTTTTCGAGAGCTAAAGCTAGCAGAGGCCTAGCACCAATCATTCATGCTATCTCTGATCTTATGCCCCCACACCCCCTAGGCATGGCTTGAAAATAAAAAGTTCAGGCTCAGGATTTTTGCTTTTTTAATCCCTGCTATTGTAACCCATTCCAGGCAGGCAATAAAGGGTTCTAATAGATTCACTTTGTATTAGTTTTTTTTCCTGTTTCACAAAGGTAGGCAGCAGCTTGACAAAGCCATGATGGCAATTATTTAACATCCAAGTAGTATGCAGTTCTTCATATCAGCCGATAATGCACATTCAGGTATCGGGGATCAGTATTTGGGCCAAAAAATTGCATCGCACTAATGTTTATTGAAAAAAATATTGACATTTAAATGAAAATATCAGTTTTCTAATTTATTACAATGAAAATAAAAAAGCTAACATTTTATTGACACACTTAGAGTTTATAGTCTTATTCAGACCTGTCTTTTCCACATAATCACTGCCTCCTAGTATCACCACTTCTCAGAACATTTTAAATATGTCGTTTTATCAAGTAGTTGACATAATTTCTACTTCTCCTGCCTCTTTTTGATGATACTGTTTTCATGTTCAGCTCAATAAATAAAGCCTCATCATCGTACATAAATCTCTGCATCATTCAGCAGACGGCTGTAAGATGTTGAAGCTTCTGTTTTGTGTTCCAGGTGCTGCCCAGGCAAACCTGTGGCCTATTCACACATACCATCTTCTATAATGAATACCCTGGAGGCTCCAAGGAGCTTGATAAGAGCATCAGAGGGGGAGAACTCTTCCTCACTGTTCTCCTAAACCCTGTAAGTCATGTCAGCTGTCGTTTACCATTTCTGATGGAGCGCACTGTTCCTTTTTAACATTTTAAAAGCATACAGGGCTTGAACGTGTCGCGTTGTGCTGCCGAGATGTCGCAGAAGTGCTAGTCATATCGAACAGTGGAACCAGTACCAGCATTAAAATGCATCAGTAGGCAGACAAACAGCAAGTTAAAACTGCTAATGAGCAGGAAACCTTACTGGATTTCTTAAATGTCTTTAACTGGAAAATAAGTGTGAAATCTATGGATTTGAATTTTCAAGTTGTCCATTTATCAGCAGTACGCTTTCAGAAGAGATAACATGAATGATGAAACATTCACACATATTCAGTGTCTGATGTTGCTGGTATGGAATCCTGCTCCTGGTCTGTGATTGGTTGAGGTTTATTTATTGATTTCTCACTGTAGCGGGGACCATTTATTTTAGTTTCACTTCCAGACGTTCTATTTGACTGCTTGCCAAGCAGCTGTGGGGAGATCTTTAAGCCAAAAAATGCATCAGAAAAGATCTCCTACTGCACCTTTACCTAATGTTCCACTTCCAAAAGGGCCGAGCGCAGTGTTGATTATTCAAGATATTGAAGAACAATAGGTGTGCTACGGTGTAATAAAACAGTCAGTGTGCCGGCTACATACAGAGAGATGTGACGATGGGAAACCAGGACCCCCACTCCCATTCCACCCGTGATGCCCTTAACCCTTATAGGTTCATCCAGACTACCATCCTGCCTTCAAATATTATTTCTGTCGGATCCGCTCAGACCCCCGTACACCGGCTGTCACTAGGAATCCCATTCTACAGCAGCCTATGGCCCGGTCATCTCTTCGCGGTTTGCAGTGGCGGCTGGAAGGCATTTTTCACGTATGTAATCCAAACTGCGGGCACCAGGATAATAAAAGCAAACATGTTTTGCCAGCAGATTTTGGCATTTAAAGTTAATCTAGGCATTAATAAACTGTTTCAGAGGAGTTATCATTGTGCTCTGCATCACAGACAGCATGTGCATGTTTTGAAGGCGTTGGTTGTGTATGTTCAAAATTATAGCTTGCTGTAACCGTTTTTCCAAGATAGCGCTTTTAATAGTGCAAGTTGCAGTTTTTGATCACTTGCATACCCCTCACAAATGGAGTTCTTTTCTGATTTTCCATCTGACCTCTTGTCTCATTCTTTGTCCATGAACACAGATCAGCATATTTATGACTCACCTATCAAACTATGGGAATGACCGCCTGGGGCTGTACACCTTTGAGTCTCTGGTGAAGTTTGTCCAGTGCTGGACCAACCTCAGGTTGCAGACATTGCCCCCGGTTCAGCTTGCTGAAAAATATTTCCAGATCTTCCCAGAAGAACGAAGCCCCCTCTGGCAGGTAAGATTTTAGCTGAAGTCATCTGAAATTTCTAATGGGAAATGAAATAAAAACCTTGATGGTGATGGTGACGCTTTTCTATGCTTCACACAGAACCCGTGTCACGACAAGAGACACAAAGACATCTGGTCTAAAGAAAAAACCTGTGATAGACTTCCTAAATTCCTAATTATTGGACCACAGAAAACGGGTAAGTTTCCTAATCTCCATTTTCAATTGTTTCTTCTGCAGCTTATCAATCTTTGTTTTCCTCCACAAAGGCACCACAGCTCTTCATTCATTCCTGAGCCTTCACCCAGCGATTACTGGCTCCTTCTCCAGTGCAACTACTTTTGAGGAGATCCAGTTCTTCGGTGGAGCCAACTATGACAATGGGATTGACTGGTAGAGATTCCCACTGCATGCCTTCACACCATCTTTAGATTCTCTCTCTCCATTGTAATCATCGACATAACTATCATAAAGTCATATGATCTAAATAACTGGGCGCCTTTTGGTTTTGATTTGTGTTTTTTTTTCTGTGTGTCTCTTACTTCATCAGGTACATGGAGTTCTTCCCATTTCCTTCCAATGTTAGCGCAGACTTCATGTTTGAAAAGAGTGCCAATTACTTTGACTCAGAAGTAGCCCCCAAAAGAGCAGCAGCCCTGTTACCTCAAGCCAAAATCCTGGCTGTGCTTATCAACCCGTCTGACAGAGCGTACTCCTGGTATCAGGTGAGCCGCGACATGTTCAGGGACTGCTTTGAACTTGGAGGATGCATCCTTTTTTATTACAGTAAAAATCTGAGAAATGTTGATACATTAGTGCCCTCCTCCTGATGAATTAAGGCCAGAACACACTAAATCTGTTTTTTGCGTCAGATCCGACAGGTTGTGGCGTTTAGCTGGATTTCCTGCAGGGGGCAGCGTAGCTCCAACTGAGAGAGCCCTGGTCTGTTTTAGTCACTGTGCAGTAATTCAGCACCAATTTCATGGGTCTGACAGGAAGAGAGACTCGGTTACAAAGTAAAAACATCCGCTTTTTGGGGAAAAATACAAAATAAAATCTGATACTCTCACAGGGACAGAGTCAGTTTGGAGTAGCACATCACATATATAGTAAGCAGGACAGACTGGTGCAAAAACAATGAACGAAACATTGAAATGGAAAACTTTCCCCATGATAGGAGTTCAGGAGGACAGAAACGGATAAAATAATGATCCTCTTGAGGCTCACAGAAACCAAAATAAGGAGGGTCAGACAGAGCAGGTAAATGCAGCGTATCTCTCTCGCCTCTTTATGAAAAAAGAAATAAAAACTTGGATAAACTTCCCAGATCTCTGAGAATCACCTCTCTGTGCAGCCTCTAGAACCAGAACAGATAGAGTATTTTCATATATCAAAAACATAATAAAGGCAGACTCGTTAAGTGGAGCTTTGCTTTATAGAATGTGCAGGTTTTTTTTTTTTTATAACTTCATAATCCAAGTCAAATGTATGGAATGAATTTATGTATAGCACAGAGAATGAAAAAAAATCTGTGCAGATCTGCTCACCCTGCCTAGTGGGAGCCTCTCCATATGCAGTCAGTGAGATATGGAAAGAAATTGGATCAGAGATTAAAATGTCGTACACTGAGGCGTGCTTTGTTGGCGCAGTGGTTGGCGCACACGAGCCATGTACAGAGGCCTTAGTCCTGGACACGGCTGACCCGGGTTTAAATCCGACCTGTGGTCCTTTGCCGCATGTCCCCCCCTCTCATACCCTCTTTTCTGTCAACCAACTGTCCAAAGAATGAGCCACTAGTGCTGTAAACGCTCCAAAAAAATAAAAAAGTCATACTCTGCTGGTGTGTTCAGGCCTTTACTCAGTCAAACCATCTATGAATGAAGATGAGTTCTTTTAAAGTCTGCCTCATATCTGTTTCCAGGCTTGCTTTTTCAGTACCGGCTTTTTTCTCCCCTTCTTGTCTCGTATCGTACTTAGACAAAGTTTATTGTCATTTTGTACGCTCAGAATGTATACAAAACAAAATTTTGTTGCATACAGCTTACAACAGTATAATGAGATCGCAGTTGGAGTAAGATGAACATAGACCATTATAAAGTGCAGCAGTGATCAGAGTGTAACAATGTAGGAGAAAAAACAAACGGTTTAAGATAAAGGTGCAAAAGGGCTGTAGTGTTTTCAACGAAGATGTTGGTGACTCCGAATTAAACCACGAGGAAGACCCTGGAGTTTAAGGTAAAGTCTGTTTAACTGTCTTCATGAACTTGTGGTGAAAACTAAAGTGACAGAGGATACACAAACTAAGTGCTTCAAGCTCACTAAAATAACATTACCAAAAATCAGCAATAATATCCAAACTTATCTGTATAAATTGTCAAATAATGTAACTTAATATTTCCATACTGCTTCTTTCCTGTGACTCTTTGTTTTCCTAGCAAAAGTGCAGAACCGGAACTGGAAGTAGAATTTGACAACAATATTTTTTCATGTAAACTTATACAAAGCATGGACTGTTCATATAAACAACTTACAATAATTTTTAATATTATAGAAATGTTTTTGGAGCTATTTACTTAAAGCTACAGTGTGTAATAATTACAGGGATATACAGTCAGAAATGTAATATATTATACATAACTATGTTATTTATCATCATCTACGAGCTCAGCCTCTTAATCTTAATATTTGCGTTGCCTTAGAATTCGTTATTTATAATTACATAGGAGCGGGTCTCGCAGCCATGGAGGCAGACATCTTTGCGCTACGGCAGCGCAGAGCCAACAAACTAGCGATTGCGAGATCGCCCATTACGCTCGAAAGTAACTACGACAAGTTGAGAGAGATGAACTGAGACGGTACTGAACAATAGATGGCAGTATTAAAATTATCTATGTAAACAAACCTCATCACTTGAGAAGGTAGGTGATGCGGACCTCGTGGAAGACATTTTGTCCCGTAACGCTCGCCGTACTGTTGGGGGGGAGAAGCGTGAGGGGGGAGATGTTCATGTTGCGGTCTGCAGTCTGGACGCTAGATGTCGCTGAAAATTACACACTGTAGCTTTAACCTTGCAAACTTACGTATTAATAGAAATACCTTAAAGGCAACACAAGGGCAATAATGTGAAAAAGTTGCAGTGGAGTGCTTAATAAATATGGAGCAAAATGCAGTAGAACATTGAGTTTTATCCTATTTAAAAGAATTTAAAAAGTTTAGCAGCGAGTTTAGAGTTCATAGCCTCCTGAGCTGTGATGATTAAAGCCATTACAGGTACTGAAAGAGCCAGTGGGAAAGGGGCTTCAGTACAGTAGACAGATCCACAGCCTCGATCTACTCGGCTGATCTATGACCTCTGAACTGGATTCCATTTCTTTATGTTGCTCACTGGTTGATTGAGGCTGCAGACCTAGGGTTTCAGATATATGTTTGGAAAGAAAAATAAGGAATAAAGCACTGCTTTTCTTGTTACTTGAAAAATATAGCTAAGTGTGGAGAAAAAAAGAAAGTAAAATTGGTTAGCTTTGATCGCTGGCGTTCTGTATAGTTTGGTGTGAATTCAGTACTTTCTGTAATTTCAGGACTATAAGTCACAGTTTTTTTTTATAGTTTGGGCAGGGGTGTGACTTTTCTCTGGAGCGACTTTTGTGTGGAATTATTAATATATTATTGTATCATTTCACGTTATTTTCACACTAAACCCCAAGAGGGCGCTCTAGGCTTGTTTTGATAATTTCAACATTGGGGGTAACTTATAAAACAATTGAGAAGAGCTTTAAAAAAATGGCACCAAAAATAAAATCATGTTCTGCAGATTATAAAACTATAAAAAATATGCAGCTAAAAGCGGAAATCATGCAGCAGAAAGAAAGTTTGTAGTAAGCTGAGTTGTTTAAAAGTAACACAGAGGATGAAGGTTTCATTGGATTTAGTAATTTGGAGTGATACGGATGGATTGGTAAATTTGTTGGTATGTTATTTATGCTATAGTTACATACCAGCCATGTTCTCAGTTTAAGAATTTGCATATTGGTGTCACACTCTTTAAGAAACTCCACAGATTCCAGTCTGTGTTTTCATTATGTCTTTCCATTATTATGATTTATGTCTTCAGCACCAGAGAGCCCACCAGGACCCCGCAGCGCTGAACAACTCCTTCCATGCCGTTGTAACAGCAGCACCCTCAGCCCCCAGAGCCTTGTTAACCCTGCAGAAACGGTGCCTTCACCCGGGAGCCTATGCTTCCCATTTGGAGCGATGGCTGCAATATTACCAACCCAGCCAGGTAGAACCACTTTATTATAATGTTGAAAATGTTCTCAACTATCTGCCTTTATCATTCTTCATTTTCTCTACCATAAAACACATTTTCAAATGTCTATAGTATATTTCAGTTCCTCTGTTCATCATTTTCCTCTAAAGCTGCGTTCACACCGAGCATGAATATCGTAGGTTTAGGGAAGGATTCCCATGTTATCTATGGCCGTTTCTCAATATGTGTACTTCTCATGTGCTTGTGTCCTCGTGAAACGTTATCAGCCTCAGGCCTAGTCCTGTTCCAACTCACAAGAACAGCAGACCGAGAACGGACAGAGACCCCGGATGTTGTTCTCGCCCCTCCCTATTTACCCAGCATGCATCAGAGCAGACTTGTAGGTTCTTGAGATTGAAAGCTGTCCCAGCATGCACTGTGGCAGCAGCAGCTTCCAATGGAGCGCTCACAGAGCTCAGAGCATTAAGTTAAAAGTTCTTTTTTCTGCCATTGTTTAATAAAAGTAGGTTTTAATGTTATTTGAGGAGAGAACATTAAGCGTCACTATAAGGAACATTTACCGATTTAATGCATAATTAAAAACAAATTCTGAAGTTGAGAGGACCGCGGCAACCAGTGGACCTCAGAGGGTAACCGCAGCCCTCTGAAAGACCTCTGGCTCTGATGGGGAGTTTTTTATTTTGCAAATTATTCATTTGATTTGTTTTTATCTGACTGTGATCGTCGTTATTCCCCACTAAATGAAAAAAGTCAGAATGTATTCATATATAGAGACTATTAATAACAGGAGGTGAAATTCAGCTCCAGACAGGCCAAGCGTGTGGTGATGTCATCAGTACGCTTCTGCTCCAATTGACCCATATTTATGCTCTGTGCTCCTGTTATTCCAGAGTTCAATTATTGTACAGCAGATTAATCACATGCTGTCATTTTCTCCAGGAGGCGCTGCAGGGAAAATAAACATTTAATCATGAATGATTATTATGTATTTAAGGCTAATTAGTAATTTTGATGGAGGGCTAATATACTGTACATATAGAGGCCTATATAGACCCTTTAAATGTATGTCGGTTTTTGGTCAATATGGCTGTTTGAACATTTTGGGTTGCCGACCCCTGGCCTAGAGGCTAGCTCCAGCTAGCTATAGCCTCTCGCAGCGCTGCCTCTGTGACTGGTTTCCCCAATGTACCACTGTCCCACTCTGGGGCTGCTGTAGTCTTTAACCAGCCCTCAGTGTTCAGTCTTCCCGGTTGAAGGGCTGGTTATCCTCCTGCAGCAGTGTGTCGCAGTGAGTTTGTGGCACATATATTTTATTTATGTCCAATATTTAAGCGTGGTCTGTGCTGTTATTCCACGCCACAATGCAAGAAGGACAATCAGGAACTAGAGAGGGTCTAGATACGCCGAGGCGGTTAGGAAGTGGGGGCAAGTTTGTGCGACAACGAAGGGATATGAGGGCCAGAAAGAGCGGGGATCTGGGTGGATAAAGGGTCCCAGTGTTCTGATGCACCTCGATCTTCTAGCTGGTCAAACTTCACAAGTCGTTTTCCACAATGGCGGTCATACAAACAAAACAAGCTGTTAAGGTACCAAACAGGAAATACGCATAGAGTAGAGCGGATGTAGATTTGACTAATTAGAGGCCTCCTGTCTGCGGTCACCTACAATTTTGTACAGATGCACCAGAGTTTCTGTGGAAGGGGCAGGGGAATATTTACGTTCACTGCGATGCACACGCAGATGACTTGGTTTCTGAGTATAGATCATCTCTGGGATTCTGGTGAACTTAGGAATTCCAACAGCTTTTTTCAGCTTTCTGAGCTAAAAAACATGGCCGGTCACTTTATGAATCCATGTCCACCATGAAGAGGGGAAACAAACGACCACCAGACTCCATGATCATCAAGGCGAGCAAAAGCAGAGAAAACTGGCAAGCTTTTCAGCGATTTCTTGTTCGATGTGAACGTACTGTTATACCTCTTAATCAATGTGTGTTAGTTTGTCTCTGCACCTTTTAAAGCAGGGACTAGTTTGATGTTTTCTGCAGCAGCTGGGTTAACCTTTCTGCCATTTTTGACGAGTCACAGATGTCTGGTGTTTGTGTGTCTCTTCAGCTGCACATTGTGGACGGGGCCCTGCTGCGTTCCAATCCTGTGCAGGTGATGGAGGGAATTCAGAGATTTCTCGGTGTCACTCCCATCTTCAACTACACACAGGCACTGATGTAATTCAACACACAAACCACACAACCAATCTCTAAACAACACTGCTTTTTTTATTGAAAGACTAAGCCCCTATTTTGTTCCTTGTAAACTGAGAAAAGTATTGAAATGCATTAATATTTTGAAGTAGTAGAATTAGATCAGCCAAAACAAATTGTGCTCTTATATCCAGAAGATTCCTACAACTAAAATGATGCCTCCATTGATTTTATGCTGCCTTATCTTTTTTTTTTTTTTAAAGAAAGAGAGAAGAAGACTAACTGGTAATAAATTTTGCATTAAAATGAGTTTCTTTTGTTGGACACCTGTCAGTAAAACTGGTCCTAACAGACTAGTGGTTGGGACACAGCAGTGGTTGATTACCAGTAAAGGATTGATTGATCAGATGACTACATGACAACTCAGAAATCCAATCTGATCATTTTATGCACCATGTGGTATAACTTTTATAACCCAACATTCTTTACTCTCTCTTGAGGTGGTTTAGGCTATGCAACACAGCAGCCTGAAGTGACCCAAATCTGATTTTATTTGGTCCATATGCGAACTGTATGCAATCTTTTCTTGACAGTCAACATGAACAACACAGATCTGATTTATTCCAATGCGACCCAGGCCACTTGGCTCTGTGGTCCTGAATCCGATACAAATCTGATCTTTTCATATATGACCTGTGTCTGAGCGGCCAGGTCGCATTCATACGACCTGAACACCATTAATACTCGACAAAGGTCAATAATCTGGGTCTTTCTACGCATAAGCAGGAAGAAAAACAACAACAACAACAACAACCATGGCAGATGTTAATGCAGGAAATTATTGGTGGGGACATGTCCATACCAGTCCTTCAGAAAGTGCTGGATAGAATTCACTGTCACTGTTACTAGCTGACTAACCTGACTCCGCCAGATGGATTTGCTCCGCATATCCATCTGGAAACCTTCCGTTGAAGTAATTTTGGGAAGGGGCGAAAATACTGGTTAGCTGATTGGCCTATGTTGGTGATAGACGGGCCAAATAAACCAATTAGATCAACGAAGCATATGACGTACTAACAGAGCGACGACGAAAAAACAACCACAAGCCAGGCTACTCTTGCCGAAACCAGTCGGGAGAAGAGCAAAAACATCTTTTCCTCTACGAAAAGCCTCCAGAGCAGTGTTTTGCTCTTCTTTCAGTGAAGAAAAACTCTGTAATTCCGATAAAACTTGCTTGATAGCCATGCTAACGCTAGTTTCATCGGCTGAAGCCGCCATGTTCTTTAGACTGAACTGTTGCGCTTCTCATTGCGTCAAACCTCAACCCGCCTCAAAGCCAACTCTGATTGGACGTTCGTTTGGTGAACGGCTCCAAATTTTCTTTAACGGAGAGTCTTCAGACTGATCTGCGCGTGAAACCTTGAAAGCTCGTGAGATCAGGATGGTCTCACGAGGCTACTAGCTGACATGATAAGGGACAAATTGCAACACATTCATTAAGTCCTCGCTACATTGCTGATCCTGCTAGCTTGCTAACTCTAGTTTCTATATATTACAGGCAAGTGTAACATCAACATATGACGTTGTGCTTTGCGTTACCTTATTAATTCACTCCAAACCACAAAAGTGTCAAATTTGCATTTGGTTAGATTTGTTCGCAACATTTGAAAAGCTTTCTCAAATGACATTTGGCTGGAAAAGTGGCTTATTGGATGCAACCAACGAATTAGAGGACCTCAAAATGGTGTGACACACAAAAGCAAAGAAAAATGTTTCCTTAAGTGGGCGAGCCCAGCATGGATTTTTAAGTCTTAAAGATTTGCATGTGTATTGAAATTGGGGCTAGACAAGAATTACAGTTTGAAATAAAAATAAATTATATTTCCAAATATAGGGGTGCTGGATTTCTGGTTGTATTAAATCCTATTAATATGAAACTCCTTCTCCCTCCAGCTCTGTACTTAGGTTTTCCGCCATAGTCTGAGACACTTTTATGAACAATAAACAGCTGTCCTTAATCCCAAAACATCTCAAACATTTCCAATATTTTGTAACGGGTTACTTTTATTCATTCAATAAGCACACACACATCAGAGTTTATCTCTCCATTTGCAGCTTCTGGGGACTACTAATGGAGCTAGTGTTCTTAGGGATAGGGTGAGATGCTTTTATTCAGAGCCAAGCTTTTTGGAAATAACGTGTTTTGAAGACGTGGTGTCGAGGGCTGGACTGAAGGGAGAGGCATGTTCAAAAACTTACCTTGCTGGAACCGTTTTTCCAAGATCTCCTACAGCACCTTTAAGGTTACAAAAGTCTTGGAAAAGCTCTTTACTTTTACCCAACATGAGAGTTTTGTGATACCAGAGACCCTTTTTAATAGGCCATCAGTTGGGACTGAAGCAGCTGATCTTAATTTGCACTGACGAGGAGCAGGGTTGCTTTAAATTCACTGAGAGTTTTCAGCTGCTGTCTTGCCTTTCCATGCCTTTTTGCACCTCCCCTTCTTCACGTGTTCAATACTTTTTCCATGTGTCCTTCCACATTATCACACATAACTTCACTTGTAGAGGTGAACTTCTTATTTTCAATATAGATTTTAATGAAAGCAAAATTACAGCTGTTTTTTGTTGTTGTGTTTTGGATCCATGTCGCCAAGGAAAATCCACAACAGGAGACATATTTAATAAATACAGATTTATTTTGACCATTACCTGCAATATGGAAACATAAACACGACTTTGCCTTTTAATAAAATGCATGTTGGTTTAATTTATTCAAATGTATTGAAAGTATTACTGATTGATTCTACTGAATGAAAACAATTTAAAGAATATTATTGAATGTGGTTAGTCTGCCCTTAACAATCTATTTCTATAAAGCATGATGAAAAGTTTGTGCTCAATTGTAAAGTAATACTCTGATCATCTGCAGGTATGATGATGTCAAAGGTTTCTGGTGTCAGCGAGTGGAAGGGGCCCGGTCCAAATGTCTGGGGAAGAGCAAAGGCAGGAAGTATCCAGGGATGAGTTTGGAGGTAACACACTGCATACTTTAAGCCACTGTACGATTTGTTGACCTATTTGGGCCAGCTTTCCAGTCGTGCGAGAATTTTTCGATCTTTCAGCCTGATCAGCGTGCGTTGTGTAGTGTACAGGGCGTAATGAAGGGTGATCAGACTCTCACAACCACCTCCTGATTAGGAATCGTAAGGTCGAGAGAAAATCAAACATGTTTGAAATTAAGTCGTGCGCAAATCGCTCAGTGCACAAACAAAGATTCTTCTTCTTCCTCTCAGATGTAAACACAGAAGCATGGCGGGGGTGCAAGTGAAATGGAGTTCTTTCTTTAAAATTGACATGTTTGCTCAGCCACGTCTTTGTCCAAATATGTCAGCGCCTTTTCTTTTTAGGGCTTTCAGCACAAAATTGCACAAACTTCCAAGGCAGCGCGTTTCACTCAAGTGAGCTTCATGTTCCTCTTCTGCTCGTTTGGCTTCTGGATAGACGAGTCCGAGTAGCGCCATCGCATTGCGGAGCTCAGTCCCACGTGGTTTTTAGACGTACAATGTCAGCAGGTAGATCGTATCAGAGCATCGGGTCGCACAGTTTGAGAGCTTTTAAACCCTGTGTTTCGTCATAGAGTGTGAACTGTAGCTGCATGTAACAATCGAAAAAATCGTACAGTGTACGCCCGGCATTAGACAAGTAGCTGTATTTATCTATGGATCTTTGACACTGTTCATCTGTTATGTCCGTTATTACATTATTCACAAAACTGCTTTGTGCCAATCACAAGTTGAATAAGGGCGAGGGTTAGATGATGATTGGTTAAATGATCAAGCTTCAGCCAATAGCGGCTTGTAAATGTTAGCAACAGAAGTAAAAGTTTATGGAAGCAAAGTTTGTGAAGCCCTACGAAATAACTGATGTAGGACTTAACAATGAATGGAGCTGGGATGGATGGAAGAACTGGGCAGTGACGGCATAATGTATGGTAGTTATTTAAAAAAAACAGAGGGAAGTCGGTCGGCTTCTTTTTTCTTTATGTGAGGAAAATGATGGATAAGATGCACTGCAACTATGTTCTGAAAATGAGTAAAAATGTCTAAACAGGTGTATTTTCCCTTAATTTGAGTACGAAAATAAGATGATTTGCCAATGGCATATGCATTTTTTATCCCTAAAAAAGATAACTGCATCTAATATCACTTATTTTAAGAAAAAAAATGACTTCTTTAGATTTACATTTTTTGCTTTGTGGTAAGAAAGTGTCCATGCTTTCCATCGCACTACGTGGTTACCATGAGCAACAGTCACAGCCGACGTGCCGCCATCAATGACCGTGTGTCCGACTTAAAGAGCACATTGCAGACAAAATCTAAATGAAGTGAAGTCTAATGAAAGGTTAATTTAAGATTCAAAGTTTTTTGGCTGCTCCAACAAACTGAATCTACCTATAAAGTCACTTTTATCAGCAGTGTTTCTAAAAACTGCTTTTCTCTTAACAAGTTGCGTCATTTGACGTCATGTGTGAGAGTCAGATAGTCAGCGTTGCTTCAGTTCTGTGTGGAGAGCTGGTAGTTATCTGGAAGAACTGATGTGTAATAGAGTTATGTAGAAGTTTGAGATTGCCTAATTAAAAGATGAAGAAAATATCACAGCAAAAAAAAACAAAAAAAAAACGATGTTGCAGAGGCAAATGAAGAAATGTGCTGGAAAATGGTCTTGTGCTATTTGTGTCTGATCTCATGTACATGAGGTGGTAGGTAGTATCAAAGTTTTTTTGCATTACAATAGTGAAATTCAGGGAGGTGAGGTGAATACACAGAATCACAGATTGGGGGGGGGGAACCTGAACCTAGCGTAGTTAAGGCTGATTTATACTCAAAAACCAGGTGTATACCCAGAAACGCAGTGAAGCCTTTAGGAAATAAAACTTTTAGATTGGTGTTGTAGGCTTTGTTGGAAAATGTAAATTATTAATAAAATCAGAGTTGACCTTAATAACAAGTGTGAAGATGACTATTGAGCTGTTATTGATGCTTCGTTTCTACTGATATGTTCTGTGCTTTCTTTTTTTCCAGTCACGTGCCTTTTTAAGCGAGTATTACCGTCACGACAACATGGAGCTGGTGCAACTGCTGAATCGCCTGGACCAACCACTGCCTACCTGGCTTCATCAGGAACTTCAGAGCACCCGCTGAAGGCTGCAGCATCAGATGAGAGCATTTTCACCCGATGACTCTTCTTACTAAGCTGCAGTTCAGCTTATTCTTAAAGTGCTCCTGATAAACAGGGAAAAAATGAATACAACATGAATGAACCTTTGGTACTGGGTCAATCCATGAACACTTCTTCAGTTCTGATGCCAACCTACTGCAAGTACCAGACATCAATCGGCCTTGTCCAGTCCAGGACATGGCCGACACTAGAAGCATCAGCTAAGGATCACAGATTCCAGACAACAGTGTCCAGCTTCACAGACAGATGAGATGGTGGTATAAAGACTAAACCTGTTTGGTGGAGTACTAGGGTTAGCATGCCGGACCTACTGGTGCTTCAACAGAATGATAGGAAAGGTCTAAGGTCAGATGAGAAATTCACAATTCTCTCCAAAACATTTGCTGTTCTTGATATTTGTCTAATCAAGCCCCAACTGTGAAAAGGAAAAGCAAACCCGATCTAATAAGCTGTACAAGCAGAGATGCTTTATTCCCTTAATGCTGAACACTGCAGTTTGCTTTGGATTCTATAAAGCCAAAGTAAACATACGGTAACAATATGAAATCCATTCAGCTGAAGGAGTTGAGTTCATAGCCATAAGACCCACTTCTTCCAAGTTCTGAAAAGAAAAGCAGATCCATCTCTGCACCAACTCTGCAGGACCAGAGGAAAGAACCACTTTCAACTAAGACTGGAGTTAGCCTCACAGAGACCAACGAGCAATTAATATCTTTATGAACTGCATCTAATAATAAAGAGAAAGAAATGACCTGGAAAATGTCAATAAAAAGAAGATTTATCAATTTGGAACCATGGGTCTCTTATCTCTCATCTTGCAGCTGTTTGTTTTTTCGGAGCCCATCAGGTAGCAAAGGCTGATCCTGTGCTCCAGATGGAGCTATGGTCATAAACTGCTGTGTTTATGCTGAATTTATGTCTCACAGCTGTTTTTTTTAGTCCTGTATAATACGGCGGGTTTAGGTTCTGTTTTTAAAGGCTGATCATGTAGGGAAAATGTTGGTCATTTTCAGGATGGGATAAAACTCTTATTAAAACATCTGGAACTGGACTCCAGAAGACAATGATTTGTGTCCCGTTCTGGCTGGTGTTTTTTTTTTTTCTAACATTGGGAGGTTTACACTGTAAATAATGAGAATGGCTCATTGAGCGAGTACTAACCTGATGTAGCCTTTTTAATGTGATGGGTAAAACTAAACAGTTTAACCTCAAAGAGGTTTATCCTTAAACAATCCCTTAGAGTGATTTCTACTCTTTGATGAACCAATAAAATCCAGTTGTGGTCCAGGTTGTTCCCTATATCTCATCCTGCCAAGAGTTTCAGTTTTCTTTCATAGACTGACTGTTTAAGTAAATTCAGGGTTCCCACGGGTCCTTAAAAAGTCTTCAGCATTGAATTCTTCAAAATAAAACTAAGGCCTTAATTGGTATTAAAATGTCTTAAATCAGTCTTTCGTAGGTCTTATTTTTTAAAAGATCATAAATAGGATTATTTTTATTACGATTTATTTTTTTAATCTAAATAAAACATTAAAATTGAAAACATTTTTTTTTATAAAAAAAAAATAGCAGCTCGCCATTATTGGTTCCGTCCTGATAGCGGAACCAATAAAAGCGTTGTTGCGGCCGGGACATTTGGGAGATGCACCATTAACTTTTTGTCTGGAAAACATGAGCAAGTGTAAATGTAACGAAAATTGGCTCCAGCCAAGAGTTTTCTCCATGGCTTAAACCAGGGAACATACAGGAGGCTCAGTGGATTTAGTGCAAGAAGTCATTCAAGCTCGGAACAATGGGAATTAAGGCAGTGGAGTCGCACATGCGAAGCACAAAACACAAAGCGTCAAAATCGAGTTACAGAGAAACAGCCGGTATTTCTCAGTTTGTTCCACCCTTGTCTCTGCAACGCCTCCACTTATCACCAAATCAAACACTAAGAAAACGATACGAAGAAAAATAGCTGCAAAAAAGACTTAGCACTGGTTATGTTGTGGCTTTAAAACTGATTTGTTTTGTTCCCTGCTAAAACAAAGTTTGTGAATTCAGTTAAATAATTGTTAAAATATATCTGTCATTTGTGTGTTTTTAGCTTTCTTCCTGTATGGGAAGCTTTTCAAAATTTGAAACATCAGTGCAGTGGTTTATGTTAAAATAAACCTTTGGGTTAAGTTGTCACAAGTGGGATTTTCTTGTGAATTAGGTCTTAAATTTTTATTTCAAGTGGCATTAAAAAGTCTTGAATTTAACTTGCCTTATGCTGTAGGAACCCTGAAATTATTGTCATACTCAATTTATCGTCTGCATGGCATTTTCCCCAGGGGAGTTTTATGCCTTTAACTAACATATCTTTATTTAAGGGATGCAATAGTCATATTATAGAGTCAATAACCAATGTTTATTAATTTTTGATTCTATATACCTCCCTACTCATGTGACACCGTGAAAAATCAACCTTAGTGCTTAGCTTAAGATAATCTCCCACAATCCTTTGCTGTGATTGATCATGTGACTATCACTGTCTTATGTGGTATTGAGATTCTGGTTAATCTCTTCTACAGGGCAAGCAAGGTAGCCACTTGGTGAAGGCGAAGGAGTTGCACTTCGCTTTCGGGCCCTTTCCTTGCCTTTTCGTCTGTGTTGCTTGGCCCTTCTCAATGTGATAAGTTTATTCCTTATGATGTTAGTGAGTTCTGACAGAGCAGGTCTCTCCTCTTCCTTCCCTGCCTTGAACTGGCGTCTCAAGGATTTCAGTTTTTGTCTCAGCTGGCCTATCTTGACTCCCCGTTAGTTGAGCTTTGCTGGTTTACTTCCTCCTTGCTTCAGTTCCACTCCAAAATGCCCGACACCTATGCTCATGATGAGGGAGCACATAGTGTGTAGTTTCTGTTCGGCGTTGCCCTTTGAGATGGCTTCCAGGCTCTTGTCTACGTCCTCATCCAGCTTGGTCCACTCCTTGCTGTTAGCGATATGCCACTTTACCCGACGATGCTCCGATTTCCTGCTCGGTGGAGGAACTTGTGTTGCTAGGAGGATCCGGGTATTGTGGGGGGACTCTAGACTCAGCTCCTCCTCCGTCTGACCAGGTTCTACAGTTGGCGCAAAAAGGACTGTTGTGTCAGTTGTCGTTCCAGAGCATCGCTTCACTTCTTCCCTCCCAAGACAGAACATCTTAGTCTCGGCTTCAGACCTCGCAGGTTTTTGCAGACCTTGCCACATATCCAGACTAAATTCATAATCTGTTGTCAATTTGCTTGGGTCGTTACCAGTGAATTTGTCCGGTTGGGATGCTCATTCTCCCCCCTTCTCGGGCATGCTTGGGGGTATTTTTCTGTAGGGTTCTTTGTAGCAAGGTTTGGGTGATCCCTCATGGCAGCTGTAGGTCGGGGAGCTAACCCTTCCTACCCCTTTTGCCGTCTCTCCAGGCTGTCCGCTGTCTCTTCAGCTATCACCTCTATTCATGGCTGTCGTATAGACTTTCCTGAAGGTCACTGGCTGCGCCAGGAGTGATAGAACCATGATACACCTTACGATCATACTTGAACACGTCATCAGTGATGAACGAAAATGAATAGACAAGAACATGATTCAATGACAAAAAAACATACACAAGGCCCAAAAATAAAACATCAGACCCTTTTACTCTTTAGGCTGTAATATGAAGATCAACCAGGTTAACCTGTAGTGGACTTCCCATCATCACGAGTGGGAATGAAACAGCATGTTATAAGTATTGTAACACTGCAGGATCAGAGCTCTGGTCACTGGTCTTCAACTGAAGCCAGGTTATGTGGCCCCCTCCTACCAGAGAAGTTGGAATTTTTCTTCTGTCTACGATTCAGAGAGCTGAACATAGTCTTTATCCTAATCCCACCTTCCTGAAGCGGATGAGAAAAATCAATCAGTTTTTTTGCCTGATCTACCCGTTTGCTGCCAACTCACACATATGATCCACACATGCCCAAGACCAGTGGTCTTTGAACTTCACCACATCTGTGTGTTGATTGACCTGAAATGACTTGGTGCACAAATGCATTTTTTTCACAAGCTATGATTTGCAGCCAATTAAATAACTTAATTATTTCAGTCAATCACAAGAAGGTATACCATATGGGTGATGATTTTATTGTATAAAAGATAAGGAAGACGCTCTAGCAAACAGAAAGGGGCTATGGCAGACCCATACTACATCTCAACGCTATATTCTGTTCCAGGAGCTATTTTTCCTTTTTTTGTGTTTAGTTTTATTTGAAAATCTGCCTTGGTTTCTGTTGTTTCACGTTTTTAACGATAAAGTGTTTCATAAGATTATATTAAATACATAATGGGTCAACATAAAAACAGAGTAATGAATAAATAACAACAAATTACAATAAAAACAAATTGTTTTCAATCAAAGACAGAAAAATGCCGATAAGGTTTGTGGGAGGCTTAAAAAAAAAAAAAACTGTTTTAATTTAGCCCTTAAAAGGATTGTTCTCACATCTGCTGGCCCAGCTACCTACCACCTTTGACCAGCTCTGGTGACATCTGTCAGCCATGTGTGCCACATGGCTGACAGATGGCTATGGCTATCCTCCTCCTAAACCCTGGTAGAGTGCGCACCAGAGCTGGATAGAGTTTATGTACCGTACTCCACTCTGGAGCAAAGAAAGCTAACAGCAGGAGATGCAACAATGCTCTAATCCTCCAGTGATTGGCTTATTACAAAATTATCACCCATGTGGCATACCTTCTTATTATCCAGTAAAACAATTTAATCATATAATTTGTTGCAAATTATAGCTTGTTTAAAAACTGACTTTTACAATGAGTCACATCAGGTGAGTCTGAAAATCCACAACTGCAGTATAATTCAAAGACCACTGGTAGTGTTTGCATTACGATGTAATTGTGTATGCATCATTAATACATTTGTGAATCTTGTCTTGTGAATATGTTAATTTTATTTGCTTGTTTAAATCAGTTTGTGCATGTGTGGATCTTTTCCTGTGGATTTTGTCTTCTGCATGTTAGGATCTTGTGCAGGTGTGGATTTTGCTGTGCAAGTGTGAATCCTGTGTTGCATGGGTGTGCAATATCTTGTGCAAGAGTGGATCCCTTATGTGATTTTTGTGTATATGAGGAAATCTTTTCGCTCTATAATAATGGGGCTCATTGTCTTCTAGGCATCTCTGCTTTCAGTATCATCATCATCATCAGCATGCAGTGCAATACTGTTGAGCATCTTCAGAGACATTACCGCAGCGCATTACCTCTCACATCATCACTGCACCACATTACAGGTGGGCAATTACACACAGCACATTGTGACAGGCACGCATCACAACAGGTGCATCATGCCCACAGCACGTCACTCCAGGTACATTGCACCTGCAGCTCATCTCGTCAGGTGCATTACGACAGCTTTATACCTACAGCCACTGCAGTTATCACCACAGGGCATCACCGCTGGTCATCTTGTAGGTTATCAAGTATGTAAATTTCAATTCTAGCTTATGTAATGACGTGGCCTCAAAGTTACTAAGGATTTCTGCAGTAGATCATTCCGATTTACATGGCACAGATGCAGGGGACGTTTCTGAGATTGTGAAATGCTCCATTCCTTTTACTAGTCCCCTGACAGTTCCTTTTTGTACCATGCTTTCTGATCCAGCTGGCTGTTAAACTGGAATGGGATCTGTCAAGTAAACTGATGATATGAAGTTCCTTCTGATCTAACTGGTTCTCTACAAAAAATATCGAAGTAATCCTCATGTTTAAAGAAATCATAAACCTGAGTGAAGTATTAACATTATAAATGTCTGTCAAGGAGCAGAATGAGGAACTATTAATGTTTGTTTCTGTGGAAACGGCTTAGAAAGAAAAAGGGAAGAGACTAATAGGCAAGAGGCCTTCTTGCTGAGATAACTGTACAATGATTTAGATTTTTTTAAATATAAAACATTTGTGACAAAACTATGATTCTGTTATACCAATGTGTAAATATGATGAGTTGTGACTAGGGCTGGGTATTTTCGCCAAAGTCCTGAGTCGATTCGATTTTGATTCATACCATTCTAAATCGATTAAATACAATTCGATCTGTTTTTACAGTAATGAAAGTGGTTCAACCGTGTTTCAAAATACTCATGTATTTTATTTTTTCCTGTCATATTAAACACAAAGTGCAAACTTGTAAATCAGACGATTTAAACTTGAGATGTGAACAAAACTGTCTGAAAAGTGCAAACTTGTTTGTGAAAAGTGAAAAAGTGAAGCCTCACTCGAGCAAGCAGACGTGACACAGCAGACATGCATGGCCTGCATCATCTTCACTGCACAAACTATATTTCCAGCGTTGTCTGTAACAACTACAGGGTGTTTGCTGGTCAGCCCCCATTTGTTAATGTCTTCAGTCAACCTATTGGCTATATTTGCAGCTTTCTGGCTTGAAGTCATCTTGAGTGCATATTTCCTGCTCATTTGAATGTGAACGTCACACGCTTCGCTATAAAACTAATCGATCTCATTCCCTAGACCTCGATTTTGCAAAAATGTAAAGGAATCGATTCAAAATCGATTAAATCAATTTTTTTACCCAGCGTTAGTTGTGACCCATGGTGTTTCTTTATTATGAAATAATAATTGATAAAGGTTTTTGTCATAATGCTAGATCTTGGACTCTTAAGTAGGCACAAACACAGAAAGAAGCAGATTTAAACAGTTTATTTTCAGGAAAATGTGATGAACACTGAGTCTGGAAAAAGCTGAGGGAGCGGGGGCTGGGAGCAGGCACTGGAAGGGAAAACAAGTTGTTTAAAGGGGATGGATGGATTAAGGAAGATTGTTTTAAGCAGTTTAAGTCAGCTTACACTGAGTATGAGTCCATGAAGCCCGGTCTTGCTGGTTGGTAGATGTTGGAGGTTGAGAGTGGAGACACTGGTCTTTCAGTTTGTTTGGAGATGAGGGTGGACAGGTTTGAGCCAGGGGTTCTGAAGGCCAAGTTGGTGAGCCTGAGGAAGGAGCAGAACAGAAGTCTTGGGGGAGGTAGATCCAACAACAGTCTTTGCCAGAAGGGATCCTGAAGCAGAGAAGGACAATATGGTCTTAAACAGAGAAGATCCAACAGGAGGAAAAAAAACACAATACTGAGATTTCTCTTAAGTTGGCTTGTTACCACTCTGAGTACATCAACCATCTGCCGTCTGCTTGAGGGAGACTGCTCCTTCTTAAAGGCAACCACTGATTGAGGGAATGGAACCCAGCTGGACTCAATTAGCCTGCCACCCTGTGAGAGAAAAAAGGGAAAAGACATACAGCCACTCCACCCAGCTCTGGAAACCTGACAGTTTTAGGGAAGAAACTGAAGCACATGACAAAGATTAGATAACTTTAAAAATTAAATTGAGAAGGCAGTTTCCAGCAGAAATCTCACTGCTGTGGAGTTCAATAACTAATATAAATGTGAGCTTATTGGGAAAATGGCAGGCAGCAGGCACTTGACATCTGAGGTTTCTCGAGCTTTTCAAATGTATAGGGAGTGTGGTCTGTCCAAGGTGGGTGCAGAATCAAATGATCCAGTGCATCTTCACATCCAGCTGCATAATTGAACCTTTTCAAGCTTGACCATGACCTGGATGACTGAGAATCTTCACAGATACATACAGCACATAAAATCTAACATTTACTAATAAGTTACCTAGCTGGAAAAATGTATATGCGACTAGCACAAATTAAGTAGCTTGTTCTTATTTTACCGCTGAGCCATTTAGCAAGGCCTCTTTCCCTCCGGCTGTGTCATGATCGGCAGGATTTCTAGCCCAGATGCAGAACACTGACACAGAGGCAGAGGAAAAAGCCCAAAGGTTTATTGAATACAGACAGGGATCTTCCTGGAAAGCAGAGAGGAAAAAACAGGTCAGGTGCAGGTTCAGGTTCCAGGGATTCAGACAGGCAGGCTGGCTCGGGCTTGCTAACCACAACAGGGTCAAAAACAATCCGGCGCAGAGTGAAGTTCCCCTCCAGCTTATATAGGGAAAACTCTTAATGAGCTAATGGGGAACAGGTGCCACGACTGAGCACAAGCTCCCAGGAAGGATCTATGGCGCCCTCTGGTGGGCAAGCCTCTGGATTCTGACAGAACCCCCCCCTCAAGGGCGGATTCCAGACGCCCAAAAAAAAAAAGACCCAAAAAACAACCCACCCAGGGTGGGCGGAGGGGTAACCAGGGATGCAAGGCAGAGTCTCAGGAGGCCGGCCGTAGGACCGGAGCTGATGCAAACGCTCAGGAGGCCGGAGTCTCCAAAGCTGCAGGAACCTTGGAGGAGGACGCCACCTCCGCTTCAGCAGCAAGCTCCGAGGAGGACGCCGTCTCCGCTTCTGCAGGAAGCACCGAGGAGGACGCCGCCTCCGCTTCTGCTGCTCTGCAACAGGCTCAGACAGAACCGCCCACTGCAGCTCCGAATCAGGAACACAGGAAACCGCCGACTGCGGCTCCGTATCAGGAACTGAGGAGGCCGCCGATTGCGGCTCCGAATCAGGAACTGAGGAGGCCGCCGATTGCGGCTCCGAATCAGGAACTGAGGAGGCCGCCGATTGCGGCTCCGAATCAGGAACTGAGGAGGCCGCCGATTGCGGCTCCGAATCAGGAACTGAGGAGGCCACCGATTGCGGTTCAGAATCAGGAACACAGGAGACCGCAGATTGCGGCTCCGCATCAGGAACAGAGGAGGCCACCGACTGTGGCTCCATATCAGGAACAGGGGAGACCACCGACTGTGGCTCCAAATCAGGAACAGAGGAGACCACCGACTGTGGCTCCAAATCAGGACATTCTTTGACATTCAATTAATGATTATAATTAATGATTATAAATAATGAAAAAGCTTTGTTGAAAAGAGAAGTAGAAGGCTAAATAATAAGGCAATTACACTGCAATGCATTCATATGGTGGAGTATTAGGGCAAGACTAAAGATTTATTTATTTTATTTGGAGAATTAAGTCGTAAAATTATGAGAATAAAGTCGTAATATCATGAGAATGAAGTCATCATACAACAACCTGTTCCAGAAAGAAAGCTTCGAGCTCCAACCAGTAGATGATGGTCGACCAGCTCCACCAATCAGCAACGTGAGTCCACTTTGACCTGCTGCCCAATTTGATACTGGTGCTAAAAGATTTCCTTATTTGTCAAACCGATGCCAAAGTATAACTCCACGTGATGCTCAACATTCCTCATTTTAGGGAAGAAAGTGCTTCTTTTAAGAGTTTTCATAAAATACATCTTATTTCTCATAATTTTAGGACTTTATTCTCTTAATATTACGACTTTATTCTCATTATTTTACGACTTTATTCTCTTAATTCTACAAGTTTATTCTCGTAATGTTACCACTTTATTCTTGTAACTTTTTGACTATTCTCGTGACTTTTTTCTTGTAATATTACAACTTTTTTCTCGCAATTTTACGACTATTCTCATAATTTTACGACTTTTTTCTCTTAATGTTACCACTTTATTCTTGTAATTTTATGACTATTCTCATGATTTTTTTTCATAATATTAAAACTTTTTTCTCGTAACTTTACGACTTTATTCTCGTAATCTTTTAACTTTATTCTCGAAATAGAAGAAAAAGAATCTCTAGCCTAGCCCTGATACTCCGTCGTACATTCAGTGTGCAGTATTGTAGAGCAAATTTAAAAGTTTTACTCACTGACTGCCACCATTGTAAGGATTAGTTGGATAAATGGGGAGGTTCAGAAATCGATAAAAGCGTGGAACTCAGCTTTTCAAGTCTAGTGATAGAGAGGCTTTGAGAACAGGGAACGGCAACTTGAACCGTGCCATCAAATCAGCGAAGCAGAACCACAGCCGGAGATCCAGGATCCAGCACTAAACAGCACTCAAGCAGTGAATACCATTCCATATCAGGGAGAGGAGGCCCTCTGCCTTGACACAGCGGATGTTTCTCTCTGAGGAGAGTCAATCCAAGGAAGAAACCTCGCTGGACCAATTCATAGTGCCAGCATGCTTCAAGTCTGCCACCATTATTCCAGTCCCAAAGAAGCCTCAGGTCACCTCATTTAAAGACTACCGGCCCGTGGTACTGACTCCTTGAACAGCTGGGCTTCAATAGACCCCTCTGCAATTGGCTGCTAGACTTCTTCACTAACAGACCTCAGTCAGTCCAGGTCGGACAGAACACCTCTGATGTCATCATCCTAAGCTAAGACTCCCCTCAGAGCTGCGTCCTGAGCCCCCTGCTGTTCACCCTGATAACATACTACTGCGCCCCCAGGTTCTCCACCAATCACATCGTGAAGTTTGCAGATGACACCACGGTGGTGGGCCTCATCAGAGACGACAACGACCTAAACTACAGAGAGGAGGTGGAGCGGCTGGTGCAGAGATAACAGCTGGATCCTGAATGTGGAGAAGAAAAGGAGATCATCGCTCAGCTGTAGAGGTGCTCAGCAGCACCAAATTCCTGGGGGTGCACATCACAGGCAACCTCACGTGGACTGTAAACACCATCTCACTGGTCAAAAGGGCACAGAAGTGCTTGTACTTCCTGCGCAGGATGAGGAGAGCCCACCTGACCCCATCAATCCACGCAACCTTCTACAGAAGCACCATAGAGAGCGTTCTGACCAGCTGTCTCACTGTGTGGTGTCGAGGCCGGAGCCCCTTAGACTGGAAAAAAGTGAGAAGAGTGTTGAGAACATCAGAGAGGATCATTGGGGTTCCTCCTCTCTCCATAAAAGATGTTTCATCCCAGCGTTGCGTGTCCCCAGCCGATAACACAATCAATGACCCCTCACACCCCCATCATGGACTGTTCTCCCTGCTGCCCTCTGGGAAGAGACTTCAGGGTATTCAATGCAGGTCCAGCAGTGTCTGCAAAAGTTTCTTCTCCACCGCCATCTGCCCGTGCTGAACTGTTGAAAAAACTCTAAATCATGTCACAGACTCTGCATCACACTGATAACATGCTCTGATCTCCCATATGAATGCATGTTTTGCATCAAGTTTTTTCTCCCGACACTGTTTAAATTTGATCACTGTTGCACTTTCTGGAACGGAAATGTTCATTTACTGTCTGAAAAGTTGTGTACTAAATGAAACTTTGTTTTGTATACAAAATGAAAACAAACGTTGTCTAAGGCTTAGGTACGAGGTCTACTGACCTTTAGGTATAGACTGTTATGGTAAGGCATAAAATATGAGATTATACTTGGAGTATTAAATTAGGGTAGTGTATACATTTTGCTGATAGTAGCATGAGGAATAACCTATCATGGTGGTATTAAGTTTAAGGTTGTTTTAGGTTTCGGCAAGAAATCCACTGATCTTGGGTGCTGGAATAAACCCTCCTGGTAAGATATGAAATATTGGGTTTAAGCTTAAAGTCAACTAATCTTAGATCATTGTTGGGATATATTGCCAAAATGGAGCTAAATCAGTGGGGTGAGCCATCTGAAACCATCCCCCTTGTTAGCCACCTGGAACCACAAGGGAGAACAAAGGATTCCCTCCAAAACAAGAACAAAGAAGACCCGGCCCACTGTGGGAGGCGGCCACCTCAAATGGACCAATCAGCCGAATACTCCAACAGGAAGTTCCACCATGTCACTCATGGCACAGACAATTCAGCCGATACTTCCACAGGAAGTGCTCCCGTGTCACACATGGTTTAAAAGCCATGCGCGAGAAGACTTCTCCCTCTTTTCCGGTGGGTTTTTAACCCGATAGGAGAGACTTGTTTCACATGAAATACCAGAAGAAAGCTGACTGGAAGTAGCTTTTGTTTTCCTGCTTCAAAAGTCACGGATCGCAGTGTTCCATCGTGCATAGCGGCTGCGCCCACTGGGGAGATAGAAGCCTTTGAAGCTGACCGCGGAGTGAGTTTCGTTTTCCCCTTTCCTTGGATGAATAGGCTGAGAGGACGCTCTTTTGCTGTCCACCTCCTAAAATCCATCCTCTTCAACTCGTGAGCATATCAAGCCCTCTGCTGTAGCACCGAACTGACTGAACTTTCCCAAGGGGCGGACCGGTGGCAGAGAACCCTCTGCGCGGCAGAAACCAAGCTGCGGTTGCCTTGGAAATGCCAGCCTTCCACGGACAAGGAAGCATCTCACAGTAAAATCAATTTCCTTTCCTTTTTGATGCATTCGAAGTGCTGCTCAGGCGAGAGTCAGGCAGATTCAGGGTTTTGAATAAATGCTGATGTTTTTTTTAATCTGTGCTGATTAAGAGTTTGTTCATTTGGTTGAAATAAGTGTGTGTTTCTTTATTCGCTTTCTGGGCTTTCCTGTCCTCTTTGTTGTTTCTGCTTTTAGATAGTCATAAAGTTATCACATTCAGCCACGTGGGGTCCCACGTGGTTGCTGCCATCTTGATTATAGGTTGTCCCTCCCCCATTTCTCTTTGTTCCCCTCACTGCGTGGAGAACAAAGGGGGGTGGTCCCTCATTTAGCTACACCCATTCACACACATCGCTACATTATCAGACAAAAAGGGGTTTTGCTAAACGATTTCTGCTGCTATTGTTAATACATGTTTAATAATTTTACCAATACTAAGCTGGATGTGTTAATGTTACATGATCAATTGCACTGTTATCATCATACCTGCTGCTTTTGTTAATGCATTTAATCATTTGCTGATTTTAAGTTGGATGCATTAGTTTACATGAGTAATTGCACTATTATCATACCTGCTGCTAGCGGACAATAGTGAATGTATTAATATCTGGCATATTTTGGACAATCTCAAACGCCAGTAAACGGGCTCTTATGGTTTTATTTCTTTGTTTTCTATCTCGTTTAATTCTTTATTTTCGATTTTCTTTTAAACTAGTTATTTAATCTACCTTGTGTTTATTTTTCTAGTAGCGTGTAGTGTTTGCATAGATGTTAGATTTCTGTAATCCTGAATTATTAGAATAAAGACATCATTGGTTAATCTGTAGTGGTTTTGGTCATTCATATAACGTAGGGTTTATCACTCAGCGCAAATCCACCCCCTTTTGGTAATAGTGCGAATAAACAGAGATAGAAGGTTCTTTATTGATAATTTAATAGCTTTGCTGATAACTTAACCTGGGCCACTAGACTGGTGGATACCTGGATTTTAACAGCCGGTCCAGGAACCCTCCAGAGGTGAATCAGCAACCAGTAAGTAGATAATTCGAGGCTATAATTATCCACCTAAGAACACTAAATTGATTTTGCCTTCGATGTTGAATAGGATAAATAATTAACTATAACTCCAGTTCTAGTTAACCATCTATTCATTATCTGCAGGACATTATTTTTGCACAACATCATCATGGTAAGGTATTAAATATACTGAATTAAGCTTCGGCTAGAGGTCCACTGACCCTATAGGTTTAGGAATAGACTATCATGGCAACTCATTAAATAAGAAATTATGGTTGGAATATTACTGATAATATAGAATAAGGTAAATAAGAAATTAAATTAAGCAAAAGAGATGAAACTGAAGGGAACAGAGTCCTAGTGTATTGCCTGATCTGGCTTGCATTCACCCTCTACTGGTCTGATATGTAAACTCTGTCGCCTCCACTCCCTAAATTAAACTCTCTTAAGGGAAGAGAAGTTGGGAGAGTTGATATTGAAGAGTCTAAAATAAGTTCAAAGAGTACTGTTATTAAACATCAAATTAACGAAAGTTAAAAAAAGATTTAAAATTTTTTTATTTTCACTTACCATTAAACCAAAGAGAGTAATTACTGCTAAAAATTGTTACTACTTTACAAATGATTCATAAAGACAACTAAACCTAAAAATGACCTAATTCTGGTTGCATCTATGGTCCAGTCCCTACAATTGATTAGGCAATGTTAATATCAGTGGAAGTTGGCAATCGGAAGGGGTACAATTTGTGTCCCACCGATAAATTACAAAACGATAACCCCTTTATTTCCAACGAGTAGTGAGAGGAGGCTGGAATAACATCCAGTAACTGTAGCACCCTGAAGTGGAATGTTTTAGATTTAATGAAATGTGTGTAATGCAGTTTGCTGTTGCATGATTGAAGCTAAACCCCATAGATTCTAAGCTGCAAAATATTAATCTAAATAAGTCATATTATCTAATTATCTAATATTATCTAGTTTATCTAGTATAGTATCTTGTTTTAACAGTGAAAAATCCCATCAGCAAATCACCTTATTTACCTAATCTGATTAAGGGTAAATGCATTTAATTTAAGAAAATTGTACTTACATTTAGATAGTTTCAAGGCTTGAAATAAAATGTGTTGTGAATTATTGCAATATAAAAGAACGTAATTGAATCTAAATACATTTTTAAGTTTGCAGGAATATGCTGTGAGATGATGTATGTAAGTGGGGTTTGCACCCCTAAGGTCACCATAAGAAACAGATGTAAATATGAGAAAATGTTTATTTCAACTCTTAGAGACCACAGACATGAATTGAACTGTTGAACAATTGTTGTTAAACATCTCGGGTTATCTTTTATATACCACATATAATAAAAAATTGTTATTGTTTCAACCTTTTGCGTATATATCTTATTCACAAAAACAATACAAAACCTTTTTTACATTTAAAAACATTCATAAGAAACCAAGCTTTAGTTTTTATAAATAAAAATGATTACAATCAAAGCGCAGTAGTTACTCCATTTTTTAGCTTTTAGAACACAGGTTCTTGGGAGGAAATTCTGGCAGGGATAGAGTATGAATGTTTTCCATGTATATTCCTGAGTTTCTAGATGTTTTGGTCACACTTGGGAAATATACAATTTAGATTAATAGGGTTAGATCTTCTAAACTTCTGTCTTTATTCTAAGTATATGTATTTAACTAAATTCATGGTTTTCATCAGTTTTTCTTTCAACCTGTTTTTGTGATTGCATAGAGATTTCCGTTTTCATGTTGTCTCGCCTCTCTTTCGACATGCTGGCATCATCATGGTTAATTTTGCAACAACACAGATGTTTCAAAATTGAATCAGCAAATGCTTTTTTCATGAAAACATACAAAACCAAGTCAACAACTGAACTTACATACAGGTGCTGGTCATAAAATTAGAATATCATGAAAAAGTAGATTGATTTCAGTAATTCCATTTAAAAAGTGAAACTTGTATATTATATTCATACATTACATACAAACTCATATATTTCAGATGTTTATTTTGTTTAATTTTGATGATTACAAATAACAACAAATGAAAATCTCAAATTCATCATATCAGAAAATTAGAATATTTTGAAAAGGTTCAAAATTGATGGCCCCTGGTGCCACACTCTAATCAGCTAATTAACTCAAACCACCTGCAAAAGCCTTTAAATGGTCTTTCAGTCTAGTTCTATAGGCTACACAATCATGGGGAAGACTGCTGACTTGACAGTTGTCCAAAAGACGACCATCGACACCTTGCACAAGGAGGGCAAGACACAAAAGGTCATCGCTAAAGAGGCTGGCTGTTCACAGAGCTCAGTGTCCAAGCACATTAATAGAGAGGCGAAGGGAAGGAAAAGATGTGGTCGAAAAAAGTGTACAAGCAAGAGAGATAACCGCACCCTGGAGAGGATTGTGAAACAAAACCCATTCAAAAATGTGGGGGAGATTCACAAAGAGTGGACTGCAGCTGGAGTGAGTGCTTCAAGAACCACCACACACAGACGTATGAAAGACATGGGTTTCTGCTGTCGCATTCCTTGTGTCAAGCCACTCTTGAACCACAGACAGCGTCAGAAGCGTCTTGCCTGGGCTAAAGAGAAACAGGACTGGACTGCTGGTGAGTGGTCCAAAGTCATGTTCTCTGATGAAAGTAAATTTTGCATTTCCTTTGGAAATCAAGGTCCCAGAGTCTGGAGGAAAAGAAGAGAGGCACTTCATCCACGTTGCTTGAAGTCCAGTGTAAAGTTTCCACAGTCAGTGATGGTTTGGGGTGCCATGTCATCTGCTGGTGTTGGTCCATTGTGTTTTCTGAGGTCCAGGGTCAACGCAGCCACATACCAGGAAGTTTTAGAGCACTTCATGCTTCCTGCAGCTGACCAACTTTTTGGAGATGCAGATTTCATTTTCCAACAGGACTTGGCACCTGCACACAGTGCCAAAGCTACCAGTACCTGGTTGAAGGACCATGGTATCCCTGTTCTTAATTGGCCAGCAAACTCTCCTGACCTTAACCCCATAGAAAATCTATGGGGTATTGTGAAGAAGAAGATGCAATACACCAGACCCAACAATTCAGAAGAGCTAAAAGCCACTATTAGAGCAACCTGGGCTATCATAACACCTGAGCAGTGCCACAGACTGATCGACTCCATGCCACGCCGCATTGCTGCAGTAATACAGGCCAAAGGAGGCCCAACTAAATACTGAGTGCTGTACATGCTCATACTTTTCATGTTCATACTTTTCAGTTGGCCAACATTTCTATAAATCCTTTGTTTTTATTGGTCTTCAGTAATATTCTAATTTTCTGATATGATGATTTTGAGATTTTCATTTGTTGTCATTTGTAATCATCAAAATTAAACAAAATAAACATTTGAAATATATGAGTTTGTATGTAATGTATGAATATAATATACAAGTTTCACTTTTTAAATGGAATTACTGAAATCAATCTACTTTTTCATGATATTCTAATTTTATGACCAGCACCTGTATACTGGAATTGCAGTCACAACATCATAAATTAAGCCGTAAGGGTTTTTCCTTTACTAGAAATATTATTCGGGGCATAAACAACAGAGCGTAAGAAACCAAGACCAGTGCCAAAGTTGTTAAGATTCGTTGTTTTTGATCATTTTGGACACTGCAGAGAGGGCTTTAAGTGTGCCACCAAAGAAAAATAAAAGCAGAGGGAATGGCAGCAACTGGAAACTTGCCAAAATATGTTCACCAGCATTAATATCAAAGTAACATATGGGAAAGTATAAGGAAGGAAAGATCCAGACTGCAACACAGACCAACAGGGATGTCTTAACATTTCTTCTGAATTTGTACCACAGGGGATGAGCGATGAGCAAATACCTTCAATGCAAGACAGAGACATGGCAATCATGAATGAGATACGGAAATAGATTTGTTTAATCTAAGTTGTGTTTGATCACACAGAAATGACTATAGAGTGCAAACAGAATCTTACCTTTCAAAAGCAATAAACACCATAAAGCAAATGCTGACCAACACACCAACTGTAAGGATGCAGTTTGTTATTATGCAGATATCTTCGTTGTTGACCTCTGCCCTAACAGTCAAGCATCAGAACCGAATGAAATTGCTGATGAGAAGGTTAATAAGGTAGACAGGAACCAAATGACCACTTCGTACCTGCAGGAAAAGAACAAGAAAGCACAGAATGATTCCTGGTCCCCCATACATTCCACAATCCTGAGTTTTGTGTTGGCAGTGTTAAAAGTAACATAATACATAAAAAAATATTGGTTGTAAATGCATTCGGTTTTTCATATATTGATAAAGCCTTAAGGCTGATTTAGACTCAGAAACCAGGTTGACCATCTAGAAGAGAAAGGTGCGCGAGAACGCTGGGACCCTTTTTGCCCTTGGATCCCCGCTCTTTTTTGACCTCATGTCCCTCCGTTGTCCAACAAACTTGTGCGGGTGTGGGTTGCAAGTTTGCTGTGGGTGTGGAAACGGCAGAGGCGGTGAGAAAGTGAGCGCAAGTTTGTGTGACAACTGAGGGACACGAGGGTGAAAAGAGCGGGGATCCAGGTGGAAAAGGGTCCTAGTGTTCTCGCGCACCTCACTCTTTTAGCTGGTCCATCTTTATGAGTCGTTTTCCACAATAGTGGTCATACAAACAAAACAGCCGGTAAGGTATCAAACAGGAAATCGCATAGTTTAGAGCGGATGTATATTTGACCAGTCAGAGGCCTCGTGTCTGCAGCACTGTCTGCGGTCACCTACAATTTTGGAGAGGTGCACCAGAGTGTCTGCGGAGGGTAGGGCACATCTGCTTTCACTGCGACACACACGCAGACGGCCTGGTTTCTGAGTATAAACCAGCCTTTAAATTTACTTGTCATCAAACATGTCAGACAAGTCCGAGCAAGTAATACATTTCAGCCATGTTGTGCTTACCATTACAGAAACGGCATAGATGGCCACAATAGTCAAAGGAAGGCCAATGCAAGCAACAGTCATAGCCACCATTTTAGAAACGGATGTTGCATTGCCATTGTAACAGCTTGTATTGTTCTTGTTGAAATCACCCATTCTTCTGCCAGAAACCTGTGAAATTAAGATCCATTCACAGTTAGTTGTTCTTTTGAACATTTTATTCAGTTAAAAACATAGAATTGACCTCTCTTTTTCTGCTTTATCAGCACAAGACATTGTTGTTCATGGTGCATGTGGAATTTTAGTTTCTGCAGTACCAGGTTAAAAACAACTGGCAACATCCTTAATTTGTTATATGGATCGTCAAAGGTTAGTTTTGCATATAAAAGAAAGCATTATGACAGTGTTGTACACTGGCTTTATATTCAATGTCCACCCCTGTGAGGGATATAACTTTCGAACTGCCATATATTGTTCTGTAAACACATACCCAACCGTCTGTGAGTTAGGATAAGAGGTGTGAATCAAGCTCAGTTTATTCTGTGTACATACTAAATAAGTTCACAACAACCTCAATTTGAAGTGTAATCATTTATCAGCTAAGTTTATTTAACTCCATATCAAACATATTAAACCAGTGAAACTTGACAAAACCAAGGTATGTACACAAAGAAAAAGAAATGAAAATGGTTGAAAATCATACCTAAAGAATCCAGGGCTAGCCTCATTCATTAATCATACAGGTTAATCATCTCGCTATCTCGAAGAAACCAATAACTGTTTACTCATGAATAACGAGATAATTATCTTGTTATCTCGAGAAAATAATTAATGGTTTAACCGTGATAATGAGATAATTATGTCATTAACTCGAGAAGGCAAAGGAAAAGAAACAGTCGAGTACGACCAATCTCGGCTTCTGTACCAAAGTGCTTACCTTGGAAGCAAGATGAATTGTCGCAAGATTTGTTAATTCACAAACCACCGAAAATAAGCGACATCTTGTCAGAAGTCAACAGATGCATTAGCCTTGATGCAGAAATGAATGTATGAAGTCAACCAGAAGTGCCAGGCTGAAGCAGAGCAAAGATGGCTGAGCCAGTTTTAGCTGGAATACCCACAATTCCTTTTTCGAAGCATAAGCAAAGGGATGTAATTTGTGCCTTTGTGATTGGGAAAGATGTCTGCCTGTTCCTCCCCACCGGAAGAGTTTGCTATATTAGTTGTACCAGCTAGTACGGGGGTTGGTAACCCGCGGCTCCCCCTTGCGGCTCCCTGGAGCTTTTTCAAAAATGTATAAAAATCTAATTTTTGTTTGTTTTAATATAGTGTGCAGGAGGTCAATAAACAAAAATTATGTTTTTCGATGTTGTAAACATTTGTATAATAATTACTTTTAAACCATAATTTGCGTCATAGCCATAGAGATCAGTGGACATAACTTGCAAAGGGCATGAAGTGGTGCCAGGCAAACAAAGCGGTGGGTGTGTCTCAGACAATGGATCCCAAAGGGAAAAAAGGAAGATAGCTGATGAGAAAAGAGGATTCAAAGAATGGACCGAATCATTTACTTTCATTATCAATGCGGAAGGATTGCCTGCATTTTTTGCTTTGTAATGAGAGGTTGTCAAAAAAAAAAAATTTGGGTAGGTATTTCCAGCAAGCTAAATATGCAGCCGACCACCAAGTTGGGAGTGAGAGAAAAAGTGCGATTGCAGAACTTCTGGATAAATTAGAGGAGCGATTTCAGAGTTAGAGAGCTCTGCTCTGATGGATGTCAGTTCCTGCTTGGTTCCTGATGACTCAATCAACTCCTCCCAACAGAAACATGTCTACCATAGGAAGATTCCTTTATCGTGTTTCTATAATTTCATCAATGCAACAAAACTTAAACCATGCGGTGAAGGGTGATGAAGTGGAAAAGGGGTGAATTCCATGCGGCGAGAGCGTTCACTGCTCGTGCCTCCCCTCATCCTGTAGGGTGACATTTGCTCCTTAGCAAACATTTAATCATGAATACTTATATATTTAAGGCCACATAGTCCTTTTCTATGGTGGGATAATACACTTAAAGCCCGTGTTGCCATATGAGGCATATTTTACTTTTTTGCGGCTCCAGACAGATTTATTTTTTGGTCCAATATGGCTCTTTGAGCAGTTTGGGTTGCCGACCCCTGAGCTAGTGAAACAAAACAACAATCAATGGCATTACTATCAGTAAGCAGAGACACCTGTTGCTTACGGGCCCACAACCTCTTAGGGGCCCCATCACTGACACCTGGTAGGCCCCCTACACAATTGTACACTAAGACGTCTCTTTGCGGATGTAATGGTGCAGAAAATTCCTCTGATGCTGAAGTGACTAACCACACCGGACTGTATTTTTACCGCAACACTTGCCAGATTTCAACATGATGGTCAGCCGTTTAATCACCACCCCAATAGCAAAGTAGACAGTGGTACTTTTAATTACTTGTTAATAACTGTGTATAGTTCATTTGATGGTTGGTAAAGAATACACTAATATTATGAGTTTCAAACCACAATAAAGATCTCTAAAGAACAATGTATTTGAGTTTTTTTTTTTTTACACTACGACTTGGAATGATCTGTTGAGTAGGACAAAATATTGTTATCCTTATAGATACCTAAGGCACCGACGAGACACTGTGGCCATCACCAAGTGGGTGATGGCATCTCTTGGGTTCTCAAGTGGGCGCCCTTCTTATTTGGTGTTTCGCTGATAGGCCCACCACACCTCCAGAGGGTTCAGCAGTGAATCCCAGCATCCCAGATTCACTCCCATCAACCATCACACACTGGAGCCCCAGGTCGGGTCCTTCCTTCCGGTCCACAGCCACTGACTTCCCTTTTCAGCTGCCTTGGAGAGGTCCTTAATTGCCTGCCCGTGGGGCTTCCCTCAAACCCCCATCTCCCTGAACAGCCTAAATGTTGAGTTGGCTATAAATCCCCTGCAGCCTACTTCCACCGGGCGTACCTTCGCGTTCCATCCTTGTTGTCGTTGAAGTAATCAAAGGCTGTCCACAGGAGGTCATAAGGGACTGAGCCAAAAACATTTTCAAGGTCCAGGAATACTACGTGGAGATCCGTCCCCTCCTTCCTGGTAAGCTGGATTTGATGCCAGATTATGCAGAGTGTAGATTAAAACCATAACCGTTATGTACAATGTGTTAGCGATGATGGATACCCAAAAGAGGTACTTAAGAAGATTCCAGAAAAGAAAAAGGAAAGAAGAGCTGCTTGAAGAATGGAAAAAAACTTCGGAAAATAAACACGTTCTTTCAAAGAACTGCAGAGGGAGAGGTAGATGTTGCTGCTACTACCAGTCCAGTGAGTAAAGATTGCAACCAAGATGTCTCAAAGATGAACAATTCGCCAATTTTGGCAACACACAACAGTAGTAGGTGGACTAGTTTTAGTGGGTTCCTGGATTGGTCTATCGCCTGTCTGTGTGCTCACTTTGTCAGTACTGTGTAAAGTGATAACGTTTAAAAAACACACTTTGTGGTTTGGCTCGTCTGATATTTTCTGGGTTTTTATCATTTCAGCCTATGTCTGGTCTGCCGTCTACGTGTTTTCATGGATGTGTAGCAGTATATCAAATGTGTTTTCATGGACATGCATGGTGCGCCATCAACATGTTTTCGTGGATGTGGTGGTGTGCTGTCTCCAATGGTTCCATCCAAAGTGCGCAGTCACTATTTTTCTGTGTGTGATCATTAGGGGTGGAACGGTTCACAAAATCCACGGTTCGGTTCGGTTCACGGTTTCGTGGTCACAGTTTTCGGTTTAATTGTAATTATTTTTAATGATTCGCGGAAACCATGGATCATTTCCACATGTTTTGCTGCTTTGAATTTAATCATCTCGCGCATGCCCTCTACGATCTCCAAGGAACTCAGAGGGGAGCGGACGGGAGCCACAGAGGAGACTATAGGCTTTGCTTTGTGCAGGCGGTCTGGAGCGCAGCGGTGCGGAGCGGAGCGCTGATGGAGTATGTGGGATTTCGGGGTTAGCATGACATGTTGGTCATGTTGCTGTTAGCTTAAACAAAACGTGTTGCACAATGCTTGCACACTGTTGCACTTTTATCCACAACGTCATCGTAGGTCACTCTAAATGCAAAGCGGTCCCATACAGCAGACCTATAAAGTGCTGCTGGCGCATCTTACAACTCCTGTTCTTTCCCACTCGCCATACCCACACAATTCTCCACAACAGCTGATTTTTTTCCCTGCTACACCCGGCTATGCTGCTTTGCTTCTTCTTCTTGTCTACTACTGGTGGTTGGCTTTGGTTGCAGTACCACCACCTTCTGCTCTGGATTGTACATGCTTCGCCTATGAGAAAATGGAGCAGCGCATGAACCGAACGCAACATACGTGAACCGAACCGAGACAGTCGAACCGAACGGTTCAGACAGTTTTCATAAAAACCATTCCATCCCTAGTGATCATACACTACTGAGAAATGCATAATTGTATCTTCTTGGCCGATTTATTGAACTGTTGCCTTATGCAGGACCTTTATCTTATGTTGCACTTCATATGGGGCCCACCCAGATAATGATGCTTACGGGCCTATTGTTGTGTCGTTACCCATTGTCAAAAATGTAATACATCACAGATGCTACTGCTATTTTGATTGGCTAAAGATGTAACATGGGCCACTTGGTGATTTAACCAATTAGCTTTCAGAATTAAACGTATTTCCCCAGTCTTACCAGATTGTTACTGTGTAAAATTCAAAATGAACTACCTATCTGGTTTATGCCAGGTTAGCAAAGGGCTTCAGGCCCGTCTTCTAGGAGGACAGCAAACCTAAAAATATAGCTAGATGATCCAAATCTATAGTAGTTACTTTACTTGTTGTTCACATGCAGTTTAATTAATTAAGTCTGACTGTGCTCAAACTATATTGCGATAAATGTTGAAAATCTGTCAAGATGTACAAAGATGTAGACGGATCTATGAAATGTTTATCAAGGTAGGCTACAAGTGTATTATATATATTTATCTGTCTAGTTAAACCAGGAAAAGGCAAATTACACTTTCTAATGTCCACCTACCTGGAGTGCTTTCAACATAAAATGAAGCGCTCTCCCTCCTCAAGGAGGGTTAGAACGGGGTTATTTAGAAATAACCCCGTTCACCTGGGCTTCACAGAAGGATGGCACAACAAGCAAAGAACTCCAACTCCAAGCTACAACAATATGACACCACTGGTAGGAGATGAGAACGTATGTTTATTCAAATGGACAGTAAAAAGTATTTTACATGATTCATATTTTGTGCGGTAAAACCAAAAGACATTTTGTTTGTTTGACAGCATGCCTTAAATGCTTGAGATTATGGACATCATGGTAAGCGGTGCTTGCAATATGCAGTTTCTTTTTTGTTGATTTTATTTACAGTTAAGTTTGAAAAGCTGGTTGGAAATGTAAAAAATTCAAGAGATTTAATTAGAATTTCTGATGTGCATTTTTTTCTTTGCAGGTTATCAACCTACTCACATGTTTGTGAGATATGTCTGAATCAAGAAAAAATACAAATAAAGAAACCAAACTGAGTTGAGTTGTCCCAACATCCTTTTGGTTGTGGCAAGAGCTGGAGAATATGAGAAAACTTCACAATATCTTTGGCTTATTTATTAATTAGACTAAATAACTAGTTTCTATGAAAGGTTATTTACTATCTACAGATTTTGTCATTATCAAAAGATTACATTATAATATATATATATTAGAATAATTACCTTTCTCAGATGGCAGCTGAAGTGGTTCCATAAAGCTCACACAATACTTGAAGTGCAGCTTCCCATGAACTCTTCAGTTAATGAAAAAAAGGGTGACTAAGCATTTATCAGATAAACCATCATTCCAACCATATCAGAAAACAATTCATAGCCACATCCTGTATACTTCATCTTCACTTTCTTATAGTCAGAAAAAGTTTATGAATCTTAAGCACCTATAAGAAATGCAGGATGCTTTCACCTTTTTCTAACAAATTCTTTAATAGTGTTTTGGTTTCATTAAGCTTAAGGACCATGAAAAAAAATCATAGACTAGGGTAAATCATGAAACTTATAGCAAGAAATAACATCTGAAATGTGGAAAACCTTTGAGACTTACCCATACATGCTTTACACTGCAAAAGGATCTAGAAATAAGTAAAAAATTACTTTAATTACGTAAAATTTCCCCTTAATTTGAGTAGGTAAATAAGGTGATTTGCTAATGGAATGAGTTTTTTACTCTTAAAATAAGATAATGAGATAATAAGCACTTGGAATAAGACAATACAAATGTTTTTGCTTATTTTTAATGTAAATAGTCGTGTTTCATTGGCAAACTGTCTCACTTAACTCCTCAATTCAAGAAAAACTTGCACTTATCTGAATAAAAAAATTACTTATTTAGATAAAAATGTTTTGCAGTCCATGACTTTACTTTTATAGAACTTAGTTCCTCCTTTCAATGTTTGAGGTTGGTGAAATGGTGCAATCATTGAAATATCAGTTTAAAAAATGGAAATGTCCATTGTTTCTATCTCTATCTTGTTCTACTAGTTCCAGTCAAAGGATTGTGAGGAATTGCATTAGGCAGCGGAATATACCCCTCAGAAATGATGACTGAAAGGCTCCATTTTCAATGGAACAGAGGGCACACAAATGAAGGCCGACCTAGTGCAACAACCTAACAGACATGTTTTTGCACTATAAAGGAGGGGGAACACAGGAATGAACACAGATATCATGCAAAAAGGATGCAGGAAAGGATTGTGTAATATCACAATGCAGCTGTACAGCAAGACCACATTTTTCTCAGAATGAGATTTATTGCCAAGTAGGAATTTGCCAAGGAATTTGACTTGATGATGATGGTGCAGACAAATTATATATATATATATATATACAGAATACAGAAAGTATTGATATATACAATATGAAACACACAATATGCTATATACAACATATAGTAGCCTATATAGCTATATACTATATACATATTAGACTGTGCGTTATTGTAATGCAAGAGGTCTGCAGATGCTACGTTGGTGTAGCTTCTAGGTCCTGAACGAGGGAGGGAGAGAGGCAGTGTCATTGTCACGGGGGTCTCTGGGCCTTGTTGATAAGGCTGGTTGCAGATGGGGAAAAAACTGTTCTTGAGGCGTGAGGTTTTGGTCCTGATGGACCATAGCCTCCTGCCAGAGGGAAGTGAGAGAAACAGTTTATGGCTAGGGTGCGAGGGATCAATCATAAACAGCCATCTTCCCATAGTCCTGGAGGCTTACAGATCCTGGATAAATGGAAGATTGCAACCAGTCACCTTCCCTGCAGACTGGATGACAGGCTGCCCTTGTCCTTGGCGGTGGCACCAGCTATGGTACTCGATCCAAAGCCACAGACTCTGTGGCATTAGACCTTCAGAAACATCATACACACGGTTACAATGAACACAGGGCTAGCAAAAGGCCTAAGTGATCAATGTCTGCTTATGGACAGTGGGAGGCTAGGTCTTCCAAGAACAATTTGTGAGAGCCAGTGTACACTTCTCTGTGACAAACACATCTTCAATGCAAGACAGATATATAATCATTAAAGTCATAGGGAAATCATATTTAAATGTCAAATAATTCTGGCTTAAACGTGTATATAAATGTACTCTTTATCAGACAATATTGTTACCGATATTTAATTGGTTAAATGGGCCATATAGTGATTCTTAAAGTGTAATATTCTGGCCTCAACAGATCTTAAAACATACTTTTATTGAACAACAGAAAGAGAAAAGAGAACTTTTAACTTAATACTCTGAGTGTTGGGATCTGGAGATCTGCCACCTGTCTCCAGCAGAGAGCGCTGTGGGTCTCCTGGGCTGGAGCCTCCAGCACACCTGAGGATCATCAGCCCATCAGGATACCTCCTACATAAGCAGCAGCCAGACCTGTCTTCGGCGCCGGAGTGTTGACCAGTATTGGTTAGCGGAACCTGAGCCTCTGTTCACTTTGAGAATCTCTGTCTGCTCAAGAGAGTAACTAGATTCTAACCAGCCTCTGTCTTCTCTGCTCACAGGAAAGCCCGACTGAGGTCTGTAGCTCTGGAGGAGCTTTGCTTGGAAACCTGCCTGCCTGCCCTAGGAAGCCAAACCTGAAGACTATCAGTCTGGATTCCCCACCCAGCTCTCAAGGGAGAGCTAGGACATCTACTCAAGGTCTGAACCTCACTAGTCTGAAGCAAGACGCTGCTCCTGCTGAGCTCTCTGCTGATCCTACAGTCTCTGGACCCAACCGGTTCCCCCTCTCCATCAATCTGTCGGAACTTCATCAAGGTACAAGCCAGAATCAAACACCTGAAAAGTCATCACCGCTGCCTGGCTGCCTCATGTCAGAACATTTCGGTCAACAACAAAACCCAGCAGATCACCTCCGGAGGATGATTGAGGAGCAAGGAGTGTTTTTACAAGACCATTTCTCTACCCTCCGTGAGTTTAAAATACGCTTGGATCAACAGTGTGTTTAGCCAGTCAATTCAGCAATGCTAACTCCAGAGCGGAGCCAGCCCAACTTCCTGTTTCAGAGCCACTTCCGCCTCAAAGGTCAGAACCTGTCACGTCACTTCCGGAATTCCGTCCGTGTCTCCCTGAAAGATTTTCAGGTACTCAAAACAAATGTAAGGGATTTTTGTTCCAGTGTCGTTTGATTTTTTAACACTCTCCTGTCAGTTTTTCTAATGATAAAAAGAAAATTGCCTTCATTCTCTCTCAACTCACTGGTCGAGCTCTAGAGTGGGCGGAGGTATGGTTTTCTTCTGAATCCAGTTTTTCAAGTACCTTTTCTGAATTTTTAACTGAGTTTTCTCAGGTTTTCAACCAAGATTATGACAAAAACTATTGACTCCCGAGCCTTGCTCAGTTTAAAGCAGGGAAATCAGACGGTGGCGGAGTTCTTCATTGACTTCCGGGTTAAAGCCGCAGCCTCAGGCTGGAATGAGTGTGCACTTAAAAGTGCCAATTTTAAGGCTTTAAATGAAAACATCAAAGACGAACTCGCCACAATTGACGAACCAGCTAGTTTGGAAGATCTAATCAGGTTAACCATCCGGTTGGATAACAGACTCCGAACTAGAAATAATTCTAGGCAAAGAAGCCTAAATTTTTCTGTTGCTGCTCCTGCATCTAACAACACTTCTGTTTTTTCTCGATCCCCAGAGCCCAGTACCGGACCAAGGATTAAGAGTCGATCGTCTCCAGCTCCTGTTCATGCCAATCACTTTTTCTCCTCGTCCACAGAAGGAGCGGAGATCGAACCCATGCAGATTGGGCATACAAGGCTTTCACACGAAGAAAGACAACGAAGATTCAAGGGGAATCTGTGTCTGTACTGTGGTGAGCCTGGCCACTTAATTGCTACATGCCCGGCTAAATCAAAAGCCGGGGTCCGTCAGAGGATGTGAGGAGGCTGACGGACCATCTAAGATCTGAGAAATCTCCTCACTTACTGTTACCTGCAACCCTATTTGCTTCTGATCAGACTCTCACCGTGTCAGCCTTCATAGACTCAGGTTGTGAGAGAAACCTCATTGATTCTAGCCTGGTTCAGCAGCTGAGGATTGAGACAATCCCTTTGGAAAAACCTCTCAGAGTTTCAGCTATTGATTGGAAGAAGCTGCATCAAGTCACTCATCAGACACTACCATTAGAGCTTCTTATTTCTGGAAACCATCATGAGACCCTAACATTTTTTGTTTTTCCTTCAGCATGTTCTCCCCTGGTGCTAGGATTCAAGTGGTTGGAACGTCACAACCCCCATATCAACAGGGCTGAACGCCACATTGAGTCTTGGTCCACTTCCTGTCACGTCTCATGTCTACGTTCTGCGGCTCCTGCTATTCAGTCCCCTAGAGGTAGGGGGGAGATGGACTCTCCTGACCTTTCTTCGGTTCCTTCCGAGTATCATGATTTGGCACCAGTCTTCAGTAAGGTCAGTGCGACGTCTCTTCCACCTCGTAGACCATACGACTGCGCCATTGATCTATTACCAGGAGCTCCCCTCCCCAGTAGTAGATTATTCAATATCTCTAAACCTGAGCGTGAAACCATGGAAAGGTACATCAATGAGTCACTTGCTGCGGGTATTATTCGACCATCTTCATCCCCTCTTGGTGCTGGTTTCTTTTTTGTGGGGAAAAAGGACGGTTCCCTCCGACCTTGTATTGACTACTGAGGATTGAATCAAATTACCGTCAAAAATAAGTATCCCCTACCACTACTAGCATCAACTCTTGAACCTGTCCAAGGAGCGACAGTGTTCACCAAACTCGACTTAAGAAACGCATATCATCTCCTTAGAATAAGGGAAGGAGATGAATGGAAAATAGCATTTAAGACCCCCATAGGCCAATTCGAATATTTAGTCATGCCTTTCGGTCTTACAAATGCTCCTGCCTGTTTCCAAGCTCTAGTCAACGACGTCCTCAGAGACTTTCTGAATGTTTTTGTTTTTGTATACATTGATGACATCCTGATCTATTCAAAGAATCTCTCTGATCACAAGAAACACATTCGTCTGGTCCTTCAGAGACTGCTAGAAAACAAACTCTTCGTAAAGGCTGAAAAATGTGAATTTCACCAACCTTCTGTTACGTTTCTAGGGTTTGTGCTCGAGGGCGGGCAGGTGAAGCCATCTGAAGACAAAATAAAAGCAGTTCTGGACTGGCCGACTCCCGAAAACCGTAAGCAACTTCAAAGATTCCTGGGGTTCGCCAATTTCTACAGACGTTTCATCCGAAACTATAGTCAAACAGCTCTACCCCTCACGACTCTGACTTCTGTGAGGAGGACCTTTCAGTGGACACCAGAAGCTGAAGCAGCGTTTAAGAAACTTAAGACTCTTTTTTCCAAAAAGATCCAACCCACGTCACTCTCGATGGTCTCTGTTCTTTTCCAGGTTCAACCTAATCATCTCTTACAGACCCGGTTCCAAAAACGTCAAGCCTGATTCTCTCTCTCGTCTCTACTCCTCTGATCAACCTGAAACACCCAACCCTATTCTCCCTGCCTTGTGCACAGTTGGAGCCGTTTCCTGGGAGATCACTGATCTCATCAACCTAGCTTTGGCCTCTGAACCTGACCCAGGTAACGGTCCTCCAAACAAAACCTACGTTCCATCTTCTGTAAGATCTTGTCTCATTCAGTGGATGCACGCAGCCAAGTTCTCAGCCTATCCTGGTGTGAGTAGAACAATCGCCCTCATCACATGACGCTTTTGGTGGCCGTCCCTTCACAAGGACGTGAAGGAGTACGGGCTGGCCTGTCCCATCTGTGCCAGAAACAAACCCACACACCAACCACCTTCTGGGCTGCTACGTCTTCTACCTGTTCCGACTCGTCCATGGTCCCACATCGCTGTGGATTTTGTTACCGGTCTCCCAGTCTCCAGAGGTATGTCTGCTATTTTAACCATTGTTGACCGATTTTCCAAGGCCTGTCATCTGGTTCCCCTCAGGAAATTACCCACTGCATTCCAGACCACCCAGCTCCTTGTGAAACATGTCTTCCGTCTTCACGGCATACCTCAAGAAATACTCTCTGACCGAGGTCCCCAGTTCATCTCTCAGGTCTGGAAAGCTTTCTGTTCAGCTCTCAACTGCAAAATCTCTCTCACCTCAGGCTATCATCCTCAGACGAATGGGCAGATGGAGAGGATGAACCAAGAGCTCGAGTCCACTCTCCGTTGCCTCACATCAAACTACCCGACTGACTGGAGTCAGTTTCTGGCTTGGGTTGAATATGCTCATAACACACAAAGATCTGCTGCTACCGGTCTGTCTCCCTTTCAGTTGTCCATTGGTTACCAACCTCCACTTTTTCCTGCAGACAAGAGAGAGATTTCAGTCAGGTCCGTCCACCATCACATCCGCCGTTGTCATAGAACATGGAACGAGACCATCACTGCCCTCAACCGCACCTCTGTTGCCAACAAAAGGTCTGCTGACTCCAAACGTCGCCCTGCTCCGAATTATACCCCTGGACAAGAGGTATGGTTGTCAACCCGAGAAATTCCTTTAAAGTCAATGTCTAAGAAACTCTCCAAGGTTCATCGGCCCGTACAAAATCACCCAAGTCATTAATCCATCTGCCATCCGCCTGCACCTGCCATCATCTCTCCGGATACACCCCACCTTCCACGTCTCACAAGTCAAGCCTGTCCTCACCAGTTCCTTGTGCCCTCCATCCGACTCCCCTCCACCCGCCCGGGATATTGACGGCCACCCGGCTTTCACCGCTCGCCGGATCGTGGACTCCCGTCGTCGAGGTCGCGGTTGGCAGTACCTCGTCGACTGGGAGGGCTACGGTCCAGAGGACCGCACCTGGGTTCCTGGTTCCTTCATCCTCGATCCGTCCCTCATTGAGGACTACGAGAAGTCCCTTCCGTCCACCTCCTCTGGACCGCCAAGAGGCGGTCGTTGAGGGGGGGGTACTGTTGGGATCTGGAGATCTGCCACCTGTCTCCAGCAGAGAGCACTGTGGGTCTTCTTGGCTGGAGCCTCCAGCACACCTGAGGATCATCAGCCCATCAGGAGACCTCCTACATAAGCAGCAGCCAGACCTGTCTTCGGCGCCGGAGTGTTGACCAGTTTTGGTTAGCGGAACCTGAGCCTCTGTTCACTTTGAGAATCTCTGTCTGCTCAAGAGAGTAACTAGATTCTAACCAGCCTCTGTCTTCTCTGCTCACAGGAAAGCCCGACTGAGGTCTGTAGCTCTGGAGGAGCTTTGCTTGGAAACCTGCCTGCCTGCCCTAGGAAGCCAAACCTGAAGACTATCAGTCTGGATTCCCCACCCAGCTCTCAAGGGAGAGCTAGGACATCTACTCAAGGTCTGAACCTAACTAGTCTGAAGTAAGACGCTGCTGCTGCTGAGCTCTCTGCTGTACCTACAGTCTCTGGACCCAACCGATTCCCCCTCTCCATCAATCTGTCGGAACTTCATCAATGTACAAGCCAGAATCAAACACCTGAAAAGTCATCACCGCTGCCTGGCTTACCAAACCATCCATCTCTGCAGATTCTCAGTGATTCCAGTCCCGGACCTGTACCAGAACCTGCTCATTATTATTCTGTGTGCTTCTCATTCAATAAATTGTTAAACTTTTACCCTGTTTCCTGTGGTGTTCTGCATGTGGGTTTAAACACTAGAGACCCATCATGTCACTGAGCTCTGTGAGCGCTCCATTGAAAGGAGATGGAGGAGACTCATCCACGACTGTCGACACAAAACTCTCCTCCACTTGCATGTTTACAATTTAGTGCTACTTGGTCCCAATGTAATCGGGACCATTGGGAACCTACTAGCACAAAGTTGCTAACTGGTTAGCAACAATGCTTCTGAGAAACTGGCCACAATCAAACTTGCTTGCTACCCTGAGTTCAACAACCCCGCCCTCTTGATGAACGACCAATCGAATTCACTTTATTTACTCGTGTAAAGTCGTGCACCACTCTGGAGACTCCGGAACTGCAACATTTGGAACAGCCGTTTCCCTACGACTTTAAAAATCTCCTGAAATATATAATTTCAGTTATCATACGCATACAAATTTAGAGAACAACAAAGAGAATGTTAGATGTTGATGAGGAGGTTAAGAACATTAACTGGAACTGCCTGATCATTTCAAACCTGCAGAGAAAAACAGTAACATGTTTAGCTTAAATCCTGGTATCCAGCATGTTTCTAAGTCCTGAATTTCAAATGTTTACCTACAATCATCATCTAATTATGATCTCATTTCTTTTATACATCATTATGGGGTGGTCATTTATGAGGGGTCAAGAAACAAAAACAAACTTTGAATATTGTTCTTCAGTAAAAATAAAGCTTGATTATTATCATATCTGTAAAAATGAGAATCCATGAATTTGGATTTCAAGAAAAATAACACAAATTATTGTTATGAACATTGTTTTTTTTAGGTTTCTGTTTACATGTATTTCCTTGATATTAGCATCTCAACTTTTACCACTTAAAGCCGAACATAGATGGTACAATATTTTCAATGGTTGTAATTGTCATACTGCAGGCATGGTGTCTCTCTCTCTCTCTCTCTCTCTTCTCTGCAGGGCGTGACGGGCACGAGCTGGGACCAGGAGGAGGGCGCCAGTTCTTTCTCGCTACCAGCGTGGTATATGACCTACCAGCTTGCTTCAAGATTTTTCTTAAGCCAGCTCTAATTCCGTGTCTCTGTCTTTTCCCCCCTAGTTCCTCGTCAGTTTGATCTCTCAGGTAACAGTCTGCCGCAGTCGTCCTCCAGGAGCCTGCCTGCATGTCCACCCTCCTACACACCATCACCAGAAAGAGAGTCTCAATTTGCACCTGGACCCTGGACCCATCCTTCCAAGCCTAATCCAACCTTAAACCCCGTGAGTTAAGCAATATCCACCTTCCCACCTCTTCTGAACAGTTATTCATCATAAACCTAATCTTTTCCCCAAGCAGAACCCAGGAAGATCCCCCCAGACACCATTTCCTGTTCATTATTACATAAAGCTTTTCCTTAACCTAACTGGCTCCGTGGTTGCCTTGATTCAGAGTCGTTCTGCTCTAAATATGACAGTAATCAACTACAGCTCAAAATGACAAAATTGCAGGGTTTAAATGTTCACAGCTCACGATATATGTTCTCATACTGTGCAGCACAACGCTCTGATGCGATCTACCTGCTCAAACTGTGCATCTAAAAACCACACGTCACACTCAGCGCCGAGAGATGGCAGTGGTTGGACACGTCAATCTGGAAGAAGAAAATCCTTGCTTGCACATGCGCAGTGCAGGAGGTTCAGGGAAATTGGCTTCTACAGCAGGGTTTTCCCACAAACACCTTAAGAGGGCGGGCTGAATTTCAAACATTTTTGATTAATTCAAGAACTTTCAATTCCTGATTGTGAGGTGGTCATGAGAGGCTAATCGCCTCTCATTACCCCTTGTGTTCTACACAACGCACTATGAGGATAAAAACCAGCCTGATCAAAAAACTCACAACTGGGGAATTGGCCCAAAAAGGGCAAAACCTTGTACAGTGTATGTCCAGCCTTAGTTGTGTCATTCATTACATTCAGATTTGATTTTTTTGTTATTTCCGTTAGATCGGAATATGGCTGCTGCCCGAGCCCAACAGCTGAGTTTTGTAATTAGTAGCAATGTTTATTTTCTCAATTTTTATTTCATTCTTTTGCAAATTTCTGTTTTTTTTCTTTTTCTTTTGTTTTATAGATCACATTGTATTTGTTTCTAGGGACAAACTATTCTCTGGAGTGCGGTGCAGTGATTTATTTCTATTGGTCCACATGGCAATTATATTTCTATTGGTCACCCGCAAGTTTTGTGTTTCGGCTTGAAGTGAAGAGAATGTGCTCTGTAAAGCCAATTTGAAAATATTGAAATTCTTAAATCTAAATCATGAAAAGCAGAAATGTGAAAGAATAAACTGAGAAAATGTCAAATCCGTAAAAAAAAAAAGCTAAAAGAACAAGTTGAAAAAAGTTGAAATGAAATACATTGTCCGGGCTCAGAACAGAAGGATCCAGTAATTCAATGTGGACAAAAAAGATTTCTCAGAACATTTTACCAACAGAATTGGTTGGATGTTTTCCGTTTCTAAGGCAGAAACCTCAGAGGGTGGAGACAACAAGTTAGTACCCATGTCTTTCTGGAAGTGGATCATCAGAAATGAGTGAGTCACTAACCTGTTCTTGTAGTTAAATGTGAGCCCAGAAATAGAGGATTGCAGCAGTTGCACCCACAGCAAATCCCAAACGCTGTTGGGATCTGGAGGTTTTGTCCACTTTCTCCACCAGAGGGCGCACAAAATCTCCTGAGGGCACGAGCTGACTGCAACACCTGTCTTCAATCTGCTCATCAGGAGGCTCCTTCTTAAGGAGGCGGAGACGGACACTCCAGTGCCAGAGTGTTTGCCAGTAATGGTTAGCAAAGCCTGAGCCAGCCTGCTTCTCTGAACCAAGATTTTGTGAACCTGTCTGATCCAGTCTTTTTTCTGTCTCTCAGATATTCCTGCCTGACAATCTGAAAACCTGGAGAGAAGACTCTTTCTGAGCCCACCTGTCTGTTCTCAGTGAAACCCTGGAGAGTTATATCTGCCTGAAATCTGCCTGCCCGCTCTCAGAGAAAACTGAGAAGGAACTCTGTCTGGAATCCGTCTGCCTGCACTCAGTAAGCCTCAGCCCTCTGCCTGCCCACTAGCCTCTGGACCCTCAAGGTTCCCCCCCTCTACTGCTCCGCTCAACTTCAGAACAGGTACTCCCTTGTACACCAGAAAAAACAGCAATACTTGGATCAATACTAACCTCTCTGTCTCCCCTCAGTGGTGAACCCCTGCGTGACCAGTCAACCTTCCAAGGACCAGTTCATGATATATATTGTGCTTCTTGTAAATAAACCTTTGAACTTTTTCTCTGCCTCTTGAGTGATTTCTGCATGTGGGTTAGGCACCTTAAACCCATCATGACAAATGCTGGTATATAGGAAGTCAGAGGACAGGAAGAAGATCAGTACCAGGCTGATCAATGTAGGCAGAATAATACAGAGGGCGAAGTCAAAGCCGATGTCGGAGATGTGGTCGGTTGCCAGGAGGTCAGATATACGGTGAGGCGCCGAAGGTGAATCCAAGACGGAGTCAGGTAACAGTTCCAGGTTCTGTACACAGTGGAGGTTACAGGCTGGACGAGGGCAGTCAGACTCAGTGGTTGGGGAACAGTTCCTTTTGGTACGCAAGCAGGCAAAGATAAGATAAGAATTAGAAGACACACATGGCACAAAATAATCTGGCACTGATGACTGGTCTGAAGACTAGTTAAATAGAAGCTAATGCAGGTGATCGGATAAGCGGGATACCTGCCTTATCAACAAGGCCGAAAGACCCATTGACACTGACACTGTCTCTCTCCCTCCCCCGTTCAGGACCTCGTAGTTACACCAACGTAACATCTCCAGACCTCCTGCATTACTTTAATACAGTCTACTATGAATATAGTATACAGCTATTTACTATATATTGTATATATAGCCTATTGTATGTTTTAAATTGTATATAACTACACATCCTGTATTTTATATGTGTATATATACAGTGGGGCAAAAAAGTATTTAGTCAGCCACCAATAGTGCAAGTTCTCCCACTCAAAAAGATGAGAGAGGCCGGTAATTTTCATCATAGATATACCTCAACTATGAGAGACAAAATGAGGAAAAAAAATACAGAAAATCACATTGTCTGATTTTTAAAGAATTTATTTGCAAAATATGGTGGAAAATAAGTATTTGGTCAATAACAAAAGTTCATCTCAATACTTTGTTATATACCCTTTGTTGGCAATGACAGAGAGTGTGTGCACACGCTCTTTTCGCTGCTCCCTGCTTGCTTGCACTTTCTGGTCCTTTTATCTTCTTTTTATCTCTTAACCAAAACTACAGAAAGTTGGATTTAGTTATTTGATTTATTTTCTTTTATTTCTTTCTTTTATTTATTTTTTGAATATTTTTTTATTTTTTTTTTATTTTTCCCCGAAGTGGATATGGAGAAGAACCACCCGATTCAAAGGATGCCTACCTTCAGCACAGATGACTTTGACAAGCTTCTACAGAAACATAGCTGTCATGGAGCTGAAAATCCACCAACTTGAAGTAAACTATGATGTAAACGCCGCGTATGGTAATGAAACAACGCTGCCTGTGATTCCGAACGGGGACCACCAGCCCAGCAACTCAGCGAACAAACAATTCCCAGAGAAAAATGAGAATCCCTGGACCACTCTGGGTGCTAGACCAAAGGATCAACGAACCCCCCACCTAGACACAGAAAACTGGCCGAGACCACAGAGAGATATCCCAAGAAAAGTGAAACAAAAACGTGATGTTCTCACAACAAATGATAGGAGTAAACCTGCTGGAAATATAGGAATTCCGTTACAAAACAGATTTGCTCCACTCCAAGATGAGACCCAGAAGGATCACAACGACAATCAAAGGTATGTCAACAATCTTCACTCTAAGCTACCAGAGAAAAAACAGGCCACAGGGCCAAGGACCCTGATATTATGCAGTGGATCTATACGTGGGATTAAACATTTCTGTAACAAGAAAAACACAGAGGTGTTGATTTATACCCCTTTGAACTATGGCCTGGTGTCTAATGTAACAGACATCCTTCCAGAGATCATGAAAAAAAACGCCCGACCTTGGAAAAACTCATCATACAAGCTGAAGCCTTGGGCGACGCAGCCCTGAGAAAATCAGAAATACTGAAAGAGGATTACATTCGTCTGCTGAATTTAGTTGATGGTCTTAATGTCAAGGTGTTTCTCAGCGGCCCTCACGTGCCCATTAATTGTGGAGATGAAATGTTTTCCAGAGTGCTGATGTTAAACAAATGGCTGGATGCAACATGTAAACAAACAACTGTAACGTTCATAGACAATTTTAACATCTTTTGGGAGAGGAGACATCTGTTCAACAGAGATGGTTTCTCTTTAAATAGGTCAGGAGCGAAACGGCTGATATCAAACATTTTCTATTCTGTGAACCATCAGCTTTGTTCCAAAACAAAGCTCAACCAGTGCCTAAACAAACGATAAGCCCAGTACAGCCTGAACAAGCCAAGATAAAGATGGCCAAAAAGATGACACAGAAAGAGCCTACGTCAGAACTACAGGAGGATTCATCCCAGATCTCAGCAGGACAAAAAGAGGACTCCCCTTTAAATTCCAAAGAGAACCAAAAACCCCCATCCCCACAGACACCAGTCCAGACTGCACCCAATTCCCCCTCTCCCCCACAAAGCCTAGATGTTCCTTTTCTGGAATTTTCTCATAACATGAACAAAGTTTTCAAGATTGGCCTACAGTTGACATCCTCTCCACATAGCCATTCTGAAAACTGCAGCTATGTGAAAAAACCAGCATCTTCTAAAAGCTGCAGAGCCCCAGATCGTCCTCTACATATCACGGAACGTCAGGACCTTCAGATAACTTCTCTGTGATACACACCGGGCCCTGGCAACAAGCTTATCAGACATAACAGTTTCCAGAATCAGCTTGGGCCTTCAACTGGTGATTATGGAATATCTGTGATGATACGTGGCAGAAATAAGAAAAACAAAATGGGAACAAACAGGAACAGACACTTAAGAGTCATAAACTGTCAGATGCAGCCTGCTACAGAGACAACATCAACCACTAATTCATATAAAATGGCTTTATTAAACATTAGATCTCTGTCAGGAAAATCCCTTTTAATTAATGACTTTATTATTGACAATAATGTTGATGTTATGTTTTTAACAGAAACGTGGTTACATGGACTTAATGAAGCGCATATTCTGTTGGAGTCGTCTCCTCCAAACTACAATTTTCTTTGCGAGAGCAGACAGCAAAGGAAAGGTGGAGGAGTGGCAACATTGTTTAATGAAACACTGAAGTGTAAAAAGGTGTTTTTGGGAAAATTTGACTCTTTTGAACATTTGGCTCTGCAGGTAAAGAGCCCGGTACGAACTATGTTTCTAAATGTTTACAGGCCTCCTAAGTCCACGACAAACTTTTTTAATGATTTTAGTGACCTCCTGTCTGGAATATGCGTTGATTATGACTGTTTAATTATTTAATTTTCACGTTGACAACCCTGAAGACAGAAGTGCAAAAGAACTGTATGACACACTTAGAAACTTTGGTTTAACTCAACATGTTAAACAACCAACGCACAAACAGGGACATATTTTAGACTTGATCATCACTAAAGGTCTGAAGATTTCTAAAGTCAGTGTTACTGATGTTGCTTACAACTGAAAAATGCAAGAGAATCTTTCTTCTCTGAAATCATTCACAAGAACATTAATAATACTCGTGCGTTATTTGTCACAGTCGACAAGCTAACAAATCCTCCTGTGCCCGTGGCTCCTGAACTCCACTCCAGCAGGGCCTGCAATGAATTTGCTAATTTCTTTACTCAGAAAATCCTAAAGATCAGAGGATCAGTTTATACATCCATATCAAGTTCAGTACCAAAGTTGTCTCCAACTGGAATTTATCTTGACCAAATGTCCCAATTCAGCCAAATAAACTATAAAAGCTTAGAGGAAATCATTCAGCAGCTAAGTTCCTCCTCCTGCTGCCTTGATGTTCTACCCACAGCTTTCTTTAGGAAAGTTTTGCCTGTCATAGCGTCTGATTTGACTCAGATAATAAACACGTCCCTTCTGTCAGGTGTTTTCCCGCAGTCCCTAAAAACAGCAAATATCAAACCACTGCTGAAAAAGAACAGTTTAGACAAACTACTACTCCAGAACTACAGGCCCATATCAAACCTCCCCTTTATCAGTAAGATTATTGAAAAGGCTGTGTTTCAACAATAAAACACTTTCTTAGATATGACCAGCCGCTTTGACGTGTTCCAGTCAGGTTTCCGTGCTCACCACAGTACAGAGACCGCCCTTATCAAGGTGTTTAATGACATCCGTATAAATACAGACTGCGGAAGAACCACAGTGCTGGTACTATTGGATCTCAGTGCAGCATTTCATACTGTAGATCTCTCCATCCTGTTAGAGCGCCTGGAAAACTGGGTCGGCCTCTCTGGTACAGCTCTCAACTGGTTTAAGTCATACTTAAAGGACAGGGACTTTTTTGTGTCAGTAGGCAACTTTACATAAGAGATGACAAAAATCACATGTGGGGTTCCCCAAGGGTCCATCCTGGGTCCCCTCCTATTCAATATCTACATGCTCCCTCTTGCTCAGTTATTAAAACACAACAACATCAGCTACCATAACTATGCAGACGACACACAGCTTTACATCACCATGTCACCAGGTGACTATGAACCAATTCAAGCACTGAGGAAATGCTTAGAAGAAATCAATGCCTGGATGTCCCATAATTTTCTTCAACTGAATAAAAACAAAACTGAAATAATAATCTTTGGACCAATAGAGGAGAGATCTTAAGTTAGCACAGAGCTTCAGTCGCTTCAGCTAGTAACCACTGATCAGGCCCGAAGTCTAGGTGTAGTGCTGGATTCAGACTTGGACCTCCAAAAGCATTTAAAGACAATTACAAGGTCGGCTTTCTATCACCTGAAGAACATTTCCAGGATTAAAGGACTAATGTCTCAGCATGATCTGGAAAAACTAATCCATGCGTTTATTTTTAGTCGAATTGATTACTGTGTTTTCACAGGTCTGCCTACAATGGGAAATTCCATTGGGACCAAGTAGCACTAAATTGGTGACTTAGAAACAACACTGTCAAGGAACGCTATGGACAGAGGAAACATGCAAGAGGAGGAGAGTTTTGTGTCGGAGGTCATGAATGAGTCTCCTCTGTCATCCATTTTCATTTAGAGGAGGAAAGTGGGGAAGAAGATGTTGTGGAAGAGGACGCAAGGGGGGCAGAAGCTTGGTTTGGTGTAGAAGGCTTCCAGCCGTACATGTTTGAGCCCTTGCCTCGCAACGCTGCCAGTTCTGTTAGCTCTACGCCTGCTGAAGACACAGACGTCCATCCCCATGAACACTGGAACGGAACTCAATGTGAAAGTAAATGATTCTTATTTCTTATTTCAACCGTTGCGCATATTAGTTGCCACATATAAATCAAGATGCTATTACTGAAAAAATGTGATTGACAGATGACCGTTGATATATGATTGGCTGAATTTAGGTGTACAAGCTGCTGTATAACTAACTGGCCTGCATAAGATAGAGGAAAAAAAACCCACACAGATTTTAAGACAGGATTTTTTTTCTAAAATTTGGGACAATATCGTCTGATAAAGAGTACATTTATATACATGTTTAAGTCAGAATGATTTGAGATTTAAATATGATTTCCCTACGACTATAATGGAATCCCCATTTCTATTCGGTGCTAACTATTTCAGAGAGGGTCAAAAATTAACTAAAGGTTATTGGTTCCTCATCAAACAAATAATTTATTAATACCTTATTTGGCAAAATAACTTTTTATTCACCTCATCGATTTGCAATGTGAATTGGTTTGAAAACATTCCAGTTTGTCTAAATGAGTGAAAAACTATTTTGATCACATCCCAAATTCTCCAAGATAGATTTTCGTTCTCATGCACTAAATCAATTCTCTCCGGGTACTCCGGCTTCCTCCCACAGTCCAAAAACATCACTGTTAGGTTAATTGGGTTCTTTAAAGTCCCCATAGGTGTGAGTGTGTGTGAATGGTTGTTTGTCCTGTTTGTCTCTGTGTTGCCCTGCGACGGACTGGCGACCTGTCCAGGGTGCACCCCGCCTCTCGCCCATTGACAGCTGGAGACAGCTGGCACCAAAACCCCTCACGACCCCACTTGGGATAAGCGTGTAAGAAAATGGATGGATGGATGAAAACGGATGGATGGATGGACAAAATCAATTTCAAACTGTGATTTGGTTTTCAAACATGTTTTCCCTTCCTCTTCGTACAGAGTAGTTTTCGTTTAGTTGAGTTTCACTAGGTTTTTAGTCAAGAGTTTTTTAACTGAAATATGTTTGACTTGAAGCTGAATGATTTTTGTAAATAAACTCTTATATTTTGAATGGACTTTGTGGTGAATTTATTCCATGTTTGTCCATAATTATCTGTTTGACCATGATTTGAGCTCGATTTAGACCTTTATTTGTTATGCTAACTCACAGCCAATTGGGCGTTTGTTTATGAACAATATATGATAGTCCAAATAATATCTGATCAAATAAATTATTTAGCACCCCTACCAGGGTGGGCAGTGAATATATTAAAGTTGCACAAGAGCAAGCAATCGTTAATTGCATTCATATAGGCTTTTTTTTTTTAGGAAAAGAAACTAGGAAAATAGCAAACTTTATACATTGTGTCCCATGATAGTTTCAGAATGTAAGCCGGATAAGTGTACAACTGTTTAGAGTTGTAAATTGAGTTATTGTGATGCTGGCAAGGATCAATAAATCAAATCTGGTGCTTACAAAACTCATAATATACCCAACACTAAATATAGAACAAAAACAAGTGAGCTGCATATAAATGTGTGGTACTGTTCCTACCATTAAGGAAAGACCAATGATGGCGACCAATGTCAATCCAATGCAAGCACCAGCAAGAGCTACAGTACGATAGATGAATGATATGTTGCCATGGAAACAGCCGTAATCCAACGTAGAGTTGCCAAACGAACCTCCCATTTTTCTGCCAAAAACCTGCAAAATGGATTCAATTTTACAGTTGTCAGTTATCATCCTCTTTTTTTTTCCTTTCTTTTTTTTTGGGGTGGGAGGGATGATGTGTTCATGTCTTTTTTCTTAGCACAATAAACTGCTGTTCACAGTTCATCTGGATTTTAAAATGGGCAGATGTTAACTTTCAAAGACAGTCAAGGGTGGATAATTCATATTCTCTAATGTCTCTTTTGTTGGCCTGACTGTATGTAGAATTTGAAGCAAACAGACCTACAATAATACCTCTAATAATGAAAAATGCTATACTTTCAGCTATGTGAAAAAACAAAACAAAGGGGAATCTCCTTGATTAAAACAGGATTGTAAAAGGGTTAATTTTAGAAAAAGAAAAAAACAGTATGTTTGTCAACGCTTGTTTGTAAGGATATATGAAGCTAGGAGGATCGACCCATGTGAGACCTCTGCAGAGCATCTACAGTAAGATGCAGCAGTCACTAAATGGCAAATGGGCTGTACTTATAAAGCACTTTTTCAATTTAGGAGACTTAAATAAAGCGCTTTAGATTACATCCAGTCATTCACCCATTCTTGCGCACAGATTTACACACTGATGGTGTCAAGCTATATTGTAGCCACTGCCACTAACCACTATGGTGGTGTCCACGTCAAGCAGGTTTGTTGATGAAATTTGACCAAATGTCCATAAATACAAATACAAATACAAAATCCAAGATAAAAGCAATTAAAGTGAGTTGCTCTGCAGTGAGTAGCCAGGCACTAACTTAAAGGAAAAGTCTGGTAATATTCAGAATACAAACTTCTGAAAGTACTTTAAATATGAAATTAATACACACTGTTCAATAAATGATAAGTGTTTTAATTAAGAGTAAATTTCATTTGAATGTGCATTACTGGAGGCATCCATGTTTGTCAAAGAACACTACTGCCACATATCGGTTTGTGACGTCACGGTGCGGTATCGGCTGTTGATCAAGTCCCAGTGCTGTATCTGGTGTTTGTCACAACGCGCTATTATCCAAGTTATCTTGAAAACATTCTTCTTCCAAATGTTGGCTACATATTACGTGTTTTTTCTCTGGCCAGAAGTTCGAGGGCAAATCCTCCCTCTTCATGCTGACAATCCAACGACGAACCCGTCCGTGGAGAATCAAGAATCGGAAAGGTGAAATAAGTATTTTTTTTTCACTTTTGCCTGACGTATTACAACATCCACCTGCCACGCACGTGGGCATTGTCAGTTCAAATATAGCTCTGGTGAATTTCAATGGTGAAGTCCTCTGAAAATCTTCAATAATTGTTGTTGATTGCAGATGTGTCTAGTAGTTCCCATTGATTTTGCTTGTAAAGCGGGGAGAATGGCGCTAGGCTTACCGCACCGTGACCTCACTGCTGGAAGATGGCAGGAGTGAGGTGTTACTATATTTGGGCACAAATGGCTGTTCCAAGACTCCGTGATCACAACGAAAATAATTTTTTTTTAATTTTTTTACTGATTAATGCTAAATTCATTAAATAACCACAAACGTATTAGTTTTAGGTATAAATAATGATCCATTGATTATTCCTTGCTGACCTGACCTTTTGTTTAAAAATAGGGTGAGAAGCTTTATCATTTAAGACAGGGTCAGAGTAGAGATGCCTCTACTCCACATATAGATGAGTCAGCTGAAGTGGCTTGGACACCTGATCCAGATGCCCTTTGAATGCCTTTGTTATTCCATGTGTGTTTCACCAGAGAAAGGCCCAGTGAATTGCTCCGGACATGGTAGAGGAACTTAAGCTTGGGTTATGCTTGACATTGTGTCCGTAAGGTCTGTGCGGCGCTATAATGTAATTTTTGTGCTTCCATGCCCCTCCCCATGGACCCCGTGCTGACGAAATTTCCACACATATCACCTAGCCCAAAAAATATCAACACTATCAACAGATATTTGAAAAACACAGCCATTACTGATGTTCTTGAACAGCATGAAGAGGCTTCAATAAACTTCTATGTGTATAACTTGTGTAGTTTTTCACTTCCTTGTGTAGTGGTGTTTCCACCTTGCTGTTTGTGCTGAACATGCTACCCAAAACCAGAGCGGACCGCAATGGGGATAAGCAGAAGGCAATGAGTATGAGTGCAATTTAAAGAAACTACCTCAAAGGGCTTTATTTATGTAATGAGGAATTTAAGTGCGATAAATATACAAACCCAAATATGTACAGCAAAATATGGTCTGGTCTGAAAGGAACAGTGGCTGGTGGTTCATCTGGTACCTATCATTCAGTATGCACCTCTTCTAATTCTTAACCCCTCGATGTAAAAAATTATATATAGGACCAGTTGTAACAGAAACAAGAGCTTGCCAAAGGTTCTCTTGTCTCTTAATTTGTAATAAGTGGCACTGAAGGAATGCACATGCTACCTTAATACAAAGGGTTTGTTGCATATTTGCAATGATGGGTGTCAAGGGGTTAATTTAACCACTTTTATATTTTAATGAAAGGAACCACAAATAATATATGAATATGAAATGTATCAGGCGTAGGTATAAGATTAGTGTGAGGGTGAATACAAAGCAAGAAGCCCCTTTAAGACAACAGCAATCCTCTTCTGTTTCCCAGCCAAGGGTGCTCGTACCCCTAGTGGTGGCGAGTGCATTGCAAGGGTTACATAGAGATAAATAATTTCTTAGGTAGTAAAACAAAATAGTGCTGGGTTCTGTTTTTCTTTCTGAGGACCCAGTTGAAGAAATGAAAAAAAGCTTTTATCAACCAAAAAGTGAGTTTTTCTTAGAGATCACCATCAGCTTTGACACACATCAAAATCAAGCAGAGGAACAGACTGGTAGTAGAGGACAATCTGGGATCAAATGTTTTTCACTCTGAGCTGTCAGAGCTCATCAAAGCAGCTCAGGTGTCTTGATGATTTTGTTCTGTGTTTTGTTTTCATTTCATCAGGTTTTATTGTGATTATAAGGGAGCTCCTGTTTTATGAATACAGGTTTATAATATGATTTAGTTTGTATTTACTTCAATTCCTTACTAACTTCCAGGCAACATATTTATAACATATTTTATTATTTGAGATGTAAAGCATATAATGCCTTAGAATTAAATGCTCAAATTAGAAGATTTAGTAAAACAGTTTTTATTGTATAATCAGTTATTGTACAGTCCACTTTTGGACAATCATCATTACTTTTGACTGAGAGGGGGTACTCATGGTAAGACCAAATGCTCAAAGGTATACACTCGTCAAAAAAGGTTGGGAAACGCTGCTCTACTCTATAACTACAGATCCGCCACATTTACATCATCAGGAGTCGTTCTGATTCAATATGCATCTAATTACCAGATAAATACAACATAAAGCATGAAATTAAAACACTCATCAGAGATGCTGATTATCTATAAACAAATCTCCATTTAATGTCAGCCAATGAGGCCAGAAAACGTTGATCAATAACAAATCTAAAATGCAGATTGTTCCTTGCTCTACTGGAAACATTTTGCTCCAACTGACCAATGAGAGGACAGAAAATGCTGACGTATGGGTGGGCCCTCTAGCTGGCACTGTGGGACACATCTGAAATCTGATTGGTTTAAGAAAACTTTCCTCACTAATTATGGTATCAACAGCCAGCACCTGAAAGCCCAGGGCAGATTTGATTGACATAGCAACATACCAAGGCTAAAATCTGATTGGACAAAAAATATCGGAACCACAGAAATGTAATGGAAGCAATGCAGCCAAGAAAAACGATACAAAATTAAGAGAATGGATTGTTTGGAATAAATGACAATGACGTGATGGAAGATAATCAAAGTTTAATTTGGTTTTTCTGATCAATGTTAGGCCACCAGTGAAGGTCCTTACCTCCCAACACTGGAAAGGAAAAACAAAAATGTTCTCCCATAAACTTTCTCTCTGCTCTCTGTTTGCCAGAGAACGTACACTTAGTATCACTAGAACACTAATTTGACTAATGGTCAAACATGGTGATGGCCACATAATACTGTTGGTATACCTTTGTTCTGCAGTGACAGGAAAGCTGATCAGAGCAGTTCAGAGATTAATGTAAGGCTATAATGAAGAAAAAACGACCTGATATAGTATAAAAAATGCTTAAATATATACATTTCCAAGAGAAAAGCTCCCTAAACATACAACCACGTGATTCAGACCTTAATCTCATTTAGAAACTGACCCAAACATAGTTGTTTTTCACAGCTATTTTCTTTCCAATCTGACTGTTCCATTTTTTATTTTTATTTTTTTGCCATAAAGGACTAAAACATGTCTACATGTACAAAGGTGATAGGTACATACCCCAAAGGCCAAGGCCTTTCACCGCTGGCAACAGCTGGTTTGTTTTGACGTTTTTTTTTCTTTCTTAAAATATATTTAAATTAGAATATATATTTGAAGAATCTTTTTAGAATATTTACCTTTCCCAAATCGCAGCTGAAGTTCCTTAAAACTCATTCAAGACTCAAAGAGCTGCTTCTAATGATCTCTCACTTTGCTATGATAAAAAGTGTGATTCAACATTCATACCAACCATTGCAGCAAACAATTCATGACCACATCCTGTTTCTTTTTTACTTTCAGTTTTTTTAGTAAGGAAAAATACAATAAAATATAAGGTTTTATCCTTTTAAAACAACTTAGAAAGATTGCAACCAAAAAGTTTCACCATAATATAATACTTCAGTAGTGCTATAGTTTCATTATGTTTGAAAATCATAAGCGAAACCTATATAGTCTGGCATAAAAGAAAATATCTGTAAAGTGGAAATTTGAGATTTAACTGACAAATATTGTGTTGTTCTGTAATTTCTAATCATTGAAGTTGAGGTGGCTTGGGCATCTGGTTAGGATGACTCCTGGACACGTCCCTGGTGAGGTGTTCTAGGCACGTCCCACTAAGACCAAGAGGGAGACCCAGGACATGCTGGAGGGACTATGGTTCCCGCCTGGCCCAGGAGTGCCTTAGGATTCCCCCGGAGGAGCTGGACCAAGTGGCTGGGGAGAGGGATGTCCGGGCCTCCCTACTGAAGCTGCTACCCCTGCGACCCGACCCCGGATAAGCGTAAGAAGATGGATGGAAGTGGAAAAGCAAATCTTCCTTTTCTCATCATCTACAGCAGGGGTGTCAAACTGGTTCCAGAAAGGGCCGTGTGGCTGCAGGTTTTCTTTCCAACCAAGCAATGGCACACCAGACTCCAGTCATCTAATCAAGTCATCATGTTCAGATTGGACTCACTTGATGAGATGAATGGAGTCTGGTGTGCTATTGATTGGTTGGAAAGAAAACCTGCAGCCACACGGCCCTTTCTGGAACCAGTTTGACACCCCTGATCTACGGGCTCTAAAGTTTCTCCTTTATTTTTTTTTTTTTTTTACCTATTATAGTTGGTTTAGCAATGAAAGATACATCTAAGGGCAACCTAGTGCAACAACCTAACAGAAAAGTTTCTGGACTGTAGGTTCTTTGTCATGAAGAAAGAAGGAGAGGCAAATACTATGCAGGAGGATGCAAGGCTGGGATCTTCCAATGCCATATTGTGACTTTGCAGCGTCACTAGAATTTTTTCTATAAAGCAACATGAAAACACACTATCAGAAGGATGTACCTTTTTGGTTAAGTTATAGCTGTTTTTGCTGCAACTACTCGCTGGAAACTTTTTTTATTTGACTTACAATCTATTTTGAAAATTGGCTTAGTAATCTCAGCTAATTTTGTACCTTACTTGGATAATCAGCTACAACCAACAACAGAACTTTAACCTCACTTTTCTACGTGGCAAAAAATTATCCATTCAGCTTACCTACTGCAACTTCAATTCAGTATTAGAGCTTATCAACCTGGAGCCCTCAAATATGTAGGCTATCCAACTTCTCATCTGCTCTCCCATAGTGTGGGCCCTTTTCCTGCCAGTTCTACATCCTGGGAAGGGACTAAACTATACGGAGACTGAGTTCCTTTTGATCTGCTGCTTGGGCCTCAGCCAGCTGCAATAGGTCTCTTCTCAAAATAAATATATATCGCCACCCTCAAATCAGGTCTATGAAAGCTAAATATCATCAATTCCAATGACCCCTTTAGAAAACTGGGCTTACAATTCACAAAAAAATATACAAAACTAAAATAGTGCAGCATAGGGAAGGAATCACTCAAACAAAATCCAGTTATTTTCAACTGATCTGTTTTCATGAACGTAATTCTAGGACCATTTTTTTATTCTTCAAATAACATTTACAAACCTCTGCATGCATTTCCCCTGCTTGCTGTCTAAAGCAAAGGTGTAACTTTGTAAGGAAAGTTAATGGGGACGCTCTTAGGGAGGTGGCTGATGGTCCTACAGTTATGTGACCTGAACGCTTTCAGTAGGTTTATGAATTTTCTAAAATGACCCCAAACAGATATTCAATAAATGCTTTCTTATTGTTGGGAACACAAGGGTACTAAAAGATGCTGATCTTTATATTTGAAGATAGTTAAACAGATGCCTTTTAGAGCAGATTTATAAAGGGCTCAAAATCATTAATGTGTTAAAAATGTCTAATAACTGGATGGATGGATGGATGGATGGATGGACGGACGGATTTTTTCCCTTTAAGCTGCTACACTTAACAAATATTTAATTTTTGTAGGTTTCTTATGTTTAAATTTTAAGTCTGTCTCCTGTTAGTCCAACACTGCACCTGTCTCTGGGTTGCCTGGCACAGCTGATTCTAAGTCTAACTGAATTACAAAAGACAAAAAATATGGTGCAGTTTAAAAATAACATGGCACGATTTTTCCTTGTAAACTTTCTGGTGGAGAAATATTCTGTGGAGAAATACTTTATTGCACATTGCATATCCCTGTTGGGATCTGGAGATCTGTCCACCTTTTTCCAGCAGAGGGCGCCCTAGGTCTCCTGGAGCTGAAGCTGACTACCACACCTGCGGCTGATTTGCTCATCAGGGGGAGCAGCATATAAGCAGCGGCAGAGTTTTTTGAAATGCGCGAGTGTTTGCTCGAGTGCTTCAGACTACGCCGTTGAGAGCACGTGTGGTGAACGTTTGTGCTGGACGCAGAAAAATCAAAAGCAGAAACATTACTTTTGAAAAGGCGGATTTGGCATAAACTGGTATGTGAAATGGAGATAGGAAATGAGGAAGACGAGGATTTTGAAGGGTGGACGCCTGCGGGAAGAGGGAGAGGTCGTGGAAGAAATAAAACTGATGGGGAAAAGGTGACAGTCAAGGTAGTAAACGGGAATTGGAAGGAAGTAGCTCAGAAGAAGAAAGGGTGGTTAGGAGGAAAGTTGTGAGGGAGGAATTTAAAGTAATATTAAAACTTAAAAATTAGGAAGAAAAGGATAAAATCAGTCCCATTGTGGTATCAAGAGAAATAAAAAAGAAAATCGGAGATGTTGAAATGGTAAAGATTTTGAGAGACGGAAACCTATTGGTAATATGTAAAGATATAGAACAGAAGAATAAGGCTTTAAATGTGGAGAGTATTTGCAAAAGAACTGTTCTGGAGAAAAAAAATCATGGGAGAAAATAAAAAAATTAGAGGAGTGATTTATGGGATCCCTCTTGATGAAGATCTTGATAAAATCAAGAGAAGTGTTGTGGGTGCAAAGGTGAACAACTTGAAAAGATTGTCAAAAACAGTGAATGGAGAAAGAGTAGGAAGCTTGTCAATCCTTATTGAATTTGAAGATGAAGAGCTGCCAAAAAAACATCAAAATAGGATACCTCAATTTTCAGGTCAGACCATATGTACCTCCACCACTTCGGTGTTTCAAATGCCAAAGATATGGACACATAGCAGCAGTCTGCAAAGGGAGGCAAAGATGCCCAAAATGTGGAGAAGATCACAAATTAGAAGAGTGTAAAGAAGAACAAGAAAAATGTTGTAACTGTGGAGGGAACCATAGAGTCACGTTTGGAGGATGTGAAGTAAGGAAAAGGGCAAAAGAAATCGTACAGATTAAAACAACTAAAAACATAAGCTATGCAGAAGCAGTTAAGAATGTGAAGGAACAGGAAACAAGAGAGATTAAACAAACAGTGAGACAAACTACACAACAAAGCAAAGTACAGACAGAAGAAAAAGCCACATTTCCAGTGGAAAAACTAATATTATTCATAGCTTATGTTATCAACTGCATTGACCAAGCCAAACACAAAACTGAGAAGATTAAAATAATAGTGAGAGGAGCTGAAAAGTTTTTGGGATTTAAAGAGGGATCATGGGAAAACATAAATAAAAAGTTGGAGGAAGATGGGAGACCAGGACCTTCGGGTGAAAACGGTTCATGTTAATACTACAATGGAACGCTAGAAGTTTAATCGCTAATGGACAGGAACTTAAAGGTTATATTAATGAGCTGGAAGAACAACCGGAAATTGTTTGTGTTCAGGAAACATGGTTAAAAACAACATTAGATTTTGTGATCAAAGGATATGATAGTGTAAGAAGAGATCGACCAGAGGGAAGTGGAGGAGGATGTGGAATATTTATCAAAAAAGGAATACAATATCAGATATTGGGGAAAGGGAAAGAACTAGAATATGTGGTAATTGAGATATGGGAAAAAGAAGGTAAATTAAAAATAATAAATTTTTATAATCCATGTAAAACATTATGGATTGAAATAATGGAGGAGTTAACTGAATATTTGGAAGGGAAGGTAATTTGGTGTGGAGATTTTAATGCAAATAGTACAGTGTGGGGTAAATGTAATGATAAAAACGGACAAATTATAGAAGAAATAATGGAAATGAAAAATCTAGTATGTATTAATGATGGAAAGGGAACAAGAATCAATATAAGAACGGGGATGGAATCAGTTATTGATTTAACAATTGTCTCAAATGTTTTAGCTGGTATTTGTGATTGGTTCATTGATAAAAAATCAACAATAGGTAGCGATCATTACCCCATAATAGTAAGAGTAGGGCTAAATATAAATAATAGGAATATAAAAATTGGGAAAAAATATAATTTTGATAAGGCTGACTGGACTAAATTTAGATATTTGAGTCAAATAAACTTAGAAAAAGTAGACATGAGTATGGATATAAATGATTTAAATTTAATAATTGGTAAAATAATAATGGAAGCAGCAGATATATCTATAAAGAAATCAGGGAGTAAGAATGATAAGAAAATGGTTCCATGGTGGACAAATGAGTGTAAAGAAGCAATGAAGTTAAGAAATAAAGCATTTAAGACACTCAAACATAATCCAATTTATAAAAATTTAATTGATTATAAAAGAAAACAAGCAATAGTAAGGAGAACTATAAAGAATGCAAAAAGAGAATATTGGAAAAAATTTTGTAATACGATAGGGAAAGAAACAAAAATAGAGACAATTTGGAAGGTAATCAAAATAATGAATGGTATAAAAAGAGAGTTTGACTATCCTGTACTAAAAATAGATGATACAAACATAATAAGAGATGAAGATAAAGTTGAAATATTGGCAAGAACGTTTAGTAAAATTCATAGTTCAAATAATATTAGTGAAAATGGAAGAAAAGGTAGAGAAAATACAAAAATTAAATATAATGATTTTATACAGAGCGTTGAAGAAACAAATAATTTGTTAAATGTTGAGTTTACAAAAACGGAATTGAACAATGCACTTAAAAAGACAAAAAACACAGCACCAGGTAAAGACCAAATCTGGTATAGAATGATAGGGCAACTTAGTGAAAAATCTAAAGATATAATATTACAACTATATAATAAAATTTGGGAGGAGGGAAAATTACCGTTGAACTGGAAGGAATCAATTATAATACCAATAGCCAAACCAGGAAAAGATCATTCAAACCCAGAAAACTACAGACCAATAGCCTTAACATCTAATTTATGTAAAATAATGGAAAAAATGATTAATAATAGACTAGTATATTATCTAGATAGTAAAGGATATATATCAAAATATCAAAGTGGTTTTCGAAAAGGGAGGAGCACTAACGATCCAACGCTCTGTTTAGAGCACGAAATTAGAAGAGCACAAGTAAATAAAGAAAGTGTAGTGGCTGTATTCTTTGATATAGAAAATGCATATGACATGATGTGGGTGGATGGATTATTAATTAAATTATACAAGTTTGTTATTAAAGGGAGAATATTTAAATGGATTAAAGACTTTTTAACAGGTAGGAAAATACAAGTTAGAATAGGAGAATCTACCTCAGGAAAATATATAGTAGAAAATGGAACTCCGCAGGGTAGTATTATAAGTCCACTATTGTTCTCAATTATGATAAATGATGTATTTAAAGATAATGAAAAAGACATGGGATGTTCACTATTTGCAGATGATGGAGCTGTTTGGAAACGAGGGAAAAATGTTGATTTTATTGTTAAAAAATTACAAAAGGTTATTATTGAAATAGAGAAATGGGCGTTACAATGGGGATTTAAGTTCTCAGTTGATAAAACGAAAGTATTGTTATTTACTCAGAAAAAAATAAACAAGGAAATAAAATTATATAAACAAGAGTTAGAGCAGGTAAAGTGTATAAAATTTTTAGGATTATGGTTTGATGAAAAATTAAAATGGCATATACATATACAAAAAGTTGTTGATAAATGTAAGAAAATTTTGAATATTTTGAGATGTTTGGCTGGCAGTGACTGGGGAACAGATAGGAAATCACTAAAACAGATTTACACAAGTATGATAAGATCCAACATAGACTTTGGTTGTTTAGTGTACGGTTCAGCAGCTAAAACACATCTAACCAAATTAGACATTATCCAACATCAGGCACTAAGATTATGTACTGGAGCATTTAAAACCACACCAACAGCAGCATTAGAAATAGAAATGGGAGAAATGCCGTTAGCTTTAAGAAGAACAAAATTAGAAATTAATTACTGGTTAAATTTACAAGGAAATAATGTGGATCACCCAACTTTGGACATTTTAAATCCATGCTGGGAAAAAGAAAAGAAAGAAATGAGGAGTTTTGGATGGACAATTGAAAATAAAATAAAAAAACTTAAAATGAATAGTTTAGAAATGAGTCAAACAACACCAATATCAATTATACCTCCCTGGATTCTACCAGAAGCAACAGTAGATATGTCACTAATGGAAAAGAAACAAGATAAATCGTACACGGTAGATATTAATTTAGTACAGTTACATTTAGACAGTTATTATCAATATATTCAAATTTATACTGATGCATCAAAAATAACTGAGAAACTAGGAATATCATTTGTAGTACCAGAATTCAATATAAAAATAGGGAAACGAATTACAGATGGATTATCAGTATACACAGGAGAAACGTTGGCAATATTATTAGCGTTACAATGGGTAGAAGACATAAAACCATTAAAAACAATAATATGTTCAGATTCAAGCTCTGCATTATTAAGTTTAAAAAATAACCAAACAGATAGTAGGATGGACATTTTATTAGAAATACATCATACACTGTTCAGAATACGAAACATGGGGCTGAGAGTTACATTTGTGTGGGTTCCAGCACATATTGGGGTAGAAGGAAACGAGAGGGCAGATAAAATGGCAAAAAGGGCAATTAAACATTCTATTAGTTTTATAGTTAAAATAAGTAAATCAGAAGGAAAGAGTATTATTAAAGAGAAACTTATGGAAATGTGGCAAAAAAGGTGGGATGAAGATAAAACAGGAAGATGGTTTTATAAAATTCAGAAGATGGTAGGAGGAAGAAGAAACGGAAGAAGAAATAGAAAGGAGGAAAGAGTGATAACAAGGTTAAGATTTGGTCATACAGGACTTAATTATACACTTTTTAAAATACAAAAACATAAAACAGGCAAATGTGATTTCTGTGATAAATATGAAACTATAGAACATGTTATATTAGAATGTCATAAATATGAAAAAGAGAGAAGATATATGAGGAGAGAGTTTGAAAACATTAAGGAGAAGGTTAATTTATTAGATATACTGAGGAAAAAGTTAGGGAGTAAACACATACAAATAATTATTCGATTTCTAAAGAAAACAAAATTATTTCATAGAATTTAATTATAGTAAGTGTGTTTGTGAGTGAAGGAATGATATACAAAGCTGTGAACAAATATGTATATATTTTTAAGTGTGAATGTGTGAATGTATGTTTAGAAGAAGTTAGGGTAGAATGTATCAGGATAAATATTCAAACCATCACGAACCACACTCCATACCAGTAAGTGGCGATAATGCTACTAACAGTTTGTTGCCAACCGCCATAAAACTTGACAAGAAGAAGAAGAAGAAGAAGAAGCAGCGGCAGTACTACTCTTCAGTGCCAGAGTGTTATGCCAGTTAAGGTTAGCAAACCTGAGCCAACCAGCCTGCTTGATTCTCTGACTCCCAGAAAACCTGACTTGAACCTAACCAGTTTTCTGTCCTCTCTGCTTCCTAGAAAGAATCTGACTGAGATCCTGGAGCTCTGGAAGAGCTACTCAACTGAAACCTGCCTGCCTGCTCTCAGTAACAAACCTGAAGATCAAACTGTCTGGATCTGTTTGCTATCCTTCAAAGGAGCTTGAAGAAACTCTGAACACTCACAAGCCTGAAGCTAAGTTCTGTCGCTGCCAAGCCCTCTCCCATTAATCAGTCTCTGGACCCTCCTGGTTCCCTCCCTCTACTGCTCAGCCTGAATCTCTGAACAGGTACAGATCTGCACATTCCTTCAGCCACCTGATCATAGCTGCCTGGCTAACCTAACTGTCCCTCTCTGCTGAGAGTCCTTGTGTGACCAGTCCCGGATCTGATTCCAGCACCAGTCAACTAACATTGTGTTTATCGTTTGATTTCAGTATCTAACAACTGTGTGCATATTCACAATAAATTGTTGAACTTTTACTCTGACACCTGGGTGTTCTGCATGTGGGTTAGAAACCTGAATCCCAACATGACAATCCCAGTAAATCTGTGTTATCTTTAAATCTGCAGCCGTCCCTACTTGTGTGTCTATTCTCTGCTTAAAAACAGATTTATGAACCTGTCTACTTATGATGCCAGAGAAACTAATTTTCAAGATATCCAGATCTTCAATAAGAAAACTACAGAGCTGTTAATTTTTGCCTGTAACTGTGAGTCATGGTTCTCTGAACACAATATATAGACTCTGTTTCATCAAACTTATTACATCATAATACTAACTTATATAGGCCTAAACATACATTCTGTTTCAGTTTTTTTTTTCAGAAAATGCACAACAATTTTTTTTTCAAAAATATGGTGGTTACACAGTGGGAGAGCCAGGAATTTACAGTGGTCCTCCAACTCCGGTTAATTGAAGTTTGGCAGGTGTAACTGCTCAGATCTCATCGTTACTGCAGCAGAGTGAGCAGGGAGTGAAATAAACACCAATATGTGGTGGGGAAAGTACTGCATCCCAAGGACATTCTCCTGAGGAACAGAATGTTCACATTTTGGATAAAGACAATAGGTGGTTTGAGAGGGGCGTGAAGGAAGCCATCTATGTTAAGAAAGAAAAAACAACTTTAAACAGAGGAGGTGTGTCATGGTTTTATCTAAAGCTCGGACCCACATGCAGAGAAACCAATTCAGAGAGACCAGGGGAAAAGGTTTAACAGGTTTTATTGAAGAGATAAAGCACGGTGCAGTGTTGCTCTGAACTCTGCTCCGCTGGAACTGGAAGGGGAGGGGAAGACACAGCGATTAGTTTAGGCTCAGTGGGAAATTTCATTTGTGGATTTGAAGAAGAGGATCTGGTTTTTGACTCACATTTCCAGAGAAGTTGTAGAATCTTTGACTCCAATCTGTGTGCTGTATTCCAGTGTTAGTCTGATTCGGTGGAGGGCGGAACAGGGTTTAGCCAGAAAACGGTCGGTTGTAGGTGAACGGAGAAACTGACTGCCACTCAGATTTCCTGCGGTACTTGAACAGGTCGTGGTGGAGATGATTTCCTTGCTCAGTGTGTAAACTTAACGTCCTCTCTGGGTAACTGGATCCAAACCTCCAGTTTGAATCCCCAGCTCAGTTTGAGGCTCAGTTGATCCCTCCAGGGAGTGAAGGTCCGAAAGATCCAGTTTGCAGGATGACTTCCTGCCGAGAGGCAAAGACAAAAAACAAAGTTTAAACTCAGGTTGACAAGAACTCAGTCTTACTCAGCAAAAACTCAGCTTGGCTAGAGTACCCAAAACTGGCAAACACTCTGGCGTCGAGGTAGTGGCAATCAGCAGCTTAAGAGCACTCCGTTGATGCGGTAACCATCAGCAGGTGTGTGAGGAGGCGGACCAGAACCAGGCGCCTCCTGTTGGAGGAAGGGAGACAAACACAAAAAAACAAACACACAGACTGGAGCCCTGACAGGGTGGACTCAGATTTAAGCTTTCAAAAACTTACCATGTAGCAATTGAGTTAGCCTCTAAATATCCACCTCATTTCAGGAAATTCTCGCCTATTTTGCATACCTAAATGGAAAAGCAAATAACAGGAACTATAAGCCCTGATTACATGTTTGATACGTTATTTGAAAGCTAACACCTTCTAGTTTCCAAATATATACACGGAAATTGGGTGAGTAAAACAGCCAAGCTGCATTAGTTGAAACAAGACTCATTTTCTTTTTTTTTTATTGTCAAAAATATTAGATATTTTTTGAACAGCAGTAATAAAGACATGCTTGCTTGTTGTGGCTGCTTTGTCATGCTGCATTTTGACATGCTGCTATATCTGTGTTAATTGTCCTTTGGTGCTCACTATGTCAATAAATTAACTAGGTGGTTGAATTGTGGAGTATCTAAGCTTTCCATCGATGGCTAACATGTCTATATTGGTAAACATTTTACCAGTGTAATTTTCATGCATTTGAGAGGTTAATCCCTTCCTGCTATCACCACAACCCCAATCCCTTTAGAGGGGAAAAAAAGACCTTGCCTAGCAGAAGTAAGGTTTTGTTTAGCTACTGTATAAAGCAACTCAACGCTATTTCTGACATTTGAATTGAAAGAACTCCCTGGATGGGAAGTGTAACATCTTCAAACTTGGAAACAAAGTCCAGTGGATTGTTTTTATTTTTTTTATTTTTTCTATTTTAGAACAACAGAGATATAGTTCACATACAAGAAAAGGATTGAATCCATGGCTGAATAGTAATTTCATCTCATGGCTCACAAAACAAAGGTCCTTGAAACCGTGGCAGGTCTGGGGTATCCATGTTTTCCCTGTCAATACCTAAGTTCCTCCATAAAAAAAAAAAAAGTTCAATTCACTAACAAACCTAAACAGAATTATTGTTAAGTGCAAAGACAAAATGGTACATTGTCTTTTTTCGTTTTGTTTACCTACATGTCTTCATTAGTTTTTCTTTAAACCTCTGTCTCTCTTTGCATAGAGATGTCATTGTTCATCACTCCTCTCTTTTGACATGCTGGCACCATCTTGGTTTATTTTGCAATCACACGGATATTTCAAGAGTGAGTCAGCAAGACCTTTTTTCATGACAACCCACAACACCAAGTCAAAAAGAAGACTAAGGGAGACGTTGTGAGAACAATTCTTTTGACAACATAAAAGATAGATTGACTATTGGCTTCATTTATAGCTAAACAAATTATATGTGGCATAAACAACAATATGTAAGAAAACATAACCAAGGTCAGAGTGGCTAAGATTCTTCATTTTTTCATCTGTAACACTGCAGGCTGAAAATAGAGCTTTAGGGTTACACCGAAAAAAAATAAAAGCAGAGGAAATGGAAACAGCAGAAAACAACCCAAAACAATGTTAGAGGTACGAAAAGATACCTGAAAATAAATGGGAATGATTCAAAGTGGAAGAACCCAGATTGCAAACAACAGCAACAGGGATGTCTTAATGTTTCTTCTGAACTTGTATCAAAGGGGATGAACAATGAGAAAATATCTTCAATCTAAGACCGACATTTAAAATTAAATAGGGTATCCTTAGTGATAAAAAACCCATCTAAAATACAGTATTATATAATATATCTTACCCTTCCAAAGCAATAGCCAACGTGAAGCATTTTTCCTTTGGACAAACTACAGGTGCTTGGTTCCAGGTACTTGGAGATTCACTTCCATACAGAAAGCCCATATTCTTATTTTAAGGTAACACAGAGTACATGTCAGATTAAATAATACTACTTATGGTTCAGTGATGATATCTGGGTGTTACTTTGTTGTATGTGGGTCTCATAACATGTCCATTGGTTGTGCTGTTCTTTTTGCATCTCTTTGCAGGTGATGAAACAGACTGAGGATGTTTTTTCGTTGTCTCCCTTTTATCTCCTCTTTCTTTCATCTTTTCTCCTTTTCTCCTTTTTTTCTGTTTTTCCTTTCCTGTTCTACTTAGATTGCAGTGTCCATATAATCTGTAAAACTCCCTTCATAGTTATGATAAAGCAATTTATATGCAAAAATCAAACGGAACACTATGGCGATAGCCGTACTGCTCCTCTTGTGAAAGTAAAATTTATTGAGCTCTTTTTGGCATCAAGAAAATCATTCCTATTGCCACATTGCCAGACAGGACACTGTTCAAAAAAAAAAAAAAGAAAGAAAGTGAATTATAATTATGTGGTATGGGTGAATACTCGATTCTGATTGGCTGCAGTGTTTCCGTTAAAACCTGTTGCAACAAATCATGTTTTTATTCAACCATTTGTGTGTTTTTTGTTTGTTTTGTTTATTTTAATTATAGGCTAATTGTCATGATTTTATCAAGAGCTCGGACCCACATGCAGAGAAGCCAATACAGAGAGACCCGGGAAAAGGTTAAACAGGTTTATTGAGAAGCTTGTGGAACTTCCAGTGTTGCTGTGAACACTGCTCAACAGAACTGAAAGGTGAGGGGAAGAAGCTGCGGTTAGTTCAGGTTCAGAGGGAAAATTGATTCTCAAACTTGAAGAGGAGAAATGGTTTGCAGACTTCCGTTTCCAGAAAAGTGGAAGTAGACTCTTTGACTCCCGTCGGTGTGGGGTGTTCCAGTGTTTGTCTCATTCGGTGGAGGGCAGACAGGGTTTACCCAGAATGCGGTTGTTTGTAGGAGAACGGAGAAACTGACTGCCACCCAGATTTCATGCGGTACTGTGGTGCAGATGAATCCCTTGCTCAGTGTGAAACTCAAACGATCCCTTCGAGGATCAGCTCAGTTTGAGGCTCAGTTGATCCTTCCAGGGAGAGAAGGTCCGAAACTTCCAGTTTGCAGGATGACTTCCTGACAAGAGGCAAGGACAAAAATGGCAAGATTAAAACTCATATTGACAAAAACTTAGTTTGACTCAGCAAAACTCAGCTTGGCTAGAGTACCCAAAACTGGCAAACACTCTGGCGTCGAGGTAGTGGCAGTCAGCAGCTTAAGAGCAATCCTTTAATGAGGTAACCCTTTGCAGGTGTGTGAGGAGGTGAATCAGGACCAGGCGCCGCCTGGTGGAGGAAGGGAGACAAACACACAAAACACAAACCAGACTGACAGGAGTCCTTATACTAATGAAGATTTATGCTGAGTTTAAGAATATCGTTTAATTTCCCCTTGGGACAGATCAAGTATTTTTAAATTGATTAAAGAAAAGGCATTCAGTGTGCTCTCAGCCAAGGTTATTTTTACAGTTAGCTTCAAAGTTCAGTTTTAAATGTTAGTTTGATAGATTACTATAAAGTCGAGAAGTTATCTGTATCTTTCCTTTTGTGAGGCTGGAAGACAAAAGGTGAAAAATTGCTTCTTTAACACGTTGTCACTGTAAAATCTTCACTCTTCCTTTGGGCTTGATAAAATATTGTTGAATTGAATAATTGAATTAAATAATTGAATAATTGAATTAAATATTGTTGAATTGGTATGGGTGAATACTCTGATTGGCTGCAGTGTTTCCGTTAAAACATGTTGCAACAAATCGTATTATTATTCAACCACTTATGTGTTTTTTGTTAGTTTTATTTATTTTAATTATAGGCTAATGAAGATTTATGCTGAATTTAAGAATGTCCGTTTGGGACAGATCAAGTATTTTTGAATTGAGAAATCAACAACAGTTTGCGCCCAAACGGACGAAATTGGCGTTTTCATAGTAACCTTGCAGAAACGTAAGTTGTTTTTAAAGCAATAGTGGCCGCTGGCCAATAGAGGGCACTTTATTTAATAATGACCTTTTTTTAAAGTATTTATGTGCATATTATAATATTTTTGTCTGTTATATTCATCCTTTGTAATTTTTTACACTATTTATTTCTTAAATGCTATTTATTTCTGCCTGTCGTATTTACATTTCTGTATGCATTTCTGCCTCATTATGCAAATGAGGAAGGGGTGTGTCTTAGAGGGTCCGCTTCTGCCCATTGGTTGCATAATTAATGCAGTAAAATGCAGTTCCTAATTAATAAATATAATTGAAGATTGAAAATATTTGGGTATCCTACCCACCTCTGCCTAAACCGTTACTAGTAGAACATAATGTTAAATCACACCTTATCTCTAAATAAAATGGGGGCCCATCACACTGGGGCCAGACTTTGGTCTCCATAAGGCCTGTTGGTCTTCAGAGGGTTGGTAATTATACCAAAAAGGAGTGCACACATATATAAACGTGTTATTCCTTTGACTCCACAATTGGACAAATCTCAAAGTAGAAAGTTAGTCCAGTTCAGTGGAATAAAGTTTTTTCTGCTGATTCTAAAGGGCCGTCCTTTTTATCCACCTTAACATCTGAATAAAACCCAGTTTAATCCTGTGTATGCAGAAAAATTAGTAAAGAAGGGTGTAAAGCTTGTTGTTAAAAAAACTAGCCTACATTAAACCTGTTAACAGAGTCCTGTTAGCGGTAGCCTCTGTTCGAGTCTAAGCAGAGCTCAAATGACTATGCATCACTTCATCATGTATGGATTCTCCCTTTTTTATAAAATAAACAAATCAAATTCATGGACTGTTGATGCTGTTTTTGTTACCTATGGTTAAAAGATGTTTTGTTACCAGAAGAATTGATATCCATCTTAGTGAAGCTATGTATACCAACTAAATTAGTTTAACCTTTGCCTTGAAGTAAGTGTAATAGTTTGGCATATTTCATATCAAAGGTTTTATTTCATGTGTCACTAGAAATGTTTTAAAAAGAGAGAAAATGTTTTCATTCAAGCTGGTCTATAGCAAGTAGGTGTTAGGTAAAGCAAAATGAAGTCTGGGATTTTATTCATTCATGTTTTCCTGCAATTGTAATAAATTTCAATATATTTAGACTCTACACTGTCAAGGTTTCCTAATTGTAGCTAACAACAGTTTTCTCCAGGGTGGTATTTATAGTTACTATAAAGTGAAGATAAAGTTTGAAGATCATGAGTTTCTTTTTTTTTAAATAGATTACTCTTTTTTTTTTTATTTCTAAAGGATAAAAATGCATTCAAAAATGTTTTTTTTACACAGTAAGAAAACTTTATTAGAATATTGTGCTACAAATAAGAACAGATTAACATTTAAACTTTTTATCTAATTGAAAGAAAAATGAATAATTATATCCAACAGCAAGAAGCAAAAAAAAAAAGAGTACAGTTCAAACAAAACTTACATTTCTGACAATTCGACAATCGAAATGGAGAAATGTATATTAAAATTTCAGATCATAGGAAATATATATCTGACAGAAAAATATATAATCAAGAAAATAAACAATACATATCAATGTTAGTAAGTTAGTAGCAAATAAAATTACGTTTTTCCACACAGTTCTGAGCCTCCCACACAGAATCATCTGAGTGATTCATTCCTAATTCTGATCCAGTCCCAGGTTCATTCGGATCAGGACCATCAAAGTCCGCCTTTGCTGGTTCTGCAGGGTCATCTGTAGTACCTGCTGTCTTACTGATATCCGACCTGCTCACATTCAAGGCTGCACACTCCATATGGACCTTTGGACACTGTGGCTCGCCTTTTGAACCCCAGATCTCATAACTGAGAGACTGTTTGTCCACCCACAGCCAGCCATCCCCTGGGAAGAAATGCAAAACTATCCAGACACGTTTAGTGGTTTGAAATTTGCTTAATTCCTTCTGAATGAGCTTCATCTCTACTACAGATGCCACACTGGCCAACATGTTATGCTTCTCTTTGCAATAGCTCCAGGCTTCCTCCAAGCTCTTTCTCTCCCTCACCACGACCGGTTTGTAGCAGAAGAATGGAGCTTTTTTTGGCAAACCCATATAGAAGTAGTTGGTAATGGAGCTGCTGTTTTTGTCTTGAACAGGTTTGTCCTGAGCTGGCAAAAGCACAGAGATCCTTCCACCTCCCCAAAACATCCAGTGCTCTTCTGTCTTGTCGCTCGGCTGCCTTCTTATCCATGATGGCCTATATTTTCTGTTGACAAGCTTCATCATTTTTAGTATATCCTGTTTGTTGCTGATAGGAGCCAGCCCAGCATACTCCTGTTGACAGTACTGCTGAGCTTCATGCCAAGTCTTTCTTTCTTTAATGTAAGCATACTTGCCAGAAGCTCCAAATAGATACAGCAGAAGTAGGGTGCTGGTAAAGATATGCTGCATTGTTATGTGAGGGTGCAGTAAGGCTCCAAAGAAATGAATAAAACATACCTACTGGTCCCATTCACTTTGTAGGAACTATTTGCATTAGCTGGAATATTTATTTCGTGAAGCATTCATCAGCCAGCTGACAGGTTGCAGCAAATGTGGAGTTGGGTAAAGCAAAGATCTTCTAACATGTGAGTAGATATGAAAAAATTATTTAGATTATTAAATCAGACACTGACAGTCAAACACAAAGAAAGGGACCTTTCCACATTTTTCAGCCCTTTAAAATAACTTAAATATTAATCTCCTTTTTGCAGTAATGTAATCACAAACTGAATTACAAAGAAAAAGGTTAATTTCTCTTGGGTCCTTTTCAAAATGGGAAAGAAAAAGAGAGAAAAATGTTATTCTATAAAGACAGGTATTCGATGATGTTTGTTAATCTGAGAATTGTGACTAGAAAATGGCTAATAGACACGGCAGTAAACAGCATCTTAAATGGGTCATAGAATGATTATATAGTGTATTTGGTGCTGGTCCTTAAGGTCTCTGAATAGGGTGTGTAACATTATATAAAATTAATGAAATTAGTTTTTCACTTGCACTTGAATATTTTTGGTAATAAATTTGTATATTTTGAATGGAAGTCATTAATTTTTTCCATAACTGTTTGACCATGGAGCTGGAACTAGACTTTCATCTATTGCTCTAATATACACCCAGTTATTCACAGAACAAAACAGTCTAAAAGCTATTTGATTAATGAAAAAAGTTGCATAATTGCATAATATATTTCCTGTCCCGAGCACTGAATATAAATATCTTAAAATGTAAGAACCATTATTTGCATATAATGTTTCAGTAAATTATTATATAAATGTACATTATAGAAGAAAAAGATAATTGAGCTAATGTTTATTAAAAGTCAAGCCTGACCAGTTAACTTAATTACACTAAAATAAGTTTTAAGTCATTAAAGCTAAGTCTATTTTTTGCTAGAGTTAAGGTTTTACTTTATATTCATTATAAGAAAATAAAAAATAAATAATTGTGTCACAATGCAATTTAACAAACAAATTCTGTATTTGCTTAAGGACCTGAAGAGTTGCAGGGCTTCACAGCCAACATATGCAAAGACAGCAGGTGTTTGCATCTTTGATTTCCCTCCACATGACAGCTCCTCCATCATGTTTGTGGCTGTTTTAAATGGAGAACAAACATTTCAAACAGAAGATGATGTTTTAAAGGAGTTTATGTCATTCCACAAACATCTGCGGCAATAGTTAAACAATTTGACAGTTTCTTTCAAATTACAAAGTTCCCAAGTGTTTACTATCATCTTTTTGCATCGCAGACTGAAGCTCTAGAGATTTTTTATTTGCTTATGTGTTCAGTACAGTGTGTTTTTAGTCTGCTCAGATGCAACCTGACCTGGATAGGATGAACACATTGCAAAACCAGAGACACTGAATGCTTCTGGAAAAGCAGGTGCTTAAAGCAACTGCTTAAAACAAAATGTATTTGTTTAATAAAATCAAACAATGATGAATGAATAAAGCATTTTGAATCTTAATTATAGAATAGAATAGAATAGAATAGAATAGAAAATCTGTTTATTGTCCCACAATGAGGAAATTCTGGTTTTACAGCAACAAAGGATTATAGAGAAAGTGGTCAAACAAATAAAAAAAAGAGTATCAAAATAACAGATTATTTGCTAATGATAATAATTATTTTGCTAATGTTAAGTATCTGATCGCATTTGTCTTATTTAATATTCAATCAAATAACTTTTGGATTTTCGTGAGTTGTTCCATGAACACATGCTCAGCAGTCTGTCAGGACAACAGATGAAAGTGTGATTCAATATCAAATGAAAACAGGTAACTCTGTATCAGATTAATTTAATTCACAACTTCTATTCCAAATGTAATATTGTATTATCAAAAGTGATTCAACTTCAAGTCAAACATATTTTTGTTATGGGGTTGTCAGATACTGAACCCTGAACAAAGACCACCTCCTTTCTGTTCATTAATAACTTCTGGGCTCAGCTAAACATCCCAGCCTTCAAATCTTGAGGCCACCCTTGTACAGCTATAATAGGAATATTTTAAAAAAAGATAGAGATCAAAATATATTTCTTTTGGATATTCCAGGAACAATATCTTAAAGGGGTCATAGAATGACTCTATAGGGTGCTGGTCCTTAAGGTCTCTGAATAGGGTGTGTGACATAAGTTGGGCTGAAAATGGTATATTTGCTGTTCTATGAGCCCTAATGCAAGCCTGGTTAAAAGCCCTAGAATGGAACGACAGGTTTTCTTCCTTTTATGGTATGCTCATGAATATTTAGATGAGCTGTGTGCTGATTGGTTGGTTTACAACGACTGAAACTGCTGAGCAAAGACGCCTCATAGCAACAAGCACTCACTAACTGAAACATCGAGATTGTTGATATGGTAGGGTGAAACAGACGTCCCCTTTTGTCTTGTCCTACTTTTCAAACCTAAAATAATGTCCGGGGGGAATTTCAAAATCCGTCAACTACAGTGCAGCAGAATAAAGCTGCGACCTCAAGGGCTGGTCGTGGCTGGGGACGAAGCGACCTAACCCGGCCAGTGATGGATGACATTGGCGGCCCCATGCCTTACCGTGCCGGGGGCAAGCATACAGTCACTGTGGGGGGTTCTGTTGCTCCTGGACCAGCCCCGGAGCTCAGGGCTCAGTTTGAACTCCCGGTCAGGTCCAGTCAGCGGCCCAGCTGCAGGAATCTCCTGATAGACAAAAACAATCCATGCCTGTCAAGTCTTTGGATCCTTGGGAAGACTGTGAACAATTTCCACCTTCTCCCTGCAGCCTGGAACACTGCATTTATGCCCCTGGTTCTGGCTCATTTTCAATAGAGAAACTGTCTCCTTTGTAATTCTTGTAGAAGAAACCCAACTGTACACTAAACAGCTAAAATGGTGTCATACATCTACCTCTATTCATGTTCTTGGGCCAGTGAACCAGTGAGCTGGTATGTATGTCAATTTTGGGGCGTGACAAAAGTACAGGCTGGAACCAAAAAAGGCAACATCCCCGAGTTTACGTCAACTCGATCCCTCATTTGGATTCGCCAGTTTTATGGTGGAAGTTTAGAATTGTGAGATTTGCAGAGAAAGGAGGTCTCGATGGGGTTTGAGCTTCACTGTATGTCCATTTCACCCACTGAACTATTGTTATTCATCTATGACAATGGAAACTTTTATGACCCCTTTAAAAGCATGAGTTCCACTTTTCTGATTGGCTGTTAGAAAGTAGCATTTAATAGAAAGTTCTATAGATTGATCAGAGTTTTTAGGACTGAGGGAGGCATCATTTTTTGATGCAGACTCAATCATCAGGAGGCTGTCATCGAGTCTTAGGCATTGTCCACTTTCCAGACCATCTTCCAGGACCACCAGCAGTTGTATTATTTTATTTTTTATTAGGGATAGGGGGTCCTCGTTTTCATGAATGTTCACGTTAAAACAAGGTCATAGGTCAACAAGATTATTATAAATGTAAACTGATTAACCTGGTATTTTTGAAACAATCGTTGGGAATTAATTCTGCATTTAGTGTATTATTATACATTGATACTTTCTGTTCAATATTCATCCTAGAAAAAAATACACAGTTTTGAAATATTTATTTTGATGAAAAAACAATACAAAGTAGTGTAAGCCGTTTAGTCTTTATAAATTTAACTTAAAATAAATAAAAGATGTTGTCTTGTTTTTTTGTTGCAGTGCATTTTGGGTAAATTCAATTACTTTCTATTTTAACTCAGTTTATTTATATAGGGCCAATTCACAACACATGTCATCTCAAAGAACTTTACAGAGAGAATTCCACCAAATCACACAGTCAGATTGATTCAGTTTTCTATCTAAGGAAAAACAGCTCATTCAATTTACTCATTAACTCTGCAATCCCTCACACCAAGCATGCTTATAGCGACAGTGCTCCTGTTTAAAAGGAAGAAACCTCCAGCAGAACCAGGCTCAGTTTGAGCGGCTATCTGACGAGGCTGACTGGGGTTCAAGGAGACAGAAGCAGAGATACAATTGGTGTATGCTAGGTCCTGTAGCACTGACTCCAGCCAAAGCAGCAGTAGGTAATGTTGAGCAGTTTCAGTTTGAATCAGAGCATTTTGAAATTGATGAGAATGTGGAAATCACAAGAGGTGATGAAGATGAAGAGGACCAAATGGAGGAAGAGGGCAAAGTTAGCCGAAGAAGCTGGTGTTTTTGAGGCCGCTGCTGGGAAATACTAACCCAGATGGTGAGCTACCTTACAAAGAGCTCCAGTTTATTTGGTTGTTTATAGTTAACATCAAACAGCAACCTTTGCTGATGGTGTTCGCTTTATATAATTATAAGCTATATAATTAGGCTAATTATGAGTTTTTTTGTATCACAATCCACAATTCTTAAGTTGATAACAATGTAGGCTATACTGAGGTGAAATAACAACAGATGCTGTAGCTCCCCGTGATTTATTGATTGACAGAGAGAAGAAATCACAGTTAAACAAGTTAGATATTAAATTAAATTATTTATCAGTGCATATATTGAGAGAAAGACTGCACAGAAAATCAGCCTTCAGGACCAGACTGAAGACAACTCCTGTTTTTCATTTATTGTCCACTGGATGGCACATTTGGAGCACATGAAGTAAACTAATGAGAATGAAAAGGACTTCAAATTACATAAGATCCTGCTCCAGAGGTTTGGCCTGAATATAGTCAAATCAGGTGCAACGCATTTACAAATTCTGCTCTTACGTAGTCCAGAAATCAACAGATTGTATATCATCCTGCAACTTTAGGATGAATCCATTTGATACACCAAGTCAAATGGCTGAACTCCTTCAGCAGCAGCCCCTGGGCTCTGCAGAGGTCGGTTAAACCATTTATTTCTTCAGATATGTTGGAAAAGGAGTGCATCTTGAAGTTGCATAGTAGTAGTTTTCCAGGACTGGACTTGGGCATGCTTCTTGTACCTTGAGCTCTGGCAAGATAACCTTAAAGCAAATATTCAAAGCAGTAGAATCATCCCTTTTAAGAAGTGTAACAGCCTCCAAAAATTAATATTATTACTGATTTTTAAAGGCGTAATGGAAAGGCATGTATTGTTTTTTCCTAACATAAGGTTTACAAAAATGTGTCCTATAGTCATACTCAAGTCTTAGAGAGGCTGTGAATTGGAAGTTAAGTAAAAGGCATTTATTTATTATTTAAGATTTATTATCATTTATTTAAGATTAAAAAAAAGTATTAAAAAAACTGAATTTTGTACATGTTCCTTTTCTAATAGATTTCTCATGTTTCTAAGCGTCTATTTGAGCTGTAATTCCATTTTTTGACGCTAGATGTTGCCATTGACCATTAAATGTGTGAGTTCTGGGTTTAGCGTAATAAATTCTAACCTGACAACAGCCAGATGCATGTCTAGCTCCGCCTAGCTCCACTCAGGAATGCTGGGATTTAACACAGTTTTATATGATCTTTTATTTAAATATTTTACGTTTATATGATCATATAAATATTAAGTTATCAGTGAAAATTCAAATCTAACATACATCTATTTGAAGGCCTTGCAATTTTTCTCCTGTTAAAATTAAATTAATTGTTTTTACATTTTAATTAAGAGTTCAAACTTACCTCAATTATATTTATATAAAAAGTGATGCAGTGGTGTTTTGCATCCGTTCAACATGTCTCTATTTGGCTCCTGACTGATCCATCTATAAATTGACTGCAGTGTGCAGAGAGTTGGCCTTAAACTTTACTGTTCAGTTTCCTCTGGTATCTGAGGAGTTATGGCTGTAATAAACCTCTCTGTCTTCCCCTAACACACACTTCAGATGGACCCAGAAAGCCTCTTGTTGTGGATATACATATATCAAAGCTGATAAGTTTTCCTGATGCTAATGTTGTTTTCGTTTAATTAACCCTCAATAAATTAAACATGGTCTGAAAATAAGCCACATGGTCGTTTCCAACATTTTTCTGCCAAGATCCATCATTTATAATTTCTAAACAAATGATTATGTGTAAACATTTTAACCTTGAATGACTTTTCAACATGTTCAATGTGGATGCAAAAACTAGTGCAACCGTTTTTGGCATTTACTTAATCATGTTTTGTTACTTTAACACAATTGTTTCATGATAGCAGGTCAGGACATGAAACAATTGTGTTAAAGTAACTAAATATGATTAAGTGAATGCCAAAAGCGATTGCATTATTTTTAAATACACTCTAGGAAGGGATTTTAGAAAATATGGCATTTTATCACATTTGCATTTGCAATGTAGTATTCAATAATGGGGAAATCATAAGAAAATCTTCTGCCATTTTCTTTTGCAAATCCTATCAAAACATTTGGACTAAAATTAGCTGTTTGTAACGGTGTCCATTTTAGAGAACTGTAGGTTGATAAGTTTACATACATTTTAGAGGAAATACTAAAAGAACTTTGTAAAGGTAAGAATAATATATTCTTTGCAAGAATTTATTTGTATGCATATTCAACTGCTGCAGCTCTCATTCAAACATGCTAACAATGCAAGCTTCCTAACCCTGCATTGATCTGCTGATCTGGATTGTTGGTTTTGTTCAAGTTTTTAATTTGTGTTTTCAGTCAAACTTTGATTTCTGTAGTTTCTATACATTCACTGCATTCCCTTTAGTGTCACATACGTTATTTTCTACTTATTATTAAGCCCTGTTGTATTACTTGGTTACTCTCTTGTGCCACTCTCCTTTCCCTTTGCTGTCTTCTGTCCGCACCTGCTCTTAATCAGTTAACTAGGCTTATATATACTCCTCCCCTGCCATTACTCATTGCTGGATTGTCTTCATTTCCTCCAGAAGTTCTCTGTTCCCTTTCTCCTGGTTCATGTGTTCCCTGGTTAGTTATTTTTGCAATTGTGCTTCTGTTGCCACCACTGTAATTATTAAATCTGCAATAAACCATCCCAGCCTCCATCATGGCATTTGGGTCCTCTACAAACCTCCACTCAATTAAACATACCCAGAATTATCACCTGAAGAACATCTCCAGGAAAAAAGAAGTAAAGTCCTAACAGATCTAGAAAAACTTGTTCCTGCTTTAAACTTTAGTGGAATTGATCACTGCAACAGTTTCTTCATTAATTTGCCTAAAAAGTCCATCAGACAGCTGCAGCTGATCCAAATCTCTACTGCCCATGTTCGAGCACATCAGCCCGGTGCTTAAGTCCTGACATTGGCTCCCTGTAGCTCAGAAAATAAAATCCTTCTGTTAGTGTATAAATCACTGAATGGATCAGCACCAAAATATATAACAGATTTATTGTCAGTGTATCAACCTCCCAGATCACTCAGGTAGTTGAATCCTAATCTGTTCACCCAGAAATGGAGCCTAGGTGGAAGTTCAACTGAGGAACTGATTGGTCGTCTTCATTCGCCTACGACACAGCCTTTAAACCACACCTCTACGAAAGCCAATCACTATCCAAAGTTCATCTTAAAAGGCCTCTGCTCTGCAACTCATCTGCTACCTAGTGCGCAGGCGGTGGTTGTCACTGTGTGGCTTCATTCAGAAGACCCCATTTCAACCCACCTCCAGCCCCTCCTCGTAGCTTAAACTTGATCAGAGTTTCATTCGTCCCGGACTCTTACTGCATTCCGCGTCTCCTTTCAAGCGGTCTGGCAGAAGACCACCATGTTGAGCCTGGTTCTGCCAGAGCTTTCTTCCCAACGGGGAGTTTTTCCTCTCCACTTTTGCTTCATGCTTGCTCATCATGGACAGGTTCTCTCAACCTGTGTTATCCAACTGGACTTCCATCTTCCAGGTCCCTGAGTGAAGCTCTATCAGCTCATGCAGTCCACTGGATCTCCCCATAAAGCTCAGCAGACCGTCTCGCTAACCAGCAGTCTACAGACTGACCAACTTCATCTACAGGTGCTGGTCATAAAATTAGAATATCATGAAAAAGTAGATTGATTTCAGTAATTCCATTTAAAAAGTGAAACTTGTATGTAATATTCATACATTACATACAAACTCATATATTTCAGATGTTTATTTTGTTTAATTTTGATGATTACAAATGACAACAAATGAAAATCTCAAATTCATCATATCAGAAAATTAGAATATTGTGAAAAGGTTCAAAATTGATGGCCCCTGGTGCCACACTCTAATCAGCTAATTAACTCAAACCACCTGCAAAAGCCTTTAAATGGTCTTTCAGTCTAGTTCTATAGGCTACACAATCATGGGGAAGACTGCTGACTTGACAGTTGTCCAAAAGACGACCATCGACACCTTGCACAAGGAGGGCAAGACACAAAAGGTCATCGCTAAAGAGGCTGGCTGTTCACAGAGCTCAGTGTCCAAGCACATTAATAGAGAGGCGAAGGGAAGGAAAAGATGTGGTCGAAAAAAGTGTACAAGCAAGAGAGATAACCGCACCCTGGAGAGGATTGTGAAACAAAACCCATTCAAAAATGTGGGGGAGATTCACAAAGAGTGGACTGCAGCTGGAGTGAGTGCTTCAAGAACCACCACACACAGACGTATGAAAGACATGGGTTTCCGCTGTCGCATTCCTTGTGTCAAGCCACTCTTGAACCACAGACAGCGTCAGAAGCGTCTTGCCTGGGCTAAAGAGAAACAGGACTGGACTGCTGGTGAGTGGTCCAAAGTCATGTTCTCTGATGAAAGTAAATTTTGCATTTCCTTTGGAAATCAAGGTCCCAGAGTCTGGAGGAAAAGAAGAGAGGCACTTCATCCACGTTGCTTGAAGTCCAGTGTAAAGTTTCCACAGTCAGTGATGGTTTGGGGTGCCATGTCATCTGCTGGTGTTGGTCCATTGTGTTTTCTGAGGTCCAGGGTCAACGCAGCCACATACCAGGAAGTTTTAGAGCACTTCATGCTTCCTGCAGCTGACCAACTTTTTGGAGATGCAGATTTCATTTTCCAACAGGACTTGGCACCTGCACACAGTGCCAAAGCTACCAGTACCTGGTTGAAGGACCATGGTATCCCTGTTCTTAATTGGCCAGCAAACTCTCCTGACCTTAACCCCATAGAAAATCTATGGGGTATTGTGAAGAAGAAGATGCAATACACCAGACCCAACAATTCAGAAGAGCTAAAAGCCACTATTAGAGCAACCTGGGCTATCATAACACCTGAGCAGTGCCACAGACTGATCGACTCCATGCCACGCCGCATTGCTGCAGTAATACAGGCCAAAGGAGGCCCAACTAAATACTGAGTGCTGTACATGCTCATACTTTTCATGTTCATACTTTTCAGTTGGCCAACATTTCTATAAATCCTTTGTTTTTATTGGTCTTCAGTAATATTCTAATTTTCTGATATGATGAATTTGAGATTTTCATTTGTTGTCATTTGTAATCATCAAAATTAAACAAAATAAACATCTGAAATGAGTTTGTATGTAATGTATGAATATAATATACAAGTTTCACTTTTTAAATGGAATTACTGAAATCAATCTACTTTTTCATGATATTCTAATTTTATGACCAGCACCTGTATCTCCTATCCACCACCAGTATCAGGCCTGGGGGGAAACAGCCTTGTTCTTTACTCCTGTTGATGTATATCTATCAAAATCATCGCTATGTTTCCTGCCGAGGTCTTAGCGCCAAAGACAAAGTAACTGTATCAAATATAAATAAAAACATTTCTCCTAATTGTCTTTTCTCTTCATGTGAGTTTTTCAGATTTAACTAGAACAAGCAGTTTATGCTCCACTTATCTGGAATGAACTTCCAGACTTTAAAAATCTTTAGAACAACCTTAGACTATTAAACTGTTACCTGAAGTATCACGTTGTGGTCCAACTGTTTATCTGTTTTATTACCAATTTTTTTTAATCATTTTTTTAATATTTACTGTTTTATTCTGCTTTTGTTTCCCTTCTGTTTTATTGATTAATGTAAAGCACGTTGAATGGTCTTTGTACTAAGCTGTGCTAATTTTACTTTGCCATCAGAAAGGAAGTAAAGCTTCTTCACCAACAATGTGCTGTATTTTCCAAAACACTGTAGCCTACAGGAAAATCAAAATAAGCAGAAGATGACCCAAACAAATCCGAAAATAAATGCTGGATGGATGGAAACAGAAAGGACTCAGGCCTTACTAACATAAGCAACCTTAAAGTATTTGTTAGATGGGGTTATTTGAAAATATGTAAATGTAAATAAGGAAGTAAATGACAAAAAAAAAAATTAATGAATGAGTAAAAAAAAAAACAGTGAGATACTGTCCCCAACAATTTAAACTACTGGTTTTGTGTTTTGTTTTTTTTTACTTTTTTTTTAATATATATTAAAAAATTAATCTGATGGAGTCCAACTAGCGTTGTAATAAAAGTCTCCTTTTAAATGCATATTCACATGAAAGATTTTCGTACCTGAACACGGTTTAAAACTTTTATTAGAATATTGGTGATATATTTTAATATTTTCCTTTTAGCTGTTAAACCTCCTATATTTGCAACAAAGAAACACAGAAAACTATTTCCAAAATAAAAACCTGTAAATCTTTACACGCATTTTACTCCGATCCGGAGGAAGTTTCCTAGAAGAAACCTAATTCAGAAAACGCGTTTTAAATGAACATCTGATTCATTGAATATAAAGGCTCGCTTTTGTCCGATAATGGAAACATGCTGCTGAAACGGTTCCGATCTCTTGGTCTTGGAGCGTTCAAATCTTGTATTTCATTTCATGGAGGATAAAGGGGCTCCTTTCGGCTCCTTTTTTTGCTCCATCTGTTTTCAGACCAAACATTTAGGGTGGAGGGTTGGACTTTCTGCTGGACTTGGCAGTCAGCGCCTTGGTGAGAGGAAAAATAAACGGCTGTCCATCTAGAAACACGCCGGTTCTGCGCGTCCTTGGTCCAAACAGGTAGGCTGGCTGTACTGTAGGATCCGCTGGATCTGTACTGCAGGTCCAAACACACTTTATAGAAACTTTTAATTCACGGAAATATTGTTTCTTTCGTTCCATCAATTCTTTATTTTTTCCAACGCGGGGATTAAATAAATGCTATAGAGCTGAAATAAAATTGTCCGAGTCTCCTGGATAAATAAACACATATTATGACCACATACATTAATGAATAAATAGATAAACACTGTCATTTTCCAGATTATATTCGATTCGTTGCCAGTTATTTTACTAATTACTTTCAATTGTTTTGTTTTTTGTGAAATCCATCATTTAAGTTACCAATTAATTTTCCGAAATAATGTTGTTTTATTCTCAAATCTTTTTCAATGTTCTATAAATATGTCCTTTTATTATAATAAAATGACCGTTTTTACAGGTCGGTATACCGACGAGACGGGCATTTAATCTGCTTTTTTTTTCTTCTTTTTTTCCCCCTTTTTTTTAGATATAGGCCTAGTTAAATAAAGGAATATGAAGCAGGAGAATATTGACTGTTTTTTTTTTTATGTTTCAACGGCTTCAAAAATCCGTTTGAATTTGCATTGCGTTTGTTTAATTTTACACCGAGAGGTTTAAATATTCGATGATTAAAACGGACAGGAAACGTCACCACTGCAAAAACGATCTAGAAATAAGTGAAAATGTCTTAAATTAAGTGAATTTACTCTTAATTTGAGCAGGTAAATAAGATAGTTTGCCAACTGAATGAGTATTTTTACTCTTAGAATAAGATAATTAGATAATAAGCACTTCAAATAAGACAATGCAGTTGTTTTGTCTTATTTTAAATGTAAATTGTCTCGTTTCTTTGGCAAAGTATCTCACTTACCTCCTCAATTCAAGAAAAAAGCACTTATTTTAAGAATAAAAATTACTTACATAGATTTACATGTTTTGCAGTGACCCTGGCGCTGTTAGGAAATGTCATGGTTGATGCAAAAGGTCCTGCAAAGAGCTCAGCCTTTAGCTGGGACGGTTGCTAAATAAACAGGCTGCACAACTTTATCGTTTTGTGCATTTTTCAGGAGATTAAACATATTCAGTTTCTCTCATATCCTTCACCCTTATGTGACTTGTTAATGTCTTTATCCGTTAATTTATTTAATTATCTGATCTTTGTAATACCCTATATTTCAAGCTGAAAAGCCAACTATGAAACTACACATGCTAATGAGGTCAAAAAAGATTAAAGTAATAAATAGAGATGACTGATGCAGTTTCTTTATGTTTGTGTGTGTGTGATGGTTTGCAGATTTTCTTGGGACAATTCTTTTGATCATAGTGCTTTTTCTAACCCCATTTGTTTAAGGAAAATAACTCAATAAAAAAAGTTACATAAGTCTGAATTCAAACACCTATAAACAAATACAAACAAAAACCAAAGAGCAATTGGAGGGCGTGTCGAAACTTCACAATCTCTCAATGCATGGCTGCTGGATGCACTAAGAAATCAGAGAACTCATGCATATGATGGCCAATGACAGTGCAAAAAAAAAAAAAAAAACTTGTATTGATTAAAAAAACAAACATTAGCTGACAGATTTATTGGTCTATCTTAAATAAAAACCATCCCCCATGTTTTACCGTGTGCTGGCCCACATTTTCACCATAAAGCCAATAAATAAAAAAATATCAAAGATAAAATCATATGTAAATATTTCAGTGAATTAAAGAACCAGCTAATTGAAAGATACATCCTCATTAAAAACGAGCTCTGAGGTCAGAATCGAAGGCATGCTCTAGCATGGTGAGGTGTATCTATGTGTGGAAACTTATTCTAAAAAAGTTCTATTGGGTTAGGGGAAAGACTATGCAGACTTGTCAAGTTTTCACCACCAGATTTGCTCATCCAAGCTTTAAATTTTATTTTTTTTGCTCTGGTGTGAATTCATAAAAAAGCCACTGTTAATGAAACCTCGTTGTCACATCTTGACACATCTTTGTCTCTCTGGTTCTTTTCCTGAAAAGAGATCACTCAGGACAAAGTCTCAAAATAACGCTTCATAATGTTTAAGTATTAAATAACCATCAGACATGACGACAGATTTTGATTGAAATTGTAATAGTCATGATAGGTAAAAACAACCCACACAAACTGGATTCCTAAAAGTAATCTTACTCAGATCAGAGAAGTTGCTTAAAGTTACACGCATCTTGTGAAGTGGCCTCGATTCACAGTTAAAGAAGCATTTTATACACTCCAATACATCATCACATCACTACATCATATACCTTTTTAAATGAGGAGATATCCATGGCTCCCGCCTTATCAAAATATTACACTTTGTTCTTAGCTGAAGGACGCCGCTCTCCTCCCATTTCCAAATATTTGCCACGTACAGAATAACTGTATATCCTGACAGAGGAACTGTCCTAATTAGATAAACTACTTGGGAAAACATTAGTTCTGACTCACAACAAGCAGGTAACATTAGGGTGTAATAAACTCACACATCATTACTGATAATAATCCTAACAACACAAATGGAGTTTGGAATCCAGTAGGTGTTTGAATCTGCAGATCAAGGAAGACCTCTCCAGGTCTAATGTGAAGACCTCTCCAGGTCTAATGTGAAGACCTCTCCAGGTCTAAGATGAAGACCTCTCCAGGTCTAATGTGAAGACCTCTCCAGGTCTAATGTGAAGACTTCTCCAGGTCTAATGTGAAGACCTCTCCAGGTCTAATGTGAAGACTTCTCCAGGTCTAAGATGAAGACCTCTCCAGGTCTAATGTGAAGACCTCTCCAGGTCTAATGTGAAGACCTCTCCTGGTCTAAGATGAAGACCTCTCCAGGTCTAATGTGAAGACCTCTCCAGGTCTAAGATGAAGACTTCTCCAGGTCTAAGATGAAGACCTCTCCAGGTCTAATGTGAAGACTTCTCCAGGTCTAAGATGAAGACCTCTCCAGGTCTAATGTGAAGACTTCTCCAGGTCTAAGATGAAGACCTCTCCAGGTCTAATGTGAAGACCTCTCCAGGTCTAATGTGAAGACCTCTCCAGGTCTAAGATGAAGACTTCTCCAGGTCTAAGATGAAGACCTCTCCAGGTCTAATGTGAAGACTTCTCCAGGTCTAAGATGAAGACCTCTCCAGGTCTAATGTGAAGACTTCTCCAGGTCTAAGATGAAGACCTCTCCAGGTCTAATGTGAAGACCTCTCCAGGTCTAATGTGAAGACTTCTCCAGGTTTAAGATGAAGACTTCTCCAGGTTTAAGATGAAGACCTCTCCAGGTCTAATGTGAAGACTTCTCCAGGTCTAAGATGAAGACCTCTCCAGGTCTAATGTGAAGACCTCTCCAGGTCTAATGTGAAGACCTCTCCAGGTCTAAGATGAAGACCTCTCCAGGTCTAATGTGAAGACTTCTCCAGGTCTAAGATGAAGACCTCTCCAGGTCTAATGTGAAGACCTCTCCAGGTCTAATGAGAAGACTTCTCCGGGTCTAATGTGATGACTTCTCCAGGTTTAAGATGAAGACCTCTCCAGGTCTAATGTGAAGACTTCTCCAGGTCTAAGATGAAGACCTCTCCAGGTCTAATGTGAAGACCTCTCCAGGTCTAATGTGAAGACTTCTCCGGGTCTAATGTGATGACTTCTCCAGGTTTAAGATGAAGACCTCTCCAGGTCTAATGTGAAGACTTCTCCAGGTCTAAGATGAAGACCTCTCCAGGTCTAATGTGAAGACTTCTCCAGGTCTAATGTGAAGACTTCTCCGGGTCTAATGTGATGACTTCTCCAGGTTTAAGATGAAGACCTCTCCAGGACTAATGTGAAGACTTCTCCAGGTCTAAGATGAAGACCTCTCCAGGTCTAATGTGAAGACTTCTCCAGGTCTAAGACGAAGACCTCTCCAGGTCTAATGTGAAGACTTCTCCAGGTCTAAGATGAAGACCTCTCCAGGTCTTGGGTCAAGTTTGAAGACCTTTCGCTTCCTGTTCAGGAAGCTTTTTCAACTCAAGAAAAAATAAAAAATAAAAAGGAAGGGGAAAGGAAGGAAAAAAAGAGGAAACGAGCAGATTGGAGACTTGGAGAGCCAAAGTAGGTTTGCAGAGGTAGATATGAACGCTGGTCCTGTCTGGATTTGCAGATAGGTCTATGGCTTGGCAAAGTTCCACACTGTAAATACGCCTATAGGCCCCATTTGAAATAAATACTTATTCCTCATCTGACATCCTAGGATGGTACTAATTTAAGTTTGCTGAGCTCCCACGGTGATCTAGTCTTTCACAAAGCCTGAGTGTCCAGATGCTGGATTTAAACCTTTCAAGGTTTAAATCCAGCTAAAAAACAGTTGAAGAGACAAAGAACATCCTTTTGTCTCTTTTTACATTTGTTTTGTATCAGTGAACAGAAAAAGGGGCTCTATAGATAGACCTCTTGCACAGTTTTATTTCCCATGGATATTGGTTTGTAAAGGACAGAGAATCAGATAGATTGTATTCATTGAAGATACCCACCCACTTGTTTATTTCCTCCAAAACGAAAAAAGGTCAAGTCTGATGATAAATAAACTGCAACATTATAAAAGGTTTAACTTAGGCACAATTTGCTAATATTTACCCACATTTCATACCGCAGATGCAAAAGTGGTTTGCGGGCTGAATGACCTTTTTAGGCCTTCTGATCTATTTCATTGTTGGAGTTACTTTGAAGCTGACTAGAAATGCTGATCCAGAATAGCAATAGAATGCCTGGCTTAAAAAAAAAAAAAAAAAAGTCAGTTTATAGGCATTTAATCAGATTTCTGTCACAGACTGGATCAGGTCGTATATTAACAACATTTGATCACATGTTTTTGCTTATTTACTGCTGAACTTTTTAGGTCATCATAATAACATGATAATCCCGTTTCTCTTCGGCCAACAGGAACGAATACTTATAATGAGCATGAATGCTTATTTATAGGCGGTACTCTAAGATTTTCTTTATGATCTGATGTACTTTTATATAAAGAATAATCCCCTGAAGGCAGTGATTAACATTCTCTCCAAATGGCAGCACATCCTCCAACCCAGCCTGTCTGACAGTAGACTAGCCTTCCAATGCACGTCCCTCACCATCTGTTCGTTGTGTCCTCTGTCTCACCTTCCAGGAGTCCGAAATGTGGCTCTGCAATAAAGTCCAAAGGCTAAGATGGAAGGAGAGGATAAAGCACAAGAGCGATGCTCTCCTAATTCTTGATGAGTATTTAGTTTAGTGTAAGATCCCACTACTAAGATCTCTGGTAACTTGCTTTTAATGCACCATTTGTGATGCAGTTCATGTGTTTGAAGGAAACGTTGAATCGAGTGGTGCCAAAGCAAATGAAATGTTGGTTACACTTGGATTCAGGATTGTTTGTTCTGTGACCAGCACTGCTATGTTAGACTGAAGAGGCAAGCGTGAAACTATGCGTGAACAATAAGGTCTCCTCCAGCTTCAAAGGGACGTTGTTTTCCATTTTATGGTTATCTCAGTTCCGATCCATCTTTTCTCTGCTCTTCTTTCAACTAAACGGTTGTCAAACGCGTGTAAAATCGGACACATTATATGTTGTGTATCTAATTAAGACGTCAAAACGAGAACCCGGTCTCAGTGGTTTCTGTTCTACGACAGAACACTGTGTTCCCATGATGAATCTGTGCCAGATATTGATATATACTCGACAATTAAATTCCCCGCCAAATTCGATGTTTTATTTTGCCAATATTTTTGGCCGAAATGAACAGCAGCTGGTTATTTATGGTAATTTGAAGGTTGGGGACTATTCCATTTTCCTCTACCACACATTAAATGATCCACAGACACTTTACAGATAGGTCAACTTGGATTATTGGATCATTACAAAAGTGAAAAACCTATATTGAAAGGATGTGGTTTAAGCATTAAGACATTTTTTTTTTACTTTTTTGTTGCACTATAACCTTTATTTAATTGTTGACAAACAGGAAACAAATGTAAAAAGAGGGGGAATATGTGCAGCAAAAGTCTCCGGGGTGAAATTGGAACCCAGGATGGTTGCGTACAGGACTAAGGCCTGCGCTTATGGGGCTAGCTTATCCCTTCCTTATACCTAGAATGTACACAATGCGCTATCAGATGAACATGAGGACCATCACCAGCAAGATGTGGGGCTAAATTTGATTACATACCGTAATAAAAATGAGGAAGGATGGAATTAGATTGTTATACATTTTTAATAGAGTCTTGATGAATTATTAATTAAGATTTAAATGATTTAACTCAGCCTCTAGATTATGCAAACTACAAACTCAAAGGAAAAATCAGTGCTGTTAATATACAAAAAAAATAATAGTACTGTCTTTATGTTTCAAACTCTTTTTTTAATCAATTCTTTTACTTAAATTTAAGAAAAAGAAGATAACCCTAAACACTAAAAGAGGCTCATCAATTCTGGATTTAATTTTATTTATTCACAATAGTTAAGGAGTTAAGGATTGCACCTTCATTTTCATATTTTATTTTTCTAATTCCCACCTTCTGCTTATTTAATCAGATTTATTAAGTATGACGAATGACTCAAATTTTCCTGAACACAGAATGAAATGGACAATAAATCGAGCCGTGCAGACGCATCCACATGAGTGTTGTTATGGGTCCAACATGGCATCTATATAAAATGATCCGATTCACAGACCCATTTCTCTCAGCCACGGGCCACTAGGCTGGAAGGGGAGCCATGTTTCCATTGCCACCATACAATGAGCAGCAATGAAAGAGGGGTTCTTCTTTTAGTGGACCGCAGAGCCGTCTCTAAAGCAATAATTTTACTTTGCTTACAAACCAACCAAGTGTTTGGGACTGATGCCAAAAATAAACCTGCTCTGTCCTTCCATCACAAAACTGAACGTTTGAAGTTTGGTTGTCTGGAACTTTAAATGGATCTGCGTAATATGATCATATGGGACTCAGCTTTTAGCCACAAATAATGTGAGGCTTTTTGGCATAGAAACTAGTGTTGCACCAATGCCGATATCAGTATCGGCCCTGATCCAGCACTAAAATTGTGGTATCTATATTGCGAATGTCCAACCATTTTGAGAGCCAAAAGTTTATTCAACTATTGTCACCTATTCCAGATACTTAATACTTTGTATACTTTGTATTAGTCTTTTTCCTGCTTCACAAAGGTAGGCAGCAGCTTGACAAAGCCATGATGGCAATTATTTTACATCCAAGCAGTATGCAGTTCTTCATATATAGACACACATCAATTTCAACCAGATGCAATCGGTATGGTATCTGTCTGGTATCTGTATGGTATCAGTATCGGCCAATACTGCACAGCCAGGTATCTGGTATGGGTATCGGGGCCAAAAAATGGCATCAGCGTAACACTAATAAAAACCAAGGTTATATCAATGAAAAATCTCCTTTTAGTCATTGTCAAGGTACTGGTAATTCGTAAATATGTCAGAATACATGATAATTTGAGTTCTTTAAGCACCTGGGTAACAATCTGGAGAATGGGTAAACCTTTGTATCTGTGCTTCTTTCTGTATGTCTGCTTCTGTCTCCTTGAATCTCAGTCTCACACTGAGCCTGGTCCTGTTGGAGTTTTCTTCCTGTTAAAACAGAGTTTTTCCTCTCCACCGTTGCTATAGGCATGTTTGGTGTGAGGGATTGACTTTGAATTAATGAGTCGATGCAATAAACTGGCTTTCCTTACATAGAAAACTTTGAATCAATTTGACAGTCTGATCTGGTTTAATTGTTTCTGACATTTGTAGTGAATTAGCGCTATAAAAATAAACAGAATTAAATAGAAACGAGTCAAAGTTGGTTTTTCCACAGGATAATCCTTCAGAACATGCTGTCAAACACAAACAATGCCAGACATAAAATTAGACTTCCTCTACAGCCATGTCAGAACCCAGACCTAAAAAATATGGATCCTTTTTCTGTCTTTATTAGCATTACATCCGATTGTTACCAAACATTAGCACACTTTCTGGCTACAAAATGAGCTTAAAACAGGTTCTTGGTGTTATTTTGGTTCTCAGACTCGACAGTTTCCAGATTATTGTCAATTTTATAATTAATTCTTAATACTCATTGCCACTGCCAGAAAAAAAAAAAAAAAAACGGCAGAAACAAGGGGACTGGACATAAACGATCAACATCCTGCTGTAAGCAGCGCAATCTTTATACCATTTAAGTTTAAATAAATATGATATTGTCTTTCGTTGGTATGGATGATGATTTGTTTAACTAGCATTACTCAGCCAGCCATGCAAGTGCAGTTTGCCTTCAAGTAGAAATTGTTTCCTCTGTTTAATGACCCAAGCCTACTACATGGCAGTTTTCTGGCTTAGGGTGACTTAGGTGGAACTGTTAGTTTCTCAGTCAGGGCAACATGTTGATACCCTCCCTCCGCATTAATGATGGCTGCTACCCGTACCGACAGAAACTAATTTGTATTTAACCATTTTAAGCTGTTTTTTTTTACCATCTATATTACATCTAGTCAGTGGTACAAATACTACCTTTAAATTTCAATGAGATGGGATGTTTCTATCTGCTTATAACACCAAATTCTATTAACCCTTTAAATTTTGAACCATATAATAATTGAAAGAAAATTATTTCTTTTCAAATTAGAGTTGAGATTTCTGACAAAAAAAAATAAAAATCCATGAATTTAGTATAAGTAAAATTAGATGTTTTATTTGCATCAGTTTTAATACATTAGCCATCAGTTTTAATAATATGATACACTTGGCTTTAAAACAGTACTTTGTCATTTTGGTGTCTGTGAAAAGTGTCCACAGTGGCCATTTACAAACATTGGAGATTAAAAGCATCTAAAAGTCAGAAATTTGAATACGATCAATTAGAGATTAGCTCACTCTGACTTACAAGTTCGATAAAATGCAACATAACATTAAATATATTTGAAATGAAGACATTTTCTGAACTTTGGAGGCATATTAAGTAGATTAGCTTGATGATTTTTTTTTACATTTTATATTTCGTTCTCATCGCCCCTCCTTGAACGCTAATAATTCCACAGCTTTCAAACTAATGAACTTGAAACTGTAAAAAAGGCTACTAATTTTAAATTAATAAGAGATTTCAGGTACAGTGTGGCCAAAACATCCGACATGCGGAAGGTACACACCATCCAGGTCTTTGGAGAGAGTTTAAACGTAGAGAGATTTTCAGTTGAAAATTACACATTTTATTTCAAATAAAAGTTTGTTGGGGTAACGCGTAAAGCTGGGAAATTATGCAACAATAAAGTGAAGTTTGGGATATGCACAATCACTTTTGGAGAAGGTTAGTATGACCAGGGGCAGGGTTAGATAAGCTTTCAAATAAGCTTTTTGTGCCCTGCTAACTTTTAACCATCAAAGTGTTGAAAAATGGAAGGCACCCAAAACTGAAGAGCAGCTTTCTTTCTGTTTCCTTCTCTTTTTTTTTGGCAGTCATTGGCGCCTGACTTTGAACAACAGGGATTCCAGACAGCAAAAAACACACAATGAGTCCAAGGCTGCTAATAAACCTTGAACCACAAACAAATCACAGCACACCCCGTCATCATAACCCCCCATTTCCTCCCGCTGATGACTTTTATTGGGGGCAATCTGCTGCTCCTCTCTTTGTCCATTCAGTCCCTCTGTGTGAGAAGCAGGAATGCAGCTGAGAGGGTGTTTATGTGTGACGTAAAGAGATGAAAGGAGAAACGCAGTATCTGCTTGGAACTAAAGGAATTCAGTTCAATGACCGACACTAAACTCTGGCATGAAAACTCTCCTCCTCAGCAGCCGCTTTTTTTTTTTGCGCTCACTTATTTTTCTGGTCTAATATCAAGCACAATTATTTGTTTATATCGTCTCACTTTGGATGTAGGGAGTAAACAGCAGCAGTTGTATTTGCAGTAACATCTGGATGAGTGGCAAGCTGTTGTTGTTCAAACAGTATTATGTCTCATGACTGCATTTTAATGAGTAATTGTAAAATACTCAACCTTAAATTCCAGTATTTATTTAAAGAGCATCACAAAAGCACTTAACCATTTATAGGGCAAATTAGCGTTTTTGATCGCTTGGGCAAAGATACTGCTACAGGGCTGTACATCTTATTCAGGCATTTGACCAATCAGATGAGCCTTTGAACGATATATTGCCTACTGTAAATTAAGCTGAACATTTTTTTAACAAGTTAAGAAAAAAGGTAAAAAGCTAATTCAAAAGTTTAAATTTAAAGTTACAAAATTGAATTAGCCAAGTAAAAAGTAAAAATATGTAAGCTCAAATATCAGCATTAATGCTCAAAGGTTATCATGTAACAGAAAGTGTGTCTTTCACTCTGAGTATTTCTCATTAATTTCTTATAGAAGCACTTCTGTTATTTTCCTTAATATATTGTGGCCGTTTGTTGTTATTACATTAACTTTAATTTATACCATCAAAATATACATATTTTTGCAATGTTACAAACATAATGAGGTCCTGTCCTGAATTCCAATAACACTATTGGCTGGAAATTTGGATTTAAATTTGGATTTCTCAAATCGTTTATAATATTCAACTATAAGGATGGTGATCTAGTGCTTAGTACATAATTATAGAAAAAGGATGAATGTTCGTGAGTTTTCTTTACATTTAATTAACCTCACAAAATGTGTAATGCATTAAAGTCAGCCTCTCCTTGGATCAGTACTTTCTAGAAGCACGGTTCACTTCACAAGCTTCATGTCTCTAACAGCTTTTTGTGTCTGTGGGCTAAAATGCCCCACCAGTAATTAGCTAATTGAGTGTGGATTAAGATTCTGTGGGAATCGGAATTCTCCTCTTAGAGTCTCATATGTATTTAGATCTGGAATTTCACCAGATTGTTTAGTCTTATAAATATACTTTGAGTCTGTCATGATGCATTGCCCTGTATTATTCCCATCAGTTTAGTCAGACTCCCACACCATGATGCCGCCACCGTTATACTTCACTTTGAGGATGATATGCTAAAGTTTTTCTATGGTGTTAGGTTTTGCCTGTAGGCCAGAAATTTCCGTTCTGCTGTCATCTGACCAGATCACTCTCTTTCACGTGTTTCCTTTGTCCTCAATGTGTCTAGTGGCAACGGGACGGCTCCCTGCCACTCTTCCTCAAAGCTCAGGTTTGTAGAGATTACACAGTGAATCTCTGCAGCTCCTCCAAGGAGACAATGGCTTCTTGAAATCTTCCCAGCATCTCGGTACATTTAAAAGGATGTCCATATCCGTGTTACATGGAGGTGCTATACTTTTTTTTGGTGATGGATTTAACAGTGCTCTGTGAGATGTTTGGAGGTTTTAATTCTCTTCTGTTTACTTCGTTTATTTGTCTTTGCTCTCTAATGCTCTAAAGTACAAAAGCATTGAGCTTCCTGGATTAATTCTGGGATTAAATACACACAGATGACTCTGCTGACTAATCTTAAGGTTATAATTTACACAAAATACTATTTAGAAGGATCTGATCATAAATACACGTAATTTTTTCATATTTTAATCTGTAAAAAATTCAGAAAGATACGCATCCTATTTCTCCCAGTTCATAAAGATCGTGCTACTTCTATATCAGATAAAATCTCTATGAAATAAAATGCTTTTGCCTGTAAAATGAAAAAATCTGAGACGGTTAATGGTGAGATATCAGCAGCGTGTTTGTTTATAGAAAGGAGCAGACACATGCATAACAATTTAGATGCATTTATTTAAAAAAAAATGACCTCATCACACCGGCTTTATGTGCGTGTAATGCATTTTCTTCTGTCTTCAAACAGTCTGTGTTCGTTTTAAAGTGTTGAGATGCAGATGATTGACCTTCATCTCTGTTTCCCAGGACCTTTCTGTCAACACAGCAAACAGGAGGATTGGACACTTTTATTCAGTTAGTGACGGTGGCCTGAATGTGGGAGGTTGCAGAAATACTGAACACATTCTGTGGAGACCTCTTTAAGCCTTCATTTCTAATATAGCACCAGACTCCTGCAATCTGTATAAACATTTGTACCAAAAGCTGGAACTGGTGGCTCAAATATGAAAAGATTGACACGCAACAGACCGTTCAAGACATCTCAATAAGAATGTACAGCTACTAATTGTGTTCTCCAGAGCAAATTTGCTTTAACACAGAATCACAAGCAAGATAATAAATTATAGAAATACTATTAGTTCAAAGCCATAAGAGAAAAAACTCCTGTTTAGTCGAGGAGTTTCACTTTAGAACTAAACAAAATATTTCTTTTTTTGTTGCTTATTTGTCCTTAAAAGATGCTGTTAGGGTGAATTCAAAACTTAAGAAAACCTTTTTTTAAGCCTTGTAATAAAATCTAAGGAATACTATTAGTTTCAGTTAGTCAATTTTACACAGCTTCTTTCTCTGCCACTTTTAACATCAGTGCTATTTTATAGCATCTTAAAATCATTTTTATTTAAACCGTTAATTTTTCAGATGATACTTGACTTTAATCTATCATCATGTTCAGGACTTTTAAAGAAAAGCGCTTAGCCTCAGTGGTAGTGATTTAGTGATTGATACTTCATTGTTAATATCATATGTCTTAAGTCTATGAAATAGGAAAAACATGATCTTAACAGCATGCAAATTTGCTGTATAAGAGCAAACGTTGTACGATAAAAGTATTAAATTATCTGATTTTTTTGACTAAAAATAATGTTATAATTTAACTTAAAATGTTTTTTTTTAAGCATGTTTTTTGTTTTCCATCTGTCCAACAGGAAAATGTCAAACTAATGTGTTTATATGAAGTTTAATGAATTAAAATATCCGCTAAAATTGAAAAGAACCAGCAAACTGAAGAACTGGGATCTTGGAGGTTTGGAAGAATTTAGGTTTGAATTCAGATTTAGTTAATTTAGTAAATAAATAAAACAAAACTTGTTCACTGCAAAAAGAATCTAGAAATAAGTAAAAATGTCTTAAATTAAGTGTATTTACCCTTAATTTGAGTAGGTAAATAAGATGATTTGCCAATGGAATTGGTATTTTTACTCTTAAACTAAGATAATTAGATAATATACATTTGGAATAAGATAATGCACACCCCCCCCCCCCCCCCCCCCCCCATTTTAAATGTAAACTGTCTCATTGATAAACTGTCTCACTTACCCCCTCAATTCAAGAACAAATCCACTTTATTTTATCTTTTGTTCTAAGAAAAATTGACTTATCTAGATTTCATTTTTTGCAGTGTAGCTGAGCTATCTAACTCTTGAATCAGTTCTTTTTTAGGAAACATTTTGAATATTTGACAACTTACTGTGCCTTAATTAGATTAGCCTCTGTGCTAACATGTTCAAATTAAAGTTTGCTTGCAGGGGAGGGTCTAAATCCAGGTAGTGAATGGCACATCTAAGTTAATTTATGTTTTACACCCTTACTAATGAAATTACAGAAATAGTAAGAATCAAACTTGTAAGCTAGCTAAACACCTGAACCCTGAGGCATGTGTTGCAGCCTTTAAAAAGATTGATTTAATAGATTTATTTCACCAATATGTGATCCTTAATTAGCCAAATCTTAATATGATTGCTAAAGTTAAACTTGCAATATGAGGTTCATTTGGTGAACCTGTGATTATTTAAACTTATATTATCCTTTTAAATTAACTAAAAGATTTCTTTTAAATCTAGTAATAACAAATTCTTCATACCCTCACTAATTTAATGACTCCTCTAATGCTTAAGCTAAACTTGGCAGGCAGCTGTCAGGGAAAAGGTTTCAGCATCATCTTTTTAGTCAAAAGTATCACATTTTTGCTTGTCTTTTGTATGCTTCATTAAATAAATAATTCGAATATGTAGGCTTTAATAAACTACATGACTTCCTCCCATAAAACATGGAAGTTGCAGTCCTCCTGCCAAGGAGCAACAGAGGTGAAAGCAGACTCTCTACATCCATAAAACTTGTTTTGTGAACTAAAGACTGGAGCTTTAACAGCTTTGTATCATATAAACCAGATACATTCCAGGTTGACCAGGGGTAGTAGGTTTTTAATAACCATTAAGATGATTATGGGTTATTTTTATGAGATATTAAAGGACACACATCCATTATTAGAAAATAACTTATTTTTTTAATAACAAAACCACATTTTCACTGGGAGTAAAGTAATTAAAATTGTTTTGTTAAAGAGTTACCATTTAAACATTTATATAACAGTTAAAGTAACAAACGTTCTGCTCCGAAATGTTGTTTAAAATCTACAAAACGTTTATTTTGTTAAAAATAAACTTATTAGAAAGAGAACGATAAATTGGAAATTCTCTTCTTTCCCCCCCCCCAAAATGGAAATAAGTGAATTTCTTGTCTTAGCATGCAACCCTCATGTGATGCATGCAAAGAAAAATAAAAAATGTAAATAAAAAAATCAGACAGATGCATTATAGCTTCAACGGGCAGCGTTACCGCCAAGTCTGACGCGCGTCATTCCCTTCTGAATTGCTGAGGCCTTAAAAAATACTTGTGAATTTCTTACAGTCTTGAAACTTAGTTTAATAAATCTTTGGTAAAATTTTAAGTTTAGCTCAAAACATACAGTTATATGTAAATATATTTGCATGTCCTTTTTTTGCATTCATTTAAGGCGCATGGGCACATTTGTGTGAGCCTATACATGTATCGCCACATTTTAAGTAAAAAAAAACAAACGCTTTTTACAGCAAAATGTTTTAATAATAATAACTAACAATTACTGATACACAGTAAATGATAGAAAAAAAAAACTAATCAGCAAACAAAACAAAAAAGGTTTAAGCATTCACCAGGCCTAAAATTTGATAAACCCTGCACGCAGGATGCAAACGCACACTGAAAAAACAATCTAGAATTAAGTAAAAATTCCTTAAATTAATTGTACTTAGCCTTAATTTGTGTAGGTAAATGAGACAGTTTGCCAATGTAATTAGTGTTTTAACTCTTGAAATAAGATAATTAGATAATATGCACTCTAAATAAGACAATGCAATTGTTTTTTTTTTCTTATTTTAAGTGTAAATTGTCTTGTTCCGTTGGCAAAATGGCTCTTTTACCTCCGTAATCCAAGAACAAATGCACTTATTTTAAGAAAAAATTATTCATCTAGGTTTCAATTTTTTTCCACTGCAGCAACGCTTTGACCAAGGATTGCAACTTTCTCAGTGATTTATATGATAAGAATATATAGGCTATATATAAATAAATAAACACATTTCTGCATGCAGAATCATATTATGGAAGTTTTAGAGTGTATTTTCTTCTCATAAAAAAAAGAGGTTTCTTATTTGCATTTAGCGTCATAATAACACGTTTATTTGAGTTATATAAAAGCATATTGCGAGGAAACTGACTGTAAATTTGACACATTAATTAATTTAATTCTATTTAGAACGTTTTCCATATCGAAACCACATTTTAGAAGCTTCCAGCCGCTCACTTTTGGGATCATGCTCAAACTTTTTTTACCCCAATTTATTTATTTTTATTTGGATTTAAAACAACAGCTTTACCCGCATTAACTTGGATGTTGTATTGGGTTCCATCTGTAGCAGCCTGCTCTAGATCACATTTCTGGACACAAAAGAATGCTTTGATTTATTCCCATCCAGGCGGAATATAATCTAATCATGTGATCCGCTGTGGAACCAATTGGCAGGCGAGAAGTAGGTGAGGGCAGGAGGAAAAAAATACTACCATTTTAGGGGAGGATGCAAGCCGCTATACCAGCCCATCTAAGGTTTTACAGGCGCACTTAAGTGTCTTTTTATTGAAATAATAAAATAAACATGTCGCTAACGAATTATTATTCCATGATGGGTGTCCAGACCGAGGAGCCGTTCGGTGCGCATTTCATCCCGGGAGGCTTGCAGGGCTCCTCGGCCGGGTGCGCGAAGCCTTCCCGGGTAGCGGATCAGCAGGAGGAAGAGGAGGATGAGGAGGGGGGCCTCTGCTCACACATCCCGGATTTTTCCCATTTTTCCAACAAAGCGAGCCTGAATGGTTTTTCTCCCTGGACAAACACGGCTACCTCCTCCCCGACGTCCTCTCAGCTGCAGTCCGGCCTGTTCCACCCTCTCCTGACGCACCACCATCCTTACTACGGCCCGCAGCCTCCATCTCACCCCGAACACCTCGCGGCGTCCGACGGCAGGTTCGTCCGCTGCTGGGAGGGGATGGCCCCGTCCTCTGAAGCCGCTCTGTCGCAGGTGACGCCCGCTTTCCCCGCGTGTCTCCCCACGCATCCCAGCCCCACGTATGAAGCGATTAAACCAGAGAGCTCCCCTCCAGCCAAGCACAGCGCGGAGGAGTCCAGCTTCAGCAGTCCGGCAGAAGTGGTCCTGGAGCGGCTAGGGACGGCGGAGGAGCTGGGGAAGAAAAACGAGCCGAAGATGGAGAACGAGGAGAGAAAACCCCGACAGCAGCAGCAGCAGCAGCAGCAGCAGCTGGACCCTGGTAAAAAAACAAACAAACAAACAACAACAAAAAAAAAAAAAAACCCAGTTTATTAGCTGTAAGAAGCGCCAACACGCAGGTGTGGCTCAGTGCGTCTGTCTGTAGGTGAGTTTATAGGCCTATAAACGTCTTGTAAACCCTGAAATGTAAAACTTTACGGTCCATTGAAATAATTAAGAGGCTATTGTTATTTTGCAGCTTGTCAGCAAAGGATTCGCAGGTTTACTTGAACAGGGGCTTTTATTCATTTAGTTTTTTCCTTTGCTTCAATAGAGTGAACGCGTTTCACCTCCAAAAATATGCGAAAATATGTAATTTTTAATAAGTCTGATTGATTATGACCGACAAGGTTACATAGAATAAGATAAACATGTCTTTTTAAGCTTAGAAAAAACTGAATAAATAAAAAAAGAAATCTAATTAGTGGGCTTGTGTTTTATTATAACGCAAGGTAGGAAACAAACATATAAAAATGATCACAAATATGATTTTAGTTAAGCTGATAATTAGTGTACATTGGATTATTTATTAAGCATTTCTAGTTATTACAAGAACATTATGCCTTTTATTTTGTATATTGCCTTTGATTCGGTTTTTCTACAGGTAACTGTGAGTAAAAAAATCATGTATGAGATTATTTAAGTGCATATTTGTAGTTAAATAAAAATAAAGATAAATAAAATAGGATATAAAAGCATATAAAGACGAGAGGAAATAAAGTATGGGAGGGAAAACAGATTGATATATTCAAGGAAAATATTTTAAACTTTATAATTAACTGTAGAGAAATTATTTTAAGATAAGAGCAGGCAGGCATGTGATGATAAATAATTATTTACTAACCAATAAGTCTATCTTGAATAAATGTGAAACATCTCTCTTGTTGCCCTTGTTTTCTGCTTTAATTATATATATATATATATATATATATATATATATATATATATATATATATATATATATATATATATATATATATATATATATATATATATATATATATAAACTAAAAGGAAAGTTCTAAATGTTTTTGCTTTAATTGGTTGGTTTTACTTCTTTGAATTTAGAGGAACTAAAAGCTGGAGGCTTTTAATGTTTCTCAGTTTCTTTAAGTTTCACAGCTCAAAGACCCCTGCCTAATTTAAAACACCTTCCCCTTCTGATGCCTCTCCTCACAGAAAATCCATCCGCCAGCTGGATCCACGCCAAATCCACTCGGAAGAAGAGGTGCCCCTACACCAAGCACCAAACCCTGGAGCTGGAGAAGGAGTTCCTCTACAACATGTACCTGACAAGGGACCGGCGTCTGGAGGTGGCAGGACTCTTAAATCTGACAGAGAGACAGGTGAAAATCTGGTTCCAGAACAGGAGGATGAAGATGAAGAAGCTGATGATCCGGGAGAGGAGGAGTATGAATGACTGATGATGATCACCAGAGGCTGAGTATCTCATGTTTATATACGTCTAGTTTTCATTAGTGTTGCACCAATGCCATTTTTTGGCCCCCGATACTGATACCCAATACCTGTATTGGCCCATACCGATACCATACCGATAGCATCTGTTTCAAACTGATGTGTGTGTATATGAAGAACTGCATACTACTTGGATGTAAAATAATCACCATCATGGCTTTGTCAAGCTGCTGCCTGTGTGACATGGGTGACAATATTTGAATAACTTTTTGGCTCTCAATGGTATCGGTGCCCTATTTGTCGGTACTCGCCGATACCGATACCACCATTTTAGTGCTGGATCGGGCGCTGGCCGATACTGGTATCGGTATCGGTGCAACATGTTTAATTCCCACCTGAAATGGGGAAAGAGGCGGCAAAGCCGTGAACAGTGATGCTCAGCATCGACTGCCCCAATCATCTGTTCACAAACTGTGGAGATCATCTAGAGAACTGCAGTGGGGAGACCAGCGTGGGCTGTAACACCTCACTGCTCTCTGCCGTAAATAATCAGAACTCCTCCATGCATGAGTGTTACAGTGAAAACAGTCTGTAACTCTGCATTATAAAGAAAAACAATATACGTTAAAGGTCTTAATAGCAAATAGGTCATAATTGAAGACTTTGTTTACATGAACGGTTTTCTAAAATAAAAACACATTCCTAAAAGTATTCACACCCCTTTGACCAAAAATTGCAGTATGTTCTTTGGGGTTTTCATGTCAAAGACTAAAACAAAGTGAAGCATGGATGTAAACTGGAAGCAAAGTTGACTTAAATAGGACCAGGTGAGCTTGTTGTTTGTTTTTTGGACCTTTTTGTTCTAAAACTCCTGAATGAAATTAATCCAGTTCAGCAAACATACTTAACTCGAACAGAAAGCATCCAGAAGATAAAGGAGAACAACAGGCAGCTCAGGGATGAAGATGTGTAGCAGTTTAAAGAAGGCACAGGTTAAGAAAACAACAACTCCTTCCCCATGGTGAGCCATAGTGGTGGAGGCATCATGATGTGGGTAGGGTTTTTTTTTCCAGATCCAAAGTAAATTAAGAAAAGGCTCATTTTCAGATTTTATTAATAAATATTTCCAAAAAAATGTTTTACTTATTTTTACAATTATGTGTTCCTTTGTTTCAGCTTTCCTTATAACACCTAAATAAAGCAGCAGTTTGTGGTTGTGATAACATGTAATATGAATTAAGTTGAAGGAGGGAGGTCATTACTACATTTTTTAAGTAAAAAATTAGGGGCTCACAATTTGCAGTTTTCTGGCCGACATCAATAGGCGATCTTTAAAATAAGACATTAACCAATATTTCCTTTATAAAAGTTGTAAGATCACCGTTCAGAAAAGAGACGAAACTTGTTTTAACTACAAAAGATATCACATTCAAACACGACCTAGTGCTAATGTGTAAAACTGGGGAAAAAACACAATGTGTTGTAATTCTTCTGACTAAATCGATCCAACTAAACCATGAACTGATGACAGGAAATTGCCAAATATCAAAGAATAAGCAAACAGTGAAAACAGACCCCCTCCTGCTCTGAGTTATAATAACACACTTCCTTTCATTCCTTCATGTTTTCACCTCCATTACAGGGTCTCATGTTTAAAACGTGTTGAAGTGTGAAAACCTCTTTTTCTGTCATTAAATGTTTGAAAATCCCTCAGGCTATTGTGTCAGTACCAATAGACAGCTTTCTGAAGACATTTGTGAAAAGTTTTGAAGTGATCAATTTAATTTTTCAGTTTGGATGGAAAAAGCAACTGCACGTCATGAAAGGAAAAAATTACAAGAGACAGATTAGGAACAGAAATGCCCCCTAAATTACAACAGTCTGTGGTTTAAAGATGAAAAAGAAGGCTAAAAGGATACCGTTAAATATTCTAACCAGGATCAATAAAAGATAGATCAGTAATGGAGATAACAGAAAAAGAAAAAATGTAAGTTTATTAGATATAACAACTAAAATGTGTTTGGAACTAGAGGTGCACTGATACCAGTTCTCTGGCTGATTAACCAATAATAATAATTAAAAAAGCCCTTTATATATGTTAGGTGTTATGAAGTCCTGACTCACTTTCCATCTTCCAATCTTATTTTATTGAAAAACTCTGAACAATACTGAAACTATACAAATTGTTGCTACTGCATCAGAGGTAGCTGCACACAAATATGATTTAAAGTTTTTAGAGAGTAAATAGTGGCTCATTTCACGAGCTTTGTAGAAATAAATCAGTTTATAACTTCAACATCACATATTAGTCCAGGAAAATCGGCTCAATCAGCCGGCACATCGATCAGTGCACCCTTCTGGTTTCAAACTTGTCTTTTTTTTATGAGCATGCAACAAATTTATTTTAATCTTAAACCATAGGTTTTAAAATAGCCTTTATTCATAAACCATTGATCTTATTTTATTGAAATAGCGTAACAATTAATACATTTCTTTGTCTAATTTGGTGTCTTTTGTGTCTAGATGTGTGTCTGTGTCACACTCTCTCTGTGTTACAGCCGACACTGGTCTCCCCTAATATCACCAGAAGACAGAACTTTAATCTGTTACTTGTTTTGTTTTGTTTGTTTTGTTTTTTTCTAAAGCGTGCATGTGGCCTGAAACGGGCTGATTCCTTGTTGTTACTGTCGTTGTTGCTGTTGTCGTCATTGTTCCTATTGTTGTCGCCTTAGATGATGTCATCATTCCCTTTTTTCCTCCGTAAAAACACGCAAACACACACCAGTCATTGCTAAGCTACATGACGCGACAAATCCTGCAGCTTTTCATGTTAAATAGTTACCAGGGATTACAATATATGGGAATACAACGCACAATTTTTCAGATTTAGAATATAAAGTACAATATTATTACATGAAGGGTTATTTTATGTTCACTTTAGGCTCTGTTAGATCTTAGAGCATGGATGCAAATATGCTCTGCCTCAACCTTGGAGTGATATCAGTATAATATTTAGCTTAAAGGAAATTAAATGTACGTTTTGACGGGATAATTCTTCCATATAAAACTGTTTTTTCCTGATCTTCTTTTAAAGATGAGGAGGTGGAATCAAAACAACACATTCTCTCTCATTTAACTGGAAGGTGCCATCATTAAGGCCTTCATTTTTGAATATGCTGCTCATTGTTATTATTTTCTAAATAAAACAACAATGATGTTATTAAATATGTCTCCCTGGTTTATTTTCTGTTCTCTTATTATATTCTAGCTATTTTATGTAGTGAACAGCATGATTTTCACCTTTAACGGATTTATAGCTTCTGAAGGTTGTGTGAGAAAATGAAAAGCTTATATTGCTAAATGACAGATCTTATTTGCACCTTTCAGTGGAAGGTTTTGGTGTAAGGGATAAGGCTCACCACCCAGGCTGTCATTCGGCCTGTGGGCGGCACAAACAGTCGACAGATAAAAAAAAAATAATAATAATGGACTGATGTCTTCAACTACTTAAAGTCTGGTTTTGTTTTTCACAATGTAAACTCTATAAGAAATAACACAGTAATCTGAGACTGGCTAACAATGCTAAGGTTTATCCACTCAATTATAGCTTGTATACAAAAAAGTATATTGTACTTTTTTTTTTGTTTTTATTTTTATTAATCTCACTTACATTTATGTTTTTCTGAAAACATAAATTACATTAATTATAATTATGCTATAACTATAGTGAAACTATAAATTTATGAACCATATGATGTTTATTTGGGAATTATATTCATATACAAGTGGGATTCTTAAGGGTATTGAATATAACCCTGTAAAAAGGATCTAGAAATAAGTAAAAATTCCTTAAATTAAATGTTTTTACCCTTAATGAGATAGTTTGCCAATGGAATGAGTATTTTTACTCTTAAAATAAGATAATTAGATAATAAGACACTTGAAATAAGACAATGCAATTGTGTTTTCTTATTTTAAGTGTAAATTGTCTTGTTCAATTGGCAAAAAAATCTGTTTTACCTCCTCAATCCAAGATAAAATGCACTTATTTTAAGAAAAAATTATATAGATTCCAAGTGAGCCTGTTGAAATTAATTATGTTTTCACATCTAATCATACATTTTTGATTTAAAGTACAGCTTTCAAAAAAAGGTAACATCTTTTTTTTTTTTTTACTGCATCTACGATGGGATCAAAAGGACCTCGAAAATTAAATATCCGATGAGACTGCCAGCCTTCCAAATGCTAATATTTAGCTCAGCTTTCTTTCACACAATTAGAGATTTACACTTATTTACACCTTCTCTAAAAGGTAAGTGGGGTAATTATCCACCATTTGGAAATTACACAAAAGTTTTGCAGATTTATTATTTTTTTTGTTTTAATTATTTCTACTCCCAGATGTAATAAAAATCTTGCTTACAGTCTAGCCTTTGTTTTTATTGGTGAATAGTTGCAGGAGCATTATTGAGAATAAAAACAGCTTCTATTGATTTAGACCAAAGAATTGCTCATAAACAGTAGCATTGGATTGCATATTGGCTTTTCGCCACATTTTCATCACGTTTATTATTTGATAAATAAAATCTGCTTGTCCCTTTTCCATGCTCTGCAGAGCAAGAATTCTCTTTAATATGTTTGTGGTTATAAAGTAATCCCATTGCCAAGGTGTCCCCATGCTCTCCGGCAGGCTTTGAGAGCTGAGTTTTATCCCGCAGAGACACATTCTGTGTTTTTTTTTTTTTTTTTTAAGTCAGCTTCCAGTTTCTCCTCGTTTATTGCGGCCATATAATCCCATCCTATAGGCTGCTGCAGGATCGTAAAGCAACAGCGAGGCTGCATTTGGAGAATAAACGTGACTTTCCGCCCTGACTCCATTCCTCTCCACACTCACAGGCACCATAAAGTCATTTAGGCCAGACGAGCAGCGCGTCTATGGCTTTATTGGAGACGACTTCCCTGCTTCTCAGCCCTGAATGTTCGCAGAAATTAGAAAATTATTGTCCGACTGCAAGATGAGCGCAAAATGAACCTCTGTCGCCAATAAACACAAAAAACAAGAAAATCCATTCCGTGTGTGACTGTGTAAATCCAGATAAGAAAAAAAAACAAATTTGTGCCTATATTTACATTTGGTCAGTTTTTGCTTTATGAATGGATTTATAGAATATTTATCAAATAATCTAACTATAAAGATATGCTTCAGTGCATTTTTGGGGATTTACATGAAAAAATATGTTCTTGTCTTAAGGCTGCAGTATTTTATAATTCATTATTTTTTGATTGCTTGCCTTAATTTGAAGCATGTTGTCTAGTATTTCCCCTCTTTTATATAAAACTTATTTTATTTTCAAAGTAAGAGTTATTAAAATAATACATTTCAACGCAAATTATAAACTAATCCAGTTTAAAGGCCGTTGATTAACAGCAACACAATCAGGAGAGTTTTGTGTTGTTGCGAATTGTGACCACGGGGTGGCAGTGTTGTATTTACCTACATTTTGAGTGAGGCTGGTTTTTACTGTACTTTCTACATGTGTAAACGTATTTATTATTTTATTATAATTATTTATTCGCCTTTTATCAGGGGAACAGACTAATGAATTATATAGGGGTTGTTTTTTGAGCAGAATATAAACCCACTTTACCTAAAATATTTAACATAGCTATTAGTATAGGGGGTATAACATCATGTCCAGTCCAAATGCGTCTCTTAATTTTTTACATATTTTTTGTGGTTGTTGTTTTTGTTTGTTTGTTTTTTTTTTTTTTTTTTTTTAAAAAAAAGCTTATCCTTCCTCTTTTGCAGTATTTTCACTATTCCTCTTCAAACTAAACAAAAATCCGTGCTGTGATGACGCCTCTTCGGCGTGATTGGCGGTCAGTTAAATAATTTTGGTTGATTTTAAAAGTAAACGAGGGAGGAAACATCACTTTTCATCGCTATCAACAAAAAAACTTTTTTTTTTTTTTTTTAATATACTAGAGATAATGCTAACAAATAAGTGTAAAAGTTAGGCTACATTAAAAAATGCCCATGTGCGTTTAAGGAAACGAATATGAAGAAACACCAGGAAATCTAATGAGATTCAGCTGATTAGTTATTTGTCAGTAATTGAGAGAAAACAAGAGTGATTATGAAGAAATTAATAGACTGAAAAAATAAGCACATTCTTTTTTTTAATTCCTATTTTTATGAAATTATTTTTTACTTGACGGTTGCTGCAGATAGTATTTATTTGCACGCGAAAAAAGGTTGAGGTGTTTTTCTAATGATGGCGCGCAAAAACTAATGATCAGACTATTAATATTTGGAAGAGGTAACGCTCTTTGTTGGGCCTATCATGTCGCACCTGTTAAACTGTATCGTTAGAACAAGGAATCGTTAGAAGAAGGAAAAATCCCAGCAATATATGTTGAAAGTTTTTTTTTTTTTTATGTTTGTATGGGTTGTATAAATCATAGCTGCCTGAACCTGTGATGAAGAAAAGAGCCCATATTGAGCTCCACCTCAATAAAGTCGAATACAGATGACGTATTTATCAAAATGGAACCCAAAATAATTTGTTCTGATTGAACAATTAGAAAAAAACGTCAGATGTGTCAACACTGGTTATATTCTAAATTAATTTTCATTTTTTTGTGTGTGTGTGTGTTTGTCTTAAAACGAAATTTCAGGGTCTACATAACTAAAGCAACAGATTACCTTCACTTGATGCAGGTAAGACTTTATTAAACTGTTAAACTGTATCGTTAGGGGTTTAAACCCGATCAGAATGATAACTTAATGTGATTTCGTTTGTGTATTTTAGCCCTAAAGCTATAATTGTTTTTAGACCACAGCGCAACGAAGAAGCTTTAGATAAACTCCATTTTTAAATGCCCACACACAAAAAAAATAAACATCGCATTCATTTTTTTATATTTCTTTCTTTTTTCTTTTCTAAAGTAATCTAATATAGCTTTTCTAGATAGCGGTTATTTGTATTTCATGGGGGGAAATTAGAAAGAAAATCCCTCTTTTTTTTCATTCCACACCTCCTCCCTGACACACTCACAGCTCTTAAAAAACGTTTTTATGAGCGGGTGCAGGCCGCAATTGGTCGCCAGTGATCATGTGCGCGCGCGTTCCGCGAGCCCTCGCGGTCATGTTTTCCTCACGCGCTCCCTGCAGCAAAGAGGAGCCTCCCAGCGCCTGCGCGCCTCCATGTTCGGTAAAGAGTTTTCCTTTCATTTTTCCGCTGTTTCTCTTTTTGCAGCTGCTCTGTTCGTTAAACGTTTCTTTTTCAAAACATATCTGATTTGCAGAATTCGGGAATAAAGTCAAGATAACAGCGCATCAAACTGATTATATAAATACGGTTGGATGTTTTAGACCCATTGCTACCCACTAGCAGTACTTCTCTTATAATTAATCCAAATATCTGATACTTCTCAGGTTTTCCGTGGATCCCAGACTGGTGCAGAGGAAAATGGAGTCCACGCATCGCTGCAAATAAACAAGGTACCGATGCTCTGGCTGAAAGTTATGGCTTAATCAATTTAGCTGCAACTGCCAGCAGATCATTTCATGCATCATTCGCTGCACGCAGAATGTCACACAGAGTCTCTCATCTTGTTATTTCAATAATGCATCAAATATATCATGAGAGAAACTGGTTTGCATGTAAAAAACTGCTCCTATGCATTCCGAGGGATTTTGCAAAGCGCCACAGTGGAAGGTTAACAAAAATTGAATTAATAATAGATCTACTTAATATTATTATAATATAGATAATAAATGCGCATCAATAATTTGAAGGCTTTTAATACCAATTGTAACATTTATTGTTTTTTTTTATTATTAAAATGACTCATAAGGATGTGAGACGCTGATTGAGCACTTGGACAGATGGACAGGGACAGATTGGGGACACTTTCTCTACCCTGCTTTTTTTTTTTTTCATTGACTTTCTGTTTTACGAGGCAGCCTGACTGTTGAAGAAACAAAGACGCAGTATTTCCCCTCTCTTGTCTGTTTTTATTTCTTTTTTTTAGGGGGGGAGTTTTGCATGAGCTTTTTTCCTCTTCGACAAGGACAGCAGAGGGAGGAAGGGATGCAGAGAAACAAAGACAGTATTTCACTGCTCTTGCTCAGTGGAGCTCGACTGCCACTCAGTATTTACAACCTACTGCAATGCGGCACAGGATCGGTGTGTTTATGTGTGTGTGGAGACTCAAAAAGGGGTGGCACACCCACCCATCATGAAGGGACCCAGCTGTGCTCTAACTGCTATTTTTGAGTGATACGTGTTGATTTCATCAGGAATTAAACTTGAAATAGGTTGAAGTAAATTGTATCAGCTGGAAAATGCAGTCTTTATTTGAAATGTCCTTATAGATATAGGGAAATAGATATGTGTCTATGCAGAAGAAAGAAACAAAGACACAAAGGAAAGCTGGGGAGGCAGTGATGCAACCAAAGAGTCAGGCTATAAATTCAAACCCTAGAGAGGTGGGAAAAGCACAGAAGAAGGAAAAATCCCAGCAATATATGTTGACAGGTTTTTTTTTTTTATGTTTGTATGGGTTGTATAAATCATAGCTGTCTGAACCTGTGATGAAGAAAAGAGCCCATATTGAGCTTCACCTCAATAAAGTCGAATACAGATGAAGTATTTATCAAAATGGAACCAAAAACAGTTTGTTCTGATTAAACTATTAGAAAAAAAACGTCAGATGTGTCAGCACTGATTATATTCTAAATTTATTTTCATTTTTTTCTCTGTGTGTTTGTCTTAAAACGAAATTTCAGGGCCTACATAACTAAAGCAACAGATTTCCTCCACTGGATGCAGGTAAGACTTTGAAATAAAATCAGAAAACAACCAATAAGGCTTTTTATCTGTCAGCGTATATCTTTTCCCTTTTTGTTTGAAGACATCCAGATTTTACATTTTATAGTAAAGATGGAGGCCATACAGTGTAGAACTGCTTTTAAAAAGGCTGTTTTTGCTCTTTATGAACGAACCACTTTATTAACACTGGTTAGTGACTCAACACTGCCACCTACTGGTTAGAACACCCACCTAGCCGCATTGCACTTAATTGTCTGTGCATGGAGGGGCCATCATGCATTTGTCCAAATTCAACATATAAATATATTTCCAAAATGTAAATATATGAGTCAGCATATGGGCCACTACTTAAAAGGGAATGTTTAAATTATGACTTCTATTGTTTTTTTTTGTTGTTGTTGTTTTTTTTTTTGCTTGCTGATAAAAACCTCAGATATCATTTAGAAGACTGGAAGAAAATAGATGAATCAAACAGCAGGAATTGGTTTTGTACCGTTTAAATGTTTACGAAAACCCTAAAGGTGTCATCGCTGTTTGCATATCACCGGGGAAAACTAGGAGCTTTGCATTCTGGTAGCAGTAAATGTGAAATACTCACTACCCCGGACTCACTTCTGTCAGAGAGTGGCACTGCACTGCCTTTACAGAAAGCAATACCAACTAACTGCAACATCAGGAAAAAAGAACATGAGAAACTAGAGAAACACCAAGGGCTCAGAGAAGAGCTGGAGAAAACCTGTAAGTCATTGGGCCCCTCGAGGCAGTGACCCCCAAACCGGAGGAGAAGTTACAGCAGATCCCTGGAAATACGTCAGAATATGGATAAAAATATGTGTGTTTTCACACACAGGGATATTTTCTATCAGAAAATTTTGCAAACATATAAAGACCTCTTACTTGGTCGTTGCACCTTTTGCATGAATTAGCCAGTAAATACTGAGAGGTCCAGCGTTATTTAATAGGGGTGTTCAGCTCTCGCATCTTCCTCTTGACAGTTAAACTTACTTTAATCTAAAAACAGGACCAATTGCTTCCTATGCTTTCGGGATAATAGTTTCCAGTGTCCAAGTTATCAATGTCACCTTAGATTTTCAAAACGACCTGCATATTAAAAACCTCTCAAATTGTATATTCCCAGTGCACCACCTTGTTTAGTGCTTCCTTCCACCAAATTTTCCATATATAAAGTACTCTTGCACTGCTCTTTTAAGGCCTGCCCTGACTGTGGAGGTTGTGAAGGGATGGTTAACTGTCAAATCAACTCTGATCCCCATGATAATCCAGGGCTTAACATGTGTTTCTGTATCAAAAACTTAGTTAGAGTATATTAAGTAGAGTAGATTAAAGCCATTAGATACTGCAATGTGAGTTAGTTGAACACCCATATTCTCAAAGATAAACAGAACTCTAGGGTTTTGTTTTTATTAAAATGGGATTAACTTGTTGATTGAATTGAAACAATTACTTTTTGATATATTATAACTTGTAGACATGTCCATCTTTATAAGAGATCAACTGCGCACAAACCACCACAAGAAAGTAAACGGTGCAGATTTAATGAGTAAAAAGCAGCTTGCCTGCAGTGCAGCAATGTGGTGCATTATATAAACACCAGAGGGCGCCCTAGACTTAAGGATGGTTTTCTACGCTGCAGATTCGGTTCAGCCTCAAAAGGGAGGCACCATCTTAACCTTCCGCTGCACCAGCTCCTAGGTCGTGGTTTGTTTCACCCATTTTACCTTGTATGCCCCCAAAACAGAGCTGCCTCCCTCCATCTGCTGTAGCAGATCAGTTCATCATATCTGCACTGAAAGGTGCGTCATTACGCACAATCTTTGCGTTACAATCTTATTGGTTGTTCTGCGCTCGCATTTCTGGATATTTTTGAATGAAAATGTTTTTTTCATTATTATTATTTAACATTATACTGTTGAGTGATTGCTGATGATATTAGGGTGTTTATACATTCCGATCAGACATACATACATTTTCAACCTAAACAGGTGCATATTTAGGTTTGCAGTAAAAAGTGTTTGCAACTTCTCCCTGTCCTGTTTTTACAGTCCAACGACCCCCAAAAAAGCATGTTGGCAAAGCAGCTAAAGCAAGCAAAGCTGTGTCCAGTTTGACACACAGAGCCGCAGTGTGTTTTCACAGAGCTTGTTTATGGCTTTATTGCTCCCCATTTACGGAAATCAAAGCAGGAAACAAATGTTCCCGACAGCATTCCAGACACATCCGGAAAAATGCAAACTGTGTCCAGTTTCTGCTTGTTTTGGGAGTAAAACGACAAGGGGATGCGTCTCTTTAACGCGCAGGATTCAGATTAGATGTTTTTAATCCATCAGTTTAAGAAGAAGATAATCATTGAAAGGCAGAAGATTGGTTCTACTATAGCAAAACAAAGAAAAGAAAGAGCCCAGATCAGTAATTATCCAAAGCACAGCCCCCTGTAGACCAGATTAAAGGTCTGTTCCCACTTTTCTTCTTTGGCGCCATTATCGAATAAAGTGGCTTTCGGTGCAGGGCCCTAATAATTTATGAACCCATGTGGGAGCAGAGGAAAAAAGGCGGAACACGTGACGGTAATAAAGTGTGTTTTATTGCTGCCGTTTGACAAGCCCCAAAATATAACAGAGAGAGAAAAGCCGAGAGGCGGCCAGATGGGACTGTGGCAGATATTTGTCCCAAATCAACAGATTGCGGCTCTCTGGACCTCTGCGGGGACGGATCTAATAATCAGCCTACACCCGCTTCCTTTCTCCTACATTTTTTTTCCTGCAGAAACCAACGTGTTCTAACGCGAGATCGACACACAGCGAGTAAGTACGAGCGTTGTTTTCATATTTGGCGCAAATATCAAGTTATAAATATGGCAAAAAAGGAGGGACGGCGGATGTTTGAAGTGTGAGGGGTGTTTCCCCAGAAGTGAAGCGAGGGCCGGGGAACCTCCCCAGGGGGGCCCCACTGTAGATGTGAGCGAGGGCCTCAGAAATCCACCTGTAGTCCAGAATCAACTCATCTAAATAAATCAGAAAGTCCAGTTAAGACTGTAAAACACAACAGAGTGTGATGGAGAGGGAGATTATATGTTCGTTTGTGGTTTAGTGAAATGCCTGGATGGAGGCTTTGTGTAATTACTCAGTAATTACTAAAATAATCCCTGGGAAAGATTTTTTTGTAATAATAAAAGGAAATCTTTAAAAATAACACATTTCTACTAACCAAAAAACAGCTATTCAGAAGTTTATCTTCCGAATTTAAAGACATTATTTGTTCAAAATAATTCACATGGATCAGCAAAACTATTTTGGATTTGTTTTCAGGATATCTTAAAACGCAGTAAAGCACTGAAATTTAAAATGCCGTGGAAATATATTAAAACAAGGCGAAAAGAAAAATTCCCAAATGAAATAATGTATTCCAAAGAATATATATCACCACCACACATTAAAATAATGTATGTTGGTATTAAAGTAATTTAAAATGGAGATTAAATGATTTAAAGTGTTTTCATGGTGTCTTAATATTGTGCAAAATACATTTTTAGTTTTTAATAAATGCAATGTGATCAAAACACGTATAAGGTAAACAAAAAGGATGAAAAAAATGTATTCAAGCTTTCATTTTCTTTAGTTAGTCGAAATATGGTCGAGTTAAAGCAGCTCCTGTCTGCGGATGAAAGCTTTGATCAGATTCGTGCAGATTACATCTGACGAACCTAATCACACAAAATGAGAGTTGTTTTTTTTAACTATAAAGTTTATATATATATATATATATTTTTTTTTTCTTACAATTAGAATTTTAAAGAAGCAATCGGCGGGACGTTTTAGTATCCAGTTAGGTCGAGTGTATTTGTGTAGTTTCAGTAAAATAAAAATATAAATAATAATTATATCCTTACAAAAACAAAAGAAAAAATTATATATATATAATTATAAAATTAACTATAAAAATTATATATATATATATATATATATATATATATATATATATATATATATATATATATATATATATATAAATATATATATATAGTCTGCAAAAGACTGAAATAACTGCATTAAAGCCGAATGAATTTGAAGCCAGCAGATAAACAATGCTCCTCTCCATCACCGCGCGCTTCTATTAACTATCAGATCTATTTATAAAATTAGCGCCTGAAGCAAATCTCCAGCAACGCTGTTTTATTTCCTAATTAAAAGCTTCTTCGTGGGTAATATTCCAGTCCATTTCATTTTTGGTGAATTGACCCCCCCCTCTCTTTTAGCGTTTCATCTGCCTCATTTACAGTCGCACTGTGCGCCCATGCGCGCCGCTCAGCCTGCAGACCAGGGCGCATGCGGCTCCCAGGGCTTGGAGGTCGTAGTTAATGTCTAAACCGGGTTAAAGCAGCACCCAGCTCGGCTTTGACCCGGTAGCAGGCCGGGGGTGGAGGGGTGAGCCGGCGGTCAGCCTGTCTAAGATGAAAAAGTGAAACGACCCTAGAAAGAAAAGCCACAACTGAATGGCGCTTTTCTCTCCCTCTATACCTACCGAACTGAGAGGAGAGGTGAGATCCAGACCCTTTACTGCCACGCAGAACCCGCCGTTTGCGTTTATCTCAGCTCACATCTGCGGATGTTTTATTTGCAACATGCGCAGAGATTCATTTCAAAGTGGGAGCGAAGTTATATGCATGAACAGAATCAATATTTAGAGTCTAAATCATGCCAGGAGATGATATTTGCAACAAAAGCTGCTTGGTGTTAATCAATACCCTGTGAGTAATTCACTTCCCTGCAGGAGCGCATTGGACTGTTTTCTAAAGAAAATGGAAAATAACGAACATTTAAAGCAGCAGAATATAATATAAAGTTTTAACACTGCTGCCGCCCCCCTCCCTTTTTTTGTTATCTTAAGGGCCGAGCTCGCTTTTTGCACAACAATCATCTAAAACCCGCGCCAAACAATGGCCCTGGCAACTCCCGCAGGCCGCGTGAACTCTGCGTGGCTTTCCCCCCGCAGCCAGCTCGCGCCCCCGCGCTGTCCTGTCCAGCGGTCTGAGGACTAATGAAACAAACGGTGAAGCAGCGGTCAACGCTTCTGCCTGACCCTCTGGATGACCTGACGGCAGCTAGGCTACATTCTTAGAGAAGAATGCTCTTTGAAACAACCAAGCATCGCTCCCATTCCCTCGTGTTGTTGTTGTCCCGCTAGAAAAAAAGGTTTGGTAGCCTCACACAAGGTTCAAAACTCCATTCAGAGGTGCGATCAGCTAATGACTCCACGCTCTCCATTTAACCGGGGGAACCTAAGCTGGAATAATCCTGAAAAATGAACCTTCTTTGGACACTAATAGTTAAAGCTGAATGTTTTTCTTTTTCTTTCTATGTGCATCTGCAGAAAAGGGAAGCTTCATTTCTCATCTGGACCATCACCTCCTCCCAGTAAAAAGGCAAAGAAAAGACAATATTGCCTTCTGGATGAACAATTAGGTTAAAAAAAGATCCAATTTGGGTTCATTTGCTGACCTTCTGGGTCCAGCTTCAGTTCTTCCATTAAATCACCCAGGATGAGCTTCTTAGTACCCATGCTAAAAACAAAATAAAATAAACGATTTAAAGTGAATCACAAAAGGATTTTCAGCAATATCACACTGGATTCAAATTAAAATAACCTCTGGCCTATTTTTCGTTGACCAGTATTGAGATGATCAAATCAGGTCCTGAACATATCCTTCTTATACACAAATAACAGTATATCTGGACTTATTGGATCACAGCTTTCAACACAAAAGCTACAGTTTTCCCATATAATTTCAATCTATATCCATTTAAGAAGAAGAAAACACTAAAAAGAAATAAAAATGTGATTTTTGACCAGGATATCGATGCTGCATATTGTTACTAATCGATAAAGTGCCTAAATATGGAAAACACCAGAATTTACTTTTTAAAACAGGAGCATCTATGCTTCTCTTCTTAACCTGCCCTTCTGGTTAAACCGAACCTCTTATTTGAATGTGTTTGATGGCATCAGTTGAGAGTCCTGACCGACCCTGGAAGGCAGTGAACATTTCGCTTTCTTTGAGCCCGCTCCACATTAGTAGGATATAAAATAAGCACAAATCTGGATTTGATACAAATGAAAGCTAATAATAATAACAGAAAAAATAAATAAATAAATTATCAGGCTGCTCCCCAACAGTTGCCTCTCTGGATGTAGAGCCATATTACCCTAAACTAAAACTGCTTGGGTCAAAAATCTACTGGTCCACCTTTGCTGATTTAACATATCAGAGTTTTGATTCAAGACATTTATTTTGACAGATTTATTTTAAATTCCAAAACACCTTAGTTTGGGCTAGCAGGTAAAAAGCGAATGTTTTCTTAACTTATTGTTAAACTGTGAGCCGAAGTCTTAACACTCCGCCATCATGTACACCTCCTTTAATTGTTTTGTACGTCATCCTGTGGAAGAGGTTCAGTTCTCAAATTCAAAATGGCGGTCTGAAAAGAAGAATGACGCTTCTAGATTCTTCTCTAGCCCAACAAACTGGGTCCCAGTTTTAACACAGAGTTTGAGTATTTAACTAATAAATTAATTCCGTCGTAAAGAAGAAACAGATACCAGCAATTTTTATGTGATTGTGAACTAATGTTTCAAAAGCAATGAAATATATTTTAAAGTTTTAATTGTAGGGCAACAGTGGTTGGATAGTGTTGATCCAAACGGTAAACCGAGCTAATATTTTAGCATATGTAAATTGGACAACTGGTAAAAAACAGGTGGTTTGCAGTTCATAAAAAATGGGATTACTGTCCAACCTTAGCTGGGATAAAAAAAGATGTCTTTGGATGTCCCGTGTTTGGACCAACTGGATTTTTTTTTAGGATAAGTGTAGCTATTGTTTTCAACTTTCCTTCTGCGTAATATAAAAGTAATCAAGCTTCACTCAAAGTTTCGCTCAGAGCAACACCACCCCCTTTTTTTCTTCTCTGGCCCAACAAATGGTTCTGATAAAGTTTTCACCAACTGCTTATTCAAGCAGACATGGGAACTTAGTTTGACATGTAAACAGCTACAGAATAAATGTCTGCGAGAGAACAGAACATTGCTCAAGGCAAGAAATGGAAACATAAACCTCCAAAGGCATCCTGACCAAAACCTGTCATACACATGGACAATTATGCAACTGTCCATAAGATTCATAATAACCCTGATCTGCATGTGAGTAATGATAGCAGACTGTGTGAATGGAGCAATAAATTGATTCAAATTCAACACATTGCTGATTATTTACATGTTTTACTTGTGCCTTGTAATTGATTGTTTTATGGATAGGCTTTTTAAGCTAAAACAGTCTGCCCGACAACACCAATAGTAAGCCTGCTCTTGTAGAGTTCGATTTAAACAGCCCTGATTAAAACTTTTGCAGAACTTTAAGCTGATGGCAGATGTGGAGCCGTAAACATTTATGGAAGCTGGGAACCATCATGAATGCCAAGTTGGGTTTCACCCCTAAGGGCTTAAATCCTTTCGGGGAACTGAGATCCCCCTTCATGTCCAAGCTTAGAAAAGACCACCAGCAGCCTGTTCCCTTGTTTACCAGCAACTCTGGCGATGACCAGCCTCCCCTCTGGGTCTGACTGCGTTACTTTTACTAAGAGAGTCTCCGTTCCATAAAGTAAAGCGTTTTTCTTTTCTGGCACACTTTATTTGTTATGATCATCGAAAAAGAGTATTAGACAATTATAACCTGATTACAAATGAAGGTTTTTTGTAATAATGCATGTATAAAGGGGAAAAAAGTCTGTATATATAGACCTTGGCCTGTATTAAAATATAGCTACCCTCTGAAATAGATTTAACCCTCAGTAGTGTTATTTGAATCCAGGACAAGACCTTATGTTACAAGACCTTTGTAACATTCAAAATGGCAAAAATTTATTTCAATGTCAATGTAACAACATTACTTTTTTTTTTTCGTGTCAGAAAAAAAATGGATGGATGTAATAACAAGAAACACCAACTTGCCTGAATATATTAAGAAAAATAAGTGCTTCTATAAGAAATTCACGAAAAACACTGAGAATGAAAGAAACACATTTTATTTGGTACAACATAACCTTAGAGGCATTAATGCCGATACTGGCACTTACATTTTGTAGTTTATAAACCTAAATATAATTGTTAACAAGGCTTACTAACTTTTTAACTTTACTTTTTAACTTTTCATTTCATTTTACCCCGTTTTTCTTGACTTGTTAACTTTTTTCTTTCAACTTTATTTACAGTAGGTAATATATCATTCAAGCGCTCATCTAACTGGTCAAATAAAATTGACCAAAAACAGTAACTTGCCCTATAAAGGGATAAACTGTAATGACCCACAATAATTTGGTCTACCACCTTGATTGAGTAGAATCGGGACATCACTCAACAGAACCTGTCTGCCAACATAAAGTAGGCTAAGATATCTGCATAACAAAATATATCCATACCATAAAATATCTCTAGAACCTTCTCTGGAGGGGCCGCCCTACAAAAATTACTCCAAGAGAGCTACAACAACTCAAGGAGGTCACAAAGTAACCAAGAACTAAAGCCTAAGCAATGCAGGCCCCAATCACATCATATCATGTTGGTGATCTTGGATCAGCATTGAAGAGGAAACTGGTCAAGAACAGCATCGGCAGGGGAGTACCAAGGTGAAAACCCCAAGAAATAACCCAAAATAATACATCTCATTTGAGTTGAAAGCCTCTTGAGGATGTCCAACAATATTTAGGAGGGAGGAAAGAAATTGTTGATTTATCAAACAAAAGTGACATTGCTCTGGAGGATGTTGGAACAACAGGACATTGAACCAACATCAACACATGGTGGTGGTGTGATGGGAGATCTAGGGATGTTTTTCTATAAGGAACTGTATGAATTTTGCTCTCACATAGAAAGTTCTGGAGAAAACTGTCCAGTTATTAGATTGTGACAATAAGCTCAAGCACAATTGCGTTGCGTAACCTACCAAGAGTCGAAGCTTAGACTGAAATCGTATCAAGATGCTTTACTCCGACCGTAAAACCGTTTGTTTACTCTTTACCATCCTCCAGTGGCCTCAACTTGAAGCCATGTTGTTGGGAAGCTTTTTCCCTTTGCAGTTAAACTCAAAATTAAAGACATTTACTGAGGTCACAATCGACTCATTTTTAGGAGCAGCTGTGAAACAAAACAATCGAAAATTATGTAAGGACCAAATGCCTTTGCATGGCAAGGTACTCAACGTCTACAAAGCAGAACTTCTCAATAGATCAAAATCTAAGTATGAGTAACACGGATCATGAACAACCAAAACGTAACATTCATTGCTTTAAGCCTATAAAAAACATCAACGATATGGTGTCTCCTAAAGGGGCAAGTGACGTTGAGTCTTGAATGCTTTAACATCTGGTTGGCTGTAGTCCACTCCTATAGGCATATTAGTGAACAATATACAACTTCTTCTGTCTTTCTTTTTTCCCCCATCTGTAAATGCCTATTCAACTGAGTTGCTGACATCTTTAATGTTCTATCTGGTTTTCAGTTATTACACACATCTATCATAATTTATTCTGTATGTCCTATTAATGAGGTATTGACGTCAAAGAATTCCAATGTTGATTTCTATTAAAACACCCAAAGCTATTGAACTGCAGGATTGTATGAAAGGATAGGTTGGTAGTTTTAATGTTTTCAGGGCCACATCCTGCCGATATGTCTTCCTCCAGGTCAATAAAACCGCTGAATCAGATCAAATGGGTCTAAATCTCTTGACGAGGAACAATCCAAGGAGCCATTAGCAGCCAACCATGAAGAGATCCTTCGCCTATATATACCCTGTAGAACCGAATGTGTGTGGAGCTGCCTTGGTCACAGATTGGGTTCTAGGGGAGTCTATGGGCGATGACTTGCCATCAATCAAAATCCCTGACAGGGGAGGGAAAAGGGTCGACCGTTTGCCGTTCTGCTGCTGCCGAAGGAGCTCATCCTTCCTCAGATTTCTTTCATCTGCTGAAACTCGGTAATCTTCGAGGTGACATAAATCTGCTTTGGTGTTGGGTTAGGCTTCAGTAAGGTGACACGGACATTAAGCTGTCATGTCTCTTTACACAAATTGAGCTACATGATTTGTTCAGTGAGAAAAATGGGATTATGCCACTGGATCGAATTTTCCTGGCATTTTGGCCCACTTAGTTAGGTCTTCATTAAAAACACATGAGTCGGGTTGTGCAAACCCAATCATTTATTTGTGTGCTCACTAAAACATACAGTGTTTTGGCGTGATGCACTCACACCGCTTTAACTTTTGATTATGTTTTCACATTTTGTCAGTATAATTTGATAGGTTATGTTTAAGAAAATATAGGTATAACTGGGCTTTTTTGGCAAAAAAATATCTATTGCATTGTCACATATTCGCTTTTTGTTCAGTTTGTATGCTGTACCTCTAACTTGCCTCTAGTCTTTTGGAGCCTCTAATAGTTTTTTCTTCCAGGATTGTTTTCATTTATCTCCATCTATCTCCCCATCAACCGATCAGCTTCCCTGGGTGAAGGGGTGTGCTCCGGCATGATGTAGACTTTGTTCTTTTTATGGGGGTTTGCAACGGAAAATGATTTTTTTCATGTGGTTCTCAGTGGCGACCTTATTGAGTTGCTATATTCCCTACATAGCCTGTGGCAGCATTTTAAATGCAGTATTCGTTCATTGTCTACAACCAATTAGTATATCTTGCTCCATAGGAGACATGTTTCTAGCTCTATTTAACATTTTTTGTTCTGAAAACTGCAGAAAAGAAAAATGCACCAAAGAAATAGCATAGTTTTCAAGAATCACCAAAAGTTTTTAGAATATATGAACTATTTAATATCGAGGGTTTAGATGGCTTTTTAATGTCAAACCAAATATGAAACAGATTTGTTCAAGCAGACAAAAATGTGCCAAAGCACATTTTTATCTGATCAGGGGCTCATTATAACCCCATTTAGGCTAATGACTCATTAGATGAGATAACCTTCATATAGGTATTAGTTCAACCTTCACATCTGTTTCATCCTCATCAGGGTCCTTCCTCCAACCAAGTTCTCCCCCTTCCCTTTATTAACAGATAGAAGTAAAAGTGTTATTAGCTGCAACTTCAGACCTGCTATCCGACAAGCCCTCCCTGTTACTACAGGGAATAAAAACTTTATTTATACCCCATTCCTAAATGTGAAAACTGCTTTTTACAGGATTTATCGTATCTTGATCATGCTTTCATCCTCATTGTTCTTCTCTTCGTGTGAGGGCTCAGATTTAACATATATTTTCCATTAGTTTTCATCAAGCATAATTAACGTTTGTCTTTTTTTCTTTTTTTTTTTTTTTTTTTAAAAAAAGGTTTCATTTTTCTCTGCCTCTGCATCATTTTTTTTAAGGCACACCAATGCATCCTTCCCCTCCTTCCCTCCCCCTAAAACACCTCGGCCTGACCCCGGCCCTAACAAAAAGCCAACTACTAGTCACTGTCTGGGAACCTTTTATCCCCTTTATTTCTTTTATTTTTTGGGACCTTTCTGACCGGCCAGGTTTTTTTGTTGTCCGCCCTTTTGACTCTCCACAAGGCCAAATATGGCCCCCGCCGCCCCTCAATATGGGCGAGATTAATTTTTTTCAGCCCAGGCCATCTGTGGGGTGAAGAAGTCATAAATCTACAGTCCGAAAAGTGGGAGGAGCAGATAGATAGATAGATAGATAGATAGATAGATAGATAGATAGATAGATAGATAGATAGATAGATAGATAGATAGATAGATAGATAGATAGATAGATAGATTAGATAGATTAGATAGATAGATAGATAGATGTTGTTTACTGTCCTGAGATTTTTCTGTGTCCACTGCCGTCAAATCGTGGTAATTTTCCTAAGCTGCAAATCTTCATTAGCTCCCTGATGAACATTTTTTTTCTCCCCAAATTATCCCATTACGTCTGACATAAACATCCCAGCGTGCCGCCTCTCATTGGCTGGCTGATTGACCACGTGACCCGCGCGGCCGTCTGTCTATTTGACAGCCGCAGGATGGCTCGATGCCAGAGGGGGAAAAAGAGACAGAGAGAGGGGATAGAAAGAAAAATTAGTATTCTCCTACTAGCTTCGCTATAAATCAATCATGGAGTCCTTCGTGGTGAGCTGTAAATACGCGGAGCCGCAGTTCCCGCCTTGTGAAGAAGATTACAGTAATTTTAGTGACCAAGGGGGGTATTACAACAACCCCCAGGACAGTGGCAGTTATGCGGGGGGCTATCAGCCAATGCAGCCCCCTCCGCCTGCATACGCATCACAACAAACCGGCTACCAACTGTCTGTGCAGGGCCATCACCGGGAGGATGCAGAGGAGCGGCCGCAGCACCACACTACCACCTATCCGGTGTACAGAGAGGCAGATGGGCCCGAGAAGGAGAGGTTCCCTGCAGGCGAGCTGCAGTGCCACCAGGCCTGGATGACCTGCGCCAAGCCCGCTCAGGTGCAGAGGAAAGCGGCCTGCCTGGGTAAAGACAAGCCGCCCATTGTGGTCTACCCCTGGATGAAGAAAGTACACGTCGCGCATGGTGAGATCCATCATCAAATCTTTCTTTCTTTCTTTCTTTCCATTTGTGAGCATCTTCTTTTTCTCTGTCGAATAATTTACGACCTCAGCGAGAGCAGGCGAGAATTACAGCCCCTATAAAGTTTTACGACCCTGCTGCAGCGAGTATAGGCGAACTGTATGTGTGTGTGTGTGTGTGTGTGTTGTTAGGCGGTGTGCATGGAAATTAATGTGCAGCGATGCGGACAAACAAAAAACCTGCGAGTTAAAAATACACAGACAACAACAACAGAAAATCCTTCTTGGATCTGTTCCCGGTCGACCACAAATGAGCACTAAGCACATAGAGTAAAAAGATAACTGCTGTGATGTTTATATAAGGCTTAGATACACTGATTTATTTTAATTTAGAGTAATGGTGATGAATGAGGCCGTGCTGGCATATTTATTTAGGTATTTTATTCATATTCGGATTTGATATAGGCCTATATTAATATTAAAAATAGCAATAGTAATGTTGGTAACAATTGCGTGGAATTAAGTATATTTATTGATTTAAAACATTTTTATTGAACATTTATTTTTATTATTTATATAGTGTTAACAGCATTTGTTTTATCTAGTCAAACCTATCGTGAGATTGAAGTTATAATTGATTTGTTTATGTGTTTCTGTATTTTTAGTTAAATTCAAAACGTGCTGTAACAATTGTTTACGAAGAACACCAACCAGATTGGCTTTTACTACAACTTTTTATAATAACAGTAATTGTTGTTATAATAATATTAGCCAGTTTATAATTATCTTACATTTGTTTTATTTTTTAAATTATATTTAAACAATTTTTTTTTATTTAATATGTGTTTTAAGAATATTCTTTAAAATATTTATTTATATTGACGACGAAATATTTATTCTCAGCAAAATAAAATATAAATATATTTATTGAACTTTTATATTGATATTTTATATTTTGATATATTTCTTGCAGTCAATCCAAATCACGTCGGCCCGGAACCAAAGCGGCTGCGCACGGCCTACACGCGCCAGCAGGTCCTGGAGCTCGAGAAGGAATTCCACTTCAGTCGCTACCTCACGCGCCGCCGCCGGGTCGAGGTGGCCCACGCGCTCTGTCTGTCCGAGCGGCAGGTGAAGGTGTGGTTCCAAAACCGACGCATGCGCTGGAAGAAAGACAACAAGCTGCCGAACACCAAAGGAAGGAACAAAAACAAGAAAGCGATGGACAGCAACAAAAACAGCGACAGCAGCACGGTGAAGACGGCGATAACAGTCTGAAAAGAGGCTGTTCAGTCCGAAAACATTTGAGCCGCTCAAAAACATCCATTAACACAAAGAAATCTTGATCTTTCTTATTATTAATAATATTATTATTTTAAAAAAGCTGCACCAACTCTTAGCCCCGTAGCCTATAAGAATAATCAATGAATGTATGATGGCAACCTGAGCGGTTTCAGACGGCCTGTCAACAATTACTCCCCACCCCAGATAAAGAGATGTTGAGTCCTTTGGAGAAAACAGGGTTTTTATTTTTTACAGGGTAAAAAACCAAATAATACAGGGTTTTTTTTAAAATAGCTACCTAGAAATCTGAAACTGTCTATAATTTATGTGCGCGTTACCAAAATGGTCAGCAAGCCGCCGTTTAAATAAACAGAACCAAACTGTTCAGCGGCTGCAGGACAATTGTTGGATAAATGTTTTAGCAGTTTGTAGGAAAGTAGCCATATGTATTATTTGTTTGTTTGTTTTTTTAAAATCATACTAAAGAAAGGGATAATGCGTTTTAAGGAACAAGTTAAAGACCAGCTAAATCTTGATGCACATTGGTGTAAATTCAGTTGATTCTCTCAGGGTTACATGCTCTCACAAAAAAAAAAAAAAAAAAAAAAGATAAAATAAAAAATAAAATCTTCCCGAGATATTTAATTTGTCAATTTCCATTCATTTCCCCCCAAAGAGAAAATACTTGTTTTTCCCATTCCAGTTTAATACAACTCAAAAGCCTGTATCTATTTTTTAAATGTTATTTTTAAGCACATTTTACTCCTTGATTGACTATTTCCCTTTGCTAATTGTACGTCCATCGTTTGAAAACAAAATCTCATGTTGTGGAAAATTTTTATATGTGTAAATGTTTTTTGATAAAATAGATGACAAAAAATAAAGCAGAAAATTTGTCTTTTTTGTGCATTGTTGTTTTTTTTTTTGTTGTTGTTGTTTTTTTTTTTTTTTTTAACCTTGTATAGGGCCAAAGAGAGGGAATTCGTCAATACATCACACTTACCTAATTAAAAAAAAACATTGTGTCTGCAAAATTGAAACCCATATAAGTATTCCAATTTATTAAACAAAGTAATGCTCTGTAGAATGCACGATCTTTGTTTGAACAGCAATCTAAGCCTGTGGAGAGGAGCCAGCATTCTTCCAATTTTGAGTTCAGTTATTAATATTCCAGCTCTTATAAACTCCTCGCCGTGGTTGAGACTCCTTGTATGATAGGTGGTAACTTGGTGGTCTGTAAGAAAACAAGGGTCTATGCAAACCCATGTGGTCCTCTGATGGAGTGTTGATAAGTGGGCTCAGAGAACTGAGAGCCCAGAGACAATAATTGGCACTTTCCGGTGCAGAAGCGGTCTGAGAGCGTAGGGGAGGCAGGAAGGGGCTGACAGAAACACAGAAACTCAACACCGGCCACAGCTACATCTTTCCATTGCTTTGTCGTGTCCTATAATATGTGGTGATCCCTTTAATCTGCGCAAACAAATAAAACATATAAACAAAAACTCTCAGGGTGGAACCAATCTGAACCTGCTGTAATCACCAAGACTTTTATGATGCATAAATTAGTTGGTCAAGCATTCAGCAACATATATCAAAGCATCCATCCATTGTTTACCTCTGCTTATCCGTGCAGGGTCGCAGGGGGGGCTGGCGCCTATCTCCAGAGGTGGGGTACACCCTGGATAGCTCGTTTATCAAACCCTCACTGCTTTCCCCATCCGACTGGGATGACCCAGGAGCGCCCCTGTATGGTAGCATCGGATACTGCATGCAGGCAGGTAGATTGAAATACATTTATAGCATTTAATCGACATTTTAAACCACACAGCAATCAAATTAGTATATGACTGTAGAAAAAACTATTAATGTTTTTTCCTATAAAAATATGAAATGCGTGGCATGCTTTACTCCAACTTCGAAATAAAAAAACAATGCTATCAAATGGTGAAATTCAGTTGTTTAGTTAATAAAATTCCCTTTTTAATATAAGATTAAATACTACAGATCTATTCTAAGGGTAACATTATAAAGCAATATCAGAAGTTTGGAACATTTCACAGAGTACTGTTCAGTCAGTAATCTAAGACTAAGAGACTGAAGTACAACACCAGGACACCTAGGTGGACACCTCGGTTGGAGAATCTGTTGACATTGGCTTTTTGTAGCGTTAGCAGTTTGCTGCAAAAGTGGCAAGAAGGACAAAGCAAAACATGTAGGTGCACTGGTTAAAGGAACCAGAACTGAAGTTTTGAAGAAAAATGGTGTAGCCAGAGAAGGGTTTTAGTGGTGGCCAGGCAGGGACCAGTCTGTACTGAGGGGTGAGCGATCCACTGCCTTAACCAGTTTAGGGTTAATTTACACGTTACAAATTGGAAAATTAAGGAGAATTTTTTTTTTTATAAAGGCAAGGCAGATCTTCCTGAAGTCCTAATAAATATATAAATATACACATGTATGCTTTCTAAATTAAAGCTGCAAGCAGAAGCCGTCTTAGAGATTTCATGAGAAGAAAAAGGCCTCAGCATTTACCTAATCATATTTAGTTACTTTTTACACAATTGTTTCATGTTAGCAGGGTAGGACATATCACAACCGTGTTAAAGTAACTGATTAAGTGAGTGCCAAAAGCAATTGCATTATTTTTTTCAGTGAAAGAAATGTAGACCAAAGTGTATTTGGGAGATTATTGTGCAATAAGGGGAAGAGCAGGTAAGATGGTCTCGCACCACAAAATGATATGGACCTACATTTCTGAAAAAAAAAAAAAAAAGAAAAAATCCACAATACTTTTAAAATTAATTTTTCTGTATAATGTTGATATACACATACTAATGTAAACATAAAATGTATTATTAAAATAAATGTATTTGTTGTTTTGCAATCTTTAATTGTATAGACAACTCCAAGATGACTCACAGAGACAGTCAACTGAAAAAAATATATAAAAACTGGTCTTGAAAAGAGCATGAACACTGCCTTTATTATCTTTAATGTTACTATATTGATGTGAGTAAGTAACTATCATATTTATTGTTTATATAGGAACAGTTAAAATGTAAAATTAGTTAGAATTAGTTTCACCTGGTAGGGGTTGCCAGTAATTGCCTAAGGCCACCCGTTTAGCATCATCCCTGTTTGAACATACCTGCAAAACAGCATGGTTGTTAAAAAAAAAAAACTCACTGTAAAACTTGGTTGTGGCCACATCATGATGTGTGGATGCAAAGGAAAATGAGAAAATCTTGTCAGTTGGAGCTGCAGGATGGCAGTTTGTGTCATTAATGAGTTAGCATGGGCCAGTATCAGTTCAAGCTTAGAGTTATGTGAGAGCTTGAGAATTTAGGAAAACTTCTGCTCCCCTCCATCCTGACTAAACATGGGCTTATTTTATGACAAGAATGGGAAAAATAGAATTACCCCATGTGGCAAGCAGGTAGTCCCTTATGGTTAAACCTCCCATATGCTGGGGAGGATTCTCAGTCATCCAGGTCATAGTCATTCCAAAAAAGTTAAAAAACGATCCACTAGACTTTGTTTCAGAGATTGAAGATGTTTCACTTCCTATCCAAACCAAAAAGAACTCAACTCAAAAAATGTTTTCTCTACTGCAGTTTTGCACCATAACCATTTCTCTTTGCACTGCTCTGAACTTGCACCAAGTTTTTCTTTCTCTCCATGTTGTTCACATTTGATCATTGCTGCACTTTATGAAATGGAAATTTTCATTTAACTGCAAAGCTGCTGCTCACTTACTGTCTGAAATCTGTACAAAGCGAAATTTTGTTTTGTATGCACTATGAGTATACAAAATGACAATAAAAGTGGTTAAGTCTAAGTAAGTAGAGACATACCTCCATGGTGGGCTCTAGAGGGGGCCAAAAGGGACCATTTGCTTTTGTCAAACAGTACTGAAAACATAAGACCTATACGGAAGCATGGAGCTGTTTTAAAAATATTATAAATATATTATCAAAAGATCTGTGTCCATGTTCAAAATGCATCCACACATGAAGGAAACCTCATGACTACATTTCTGGAAGTTGTTGGACTCCTTGATTTGGATTTATGCATCAAAAGTCAAGGGATGGTCCTCAACTTGCCGAGATCATGACCTGGACTGACTCATAGAGAAACATCACTTGGCTGCAGAGCTGTGTTTAAGAGGATATTGATGGTCCAACTTATAGTGAGGAGAGCCTAGGAGGTTATTTGGTATTTTGTTACCTTCAGGGCCACTGAGGAGATCTCCAGCTAACTAGAGTATAAGTATGGCCTTCTATCCCTTAAGCAATTACAGAATCAAAGGCAAAAGCACCAGCATTCAACACAACTTTCTGTCATAGATAGAATAATTACATATAAAGACACTATCTGTTTCTTTTCAATAAGATTCCATTTAACTTTTTCCATCCATTTTCTGTCACGCTTTATCCCTGCTGGGGTCGCGAGGGGTGCTGGTGCCTAACTCCAGCAGCCTACGGACGAGAGGCGGGGTCCACCCTGGACAGGTCACCAGTCCATCGCAGGGCAACACACAGACAAACACAAAAAAACAACCATTTATAAACACACTAACAACTAAACTCAACTATATTCACTGGAGCAATGACTACCACACTATTTTTTATTTGCTAAATCCCAGAAGAATGAACAAGATAAAGTTGTTCCATGTTTTGGTAAACTTGCTGTTTAAAGACGCTTGTGTCCTCCTCAAATGTTAGAACAAATTTAGGTAATACAGTCAGAAACCACAGCTTTGAAATCTGGGTACAGTGATGAACCTTCAGAGGCTCATAAAGACAATAAAATAGTCGACCTTCTGTCTCCTAGAGCAGAGGTCTTCAACGTTTTCCAGGACCCCAAACTGTTGCCGAGATGGAGCGGGGACCCCCTAATTATATATATTGTATGAAATTGTGATATATTAAACTGGTCCTATAGTCACTCTATATATGGATTAATGTAACAAAAGTAATTTCACCCCAGGATTATTAAAGTAATACTGATTCTGATTCCTGTTTTATGGGAAAGGTGTTGTGCATGAAATGGTGCCCAGCTTGAAACAGCTCCTGTGTGTTGCTGAATGCGTGCATTGATGACTGAAAGACATCTTCTGCCTCCATTTTTCTGAATTCATGTTAATGTGTATTTAAAGACATTTCAATTAGTGGAAAAAATGCAGGGGGCAATATACAAAAAAAAAAGTAATCAACCAAAACTTTCCTGACCCCCATGTAGTACCTCTGTGGACCCCCTAGGGGTCACGGACCCCCAGTTGAAGACCGCCGCTCTATTATTTGGAACACTGTTAAAAATGTCCTCTATATTCAACGTGTTTAGTACGGTACATGTATGTACACACGTGTAGTAGGGCAGAAGAAGAACCAGTTAAGATGCAGCTCTGTAAACTTCTAAATGTACTAAAGGATTTATTTTTCCTTCAACACCATAATATCTAACCTTTGATAATTTGCTTAATCTCCTTCCTTTAAGAATGTTCTAGTTTTTCCTTCTTCAACATCAATGGTATTTGATCATCTCCAGGACAGCTCCAGCATAGACCCAAAACTATTTGGATTTCTTCAAAATAAAACAGGTTGAGTGTTTTAGCTTTTCTGTGCACTTCCCACAAGCCAAGAATGATCTGCTGATTTTTGGTGTTTAATGAGGTTTTAATGGTCGTAACTACCCTCCTTACATCATTTTAAACGTAAAAGTTTGGCATTATTGGAGAGTTACCTCCTGGCTGGTGGATTCTGAGCAAAACTGAAACATCTCCAAACTGCATTTTTTACAACATCAATTTCCCTTTACAGTCAATTATTTCAAAGATGTTAATGTTAGAAAATTAAAAAACAAACCACTGAACTTTGATTTCAAGTTTAAAGACATTTCGCTCCCCATCCAGGAAATAGCTTTGAGTTTGAGGCTTTATAGAGTAGCCCAAGACAATTCCTTGTTTTGGTTTAGAAAACATGCAAATTGAACCTAATGAATTAGTCCGACCCTAAGCAATGGGGTTGTTTGGCTTCTTTTTTAGCCTGCATTGCCCCATACCTGTCTATGTCTCTGAAAGGGGGTCGTTAAAGGGAATTGTTGGTCTGGCTGAATAGGCGAGGTCTTCTGTTTCCCTGTAAAGGGGGTGGGTCTGCAATGATAGCGGAAAAAGATCAACACAATTGCTGCATTGTATGTTTTTGAAAGCAGAAATCCGAGTCCACCCCCTATGTTTAAGTTGGGTTTTTTCTATCTTAACATAGATGGCTTTCTTCTTGCCCCTCTCAAACCACCTATTTTATTAATCCAAGATGGGAACATTATGATCCTCAAAAGAATGTACTTTGTCCATAAGGTGTAGATGTACAGCTGAGTCTTGTCCGGAGGAGGTCGCTCTTCTGTGTTGAGCCATGCGTCTGTAGAGAGGTTGTAATAAAGATCAGAGCATTCCTCGTTCATATTTGTTCTGGGGGTTTTGTCTTTAGGATGCACTAGTCTCTGTTAAAGGGTCTTGTTTGGTGTGAAATGTAGTGGGATTTTGTGTTTTGAATAACTATGACCTGGATGACTGAGAATCTTCACCAGCATCCTGCCATGATAATAATAATTGAACTTTATTGATCTCACATCAGAGAAATTTACCTCTGTATTTAACCCAGCAGTGGGCTGCCATTGTGTGGCGCCTGGGGAGCGTTGTGGGTTTAAGGGTCTTGCTCAGGGACCAATAGTGAGAACCTCTAGCTTCCAAGCTCTATGCCATAACCCCTAGGCCAGCACTCCCCATATTTATGTAGAAAAACATTAGTAAATATTTCTAATGTCTGTTGATTGCTTTGTATTTAATTTACACCAAATATGGTTTGAAGAACAAATGTCCATGCTTTCTTACTAGCATTATAAGCGCAGCATATTTTTGATGCTCTTGTTCCACATAACCCACCTAAAACCAGGATTGTCCTTTTATATATTTTACACAGGGTGTGTTTTGGTTCTTTCAAATTTCCTGAGGCAAGTGATTATAAAAACAGTGAGTTATTAGTAAGCCACGGTACCAGAAGCCAACAGGTCTCCTGGTCTGACATTGCATTAAGTATGTAGGTAAGCTTCTGCTTCATTGTCCAGTACATGTACTTCATACAGAGAGAAATAGTTGATAAGCTCATATAAAAAACAGTTTTTAATCACCAGTATAAAACCTTTGCCTTTAGCTTTAAAAATCAGATCTACTGTAGATCCTAACTCCTCTTTCTACATAGTTTCCTATTTAAGAAACTGGTTAGTTTGCAGCATGTTCACCTGAAGATAACAGCTAATTCATCACTGAAACAGGAATTATGAAAATGTTCTAGAATTGTGGTCCCTTTTGAAGCATTTTGTGCTTAAATGAGCCTGATTTATATCTTGTACATTAATTAGCTGTTTAGTCCCCCCTCTGCTCTGCAGCAGCAGGACACTGCCTGTCTATCAGATATCTCTGCTGAAGTTTGAGCCTCTGTTAATTGAGGTAAGCAGCGAAGAAAGTAGAGCCCTGATTGGATAAAATGCCAAAATACGTCACTTCCAGTGAGATTAAACCTCTTAGAGGGTCTAAAACTGCATTCACACCAAACGCAGCAGGAGCAGCAAAAACCATGTCTGCTGCTTCCTTTTTGCTGCTTGTACCAGTTAGTTCTGAAGCGCGGCTGAAGAAGCTTTGCTGCTCTCACTGCGCCGTCGGAAAGTGGGTCTGACGTGCGTTGAGTGGAGCTACTTTATCCTTTCTTTGCCTTGCAGCTATATTTGCTGTGATCAGTTGGAAAAAAGTAGTTTTAATATGTTTTTAAGCGGAAAAGTCCACCTGAAACCTTAATCTGTGCAGTCAGTTTATCCAGATTACCATCCTGCCTTCCAATATTATTTCTGTCGGAGCTGCTCAGAGCCCCACATACCAGCGGTGCGCTGTCAGTAGGAATCCCGTTCAACAGCAGCCTATGGCCCGGTCGCCTCCTTGCGGTTCGCCGTGGGGGCTGGAAAGCGGTTTTCATGTACGTATTCCAAACTGTAGGCACCATAATAATAAAAGCGAACATGTTTTGTCAGCAGGTTTCAGAAGAAAAAGTTAATTTAGGTGTTAATAAACAGTTTCAAAGAAGTGATCACAGCGCTCTGTATCATCAGCGATGTGTTTGTCACCCTGGCAGCTCCCAGATCAGCCTCTCTGATTGGTTGATGTGGTGCGTTGAGCAGCAACAGTTAAATTTTTCCATCTCGAGCAGCAGCGCGTTTGCGGTGCGTATGTCAGATCCTTAAACGCTCCCAACGCGCTGCTTCAGCTGCTCAGACGCGCTGCGCCTGTAGCTCAAAACGCGCTGCGGGACATTTTTCTGCGCCTTGATGCACGTCAACCATTGACTTTGCATGTATACTCCGTGCTTTTGCTGCTCCTGCTGCGTTCGGTGTGAACGCAGCATATGATCAGTGTTGCAGCTTTTCAGCACTTCCTCGCATGGCTGGCTCAGAAATCTGGAGCCCAGGGAAAACTTCCAGATGAGGAAGCCTGTCGGTTTATGTCAGCTCATACTGCTCATAGAGTGCAAAAGTATAGCTTATTCCCCTTCACAGGTTGATGATTTTGTTGATGGGGTTGCTAGTTCTCTGCGTACTGCCTTAGACAACGCAGCTCCTTTGAAAATGAAAACCGTTAAAAATAGAAAGCTTGCTCCTTGGTTTAATGCAGAGCTGCGTACTTTGAAGCAAAATGCTAGGAAACTGGAGAGAAAATATCGCTCGACAGGCCTGCAGGAGTCCTTCCTAGTCTGGAAAAATGGTTTACTGCTGTATAAGAGGACCCTTTGTAAAGCAAGAGCAGCATACTTCTCCTCATTAATAGAGGAGAATAAGAATAATCCTAGATTTCTTTTTAATACAGTTGCCAAACTCACCCAGAGCCATAGCTCTGTTGAACCGTCCATTCCACCTGCTCTTAACAGCAATGATTTTATGGGATTCTTTATAAATAAGATTGATCTTATTAAAAATAAGATCATAAGCACTCCTCTATCCGCGATTGTACCTGAGGTAGTCATGGAATCTGAACCGGGTTTAGACTGCTTTGATCCAGTTGAACTTTCTGAATTAGCAAAATTATTGTCTTCATCTAAGCCTTCAACTTGTATGTTAGATCCAGTTCCAACCAGGTTATTTAAGGAGGTATTCCCTTTGATCTCCTCCTCCATTTTAGATGTGATTAATCTATCTCTGTTACAGGGATATGTACCTAAAGCTTTTAAGGTTGCTGTAATTAAACCTCTGCTTAAGAAACCGTCTCTTGACCCAGATGACTTGGTTAATTATAGACCTATATCCAATCTTCCTTTCTTATCCAAAATTCTTGAGAAAGTAGTTGCCAAACAAGTTTGCGACCACTTACACCATAATGAACTTTTTGAAGAGTTTCAGTCTGGCTTTAGAGCTCATCATAGCACTGAAACAGCTCTGGTGAAAGTCACTAATGATATTCTCATGGCCTCAGATAATGGACTTGTATCTGTGCTCGTCCTGTTGGATCTTAGTGCTGCATTTGATACAGTTGACCATAATATTCTTTTAGAAAGACTTGAATATTTTGTTGGAATTAAAGGAACAGCACTAGACTGGTTTAAATCCTATCTATCTGATCGAATTCAGTTTGTTTATGTTAATGATAGATCTTCAACACACTCAAAGGTTACCTGTGGAGTACCACAGGGATCAGTGCTAGGACCAATTCTCTTTACTTTATACATGCTCCCAATTGGTAGAGTTATTAGACAGCATGGGATTAATTTCCACTGTTATGCTGATGATACCCAGCTATATCTGTCTATAAATCCAGATGAAGCTAACCCATTACATAGATTACAAGCATGTCTTGAAGACATAAAAACCTGGATGACTCTTAGCTTTCTGCTTCTGAATGCAGACAAAACAGAAGTTATAGTCTTTGGACCAGAGTCTCTGAAAAAGAAGCTGATTAGCCAGTCACTTCATTTGGATGGGATTAAACTGATTTCAGATAATAAAGTAAAAAATCTTGGTGTTGTTTTTGATCAGGACCTGTCATTTAAATCCCAGATCAAAGAGGTTTCTAGAATTTCCTTCTTTCATCTGAGGAACATTGCAAAAATTAGAAATCTCCTGTCCAGGGGTGATGCTGAGAAACTAGTCCATGCATTTGTTACTTCAAGGCTGGACTATTGTAATTCTTTACTATCAGGAAGTCCACAAACTGTAGTTAAAAGCCTTCAGCTGATCCAAAATGCTGCAGCCAGAGTTCTGATGAAAATTAAAAAGAGAGATCATATCTCTCCTATCCTGGCTTCTCTTCATTGGCTTCCTGTTAAATCAAGAATAGAATTTAAAATCCTCCTTCTCACATATAAAGCCTTAAATGGCCAAGCTCCATCTTATATCAGAGATCTGATTGTTCCTTATGTTCCTAATAGAGCACTTCGCTCTCAATCTGCAGGTTTACTAGTGGTTCCTAGAATTTCTAAAAGTAGAATGGGAGGCAGATCTTTTAGTTATCAGGCTCCTCTCCTGTGGAACCAACTACCAGTTTTAGTCCGTGAGGCAGACACTCTGTCTACTTTTAAGACTAGGCTTAAAACTTTCCTTTTTGATAAAGCTTATAGTTAGGGTGGCTCAGGTTATCCTGAGCTCTCTCTCTATAGTTATGCTGCTATAGGCTTAGACTTTTGGAGGACATAGGGACCCCCATTTCATCATTCTGCTTCATTCTCTCTCTGTTCTCCTATTCTGCAGAATCTGTTTGTTCAATCTCTAACCTTCTGCTCTCTCTGCCTTTCCTCAGAGTAGCTTTGCCTCGTCTGTTCCTGTTTGGCTGTGACGTCATCCAGGAAAGAAACATCAGCTGTGCTGCTTCCATCAACACCCTTGTTTGTAGATGTTGGAGATCGGCCTGTCTTCCAGTGTGGTCCTGTTTCTCTGGCCGTGGCTGGGTGGATGTGCTCTCTTCATCCTCTGGCATGGGGGCTGCCTTGGAGCTCGTCTGCCTGGCTGTGTGTTTCCTGGACGGGGCCGCCTTTTACAGCTGCTTTTTGTATCTCTGCTTCTGTCTCCTTGAACCCCAGTCGGCCTTGGCAGATGGCAGCTCACACTGAGCCTGGTTCTGCTGGAGGTTTCTTCCTGTTAAAAGGGAGTTTTTCCTCTCCACTGTCGCTACAAGCATGCTTAGTGTGAGGGATTGTATTTGAGTCAATGAGTCAATGCAATCAACTGGTTTTCCTTAGATAGAAAACTTTGTATCAATTTGACTGTATGATCTGGTTGAACTGTAAAGTGCCTTGAGATGACATGTGTTGTGAATTTGGCGCTATATAAATAAACTGAATTGAATTGAACACTGTCAGGATTCCTGTCTGTGTGTTTTGTGTTTCTGTGCTTGTCTCCCTTCCTCCACCAGGAGGCGCCTGGTTCTGGTCCGCCTCCTCACACACCTACAGAGAGTTACCTCATTAATGGAGCACTCTTAAGCTGCTGACTGCCACTACCTTGACGCCAGAGTGTTTGTCAGTTTTGGGTATTCTAGCCAAGCTGAGTTTTGCTGAGTTAAACTAAGTTTTTGTCAACCTGAGTCTTAACCTTGTTATTTTGTCTTTGCCTCTCGGCAGGAAGTCATCCTGCAAACTGGATTTTTCAGACCTTCTGTCCCTGGAAGGATCATCTGAGCTTCAAACTGAGTTGAGGATCCAAACTGGAGGTTTGGATCTACTTCCCTCCAAGAGATCGTTTGAGCTTCACACTGAGCAAGGGATTAATCTCCACAACGACCCGTTCAAGTACTGCAGGAAATCTAAGTGGCAGTCAGTTTCTCCGTTCACCTCCAAACAACCGCATTCTGGTAAACCCTGTCCGACCCCCATCGAAAGAGACAAACACTGGAACACCCCCCACACCGACTAGAGTCAAAGATCCAACCACTTTTCTGGAAACGTGAGTCAGCAATCTATTTCTCCTCTTCAAGTTCGAGAATCAAATTTCCCACCGAGCCTGAACTAACCTCACCTTTCAGTTTCGGTTGAGCAGTGTTCAGAGCAACACTGGATTCTTCAAAATCTCCTAAATAAACCTTTTTAACTTTTTACCCGGGCTCTCTGTATTGGTTTACTGCCTTTCAAAGATTGACTTTGGACTCACTGCTGACCTCCAAGATTTCTTTGTTTGTGACTTGAAAAAAAAAAAAAAATCATTCAACATATTCAACGTTTAAGTCGATGCATTCAACTGGTTTACCTTGGATAGAAAACTTTAAATCAATCTGACTTGATGATCTGGTTAAATTGTGCACATGAAGTATAATGAAAATATTGGAAAAATTGGTTTTTGACTATGCGGGAAACCCAGCGTACCTGGAGAAAACCCATTGGAGGGGAGGGGATGGGGAGAGGAGAGGGGAGAGGAGGCGAGACAAGGCGAGCAGTTTAAGTCTTGTTACTAACTTCCTAGTTGTTCCCAAATGTGGTGTTTTATCTCTGAACCACGGTTGGGAGGAAGTCCCACTGCCACCGAGCACGCAGGTTAAGGAAATCTCTGGAGATTCTGTCCAAGGAACTGTCGATGGCAGAGACTATCCTGTTTTTTTGGGGTTCTTTGATTTTTAAGCTGGTTTTAAGATAATCCAGTAATAAAACATCAAATGATGTGTTTAAATTCAGGCCTGCGTTCATAAATTTTAGAATACTCCCATATTCATTAAAGATGTCATTGGAAATCCTTTTGACAACCAATTTCAGCTGTTGGATCTGCGGCTGAGGGTGAGATTTGGTTTTATCGCGGCAGAAAGTTATTAGCTGGTACAGACGTTCTACTATGGTTTGAAGCGCACCTGACTGGAGGGACCCGCTGTCTTGGAGCTGTTTATGACATTTCTAATTAGTAGAGCCAGAAAAACAGCGTTGGGGTTCGGAGGCTCCCTCATCGGATTGATAAAATCAAACGCATTCACTTGTTTTGTGTTTTTGAGTCCCAGGTCTTTTTCCAGACTTTTGATAAGACAGGAATCAAAAGTGTGTTTCCGGTCTATGGCGGCCTGAAGCAAGTGTTTAGTTGAGCCAATTATTCTAAACAAGTCCTGAGAAACTGCAGTTACTATGTCTGATAGATTAGCCTTTAGTATCATATCCACACAAGGCTCTTTTGTACACATTATCAGATTGGAGAGACAATTTCTTATTTTCTCAAAAGAGCTTTGAGGTATTTCATTCTGAACTCTTTTGGGGCAGTTTATCATGTTTCTGAAAACCAAGACAGAGAACAGAGCGTTTACCTTGTCTTGATTTCCAGGGCTTACACATGCCAGATCGGTGTAAAGTTTATTCTCCATCCTTAAATACAGAAAAAAACTTGACCTCAGAATGTCCAAGGCTGGTCTGAATGAGCACAATTCCACTTCACTTAGATAGGCAATGGAATTCTGTACCGTTCCAACAGAACCGCCCTTTGTGACGTCACAGCATATGGAGGGCGCGGCCTGGTTGTGACGTCACAGCATATCGAACAGAGTGGTGCGTGGGCGGGATTAAAAGGCGGAGTCTAAGACCAAGATTGATTTTTTTATTTTTTATTTAATTTTTTTAATTTTTTTTTTTTATGTTTTATTTTTTATTTTAATTTCATTTATTTATTTATTGTTTAACTTTTTAACTTAAAAGAATAAATAAATAAATAAAATAAGACCAAGATTGATATAAAATTCATAAATGTATATTTATACAGTGTGGAAGTATTAAATATAACAACTGAATTAATTTTATTTTGTTTTATTGTTTTTGTAAAGTTCAATTCCTCCTCACTTAGACCAAAAGAAAACATCAATATCAATTGAACAGCCCCAGAAAGTCCAGAAAATGGTTTGTCCCTGCCTAAGCGGTCTTTGGTAACATTCAGGTGATGCGCCAGGAAATAAGGACAGTGATTAGAAATAGGAAATACAAAGAAAGGACAGAAACAGGGTAGCCCCAAAACCAACGTGTGCTTCTCTTGAAGGAAGGAACATTTAGGAAATAAAACTTTGGGACACGAACACCTACGTTTCCTCTCAGAGGGTGTTCTATTGGCAGCCTCTGTCTAAACAGGAGAATTTGACTGATTATTAAATGCCTTGTTCACTCTTTATGCGTTTACCTCTGTTGAGACAGAGGTAAAATAAGAGCAGGTTGTGGTCGTATTCAAGCTATAAAGTTTACCAATATATAATATATTGGCTATAGTTTTATATCAGTTTATGCTGTTAAGTTTTTTTTTTTTTAAACTTTTATGGCGATAAATGTCTCTGTCAGGAATTGAGTTCATAACAGTCATCTTTTGAAGAGATGGAAAGAACACTGATTGAAATTAGTCCAATCATGCATTTGATGACAGAGGGAACAAAACTCAAATGTACATTTTTATAACTATTCTATAACTATTCGAACCTGAATTATGTTTTTTTTTTGGACTATAGTTTTTGTATAAAATAATACAACTATATTAATGATAATACTAAAATTCTAATAATAAATAACAATGGGAGTCAAATCGATTTGATTCGAAACTAGAATCAGTCCGATTTTTGAATCAGTTAAGGACAATTTTACTTGGATATGGAAGGCATTAGCTAAAGAACTAATGAAACTACCTTTAGTAAAATTATGAATATTAAAATTAAACTTTCACCACATGCATCCACATTCATCATGTAGCCTACCTTTTATTCAACATGACCTCACCAAAACAAAAATACAAAAAAATGTAAATAGATTCATACCGCAGCAAAGGCTGCATAAATAAAGTGCCTACAAAACATTGCAAACTTAAAAAACTCTCTTAATTTCCTTTTACTGTCTCACAAAGTTTTTGTGCAGATGTGAGTGATTGCAAAACCAATCTTTATCATAATGATATAATATGTAATGGTCAGGATCAAAGGTCAGGGCTATTGTTGCTGCTGATTTAAGTGATACTGCGATGCCATACCCCCCCCTTCATTTTTGGGATTGATGCTTCACGTAACTGTCTGCATGTGAGTAAAACATAGAGTAGCTCCAGAAAGGCCGCAGAAGCTGTTATCTTCAACCACGTTGTGGGGTTAAATTTCCTTACAGATAAATGTAGTGACAGCCTTCGTAATTTTCTAGGCTCACAGAGAGATTGCCGGTAACTTGCACACAAATTACTTCTTAAGCTGCATTTGCTTCGGGGCAGATAGGGTTTGCGTTGTGGTGTCTCGTTAAAAGGTTTGTTGTGTTGCCACATACTTGACCACTCTTGCATACCATTCGGCTCTTATCCAGTTCATTGCTGCTGTCATCTTTTTAAAATCGGAAACATTTCCGATTTTGTTGGTGGTGCTTTCAAGGGTTTTTTTCAATCCTGTTTTTTTTTTACACTACTCACACTGTTGGTAACGAGAACTCACATTGTCTCCTGATAACTCACATGGTGGTTTAGGGAAAAGACATATTTAAAAGATTGAATGAAGGGTGTTATGAATCAATATGGATATGGAAAGGAAAATAAATTCAAATTGATTAAATGCTTTTTTTCAACCCAGCCCCGGTAACAGGCCAGAACATTGGTGGTGCTAGCAGAAGTCGTATTGTATTATAGATTCATATTGGAAATATTCTGTCCTGTGGAACCAACTACCAGTCAATGAGGCAGACACCCTGTCTACTTTTAAGGATAGGCTTACAACTTTCCTTTTGATAATGCTTATAGTTAGAGTGGCTCAGGTTATCCTGAGCTAACTCTATACTGTAGTTATGCTGTTATAGGCTTAGACTGCTGGAGAACATAGGGGCATCATTGTGCTTCATTCTATCTCTATTCACCCACTCTGCAGTATCCGTTCTGCTCTCTCTGCTTTTTCTCATAGTAGCTTCATCTGGTCTGTTCCTGTTTGGCTGTGACTCCATCCTGGAGAGAAATATTAGCTGTGCTGCTGCCATCAACACCTTTATAGATATTGGAGATCAGCCTGTTTTTCAGTGTATTCCTGTTTCTCTGACTGTGACTAACTGGATGTGCTCTCTTTCATCCTCTGACATAGAAGCTAGTTCGGAGTTTGTCTGCCTGGCTGTGTGTTTCCTGGACGGGGCCGCCTGTGGAGCTGGTTTACAGTTACCTTTTGTATCTCTGCTTATCTTTCTGTCTGCTTCTGTCTCCTCGAACCCCAGTTGGCCTCAGCAGATGGCCGTTCACACTGAGTCAGATTCTGGTTCTGCTGGAGATATCTTCCTGTTCAAAGGGAGTTTTCCTCTCCATTGTTGCTGTATGCATGGTCGGTTTGATAGATTTCTGAAAAGTCAAACTAAATGCAAGCTACTATTGTTGGAACAAGCTCATCCAGGAGGATCATGTCCTGCACAGCCATGGCTTGATGCAATGAGATGGTTTTCCTTGATAGAAACCTTTAACCAATCTAATTCAATTATCTCTATAAAGTGCCTTTAGTTAATGTGTTGTGAATTGGTGCTGTATAATAAACAGAATTGGAATTGAGCTGCTGGTAATCTTCTAAACTTCCTTTCATGAAGTCTGTCCTGTGTTTGTCAATCTGATTGAAATCATCCATAAAATAGGTCCAGACTGCAGTGAGGAGACATACAGAATGGATAATCTATAATAACATTAGCTCTATCCAGATATGCTACAGGTCTATGGATAAGAAAAAAAAAACATGCTTGCAAACCCCACATATCCTTAGCCAAACCATCTGGATGTTTTTCATTAGGTTGATACTACAAATTTCGTTTAGCTAAAATCAACCAACACAGAGAGACAGTTTCTTGTAATCAACCTAGTGAACACTTAACAACCGCTGTAACACAAATAAGATCATTTTTATTTAAACAAATTTAACCAGGTCTTTCTTTAGCAGAAATCTGAATGCATACATGTTTGCAAGAATAATATTCCATTATCTGTTTTTTTAAATATTTTTGTACCAAGTTTCTTTGTTGTGAGAAAAATCAAATTCTCTCCTAAATTAACCAACTTGGCGATTATCTATCATTTGATTGCAAACCTCTTTTCATGAGAATCATGAAGATGTAAAGTAACAGCAGCATGGAATGGGCGAACAAGGGCTGATAACTTGGAGGATGAAAAGAAAGCCATGTTACACAACAAACGCTGCTGCTTTCTGTGGTGTGTTTCTTTATTTATTCCAGAAAATGATAACAGCATGTTTCAATGACTGAGGGCCGGGACGATGGTTCCTTTGCAGAGTCCAAAACTCATTCTGTATCCGTCTCCTTGGCAGGGATCTGAGAACAAGATGTAATCAGACATTATTACAACATAAAAATACTTTATCTTATCATCGTAAGACATCATAATCTATTGCAGAGGTCTTCAACGTTTTCCAGGCCAAGGACCCCAAACTGTTGCCGAGATGGAGCGGGGACCCCCTAATTATATATATTGTATGAAATTGTGTTATATCAATCTGGTCCTATAGTCACTCTATTACAGATGGAGTAATGTAACGAAAGTAATTTCACCCTGGGATTATTAAAGTATTAGTTATTCTGATTCCTGTTTTATGGGACAGGTGTTGTGAATGAAATGGTGCCCAGCTTGAAAGAGCTCCTGTGTGTCGCTGAATGCGTGCATTGATGACTGAAAGACATCTTCTGCCTCCATTTTTCTGAATTCATGTTTATGTGTGCTTAAAGACATTTCAATTAGTGGAAAAAATGCAGGGGGCAATAAACAAAAAAAAGTAATCAACCAAAACTTTCCTGACCCCCATGTAGTACCTCTGTGGACCCCCCAGGGGTCACGGACCCCCTGTTGAAGACCACCGTCCTAGAGAACATCTCCATGATTGGATTATTCAGCAGGTCCTTGAAATACTAATTCATGCTTTCATCTTGATAACTGCAGCGGTGTCTTCAGAGGTCTGCCTAAAAAGCTGCAGTTGAGAATCATGCTAAACCTCTCCAAAAGTAAGAAAGTGGAGAACATCGGCGCAGTTCTAAGACATGCCATTATGGTCTCTATCAATCTGCAGGCCTCACTCTGGGTTTTTTATGTTAGATTTTGTAAAAAACCTTTAAAAAAATCCTATTTCTGCACCCTGCTATAATGCTTTCAATGTTTACATGACATACTTTAATGTTTCAATTACACACTTTGACTAGTCTTACATATGAAATATGATATACGTATTCCTGAGCTTTCTATGAATTTAATATATACAGTACGTCGCCAAAACGTAAATTTATGTAAGCAATATTAAAAAAAAAAAGGATTGAAATGCTGCCTCACTTTCACAAATCCGTTTCATAATGACCATCAACAGAATCAGATATTTGTTGTTATTGTCTTTTTGTAAAGAGGAACAACATATTCAAATTATCTAGCCAATTTAAATAAATATGGTTGGTATGGTTGGTGCAAAATGCAGCTGCTCTCCTTTTAACTGGAATACGTAAGAGGGAGCACAGAACTCCCATCCAGGCCTCCCTCCATTGCCTGCCTGTGCATTTTAGAGTTCATTTGAAGATTTTTTATTTCTTCTTAGGTCTTTAAATGGATTGGCTCCTCCCTAACTCTCTGAGTTTCTCCACCCCTATGCTCCCACTTGGTTCCTCAGGTCAGCTGACCTGCAGCTCTGGAGGTACTGAGGGCCAAACAGAAGCTCAGAGGGGACGCAGCTTTTCCAGTTGCTACTCCAAAATTGTGGAATGAGCTCCTCCTCCTAATTAGACAATCCTCTTCAATTTAAAACGCATCTTAAAAACTATTTTTATTCTTTGGAGTTTAACACAGCATGAGACTCTCTCTGTTTTTGCATTGGTGTTTTATTGTTTTTTATTTAATTTAATTTATTTAATTATATTTGTTTTAGTCCTTTAAACTTCTATGCTGTTTTTATAAAATTTTAAATTTACCTGATATTTACTGCACTTTGTGGCAACGGTGGTTGTTTTAAATGGCTTTATAAATAAAACACCTAGGGGAGTTGAGTTAATTTAAGGAATGCACCACTCATTTCATATAAGCAAAATAAATCATGAACCTGCATCAATTAACTAACAAACCAAATTAGTTTAGTGTTGGCAGAAAGAAAAAAAAAGGAATAGGGGAATTTCTATGCATTCTCTTTGTTTGCTTTTAATGAGATGGTTGGTATTGTCGACTTTAGGAGAATGGGCCAAGAGATATGTAGAGGCACAGTTATTATTGCATTATATCACTGTTGGTCACTGGCAACCTAGCTCATTCTTTTCTCTATTTGTTTTAAATAAGATTACTCTTCTTGTACTGGTATTACATCGGAGTAAGAGACAACTGTAGAGATAATTGTTTGGGGGGAAGCAGGTTGCTCTTAAAACTTTAGAAATCCACAAATAGTCCACTTTCAGGTTTTATTTACTTTCCTTGACCTACTTGCTGTTTTTTTTTTTAATTAAAAGAATATCACTAAGTTTTCAGCGTTGAGTTTTTTAATGATTTATTACATGTGGAGCAGGTGATCGGTCTCTTTCAGCACCCTGGACAGCACCATTGTTTGTTTGTTGTGAACTGCGAGCCATGTTGATCGCCTGTTTTTTTAATCATCATTATATTTATCTATTTGTTTATTTATTTGTTAAATAAACTCTCCGTCCATCTGTGAAATGTTTTTGATATGAGCTGCATACAGTAGCTGAATGTTAGCCACAGCTACCTGACTGCGCAGAGCTCTAGTTGCGGTGCAAGGCTGAAAATAAGGCTCCCTCTAATGCTGCTGTTAATTTCTAATTCTGGTGGGTTTGTTATTTGTATCTTAGACCAACTCCATGATTGGTCTAATAATAAATGTGACATTGTATTGAGGTATCTTTTGGAAGTGACCAGAATTTGATCAGTCTTACCTCAGGACTTCCAGGGCAAGTCCTGAGTCCAGGATGTCGGTTGGAAATACTGGTCACAGCGATGAGACGCTTACTGCAAGATTTGTTGTCAGCATGTTGGCAGAGGGAGGTTTGGATGGCTCTAATAACAACATCCTTGGCTCCTAAATATGTCCTGAAGACCTGAGGACATCCACCTGCCTTCTCCACAGAACCAATAACATTGCTTCCTATGCTGCTTTTAACCAAATGAAACCCCTCAAATCCAGGTCTTACTTGGTTTTGGTCCCAGAGCATAATATTGCCCTCAGTTTGGCCTCTGGGCTTGACATTGAGCGGAAACAAGTGGATCCTCAGATGAGGGTTTACCGTACATTCTCTTTTTTGACAGTTTTTGTGCATCTGCCTATAACCATGCAGTCTCCAGGAGCCTTCCAGCACCTTCTGGATTTTTCTATTTTTTCTTCTTAAGCAGAGTTAGAGCTATATGAACATCAGGCAACAGGAGTAGATGGATTGGAATAATTAACTTTCTTAATTAAAAAAAAAAAGTCCTATAAATGTATCTGCTGTCTGGCCAAAAGAACTTTTCCATCTTCCAAGTTTTAGTTTTTAGTTCTTGACATGGATGGATTTTATTAGAACTCCTTAACATAAACCAGTATGTAGAATGAATTCAAATTTGTTCTACTAAAGTTTCATTTCTGCCATTTCTGCTTATAATGCAGATGTAGGTGTTATTCTTGTGACAACTCTAAAGAATATTAATCATTGAAAAATAAAAGAGTGGAATGGCCTGTATGCACAACTCCATGACCTCCTAAACTTAAAACAGCTTTTTTTCATTCATCATTCATTTGTTTCCTGTCTTTCATTACTGGATGAACTGATTATTCCAGATGCATCTGGCCATGGTTACTGAGGTCAGACACACCTTGATTAATCAGTTAATCCATGAAAAATTTGCTTTCATTTGAAAAAAGTACTTTGGACCACTGAGCAAAAGTCCAGTGCTGCTTCTCTGTAGCCCAGGTCAGGCGAATGTGGCACCTGTAGCCCATTTCCTGCACACGCCTGTGCACGGTGGCTCTGGATCTTTCTACCCCAGACACAGTCCACTGCTTCTGCTGGTCCCCAAAGGTCTGGAATCTGCCCTCCTTCACAATCTTCCTCAGGGTTCGGTCATCTCTTCTCGTTTTGCAGCGTTTTCTACCACACTTTTTAATCCCACAGACCTCTCACTGAGGTGCCTTGAAACAGCACTCTGGGAACAGCCTATTCGTTCAGAAATATCTTTCTGTGTCATACCCTCTTGCTTGAGGGTGTCAATGATGGCCTTCTGGACAGCAGTCAGGTCGGCAGTCTTACCCATGATTTGGGTTTTGAGCGATGAACCAGGCTGGGAGTTTCGAAGGCCTCAGGAATCTTTTGCAGGTGTTTAGAGTTAATTGGTTGATTCAGATGTTTAGGTGCATAGCTCGTTTAGAGACCTTTTTCACGATATGCTAATTTTGTGAGATAGGAATTTTGTGTTTTCATGAGCTGTATGCCAAAATCATCCGTATTAAGACATTAAAAGACCTAAAACATTTCAGTTAGTGTGCCATGAAATAAAATATATGAATGTTCAAGTTTTATCATAACTTTATGGAAAATAATGAACTTTATCACAATATGCTAATATTTTGAGAAGGACCTGTATCTGAACACACAACGAATTAAACCTTTATAGATTCATTTGAGTGATTCCTGCTCAGCTGTCCAAAAGCAAATAAAAAAACTCATACCATAATCTTTTTTTTCCTGAATGAGGTATGCCTTTCATGCAACCATTTGAGCGCTGGGGGGAAAGTGGAACTAAACATCAGCGCACTTCTGTTTCTAGGGGACATTAAACGAAGGCGGAAGATTGAATGACTGTTGAATGCTTGTCCTTAGCCTGACATGAAGCATCACTGCGGTCAGCTCAGATTCTAGATAAAACCTAACAGAGAGAATATTACAACATGTCTCTGGCGGCGGAGGCTTTCGTGTCGCAGATGGCAGGTAATGCAGTTAGTTAGTTCCTCATTAACGAACTGTTACCTCGAGCTAACTTTAGCCGGCTAGCTCCCCAAGGCTAACTGTAGGGTGTCCTCTAAATGCAAACACAGCGAGGAAATAAGTGGAAATCATAATGAAAATAAATATAGTGTAAACAATTGGTGAATAGACTGCTCCAGTTTAAAATCTGGAGCTTAAATAACAGCTGCCATTCAAAAAATAAAAATAATAATCAATTAAAAATTAACAAGTGTTAACGCCTTTAAAACAAGAGGTTGGTCTGTTTAATGATCTCCAACATTCAGGTAAACAAGGCATCAGCGGTGAGCCTATTATCAACCAGACAGTTTAATGCCAGGTAGAAAACAGGAGGGATGTCAGGAAGAAAAATATAAAACAAGAGCTTCTTCTCTGCCTTTACAGGCACATAAAAAAACACTGACTTCTATTTAATCAGCAATCGCTCATGTGTGTTTCCAGACTTTCAGCTTAGGATACAGTAAACATTTAATATTGTAGATCATTTTATTCTCACAGATAACAGACTTTACTATATGATCAGAAAAACTTTACCTGCAAAATTATTGAATTATCATTCTGCATGTAAAATATTCAAATTTATCAAGTTCATCTGTATTTTTAGCTCCACGTCAAACTTTAATGTTTCAGATGTTAAGACTCATTTCAGAATCAGAAAAAGGTAATCTGAGTGAATGCATTGATTACATTTTAAGGGGAAAGGAAGTTTAAATCAGGATTTATCCCACCATGACAGGGTTTTCACAATCACTGTGATGTGATACCTGAGGTTTATAGAGGGCTAAAATATATCATTAAGGACAAAAATGTGAATGAAATATATTAATTTATCATAATGACCCATTCAATAATTTATAATACAATTAATAAATAATTGTTATGAATATACATTTTCCATGCATAAAAAAGTATAGAAGAAGTATAGAATATTTTTAGGGGGCTTCCAATCTATTGCATTATTTTTGGGGTGTCAGGCTGAAATGTTTGGGAACATTTTTAAACCAATCTTGTCCTATGTGAGAAGCAAATCTAACTTTTCACAGCTTCAGTTGCGTCAAGCCGTTATTATAACTAGAAATCAATGTCTTATGTCTCTGTGAAGGAATTTTGATCAATCCTTTTTGTCACAATTTACGTAAATCCTTCTTATTAGACCTTTATGTTGTAGATCTTTGTAATTAGAAGCTGATCTGTTCTACCTCCTGTGTTTTTAACTCCAACAGCTGCAGAGCCGTGGCCTGAGAATGCCACCTTGTACCAACCTTTAAAGGGTAAGTTAGTAGGTTTGCAGAAAGGAAAAAAAAAAGAAAGCAGTTCTCAGATGATTCTAAATGACGTATTTTCTCTGAAACAGATGACCAAATCCTACTCTCAGACCACGCCTCTTCTCTTGCCGTTCAGGTAAATTTGGATTTGGGTTTTTTTCCCCCAGAACTTTTTAATAATAATAATTCCACCATACTGAATCCCAGCTGTCCTCTAAGAGCTTGAATCACACTTAAGTTTAATCTCAATCAGAAAGTGGCAAACAGGGTTGCACCTATCAAATGATCAGCCTCGATCCTTATTCCTTATTTTGGGAGCTCACTGATTGGTTGATACTCCACTTCTATACCTCAAAATGGAGCGTGCTTTCTCAACGGTTCATAGATGCTAGATAAATGCTAAATAAATAATGTCAGCAAAAGTAGCTTTCATTTAATGTGCTGATTATCCAGAAATCTAAAATAAAAAGTTTCAAAACGTATGCAAACATCATTTTTTAATTACTACTGTATCCAGATATGGTATACTTCTCAGTACCACTATTTATGACAATTCTAGTATCGGCTCTATCTCTATATTTTCTAAGGTTTACAACCAGATTTTCGACAAATTCTAACCACATTTAAAAGTTAAAGCAGAAATATTCTGCCATGCTTTTACAAATACTTTTTCCAAATAAATTTTGTAGTTGTTACTTTGGCCTAGTTTTATTTTTTAGTTTGTTTTTTAGTGCTTTATACACCTCTGTCCTGAATTTTTGGTTAATGCAAAAATTAGTATTTGTCAAAATCAGAATCGGCACCTCAGGCTTTTTTCAAGTCCGTTGATCAGTCAAAAACCAGGGTTCCTGCGGGTCCTTAAAAAGTCTTAAAAGGCATTGAATTCTTCAAATAAAACTAAGGCCTTAATTGGTATTAAAATGTCTTAAATCAGTCTTTTGTAAGTCTTGATTTTTAAAACATCATAAATAGGATTATTTTTATTATGATTTATTTTTGTAATCTAAATAAAACATTAGAATTGACTTTTTTTTTATTTAAAAAAATAGCAGCTCGCCATTATTGGTTCCGTCCTGATAGCGGAACCAATAAAAGCGTTGTTGCGGCCGGGACATTTGGGAGATGCGCCATTTACTTTTTGTCTGGAAAATATGAGCAAGTGTAAATGTAACGAAAATTGTCTACAGCCAAGATTTTTCTCCATGGCTTAAACCAGGGAACATACATGAGGCTCAGTGTATTTTGTGCAAGAAGCGATTCAAGCTCAGAATAATGGGAATTAAGGCAGAGGAATCTCACATGCGAGGCACAAAACACTAAACATCAATATCAAGTTACCGAGAAACAGCCGGTATTTCTCAGTTTTGTTCCACCCTTGTTTCTGCAACGCCTCCACTTATCACCAAATCAAACATACTAAGAAAACGATACAAAGAAAAATAGCTGCAAAAAAGACTTAGCACTGGTTATGTTGTGGCTTTAAAACTGATTTGTTTTGTTCCCTGCTAAAACAAAGTTTGTGAATTCAGTTAAATAATTGTTAAAATATATCTGTCATTTGTTTGTTTTTAGCTTTCTTCCTGTATGGAAACATTAGTGCAGTGGTTTATGTTATAATAAACCTTTGGGTTAAGTTGTCGCAAGCAGGTTTTTCTTGTGTTTCTTGTGAATTTAGTCTTAAATTTTTATTTCAAGTGGCATTAAAAAGTCTTAAAAAGTCTTGAATTGAACTTGCCTTATGCTGTAAGAACCCTGAAAACACTTCAGTCCATGCGTCTATAGTGGTAGATGATTTAGATATTTTATTTAGAAGGAAAATAGTGATGGAAGTTAGTCTTTTCTTTGGTAAATGGGGCGTATTCTGTAGGTCTATACGATCCAGTTGTTATGCTCCTTTAGCTTTATTTTGCAAAAATAATTCAACTCCACTTTCAACATTATGTCAGCAGAAACTTGTAAGCCGTTAAAGAAAATCAGCTTATTTCAGTAGCGAACTGTTTCTCTGTCTCCCCCTGCAGGCCTACCTCAGGATGTGCGGTCTGCCGGTGCAGGTGGTCTGCAGACCAAACGCCGAATACATGTCGCCATCCGGTCAGTTGCAGGTTAAGCTAACCTTCTACACCAGCCACAGCATGCATTTCTGATGTTTGCTCTTTTCTCAGGAAAGATCCCCTTCATCCACGTGGGGAACCAGGTGGTGTCGGAGCTGGGGCCCATAGTGCAGTTTACCAAAGCGAAGGTGGGAGGAACTCAGCTCCCAGTTATTTTACTGGTGGAACGATATCGAGCCCTCCTGAGATGATGAAAACTGACATGTTTTCTCTTCAGGGTCACTCTTTGAGCGATGCATTGGATGACGTCCAGCGCGCTGAGATGAAGGCGTACATGGAGCTGGTTTATAACATGCTGCTAAGTGCTGAGGTACAGAAACACTGACACTGTCAGAATCAGCCCGCACGCCGACACTAAAACAGCTTCTCCGTCTCTTCTTCACAGCTGTACATCCAGTGGTGTGACGACGCCACCGCGGCAGAGGTTGGTGTGTTCATGTCCTCAGATATCAAAGCAGCAGCAGGCGTCTCTCTAAGACCGTCTCTACTTTATGCAGATCTCCCGGCCCCGATACAGCAGCCCGTACTCGTGGCCTCTGGGTAAAATCCTGGCCTATCAGAAGCAGTGGGAGGTGCGCAGGAAGATGAACGCTATCGGCTGGGGAGGGAAAACACTCGAACAGGTTGGTGTCGACCCAGCAACCTTAAGCTAACATCAGTTCCCTAAAAAAATTTATTTGGATTGGAAGGTGAGCTCGTACACCGTCCAATCATCAGATTCAATGTTGAATTTACTTCTGGACTTTGACTGGGCCCCTCTAAAGCATGAACTTGCCTCTTTCTGATTATTTCAGTTGCTATGACTCCATATTTAGAGTCACTGTCCTGTTGGGGGGTGTTGAACATAAGCCTCTAGCAGGCTCTCTCTCATCATTCTTAAGCTCCAGGGTTCCATTGGGCCTTAAAAATCCTTCAAAATGTTTGAATACATCTAAAAAATATGCAAAGGTTATACATTTTTCTTTAACTTCTAATCTGAATGAAAGTCATTGTGAACTTTCACTAACATGTGAAAGGGTTAAAAAGGTATCAATACTCTTAATTAAAATCTGCATCAGGAGAGTTCCGGCTTTAATATTGAACGTGTTTGTTTCAGGTTTATGAAGATGTGAATCAGTGCTGCCAGGCTCTGTCTCAGAGGCTGGGAACTCAGCCGTACTTCTTCAACAAACAGTACGTATTCCACGGATTAGCTTCTTCTGCTTAAAGCTTCAATCATCATAGAAGAAAGCGACAGTTTACTGCCTGAAAAACACAGCAGTTGTCATTTGAGCACCATCTAGTGGATACATCTTGCCATTGCATCTTAGCCAATCCAGAAAAAAGCTTGTTCCAGCTGGTCTCTAAAACATACATTTATCAAAATCTGAGGAAACATTTATTTTCTTTTGTTTAAATTGATAAAACTGCTATTCTTAAATTAAAATCAGATGTATTACAAAAAACAACAATAAAAACAAAACAAAAACCTAGTTAATATGAAAGATGGAAGAGAGGGACAGAAAATCGAGATGAAAAGGAATTAACATTAATATTATAAGGAGAACCAGGCAAAAAAAGATTAGTTTGAGATGTGTTCAAGGGACATAATGTCATCCGTTAATTATCAAAGTGCTTCTGCTGAGAGGAGCACGTCGCTGTGATGATGTCATGGCATTGTCTCAGCCTGTAGATAAAACATCTTCTTCCGCTCATTTACTTGCTGCATTTTATGTCTGTCTCTGCTGAAGAGGAAGCATCCTCACTCCGCATGATACTGGATTTCTTTATTTTTGTGTTGCAGGGCTACCGAGTTGGACGCTCTGGTGTTCGGCCATCTTTTCACCATTCTCACCACCAGACTGACCAGCACCGAGCTGGCAGAGAGGGTGAAGAGCTACAACAACCTGCTGATGTTCTGCAGGCGCATCGAACAGACCTATTTTGAAGACAAAAAAGACTAAAAGACAAAAAAAAAAAAAAGCTGCTCTCTGTGTCATCTTGTACTTTCTGCATTTCCTTCTTTCATTCCCCACATTGTAGGACTGAAAAAGTATAAACTGATGTCTGTGTTGTTCGGTTCTCCTTTTTTTTTAGCTCCTTGCTTTGTTCAGTTTTGCTCTTTTTTTGTTTGCGGTCAGCCACACACTTTGAAGAGCCGGTCTGGTTTTACAGCTGTGCAACATGAGCGACTCTCAGAGGGAAGAACTCCACTTGACCCCAGCTGCAGAAGGTCAAATGAGACGAGTTTGTTTTTCTTTCAGGGAGCGAATCACTAAGACCAGGAGCTGCTGTTGTATAAAATCCCAGGAACATATTGATGATGGAGATTTTTCCAGTTTATTTTTGCTTCTGTTGATTTGAAGTGCCTACATGAGACGTTCCACCCAGTGGTTTCATTTCCCCTCAAATAAAAAAAGCGCGGTTTGATCCTTGAAGCTTATTGATTTTATTACAGCTTTAGTGCTGAAATAAATAAACTGATGATTGATCAAACATTGAAAAACTAGTCAGCTAATTAGGTTGTTTCAATCGTTACTTAGATCAACGCTTCACTGGTTGTGAAACGGGTTCCCAAAGTGGGGGTTGGGACCCCCGAGGGCTCGCCAGATGCTTTATCACAGACATTGTGATATTACCACTGTATGTGGAGCCAAAATATATAATAAAATACATTGATGTAAATATCACATAAAATAATGTATCATGTAATAAATAGAGCTAACATTTATTCATTGAATATGTATTTAAATTAGTATATCATTAAATTGTAAAATGCAAAATTAAATAAAATTCCTAAAAATATTAATCATATTATGAAATGTCATTTATGAACATTGTTATTGTTAAATTGTCAATTGAAAACAAATATGCAAGTTTTAAGTAAAACAGTGAAGTAATTCAATGTATTTTGAAGGGGGCCACATAGTTAACTTTGGGGCCAAAAAAACTCTTGAAATATAAACAAAAATTACACAAGTTTTTTTTATATATATATTAAAGGTTTATATATGTATATATATGATTATTATGTGTATCTGTATTTTTTCTTTAAAATATGCCATTCATTTAGAATGTGCAATTTTTTTTTCTTTATTCCAAATGTTTATATATAATTTTATTTTACTAAAAGTATCTGTTCTTGTATTAATGGAAAAAAATAATAGATTAACAAAGTACTAAATGAATCAATGGTTGCAGCCCTACTCCTATGTTAGCAGCAGGGTGGGTCATTTGGGGGGAGGATGTCTACTGTAGAGATAGTCTTGCACCGGATCTGGAGAGGCCTCTGACTGAAGACAATTTGTTATTATTTAACAGTCTGATGAAGAAGATAATCACTGTTAACCATAATGTTCTTCACTTTATTAAGAATTCTTCTTTGTGAAATCATCTCTAGAGGAATTCCTAGAACAGAGCTGGTCTTCTTTATTAGCTTGTTGAGCTTTTTTAAGCCATTTGCTCTGATGCTGTTACCCCAGCAGATGATACCATACCATACCAACTTTATTTATGAAGCACTTTATGCACCGGACAGGACCAAAGTGCTGTACACAATCATAAAATACAATAAAATTATAAAATAGAGAAAAACGAGTGTAAAATACAAATTGGTATACAAAGAGAATAAAACAAAGTAAAACTTCTCAAATTGTGCCAAAAGCCAAGGAAAAAAGATGAGTCTTAAGAAGGGACTTAAAAACAGCAAGAGAAGGCCTGTCTAATGCTCAGAGGCAGATCCTTCCACAGCTTAGGAGCTGCCACAGAAAAAGCACGGTCTCCTCTGAGCTTGCATTTTTTCTTTGGGACCCTCAGAAGCAGCTAATCAGCTGACCTGAGGGAACGGGAGGGTGTATAAGAATGCAACAGCTCAGACAGATAAGAAGGGGCAAGGCCATTAAGAGTTTTAAAAACAAATAAAAGAATTTTAAGATTAATCCTAAAATGTACTGGCATCCAGTGTAAGGAAGCTAAAACAGAGGAGATGTGGTCGAATTTTCGTGTACCTCTTAAAAGACGTGCAGCAGCATTTTGAACCCTCTGAAGTTATGAAATATACAAGTCATTGACCCCTGTATAAAGTGAGTTACAGTAATCCAGCCATGTGGTCACAAATGCATGGATCACTGTCTGGAAAGAATGGGTTTTACTTTTGCTAGCTGCCTTAAGTGGAAAAAGCTGGACTTTATAACGGCTCTGATGTGCGCTTACATTTTAAGACCAGCATCCAACTTAAACCCTAAATTAGTAATAACCGGCTTTATGTACTGAGCCAAGGAGCCAAGACTAGTCACGGAATCAGCAGTGGATCTGCCAAAGATCATTACCCCTGTCTTGTCTTCATTGAGTTTTAAAAAATTTAGGGCCACCCAGGCCTTCACATCTTCAAGACATAAAAACAGAGACTGAAGAGAGGTGGAGTTTACATTATTTAGCGGTAAGTATAACTGTGTGTCTTCTGCATAGCAGTGAAAGGCAATCCCATGTTTTCTAAAAATAGAGCCGAGAGGAAGAAGGTAAAGTAAGAAAAGGAGCGGGCCTAGAACTGAGCCCTGTGGGACACCACACAACAGTGGAGCAGAGGGGGACCTATGGCCATCAAGACAGACACAAAAAGTCATTAAAAACTTTTAAAAGGGCTGACTCTGTGCTATGAAATGGTTTAAAACCGGACTGAAAAACCTCTAATATATTATGTTCATTAACATAAGAGGAAGAGATCCCACTCTCCATGACAGGCTATATGAAGTACACAGTATACAGTCCGCTCTGTCCCTTCTTGTAGTAGTTTTACAGTTTCGTCTCCAGTCTAATTTTCTGAAATCTACAATAATCTTGTTTTGTTGGCATTCATGAACAGATGATTGTTTCCACACCATGCCACAAAGTGATTCACCAGCTCTCTGAACTCAGTTTCTGGTCCATCTTTGATGCACCCAATGACTGCAGAGCCATCCCAGTATTCCTGCAGATAACAGGTCTTAGCCTGGTAATGGAAGGCAGAGGTGTGCAGAATAACACTGTAACTTTCACCAATAAGTTTAGCTTAATTTAAAACATATTTATTTTTAATATATCTAAGAGATACTGCGATGCACTGGCAACCCGTCCAGGGTGTACCCCGCCTCTCGCCTGTAGACAGCTGGAGATAGGCACCAGCACCCCTCGTGACCCCAATTGGGATTAAGTGTGTAAAGAAAGTAGATGGATGGATGGATCTATGAGATATTTAAAATCAGTGAACCATGCAATTAATAGCACTGATTCAGCGCAGCCTGAGATCCCTATAAATGCCACAGCTAACTTAACTTGCACTCATTGTTAGCCTATAGCAGATGTGAGATATCTTTGGTTTTCTGCTGCCTTGCAGGAAGAAGGTTACAGGTTCAATTCCCGACCCGTTGGCTTTCTGCATGGAGTTTGCATGTTCTTCCTGTGCATGTTTGTGAATGGCTTCCTCCCGCAGGCCAAAAACATTACTCAACTACAAGTAAAAGTTATCCGGTCAAACATCTACCCAAGTTGAAGTATTAATCACTTTTGAAAATACTTAAGTATTCAAAAACCCATGCATCTAAAAGTACATGGGTATTAAAAAATGCAAATTAAATTTTCTATCCGTTACTTTCTTTCTGTCTGATTTTCCAGTCATCTTACAGAACCTTGTAACTTTCAGAAACCACTTTATGTATTGATGGATAGAACCACCCACTACAAATTCTACACCATATGAAAAGAACTTCAGCATAAAAATAAGCTATTTTGATTAATTATTTATTATTTAAAAAGAAATCAAAAAGAAAACAGGAGAGTCTTCATTCTTCTCACACTTGCCCTATGGAATATAAGTTTAAGGTTGAATCTTAACCACAAAGAAAGAACAACTCTGCTTTGAGAACTCATCCTGCTGAACAATTTACAGTAGCCACATGACAAAAATTATGCCTTAATAAAATGTATAAGCTACACATAATACTTGCCCTGAGTGTCTCACGTTTGTGGAATGTCATGCATAAGACACTGGTGTCCAAATTCAGTCCAAAGGGCTGCTATCTTACATGTTGAAATTGCATTTTAAGAAAGAAAAACAGCAGCAGTAGATTACAAAGCTACACTGAGCCAAAAGTAACAAATAACTAGCAGCTTCCTCCAAATGTAATGGAGTACAAAGCACTATGTTTTACTTTGAAATCTAGTGGAGTGAAATATATAAAAAAAGACTTGAGCAAAGCAAAGATACTAAAAAATAGTGTCTAAGTACAGTAATCAAGTAAATGTACTTTATTACTTTCCCCCACTGTGTGAGTGTGCTTGTGTCTTGATGTCGCCCTGCGATGGACTGGCAGCCTGTCCAGGGTCCACTAACCTTTTGCCCATAGAGGATGGGTGGTGTTGGATCTAGAGTGGTGAAAATGGATTCCAAAACACAGAATTTAAGGCAGTGCAGAGTCCAAAAGTATTTTTTTAAGCTTTGGATTCTTTTGTTTCCTGTGGGCAGCTAATGTTTGCCTAACAGGACATGTGCGTGGATTCTTCCTGTGGTTGAATTGCAAATCATGCTGAATTAGGTCATCAAGGCATAATGGCATGCCTAGAAATAATAATTTCAGGATGCCTGGCTGGCTAACACTATTTTTGTCAGTGGATGGAGACCATTTTGGAATCTACATGAAGCTTTAAGAATTGTATCTTTTTGATAAAGATCTTAAAAGCTCCAACAGAGCCCATCCTCTCCACCACCAAACATTGTTATTGTGGACTGATTGTCCACTATGGGCATTATGAACAGGAACATAGGCTGTATATATAGTAAACTCCTGTTTTTTTATTGATTCTAATCCAGTTACCTCTGTGGTGTTCAGTCTGGAGTATTCTGACATAGTGTCAAGTTGATCAAAGCAGAAATACGTCATGTTGATGCGGGAGAAGCCAGCTCATATTATTCAGTATATCTTCATTTTCATGCCTGGTCTTTGAGTTTGAGAAACTCGGTGCTGGAAAGTTCTTTAAAGTTCCTGAATGTGGTGTGGTGTGGGAACCCTGTTTCTAGGCTTGAATAGACTCCTGCCTCCAGGGTCTCATACAAGCTCATTGGTAAGGGATGGGTCACCTCTGATCGACCCGGGGTCCACCAGGTTCACTGTCTGTTCTCGGCTGTCGTGCGGGTTTCCTGTGAGGTCGCGGTTTGACCCGTGAACTTCCAGGAGCCGTGACACGATGAGTGATGAGCCACGCTGAACCAAACGCTGCACAACTGGAGGTCAGCAGACGGGGAAACAAACAGACGCAGGAGGAGTTGACCTTCACAAGGATTTGGATTTTTCTTCAAGTAACAAATTAACAGGAGATGGGTGTTTTTTCTTGGTAATACTGTTACGTTCTTTTCTTTTTTTATTTTAACCAGGAAAAAATCCCATTGAGATTAAGAATCTCTTTTTCAAGGGAGTCCTGGCCAAGACAGCGGCAAAAGAATAAATTACAAATTACATTACAGTTTACAATTAAATCTATCTATAATTAGAAATTCTGTATAAAAAAATGAAATTGGGACATTTTATGCAACAATTTTATGGTCAAATTTATACTTAAAATGAAGTTTTTTTTTCATGCTTAACAGGCAGGTGTTGATGTATTTAAATAACAACTGAAGAACCAAACAATTTCAATGTAATCCTGTCACTTTAAACATAAAGGTATTCATTTTGTCTGTAGCAGTTAACGAGGGTGGACTTCCTGTTATTTCCCAGAATGCTTAGTGGCGTGTTTTTATATCCTCTGACACCATTAGTGAGATGCAAATGTGTTACATCAATAGGCCTCTTGGACTTAACACCACTCCTACTCCTACACCTACTGATCAACTTCAGAGCCAATATTGATCCTTAATTACTAAACTGTTCTTACATTAGATTAGTTAATAAGAATAATTTGTTCCTGTTAAAAGGGAGTTTTTCCTCTCTAGTGTTGCTACAACTTTGCTTAGTGTGAGGGATTGCAGTCATGCAATCAACTGGTTTTCCTTATATAGAAAACTTTGAATCAATCTGACTGTATGATCTGGTAAACCTTTAAGTGCCTTGAGATGATGTGTTGTGAATTGACACTATAGAAATAAACTGAATTGAATTGAATTTGGTTGAAGTTATTAGATTAATATAAACAAATGCAAATATATAAATGTTATAACTGTGCAATGACATGTGTTGTGAATTAGCGCTATATGAATAAACTGAATTGAATTATAGCTCATGTCTGAACTATGTCGTTTAACTGCAACATTAACATGTCCTATTCCATCGATCAAATACAATTAATTGCATAAAAATCATCCCTTATTAGCATCCATTGAATTATGTTATACATTTTTAAATTTACAATGCTGGATTTAGTGATCTTAATTATTTTCTCTTAAATATCATGTGAAAAGTAAAATACTCTGCATTTAATCAACTAAGTTTAGTGGAACCTGTTGACATAACTTTGTTCTGTAAATTCATATTAATTTCTAGACATTTTCTTTTTAGAAACTCAGTTGAGTTTCACGTCTTTGCTTTTATATGCTTCTTAAGTCCTTTTATTTTTTTTAAGTCTCTGATTTACAATATTTAACAATGATTTTGAACAACTAGTAGCTTTAGGATAACTTCAGCTTATTAATGGTCTGCCTTGCATGTAGAGTTGTTGGTTTGGGATTATCAGCCGTTTAAGCATAAACTTTTTTCTAGATTTTAATCAATTGACACGTTTGCATTTATTCCCAACAGTTATGCCAATTCTTGACATTTCAACAAACAATTTTCCAGTAAGCTCCATTTCAATACCATATTCTTCATCATTTCCGTCTCTGTCCTTAACCCACTAGAGGTTTTTTTTTTTTTTTTATAAACAAATAAGATTCCAGTTTCTCCAAACTCAAAAACCTTTTCTAATGTTTCTGCTACTTTTCAGTAAAAGAAATGATGCATTTCTGTTTTCTGCAAATTTATAACCTTTCAGCCTTTTTTTGCTTCCATTTTTCTGTGTTTCTGCAATTTTTCCACTAAGTTTAGCGTACAGTGTTCACAATGCATTTTCGCAGTGAATGCAACTTCTACTAGTTACATTTTACTCTGTTGTTTGTCTGTTCATAGTCAAAACTGCTTATACTTATTGCTGATTAAAAGAAAAAATAAGTATATGACAGTATGATTATCCGACCATTTCATGATTTCGTTACAACTAATTTTTATCAAATCAAACAAAATCTACCACTAGATGGCGACTGTAGTCTTTTTGGTTTAAATATACAGAATAACTGAAACATGTTGGAAAATAAATAAGAAAATGATTTTGTTTTCAACACACATTAAATAATTGCGAGAGGTGCTATGATAAGCTTTACAAGTTTTTTACATAGATCATCTTTGATCTGGAAATGGAAGAATTGGAAGATAAAAGTAAAGTAATTCATACAAAATCTTTAAAAAGGAAATAAACACCAATTATTTATTCTTGGAGTTAACCTCTTACACCCTCAGGGGGTATAAATACATTTCTGCCTGACAAAAACACACAAAAGTAAATCACTTATAGCCTCACAGCTATTAGATTTAAGAAGAAACTTTTGGTACGTCTGTAAAGGTAAGATGTCATAGAATGGTTTTCTGGTGTCAGCACCATTGTAGCTTTGACCCTGCCTGAAATATTAGGGACAAAATACAAAATATTTTGCATTTTTTGAACCTCGCCAAAATTTTCTTTGAAATAAACATTACAAAACACTACCAAAATATTATTTATAGCACAAAAAAGTAGTACAGACTTTAAAATCTAAATGTTGTGTAAAAATATACCAAATTTGGACTCAATCAGATGAATCATATTTATTTTAGAATGGTATTAGCGAGAAATTTCTTAGGCGGAGGGGCCATTTTGGCACATTTATCCAAAAATGTCACCAAACTGTGCCAAATGTGTTTTTTACATCAATACTGGGGGTTTGTTAAAATTACGAGGTCACGTAGCAGCTGGACCCACCGGTGGGTCCGTAGGGTTCTAGGGGTTAAATAAGCCCAAATCTAGATACAATGTTTTATCAGTTAATAAAGTCACTAAGTCTGTTTAGACGAAAACAATCTTCCCAAGATGAAAAAGGAAATCAAATTCAACTTGGTGTATTAAACAGGTTCAGACAGAAGAAATATATAAATCCATGTAATATAGATGAGATGAAGTTGCCATGGACTCCTGATAAATCAATGACACATTTGGTACATTTTATCAAAACCTTTATCAATGTGAATATTTAAGCTCAGGCTCATCACGACACAAAACATTTTTATGCTCATTTAAATGATATTTCTTCAGTTGCTTTGAATCCTGCGCATTTTGGATATATAGATTTTCTGTTTTTTAAACTTTTCTTTTGGAAGCAAAGCGATGAATCACAGGGTGCTGAAAGGAGTAAAGACTGAGTGGCTCAATGTTTTGACCTCTTTTGTAGCTTTGGAGGAGATAAAGCATACCTTAAATGTACAAAGTTCTTAATTTATCTATTAAAACTTTTAGGAAAAAAAGGAATAATAATACTAATAATAATAATACTAAAAATTAATACTGTTGATTTAAGGTGATATGAATGAATAAGAAAATTATCTATCTATCTATCTATCTATCTATCTATCTATCTATCTATCTATCTATCTATCCGTCCGTCCGTCCGTCCGTCCGTCCGTCCGTCCGTCCGTCCGTCCGTCCGTCCGTCCGTCCGTCCGTCCGTCCGTCCGTCTATCTATCTATCTATCTATCTATCTATCTATCTATCTATCTATCTATCTATCTATCTATCTATCTATCTATCTATCTATCTATCTATCTATCTATCTATCTATCAAATAAGGAAAAACATAAAATGTTTGAAAAATCTGAAACATGGATTTTCCTCCACAGGTTAATATGTGATCTAAGACATTAAAGTAAGACACGGTTTCCAAGGTAATAACATGAAGAATGGATCATTTTACATTTTTCTGTTTTTTTTTTTTTAATGTCCCTCTGTCCAAAAAATTTTATTCAACCTCACGGAAGCTTCTAAGAATGGTATTTGTTAATATACTAAAATATTGGTTCTATAAAGTTTTAACCAATATTATGAACAGTTGTAAGGTGTTCAAAGAATCACTTGTGGCTCTGGAGCCCCATCCTGTGGACCCCTGCTCTAACCTCACAGCATTGTTTTCCCTTTTCATCCCAATTTTTTTTTTTTTTTATTTGATTAAAGAAACTAATACTCTCTCCACTTTTTAAACTTCCTTCTCATTGTAATATGCAATTTGCAAGCATCAAGATTAGTAAAAATGAGCCCAGTTATAATGCCAGTCTGTCACCATATAAAACTAGAAATAGACTATCACATTCAAATACGTCAAGCAGATTTATTAGTGTTATTATGGTGCCACCAATTTTTATATTTATCACACAAACATTTATAATACAGTATTTATTAAATGGTAATTAATGTATAATTTGAAGCTTGTGAGAAGATGTTGGGCAAACAAAGAATTAATATTTTCAAGTATTTTATTTACATATAGATAAGTAGGGGCCCTAAATGTACTAGCCAAACTGGATGATATCTGCTACCATTTTAGCTAAAAATAAACTTTTCACCAACACATGTAATAATAATAATAATAATAAAAATAGAAAATAATGTTAGATATACAAAGAAATTATGTTTTTATAAATAAACAACCAAAGCACAAATCAACATCTCTTGTTACTTTGGTTTTATGGCCAAAACAATGTATGTCTTGGTGAATAATTAACTACAAACCTTAAAGGGTTAAACTTAATCCCGAAAACAGAGAACAGAATAAGAACAACAAAATCTAAAAACAAAAAGGAAAACAGCTTTTATATCCCAAAATATTCAGCAGTTCTGGGATGTGTTCCGCTTTTTCTCCAGGAGGGGGAGGTATCTGCAAACATTCCTCTTCTTACAGCTGCTTTTTATCTGATGGATTTCTTTTTTTTATTTTTTTATTTTTATTTTTTTCTTATGTCTCCTTTGTCATGAAATGTGCAGGTAATATTCAGATTATTCCTAAAAATGGTAAAGCTGAGTTTTAAATAGCAGGGCCTCCTGTTTTTCCCACAAACATTATTTCAGTTTTAATGATTTCCCTTTATTGTCCCACAATGTGGAAATTCTTTTTCTGCATTTTGACTCATCCCCTTGGGGAGCAGTGGGCTGCCATTGTTGGCGCCCGGGGAGCAATCAGCAATTAAGGGTCTTGCTCAGGGACCCAGAGTGGAGGCTGTAGAGATTGATCCAGGTACTTGCAACCTTCTCCGAGCACAAGCACACTGCTCTAACCACTAGGCCATCACTCCCCACATTAAACTGTTGCTTACTTTTTCCACAAATAATCAGATAGCAAAAAGTGCCTTAAATAAGATTTTAAAAGGATTTAAAGCCAAGTGAAGCTAAATAAAAAAATTCTTTCATCTTAAATGCAAAATGTTTGTATAAATTTCATAAAAATTTAGGCATAATTACCACACTAAATTGGTTGCTCTTTCAGCCATTGAGTCTTTATATCTTCAGTTAAAGGAATTTGGTCTCAGTAATTGACCTCCACATGTTTTCATTTTAATCCGACCTAAATCCACCATGAGATTAACTGGTTTTAAGACTTAATGGTGTAAACACCAAAATTTCCCCATATTGGGAAAATAAAGGGCTTTTCTATTTTATTCTATTCTATTATATTCTATTCTATTCTATTCTAAATAACCTCCTTATATGTTACTATTGAGCTTGATGTCTTTTGAAAGAAAAAATGTTAGACATTTTGTAGATCTGCAAACATAGATCAATTCTGCAGCTGGAACTGCAACTGGATCTTCAAAACACTGACAACAGCTTCCTCCATTAGATCCGCATGTTTACCTCCTGGTTTAGCTGCAATGGAGTTTATTTAGGGGTATAAGAGTAAGGGGTAAATAATATAAATTCAGATGTATATAAGTAAATAAATTATAAAAAGAGAAATTATCATATTTTCCCCTTAAAAAGTATGTTCTGCTTTGTGTTTTATTTTGTGATAAGATCAAAAAGCAGCAACAAAACAAAAGAAAAAAAACAAGTCTGTGATGGTAAAATGTTTTAATAAAAGAGGTATCACTACATTTTTATTATACTTTATAGTTTTAATGTAAGAGAAAATCTCTATATTTTTAGGAAGATTTCACTATAGTGTTCTTTTTAAAATAGATAAGCTTGTAAGAAACATTTTTCCAGATGAAACATCAAGATAATCTTAAAAACCCTTTCTGTTTAGTAATCTTTGAACCTGTTTAACAGCAACACATTTGTGTATATCTGGGTTTATTGTTTCACAAATTTCTCAAAGAAACTTGTAGTTTACTTAGTATTTTTATAAACCAAGATATTACAAAAAGATTAATAGCAGTTTGCAATTCAAAGAAGCAACCACAAGGGGGAGACATAAAGCAACAAAAGGTTTTTCTTGCTGAAGTCTTGATAAGCAGATTTGGAGGGACCAGATTTTAGACCTCTCTTCTTTATCTTCCCTGAAACCTGCTAATAATCATTAAATTAGGATTGGTAAATGTCTCCCTTTACTGCTTTGGCTGGATTGCCCCCCCTCCCCCATTTCTGTAAATTCATTAAAAACTCAAAGTTCTTTGCTCTTATATTTCTCTTTATTTGATCATCTGCAGCATCTGTAGCTCCTGATCTGGACCTGCTGGCTGCAGCTCCGCCATCATCATAATCCAGCTGGTTTCACTGATCTCCACTCTGTCTGCTGATGCCTGCTGTGACATGATGCAATAAAATGCAAAGAATTCACAGCGAAAGCTGCAGACTCAGAATTATCATCCACTCTTTGCACTTTGCATCAGACATGTCGTGATTTTCATAGCTTTACGTTTCATATGGCCTTACAGAAATACTGCAATATTTGTCTCACCCTCCAACAACTTTGTTTCACCTCCAGTTTAAAACTTCATCTTCTAAAATGACAGTTTAATGTTGCCTAATTCATCAAATTTTGACACAACTGTTTTATTCAATGATAGATTTCTTTCTTTTTTTTTACAGAGATCATTTAAAATCCTCCTTCTCACATATAAAGCCTTAAATGGCCAAGCTCCATCTGATATCAGAGATCTGATTGTTCCTCATGTTCCTAACAGAGCACTTCACTCTAAATCTGCAGGTTTACTAGTGGTTCCTAGAACTTCTCAAAGTAGAATGGGAGGCAGATCATTTAGTTATCAGGCTCTTCTCCTGTGGAACCAACTACCAGTTTTAGTCCGTGAGGCAGACACCCTGTCTACTTTTAAGGCTAGGCTTAAAACTTTCCTTTTGATAAAGCTTATAGTTAGAGTGGCTCAGGTTATCCTGAGCTATCTCTATAGTTATGCTGCTATAGGCTTAGGCTGCTGGAGGACATAGGGACCCCTATTTCATCATTCTGCTTCATTCTATCTCTATACTTTACTCTGCAGTATCGGTTAGTTCAATCAATGTTCTGCTCTCTCTGCTTTTTCTCATAGTAGCTTCATCTGGTCTGTTCCTGTTTGGCTGTGACTCCATCCTGGAGAGAAATATCAGCTGTGCTGCTGCCATCAACACCTTTGTTTATAGATGCTGGAGATCAGCCTGTTTTTCATTGTAGTCCTGTTTCTCTGACTGTGACTAACTGGATGTGCTCTCTTCATCCTCTGACATGGGAGCTGGCTCAGTGCTCATCTGCCTGGCTGTGTGTTTCCTGGACAGGGCTGGCTTTTAAGGTTGCTTTTTTTTTTTTTTAAATCTCTGCTCATGTCTCCTTGAATCCCAGTCGGCCTCAGCAGAGGGCCGCTCACACTGAGCCTGGTTCTGCCGAAGGTTTCTTCCTGTTAAAAGGGAGTTTTTCCTCTCCACTGTCGCTACAAGCATGCTCAGTGTGAGGAATTGCATCCGAGTTAATGAGTCGATGCAATCAAATGGTTTTCCTTAGATAGAAAACTTAGAATCAATTTGACTGGATGATCTGGTGAACTGTAAAGTGCCTTGAGATGACGTGTTATGAATTGGTGCTATAGAAATAAAGAAGTGAAGTGAATTGAATAGATAACCTAACATTATAGCTTGAAAAATATTAAAATGTAAAAACAAATGTTGGTTAAAAAAACAAATAAGCATCTAATATAAAATATGTTTTTATAGATTTATGGTCTGTTGAAGCAACTTTTGATTAAATTTCAGTCTTTTTGTTACTAGTCTTCCAGCATCCTAAATCATGCCTTCATTACCCATACTACCTTGCGTCCTCCAGATCTGTCATTATTATTAAAAGCTTTCTCATCCACAGCCCTCCTACGGTGACCACAACCTCACAGGTGTTCTGTCAAATTTAGATGTGGGTTCTGGATCGTCCATTCCAACCCTTTGATTTTCCTACCATAAAGTCATTCCTTCGGTGCTTTGTCTGTATCTCAAATCTCTCTTGACCTTGAGCCTTCTAGCAGATGCTTAAAAGCTCTGGCTCAAAACTGACTAAAGTGACCTGGCTAACATTTTATCCACCGTTAAAATGACCCAATTTAATGTACGCTGTTTGTGAAGTTTCCATGTTTAGTTGAGTTCAAAACCTTTTTTGTGTGAAACTAAAAACTTTGATGCATGGTGAAAATGTTTTTTAATTTAACAACCTGCTTTTAGCGTTTACTGCTTTTAACTTTTAATGTACACAGCATGTGTACACATTGCCGTATACCTGTGCAGGAAAACATATTGTTCCTTTATAAAGCCTAGTATAGCCTCCTTGTGAGATACAGAGAAGACAAGTGGGTTTTATTTCATTGTCTGTCCCAAAATCATTAGAGATATTATGCAGGAATACTGTCAGTAAAACTAGACTTGGAACCCAAGTTATAATACTGGTTCGACATCTTGAAAGAAATGATATTCCCTGTTACAAAAGGAGCTTTATAAAATTGGATATGTTAAATGCAAAGAGTGGTTTCTTTGTTGTGAAAAGAATTATACAAAACAAGGAATACAAAATGGCTAAAAGAACTGCCCATGTATATGGAAGCCCATTTCTGCCACTCTGATAAAAAAAGAAGAAACAAAACAAGCTGCATCTCATAATTATAATGGAGTTATCTCATAATAATGAGATAGCTAAGTCATTATTTTGATTATGAAATACACTCATATTTATAATAAAGTATCTCATATGAAATTCTAGCTCATAACAATCAGATCACTAATTCATAATAATGAGATAGCAAAATTATAATTATTAGATCTTAGTTAGCTTTTTTTCTTTAGAGTTGAAGCAACTGCTTTACATATTACGTTTAACTTTTTAATTCAAGAAGATTTGTGGCCCTTAAGTAATTTAAAATTGACAAATGTGGGGTAAAATGTAGGAAGCAGGATATAAACACTGCTTCTCCCTTATTATACAGTTTTTGTTTGTTTTGTTACTTTTCTTAATATTTTTGGTTTGAATGGTCTAGCAGACTTATCGCATTTAAAGATGAATGAGTTACAAGGTTGGTTTATCGTTGTCGGATAATTTTATTTATTAGAAAAACGAGGTATTCTCCAAGATGCGTACAGTTATAGGAGGAATCGTAAATGTAAGAGAGAAAACATTGCAAAGATGTCTTTCAGAGGGAGGGTCTTATAGTTATGGTGGATTCCATGTGTCAGATTAGACAGTGTGTTAGTTTGGTGGTATTTTGCATCCTCGTAATCAGATTAGGTCATGATTCATAATCTGAGACAAATTGAGCCAAGGAGGATTTTTTTGTGACTCACTTTAATTGGTGAGTGGGTGAGCTGGTTTATGCATGCATACTCTGTACAGTTTTTTCCTCGTTAAATTTGATCAAACCGATGCAACATGTCCTTTCTGTCGCCGATCCAGATTCTGTCTAATCTCATTCACATAAAGTGGATCAGCGTGACTTCCAGTGTCAAAGCACTGAGGCGCTTTCCGTGCTCCCAGCGCCTCCGGGCAGGCAGAGACTGAGCTGCAGGCCCGCCGGCTCATGTCTGTAAACACACACAGACAAAAGTCACTGTAGGTTACATTTTTACATGACAAAACCATCCCGCCCTGCAGAAAGAAAGAGAGAACTTTCACCAAGCTGGAGTTGCCCTCGCCACGCAAAATAAAAAGTGACAGAGACGCAGAGGTTCTCTGTGGTTTCCCACCACTTCACTGTGACTGTGAGCCAGTTCTGCACTGCAGGAAACCCTGCCCTTCTCTTCTTACACACACACAGCTTTGTTTTCATGACATATGGGGACATTTCATTGACTTGCATTTATTTTATATGGCCTAACCCAGACCCTTACCCTTAACTTAACCCTAACTATTACCAAGATGTACCTAATCCTAACCTAAACTGAATTCACACCTTAGTCCTAAACCTAACCCCAACTCAAAGAACAGAACTCTACCATATAGGGACCAGTTGAATGTCCCCATATGTACATGTAAGTCCTCGCATGTAGGGTATTTTACAAAATACCCCCCCCCCCCCCACACACACACACACACAAACAAGTTTGTATTTCTATCCAAATTAAGACTTCACATGGAGTTGAATTAATTTTACTTATTGCATTTATGCCTAACCCTGACATTCCTAATCCTAACAGTACCATTAACCTTTACCTTAATCTAATGCACACCATACCTCTAAACGGAATGTGGATCTTCTACTGTAGGACCAGCCTTCGGCCCCCATAAGGCCTGTCGGTCCTCAGAGGGTTAGTAAATACACCAAAAACGGTCCTAAATACTCTAGGTAACATAAGCAAGTACACACAAATGCTCAGCTTGAAGCTTTTATCTATATATGGTAGCAGAAAGAAAGCAAAACAGTTTATACTTTCAGGTTTGGATTGAATTAAAACATACTAAATATAATTCTATTCACCTTCAATGATGGCAGTGTTTCCTTTACTAAAGCCTGTTTTATTTGTCTTGAGAGAAAATTTAGTCTATTTTATATTCTGGGTTTCCAAAGGCAAGACCCAGGGAATAAAAATATTTTCTTTTGTAAATTATTTCCAGCTTTGCTGAAAAAAAAAAAAACATTCAGCACACTTTGACCATGGTAGAAGGTCAGTTCTGTCCCCATTAAACACTTTTCTGTATTAAATTTTCCTCATTTAGCTTTTGAGGGATCTAAAAATAATTTGTTTACTGTGTTCTAACTACTGCTTTCAGAATGGTAGAGAAATATACTCGCAGCATCAACAGATGTGGAGCCATCTGCTGGCAGTACCATGGAACTAAAACGAAGCCAGATTGTGACAATTGAGGCAGCTACTTAATAAATGTGTCAAGATCATGGCTCTGAGAGCTGGCCTAATTGCTAATTTCTTTCACCTGCCCAACTCTCCACGTTTTTCAATTATCACTCATCTTAACCCCCTGCTACTGTTTCTGATAGCTCAGTCCCAGCTATCGGGGCCAGATCATTGTTGCTGGGATTGGATTGGAGATCATTGCCGATACCATAGTCAACCTGATCGGGCTACGGACTCCTGGATCTCTTAGCTGTTTCCCTGACCTGGTTCAGATTCCTACTTGCTCTCTCGGGCTGCAGCATCTGGTTCACTCTGGGTGGCGCCCCGCTGCATTTCGTTGGGAGTCCACCGGCTGGATCCCACCTCGCTCTAAGGCACATACAGTATGACAAAGTCAAGGCTTTTGATCCGGCCTGTGAATTGTTTATCCATGGCTCCCTGAATGATATTTAATTACCATTAGAACCGACTCACAGGCCACGGCCGCTTGTGCTCGCTGCTGTGACTTCACAGGCTACCGTTGCATTGTGGGGAATGTAGTGTTGATGCGGTTGTGTTGCACGCACTAACACAACAACAACATTCCCAGGGGAAAACATGATTGTGTTTTTCTTTTGTTTACATTTTTTTTTATTGTGCTTTGCATGTTTAGATTGTTTTGGTTCCTTTTTTAAAGAACCTCTGGCTGAATTCTGGATCAGTTTCTGTGATTTTTCCTGGAAGGAAATATTGTTTTGTCTTTGTGCCATAGATTTTTGTATTTTATTTTATTTACACTTATTTTTCAGTTGAATGGACTCGGGGACAAATGGAGAGCCATGAGAGAGAATAAAACTGACTTTATTATTATTTTCTTTTTCTTATTTTACAATTTGAAAGCAGTGATCAGTAGGATCATAGAGAAGCACAGTAATGCTTTTTCGTTTTATAATGCATGCTCTTTCGTCTCACTATGTATTTATCTTAATACGTTTATTAATATAATAAAAGTTTATTAATAATTTTGATACTAATATTTTGTTTTTAAAAAACAATGTCCTCATCCGAACAATTGTCAATGTCAAATAACTTAACTAAGAACACTTATACTAGAAAACAAGGTCATTCTATTGGACCATAAGGAAATAAAATCTCAACTATAGTGTTAAAGGATTTTTTTCAAGCTACTCATAAGCAGGAAATCAGTCAGTTCTTCTTCAGTGATTAAACATTTTCGGATTAAAGGTTAAGGTTTTATTTGTCTCTATTTCTCAGGTTTCCTTCCTTTGAGATTTACTCCCTGTTTCATCCTCTTCCTTCACACTGCTGATTTACGCCCAGAAAACACGGCACGTTAGATTTGGGCAAGGCCGCAAGTTTCATTTAAAAGGCTTAAATATTTCAAGGCTCTCGTTTTCACTGTTTGTTTTACATTAATGAATCGTTTGGCATACAGATGCCTCGTACTCTGGTGGAGGAGGTGATTTTTTTTCTTTAGAAGAAAGGATGAATTCTCTCTGCTCCCCTCACAGGTGGAACGGAGCTCCCTGCTCCTTGGGTGCATGCAATACAGCTTTATGTTTATTTTTGAACATCAGAGCTCAACGTACACAGAGCTCATATTCATGCATTCGAGGACTATTTCTGCATACTTCAGCGTGTCTCAGAATACAAATATGTAGGAAAAATTAGGGATAAACATGTTGGATTTGAGCCCAGATTCAGCGTTGGAGGACTTCCATCTCAGCAGATGGGTTTAGAGACGAAACACTTAAAATTCACTTTCTAAGTAAGCAATTATCAGTTTTTTTTTTCTCCCAGAGCTTGAAAGGGCATCTAATATTTCTGTGTTGTCAGAATTTTCTGGTGATGATTAATGATTAGCTCTGCGGTCAGAGCATCAGTTATTTCTGCTAGCATCAAAAGGGATCTTTGGTGCCATAAACAGTCTCTGAGGCCAATTTCCATCTGTCTCTGTCTGGTTTACAGAACAATCAGGGGCCAACTGCGGGGTCCCACTTGTAAACCGACACCAACAAAGTGTGTCGAGACAAATCTTGGCAAAAATAAAAGTCTTTTCTCAACATAATTAGGATAAAGTTGACTGGCAGAGAAGAGGATTATGCTGTAAGAGGGGCTTTAAACTGTATCCCACATGAAAGCACGTCACTGTTGGAATCCAGTCTAACCACTGTGACTGAATCCCAGGATCCAGTTTCTTGGGATGGAACAAACTGAAAACGTTTCCAGCATCTCAAATATCCACTAATGTGCTTAAACTAAACCAAATATGCTCCTTGTCTGACTCTGAGTTTTGATTTACGCACCACGACTCGCAAACGCATTTGTATCCTTGGAGCTTTTTTTTTTTAAGCATTTTATTACATTACAACAACGTGTTTGTTTGACTGCTTTTATGTGTTTTTTTTTGGAAAAAGCACCACCTGGGGGGACAACATGAATTAAATAAAAAAAAAACAATTTATAGAGTTTAAGTAATTGTGCACGCCTCAAAATCTAAACTTTATGAAAGTCTATCCAGGAGCGTAACCAAAAAACCGAACAAAAGAACCAAATCAAATTTGGCCTATTTTTTGATAAATACAGTACATCCCTAGGATCAAAAGCTTTAGGAAAAATCATCTTGACATCATCCTTGTTCCCGTATTTCAATACTAGTTATAGTATAATACTAACACTGTGAGCAAACTGTATAAAAAGCACATGCAACCCTATATTTACATCAGCTGTCTATGTGTGGCACTCAGTCAACAAACAATAATTCCTTGTACCAGAAGTAAGAGTACATTTAAAGGATCCTTAAAGATTTGAAGTCAGTTTGTTGGCAAGAAGGATTCAAAGTCCCATGTAACGGCTGCAAGCTTAATCAAAACAGGAGTTTTTTCAATGTTTCAAATATTAAAAGTTTTATTTATATAGTATTTACCATAATTCTGTAATAATATCCAATAATTATTGTGAATTTTATATCAAATCACCACCTTATTTTCCCCTATAATTTAAGGTGTGGACTCATTGCTGTAATGTAGTTCTAAGTGTTGATTACAACCAACATCTGGTGGAAGTTTTATGTTAAATCCATCAGAAATACTTCGCCTTAGATAAACGTTGATGAGTTTAATACCAATCTTAACTTCAGTAGATAAAATACATTTATGAGGCGTACATGGAAAAGCATAGACACAAAGTCTCACGTCATTAATCAGAAAAACATAGAGGTGAAGGAGGTTCAGTCTAGCATATGAGTCTCTGGAGACGCTTTGGATGGGTTTAAAAGAACTGATTGTACTTGTTGCTCTGGTTGTTCTCATAGAGTTGGAGCGGCTGCTGCTGTTGCACACTTCCCAGGCTGCATGCAGCACACAACATTCATGGCAAAGTTTAATTTCCTATTAACCTTGTTTTCCCCAACAATATACAATTTTTGACTATATATGTAATGCAGATTGATGGAATCAAATACATTTTTTTTATTTAATTTACCTTTTTTTTTAACCTTATAATGGCATCTTGGATCCTTTTGACTGAAAAGCTGAATTCATCATTCAGAGGTTCATCCAGTTTGATTATTTTGAACTGCAACAACAAGTCTCTCTCCCCCTACGAGCCTTCCTGTAGAGTATATGCCAGTCTGTAAAAAGGTGTTTCTATGTAAAATATATGAGCTGTGATCACTCTTTCAGCCTTGAGCAGAACATCCTCATTGACTGTTTGTTCTATTCCCATCAATGCAGATAAAAGCTGGAGCTAATTATTTATTTACTTGCTTATTTGTGCAATGACAAGTGGTTTGTAATGAGGAAGGCTGAACACCAAAGCTGATATGGCCGTCCCTAAAGGAGACTTTCAGTAATGATAAATAAAAAATGACTTAAACTGTTATTTTAATCAAAACGCTAAAGTTTAAAATAAAACACTAATTAAGGAAAAGCAAAACTAGAGATTGTATGCCTCTGCAGCGTGATAATAAACAAGTACACTCCTAGATGTTTTAGATAACTGATTCAAGAAGCAGTTTCAATTTCAGGATAAACAAATCAGTAACACTTAGCTAACGCTGAGACACACACCGCAGGCGCGAAAAATAATCTGGTACTGATGACTGGAATGAGGCAGGTTAAAACAAATCAGACGGGAACAGGTGTGCTTAGGGTGTTAGAGACATAACAAGTAATCAGAACCTCTGGCACACTCTCCCCACTCGCTTCAGATTTTTCTGGACTGATGACTGGAAGCAGGCAGGTTAAAACGGATCAGACGGAAACAGGTGGGCTAGTTAAATAGAAGCAGGAGCAAATGGATCACATGAACAGTACTAAGAAACTGGGCGGAGTTAGTCATGTGAATGAAATGAGTAAGTCAGGGTTTTCATCAGCGCCAAAATTATGACAGGAATTGGAAGTGAACCAGTGTGACACTCTGAGGTTAGTCGCAAAAAAAAAGTCCAAAATCAAGATTAAAATAAAATTATTATATGAAAATAAAATTGGGAATTAACCTTAATTACACAAAAGATAAAGAAGTTTTCTGATGTTGGTGAGAAGTTGATAAACGTGTAAGTAGATATCCTTGGCAATAGTGCTACAGCTCTTAGCAATGCTTTTAAATTCTATCACCCTCGCCTTTTCTATGAGGCGTTACAGTGTGGTTGAGACTTTTTTAGTTGCTGCATCAATGGCCACCATCTGGCTTTCTAATGGTTTAGCGATACTGCAGGTAGATGGCACCACATCTGCTTATTTCCTGCGTAAAATTAGAAATTTAGTATTATAGATAAACCGGTACTTGGGCTGGCCAATACTTTTGGCCGATATCAGTTCTTTTCTTGAGTCAGAATCGGCCAATACATCCATGTATTTCTTTGATTTGTAGGAAAAAATCTTGTTTAACAAGTGACTTGTTAACTTGTTATTGTTGTGTCATTTTTAGCACATAAATGGAGGAAGACAGAACAATATTAGCTTCAACAATCAGCCCAAAAATAATCAGCAGGACACATCAAGGATTGTTAGAATAATGTTAAAATAATAAGTATCACCAACAGCCTAAAAAGACTGTATCAGTGGATCTCTATTTAGTACCATGACAACCTTAGGAGGAACATGAGATCACATGAAACCCCAAATAGAAACAACAAAAGTTTGTTTTTGGCAATATGTACATTTTTAAGGGAAAGTATTGTAGAGTACTATATCAAAGTATCATTTGCATTCACATTAATTTAGCAGTACCATTTGAATTGATAAGCATGCTTATTAAACTAGCTGAGTTGCAGTCAAAATTAGATTTTAAGCAGCTTTTGGCACATTTACGTCATTGTCATGAATTTACAGAATCCCCTGGATTATTAATTGTATCTTACTCAAAGCTGTTGGTAAAGTGACACATCCACTGTCTTGAATTCCCGAAACCCTTAAATACTAATGTTTCTCGAGACATCAGTTGACTGAAGTACTATTCGTCTTATTTTTTTCTAAAAGGGGAAAGCAGACAGTGAAAGTAAGACATGATGAATACAGCAAAACAGAATAAAGTACATCAAAAACACCACATGAAGAGGAGGATATGAAAGCTAAACAGTCTTACAGTCTCAAGCGTGTTTGTATAGAAAAATATCACATGATAAAATATAATAGTTATAGGCTGTCCTTGTGTAAACCTCTCATGTGGAGCTTTTGAGCCTTTTATGTCCATCTTTCATGGTCCAGCTCAGACGCTGCTTGGATTTAAGTCTTAAAAGTGTGAGGTACTTTGACATTTCCCGAGATCATTTCCAGATGGAGAAGGCTGATATGATGTCAAGGTTTTGACAGCAGGCAAAGAGTAACCTGATGCATGTGGTGATGCGAAACCCTCTGCAGAATCTCACAGCTCTACTAAGATGTTTTTTTCTCAACTCTTAAACTCTTTTTCAATATTAAACAGGAGCAGATGGCTTTTTTGAAGGCAAGAAAACAATCCCGGTTGTCTCCTGTTAAGCCAAGTGTGTGCAAACACGAAAAGGAACAAATGCATTTCTGGCACAAGTTGCATTAACTAATAAAAAAAACAACTTCAGCTGTAGTCAACCTAAAGATAAAGTGCCGTATGTTCTGAGCGTGACATCTTCACACTGTGCACGGAGCAGAAGAAGGAGAGGTTTCAAGAAACTGCAGGCGAGGGGTGTGTGTGTGTGTGTGTATAGCGGGGGTTGCTCCATAGCCGCATGTTTTACATGTAACTTAACAGTGTTTAGCCGTAATTGGAGGTGTGTTTCATTTCCTGAAGCTGTCACTCCATGCCCAATGACCTCACTGGCAGTTTGTGAGGCCCCTCTGCAACCCTGGAACTCATGTGACCTTAAAGACCCCAACAACACACAATAACACACACACATTTACCAAAACTGTGTGCAGTGAAATTTAATGGTCATGTGAAACATAAAATATGCATATGTGTTGCTCTATAAGCATGCATGTGGAGACTAAACACTGACCTGCGTTGCTATTTTTACTGATTAGGGGTCATTCATCGTGAAACCTATTACCATCAGACCTTAAATGCACACACATACCACAATGATTCACAGAAAACTCTTACTTCAGCTATATATATATATATATATATATATATATATATATATATATATATATATTTGTTCTGCAAACTTATTTTGAAGCAATGAAGTCCTGATGATAAAATGCAAGTTTTTTGGATTTTTACTTTTATTTACCTTTTGGTCTGCCTTACCCCACAATGGCTGAGTCAACAAGTTTTGTCAAAGACTTATAATAAGTTCATTTAAGACCTCTGGCTCATCACACTTTACAATTTTTCATTGCTAGGTTAAATTATGCTATGTGTGCAAACAAAATACAGCTTATTGTCTCATTGTTGAAGTTAAGTTGTAGTTTTCCAGTGGAAACTGTCTTATCTTTTTTGCTGATACCTTTCAGCTGCTTATGTTCCGCACAGCTGGAACACCTCATGCGAAGGATTTTTACTGAAAAACACAAGAGCTAAGAAGAAAAGTGTGTGCACTTGGGTGTGGAGGAATGCTTGCCTTGTACATGTCATGTTTGCCCACAGAACACTGAAAGGAGTTTTTTCCTCTTCTTCATTTTCTCCCCATTTTTATCCTCTACTATTTCTAAACATGCTTTGTTAAAGTGATAGCTCAGATTTTTTTTAAAGTTGTTTTTTCTTTTTTTCCCTATAGCTCGCTTACCTGAAGCCGACAGATGTAACTTTTCAGTACAGCGATGTTAGAACATTACACATTTATCATTGGGTGTGTATAGTGAGAACCAAAGGTGATAAATGCAGTCTTCGGTGAAATATAAAATGTATTCTAGCATGCAAAGTTTTCTCTGGAACTTCTTAAGAAAACATTGTTTTGTTTTACAGGGAACCAGGTGGAACATAAACTGAAAAGAGCCCTCAACGCTAATGTCATAAATTTAAAGTACAGCCATTATTTTTGTGGGTCATATTTCATTGTTCACATGTAAAAAACATTTTATTATCAAACATATGCCAGAAACTCATTCAGCCATTGGTCAATTCCCCCAGAAACAGAAAGAAAAATAATTCCCCACCCCAGTAAAATGTATTTTTTGGGGTATTTATTCACCTTAATGAAGAAACACAACATATAGGTCTAGTTTGTTTAAAAGAAAAATATTATTTTAGGATAAATCGATTCTTTGTTACATTTGTTGAGGGGAGGTCTAATGCTACCACTATTATTGCAGAAAATATGTAACTGAGACATGTTCTGTATACTTCCATTTAATCGGTTTCTTGGAACTTTTTATTAGTATTCTACGACTTTTTGTTTTTTTTCCCTTGTGAGCAGGATAGAAGGGGGATAAATCAGATGAAACTGAATTTGAATTTTCTAAAAACAAACAATCTAGTTGGTTTGCCGTAAAGCAGAGAGTTGGTTAGAAAAAATGCCCACTGCCCATTATACAATCATGCAATTGCATAGTCGGCAAGTGGGCAAGTGCAATATTTAAAGCCCACCCCAATTGGGGGCAGACAGATAAGGCAGACAGATCAGGGTGATTAAAAAAAAAGCGTCTATTAAAAGATCAGCGAGCGGCTGCTCGTCAGCTGGGGCAGGTTCACTGGATTCTCTGCAGAGATGGGATCTCAGGTTAGTGACTACAGAACTCAGGCGGGAAACAATAATGACCATGTGAGTCACTAACCTGGTTACTGTTGAGTCTAAGCCCAGAACAAGAAGTGGAGTCCAGAGGGATTGTTTCTTTGTAGTATGCGGTGGAAGCCGCCCCCTGAGTTCCAGGAGAGAGCAGAGCAATCGACGAGTAGAAGCCAGGGTACGCAGAAGAATCCGGAGGGATAATCTAAAGCCAGAGTCGAACCAGGAACAGGTTTCCAGGCCAGAAGATCAGAAGTCCAAAGAGGTGCCGAAGGGGCTTCTAAGCCGGGGTCAGAAGACAGATCCAAGGTCGTTAGAAGGCAGAATCCTGGTAACATTCATAAAACAGATCAGGCAACAGAGCAGAACAGGGGCAACCAAAAAACTCAGAAGTCAAGGGTCAGAAACTAGTCAGATCAGGTAATCAGAAACTCACAGCTAAGCTAGAAAACTTGGCTTGAATAATCTGGCACTGATGGCTGGGAACAGGCAGCTTAAATAGGAAACAGCAACAGGTGGATCTGATGAGTAACAATGAGCACTGGGCGGAACTAAGCAGGTGGTAAAAATAGAGCCAAATCTAGCCATCAGTGCCAAGATCATGACAATGTTATTTAATCATATCTGGAATGTCATATATTGTTTGTGAACAAACACCTTACTGGCTGTGTGTTAGAACAACAAATAAGAAGAGTGAATCAAGCTGATAATTCTAAATAACAGATAACTCTGCACATATAAGAATAAATTCACCACAACCTCTACCCAAAATATAAGAGTTTATTAACAAAATCATTCAGCTACAAGTGAAATATATTTCAGTTAAAAATGCTTGACTAAAACTAGTAAAACTCAATTAAATTAAGCTACTATGTACTTAAAGAAGGAATGAAAAATGGCTCGGGCATGAATTTTATGTTTCATAACCAAAATTTGTCTGGAATAAATTTGATTGAAGTCAAATTAGTTTTGAAGTAATTTAGAGAAATTATAAAGAGTTCAAAACCAATTCGCAACTCATATCTAAGAGGTGAGTAAAACATTATTTACCAGTAGCTAGCAGACATGAGGGGACTCATCTTTTGGCAAGGCAGGTGTATTTGTATAGCACAATTAAGTCCAGTGACAATTTAAAGTGCTTTACATGAATTAAAATTAAATTAGACATTAAGAAAAATAAAAGCAGAATAAAAGCAAATGAAGATAAAATCATGATAACAGCAGGCAGTAAAACAAATAAAACAGTTGGACTACAACCTTAAACTAATAATACATCAGTTAAGAGTTCAACTTCAGCAGTCAAAGGCAGTTTGAAACAAATGTGTTTTTTATACAATGACTTTAATGAACTCAGGCTTTCAGCACTTTTACAGTTTTTACAGCTTTACCAGTGGAGCATAGGACCTCAATGTTGCTTCTACATTCTAGTTCTGGGTGGACAGACTAGGCTTGAACTAGAAGACCTGAGTTGTCTGGGAGGTTGATACACTGACAACAATTCTGTTATGTATTGAGGTGCTGATCCATTCAGTGCTCTTAACCAAAGGATTTATAGGAAGTATATACTCTGAGTGCTGGTGAAGGTTCTCAGTCATCCAGGTCTTAGTCATTCCAAAAAAAGTTAAAAACAATCCATTGTGACTTGGTTTCTAAGTTTGAAGACGTTTCGCTTCCCACCCAGGAAGCTTTTTCAATGTATTCTCTGACCTATAGAGAGCCAGTGGAAGGATTTCAGAACCAGGCTAATTGGTTCTACTTTCTTAATTCTCTACTTTCTAAATCTTGGATTAGCAGCTGGTGTCTGGGCTTTTGAGGCAAACCTATGAAGACAGTTTTGCAGTAATCAGTTTGACTAAAAATAAATAAATGAGACTGAAAGAATGTGAGAAGAGTGGTGAGAACAGCTGTGAGAAAGATTGGGGCTCCTCTCCCCATCATAAAAGACATTTCATCCCAGCGCCGCGCCTCCCGAGCCCGAAACATCATCATCAACTGTTCACATCCCCCACCATGGACTGTTCTCCCTGCTGCCCCCTGGGAAGAGGCTTCGCAGCATTCCATGCAGGACCAGCAGATTCTGCAACAGCTTTTTCCCCACTGCCGTCAGCCTGTTGAACTGTTTACAAACTCTAAACCAAGTCACAATTCGAGACTCTACATCACACTGATAACATCATACTAGCACTACATGGTGAATCTTCAAACTAGAACTCAACTCAAATGTTTTTTAATGCATTTTGCACCATACCTATTTATGTATTTTGCACTGATCTAAACCTTCCAAGTCCATATCTTTTTGCACAATGTCTCTCCCACACTGTTTACATTTTGATCACTACTGCACTTTATTGTTCTTTTTCACTCCTAGGCTGCTGCTAAAAAAACAAAACAAAAACTCAATGTCGGAAAGCTGTATAAAAGAAATTTAATTTTGTATACACTCTGTGTATACAAAATGGCAATAAAGTTTAAATCTAAGTCTCAGTCATGAATGAGTTTTCTAGATCCTGCTTGGATATTATTCCTTTCATACTGGAGAAGTAGTCCCATTGACACTACCTTTTTGAAACCATGCCGATGTCGGTCCGAGCCTGGTAACCGACATAACTTTTGAGAGTAAATGGCGCTAAAAAATTAACCTGAAATTGCCAGACACAACCAAACTGCGCTATACTGGTAAAAGTTAATCAGTAGTGCTCAGGGCAGTTCAGTTCTGGCTCGGTTCTCATAAACAAAGAGTGCATTAGCCGACCACGTCATTTCTTTACAGTCAGCCTCCGTAATGATGAAATTTCCGAAATTCATAAAAATACTAGCTTCCCTACTGTGGCACATGATTTCCAGTGATAATTCTGCTTAACAGTGGGATGAGCCTCAGCATCAGTCATTGTTTCCTGCGTCTGTAAGCCCTGATTAGACTATTGTTTGTCGTATCCACTTCCCAAAAGCCGACTCTGTCAAGTAAATTCACCAAAGGCTGCCTTTGATCTTGTTTCCCTCTAGAGAGCAACAGTACCGTAGATCATCACTAGGAGGCGAGGAACCGTGCTAGCGGGACGTGTAAATGGTCGTAAGGAACCGAGCTTGGCTGGGTTGATTGATCCAAGCTCGGTCCGAACACTGCACGCATCGTTTTTTTTCAGAGGGTAGTGTAAATGGAGCTTTGATGCCCCTCTGAAGGTTCAGGTCTGAGCCCATCATGACATCAAAATTTCAGTCGTTATCGGTAGTTTTTAGGTGTAGTAGCTGAAGCTGTAAACTACCTCAGGATCTCTTCCTTTAGTCCAGAGATTATTACCTCAGTTTTGTTTTTATTTAGTTGAAGGATATTTTGGCTCATCCATATATTAATTTATCTTAATGCCAGTGCTGTGATGCATTCATACTCACCTGACATTTTGATGTAAAGCTGTGTGTCGTCTGCATAGTTACAGTAACTGATCTTGTTGTATGGTATAATCTGAGCTAAAGGAAGTGTGTTGATATTGAAATGGACTGCTGACAGTATTGGTAATGGGGTTGACATTAATGTACAGATTATTTTCTATTACCTTTTATTTTTTTCAGTAAATGACTTAACAAAGTAATTGAAGGCCTTTTTATATTTGAGTTCATCAGCCAGAGATAGGAGGGTTTTTAACCTGTCAAGTGTGGCAAATAAGGCACAAGCATTGTTGATGTTTTTGTCGATAATCTCAGAGAATAAATTATGTCTTGGATCATTTAGTTATTAATTGTATTTGTGAAGTTTTGCTTTATAGATTTCATAGTAAACTTGGAGTCCATTCTTTCACCACCTTTATCTGGCTTTTTGGCATGCCCTCCTTTCTTTTCTCATGGATGGAGCATTTTCGCATGGAGATTTCATCTTCCCTGACATATATTTCACTTTTCCTGCAATTTTAGAATGGAAATATTCAACAAGCTCATCTGCTGAGATAAAGGGTAAAGTGGAGGCAGAATGGCTGAACATGAGGTTCAGCATCTCGCCCAAAAAAACATGCATAGTGGTGGTTTGTGAAAATCAGCAGGTATTCATTCCTTCTGACCAGCATTTATTGATGCCTTTGAGTGACCTCTGTCTCGCCGCCATCCATTGAAACTTAAGTTATCTGTAAGCAGATTAACCAGACAGTGCCCACCACTGGATGCAGGTAACCTTGAAACCATAGCATCTCTGAAATAAAAAATATCAGTGTGTTTAATATCAGTGGAATCATAAGGTCTTTCAACAGCATAATGCTTTGTTTAGATCAAAGGCAATGTGAGCGCCAGTAGCGTCTCCTTTTTATAATAAGTTTTAGGGTATTAAAAGGTCCCTGGGTACATTTCATACTTCTGACACAGTGCATTTTGATGCAATTTGCACATCAGCCATCTGTACATATTCAAATTTTGAGCTTCTAATGCACTTACAGTCCATCCAATGCAACAGAAGAAAGAGTTGGCACTTCTGGAGATTAACGCAGTGCATCAACCAATCAGGGAAGCTAATTTTTTTTATTCAGCTGAAAGAAAGCTTTTGTTTTTAGTGTCCTGGTATGATATGCAGACACCTAAACTTAAAACTTTAGATACCCAAATTTGTCACAGCCAAATTTATCACTCCAGATCAAATTCTGATTTGATCCGAAATTATTTTTATATTTAAATTAACTCAGACCTGCATCTTAGATGTCTAGACTTAGACGTGTATTAGCTTCCAACTTGAGGATGACATTTTGACATGCAACCTGGTTTAGTCCAAGAACACCATATTGTAAGACTCAATAGAGAATTCCTCATCAGATACCAAATTAGCCTACTTTATGCTGCTCGCAGTCTAAGGATCCAAGACCTAAAGAAAACCACTAAATAAAAGAAATCATAAGAGGGAGCTCATGACCCTGGATGATCTAAAAAGAAGATGATTGTGCCCTTACTAGTGATTGGTTGGTGAGGCATCATGAAGCGTTTCGATACATTGCCAAATAGTACTAATACTGCATTGATACTTTGAATACTATCACCCGCTGGACCTATAAAATCCCTACAGGCAGCTTATCTAAAAGACTGACACTGGTTTGATGACCTATAATAGGATTCACGTCATTGTATGTTATATTGTATTATTTCAATTCTTCATTTGAATAGAAAATATCTTTGATATCTTTAGATTTAGTTAATAAATAATAATAAAATAGATAATGCCAGTTTTAGGTGAAAATGTAAATGAGGATGTTTATGGACTAGGATGAATTCATTTAAAACAATACCTACAGTAAGAGGAGTAAACTAAGGGTAAATTTAAAATCAATTCAAATAAGTCCATGGAACAGGATGACACAACGATAAAATGTAAAGAAATAAGCGATTAAAACGGTTGCACATGGCTGAAATCATTCTTTTGTCTTGAGGCTAGTCCATACTTCTTGATTAATTTGATGATGAACCACGAAAGATTAGAGATTCTTTTCAAAGGTGACTGAGGTGCGTCAATGAGTTCGAAGCAGCCGCTGTATTAGTCATGTAACTTTCTTGAAGCGATATGCACACTGACAGGGTTTTGCTCAATGAGCTTGACACATCCGTCATCATATCAGTGTTGCATCACTAGCCCCTAAACCAGAGGTCATGGATTAGTGGACCAGGGTCGGGATCCAGACACACTTGCTGGCTAATCCGGACCCAACCTGATTTAAAACATTTTTAAATTACTGCATGTTATCCGACGACTGTGTCTAACTTCGCTTGCGCAAAGTTGATATGGTAAAGCCCTCCAGAGAGTCTTGGACCAGGCTGCATATGATACGAATTATCCAATGAGCTGCTGTCAGTCTGGGTTGCTGCTGCTGCTACTTTTACACACAGCAGTCAAACCTGTAGCAAGCCGGGCGATGGGAAAGAAGGAGAAGACGATGAGAAAAAGAGAGCAGAGAAAGTGTGGACTGCTGGAAGAACTGTGGTGAACTGGTGAAAGAAAAGTGAAATGGCGCTCAAAGATGACCCTGCACATTTAGAGTATTAGCTCAACCTACTGCTGTGAAGCAGGATTGATTAACAGAATCAAAAATAAATATGGATCCAAATGATTACCTTGATTTGTGCTTGAGAATGGCTTAGTCTCCATTCAAACCCAGGTTTAAAGCCTTGCAGGGCAGCATAAAGCCCACTGCTCTCATTAAGACATAGAAAAGAAAGAAAAAAATAAACAGTGTTTTATAAAATATGTGAATCAGGAAATTGTGAATATACCAAACTGAACAATTGATGTTATCTACTTCAAAAAACACATTAGATTTTTAAATGGAAAAATGTTCTATTTTTCTATCCGTTCATTCATTCATTCCATTCATTTTGTATGTATACAAAATGAATAAAATGGATGTATAAGCACCTAATTTTATTTCAGTGTTAAATGCTTTTTAAAGTAACAGATTGCAGTTAAAAGTATCTCTGGACCTTTTCTGGTTGTTGATTTTCTTTATCGGGACCCCGCTGATTTTTAATTGGTTACCTCTGCTCTAAAATAGCAGACTCTGTAACTCTGTCCTGTACTGTTTTATAATCATGAATACCAAGCAGTGTAATTTATTGACAGAAAAAACACCCAGAGCTTTTAGGAAAAAAGTTTTTTTTCCAATACATGCACATTATTTAGGTTTACTTCCCATCAAAAATGATTTTGACATTCAGCTGGGTGCTTCCTAGCCTAATAAACTAGACCCAAACGCCAGCGGCCAAAATAATTTTTCCTGCGATTGGTCTAGCCTCGATCAATGCTCCAGGCCCTAGAACTGGCGGGCCTATCATAACGCATATATTTGTTTTGAACTTTTGGATGCAAAGTGGGCGGGGTTTTGAGGGCGTGGCCACAAAGCTGCACGACGCTGGAGAAAGCACAACAAGGAAGATGGCAAAAACTATTGAACAGTTCTTGTTTGACTTTGGAATCAGTTTTGGAAGGATTAGACTTTGGGTTTTCGTTGAAACATGAGCAGGAAGAGGCTCTATCCTCATAGATTTTTAACAGGGAAGTAATCGCTGTTTTACTGACAGGCTGTTAGTTTACACTCCCCCACCAGCTTTCTGTCGCTCTTACTACGTCACAGTCAGTTGCTCTCATTGGTCAGAGCGTTGGCCAATAGGCACAGACATGGTTTGAAAAACAACGGGTTGTTCTCATCAACAATCTTCCGATGTCTCATTCATCGGGGTCAGACTAAATTACACATTTTATTTCACATTTAATAAGGTTTATCAGGCTAGCTGCTTCCTCCATAAGGTAATATTTATTAATTTATATCATAATGTGTCAAACAAACAAATTGTTATTATCAAACATATTGAATGTAGTCAAGACATTCAAAAACTATCAGTGGACAAATTTTAAAATGTACACATGTTTACCTATCCAATTATGCATTGCTTTGTTTATTTTTTCAGCCACATAGGAATACAATGAAAATATAATTCAGAATGCATCTAAAATGTGGGGACTCGACCAGTCTGCAGCGATCCAAACCTTTATAGTCTTTAATGAGTCAGTTTAGCATTTCACATATTCTGTAACTTAGACCCAAACACATGCCCAGAGAAAGGGGGCAGTGGTCTAAAGCTCAAATGATGCCAACTATCCAGATCCTCTTAATGATGCTAATGTCATTAGTTCTGTAGAAGATTAATGGCAGCTATTTATGGCTCATTAATCCATGCTGAGTGGGACCACAGATTAATTTGTTAATCATACATCAAATACAACTCCTGCTGTTGGCCACTAACTTAATCCTCATGAGAGTAGGGGTGTGTATATGTGTGTGTGTGTGTGTACCTGTCTAGCCCTCAGAGTGAGGACTATTTTTCTATTTTCACCATCAAATTGAGGACGAGTTGTTGCCAAGTGAGAGCATTTTGCCGGTCCTCACATGCTATTTTGCTAATGGTTAGGTTTAGTGCTAAGGTGTCAATTGGTTGGGGTTAGGGTGAGTATGCATTGGTAATCGTTAGGTTTAGGGATAGTTTTAGGGTTAGGGCATAGCAAGAGTTGAAAATGACTGAAAATTAATGGAAATCAATGGGAGTCAACACATGGTCCTCACTACGATGGCAGAACGAGTATGTCTGTGTGTGTGTGTGTGTGTAGGTATGTGCTTTAATAATCAGTACAGAGTCAAAATCTCCACCTACTGCCTTTATTTCATGTTTACTTTTTTCGTCTGTGAGTCTACCTTTCCTTGTGCCTCTCCAGTGTCTTATTAGAGTTTTGCCCCGGAGTCACTAACTCACAGACATAATTCAGGCTTCAGTCCTGAAATGAAAACCCGCTGCCTGTGTTGTTAGCTGCTCTGTCAGAAATAGCAACCAAGTAAACCCATCCTGTGGCATTTGTGTGTAAAGACAAATAAAAATAAAAACCTGCAATCCATTCTTTGAGGTCTGCTCGCTCTGTTTGTCACTAACTCTAATTTCTTTGACTGAGCAGAAAGCTTTTTTTTTCTGTAAGGACATTTTTATTCTCCTTCAGACAGTTTCTCCATTTTATGCACAGAAACAGATGCAATTATTATTCCAGTCCATTCAGTTCTGAAGGAACTAGATTCCCTGGGAGACCTGTTTTATCTGCATTTCAGCATGTCCACGACATGAATATACCTTTTTGCATAGAACATTACTTATCTTGTGTACCAAATGGCTTCACCAGTAACATCTAAATAAGAGCTTAAGTTTAAATCTTTAAACTTAACCCTTTAACATCCTATCTGAGGGCAGATATTAAGGTCCAAATCAACGGTTTCTCCTTTATCTTGTGTGCATATGAAAGTATTTAAATGTGCACACTGCTTGTTTAGTAATTAGTTTAACTAACCAAAGAGAAGGACAGAGGAAAATGCAGTGTCTGTCCTTAACTTAATTTTCATCCAAAAGCTGAGGTACAACAGAAGACGGAAAATAATTTTAACTGGACACAGAAAAAAGCGACACAGTGCTAGGCTGCACCTTTAAACCTTTTCTATTATAGGACCAGGTATAAAAAGGGTTACATTTTAAATTAAAATGATTAATAAACATAAGCAGCTAATAAGATGTTGCTCGTCAGAAAAGGTACAAATAAACTGCAGCTAATATTTTTTTGAATAAAGATCTGTTAAAAAAGTTTTTCTTTGTAGATTTCGATAGTATTGAACTTTGCAAAGGCCTGTAAGGTATAGTGAGGAAAACTTTGATGCTCAATGGTGTGTGAAACACCTTATTTTACAGGGGTGTAAGGAAAAATAATTCTGTCAAATATCGGGATATTTCCCTAGGCAATTTTGTTTTTATTAAAAATATTAAAATATTAATTGACAGTGTTGGTATTCATTCAAAATATGGTCAAATTGATCTTAAATGTAAAAGATAATGGAAGGCAAACATGCCTTTCATTGTCTTACTTTTGAACCTCCAGCTGCTACTGGGCAGCACACCACTCAAGAGTCATCTGCTCCTCACCAGCCAAAGCTGAAAAACAACAAGATCTGGTGAGGTTTTCCAGAGCTATATCACAATCTTTGTTATCGTATTGGGATAAATCGCATCATGATTTGTATCATATCATCAAATTTTTAACCAAGTCATACCCTGTTATATTTGCCTTTTTAGCTTGTTATCATATCAGGAGAGTTTTTGTAAAAAATGCCACACAATGAGCTTTAGCTGGCCATGTTTAAGGAAAAGGCTAAATTAATATTAATTCATATAATTAACTCATGAGTCACGTTCTGATACTTAATAAATAGTCCCCACAAGGCTAGAAAGAGAAGTGACTCAGTAATGTTCCATGCTGATAGGGTTGCCAAGACCTTAAGCTTGTTGCAGAGACGCACACTACCGTTCAAAAGTTTGGGGTCACATTGAAATGTTATTATTTTTGAAGGAAAAGCACTGTACTTTTCAATGAAGATAACTTTAAACTAGTCTTAACTTTAAAGAAACACACTCTATACATTGCTAATGTGGTAAATGACTATTCTAGCTGCAAATGTCTGGTTATTGGTGCAATATCTACATAGGTGTATAGAGGCCAATTTCCAGTAACTATCATTCCAGTGTTCTAATGGTACAATGTGTTTTCTCATTGGCTCAGAAGGTTAATTGATGATTAGAAAACCCTTTTGCAATCATGTTCACACATCTGAAAACAGTTTAGCTCGTTACAGAAGCTACAAAACTGACCTTCCTTTGAGAAGATTGAGTTTCTGGAGCATCACATTTGTGGGGTCAATTAAACGCTAAAATGGCCAGAAAAACAGAACTTTCATCTGAAACTCGATGCTCTTGTTCTTAGAAATGAAGGATATTCCATGCGAGAAATTGCTAAGAAATTGAAGATTTCCTACAACGGTGTGTACTACTCCCTTCAGAGGACAGCACAAACAAGCTACTGCGGGTACTATTTAATGAAGATGCCAGTTGAGGACCTGTGAGGTTGTGTGTTTCTCAAACTAGAGACTTTAATGTACTTATCTTCTTGCTCAGTTGTGCAACGCGGCCTCCCACTTCTTTTTCTACTCTGTTTAGAGCCTGTCATGAACTTTCTTAAACATTTTAAAAAATTCCCCAACGCTAATAAAGGGCAGAGTTGGCCTTGTGGTTAGACCAGTGCGCTTGTGCTCTGAGAAGTTTGCAAGTAGTGTTGCACCGATATCGATACCAGTATCAGGTGGGGCCCCGATCCAGCACTTAAATGGTGGTATCGGTGTCGGCGAGTACCAACAAATAGGAAACCAATGCGATTTTGAGAGCCAAATGTTTATTCAACTGTTGTCACCCATTCCAGGTAGGCAATAAAAAGTTCTACTGGATTCCCTTTGTATTAGTTTTTTTTTTCTGCTCCACAAAGTTAGGCAGCAGCTTGACAAAGCCATGATGGCAATTAATTTACATCCAAGTAGTATGCAGTTCTATCATCAATTTCAAAGAGATGGTATCGGCTGATACTGCACAGCCAGGTATTGGGAATCGGTATCAGGGACAAAAAATAGCATCGGCACAACACTATTTGCAAGTACCCACAGCCTCCACTCTGGGTTCCTGAGCAAAACGCTTAACTCCTCACTGCTCCCCAGACGCTGCACAGTGGCAGCCCACTGCTCCCCAAGGGGATGGGTTAAATGCAGAGTTAATAGCTCCATTATGTGATCAATAAAGTTCAATTTCTATCCTCTTTTTGTCTTTCTAAAGTAATGAATAAAAACATGTGCTGTATCAGATGGTTTATGTTTTAAACCAGCCCCCCTAGTCGATGCTCCATGCTTGGTTAAAAAATTCTGCTCACATTTTCTTCCATTGGCTCTCAGCCTGTAATTAAAACTTCTCTTTACTGTTTTATCGCCTTGGTTTTGTGCACCCTTTAACACAAGATTACACACCACCATTGTGGTTCTTTACATAAAACTGAGCTGCGATTCAACTGTGATGTTTAGGTAATGCGGCCTCAGATAATGCAGGGCAGAAATCTAAAGGTTTAACCCCAACTGGCTAAGCAGACATCCGTCTTGCTCACTTTAGCTGTTTATAAACTTTATGTTATTTGGCTGAAAGCCATCATCTTGTGCAGTGCATCAAATGGTTACGCTAACATTAAAATCACACATAGCCTTTTTTTTCAAATAAAGGGAAAGTTCAGGTGTTAGATCTATACTTTTATTGTTGAAGCAGCAAAAAGTAAAGCACAACAAACATCATAGTTAAAACAGAAACAGAAAATTCTGAAAACTCAGGTACATGTCATTGAATCGGTCCTGAGAACCTACAGTTTAGAATTAAAGGCATTCTTTGAGATAAGTTCATTTAATTTCTGAGTTTTTTTGTAGCTGGTTACAGAAGGAGGGACTAAATTAACTAAAGCCTCCTTGCCAAAACAGTCTGTCTGTGCGAACAGTATATATTTCTCTGTGTACCTTCAGTACAGATACAGGCCAGAGCTGGTTCCAGTGATTCCTTTTAAGTAAATGTTAATGAGAATTCCTTCAAGCAGCCAGACCAGGTCACCTCAGAATATAAATCACAATGATTTCACATTTTGCAGTTTTATGTAATGAACCTCAGAGAAGCGAGAAAGACAGCCTACCTGTAGCACCCAAAGACATTGTAAAGAAGCAATCATGTACAAAAGATGGTCATAGTCCAACACAAACCGCACTGACCAAACCGCTTTCAAGCTGCAAATGGAAAACACAACCCATTTCGAAAAATAAAAAAACACTTTCAATTGTAGCCTTTCATAATGAGATTTTCCACCAGAGGTATAAATGTAAGGGAGTTTGTCATGTTATTGTAGATTGTTGTTAGATGAAAAGGTCAAACAAGAAAACAATTTTACGCTTTTAACCAGAAACCACTCCAAATGGGTGAGAACATCTGAGAACTTTCAAGCCGGTGATTTTGATCCAACTTTGCAAAACCTTTTGATGCCTCTGGTCTTTGTGTTGCAAGAACAGTAGAAGACATCCCAAATTTAGATTCCTAACTCCAGGAACTGTTCCACCCATTGGTAGGGTCATTGAGGAGTTACATGTAAAACATTGAATCCAATAACACAGTTTTCAGATCTGTCTAACAGTACAGAGCTGACTGAGAGAGTCACCACGCTTTGCAAAACAAACACACTTGGTATGTTCGCTTAAAATAAAATAAAAAGCTGGATTTATATTTTAACCCACAAATCTGCTCACTCTGATAGTTTTATGAATCCCAGATCTATAGAAAATGAAAAACACTGAGCAGGTATTATAATCTTTGTTACACTCTATGATAATCCCTACTTTTGAGTGGGGAAGGGGATTTTTTTTTTTTTGCATAGACATTACTACTGGCTTAACCCTATAACAATCAATTTTCCCTCTCTATCTGCGAAGTGCTGCTTATGCTAAAATCAGGGGGGCAGTGAAGGAGAATGGATTGGATGAGGAGACTGTAAATCCGCAGGGATTTCCCTTCCTTTTCCACAAAATCTGGGCTCTCTAATAACAAGCTTAGACCTCCCCCCCCTAAAGAAGCCCCCACTACCCCTTATCAAGTGGATATGAAGTCAGATCATCCAGATTCACGTTGAACACACACACTGCAAAGATTAAAACACACTCACAGACTGGAAGCTTGCTGACGCCTGGGATAAAGCCCTTCATCGCCTTGTGTAGGTGCCAGCAGGTTAGTGTTATACACCTGCAGGCTTTTGTTTTACTTCTGACCTTTTCAATACATGTTTTGACAAAAAGGCTTGACATCATGTATGAAACTTAAAATAAACACAGGAGCATTAACGCAGGATAAAAATGAATTCAACCCAAAAAACAGTGGGTTAATAACAAAACAGACAATAGAAAGAGGAACAGCAAATGTTTACTAATTAGCTCCAGACATGAAATGTTATGTTTTTTTTTGTTTGTTTTTTAATTAATTAAAAATCTAAATGTGGGGAAAACATATTTTTTTTAAGGCTAAAGTGTCTTCGTCTCTTCTGGTACATTATGTTGACTGAGACATTTATTTAGAGCAGGGGTAACCAATTAAAAATCAGCAGGGTACAAATAAAGAAAATCATCAACCAGTAAAGGTCAGGAGACATTTCTAATTATAATCTGTAACTTTAAACAGAATTTAGCACTGAAATAAAATTAGGTGTTTATGCATTCATGTTATACATAGACTTTTTAAATAAAAAGTATAAAAAAAAAAAAATAGAAACTTTTTCCATTTTAAAATCTGAAGTGTTTTTTGAAGTAGAGAACAACAACTTTTCAGTTTGGTATAAAGACAATTTCCTGATTCACATGTTTTATAAAACACTTGAACTGACCGTTTGTTGTTGTTTTTTTTCTTTTTTCTGTTTTAATGTTCGCAGTGGGCTTTATGCTGCCCTGCAAGGCTTTAAACCTGGGTTTGGAGACAAAGCCATTCTAAAGCACATATCAACATGCTCATTTTAAGCTTTGATCCATATTTATTTTTGATTCTGTTCATGGTGGAGAATCCTGCTTCACAGCAGCAGGTTTATCCAAACATGCTCAAAATATGCAGGGTCTAGCAGCAGCAACCCAGACTGACAGCAGCTCATTGACTAATATGTATCACGTGTAGCCTGGTCCCGGGCGCTCCGGAGGGCTTTAACGTACAAACAGGAGAATCGGCGCAAGTGAAGTTTAATACTGTCGTCGGACAACATGTGGTAATTTATAAGTGTTTTAAATCAGGTTGGGTCCGGATTAGCCAACAGGTGGATCCTCTGATTTAGAGTATTTTGAGTGACTGTCCCTGTTGGCTGATTTAATAGGGAACTCATTTAGTTCAGTCTAAAAAGAACAAAAAGGAGAAAATATATGTAAATAGAAAGAAAAATAGAAGCTATCATAGTGAAAGATACCCAAAGTAAAATGGTAAATAAAATTAACTATCAATGGTCAAAGAGAACATTATAAAGCAACATGTTTACTTTAAACTGTATTAGAGCAAAGTTACTAGACTTCAATTCAGCACACAAGTAAAAAAGAAGTAATATAAAAAAATTAGACAGGATAAAGTTTAACTGGTAAGGCTGCTTCATACTACATGAGACCCAAGAGTTCTGTTCTGGTTGTCATAAAAAAATGGATTAACAATCCACACTCATAATAAAATAAATATTTATATGAGCAGCTTCATTTAAAACACACAAATAAACTACTCTCTGAGTGCATTTTTAGCATTTTATGCGTTCAGACTAAATACCATTTTATCACAAGCATGAGTGGGCTCCCGCTCTGTGCTTGGGGCTAGTTTTTTTCAGCTGTAGATTCTCTCCTACTCAAAATTAGATCTATTTCTTGTGCTCATGTCATCTGTGGTCACTTTGAGGGTTGCTCAAACCTAAAAAAGTAAACTTTTTGCTGTAAAAGGCGGCCCCGTCCAGGAAACACACAGCCAGGCAGACGAGCTCCAAGGCAGCTCCCATGCCAGAGGATGAAGAGAGCACATCCACCCAGCCACGGCCAGAGAAACAGGACCACACTGGAAAACAGGCCGATCTCCAACATCTACAAACAAGGGTGTTGATGGAAGCAGCACAGCTGATATTTCTTTCCTGGATGACGTCACAGCCAAAAAGGAACAGACGAGGCAAAGCTACTCTGAGGAAAAGCAGAGAGAGCAGAAGGTTAGAGATTGAACAAACAGATTCTGCAGAATAGGAGAACAGAGAGAGAATGAAGCAGAATGATGAAATGGGGGTCCCTATGTCCTCCAGAAGTCTAAGCCTATAGCAGCATAACTTTAAAGACAGCTCAGGATAACCTATCTATCTATCTATCTATCTATCTATCTATCTATCTATCTATCTATCTATCTATCTATCTATCTATCTATCTATCTATCTATCTATCTATCTATCTATCTATCTATCTATCTATCTATCTATCTATCTATCTATCTATCTATCTATCTATCTATCTATCTATCTATCTATCTATCTATCTATCTATCTATCTATCTATCTATCTATCTATCTATCTATCTATCTATCTATCTATCTATCTATCTATCTATCTATCTATCTATCTATCTATCTATCTATCTATCTATCTATCTATCTATCTATCTATCTATCTATCTATCTATCTATCTATCTATCTATCTATCTATCTATCTATCTATCTATCTATCTATCTATCTATCTATCTATCTATCTATCTATCTATCTATCTATCTATCTATCTATCTATCTATCTATCTATCTATCTATCTATCTATCTATCTATCTATCTATCTATCTATCTATCTATCTATCTATCTATCTATCTATCTATCTATCTATCTATCTATCTATCTATCTATCTATCTATCTATCTATCTATCTATCTATCTATCTATCTATCTATCTATCTATCTATCTATCTATCTATCTATCTATCTATCTATCTATCTATCTATCTATCTATCTATCTATCTATCTATCTATCTATCTATCTATCTATCTATCTATCTATCTATCTATCTATCTATCTATCTATCTATCTATCTATCTATCTATCTATCTATCTATCTATCTATCTATCTATCTATCTATCTATCTATCTATCTATCTATCTATCTATCTATCTATCTATCTATCTATCTATCTATCTATCTATCTATCTATCTATCTATCTATCTATCTATCTATCTATCTATCTATCTATCTATCTATCTATCTATCTATCTATCTATCTATCTATCTATCTATCTATCTATCTATCTATCTATCTATCTATCTATCTATCTATCTATCTATCTATCTATCTATCTATCTATCTATCTATCTATCTATCTATCTATCTATCTATCTATCTATCTATCTATCTATCTATCTATCTATCTATCTATCTATCTATCTATCTATCTATCTATCTATCTATCTATCTATCTATCTATCTATCTATCTATCTATCTATCTATCTATCTATCTATCTATCTATCTATCTATCTATCTATCTATCTATCTATCTATCTATCTATCTATCTATCTATCTATCTATCTATCTATCTATCTATCTATCTATCTATCTATCTATCTATCTATCTATCTATCTATCTATCTATCTATCTATCTATCTATCTATCTATCTATCTATCTATCTATCTATCTATCTATCTATCTATCTATCTATCTATCTATCTATCTATCTATCTATCTATCTATCTATCTATCTATCTATCTATCTATCTATCTATCTATCTATCTATCTATCTATCTATCTATCTATCTATCTATCTATCTATCTATCTATCTATCTATCTATCTATCTATCTATCTATCTATCTATCTATCTATCTATCTATCTATCTATCTATCTATCTATCTATCTATCTATCTATCTATCTATCTATCTATCTATCTATCTATCTATCTATCTATCTATCTATCTATCTATCTATCTATCTATCTATCTATCTATCTATCTATCTATCTATCTATCTATCTATCTATCTATCTATCTATCTATCTATCTATCTATCTATCTATCTATCTATCTATCTATCTATCTATCTATCTATCTATCTATCTATCTATCTATCTATCTATCTATCTATCTATCTATCTATCTATCTATCTATCTATCTATCTATCTATCTATCTATCTATCTATCTATCTATCTATCTATCTATCTATCTATCTATCTATCTATCTATCTATCTATCTATCTATCTATCTATCTATCTATCTATCTATCTATCTATCTATCTATCTATCTATCTATCTATCTATCTATCTATCTATCTATCTATCTATCTATCTATCTATCTATCTATCTATCTATCTATCTATCTATCTATCTATCTATCTATCTATCTATCAAGGAAAAACATAACCACAGGCAGGACCTGCAGTACCTCTATGAAGTTTAATGACAAATGGTTTGGATTCTTACAAACGACATTAACGTTACTAAATTCTGATAGTTTGAAGATGTTGAAATTGCAGCTTTATTGACTGAAAATGACTTAATCGTGTTGCACAATAGTGAATCTCAGATAAAGCTAGCATGCTTGTGCATGTTATACATGCTGAAAACAAAATTAGATCTCTAATCTAACAGCAAGGTTTTACAAAATAGCAATGTTGATTTTATGATAAACTCTTATGTTTAAATTGCAGTCTTTGGCTGAATTGGTTGTGGTGTGATATTAGTTACAAACTGGGGTGCTTTTCCAAAACAATAGTTGCTAAAGTAATGCAATATCCCAAACTGTGCAGCTAACAGTTAAGGAATTCAATGTGTAAAAAAATTCATTGTTTAAAATACGCTGTTAAAAAAATTCAGTGTTTAAAATTCGGTAAAAATTCACCAGAGTTGTAACCTGTTAGTAGGAGAACTCTGTTGGATTTCATGGCTTGACCTGCTTTCCTCTTCAGTCATACAGGAGAAATGATTTCCAATGTGAGCAATTGAAAACAGATAAATAAAAAAAAAGAAAACTGTAAATGATGAAAAATAAAACCAAATGAGAAATTTATTTTTATAAACCGTACTATTTTTTGTGTTATAAAGTCAATGTTGTTATAATTTGAGATAAAGATTTAAGCCTAAGTATAAACTAAAATAAATATTCTAAAACAACCACATTAAGTGCAAGTATTGATCTAAAATATAAGTTTATACTGTATAAAGCTTTTCTTTGTTAACTGACTGATTTTTTTTACATTTGAAATAATAAGTGTGTTTCATGTTCATCTGATCTTTGATTTCTCCTTCAAGCTCACTACCTTTTTTTTTTAGAAGAAGCAACATATCTCCTTTGACACCTCCATCTGGACGCTCGTTCATCAGTTCAAATGTAATTAAAGCCAGTCTGTTGGTAGTCTGGGCAGGTCTGTTTGGTCTGGCAGGCTATTTTCATCATGCAGATGCCTAAAAAGGAGTTGGAAATATTCTTCATTCTGTCCACAACATTCTGGAAATCTTTGAAACTACACTAAGTGGGGGAAGATTTCTTTGAATTTGGTTTGCATTTCAAAAGATAACAGCCCTTTTTGTGCATCAAGTGCCAAACTTTGCTTTTATTTTCACTTTAAAGCTGTTGTTCTACTTAGCTGACGAAAAACACACACACAGAAGGAAAAAAGAGCTGAACTGCAGCTGAGTGCATTATTACCTCCTCTTTTTAGCGTGATTGTTTTATATTTAGAGACACGTTTTTACATCAGAGATCCCAAGAGGATTGTCAAGATTGCATAAACGCAAAACCACCATGAAGTGACACGTTGTGGCAGAGAACAGAGAGAAAAGAAGATATAGGTAAGGATTTATATAAATGGGGAGGGTACATAAAGAGGATTTGGGTTAGGCTTTAAAGCTCTCGTCTTAGCTGTGTTATTCCAATTTTGGTTTTTATGTTCGGGACAAAAAAACCCAACAAAAAAAACACCAACAAAAAAGAATCACATCAAAGCCTCTCCTGCTCTGAATGATGGTGCTAAAATTTGATTCTAAGAGGTAAAGCACAGACTGATGGGAATCTGACTTTCCTTTTGATCCGCTGATCAAAGTTTCTGCTCTCTATTATCACCCTGCTGCTCAGCAGTGTGGACCAGAAGGGACTTTCTAACCGCTGCCATGCAATTTGCTTTTTTTTTTCTTTTAGCAGGTACATCTGCACGCTCCTGGATGCATGGTGTGATGGGCTGTAGGATTGGTGGACTGCTCTAAAGCATACACATTTTATGACAAATAAAATCGAGATGAAGAAGATAAGCATTGTGATAGGATTTTGCGACATTAAAAGCAGAAACCAAGCAAGAACAATTAAGATCTTAAGGTCATTGACTTTAAAATCAGTTGCTAGTAACATTTTTCAGCCATAATTATGGGAATAGATTTAAAAAGCAATCAGGAACTGAAAGAAATGCTAAAATCTTTGTGGTGCCTGGAAGGGCATTGTCCCCCGCCCCTTTCTTCTACTTCCTGTCTGCCCAGAGTCAATAAAGGACGGTAAAACCGCACAATCATTATAAAACCAGTCCTAATCCATTAGTTTAATTGGTCAGTAAACGCCGTTTTACCCTCAGAGATGCTTAAAGTGGTTATTTCCACTTAAACCTTTAATATCCATATTAGACGCATGAGTTTTTCAAACCTCAAGATCAGCAGTGGGATTTTTAAATCTTGAAAAACCTGATTCATACATTCAGATACATGCACTGAACTGAAAAGAATAATAGAATGTATCACAAAATCCAATTTTTTTGTTTGTGTAGGCTTAAAAGTATTAAAATTATTTAACTAATCTGTCTGAAAATAAAAACTAATAATTTGAGGTGTTTATTTAGATAAAATTTAAATTTAAGAGTGACAAATCTTTGGTGATCATAAAACCTTTGATCAAACTATGGGAGTATTAGATTAGTACAAAACGTTTTACCAAATCTGATTTTTAATTATAAATAAAACGTTTCATTTAAATGAACAAAGTGTTGGTAGGTAACCACAAATATCAACCTATAGTAGATGAATAATTGTTTATATTTAGATGGAGAAAAACTAAAATCTGTATTCTTACCAGATTTTTTCCCACATAATTTCTGACATATATACAAAAAACTGCAGAAAGCGCTCACTGTAAAAACTCACTGATAGGACTTATACCCTAATGAAATGCAAACAATCTTAAATTAAAATACATCTTATACTTTTAAACAATCTTTTTTGCAGAATGTTTTCTCTGATGCTAAACTGCAAAAACAATCTAGAAATAAGTCAAACATTCTTAAATTACGTGTATTTACCCCTACTTTGATTAGGTAAATAAAGTGATTTGGCAACAGAATGAGTATTTTTACTCTTAAAATAAGATAATTAGACAACATGCTCTTGAAATAAGACAATGCAATTGTTTTTTTCTTATTTGAAATGTAAATTGTCAGATTCCATTGGCAGAGGGTCTCACGTACCTCCTCAATTTAAGACAAATGCGCTTATTTTCAGAAAAAAATTACTTATTTAGGTTTCAATTTTTGTTTTGCTTTGAGTTTTTATGGCACTAGTGCTGGTGAAGGTTCTCAGTCATCCAGGTCATGGTCATTCCAAAAAAATTAAAAATTAATTGCCTCTTCCAATTTGCATGTTTGTAAAAACCCAAACAGGGCTTTGTTGGGCTACGGTATAAAACCTCGAACTCAACACTATTCCTGACATTTTGAATTGAGAAAGCTCCCTGGATGGGAAGCGAAATGTCTAGTGGCTCGTTTTTCTGACAGTAGGCTGACAGGAAAGGGGGTATGAGAGAGGGGGAGAGACATGCGGATCACAGGTCGGATTCGAATCCGGGTCGGCCACGTCGAGGATTAAGGCCTCCGTACATGGGTCGTGTGCAGTAACCACTGCACCACCTGCACGCGCCGATTTCAATTTTTTGCAGTGTAAATTGGCCTCTGTCTCATTTGCGCTTAGCCTATAGCAGTTGGATGCCTGGTTTGAGAGGTAATCAACCATGCAGTGTGAGTAGCTTTTATGTTTTATCATTAGGGCCCTGAATTTCCCACGCTGGCTAAATTATTACCCAAGTAGCATTTATGAATCCTGGCAAGGCATAGCCGTTGATTACAGGATGTTGTTATGAGCTGACTTCTTAGAAGTTGTCCAACTTACTGTAGGTCTGTCTGTCTGTGTAAATGTATTATCATGTGTATATATTTGTTGTGTGTTTTCTTTTTGTCTGATTGTGACTGTTTCCTCTAGCTCTGTTCCTGCCTGTTGGGATGTTTGTAATTCAAGTCGGCTGCCTTTTTCGTTTGATAATTCATTCTAATGAGATTATTCACCTACTGGTTTTTATCTTTTTTAATGATTCAACACAGTGAAGAATGGGGAAAGGAAAGAAGGCATGACTGTCATGATTGGTTTAAGGCTAAACCCACATGCAGAACACAAACGGAAGCTGAGTAAAAGTTTAACAGAGTTTATTGAAAAAGGTTTTCACACAAAGACATGAACTGGTTCAGGTACTGGTCCGGGTTGGGTTCGCTGATGTCTGCAGAGACGGACAGTTTGATTAGCCAGGCAGTCAGATGATTAATTGAGTCTTTAGATAATTCAGAGTCTACCTTGAAGAAGTCCAGGCTTTATTTGTGAGAGAGGGAACCGTTGGGTCCAGAGACTGTTGGTTCAGCAGAGTGCACAAGCAGCAACAGCGTCTAGCTTCTGACTTTGAATGGCAGACCTTGATCAGAGTTTCCAGCTCTTCTCTGAGAGCAGCAGGAGAAATCCAGATTGGAATCTTCAGGTTTGGCTCACCAGGGCTGGCAGGCAGGTTAAGCTCATCCAGAGCTTCAGACTTGAGACAGGTTTCCTATGAGCAAAGACAGAGACAGATTAGAATCAGGTTTCTCTCTTGAGATAACAAAGATTCTTTCAGGTAACAGAGGCTCAGGTTTGCTAACCAAACTAGGTCAACATTGCGGCGTTGAAGGAAGGTCTGGCAGCTGCTTATGTAGGGAAGGTCTCCTGATGAGCAGACGAGCTCCAGGTGTGCTGGAGGGCTCCAGCCCAGGAGACCCACGGCGCACTCTGCTGGAGAAAGGTGGTACATCCCCAGATCCCAACAGTAACCCAGTCACTAACAGAAAACAAATAAACACAGAAGAGGATCCTCGGCGCTCTCTGGTGGGCAAGCCTCAGGATCCCAACAGTGACTATGTTCAATATGAACAAAGCGATTACTAAACAGTTTGAGAGACGGTCAGCTAAGGAATTCTGCTACTGTTCAGGGTACAATCCAACTTCCTGCCATTGAAACAGTAGCAGCACGCAGCAGGAATACACATTCACAGAGCAGCAGGAAGCATGTGACCCCGGCCTTCCTGTAGAGCTGATGGAAACTACAGACCAGTCCACCTATGACCTGTCATTTTAAACTGCGTCTAAATATGATAAAGAATCATCTAGAATTATTAAAATCAGCTGTAGTCAGAAATCCAGTCTGAATTTAGATATAATTTTGTCACATATTGATATTATAGATATTAAATTCAACCTATTTGTGTGCATGCTCTCTTATGTGTTTTTCTTCTCTGTAAGTCAACAGGATCCCAGAGGAATAAATCTGGATGTTTTTGTTCTCAGGAGACATTTCCTCCAAGTTTAAACCAACATTTCTACAAGAAAAAAAAAAGTCAAATCTAAGCTACTGATGATCGCATGAGCAACAATTCAAACATTTCGACAAATAACACATTTATCAGCATTTTGCTCTAAAACAAACAATGCCTTGATAATAAAACCATTTTAAGGAAAAAATGTTATCCCAAATATTTTTGATCGTGAATTTATGTTGCTTGTTTTTCATTACGTAAGACTTTTCTCAGCTGTGACACATAGAACCTGACAAACACAAACTACACTTTGTCAGTCTGGCTCTCCCAATGGGACCAAGAGGGAAGCCCTTATATGGGAATGTCTGTAGAGTCTAGAGAAAAGATTTTAAAAGAGCTGTCTAATTGATGAGTTTGTGACGGTAAATGTTTCAGAGTTTCAATGAGGTCACAGAGTCTTAGCTCATGACTAATTTCCTTAAGTACAAAGAGCAACAATGATGTGACCTCAGCGCAGAGATTAAAGGGCTACAGCAGTGGAAGTCATCCGCTGAATACAGCAGGTACTGGTTAGCATCAGTATCCTGAACTGTGACATCAGACTCAGAGAAAAAAAAAATCTTTGTACTTGACCAGATCTCCAAAGCTTTAAACAAGGCATGGAGGTTTTCTTTCCACAACTTAACCAGTTAATCTGCTATTTTAGGAATAAACCATATTTTTTTTGGGTAAAATCCCATTTCTATGTTTACAAAGCAGAAAAAACATTATTCACAACATATAAGCTGCTGTAAAATTGCTTCGAGACATGTTTAAAGTAACAGTAGAGTGCGAAGTTGTTCATTTTTTCAGTCAACTTGTGAAGTTTCAGTTTGGCTGATTTATGGATAGAAATCCTAATGCTATGCATAGCAGCTGATTGTAGAGACAAACCATAAACAGAACTGGAGGAAACGACAAGCTGTTCCCATAAAATACTCAAATCAAATCTTGAAACCACATGAAAATCAATGATACAAAACTAAAGTAAGAATCAAACATCTAAAAATAAACAATGATAAATCCTTTTCTCTATGAGGAAATCCATCTACAGTATTTTTCCCCAAATGAGGCAGGATGTAGAAAACTTTTTCCTATATATAAGCTATATTGCTTTAGAGACTAAATCAGGAGGAGCATTTACATGACAGTCACCAATTAAGATGTTCCCCAGTTTAAGCTGAACAATGAGCAAAAGTGGGCGTTTGGTGACCCAAGTGTAAATGATTAAATATTCCAAAGCTTTGAGCAAGATTGTGAGTGCATACAACATTAAGCTAGGGTTAATGGGCTTATGGACTTCTGAAAGTAAACAAACTTTAACACTGATTATTTATTCAATAGTTGGCACAGAATCTTCTCACTGATATCTATGAGCATTTCTGAGCACCTAACAGTGCTGCTGCGCTTTTACCTTCCTTAAACAGCGCTTCCAACATTTAACAGTTATCCTCCATTAGAACCATTAAATTATAGTGGTCTGTTGTTTTACTGAGCTGCCTGCAGCGTCTCCCAGCAAACTTTAGGTCAAAGCAGATCATATCCGGGTCATTTAACTTGCTTAAGATCCAAAAATAAAATATAAAAGTATAATGAGCGTTATTCGTTTTTTTCCATTTTCAATTTTATGCACAAAATCAGAAAAAGTAAAACGGCTCATTATCTGTACGAGTGTATTTTTGCATTTAAAATTTTTTGTTTTACTTAAACGAAAGAACGGATGATACACGGATTCTCTGTCACTGTCCCTCTTCCAGCCATCATCTTCACTTATGGATGACGAACTGTCAGTCAAAGGCTTCCTGACACCATTTCCTGTGTGAGCGGGAGTTTCTAGCGCTAATTCTTTCTAGTTTAACCTTTGCTTTGAAGTGTAATAATTGGGCATATTTCATATCAAGGGTTTTATTTCTATAAATGTTTTAAAAAGAGGGAAACTTTTGTCATTTTCATTCAAGCAAGTTTATAGCAAGTAGGTGGTTAGGTAAAGCAAGATGAAGTCTGGAATTTTATCCTTTCATGTTTTCCTGCAATTGAAATAAATTTCAATACATTTAGTAGAAAAAATAAAACGAATTATAGAAAAACTACCTCCAAGGTGGGTGACAGAAAAGCTAAATTGGTAGAAACTCTACCAATTAATTAGGCTATATGGTGACAAGATATGTCCTCACATTCTAATAGATAGTCTTTTATTAGGTTGAGAGAACAAACATTGTCCAGACAAGGTGTGATATGAATACTGATTTTAACAAATGTGTTAGTTGGGTGAGAAAACGTATAAAACCAGGTTATTACAGCATTTTTTTTGTCCTTTAAAGCTTTTTATTGTAAACATACAGAATTCATGAGCAAGACCCTTAAACCCAAACTGCTCCCCGGGCGCCGCATGATGCCAGCCCACTTTTCCCCAAGAAGATGGGTTAAATGGAGAGGTTTCTTTAATGTGAGATCAATAAAGTTCAATTATTTTATTTATTATTTATATTATGTCAAAATAAAGGTGAAAACAACACTTTAAAGGTTTTATCAAAGTCTCTTTTTGTTAGCATCAGTAAATCCAGGCATTTCAGTATAAATCTGTACACTTTAGAGTCATTATCCCAAAAATAGAGCTGCTGTGCTAAATCTTCAATTTAAAGCAGTAACAATGCAAAAGGTTTGGTTGTGCAAAAAAAGAAAACAAGGCTGTAACAATCTAAACCATTGCAAAAAAAAAAAATAACAAAGGAGAACGGGAAGAGAGGCTCTATGATAACAGTTCAATGAGAAAAGAACTGCACAGCAAACAGAATTTAATTTAAATAAATTTGGCTTTGACTGTATATATTGTGTGTTAATATCATATTTTATAGAAATACAGAACCAGAAAAATAACAGCACCAGTCCATAAACCACACAGTATAGCATAAATATGTGGCTTTCACTCTGAACATGTATTGCACCGTGATTGCACACTGATTGAAGTAATCAAATGCAACATTACACGCTGATCTGCTGGTGAAATATTTGATGTTTATATTTTTTCATGTGCGGCTTTTAAAATCTTACATCAGCAGGAAAGAGGGACCTCTAATACTTTACCCACTGGGGGAGCCTTTTCAGCGCACCAGTATAGGTCGAGGAGCAACGGGCTTGTGGTTTCTTTGTCGGAAATATGCTGACAGACAGCATTAGAGCCAGAGTTCCAGGGTTTAGAAAAAAAAACACTCAGATTCATGGAAGTTTAGCAAGGAGCTGAAAAGAAGCTTGACATCTGTGGGGCAATAAAAGAACGATGTTGTTTAGTCACATTTGTGTAGCAAATCTGTTTCTGAGGCAATTTTTTTTTTTATCCTACCTAAATATGTCAGCATTTTACTAGAAAAATAAACATTTAAAGTGGTTTCACCGCCATAGATTATTTGTTAACATCTGCTTTTTGAGAATTTTATAAATTACCCAGTGTTCGATTTTGTAAAAAAATGAACTAAAAAACACTAAAATTAGACAGAAAAGGTGGCAGTTTTGTAACTCAAAAGAGATTTTATTGTATTTTATAGCAATATGTGATTTAGTGCATTTGTGGAGCGGCTGTGCAGTGGCTTCTAGATATACAGCCACATGTGATCATGAAAATGAGAGAGGGCAAGAAGGATCTTAATTTGCATCAAGCCAAAAACAAATGCAGATAGAGTAAAAAAAACAAACAAATAAAACAAGACAACAAAGCCCTTGAATTATAACCAGAAGCTAAAAGCAGAGGCTAACTTTTGACATTAGCAGCCAGTGGTCAGTACATCTGCTTATTATCTTGAGTACTAACCAGAGTATTAACTAAAGCTTTTTACTCAAAGTAGGAGTGTTGGCCTAGTGTTTAGAGTAGTGCACTTGTGCTATGAAAAAGGTTGCAAGTTTCCGGTTCCAACCTGCAGAGAGAACATAGCCTCCATTTTGGGTCCCTGAGCAAGACCCTTAATCCCACACTGCTCCCCAAAGGCATGGGTCAAATGCAGGGGTGAATTTCTCCAGTCTGAGATTAATAAAGTTCACTTATCATTATAAAGTTTCAGTGTAAAAGTACCACATTTAAAACTATATAAAGTATAAAAGTAAAAGTAATGCAGGAAAATATTTAAGCACAGATGCTTTAAACCTTACAATGGTTACTGCATTACCTTATTAAAGGAACATTTTCTGCAATTCTGGATGATAATTTCCTTATTCTTAATGTTCTTAGTTTCAGTGTTGCACCGATGCCAGTTTTTGGCCCCCGTGCAGTATCAGCCGATACTGATACCATACTGATACCATCTGCCTACCTTTGTGAGGCAGGAAAAAAACTAATACAAAGTGAATCCAGTAGAACTCCTTATTGCCTACCTGGAATGGGTGACAATAGTTGAATAAACTTTTGGCTCTCAAAATGGTATTGGTGCCCTATTTATTGGTACCTGCCAATACTGAAGCCACCATTTTAGTGCAGTATCGGGGCCCTGCCCGATACTGGTATCGGTGCAACACTACTCAGTTTTATAACTAATGGTAACAGTGTAAAATTTAACTTTCCATCATTTTGAAAAACTATTTATTTTGGTATATGATGAACAACAAGCTGGTGCAGTACTGAGTTCAACCACAAATAATTTAATTGTCTGGATCAAACCAAATATTTTGTTGTTTTTAATTTTTATTAAATACCAACAGATCATAACAAAAATGAACTTAAATGAAATTAAACTAATAAGTCTATTTTTAAGATGTAAAGAGTAGAAAGTAGAGATAACTGCAAAAAAAAAAAAAAAAAATGTAAGAAGTAGTTAGGTATTAGCAACCATCATTATGAATGAGCATTCACTTTAATTGTTTTTAATAAAAACAAGTAATCAATACATCCCTGACATCAAAACTAAATTTTTTATGTTTTACATTTTTTGTACACCATTCTTAAGTGGTCATGGATTAAGATTTGTATTTAATATCACAAAAAATATGGCTTGATGACACCATCAACATTTGCAATAAACTGGCAAGTGAGGACATGAGAAGGCATTGTGACTTGATGTATTGGTAACTATGCATCATAGATTTTCCCCTGTGTAATAGCAAAAAATATTGTGTTAATGTGAATTAATGAGCTGCTGCGATATAGGGGCAGTTAAATACCTCCTTTCTTATGTGATGGTGTTGGAATACATCACTGTGCTGTCTTTTGTACAGTGTTTCTGATTTGGACTGGTGTAAATTGAAAAGTCCCAAACATAACTTAAGGCTAATACCTTGCAAGAAAATAACAGTACCTTTAAGTATTCATACCAATGGGACTTTTGGACATTCTTTTATATTTATAGCCACATTGTGATGTTTATTAAAGGAAAGTTGTTTGACAGCAACAATAAATTGTAAAATGAAATGAAAGTATTAATAGTTTTTAAATGTATGGTTAATAGACAGTCTAAAACAGTGTTTAGTCTGTGTAAGTCTATCTGGGTATTATTCCACTCTTTAAGTACGTTTTTTTTTAACCTATATTTACTACCTTAAATTAACAACATAAAAAGGAGAAAACTGGTGTCAAAAAAGGCAGCTCTCCCCTTCCAAAGCAGTCTGACAGAGTCTAAATCATTATAAGTACAGAAAGGCATTCAAGCCTGTACAACAAACCGGTGTGTATGGCAGGCAAGTAGCCAAAGGGGCAGTAAAGTGTAGCTTTACGACCATTAAATGGTGTGCAGTTAATTGCTGATTAGCTTAGAACCCAAAAAGGAGCACCCAATCTCTGGGGCAGGGCCTAGAGCAGAACAAGGCATTGGCTGTTTCTCAAAATGTGAACTTGTGCGTTCTCATGCTCATGAAATGTCATCAGCCTCAGCCTTAGTACTGTTCCAATTCACAAGGACAAGACCGAGAACGGACAAAGCCTGGAATGTTGTTCTCACCCCTCCTTCTTTACTGAACTCGCATCAGAGCAGACTTGTGCATTCTCCAGACTGACAGCTGTCCCAGGATGCACGGTGGCAGCAGCAGCTTCCAGAGGAGCACTCAAAGAGCTTGGTGTAAAAAGTTAAAATTGCACTTTTCTGTTGCTGTTGTTCTACAGAAGTATGTTTTGGAGCATTTGAGGCGAGAACATTATACTTTTAAGTTTCAAAAGTTCTGATGTTGAGAGGACAGTCAGGGGCGCAACTACATATTTTTGAGGTGGATGCGAAAACACGTAATCGGAGCCCCCCATCAGTAACCAACAGAGATGGGAAGTAACGAAGTACAAATACTTTGTTACTGTACTCAAGTAGATTTTCTGATATTTTTACTTTACTTTACTACTTATTTCTATGGCGACTTTTTACTTCTACTCCTTACATTTTTACAGAAATATCTGTACTTTCTACCCCTTACATTTTAAAAAATTGGCTCGTTACTTTAGTTTTGAATCATTTCAATGGAGTTACCGTTATTATTTTTCACGTCTTCAATACCAAATTCAATCTAATTGGATGGGAATCTACGTTGCATTTGACGCACCACTACAAGATGAATCCACAGATTCGGCGGTATTCATTGGCGGCAAATCATTGCAGCTTGGTGGCGGTGGCGTTAGCATAGTAGTATGGACGACGAGATGATTGAAAATGAACACAACGGAGATCTAGTCCTATTGGCAGACATCCATTTAAAATGTAGGCAACGGCATGAAAAAAGTGGTTTCTACTTTTACTTTTATACTTTAAGTAAATTTACAAGCCTGTACTTTGTTACTTTTACTTGAGTAAAGAAGTTTAATCAGTACTTCCACTTTTATTATTTAGTATTTTTTAACACAAGTATCTTTACTTTTACTCAAGTACGGAAAGTGAGTACTTTTGCCATCTCTGGTAACCAATCTCGTTCAACTTTCTCTCCATTAGACAGTAAACGAAAACAGCATCCTTTGGAAAAACACCTCTTACTCTTCTCTGCTCTTGGATATGGGCCATCAGAAACTTTCGGTGGGCCATTTTCAACCATGTAGCCTACTGCCTAAATATGTCCCCCATTTTGTGTGGTAAAGGCCATTCAGATGGATCTTCTGAATAAAGCCTTGCCTCAGCACTCTCCTCTGCAGCTCTCTGCTCCTCTCCCTCTTGAACTGCGGATCCAGACATTTGAATTGAGAAAGCTTCCTGGAGAGGTGGCGAAACGTCTTCAAATCTTGAAAACCAAGTCCAGTGGATATTTTTTGAATTTTTACGGAACTCCCTCTTCATCATCTGAACCTCTCTGCTCCTCTCCCTCATCTGCACCTTTCTGTTCCACATTCTCCCAATTTTCCCAAAGAAGAGCACAATGAGAGATGGTCATCAGAAATTCAAACCATTATGGTATATATGTTTTTGCTGCCTCCCTAATGTATTTATTCTTACCTGATGTCCTCACTTGTCTCTTCTATCACCGACCTCATGTCTGTCTCCTTCACCCCTTGTCTGTGGCGTTCTCCACTAAGTCATATGGTCAAAAAGAATTATGAATTAGCTGTAAAAATTACAGATCTTAATACAGTTTTTAAAAATAATGTTTAAACATTATCGATTGGGTTAAGTAGCTGTTCCCTCACTTCCACCTAATATTAGACCAACCTGTTGCTTTCCCCTGTCTGTCCTGATTCTTCCTCTGTCATCTTCTCTTCTTTCTCTCCATCCTCACAGCTGAATTAAATTAATTTTATGTTAAGTAGGGTTAAAAAATACAGCAGTCAAACTACAATAAAAATTAATATTTAAATTTGAATGATGTTTTTGTTGGATAACAGTTACTGACTGGACACTGCATCTGATCTGACTTATCAGATACATCACAACACCACTGTAGTGATACTGAATAAAACATTTAAACTCAAGTGTCCCCCTGCCAAAAAGGTTGGTAACATGGGTCACCGAGTCTAAGGGCTATGATTACACTGGATTAATGTGTCTGATACACACATAAACTTGTACAACTCATCTTTAATTAAAAAAATCAATAATAAGAAATGTACATATGAGTGATTAAATTGCAGCTAAGCGTTGGACCATAGCTGGGCACTGGCCAAGACATTTTAGCTTTCCTGTGTTAATATTTCACAAGTTTTATTTCGGTCATTCTTACACTTAGTGTGTGGATATGTGTGTGTTACAGGCGTGTGTATCAGATATTCCTAGAAATACGGAACAAATCGCGTTCCTTATCGCTTTAATAGAGGACGCAACATTTATCAGCCAAATATGGGACGACTCCGTATCAGACTAGCTTTATCTAACCTGAATATTTACAACCCTCCTCTCCTGTTGTCGATACACTGACTGAACTTACCTACTGTCTTTCAACCACATTGAAAGGCTTTTTTTCATCCCACCAACAACTTTATCCTTCTCCCTTTTTCTGTTTTGCGCCCCGGATAGTTTTGTTTTTCTGGCGCTCCATCTTGCTGTTAAGTGTGCACTACGAGTGGTAGTCGAAGATAAAAAAAAAAACACGCCTGAGTGCACCTCTTAGGGGCGCGTGCGCAAGCCACCTGTGTGGGAAGGGAGAGCGACAGGAGGAGAGGTGACGGGGGCGCATAATCAGTGGGGGCGCATAATCAGTGCTGTCTCTCTGTTATTGATCGTTTTATGCTGTTAAATATAGAAAATGACAACTAGAAACATTTATTTTCTAGAGGGGTTTTTTGACGCCCCCTCGAGTGCAGCGCCCCTATGCGTTGCTTGCGCTGCATACTCGGTTTTTGCGCCACTGAGGACAGTGGCAACCATTGGAGCTCCGAGGCTAACCACAGTCAGGGCTAACATTAGCCCGTCTGCAGCAACCCTCTCTTGGCATAGCCGTGAGTGAAGTACTGGTGGATCTGATGGTGTTTTTTGTTTTTGTTTATATGGCAAAACCTTCCTTTGATTTGGGTTTATTTGTCAGTGTTAACCATTATTCCCCCACTGATTGAAAAAAGTCACATTACATGATGATCTAAAGACTTGACAATGGAGGTGAAATGCAGCTCCAGATTAGCTTTGACTGTGTTAACGTTATGAGTACACTTTAATTTTGACTTTCAAAAGCCGACCTGGGTTCACCAGATTCCGAGAGACAGAACCAGTATGAAGAATACCACCACCTCCTTCAGAAGCACCGCTTTGGGGGACAAATCACCTGGACAACAGATGTAAAGTAAGATGGCGCTCTGGAGCTCAGACAGGAAGTCAGTGTGAGAACCCCTGCAGAGAGAACATCAGAACCAGATTAAGATTGGAGAAGCCCAAAGGGGAAACATTGCCAGACTGGGGAGAGGCTATGGCTGGCTAACTGTGGAGGACTGACTGAGGACGGTAGAGTTAACAGGGCAATTGGGCACTGAAGACAGAGGAGAAGGCGGCAGCTGGCCGGGAGGATGAATGTGGTATAGAAAGTCCATCAGAGACACAGAGCTTGGGCTAGCCTCTAGAGCAGGGGTCAGCAACCCAAACTGCTCAAAGAGCCATATTGGACCAAAAAAAAAAAAAAAGAATCTGTCTGGAGCCGCAAAAATGTAAAAGCCTTATATAAGCCTCGTATAGCAACACGGGCTCTAAGTGTATTATCCCACTATAGAAAAGGACTATATGGGTTTAAATATATAATAAGCATTCAAGATTAAATTTTTATCCTGAAGCAAATGTCACATAGTAGCCTGAGGTGACGGAGGAACAGTGAACGCTCCCATCGCGCACCGCTTCACCACCTTCACTGCGCGGTTTAAGTTTTCTTGCAATGATGAAATTATAAAAACAATGCAATCCACTTCTTAAATCTATCTTTGCGCTCCTCTAATTTATCCTGTAATCGCACTTTTTCTCTCACTCCCAGCTTGGTGGTGGGCTGCAGATTTAGCCTTCCCTGGAAATGCCTTTCCAAATTGTTCTCTTTTTTTTTGACACCCTCTCATTACAAAGCAAAAATGCAGGCAATCGTTCAGCATTGATTATGAAAGCAAATGAGTCGGCCTATTTGAATCCTCTTTTCTCATAAGCAATCTTCCTTTTTTTTCCTTTGGGATTCATATTCCAAGACACACCTGCAGCTTTGTTTGCCTGGCACCGTGCCACGCTGGTTCCAAGTTATGACACTGATCTCTATGGCTTTGATGCAAATTATTGTTTACATTTATTTATAATACAAATGTTTAAAGCATTGGAAAACATTAATTTTAGTTTGCAACCTGCACACTATATAAAAAAAAAAATTAAAAATCGATTTTCATACATTTTTGAAAAAGCTCCAGGGAGCCACAAGGGGGAGGCTAAAGCGCCGCATGGTTGCAGACCCCTGCTCTAGAGGCTTAATGTGGGATATGGAGTACAGTGTTAGATCAGACTGTCTAATAAAAGACAGAGACTGAGGCTGGCCGGTGTCCGTGCTGGAGGTAGGATGATGAAACAGTCCTTCGAGGGTTTAATAAAAGCGCTTTCTTTGAAAGGCCACCCACATACCTGTAAAGAGCATTCCCTATTTCATCCTTTGTCCACATTATTATCTCAATCTTCTATTTTCATTTATAAAGGCTTTTCAATGAAATGTTGGTGTCCTGTTGGCGTATTATATTTAATATCTGTGTTTTACACTTTCTTTTTGTTCTATTGGCATGTGTGCAAGGAATTGATGAACCCAAGCATCTGCACCTGGCTGAGGTGCAAAAAGTCCAATATTACGAGTGCAAAAAAAAAAAAAAGCAAATGCCAAGAAGGAAAAGAGATTAGCAGCACTCAGAAGACAATATGAATGTTAATGTTCTCTTAAACATCACGCTGAGTGCAAATTTTTTTCTCAGGCTCAAAACTATCAAAATGAACAGTTGTTATAAATAACTTATTTGATTTTTGTGTGTTTTTGTAGGAATGATATGGGACTAGGACCCTCTAAAGGTTAAGTTTAAAACTAGCACAACATTAAATATATATGTAAAATCGACAGTAAAATCAAGCTTAATCAAAAACCCCAGAGGTCTGGAATTAAATGTTTCCTTATCAATTATTATTATTTTTTTTCTAAAGGCAAATGGTTAGTAGAGATTTTATTCAGGAGTATCTGAGAACAGGATGTATTATACAAACATCACCACTACGTAGAGACAAACAAAATACCAAAAATATTTATTCGTTTGTGGTTGAAACAAAGAAAAATGTAAAAAAAACAACATATATACATAAATGAAGAAAAAACTTGGGTATGAGTACCCAAGATGTTTATTTTCTACCTAAAATAATGACATGTTTAATTTTATGCATTTTCTACTAATTCAAAATGAGTCATCAAGTCATATTTTAATGGTATTGTGTGTTTACTGTATAAAAACAATGGGCTGACGTGACTAAAATTCTGAGTGACTGTGTTAAACATAGGAGCCCAATTTAAAAACCCTTCCACACACGCTGCAAACATACAATCCTGCTGGGGGAGGGTGTTTTTTCAGGAGAAATCAAAAACTACTTCACTTATGATTATTGTCAAGGCCAAAACAAATGCGCCCGAGCAGTATTAAGGCATGTCATTTTGAGAAAATGAGATTGTTTTTTAAAAGAAATGACACCAGTACATTAGTATCATGTTGTTTCAGTTTATATGGCTATGAAATTAAATAGAGTGGCGTTCTAAAAGGCTACACCCAAATCCCAAAGACCACCCAGGAGCAGAGAATCTTCCTGCATATCAATGTGACCGCGTGTTGTGATTGTTTGCGCAGATCGTGTTTAGCCGAAGCCACAAGGAGATCCAAACACACCGTCTGCTTATTTGCATGTAACGTCCCAGTTGTTTTCATCTTACTTTCCTGATTTGTATGCTTCTGCTGAGGTGTGTGAATTGAATTTATAGTTACAAAATAACATAAGATGATAGATAGATAGATAGATAGATAGATAGATAGATAGATAGATAGATAGATAGATAGATAGATAGATAGATAGATAGATAGATAGATAGATAGATAGATAGATTATATGTATAAATATCAACTTTATTTTCTTTTTTTTTTTTTTTTCAAAATGAAACTTTTTTTTCTGCCTTTGTTTTGACATATATTCAATCCTGGTGGCATCTTAGCATGAACTCGTGTGCACTTGCATATCTTTGTGTATTTGGCAGGAGACAACAAGGGCAGCAGAGAGCAGAGAGGGGTTTTATGATGAAATTCAGTGGCAATTTGGAGTCTCCAATCACTGAACCGTGTGAGAAACAGAGGCAAAAAGGGGAAAAGGGAGAAAGGTGAAAAGACAGAAATAAGAAGCGAAGAAAGCAAGAGATGGAAGGCAGCTTTCAGGAGAGCAGAAAGAGGTGAAAAAAGGAGAAAGACTGGTAATTGCTTCATCGCACAGTTAAACTAGAGACATGAAAGCATAGCCTGAGTCTGTTTATTATGTGAAAAAAAATCCAATTTCTGTGTCTGTTTGGGTCTCTGATTGTGCCGTTGCATCTCCTGCAAGCTTTTTTTTCTCTTTTTCTGTGTCTGTCAGTCTGTGTAATTAGTCTCATTCCTCTTCACACAACAGCAATAGCTGCAGGTTTCGCCAAGTTGACATTCAAACGTCACTGATAAACAACTCAGTCAGATTTGTTGGTCTCGGTGTGCTTCTAGGGAGGACATCTGAATCACATGCAAAGAGGGGGATGGAAAAAAAAACAGCAATCAAGAAGCGGGGAGCGGGTGTAGGGGGGTAGAAAAGGCATGGGGGAGGCAGGACTAGACCCTGGCGCTAGTTAGCACCGTTCGGCAAGGAGTGATGAGAGGTTGCATCATCAGAGAGAAGGAGAGGGGAGATCACCTACTGGAAACATCAAAACATTTTAACCTTGATGCTCTCCGTATCACAGCAGGACGCCTGCATGTCAAAGAAAATAACACAGCCTAGTGACCTTGAAAACAAAATCACATTATCTTCATGTTTTATCTTTGAACACCAGGAACCCACATTTTCTTATGTTGGAAAATGTAATCTTTTCAAGTGTCAGATTTCCTGAGTTCTCAATCCTCATTTAGCTGTTTTTAGGGCTACATACATAAAGTTAACTGTGAATTTATACCAGTAGAGTCATGATAAAAAGCAGAAGTGGGTAACTAGGTACATTACCATTTAGGAGTAGTTTACTGTACTAAACTTATTTATTTTACTCAAGTAATATTCTCATGAAGTATCGCTAGTCCTACTGTACTTCTTCTTACTCTCTTTCTGCTAACTCTCTCTCTGTGAACTGTTCCCAGATGAATATATAGAATACAGTAGATATAGTTGGAAGCTCTTTACTCAGTCCAACATAGTAGGTACTGTTCTGACATCTAGGACTGTTTTCATAAGCTTTATACTGAAAAAAATATATATATTTGAAAATAGGTTTCTTTTGGTGGGGCTTTGTATTTTATATTAATGGTATTTATTTTTATTTTCTAATGTTTTTCAGATTTTTAAATACCAACATTTGCACATAAAGTCTATCTGACTATGTTAATGCTAAACATGAAATCAGACATTATAATTCACATTTTTTATCAAATACTTTTTTATCTTACGCAAGTGATTTCATGGATAACTACTTTTTGTTTTTTCTTTCCAAAATCTTTTTATTACTTTATGTACTTTAAAACAGAGTAAAGGATGTAATGAAATAAAAAACACCTCTCATACATTAAAGAATTACAACAAAGGTAAAGTTTGAACCTTCATGATGCACAACAAATATGTACGTTGCAGTAAGACAGAGTACTTTAACTGTGTTGTAACATGGTAGAACTTACCAGGTTCGATCCCCACAGCCTCTAAAGTGGTTTCAAGACCCTTAACCCCACCCTGCTCCCCAGGCGCCATACAATTGCAGCCCACTGCTCCCCAAGAGGAGGGTTTAAATGCAGAGAGTGAATTTCCCAATTGTGGGACAATAAAGGGATTTACATTTAGCCTGTTAAGATTTAGTCCAAGGGAACTAAGCAGGAACCTAAAAGGTATCAGGTGAACTTTTTACAGTAGTAAACCGATCTCATTACATTAAGCAAGAAATATTAGCATGTGTTATATTGCCATGTAATTAGTCACACTTAAAACCTGAATGTTTTTAAAAGACTGATGAAGTTAGCTCTGTGATAGAAGAGCTTGAATTCATTTATTCATTACAATATATATCCACATTTTAAAAACAGCAGAAACCGTTTAATGCATCTTTTTTTAAAAGAAAACAGTTACCCTTAATCATTCATGTCAGTTTTTCTAGAGACAAGATCATTGAGATAGCAAAATTTCCAAATGGTCTAAACATAGATTTCCAGGATCTTGCTATAATACATCTTGAGACTAACAGGCAACAAACTGTTATTTGACTAATCTCGCTTAATTGCCAGCCTGAAAGAAAAATCACTTAAATAACTTTCATTAAATACATAATTTAGGTTACTGGATAAGTTGGGTACCTGTGATCTGATGTTGAAAACCTCTTTACAGAAATGTTTAATTTCTAAACATTACCATAAGAAGTGGGTTATAGTACCTTTGACCACACGTTTACCACATACATCCTGGATATCCTGGAAAGTTCAAATAATTAAACAATGTTGGAATAATATTCTCATCAACCATCCATCGATCCATCTTCCATTGGGGTCACACTGGGGTTGGTGCCTATGGTGAAAAGGTGGGGTTCAACCCGGGGCATGTTACCAGTCCAGGGCAAAGCAACAGAGATATTCAACCATGTGGACACATACTCACATCCATCCATCTTCTCCAGCATAGTGATGTCAGGGTGGCAGTGGGGCCGGTGCCTATCTCTCACAGTAAATGGGCAATACGCGGCAAACACCCTGGAAAGGTCACCAGCCTGTCGCAGGGCAACACAGAGACACACAAAGAGACACAACCATGCAAACACACACACATTCACACCTAAGTACAATTTAGAGAAGCCAATTAATTTAACAGTCATGTTTTTGTTCTGTGAAAGGAAACAGGAGTACCTGGAGAGAACCTATACATGCATGGGGAGAACACAAAAACTCCATGCAGAAAGAGCCTAGACTGGGAATTAAACCCAAGACCTTTTTTGCTGCAAGGCAGCAATTTCTTTCTGCCTTTTATATTGAGTTAGTTTAAATTAAGAATAAAAATAACGTGTTTTGGCTCTCTGACAAGCTTTCAGCTATTTCTATACATTAATATCACATTAAAACTTTACACATCAAGCCAGACTTTTTTTTTGTCTAAGGACACTTAGACAAGCCATCTCTGATGTTACTAGAAAAAGACAAAAGACCCCTCATCAAATGGTAGATGAATTCAATTCAGTTTATTTCTATAGCGCCAATTCACAAAAGGTCATCTCAAGGCACTTTACAGTTCACCAGATCATCCAGTCAAATGTATTCAAAGATTTTTATCTAAGGAAAGCCAGTTGGTTGCATCGACTCATTGACTTGAATGCAATCCCTCACACTAAGCATGCTTGTAGCGATAGTGGAGAGGAAAAAACTCCCTTTTAACAGGAAGAAACCTCCAGCAGAACCAGGCTCAGTGTGAGCGGCCATCTGCCGAGGCCAACTGGGGTTCAAAGAGACAGAAGCAGAGGTACAAAAGGTAACTGTAAAAGGCAGCCCCATCCAGGAAACACAGATCTGTGCTAAGACAGATTAGCGCTAAGTCCTCTTATGATGAAAGAGCGGGTATTGCTAGGGATGTTTAAGTATGTGAGATGTAGCTACTACTGGAAGTAGTGCTACTCTTGCATGAGTACTCTACCTATCTCTGATTAAATGTAACTAACTTTGTAATCATTTCAATTTTTATTTTTTGGTCATCTTAGGACCTCTCTGAATTAAATAAAAAAAACAATATTTAGACCCTTTCATATATATGACCTTAACCCAAAATTTTCTGTACTCTAAGAACACCCAGAGCTGATTTAAAGTGAATAAAGTGATTACATTACTGGATGAGGCACACATTCGCTTGTTTATGTGAAACATTTTACTTGATGCCCATAGCAACAGTCCTGACTTCTGCTGCATGTTGGTAACCTTCTCAACAACATCAGCAGTATTACATAGGCTGGCAACATTTAATTAAGCAAGCAGGCAAGTTTTTAAAGAGATGGCTTGAAACTTGTTGGATTTGGAAATAAATGAACTCATTTCTTTCTGTGCAGAGAGTGAAGACATAGTATGCCAGCTGTCAGGAACTGTCCAGGACTTGGATATACAGGACAAGATACCTGCTGTTCTGGCCATAGAGAACAATGGGGGAAAATTCAAATTCTTACTTAAAAGTCTGCAAAGAAAGTACTGTAAATTAAACATACATAATGATAGTGCAAGTGAGATAAAAGGAGGAATAGCCCTTCAGCTGTTTCTGAATCATAATACAGCTTCAATTTTGTACTTAAGTGTTTTTTAGCATTTGTGAGATGGCTTTGTGCTCTGTACACGTGGTTTATGAGATGTTAGGAAATGGTTTTTTTTTAGTTTGAGGTAGTCAGTTAGTATGTTACATTTGGTAATGTAAAACTATTAATCATGCTTCAGGGACCCCCAGCACACCTGCTGCTGGCATCCACACCATTTCACTTCTTTAATCAGTTAGCCACCACTACAGCCGGCACCACACAGCGAGGCAATAAGCACCAAGATTGTTGCTTTGTGAGCCTAGTCTCAAACATTGTCAACCTATGAACTTCTTTAGAGGTTGCTTAAGAACTTAAAGCTATATAATTTGCATCACTGCCACATGCAGGTAATACTAAGTGCATCCATTCAGCTGTTGCTGGGTTAAAGGTGTGAAAAGGGCTCACCAATTAGTTGGGCGATTAAAAAGCAGTTAAATTAAGAAATACAACATTCAAAAGTAGCAGACAGGGAAAGGCAGGCAGCACTGTCCAGTGGTAAGAAGGGGGCAAGTAAGGGCTAACACTCAATGAGCTTTGCAGATAAAGGGGAAAATGCATGAAGTCTTCTCCGACCTTGCAGGGGCATTTATAGCTCTCTTTTCATTCATAGCAATGGAGGAGTGATCAGGGGGTTGTTTTGCTCGATCAAAGCATTTCGGATATTGTTATCCAGTGCACTTTCAGCAAGGAGTCTCTACTTATTTATCCCGGAACTTCCCCTTTTGATTTATTAACAGCAGAGGTTACTTCTCTATTGACATATTTGGCCAACTAGGCAAAAAAAGGCTATTTAGAAAAGCCATACTGCTGGATCCAAGCCTACAAGCTTCTTGTTGGAAGGAATGAAATTGGTGGTCTGCAGGCTTTGGCCTGCAAAGTGCAAGCTGAATGTTCACCGTTGTGTTCTCAAAGTACAACAGAGCAGAGCTGAGATACTTCCCCTCCGGAGGAGAGCTGCAGAGCTGTGGTTAATAAAACCTAAGGAAGGAAGGAAGGAAGGAAGGAAGGAAGGAAGGAAGGAAGGAAGGAAGGAAGGAAGGAAGGAACTGATTAGCGGATGGCCTGCTGAGTTGGTGGAGGAAGGCAGAACAGATGGATGGATGGATTGACAGATGGATGGATGGATGATGGATGGATGGATGGATGGATGGATTGACAGATGGATGGATGGATGATGGATGGATGGATGGATGGATGGATGGATGGATGGATGGATGGATTGACAGATGGATGGATGGATGATGGATGGATGGATGGATGGATGGATGGATGGATGGATGGGCTGATGCCAATATATTCCATATCATTTAAAATTTTTCCACACTATATCACACCACCACAATTCTTAAACACTGAATTAATGTCTCTATATTGCGCATGAGCTACTGAGAGAATCCAGACATTCTGAGCGCCATAGAGATCAGCTTAACACTGCCCCAGACAGCTGATATCAGAATAAACCAATGTTTAAGACTAAATGATTAAAAGAATAAATAAGAATTATGTACATACAGAGATTTAAATGAGCACCATGAATAGAGAGAAAGAAAAGGCATTTATTATGCATCAAATATGTGCCGGATATACAAGCAACAAAGACTTGCTACACATATAAAATGCCATGCAGATGTAGAGAACTTACAAAGACACTCCATTTCCCAACCAAAATGCAAAAGGAATAACAAAAGACGGCTTACAGAGCATGTTTATTTCTCCTTTTTTGCCTCAGGCCGTTTAAACTGAACACATTTTCCGTTGCACTCTGAGTTCATTTGAATTCAGTCATTTGAAAAGATAAAGTCTTTCTCTGGCAACCCCCCCCACTTTATAAACGGGAACTCATTCGCTTCACCTTGTTTGCAGAGCGCTACCAAAAATTCAAACAAGGGAGAACAAAACGTTTGCCAGTTTTCCTGTTCTGCATTTTAATGCTCTCTTCAGCGGGGAGAGTTGGTTTTCTGCTGTCTCTTTTTAAAAAGCACAGCATCATTCCCTTTGCCTGTAAACAGTCCTGAGCTGGGCTTCAAGGATCCTTTTTAAACACCTTGGACAAAAAAAACCAAGAACAATGACAGAAATATACCTTACTTGTGTAAAGGGAGATGAATGTGCAGATTGAAAATATCCTTGGCTTTTTTGTTTTGGACATTGATGCTTTAGCGGCATTAAGTCTCTTGGGGTAGCCTACTCCTTGTTTCCTCCCAAAGGCCAAACACATACATTTCAATGATTGTAAAACAGCTGGGGGTGAAGCAAGCTAAATATTTCCACACGCTTGATCTGTGCAGGATTTTACTTAATTTATGTAATATCAAAGAGGAATCTTGCACAGATCAAGCTTGCAGAAGTCTTTTGCTTGCTTCTGGACTATTTTTGGCTTCCCGCACCTTTACCAAGACGTAACCAGGTTGATCAGTAGACCAGCTACAGCCAAAAAAAGGTTGGGCTGAAGTGATTAATCAAAATAAACTGAGCTAAATCGTTATTAATCAATTAATGAAATAATTATCAACTAATTTGGTAATCTACTCGATACCCAGAGTAATGGTATACAAACTCTAAAACATGTCATTTACTAAATGAATAACCTACTTACAGCAAACAAGGCTTTACAAATACAAACCATAAACAAAATATATACAATTTTCCATTAAATCTTATGTCTTTATGAAGGGAAATTCTTGGATTTGCTCATATGAGTAGGGTCTTAGGATAAGAGACTGATTTACAAAGGTTAACCATAAATGACTGTTAAGCTGAACTGAAGAAGAATTGATGTAATCTGTGTTAAGGAGTTAACTGAGAGGAGGGCAGGATGAGCGGCTGCTAAAAGTGAATCTTGAACAGGAGCGAGGAGGATCATTGGAGAGAACCCACAGGTGACTACTTTTGTATTTAGTCACAGATAAGAATAAGGCAACCAGCTGGGATCCAAGGGAGCAGACAATCAAGAATGTTTTCTTTCTGGAAAGAGAAACACTAGAGGTAAAACACAATGTAAGAATGGGAACTATGACTGATTTCACACAGAAAGGGAACGTTTTTTGGCGTTTCCCGCAGGGGTTCACCCTTTATTAAACTCCTATTGATGCATTTTGACACAGTTCACCTGTGCAACCCTGCCAGCCTCAAGCCACTTTGTGGCTTGGAAGGTGAGAACATGAACACAAACTGCAAGCAGCTCCTGCTATCACATTTATTCATCATTTAGCTTTTGTTTTCACAAAATAGTTTAAAGTTGTAGAAACCCAAACGTGTTTTGGTCTAGAAAGGATGCAAGTAGATTGGCTACCTTACCTAGTAAGTATACCCTCTTTAGACTGAAGCTCCAGGCAGTGTTTTATTATCAGGATTGGATTGTAATGGTGTTATGAGAGTCGGAAAAAAAAAACTACCACATCTTCAGCTTTGATAATGAAATATGCTAAAATAATGTAAAGCACATTTTACAGCACATTATATTTTCTTACACTTATTTAAATCATGATCAGAATTTACAATTAATTAAAATATTATGACATGTTAAAATGTACTTTATTTTGAAAAACCAGCACCACCGGTGCTCTAAAGGTGGCTAGTTATGAAGTTATAATGTAATAAATATAGTTATTAATATAGTCTCTTAAAACTGATGCACTAGAATAATTACCTGATTACCACATAGCTTGAATCACTTTTTCACCTCCCAATGCGTGTGCCTCTGATTACTGTCTCTAAAATGAATAATGTGTGGTAAAATTAGAATCAACAGTGTTTAAAAATTTATACATTACTTCAAAAAGTACAGTAAACATACTTTAGATATATCCATATTATATGGATAAACGGTATAATGTTTGCATGCTTTTCTTTATGCTATTGTAGTGGTATTCTGTACATTGGAGCAACATAAACAAACTACATTGAATGATTTTTGTCTCTAAATCTATCTTCTTGCTGCTGTTTAATATTTTAAGGTTGTAAAGGAATCTTCAGTGAGCTTCGGCCAAAGTATTGTTGACCAGCCTGACCAGAAATTAGGAACTAGCGTTGACCTTTTTACTCAGCATGAATTTCTCCATACCTGTCAAAACCTGTGAAACTCCTGGTTTCCCTTAAATGCAAATGATTTTAACATAAAAAAATTTTTGGCGATTTAATTTTCTGGCTGCAACTACATTATCTCATCAAAAACCAGAGAAGACTTAAACATTTTCTCGACTAGGCTTGGTTTGGTTTTGCTTTTAGTCTTCCCTCCATCAGTTCTTCTCTAGGCTTTGTTTAAGAGGTCCGGACTAAAATACTGCGTGGAACCACAGAACTACACATACATCTTTTCAAAATGGTAGAAATGTATATAAAATATATCACCTTTTTTTTTTTTTTTTTTACACAAAACTGCATTTTTTGTCCTTAAAATAAATAACCTTTTTGCTTCTATTCTCTAAAACTTGTACATTTTGTTTATTTTTCTCCATTATAGAAATTCATGAATAAAAAAGGCTTTTCTCTCAGTCCCCTGCTTTTCCATTCCCACAGCAAACCATGCTACTGTTACTTGCTTGCCTTAAGGGACACTTAGCCTTCAGTTATTCCATCAAACAATATTCTGACAGTTTCACATTAACATTTTATTGAAAATACTTTCTTGTTTATTTGGTTTCTGTGTTGTTGAATATGTTTGAAAAAGGGAAAATCAGAGAAGTATTTGGAGCAATGGAAGTACCAGTAATAGGTTTGGAAATAACAGCTTTATGGTCTATAGTTTTTTTTTTTTTTTATATAAATTCTGTGTGGGTCCATGTTGTTTTATTGGAGTCTTTCTTTGTGTTTTACTTCTTTATCCTTGTTTTCCTAAGCTTCTCTGATCTTTCCCCTGATTGCCATCTCCTTACTTGTTCTCTTCTTGATTACCCTACCTGCACCCGCTGTAGTAATCACAGTCTCCGCTATACACATGCACTCCAATCTGACTGAAACAGCTGGCTTTTGTCAACTCTCTATTGTTGTTTCCTTCATCTGCGCCCGGCCTTATTTTCACATTTCAGTCCGGCTTAGTGCTTGTTTGGATTCTTACAGAATTTCCTGCCTTGGCAGCACCAGTGTTTTGCTTTTCATCAATGAAGTCATTAAAGTTCTCTGCTCAGACCTCCAGCCTTGTTGAACGGAGCATTCAGATCTTCAACTTGTTGCTCACAGCAAAAACCAGTGTTACAGTTGCATTTAATAATGGAGGTATAGAAGGGAGTTTCCTCTTCTATTTTTGGAGTTTATATGACCATATTAAATCCATCAAATAACAGTTCCTTCATTTTAGGAAAACACTTATAGTCTTAAAAAAGTATTTTAAGGAAATGTACTGATTTGAAAACTAAAATTGATATTATCCTGTTGCTCTGCTTTCTCATCAAAAGTCTAACTTTTTTTTTATTTCTATGAATTTAGTTTTGTCAAAATTATCAAAAACATAGTTACTCTCAGCAACCAACCTACTTCTGTCACAAGCAGCAGTTTCTCAGAGTGGTGAATCAGCCGCCCTACCCTGAAGTTCCTTAACAAAAAATATGCTGTCACTGTGAAAACTATACAAAGGGATTAAAACACCCAATCTAAAAAAAAAATCACAACAGGTACATTTTTAGTTACTTTCAGATCTTCTTCATGTACAGTTTTATTATGTGAAGTATGAGGAAGAACCTTAGAAACTGTCGGGTCACAAATAATTGGATAATTAAAGTAACTACATGTGAAAACTACCATTCCAATGTTGTATATCAGCACCACTAACTGACAACAACACTCTAATTTGTGCAGCATGTTAGTCTGGCCACGCAGACTTATTCATGTCCTGTATCATATTAGACTGGAAAGAAGCTGGTAGAGCCTGACTTCAAAGGCAGCATTAAGAACGTCAGCTGAAAATATTTATAACCAATGAAATACCTATGGGTGTAATGCAAAAATATCTCCATTTTTTTTTTTTAAAGAAAACCACTCTAAGTTTAAAGGTGTATCTTTAAAAATAGACTTGACACACCAGATTTGGGTTTCTGAAAAGGAGGACCCTTGTTTTTTTTTTTGTTTAGTTGGGGGGCGGACACAACATTGACACAGATATGTCTTGTCACTTACCTTATATTTGCCACAGACACATAAGTGCGTGGCTTACATGTCAAGCACTCCGCCTCATACGGATTACGACCATGGCGAAAGCACAGGAATTTTTTCTTTAACTCTGCTGTACACTTTCGTTTAGGCATTGCCGTAAAACCGGCGGACACACGTGCTATTGCCTGTCACACTCAGCGGTAGACTAGCAGCAAGCAAACTCTCTTTACTTTTCCCACACACTCAAACACACTTAATGCAAAGTGATTGGATTTGGGGAGAAGGGTGTGACTACTTTGACATACTGAGAAAACCTGGAATGAAGTAGTGGAACGGAGTAGCAATCTAATCACAATGCACTGTAGGCTTTGTAATGTGTTCGGTATCCCGGACGATTTTGAAATTTCCCCCGGACATTTTTTTAGGTCTGAAAAGTATGACATGTCTGCGAAAAAGAGGAAGCAATATATTTTTGTTCCGCATACTCTCTTATTGTCTTTGTATGGTGACTCTCTGCTCAACACACCATTTAAAAATGCTCCCATGGTGTAATTATTACCAGCAATAAGGTCTGCCTGCCCTGCTAAAGCCATGCAAACATTCAGAAAGTAATGAGTAAATCTTTATCAGGGCAGACAGAAAATCTGCAGTGCTTAGGCTGGGCATACACCACGATATTTTGCTCTTTTCGGGTCGACTATCCAGTTGTGTGAGAATTTTTTGGATTGGACTGAGTTTCAGCCTCAACATGCATCATGTATTGTGTAGCATACAGGGGTAACAAGAGGCGATTAGCCTCACATGACCACTTCCCAATCGGGAATCTTAAGGTCGGCAGAAAATCAAACATGTTTGATATTCAGTTGGCCCTCGTAAGATGTTAATGAGCAAATCCTGTGGTATAAGCGGAGTTACGAGCATCTAAGAGCCAATTATCCAGAACCACACACTGTGCATGTGCAAACAAGAAAGTTCTTCTTTTTCTTCTCCATCCAGATGGATGAGTCTGACTAGCGCCATCCCTCAGCACTGAGTCTGAGGTGTGGTTTTTGGATGCAGAATGTGAGCATTTAGATTGAATCAGAGCTTTGGGCCGTTCAGGGTCAGAACATACATCTTGAGCTGTGAACATTTAAACCAGTCGATTTCATGATACTCTTTGAGCTGTAACTGAGTACAACGATTGAAAATATCGTACAGTGTATGCCCGATCTTAGGCTGAGATTAATTTACATTGTGGAGACATTAATACAACCTCTAGCACTTTGAGAAGTTCTGTGGCATTTGCATATCAGCATAGTATGTCCTCTTAGTGCTGCTATGCTGAGGCCAATTTTTCTGGCAACCAAAATCAACCTTGCATGGATATTCAAATACATCCCCGACAGAATCATGTAGATTGAAAGGTGATACTGGATTCTAACTGATTTAAAGGTGATGCATTTCTATCAAAATACTGGAGAGATGTACAGAGGCTTGACAGGTCTTTTCTTACTGTCAGTTTTTTTTTATTCTGTGTATTTTTACTTCCTCTTTTAAATATTCAGGAAATGTGAAATATTTGTTATAGGCTGCAATCCCACTGCTCCCCAAGGGTATGGGTTAAATGAAGAGGTAAATTTCTCCAATGTGAGATCAATCAAGTAAAAAAAAAGAAAAAGGTGAAAGAGGATAAATAGCTAGTCTGGACAATCTGAACAGCACAATAAATAACTCCAATATTTTAAGTACCATTTAATTTTTTTTTATCCCCAGAGGTTTTAACAGATTTTGAAGTTTGATTTAGTTTGACTGCTTTAGTGGGAAGACTAGTTATCTTGCAATTGACAATTTGCTGGTTGTTTCTAGATTTCCAGTTCTAAATATCAATGTATCTTTGCCAAGGTGCTTAAAACAAAGTTAGCTTCAGATCTCTAAATTGGTTTACGAATGTGTGTATTTAGGAGTCAAAGTTTGACCAGGATAATTATTTAAATACCAGATTAAACAAGTAACCTTAACGCTTTTAAAAGTAGATATATATTCTGTCCAGGAGTGATGCTGAAATACTAGTCTATACATTTTCTATTCCAAGGCTTTACTATTGTAATTGTTTACTAAAAGGAAGCAAGAGTTCTCATTAAACTGTTAAAGAAAAAAATCATATTCCTGTTTTAACTTTCATTCCCTTCATTAAAATCCTTCTCACATATCAAACACCTTAATTATCAAGTACTGTCATACATCAGAGATCAGATTATTCCACCTCTCATTTTTGCAGATATTTCATTATCTTTTCTTTTATGTGACAACACCAAAAATATGACAATTTGATATAATGCCAATTTGTCAGTGTAGAGTTTTGATAAAGGTGTAAATTGGCTACTCCTTAAAAAATACTTCTCAAAATAGCTATTATTTTCTGCTCACAGCAAAAGTGGTTAGTTATTTCCCTAAGTAAACTAACCAAATTGTTCCCAGTAGGTCATTATCTTTTCCTGCTGTCATGCGACTTGTTACCTATTAAGAGCATTCCCCACTTCATCCTTTGTCTACATTGTTTTCTTTATCTTCCATTTTGATGAAAAAAATTTACCACTTTTTCTTAAAGGGGTCATAGAATAAATATAGAGGGTATTTGGTGCTGGTCCTTAAGGTCTCTGAATAGGGTGTGTAACATTGGTTGGGCTGAAAATGACATTTTTCTGTTCTATGAGCCCTAATGGAAGCCTGGTTAAGAGCTCCAGAATGGAACAAACAGGTTTTCTTCCTTTTATGGTATGATCATGAATATTTAGATGAGCTATGCGGTGATTGGTTGGTTTACAATGAGCCAAGCTGCTCAGCAAAGACGCCTCATAGCAACAAGCACTCACTCACTGAAACATCAAATTGTTGATATGGTAGGGTGAGTACATGTCCCCTTTTTCCCAGACATGTCCTACTTTTCATAGCTAAAAAAATGTGCGGGTGGAATTTCAAAATCATACAGGATTTTGGTCGAATACAGTGCAGCAGAACCGAGCCGCCAGCTCCGGTGCTGCTCTGGGAACTCCAGCGGCCGGGGGGAGGGAGCCAGTTAGGGACGGACCTGAACCCGACCCGGTGACGGTAATGCATGTGTGATGGTATGCTACCCGGTAAGGCAGGCGGGGGAAAGCATACCATCACTGGGTCGGGGCTCAGTTTAAATGCCCGGTCCGGCCCAAAACGGCCCCCCCCCCCCCTTTTCTTTTTTTCTCACAGTCTGGGAAAATTGTGTTCGCCTTTCTCTGTGCAGCCTGGAACACTGCATTTACGATGGTCAACCAGATGGCTGGTCTGTATGTCAATTTCGGGCCATGACAAAAGTACTGGCCAGAACCAAATAAGGCAACATCCCCGATTTGAAGTTGTTGTACAAAAAAATATCCTGCAGATAATGAATAAATGATTAACTAGAACTGGAGTTATAGTTAATTATTTAACTTATTTAAAATCTGAGGTGAAATAAATTTTGTGTTCTTAGTTGAATAATTGTAGCTTTAATTTGCTTACTCACCAGGGTTTATGCCTTTCACCTCTGGATGGTTCCTGGACCGGCTGTTAAAATCCAGGTATCACCTGGATCCAGGTATCACACCAGTTTAGTGACCTAGGCTAGGTTATCAGCAGAGCTATTAATTATCAATAAAATAACTATTTATCTCTGTTTATTCACACTGTTACCAAAAGAGGGTGGATCTGGCCTGGGTGATAAACCATCCGTGTATATGGATCAAAAGACCACTACAAGTTAAACAATGACGTCTTTATTCTAATAATTCAGGATTACAGAAATCTAACATCTACGCAAAACACTACACACTATTAGAAAATAAACACGAGGTAGACTAAGTGACTAGTTTGAAAGAAAATAAGAAAGAATAAAACCCTAAGAGTCTGTTTAACTGGCTTCTGAGATTGTCCAAGATAGGCCAGATGTTAATACATTCAATGTGTCCATTGGAATAGCAGCAGGTATGATAAAAACAACAATGGAATTAGAACAACATAAAATATATTCAGTTTAAAATGATAAATGGTTAAAATGCATTAACAACAGCAGCAGAAGTCGTTTTAGCAAAACGGCACCAACAGAGTTGTGTATGTGTATGAGAAAAATGGATGTATGAAAGACCTCCCTCTTCATGTGATTAAAGACAGGAGGGGGGGTCAGCTTGTAACAGTAGATCCTCAACCACATGGCCACACGCGGTTGGATGTGAGCAAATTCTCTATAATCTACCTTAAGCAGAAAAAGGAAGAAAGCAGGATAGAAAAGAAAAAGGGAATAAATATCACAGATTTTCACAGCACACTTATTTCAACCATTAACCAGAGTTCTTATAACCAACACAGATTAAAATCAGCATTAATTCAAGCCTCTCCTTTCTGCTTGTCTCTCACCCGAGCGCAGCCCCTCATTAATGCATCAAAAAGAGAAAAATGGATGGGTTTTACATGAGATGTCTATGCGGGTCTGTCTTTACCGAGGGTCCTTTCTGGGGAAAGTTTTCAATCATTTTGATGCTACAGCAGAGGACTTGATGGGCTTTAGGTCGAGGAAGGTTTACTTATGGAGACTATCGAAGCAGAGGCGTCCCTCTGCCGATGGGCCGGGATGTCCGTAGCAGGTCCTCACAAAGGGGGGAAACTCCGCTCAACGTTCAGCTCTGGAGATTCCCGCGGAAGCTATGCATGATGGGACACTGCAATCCGTGACTTTTATCGCAGGAAAAACGAAAGCTACTTCCAGTTAGCTTTCTTTTAGCATTTCACGTGAAAGGGGCCTCTCCTCGCAGGCGATGAAACCCAGGGAAAGAGAAAGATTGATCTTGCGCTCATCAAAATAAGTTTTCCTCCTAATCGTTAATCATTCTGGTTATAGGTTTACTTTATGTTTCCTTTACTTGGCATCAAACTTGCTCTTTCCCCATTTTCACTTACCGGTAGTGAGTTTGACATAGAGGTGAAATTGCAAATCTTCTTTTTGAAAGTAAGCTTGCATTAGTGATGCAAACAGTGACTTTTAAACGGCGTGCACCAGGAAAAATGGGCCTGTGCACGCTCTCGCACACATTTAATAGGTGTTCTGTCTTGGGAGCGGGTACAGGGTTGCGCATGGGCATTTTTTGGAGAGGGCTTGTCTTTTCAAAAATTTAGGAAAATCCTCCACTTTACCTTCAATAGAAACCATGGTCAATTGATCATACTCTCTCATCTACTAATTTTTAGACATAATACAATATCATAATACAATTAGATATAATGCAATATAATACAATACCTACTCAACATTTACATCTTAAACCTCAAGTAAAGAGAATTTTCTTTTAAACTAATATATATGTTTAAAACAGATTTCAACCTTTCCTTTTTAAATGTAACCATAGTGCAATTTTTCAGGTACTTCCCAGAATATGATATACATTGAAAATAATAAAGAGGAAAAGAGACCAAAGGATTTACAAGCGTATATGTTGAAATGTAACAAAAGAGATCAATAATAAATGCCTTCTGCTTTTCTAACCTCTTTCTTTGTCATCTGTGTGTCTACATTTTTGCCTGAATGTGCCAGTTTTTGTGCCTCCAGTTCTCTCTGGCTATGTTTGACTTTCTCAATTTATGTGATTTAATGCAAATCCATCTGCCCAGCCTTACTGCTGTCCACGTGTGTGAATGCTTTATGTACGAGCCTCTATGGTCTCGCTATTTTCCACAGTGTGATGTGAATGAGGAGTGACTGTGTTAAAAGCATTAACATTTTCAAACCCCGAATCACTAATCAGGATGTTGTCGGGGAGGGGAGGAATTTGGCAGAACACTGCATTATTTAGCATCTACTGGTAGGCGCCCTCAAAGAAACAGACACAGGCACAACCACACAATTGTTAATGTGCCTTTTTGCACTTTTTTGATATATGGAGTGCTGATAAAAAGAACACGGCTGAACACATTAAGTCACAATCTTTTTGTTATTTGGAAGAAACACATAAAAGTCTCCTGTCTATTTGCAAAGGCATGCACTTAATCTGAGGTGTGCACACAGAGTCACTCCCAGACATCTCCTCATTGACTCATCCTCTGATCAGTTTCGGCCAAGGAGTGGAGAGAGTGATGAAAGACAACAGCAATAGGAGACCGACAGCATGGAGAATAGAGAAGAGATGGGAGAGTAAAACAAGACAAGGCAGCAGGGCGGATGGTCTGTTTAGGAGAAATTTGTAGGCTCTTATCTCTGGAGTTTATTGGAGTGTCCCATTCAGATTCCTGGTGCATGTATGTGGTCTATCTCCTTTTTACAAGAGCCTCCCAAGCATTTTTTACTTCCACTCTCAACTTTATGTGTGCTTTTAATATCCCATGTTGATTTAAGAACTTAAAAAATCTGGGCTTAGGTTTTCAACCACCACATAAAACAGCTTGACAGCTCCAATATTTTGAATTTCATGAGCTTAGTGAGTTCTTGCTATCAAGATGTCACTCTTCTCAGCAGCCCAAGGAAAGCTTATTTCATAGGGAGATGAAAAGAATTTCCATATGTTTTTGGAATTTTGAATTTCATTGTTTCAGTGCGGTTTTTGTCCATTACAAAAAATAAATCAAAAGATCCATTTAGGATATAAAACCAGCAATGTCTGCTTTTTTATTTCTCTGTGTTGTGAATTTTTTTTATTTTTATTTTTTGGAAAAAATCTATTCGATGGAGCACATCGATTTTCAGCACAGTTTCCATTAGCAAGTTTTAATTTGTAAAGGGTATGGAACAAAAAAAAGGCCCATTGGATAAGAGATGGAATATCATCAAGAAACCAAAAAAATAACTCACTTGCCCTCCATGTATGTTTAATACCATGAGCACCCTTAAAAGCTTGGTATGAATGTTGCATGATCGCAGCTGAGGTAGCTGATGTAATTACTAACTTCATTCACCTGCCATACCCTCCCTGCTCTCTACTTATAATTCATCTTATTCACCTGCTCCCTCTGCTATATAGACGGTTAAGCCCGGCTATCCCGCCGTGCGGGAGGAGCTCGGATCCTGGCTGTTCTCTGCTGAGCTTGTTCGGTTTCGGTTTTGGCTCAGTATGTGGGGAGAGTCAGTTTTAATTCCCGTGATCCTGGCTCCTGGATGGAGACAGTTTAAAGTTCTGCAGTTCCCTATGGTCCCATGTCTTCTCTCTGTTCCTCTCAATCAATGGGCCCACCTGTCTCCATTTGAGCGTGTCTGTCTAAGCTTGCTGCTGGACTAATTGAATTCTGAACCTACCTGAATGCTCTGAGGATTCCTGGAAACCTGGATCTGTCTGTTCCTGTTGGTCCTGTTCTGAACTGTTTCCATGACCTGGATTGTTCTCCTGCCTGCTCACTGGGGTTGCCGTATCGGGGACACTATGGACGGCTCAGCGCCGCATCTCGTTGGCAGTGCATTGCCTGATCCTGCCCCACCCGAGAGGATGAACTGAACTTTCTAACAATAGTGCCAGTGAGGGGTAATGCCCCGCCTTCTGTTTCTGTTCTTTTTTATTTTTTGTCATTAAACGTTTTGAAATTTCCCACTGTGTGTCTCGTTTGAACACTGGATCCATCTGTCCCGTTTTGTGACAGGATGTCCATTTTCAGCTCTGGATTTAGGACTGGCCATTTCTCTTTGATCTATTAATCCAAAAAAACATTGTTTATGTGCTGATGGAAAACTATAATATGTCTTTTAAATAGACTTCCAATTTATTATCATGTTTTCACAATATTGTGGTATGTGATCCGGGTAGACTCATAATCAGTATGGATATGCCGGCTACAGCTCTCATCCTGTAAATAAACTATTTGCACAGCATTAATCTTGCATCAAAACCTCTGCTGCATGCATTAGCGAGGCATTTGTTGAATAAAATCAGGAATGAACTGATTTTAAATGGTATTTTCTGTAGATATGAAAAGTGTGTTTAAAGAAACACACAGTCTGAAGTGTTTGTTTTGTTGTCATGGAAATCAAGATTTTACCCATTTGTGAAACGTTTAAATCTATAAAGGCTGAGTTAGAGAAACTGCCTCTCTCCTACCATGCCTGATAAATGCTAAGTTGGTGTGATGTTTTTGTGCTGTTTATTTTTTTCCATCCTTGTAAAAAATTTTTAAATTTCCTCCATTCATTCCTAAGGCATTGTTCTAGTGGTCCTCTGATTTATTCAGGCTACATTTTTTAAACTTCTTTTATGCTCTGCAAATACTGGAGAGCAAATGGCACCATGTACTTGCATAGATTCAACAATTCAGCTATACACAGCAATAGGTACATTATAGGTGTGTTTATGGTACTCCTTGTGTCCAGTTAAAAACAGACCCTACATAAAATCACTTTATTCTACCTCCTCCTTCTCTCTCTTTTCTTTTACTTTTCAGTTTATGTATGTTGGGTTACAGAGAAGATGATGTTGTACAGTTGTTGGGGATTATTCCTAACATGATTAATTTGGATTAAGTTGAACCTCATAACCCAATTTAATTTAACCTTGAATGTACCTCCAGTAATTTATCAATTTTTGACATTCCCAAAATATGAGTATGGCATCCCTCCAAACCGCAACACCTCTAACATTGCTCTGAAATTTGGCAATGAAAAAATTGACCACAAAATATATAATTTTGGAGCATGAGATACATTTCCTGGTAATCTTCTACTCTTGTAGCCTTACTGGTTTTGAAGATGCCAGAATGTTGACATATTTGGTAAAAGTGACTCCTTCTCCAAGGTCATTGTGGACGTCTGTTATTGTGTTAAAACATTCCCCTTATACAACCAACCAAAACCCCCTGCTTTTACATGCATGCTCACATTGATTGATCAATTATTCATCAGTTTTGATTCGCCTCACCTTGCTGCTATGTTCCCTGATAATGGAAGCAGCTCATTTTTCCACACAGAACTTTCCTGGCTTCATTTGTGATTAATAAATATTCAAAAATATTGAATCGACTGTATTAATACCATATCATGGCTGCTACCAGATAGATCACATCAGGCCTATTATGTCCTGATGATACTGATACAATTAAAAGACACAAAAGGAATGCTTTTTTCTATTTTGGTAACATGTGAGCCTTAATCATTTTAAAAGAAGGTAAATTATCTGAATTAATTCTTTTTACAGTTTGTGAGAAACTATAATTCCTGTGTCTGTCTGTGAGTGGTGTTGAAAGCAAATTTCATTCTTTTAGCTTTTTCTACATCGGGAAAATATTCTATGTGGTCAATTGCTGTTTTTATCTACATACTTGGGGAAGACAAGGATGCATTCAAGGTTAACAGAGATTTTATACCCTTTCATATTGTCAATTTAGCTCAACATAGAGTTTTATTGCATCAAATAATAAATAAGGCATCAACAATAGCAAACATTAGTTGCGTTTACATCAAGACTAATTATGCATTGAAGTATAAAGTGAGAAAGGCTGATAGAAATGGCAACCTCCAAAATAATCTTTTCAGTTTTGTAAAAAGGTTGTCATGCTTGCTTAAGGTAGCTTCTCCGAAAAAGTTAAATGGGAGATTGAAAGTCATTATAAAATAGGTATAGCTACTGTCATTGCTGGATTACTGTTAGTGAACAAATTAACTGGGATTTATGCTGCGTTCACCTCACTCTGCTGTGGTGCAAAGCCCAAAGGAGTTCCAATGAGTGCCATAAAAAGCAGGGATTGACAGACAAAAACAACTCCTACTATGGATTGTAGCACAATTAAAACTGCTTCACTTTTTGTTATTTGGACTCATGTATTTTTCCATCGGATCTCATTGTGTTTAGGCCTTAATTCACATTTTTCTTTGTTGCCACATTTTCAATATCCACTCAAAGTTCCGATTATAGTTAGATGGAAACATAGCAACTGGTAAACACATTACTACACCTGGTTAAAGCGTCATATGTTTACTGTAGTAAAAGCTACACTGAATCATTCGGGAAATCTGTGGGACATGCTTCCTGGGAAATATGCTGGTCTCTATCTGTTCCACCATGTGTTCATCAAAGTGACAGGACGCTTTTGTGTTACACACCCAGATAACTGTTGTTAATATACATAGGCTTGTGTTGTCTTTTTGGGACCGGATATTAGAGGAATTTTACAGCACTAATAATCAGTCACTGCTGAAATGCATTTTGTTGCCCTAATGTAATGTGTTAGTCTGTGTTGTGGTGTGCTGCCGCACCTAAATGCAATACTGCAGTTATTAATGGGCTCCATTATGGAGGGTAATGTGAAACAAGAGATAAGGAGATCAAAAAAATTGAGGGAGAGGACTAAATTACATTTTAGCATCATATGAATGTAAAGACATCATTTGTTTTATATTGCTCCTTTGTCTCCTCAACCACCTTCTTTTATTACATCCCGCCCCCTTTCTCTCTTTCCCTCTACCCGTGTCACCCTCAGGCGGTGTTTCACATTACTACGAACATCAGTCACAGGGGCCCTGGATAAATGCACCTCATACCTCTTCTGAAGACACTGCCGTTTATTAGTACATATATACACACAGGGCATGTGGAGATCAGTCATGCATGATGACAGATCCCAATAGCTGCAACTTGTCTATGCACTTGCAAAAAAAACTACACACATGCACACAGACACCAATCATGGTGGCATGTAGAAATAAACCCAGACAAAAGGACACACAGAACTAGAGAGCCCAATACGGAGCCGAGTAATGTTGACAGCGACCCTGCTATTTTTAAAGGGCACACTTCACAAGATATCATCTCCTCATCGTTTGTCCCCAGGGATAATTTTCTGTTTACACAACACACATACATACACAATAATGGTAGGCACACTCATCTAGGCGAGCATGATATAGTCAGAGTAAAGTCGTCACACACACAAACACATTAGAGTTTTATGTCCTTATGTTAATCACTGGAGTCGGGTCACAACCATGGTCAGAATAAGACTGGGATGATGTTTTATAACCTAAACACTGAGTGGAGAGTTGGTTCATTTGTTTGAAAAGCATCATTTTTTTAACATCACATCATATGTTTGGCATATAGTTACACTCATAAAAAAAATGATTTGACTTTTTCTTCTTTTTGTTTTAAGATCGCCGCAGTTAAATTACTTTATGTCACCAAATACATTTCAATATTTGACCATAAAAGCAGTGCTATATAAAAAACTAATTTTAAAGCAACTATGAAATGCACAATTTACATTTATTAGCTTTAAACCATGGTATGATGCTATCTCTTGGTATTTTGCTTTATTTATGTGTTTCTAAGTAAACCATATGAGTTCTACGTAGGCATGTGATTGTCCACCTCTACCAGGAAGCACTTACCTTGACCAAGCTGCGCCAGCCCACTAAACAATACGCCCACTTTCTCATAACAGTATGTAGTGATGTAAGGCAGTATGTAGTCATTTCCAATGTTCCCAACCTAGCAACTCAGTCGCTACATTTAGCAAGTATTCAGACCCCTGTAGTGACTTTTTCTGTAAAGAAACAAATTTAACAACATTCTTCGGTTTTGTTGGAGACTTTGCAACATTATGTGAGCGCTTTGATAACTCTGTCTTTACTGCTTCAGTGAGCAGCAGGTGCTGTTGTGAGACCCTCTCACCTTCAAAGCAATAACTGCTGGTCAGTCTTAGCAGCTTTGTTGTGCAGCAGACAGTGTCTGCAGCTAGAGAAGAGCAGATAGGAGATGAGACCAACTCAGGCTGCTCTAAGCTTCAAACTAATCCCTCCCTGCATAACAATGGGGAATATAATTTAAAAATATATATTTCTAATATAACGCTGATTTTTCTGACACTTCTGTCCTTTAAAGATCCCCGCCTTTGATTAATATACAGTCTTACTTACTTATTCACCTCCTCCTTTGTGTGAGCCTCTGCTATTTTTGAGATAAATTGACTAGCATATAGATATTATAATTTGGTTTTAGGAAAAGATATAAATCCTATTTAAATTTATTTCTTAGAGCACATTGGAGTATTTAGCATGCGTTTAATGACTTTTTTCTTGCCCATATTGATATTCTTCTCTCCTACAGCCTGGAGCAGAGCATTACCAAATATGCAAATATCCCAATGACATCATCAAGCTACTGTTGGGACAGCCAGTAGCCAATTGTCTTGCAAACGATTTGGCAAATGTGGCAAATTTAGCCAAAAATTGCACATAGTTGTTGTTGTTTTTTTTTAGCACTCAACCTACACAGTAACATTAACTGTTATTTAATTTTTAAATAAATCATGAACATCTGTTAATCCATTTTTGACAACAAGCTGTTTTAGACTTTGTTCAGGAAGTACACTATCAATGGAGGCAAGAGAGCCAATATCATAGGGATTTAGATCCACTACCAAGAAAAAGATACAGAACAATAGCACCATAACTTATGAAAATCTGTGAGTTTCTTACAGAACCTCAAGGTTTGACTCCTATTAATCCCATAAATATTGAAAACTATCTGGACCGTCATCCTGCTACTGCAAATGGAGGCCTTTAAGTCTGGAGGAGTCAACCATTTCTGTTAGAGGTTTAGACCAGAACCTAAATGGAGAATGGCCTGAAAAAAATATCGACTTTAGTGTAGATTAACAGTTATTACTAAGTTAATAAGCACAAAATGATAAACTGATTGAAATAATAGGGAAAGCTTTCTGGCCAGAAAAAAAGGAAGAATTGTGGAATTTCTGTCATTCTCTCTCTCTCTCTCTCTCTCTCTCTCTCTCTCTATATATATATATATATATATATATATATATATATATATAGAGAGAGAGAGAGGGAGAGAGAGAATGACAGAAATTCCACAATTCTTCCTTTTTTTCTGTAAGGTTTTGCTTAATTTAAGCATAAAGAATGAAATACTTTCTCTGTTAGAAAGATGACATTTTCTTTCCACAAGGCAGATCCATAGTTACAGTGCCTTGCGAAAGTATTCAGCCCTCTTGAACCTTTCAACCTTTTGCAACATGTCAGACTTCAAACATAAAGATACAAAACTTTAACATTTTGTGAAGAATTGACGACAAGTGGGGCACAGTCTTGAAGTGGAAAAGAATTTATTGGATATTTTACACTTTTTTAACAAATAGAAAACTGAAGAGTGGGTCGTCCAAACTGAATCAGCCCCTTTACTTTCACTGCAGCAAACTCTCTCCAGAAGTTCAGTGAGGATCTCTGAATGATCCAAAGTTGATCTAAATGACTGATGATGATAAATTGAATCCACCTGTGTGGAATCAAGTCTTCGTATAAATGCACCAGCTCTGTAATCGTCTCAGAGCTCTGCTTAAAGCACAGAGCCTCATGAAAAACAAGAACCAACCAAGCAGGTCCGAGATACCGATAGATTTAGACTTAGACAACTTTTATTGTTGTTGTGGAGAAATCTAAAGCTGGATTTGGATACAAAAAGATTTCCCAAGCTTCAAACATCTCAAGGAGCACTGTGTATTTGAAAGGGAAGGAGTATCACACCACTCCAAATCTACAAAGACCCAGACTTCCCTCCAAACATTCAGTTTAGAGAAGAAGAGAAAAGAAGACGGATCACACAAGCAAACACAGCAAACATGTGGAAGAAGGTGCTCTGATCAGGTGAAACCAAAATTCCAAACTATGGCAAGAATGCAAAACATTATGTTTGGCGTAAAAGCAAAACAGCTCATCACCATAAATACACCATCCCCACAGTCAAACATGGGGGTAACAGCATCATGGTTTGGGCCTGATTTTCTTCAGTAGGGTCAGTGAAGAGGGGATGGCTAGGGCATAGAGTTTGGAATCCTGAGGTTCTGAGTTCCCACAGACTGCCACTCTGGGTCTCTGAGCAAGACCCTTAACCCCACACTGCTCCCCAAGGGGATGGGTTAAATGCAGAGGAAAATTTCTCCAAGTTGAGATCAAATTAAAGACCAATTAATATTATTTATTTAATCATTTAAAAAGAAAGTTTGAAGGGGCCAAATACTTTTGCAAGGCACTCTATTGTGCATCTTGCCCTCGCCTGCTATGTGACGTCATAAGATAGCAAACTAAACCAGGAGTGGCGTGGTACAGTGACATGGGTGGCATCAAACTGTGAAGGGAAGGTTGTAAAAAGATCAACCAATATATTTCAACAAATTAATGTTAACACATAAAAACATTCATATATGTGTAGCGTAGTTTACATGGGTTTTAAATTGAACAGCTTGTATAAGCATTTATTACTTGCGTGCCCTTTAGTTAGAATTCCAACTTCATAAAAAATGTATAATGAAATCTATGAAGTGATTTTGTGAATTAAAAACACATAGAAAAGTGCTTTTCTGCATTCACGATTTTCGGCCTTTGATAAAGATGCCTTTTACTTTAGAGGAAGAATGACTAGATGTTTTATTTAATGGATTCAAAGTGATTTAGTTTTTTCAATAAACCATATTTCCAGCTATGATTAATTTTGTTTCATTTTTGTATCCCTATAAGAAGCAGCGGGTACATGTCCTGTCTTATCTAGAAACACTGATCTATCAGATGAAAGATAAATGTTTTATGAATGACATGCAACATTTGCATGACAATAAAAGTGACAGCCCCCTTTCCCATCATGCTTTTCTGCCATACATTTCTTATACTCTGCAGCTGTTGGTACTAACATCTGTCTGGTCGCTTGGTTCAGTCCAAGATGTTACACCTGATGATGCAAGCACTAGTTTAAAGACAGCAAGAAAGGCTTATTCCAGCTTTGTAGTTTTTTCAACATAGTATCCCCGAGATTCCCTAAAACAAGTGATGTTAATGTTAATGTATTGTTCTGTTAGATGAGAAAAATTAATCTTTTTTTATCCTGTTTGCACCAAAAAAGGAAAGTCTGAGGACTCTTATATTCTCAAAGCAAATAGACTAAATGTAAAATATATTTATAGTTAGGTAAAAACAGACACCAAAGTAAATTTTTGGTTTCTGATTAATTAATGTTAATGTATTATTTTCCTTTGATTAATCGCTGGGAGAAAAAAAAATAAGGTATCTAATTGCCTTTACCCAATAAAAAACAAAAGCCTTGTTTTAGTTTTTAAACCAAAGATACCAACAAGGAGGGAACAGATATTGCCCACCTCTCTCGTATAGCATAGAATGGGTAATATAAAGCTATCTAAGTTTAATAGAGAAGGACACATGTCCATTATATTAACAAAACTCAGTATTTGTTTCTACTAACACATATTTTATGAATGATATAGATTATTCATTGATACTCAGGTCATCCACTGGGCTCCAGCTTCTCAATATGCAGCAGCTGTACCAGTGGTTTCCTTCGTTAAAACTTGTGATAAGCCTCACTGAAACTGACTTATTCTAAAAACAAAACAAAAATCCAAAAGCGTACAAAACTTTTTTCCACCTCCTGGAATCAACTCCTCCTCTGGATTCAGGAAGCCCATATTTCCCACATCTCGGGAGCAGCTGGTCTCTCTCTAAGTGACGTAAATCTGGGTTATCAACGTCCTCCCCTTTCTTTTCTATACTCAAGTCATTCCTTTTAACTATTTTGTCCGTAGTTTGAAGTCAAAGCTCTGCTGCCTCACTCATGCTGTAGTATTAGCAAAGCAGTATGTATGTTGGTGTGTTTGTCTCCTTTTCATGCCAGTGGTGAATGGAAGGCAGAGGCTGAGACTCATCAGGGCAGCTTAAGAGAAGCAGAAACCCTGTGGAAGAAGCCTAAGCTTTTGCTCTTGTAAAGTTATAATCAGGCTAGATTTTTCTCTGCTTCTGCCCTCCCAGAATAATTTTTTTTTTATTTGCAGATAAACTGTTTAACCTTGGTTGATGGGATCCTATATAAATTTTACCCTACAATTTTTTTTCTTTTTTTACATATACATGTGAAGTTTAGTTTGGTAATTGTCGTCATCAAACAGTCTTATCCTCTGAGGTTTGACTGGTGCCTAATGCAGTTTAATGTTTCAATTGCTTCAAATGGTAAACGCTTTCATCAGCATAGACCTGCAAATGTTTTTGCAGAATTTCTCTTTCTCAGATTTTGTTTTCCAAAATACGTCCCTGTTAAATTCACATTCTCCTCACTTCTGGAGACGGGCTTTTCCCTGAGTGAGAAGCAAAAACAGATTTCTATGGGTCTGCATGGAAGTTAGCGACATATTTATGTCAATGTGTAAATCAAGAAGGAGCATTTGCATTGGGCTTGAAGTGAAGAGAATGTGATCGGTAAAACTCAATTAGAAAAGAAAAAAAAACTATAAGAAATAGGAAAAATAAAAAAAATAAAATATGAAAAAAATGTAACTCAAGAAAAGAACAAACTTAAAACTTTCCAAAAAAGATTTTAAAAAAAAATCCACTGTACTTTGTTTCAAAGTTTGAAGATTTTTCACTTCCCATCCAGGAAGTGTTCTCAAATTTTTTATTTAAAAAGCATCCTGGATGGGAAGTGAAACGTTTTCAAATTTAGTTGTTTTTTTAACTGTTTTGGAATGACTATGACCTGAATGACTGAAAATCTTCACCTGCTTACTCTCAAAACCTTTTTTCATCAAGACGTTTTTCCAAGTTTGGGTTGTTGACCAACTTAATCTCAGACGTAATGACAACTGTATACAGTAAATGTTGCATTGTTAAAGTAACACTCAAGAGTACATTTGGTGTCACTCTGAATTAGTGTGGGACCAAATGTACTTTACTCTCAAAGTGTTACTTTATCACTGCAACATTTACTGTGATCTGACCTGGTTTGACTAACAATTAGGATAGAAAATCAAAGAAATCCAAACAATCATCTCACTGATGGTCTTATTTTTTTAGTTAACACCCAGCTGCAAATCTAATATACAGTATGACTGATCGTTTGTCACTATTTGCATCCAGGTTTAACCCTTTTCTTTTAATTATTTTTACATTACATTTATGTGGTTGTTCATCTTTGAATATCTCTGTGTGGTCCTGCGATGGACTGACGGACCATCCAGGTTGTACCCCGCCTCTAAACCTTTGACTACTGAGATATGCTCCAGTAGTATTAAGAAGAGTAAAAATTGCTGTGAAATCTAACCAGAAAATAACTACCCTTGGTTATGTTTTTTTTTTTTCCCCCATATCCATTTTTATTCCTTATTCACCTGTGCACACCCTGCATGGTGGCGTCTGCTGCTGCCCTCTGGTCCATCTCCTACCTGACTCTGCTCTGTCTTTTATGGCAATAAACATAAAAGAATGTGGAAAGCAAAAATTTTGAGATAGAATTAAATTTAAATATGTGGAAAGCAATTGTGAGCACAAAGTCTGCCCATAAATGAATGGATTGGGTTCATTCCAAACATAAACTAGCTACCAAAAATGTCACAGAGGTAACAACCCTTTAAATTATTAACTAGTTTAATATACTGATATATTAGAATGTTTTCCCCTTTCATAATTTAACAAGTCTAACTTGGAAACAACATTAAACAACTTACACAGTTTGTTAAAAACGTTTTTGCTTCTTGCTGGTTTACTAAACATCTGGATGCTCACGTTCAGCTCTGCTCAGAATCACGTCTGCGTCAGCATGTGTATGCTCATGGTGTGTTCAAAGACAGTTTGGAAAAAGAAGCTACTACACAGTAATAACAGGTTTAACTGTTGTAAACCCTAAACGCCAGTAAACGCCATATTTTAACAGATTTTATTTAATGCCAATATGGCTGGTAGATAAACAGTTTAACCCATCAGTCACAAAAGTTACCCACATTTGGAAGGCTGCAGGTGGCAACTTCATGGCCTGGTGATAGTTTTGAGCCAAATAATTTCTACGCTGGTTCAAAATTTGAAAACTTCACTAGTATAAGGTTTCGATGGTCGGTCCACCTGGAAATGTTCAGTGTGAAAAATTCCTGCAGTGCGAACCTCACAAACATAACAAGCATAAACCAACCTTTACAGGAGCTTTATGTTAAGGCTTAATAAAAATGAGAAAATAATTAGCTATTGTATTGTATTTGTAAATTCCAAGCATGCTGAACCAAACACACTTTAACCCATTCCCTCAAATGCCTTTTAATTTCAACTAGAAAGGATAAGTTCCCTTCCTTTGCGACATGTTACCATGCACACACATAAAGAATAAACCAACATGAAGCACAGATGAAAGGCAATCATTACTTGGGGCCATTTTTATGGTAAGTGCTTTGTTGCATCCATGAGCGCTTGTCAAAGTAAAAAGCCAGTATCTCCACATGAAATAATCACAAGTACCTCTAAAAGCTTAGCCTAGTCAAAAGCACACTTGTGTTCGAAACATTAAAATAGGGTGACACTTGAAAACCTCGGGATGAGTGTGTTTCTACAATAAGTAAAGGGAATTTATTTATAATCACTTTTAAAGTCCTTGAACAAACTGCTGTACAGCCAGGAAAATAAAAGCATGTCAGTAACAGCAAGGAGCAAATAAATGGATGCTTGAATAAAAAAATCATCTCAAGATTTAGTCTGAGGAATATCAGGCATTAAAAATACATCATTCATGTGTTTTTTTTTTAACTGCAACAAAGATAAAAAAAGCCAGTATGTGGGTTAAAGAACATCAGCTCAAAGGTCACACATGCTTAAATTAGCAGCCACATATCTTACCTTCTAAAGCTGCAGCTTTATCAGAGTCCTAACCCAGCATGACCCAGATTTGTCGTACCGTTTCCAGTCGCAATGTATTTCATGTGATTTCAAAACTTCTTAGAAGATCTTTGTAGCTGAAGCATTGTAGGTGTTATTGATGAAAGTGGGGCCTCTAGGCAGAGCGATTTTAAAAGATCCGTCATGTTAAACATCACTCTGCCTCTCATTCACTTTCATTGCTCCTGGTCCTGCGGACCTTGATGTTTTGCCTCCCGTGGTCTTCCCTTCACCAGTGGAGGGGGGGAATAAATCGCCCGTTTCCTCACATGTCATGAGTGGAACGCAGTTGCAGTTTTTAGAGCCAGAGTGTTTTGAATATTTTTTTTCAAGAAAGTAGGCCAGGAGCACTAGGGTTTATCAAAAAAGCAGCAATTTGAAAGACACACGCAGAGGGGTTATGGGGAACAGACGGGTAAAGTAGAAAGTTTCCATCATACATACACGTGAAACATTGTTTTCTTGTTGAGGAGACAACCATAACTCTTGACAAATTCAGAGAAAGCAGCCAAAACAAAAACTCATTGTGGTTTCTGCTTAATTTAGACTTATTAATTTTTATACAGAATTCCCTGACATACTTTTAAAAGATCAAGAAGATTGAGATTAACAATATGTTTGAAGTGCAGTCAGATTGAATAGAGAGCTCTGTGAACTCTCAAGTCCTACATTGGGGTTTAAAGGGGTCATAGAATAATTCTATAGGGTATTTGGTGCTGGTCCTTAAGGTCTTTGAATAGGATGTGTAACATTGGTTGGGCTTAAAATGGCATATTTTCTGTTCTATGAGCCCTAATGCAAGCCTGGTTAAAAGCCCTAGAATAAAAAGACAGGTTTTCCGCCTTTCATGGTATGCTCATGAATATTTAGAACAAGCGAAGCTGCTGAGCAAAGACACATCATTGCAACAAGCACTCACTCACTGAAACATTCAATTGTTGATATTTTAGGGAGACCAGACGTCCTCTTTTTACCGGAGGGAAATTCCGGAGGGAATTTCAAAATCGTCCGTGATTTTAGTCGAATACAGTGCAGCAGAACCAAGCTGTCAACCCCAGGCTGGTCCAGGAACCGTGGCGGACAGGGGCAGGGAGCCAGCCGGGGATGGGGCGACCAAACCCGACTCGGTAACTGTATGTTTCCCTCCGCCCGCCTTACCATGCTTACCGTGAGCACAGTAAGCCAGTCGGGTTTGGTCGCTCTGTCCCCAGCTTGTTCCCTGCCCCCGTCCGTGGCTGGGGCCAGGGAGCCTGATTAACAGCTGAGCATCAAACTTTGCAGGGATCTTCTGATACACAAAAATAATCCATGCCTGTTACTTCTTCAGATCCTTGGGAAAACTGTAAAAATCTTCTCCTTTTTCCATGCAGCCTGGAACACTGCATTTATGCCCGTAGCTCATTTTCAATAAACTGCCCGCTTTGTAATTCTGGTAGAAGCAGGGGCGGATCTAGAAAAATATTTATGGGGTGGCAAGAGGGGGGCAGGAATTTTTTAGGGGTGGCAACATATGGCATTTGTTTACACTGAATTTAATCACAGTTATCACAGTTTGGTGAGAATAGTATGTACAGTACTAGTGTTTCATGTGAAACAGTTCATATTAATAATACATCGTACAATGTGATCTCACTTAATAGGAGATAGAAGAATGATAACACTACTTCTAGAGGGGCCTTATGACAGGAAAGGTATTAAGGTAAGACACAGGTGCTGAGTCGCAGATGTGTGAGATTGACTGTCAGAGAGGCAGCTTTGCAGCATTTGCACAAGAAGAAACTATAGGAAAAAAAAGTTACCCATCAGAGATCTATGGACTGAGCTGTACTAAAGTGAGCAGAACTACACAGTAGAAATAAATGGGTCAAGGCACCCGAACAAGGTACTGGACATCTATGTAATGTTTACTCTGAACACACATTTACCCCATTTGTTCCTCAGTAACTTGACATACAGCAGTTAAGGCAACATGAAAGGGACATTTCATGCATGTAAATATGCTGTAGATAGAGCTGTATATGGAGGACCAACTCTGCCATATTTAAAAATAAATACAGAAATAAATAAATGCTCAATAAATAAATAAGCATACAATTAATTGCCACCAAAAATACAATCAACAAATAAATGTAATTAGAAATTATATTATAATGGCAGGCAGAAATGTTAAAAGGGCAGGCAGAAAGAAATAGCGGCGAAGAAATAACTAGGGTAAAAAAATACAAAGGAAGAATAAAACAGACAAAAATATGATAACATGCACATAAATAAATACTTAAAAATATAAGTAATTAAAAAAGGAGGTGAAGACAATAAATGACGGTAAATATATAAATATATAAATATATTTATATATAAATAAGGTAAATATTAAAAAGGCAAAGAAATAAAGAAGCCAATTAAAAGAGTTATATACCTTTATGACTAGCTGTATAATTTAATTTATACTTACATTTATTTGTTGTTTGTATTTTGGTGGCAATTAATTGTATGCTTATTTATTTATGAAGCATTTATTTATTTCTGTATTTATTTTTAAATATGGCAGAGTTGGTCCTCCATACTGCTGTATCAACAAATCAACAAAAAGGCGGGTTCTGTATGTTACATCAAAATCTCCACAAATCTGAAAAGAAGCAACATAAAAATACATTTTGCTTGTGAGTAGGTTCATACAGGTCATTTCTGGATAGTTTCATATTATATATACAAAAAAGAAACAACAGCATTGCTTCATATTAAGCAGGATTCACACCACTATCACATTTTTAACTTTTAACACTTTTGGTTTTATTAAAGGAAATATCAGATTTTCTCAGGTGCCAAAACAAAATGTAACGGCTCTATAAAGGCTCACCAGAGAGCATAACATAAAGTTGACATGACTATAACAGCTGAATGCAGTGATTTCCATGTTGCTCAGCAAAACGCTTCACAACTTTATTTAGATCCAATGCCTTTGTGCGTTTTGATTTGAGTACAACCAAACGTGATCGTCTCTTCTCTGTCATAGTTGACCGCAAATATGTCTTTATGAGCCTGAAACGTCAGGCCTAACTAACATCATAGATAGAGAAATAACGTTCTGCAACCTGATTTTTATCATCTCAAAATCAGCATTGCGGGTATGCTAGCAACATTGTGCTTTCATTATGATTTCATTTCTCGATAGATAGTTAATCAATTTTTACCTGTTTCATCCCGTTTCTCCTCTCCCCATGACCCCAGGCTCCCTCGCTTTGCCCCATTCGGTTTTCAAAACAATCAGTCTCAGTCGCTCTCGCGTCATCTCGTGCTGCATTCACTGCAGTCCGACATTGGAAATTAGCGGTCGTAATTCTCAAATGATCCATAATTTATAAGCCTCGCCACCCCTACCGCCAACTGGGGTGGCAGCAGGGGTGGCAAGGCTGTCATTTAGGGTGGCATTTGCCACCCTATGCCACCCCAGTAGATCTGCCTATGGGTAGAAGTAAACCCAACTGTAGGCTAAACAGCTAAACTGGTGTCTTATATTTCCCTCTATCTACCTCTATTCATGTTCTTGGGCCAGTTAACCAGTGGGCTGGTCCGTATTTCAATTTTGGGGCATGACAAAGTACAGGCCAGAACCTAATAAGGCAACATCCCCAATTTGACCTCAATTCGGTCCTTCGTTTGACTTCGCCTGTTTTATGGTGGAAGTTTAGAATTGTGAGATTTCCGAAGAAAGGAGGTGTCGATTAGGCTTGAACTTCTCTGTACGTCCATTATACCCACTGAACTATCGTTATTCATCTATAACAATGGAAACTCTGTTTTGCAGAGTAAACTTTCACAAGGCCGTTTTAGGATGAAAATATGCCTCTATTAAAGCACAGTCCTCAGGTGCTTTGGGGTTTGGCCCCTTTGGTGTTGGACCTCGGCTGCTCTTGCTGCCCTTTTCTGGTGAGTGTGGTCGTCCCTATTTCTCTCTTCAAGGGTCCCTGCGAGCAGATGCCTTTTAGATATCTGAAGCTCTGGTCGATCTTGGGCACTAGAGTCTGGAGCCGCCCACACCTGCTATGGAGAGTATTTTTCCTTCTGCAGAAGCATTTTAAGCCCTTCATATAAAAGCATGCTAATGCATATATACCACAGCTGTTTGGCTCTAGGTCCTCATTGATACACACTAACATTAAATACCAAGCTGCAGCTAGAGATATATAGCACACTAAATAATACTGTGTAATCACCATAGTTTTTCCTTCTACATCCATGAACGGACTGGGAATCTAAAGGACTTGTTATTTTTTGACACAAGTACGATCCGCGCAGAACATGAGTCGCCCATCACAGCATCTGTAGCATTTATACTCTGAACGGGTTTACCTCGATTCAGTACAGACAGCAAGCTTACAACACCACACTCCCCCAGGAATTAGAAAACACAGCTGTACAACTTTTTTTACAAGTCTCTTTATGTCGTCCAAAAGCGACAGTCATATCTTTTCAGTAGTTTTCCCATAATCTTTTGATAACGATGGGATTTATGGGCTAAATCACAGGAATATAGATGTTTACATTTGTGAACCCTCAGCCACAGAAGCTGTTTTTCGCCATCCGCCTAATTACAAATTTTCCAAGGTGTGCAGTGCAGAAGTTTTGTCCACACAGAGAGGCGTGGAAGGAAAATGACGTCATTTGGTCGCATGGACCTCTCGGACGTATCAAGCAGAAATCAGGCTTAAGGGATACTCGCTGATCTTGAAACTAGTTTGATGTCTACCTTGGTTGTCTATTGTTTTCTTTGTTTGCTGTTGTTTGGTTCTCTGTTTTCTTTCTCTTCCATCCCATGCAGGAGCGGAAGCAGACTTCTAGGAGTTACTGTATATCTTCGTATTGTTTATTTATTTTCGTTTGGTTTCTTTTTTTTTCCTCTGCTCTGTCCTCCATCTTTTCCATCTGTTTCATGCCATCCCAGGACATTGAAAAAGAGTAATATGATTCTAATTACGATGCCAGCAGTGGCGTAAAAGAGCTGATTAGCCATTTGAGATAACATTTTTATCATCAGACCTTAATTGAAAAACGTGTTTTCAGTTCCTCATTTGAGCATTTAAACTTAAAAAAATAAATAAATAAAAAAAATTAAATATTTGAAAAGTTGATTCGAATATTGCTGTTTTCATCAAATTCTTCTATAATACCATAAGTCGCCACATCCTGAATGACCGGTTCCCCTCCAAACCAGAGGGTGGCAGGAGTGATACTCTCAGGTGTAACGTGATAACTAATTTTGTTGGGATCCAGAGGCTTGCCCTCCAGAGGGCGCCGAGGATCCCTTCCTGTTTGTATGTTTTTCTGTTGGGATCTGGGGTGCTGTTGGGATCTGGAGTTTCTGCCACCTGTCTCCAGCAGAGAGTGCCATGGGTCTCCTGAGCTGGAGCCTCCTGCACACCTGAGGATCATCAGCTGATCAGGAGACCAGCTACTTAAGCAGCGGCCAGACCTGCCTTCAGCGCCGGAGTGTTGACCAGTTTTGGTTAGCGGAACCTTAGCCACTACTTGTATTTTGAAACTCTGTCTGCTCAAGAGAGAGACCGGATCCTAACCAGTCTCTGTCCTCTCTGCTCACAGGAAAACCTGACTGAACTCAGTAGCTCTGGAGGAGTTCATGTTTGGAAACCTGCCTGCCTGCCCAAGGAAACCAAACCTGAAGATCCTCAGTCTGAATCTCCCAACTAGTTCTCAGGAGAGAACTAGGAGAACAACTCAAGGTCTGAACCTCGCTAGTCTGAAGCTAAGCTCTGTCGCTGCTGAACTCTCTCTGCTGGAACCACAGCCTCTGGACCCAACCGGTTCCCTCTCTCCACTGAACAGTCTGAACCTCATCAGGTACAAATCAAGATCTAAAACTCAGCCAAGTCATCGTTGCTACCTGGCTAACCAAACTATCCCTCTCTGCAGATTACTCTGTGAAACCAAGTCCCGGACCAGTACCAGAACCTGTGCTTGTTTACTCTGTGTTGCATCTTTAAATAAACTGTTAAACATTTACCCTGCTTCGTGTGGTGTTCTGCATGTGAGTTTAATCACAGAGACCCATCATGACAAATTTGACATTTGAGTTGTTAGTGCATTAACCATGAACTGACAAAAAACAATAGGGATTTTTTTACATCACTATATTAACAATCAAAGTTAGAATTACAGAAATTACAGCTTGAAATTACAGCTCTTGGGGGGAGGTGCTCATGTTTGTGTCTTATGCAGACAAGGCAAAGTTATGTATCATTGTAAGTCATGTAGATGCTTTATATGTTTTTAGAGCTAAATAACTAAATCCATTTCAATGAATGTATGAATTAATGTATAAATTACTTCATGTATATATTAATATCTTGCAGAACCATAATTTATTAAACACAGTCAATATTTTTTATGGGAATTCAGGTAAAAAAATGCCTTAGTCAGTTTTAAGTATCTGTGGACGTGTAAGACCATCCTATCTGCTTTCATCCACTGTGTGCAGAATCTCCCTAAAATAAAAACTGGACCTGTTGTTTTTCCTATCAGTCCCTCCTAATCTTCTCATATTATAAGACAGTTTGCTTCTTGCAAATCTCAGCCATTTTCAAAGTTTACAGTGAGAGCAGTGGAGCTACAACCAAAGCTAACTTCACAGACGGCACCTACATAAACATTAGAAGAGTGCACATGCAGCACAAGCATCCACATTGGTGTTAGGTGAGCACATAAAGCAGACTGGCATGTGGGACAACCAAAGGATGAGGTGATCCGCACCATGACCTTAAGTCGCAGATCTTCTTCTATGTCTTTAATTTAGACACATTTATGTTTTTTAGCAAATGCTTTAGGAAAATCTAGTCTGTGTTCAGTAATTTATTTAGAATATTAGAATCATTTATTTTTTGTTTTCTGTCACTCCTCAGTTCACACTGGTCCCTGCCTGGCCATCCCTAAGAAAATTGTCTAGCTTCGCCACAGCTCCACAGCGGGGATTATATGTTCAAGATGATGTGTCCTGTTGGTATTCGGTTATTAGAAAAAGTTTATTTTTATGCTCCATCTTTAACCCGTTTGCAGCCTCTTTCATGGCTTGTTTCAAACTGCAAATTGGACTTTTTAAACAACAAATGCTGTTTTCCTTCTGTTATTCCTTCACAAGGCCAGATCTGTGCAGTGCATGACTAATGATTTTACTCACAACAGAATCCTCTACCTAAGCTGCAGATCTCCTCGTGGGATACCATAGCTGCCTCTCTGATTAACAACCTCTTTTCCCAGACTGTTAGTTTAGGTGGACTGCCATGCATTAGTTGGCACTTAATGAGGTGCTTAAAGCTTGAGGTAATGTTTTAGAACCCTCAACTAACCTCTCTGTAACTTTATCTTCGACCTTTCTGCTGTATTTCTTGGTCTTTGAAATGCTGCATTGAATTTTTCTCTAATGTTCTTAAACAAAACCTCTGAGGCCTTCACAGAATAGCTGGAATTCTCAGAGTAAATAACACCAGTTTTACTTCAGGTTATTACAGTAAAGGCAAGTATCAGAGTATTCATACATAAATATGTTGAATTGTATTTCTAAACATTGGACATCAGGAATTTGTTCCCTGCACTCTTTTATTATTATCATTATTATTATTATTTTATTATCCTTGTTAAAGTGTAGCTCACTCCAAAATAAACCTTTACTCTTGCTTTTCAACTGTATAAACTGTGTCTACAGGGTGCCATTTTAAATTAACGTGCAATTTTTTTATATATACATATTTTTTATGTGAGATTGTTTTGTTCTGGATTAATTGTCTCAACATTTACTTCCTGCCCTAAATGGTTGAACGCGGCTAGTCCTAGAGCTGGGTATCAATTCAGATTTCAAGAATCAACTTGATTCTGATTCAAATGGTAAATGGACTGTACTTATATAGCGCTTTTTCAAATCAGAAGACTTGATCAAAGTGCTTTACGCTACATTCAATCATACACTCACACACTGCTTATGGCAAGCTACATTATAGCCACAGCTGCCCTGTGCCTCACTGACAGAAGCAAGGCTGCCGTACACTGGCACCACCATTCCCTCTGACCACCATCAGTAGGCAATGTAGGCAAAGTGTCTTGCCCAATCATGGAGGCTGAAAGGACATTTTATTAAGGCAGGCTTTGCTAAGCCAGCACCATTTCAATCTGAAAAACTCACATGGAGAGAAAAGACAATTAGAAGAAATTTATTAATACAATTACTTTAGTCTTTGGCACTCAGACCTCGGCAGGAAACATAGCACTTAATTTTGACGGATATACATGAACTGAGCAAAGAACAGGGTCTGTTTCTCCCCAAGCCTAAAACTGGTGGTGGAGTGGAGATAGATGAAGTTGGTCAGTCTGTAGACTGCTGGTTAGCGAGATGGTCTGCTGAGCTTTATGGGGAGATCCAGTGGACTACGTGAGCTGATAATAGAGCTTCACTCAGGGACCTGGAAGATGGAAGGCAGGTTTGGATAACACAGGTTGAGAGAACCTGTCCATGATGAGCAAGCATGAAGCGAGAGTGGAGAGGAAAAACCCCCCATAGGGAAGAAACCTCTGGTAGAACCAGGCTCAACGTGGCGGTCTTCTGTCGGACCGGTTGAGATGAGACGCGGAATGCAGTAAGAGTCCAGGAGGAATGAAACTCTGATCAAGTTTTAGCTACAAGGAGGGGCTGGAGGTGCGTTAAAACGGGGTCATCGAGCTCCAACCATCAGCTGGTTGGAGCTCGAAGTTTTCTTTCTGAAACGGGTTGTTGTATGATGTCTTCATTCTCGTAATACCACGACTTTACTGTCGTAATGATACGACTTTATTCTCGTAATATTCCAACTTTCTTCTCATAATGCTACGACTTTATTCTAGTAAAATTACAACTTTATTCTTGTAGTATTACAACTTTATTCTTGTAATGTTACGAGTTTATTCTTGTAGTATCACAACTTTTTCTCGAAATGTTACGACTTTGTTCTCAAAATAAAAAAAATAAAAATATCTAGCCTGGCCCTAAAAATTCGTCATAAATACGCAGACCAGAAAAAAAAGCAACAATAAAAAATCCTTGTCCTGTATTTAATAGTACACAAACTCCTTCCAGCTGCAGCTTTTTTCCCTAGTGCCTCCAGGCAGCAGCGATTTAGCTACTTAATCTTGACACAGAAAGAAAGAACTGATTCACACTAGAGACAAGTTGGGTTTGTATAAAGCTGAACCAGAAACAGAAAGAATCGTTTTTACAGGCCGCTCCATCTGTTATGGTTAAAAATTAAATAACAAAAAAAAAAAGGAAAATGTTCTCCTCCGATGGATCTGTGCGCCTTCCATAAAACAAATCTCCACCCCAGTTTTCAGTCTGTTCGATTTTGCACATTTAGATAGGCCTAGAAAAAAGAATAATGATCAAAAACTATAATGTCTCATAGCATAGTCAGAACAAAACGAAAAGAGGAAACTATACCCATTATTGACAACAAAACAAGCCCGTTCCTGGCTTTTAGCAGCGTGTACAGGTAGTTAACAATATTACCAGCGGTGGAGAAGACGCGCTATGAGGGTTTGCTTGTCTTTGCCCACAAAGTCACCTGTATGACTATATTGACCATCCTTGCTTTTTGTTGGACTGATGAATATTGGTTGGAAAATTGTTACCGCCCAACCTTACTTTGTATAACTTGTTTCTAAATAATGTTTATACAAGCATAAAATCTGAAAAGATTCTTAAACTACATGACCCCAACAACATGTCTTACTTATTTCTAATGTGGAAGAATTACAGTGAAAGTGATAAACCTGTTTCTTGTGAGCAATGTCATTGCTACATACTAGACACTTTTACTTTGAGTTTGAAACAAAGCCAGAGAATTGAGTTGGTGGGGAGTTAACATTATTAGAAATGACAACTATTTTACTGGAAACAAAAAGACAGATGAAGGGTGTGGGACATGAGGCAGCTAAATATTAGAAAGAGAAACATAAGAGTCAGCAGAGGAGAAGTGAAAAAAGTGTTTACAAATGCAGAGCAGCATGTTTTTAAAACAGCTCAAGATCTCTTAATTGTTATCCTAACATCGGTAGTTTAAGCAACTTTCCCAATAAATAGATACATCTTTCCTCAAAAAATAAATCACCCAAACTCTGTGATTGAATGTACTTGGCTGACCAAAGCAGATTTAACATAAATCTGAGATAGGTCTTGAATAAGGGAGGGTTGACAACTCTTTTTTTTTTTTTGCTGGGCCTGTTTGTCTTGGCATTTCCCCAAGATTGTGCTTCATGCTGTGTTACTGTCAGCATTAGGGTAGGTGGTAATTCTCGCACACAAAACAAAACAAATGCTTGCACTCTACTTGCCTGATTTGATAAAATGTCATGTGAAAAACTGTGTTAATGTCAAATGTAGCTATTTTTGAAGGTGATAATTGCTCAGTTTTTGCATTAGAGCCTGGAAATTTGTTTTATTTTTTAACTGAATTTTTTACCTAAATCGCAACATAAAAATATATATATATAAATATATATAAAGTGCTTTACCCAAAAGCTAAACAGGTTGCTGATTTTAATGCATTGTTTTTACATAAAAACAGATATTTCTCAAATGAAGCCTATTGTTACAACTGACCGTGGAATCCTTTAACCTTCTCAAGTATCTTATATGAACAGGATTCTAGTTAGGGTTGCTGAGATTTTTTTGAGTCTCCCAAAGTCCAATATAGGGATATATATGATCAAATAATTCCTTTGACACTTAACTTTAAAGCAAATCAGCAACTATCACTTTATTACCTGATTTAACAGTTCAGTCCAACTCATAAGAGTGAGGTAGGATCTGTAAAGCAAATCGCATGGATCAGGTTATTATTAACAGGATCATGTAGGTCCAGGGTTCAAGGAGTCCGCAGAGAATTGAGGCTGGTTCAGGGTTCCAAGAGTCTGACAGAGAGTTCAGGCAGAACGTTCAAATGGGAACAGGCAAGCTCACTAGTTGAGAGGCAGGACAAGGCAGGATATCAGGAAAACTACTGAATGTTAAAACTAGCTCCCTCCACAGCGCCAAAACAGGAACAGAGCACGTTCATTGAATAAAAGACAGGACAAAATAAGGAACACTAAGACGATACTAAAAACCCTCTCTCACCACTGGCCTGTGAGAACGGAAACATGAGCAAAAACATCAGCTATGAACTCAAAGTCAACTCAAAACGAAGTTGATGATCTGGCCCTGATAGCTGGGCTGAGCCATATATAAAGCAGCAGGGGTTTGTGGATGACATGAGTAAGACAGGTGAGTAAAAGGAGCAATTAGGTCAGCTATCAGGGTAGTGATCATGAAAAAGAACCATTTTCATGGCTTATAAATTAGCCTAACCAAAAACGGCTGTTTTCCGTATGCAGATTAACAGCTATAAGAACCACTTCATCATAGCTTTGATCAGAAGTCCTCACACTCTGCCTCGCATCACCTCTAGCTAATCGAAATAAAGGGACTTTTGTTAACACTGTAGGCGCTGTCATGATCTTGGCGCTGATGTCTGATCTGATTACTATTTTATTTACTTGCCTATCTCCGCCCAGTTCTCATTACCATTCATCTGATCCACCTGCTTAAGCCTCTATTAAACCAGCCTTCAAACCAGTCAACAGAGCCAGAATCTTCGAGCCTTTGGTGAGATTGCCTGATCCTGACCTGTTCTGCCTCTGGATGTCATGATGGGTCTCTGTGATCAAACCCACATGCAGAACACCACACGAAGCAGAGTAAAAGTTTAAAAGTTTATTGAAGATGCACACAGAGTAAAATAGCACAGGTTCTGATTCTGGTCCTGGTTACTGGTTTCACAGAGTAATCTGCAGAGAGGGATAGTTTGGTTAGCCAGATAGCTACGGGGACTTGGCAGAGTCTTAGATCTTGGTTTGTACCTGATGAGGTTCAGACTGTTCAATGGAGAGAGGGAACCGGTTGGGTCCAGAGACTGTAGTTCCAGCAGAGAGAGTTCAGCAGCGACAGAGCTTAGCTTCAGGCTAGCGAGGTTCAGACCTTGAGATGATTTCCTAGTTCTCCCCAGAGAACTAGCTGGAAGGATCAGACTGAGAATCTTCAGGTTTGGCTTCCTAGGGCAGGCAGGCAGGTTTCCAAACGTGAGCTCCTCCAGAGCTTCTGAGAACAGTCAGGTTTTCCTGTGAGCAGAGAGGACAGATACTGGTTAGGATCAGGTTGCTCACTAAGCAGACAGAGATTCAAAAACACAAGTAATGGCTCAGGTTCCGCTAACCAAAACTGGTCAACACTCCGGCGCTGAAGGCAGGTCTGTTCGCTGCTTATGAAGTGATGTCTCCTGATGAGCTGATGATCCTCAGGTGTGTGGGAAGGCTCCAGCTCAGGAGACCCACACCGCTCTCTGCTGGTGACAGGTGGCAGATCTCCAGATCCCAACAGTACCCCCCCCCCCCCCCCCCCCTCAACGACCACCTCCTGACGGTCCAGAGGAAGTGGACGGGAGGGAACTCTTGTAATCCTCGATGAGGGACGGATCAAGGATGAAAGAGCCAGGAACCCAGGTGCGGTCCTCCGGACCGTAGCCCTACCAGTTGACGAGGTGCTGCCAACCGCGACCTCGACGACGGGAGTCCACGATCCGGCGAACGGTGAAAGCCGGGTGGCCGTCAATGTCCCGGGCGGGTGTAGGGGAGTCGGATGGAGGGCACAGAGGACTGGTGAGAACGGGCTTGATCAGAGAGACGTGGAAGGTGGGGTGTATACGGAGAGATGAAGGCAGGTGCAGATGGACAGCAGATGGATTGATGATCCTGAGCAATCTTTTACGGACCGATGTATCTGGGGGAGAGTTTTTTTGACATTGATTTTAGTGGGATGTCACGGGTTGAGAGCCATACCTCCTGACCAGGTGAATACTCAGGTGTTGGACGACGATGCTTGTCAGTGAATCTTTTATTGGTGATGGAGGAGTGGTTGAGAGCCGTGGTGGTTTCATTCCAAAGTCTATGGCAGCGATGGATGTGGTGATGGACAGACCGGACTGAAATTTCTCTCTCATCTGCGGGAAAAAGTGGAGGTTGGTAACCAATGGACACTTGAAATGGAGATAAACCAGTAGCAGCAGATCTTTGGGTGTTGTGGGCGTATTCTACCCATGGGGGAAACTGACTCCAGTCAGTCGGATTGTTTGAGGTTAGGCAACGGAGAGTGGATTCGAGCTGTTGATTCATCCTCTCCGTTTGACCATTTGTCTGAGGATGGTATCCAGATGTGAGAGATATTTTTGAGTTTAGAGCGGAACAGAAAGCTTTCCAGACCTGAGAGATGAACTGGGGACCTCGATCTGAAAGGATTTCTTGAGGAATCCCGTGCAGACGGAAGACGTGTTTAACTAGGAGCTGGGCGGTCTGGAAGGCTGTAGGTAGTTTCCTAAGGGGAACCCGGTAACAGGCTTTGGAAAAACGGTCGACACTGGTTAAAATAGTTGACATACCCCTGGAGACTGGAAGACCGGTAACGAAGTCCACAGCGATGTGAGACCAAGGTCGAGACGGAACAGGCAGAGGACGCAGCAGCCCGGATGGTGGTTGGTGGGTTGATTTATTCCTGGCACAGATGGGACAGGCCAACACGTACTCCTTCACGTCCTTGTGAAGGGACGGCCACCAAAAGCGTCGTGTGATGAGGGCGATGGTTCTACTCGCACCAGGATGGGCTGAGAACTTGGCTGCATGCATCCACTGGATGAGACGGGATCTGACGGAAGACGGAACGTAAGTTTTATTAGGTGGACCATTACCTGGGTCAGGTTCAGAGGCTAAGGCGAGGTTGATGAGATCAGTGATCTCCCAGGAAACGGCTCCAACCGTACAAGAGGCAGGGAGGACAGGCTCGGGTGTTTCAGGTTGGTCAGAAGAGTAAAGGTGAGAGAGAGAGTCGGGCTTGATGTTCTTGGAACCGGGTCTGTAAGAGATAATTAGGTTGAATCTGGAGAAAAACAGAGACCATCGAGAGTGACTTGGATTGGACCTCTTGGCAGACTGAATATAGGACAGGTTCTTGTGGTCCGTCCAGACCAGGACCGGATGTTCAGCTCCCTCAAGCCAATGCCTCCATTCCTCCAGGGCTAGTTTGATGGCTAGTAGCTCTCTGTCACCGACATCATAGTTCTGCTCTGCAGGAGAGAGTCTACGTGAAAAAAAGGCACAGGGGTGAGTCTTTTGATCGGTATCTGATTGTTGGGACAAAACAGCTCCCACTCCAGAATCTGATGCGTCCACCTCGAAAATGAATTGTTTAGAGGGGTCAGGTTGAATCAAAATGGGAGCGTTGGAAAAAAGGGTTTTCAGTTTGTTAAAGGCTGCTTCAGCCTCAGGAGACCATTTGAACGTCTTTTTGACAGAGGTTAGAGCTGTGAGGGGTAGAGCTGTTTGGCTGTAGTTTCTGATGAATTGTCTATAAAAGTTGGCGAAGCCCAGAAATCTCTGAAGTTGCTTACGGTTTTCAGGGGTTGGCCAGTCCAAAACTGCTTTTATTTTGTCTTCTGATGGCTTCACCTGCCCGCCCTCGAGCACAAACCCTAGGAAAGTGACAGATGGTTGGTGAAATTCACATTTCTCAGCCTTAACGAAGAGTTTATTCTCTAGCAGTCTCTGAAGGACCAGACGGACATGTTTTTTTATGATCAGACTGGTTCTTTCAGTAGATCAGGATATCATCAATGTACAAAAAAACAAAAACATTGAGGAAGTCTCTGAGGACATCATTAACGAGAGCTTGGAAACAGGCAGGAGCGTTCGTTAGACCAAAAGGCATGACCAAATATTCAAACTGTCCTATTGGGGTCTTAAAGGCCGTCTTCCATTCATCTCCTTCTCTTATCCTAAGGAGATGGTATGCGTTTCTTAAGTCGAGTTTAGTGAAGACTGTTGCCCCTTGGACAGGTTCAAAGGCTGATGCTAGTAATGGTAAGGGGTATTTATTTTTGACAGTTATCTGATTCAATCCCCTGTAGTCAATACAGGGTCGGAGAGAACCGTCCTTTTTCCCCACAAAGAAAAAACCAGCACCGAGAGGGGATGAAGATGGTCGGATGATTCCAGCAGCCAAAGACTCATTAATGTATTTCTCCATAGTTTCCCGTTCAGGTTTGGAGATGTTGTACAGTCTACTGCTTGGAAGGGGAGCTCCTGGAAGTAGATCAATGGCACAGTCATATGGTCTATGTGGTGGAAGAGACGTCGCACTGACCTTACTGAAGACTGGTGCCAGATCATGATACTCTGAAGGGACGGAAGAAAGGTCAGGAGGGTCCACCTCCCCCCTACCTCTAGAGGACTGAATAACAGGAGCCGCAGAAAAGGAGACATGATACGTGACAGGAAGCGGACCAAGACTCAATATGGCGTTCAGCCCAGTTGATGTGGGGGTTGTGTAGTTCCAACCACTCGAATCCTAGGACAAGAGATGAACATGCAGAGGGGAAAACAAAAAATGTTAGGGTCTCACGGTGATTTCCTGAGATTAGAAGCTCCAATGGGCGTGTCTGATGAGTGACTTGATGCAGCTTCTTCCCATCAATAGCTGAAACCCTGAGAGGTCTTTTTAGAGGAACAGTTTAAATCTTCAACTGTTGAACCAGATTAGAGTCAATGAGGTTTCTCTCACAACCAGAGTCTATGAAGGCAGATAATGTGAGAGTCTGATCAGGGCAAAATAGAGTAGCAGGTAACAATAGGTGAGGAAATTTCTCAGATCTTAGATGGTCCGTCAGACTCCTCACATCCTCTGACGGACCCCGGCTTTTGATTTAGCTGGGCATGTAGAGATAAAATGGCCAGGCTCACCACAATACAGACAGTCCTTCTGTGGATGAGGAGAAAACGTGAGAAACATGAACAGGAGGAGAAGACCATTGGTTCTTAATCCTTGGTCTGGTACTGGGCTCTAGAGATCCAGAAAAAACAGAAGGACAGTTAGATGCTGGAGTATTGGCAGACAAAGTGTGGTTTCTTGATTTAGAACAGTTCCTAGTTCGGAGTCTGTTATCCAACCGGATAGTTAGTTTTATTAAGTCCTCTAAATTGGTCGGTTCATCGATTGTGGCAAGTTCATCCTTGATGTTTTCATTTAAAGCCTTAAAATAGGCACTCTTAAGTGCACACTCATTCCAGCCTGAGGCTGCGGCTTTAACCCGGAAGTCAATAGAAAACTCCGCCACTGACTGATTTCCCTAATTTAAACTCAGCAAGGCTCGGGAGTCTATGGTTTTGTCAAAATCTTGGTTAAAAACCTGGGAAAACTCAGTAATGAATTCAGAAAAAGTGCATGAAAAACTGGATTCAAAAGAAAATCTAGCCTCCGCCCACTCCAGGGCTCGACCAGTGAGTTGAGAGAGGATGAAAGCGATCTTTCTTTTATCATTTGGAAAACTGGCAGGAGAATGTTCAAAGATTAGCCGACACTGAAACAAAAATCCTTTGCATTTACTCTGAATACCTGAACATCTCTCTGGGAGACTCGGGCGGAATTCCGGAAATGACATGACAGGTTCTGACCTTTGAGGCGGAAATGGCTCCGGAACCGGAAGTTGGACAGGCTCCACTTCGGAGTTAGCCTCAGTGAATCTGTCAGCTAATTCCTGCAACAGAACACACTGTTGGTCCAGACGTATCTTAAACTCACGGAGGGTAGAGTAATGGTCCTGTAGAACTATTCCTTGTTCCTCAATCAACCTCCGGAGGTGATCTGCTGGGTTTTGTTTATGGCCGGAGTGTTCTGTCATGATGGGTCTCTGTGATCAAACCCACATGCAGAACACCACACAAAGCAGAGTAAAAGTTTAACAGTTTATTGAAGATGCACACAGAGTAAAATAGCACAGGTTCTGATTCTGGTCCCGGTTACTGGTTTCACAGAGTAATCTGCAGAGAGGGATAGTTTGGTTAGCCAGATAGCTACGGGGACTTGGCAGAGTCTTAGATCTTGGTTTGTACCTGATGAGGTTCAGACTGTTCAATGGAGAGAGGGAACCGGTTGGATCCAGAGACTGTAGTTCCAGCAGAGAGAATTCAGCAGCGACAGAGCTTAGCTTCAGGCTAGCGAGGTTCAGACCTTGAGATGATTTCCTAGTTCTCCCCAGAGAACTAGCAGGAAGGTTTAGACTGAGAATCTTCAGGTTTGGCTTCCTAGGGCAGGGAGGCAGGTTTCCAAACGTGAGCTCCTCCAGAGCTTCTGAGAACAGTCAGGTTTTCCTGTGAGCAGAGAGGACAGATACTGGTTAGGATCAGCTTGCTTACTAAGCAGACAGAGATTCAAAAACACAAGTAATTGCTCAGGTTCCGCTAGCCAAAACTGGTCAACACTCCGGCGCTGAAGGCAGGTCTGTTCGCTGCTTATGAAGGGAGGTCTCCTGATGAGCTGATGATCCTCAGGTGTGTGGGAAGGCTCCAGCTCAGGAGACCCACAGCGCTCTCTGGTGGTGACAGGTGGCAGATCTCCAGATCCCAACACTGGACTCTGAGCCTGCCAGTTCCTGTTCTGATCTGTTTGCCTGACCTGTCCTCGGACTTCTGCTGGATTTCTTACTGCCTGTGTACCAAACTGGTACTGGGCATGGACTGAACTATAAGACCAGGTTAATCACTCACATTCATTATCATCGTCCGCCATATAGATGTGGTCACTAACCTGTGTTCTCCTCCTGTAGAGGTTCCTGCCTTAGACACCAATGCTGTTCACTGCAGTTTCGTCTTTAATAAACTTTTTGTTTAATCTAACCATCTTTCTGCCTTGAATACTTGGTCCTTTTGTTCTGAGCCAGCATGGTCAAAGTAGGGCCCTCCTAGAGAGGGCATGTAATGTCATCATTACATGCCATTACATGTTATTTATGAAAATCTATCTTGACCACTTGTATTTCCAGGAGAGGAAGGAGATTCTGCAGCATTAATAAAATGAAAAAAAAAAAAAAGAAATAGAGTTATAACAGTTCATAAAGCTCACAAAAAGTATTTTGAATCACATGGTCTTTTTACCCATGAGAACAACCACTTTAGAAGAATAAAACGACTAAACAGAGCAGCATTGCTCTTTCTTTTAGCCTTTCTATTATTGGCTTAAAACCGTGCTCTCTCTCAGTCTAAATTGACAACAGGCATTTTTTTGAAAGTGTTTACTAAAATGTTATTTTATTTTTAAATTTAAGTTTCTGGCATTTCTGTGCTGTGTAGGACATTTTTTAAGGAAAACTTTAACCACAGCATAGTGCTGCGGTCAGCCCGGTTGGTGGTGTTTATGTATTATGTTTCACAGACTGAAAAAAAACTCAGATCTTTCTGGGTTTCTCATTAATCGCTATCTAGGGATGATGAAGTTGTAAAGGTGCAGATGTGCATAACATTTTTTGACGACTCTATCTAAAAAAGAATATCACAAATGAGAAATATTGATAATCCACTATATGCCACATTTTGTGATAAAATCACTTGTGACTCACCTTGCCTGGTTGATCCATGTATTTTTCTATGAGTATGTGTACATATGTTTGTGTGACAGAGCTTTAGAGGTTCGGTGATCGAGCTCCATAACTCCAATCTCCAGCCGAACAAATTTTGTATTCTGATTTGGAAAAGAAAATTGTGCACATGTTAATCAAAGATTTTTGATGTTAATGCAATTAAGGGTCACTCCCCTTTAAAGGAATAGTACACCCAAAACATGATTAGCCTTCATTTTCTACTCACCCCCATGCTGAACAACACTCTGGAGTACTTTTTTGATATCTCAAATGCATCTGGAGATCTGGGAGGCTTCTTAATGTCTGCTGACATTCAAATAATGGAGGTCTATGGTGCCCGAGGAAGAAAGGTCCATAAAAGTCCACAAAAAACGTGTCAATATTCCTCCATACTGCTCGTCCAATATATTCCAAGTGTCCTGAGTGGGTAGCGTCCATAATTTACTCGAAACAAAGTCATTTAGAATGTTTTTAGAGCATAAACAGTAGTGTATAGGATTTCCTAAAAGCGCGCCCCTGCGAGTTCACGAGCCTACGGAAACCGCGGCAGACCAAACCAGATGAAAGTGCGCATTCAGCTCGGCAAAGAACTCATGCTCTTCCTCAACACTGAAGTCCTCAGACATTTTTCTTTCGTTGTTACTTTCTTTGCACAGGTAAACAGCAAATTTCTTCTTCTACGCTTGCATTATCAAGAGCAGACGCTGAATGCGCACTTTCATCTGGCTTGGTCTGCTGCAGTTTCCGTAGGCTCGTGAGCTCGCAGGCGCGCGCTTTTAGGAAATCCTATACACTTCTGTTTATGCTCTAAAAACATTCTAAATGACTTTGTTTCGAGTAAATTATGGACGCTACCCACTCAGGACACTTGGAATACATTGGACGAGCAGTATGGAGGAATATTGACACGTTTTTTGTGGACTTTTATGGACCTTTCTGCCTCGGGCACCATAGACCTCCATTATTTGAATGTCAGCAGACAGCAAGAAGCCTCCCAGATCTACAGATGCATTTGAGATATCAAAAAAGTACTCCAGAGTGTTGTTCAGCATGGGGGTGAGTAGAAAATGAAGGCTAATCATGTTTTGGGTGTACTATTCCTTTAAGATCCATCGCTTTTGGCTGTAAAAACACTTTTTCGACATTTGGAGCAGACTATGAATTGGAACGACCTCAGTCAGAAAGAAGTTAGGACGATTGCATACACACAGTCAAAGCCATCGTCGATAGATGTTTTGAGGAACAACTACTCCATGATGTGGTCAAAGTATTGTTAGAAGAGATGTTGGAGCAGAGCTTTGCTCTGCAAACAATAGAAGCAAACATGGGAAAGACAGTGAAGGGAGGAGGGAGGCAAGGACCGGACTGCTGTTGCCACGGGAGAGGTTTCAAATGAAAACACACATTCCAATTCACCAAATTACTGGCAAGCCAATCCCCCCATCCCCAAAAAAGCCAGGAGACTGACAGTAACGGTGAGATGGAGAGTATTTGTCTCCGTATGGGTGGCTCATCTCATCACATTTACTGGCTTAGACAAGATCCCTTCGTCAGATGCTCTCACACACACTTTTATCCCAAAGTCAGCCCCCTGGAATATTTACTAGCCTCATGTGGGGAAATCTCTGAGGATTATCCTCAATAACCTGTTTAACTTAATCCTTATCTCACACACATGAATAATAAATCCCCCGCCTCTCCACTCTCTGTTTTTTTTCTGAGATGGACTGAGGAGTAGAGCCTCTCTCACCTTACTCTTCATCACACTCCCCTCCTCTCTCTCTCCTCACACACACACACACTCCCTCACTCCATCTGCTTCTCGACTATGAGCTGGCTGCTTTCTCTGCCTCGCCGTGCGTCTTTGAGACATTCTGACACATGCGCTCCCCCTCTGTCTCCTTGTCGCTTTCTTCTTGCCGTCTTTACCCCCCATCTTTTACCTCACCAGGGAGCCAGTGTCTCGGTTTTGTCCTGTTCCACCCAGGACAGGAAAGGAGCAGTAGCAGGGAGCACCGGCAGAGAGGACCGTTACCACAAAAACAGGAAAAAGGAAGTGGGCAGTGACCTGTGTGAGGAGGGGACTGCGGTCGGACAGCTGTGGCTCAACAGTTTTAGATCCTGGATGAGAAAACCACATCAGAGACGGCTGGTAGAGGAAAGAAAAGAGAGCAAGGGAGAGACCTGTTGGATTCACCCCTGAGAGAAATTAAAAACCTCAACAACCAGAGGAAGACTCAACATTTGAAGATAGTGGGGCGATTTTATGTATTTTATCTGATTTTAGGGTAAAACAAATAGTCATAAAGAATACTGTTATTGCCACAAGAGAGGTTTGAAATTCTTAAACATCTCGGATTCTGACACTCGGAGTGTCTTTCCTCATCTTCCGGAAAACATCTTTGCGACACATTCTTGATCAAGAGACGTCACAGACTTTGTTCTCCGGCACAAATTCCCCCCCAAAGAAAAAAAGGTTTGGTCAAAGGTTTTGGAAAACACTGTTTGATTCATCAAGAAACTACTCCTGGAAATAAAAAAGTTGCTGGACTGTTGAGTTTTTCTGGATTCAGATTGAACAAGAACACCATCTCTGGTACATTTCTGCTTCGCTAAGGCAAGGGCCAAATCAGGTGAGTTAATCTTTTCTAAGTCGCATGCCTCAAAGAGGAGTTTCTTTGTTTTTTTCTGTGTGTCCAATGAAGTTTCAAAGACCAGTTACCAGACAGCACTCTCAGAGCATCCCTGTTCAGCAAATGGGGCTCTGAATATACATTTCCCTGTGACTGAAGAGCTGTGTACTGCATCAGCGCCAGAAAAATGTAACCAAGATCCCTTGAAAATGCTCCAGGCCACTTTCTGATTCACGCTGGGGCGAAAAGCTGATGAATAGTAGTAAAACCGTCTCAAAGAAGGCACCAACATAACTGGAGCTGACAGTGATAACCCCTTCCCGGACAGGTTGTCAGCACCTGTCACTCCTCACATATGTTACGGCAATGGTCTTGGACAGCTCGGTGTGGATTTGAATGCGGTAATTGTGCCATCCCCAGGGGTGGATGTCATTCCTGGAGACAGACGGCCGAGGCCATTAAAATGATACGGGGCTGATTTGTAGACACAGCAGGAAGAAATTTAACTAAATCCACCAGGATGTCCTCTGCTGCTCATTTTGTGAAGAGTTCTGCGTTTGTGAGAAACCGATTCATCCCAGCTGTCAAGCTCAAGTTGGCTCACCTATGAAGTATTGATGACGCACATCTAATATTTAACAAGTGGCAGGATTTTGTCTTTTGAGTTGTGTCATTTTGTCAGCTGAAGACCTCCCTGATATACATATGCAAACAGAGACCTAATTTATCGACTTCATGTCGTCTGGCAGGGACGAAGAAAAAAAAACACCACTAAGGAAGATTTTCTGCACTTTTTAGGGGGCTATTTATATCTTTTTTTCTCCTGAAGTCTCAGCGTGCTGTTGTGTCTCTCCTCCGTAAAAAAAAAGTCGCTCCTCAGTGGCAGATTATCTCCGTAAGGCCCCTCCGGGTGATAGAAGTGATTTGATTTAGTTGTAACATCGAAAGCCGTTGATGCAACTAAACCCAGTGGTCTAATTCCTGAAGAGCGAACTATCAGGGAAAATCCTTTGGGTGCCATCTGGGACACTTCACCCTCACACACACACACACACACACACACACACACACACCCACACACACACACACACACACACACACACAAAGACTCACACACAAAGACTCACACACAAACCCAAGATTCATGATTAGAGCCGTTCATTCATTCAGATATATGTCAGTGAGGTTGACAAGCTGTCCAGCTGTGGTGCTGTTGGTTCAGATCAAGTCACTGATTATTACAGAAAAACCTAGTTAAGGGTTGTTCTCAGAAACTGACCTGCATTCATCCTTCTTTTTTTCATATTTTACTACACCCAGGTCCATAATGCAATATTTTTCATTGTTCTGCAAATGGTTTCTACTTCCAATACTAATACTCCGAAAGTCATTCATTTGGGCTATATGTGAAACAAAAGGTTAAAAAAAGGGTTTATTACTACATATCTTAAGGATTTAGGCTTTGAAACGGCATAAAATGAAGTAAATTCACCATTAAGATGTATTCACTGCATTTATTTTGCTTATAATACGTTGATTTAAGCTGCAGGCTGTAACAACAGTATGTGTTTTTGAGGGAAGAAAGAAAGATTAGCAAAAGCGGCATAATTAGCATCAGTTTTGGAGTTGGCAGAGATCCTTCACAAGCTGAAGACTAATTAGCCCTGATTTGACTTTGTCTCGCTGCCGAAATGAAGGTTTGTGTCTCTGCGTTTGTGTGTCGCTGGTGGACAGGTTGTCATATGCAGCTCTGTCATTAAACCTGTGTTAATCCCACTGAAAGATGCACACATGGCAAACATTCAGGGCTTAAATAAAACTCAAATGGAATAAAATGTGTCTCAAGTGTTTAACTGAAAAGGTTTAATTGAGCAAGCTACAATTTAGCTGACTCTTTTTTTTTTATTGGTTATGAAGCTTAAAAATTGTTCCAAGATCTTTATTGGTTTGATCTCACGCCTCCACATTCAAGCATCTGTTGAATTCCAATTAGCAACTGCTTTAGGGATCATTTGAACACTAGTGGAGTGCAAAGCAGAAAAGCTGGGATTACCACAAAATACTGGATTTGTAAACAACTTCTGCTTTAAAACATTCCTTTTCTGTGATTTAGAAATGAATATGGTTGCCTTAGAGAGGCTATGAGATAATTTTCTGCGAATATAAGAAGAATTTCCATTTAAAACTAAATACATCAAGACCCAAAAAACTAAGATTAAATTAAGTTACATTTACATTTACATGGAGCTGTATTTCTCTTAAGATAAGGCTACTGTAAATCTTTAAAAATCTCTATCAAAAGTTTAGAAACAGTTAATATTTTTTCTCCAACGGCAGACTTTCTAGATGACTTAATTTGTTATAGATTGTTGTAAATGTAGATCTGCTAATCCTGAAGGCTGAAGCTAACAGGCGCTCCAGGACAGGGAGACCTTAAAGTGATCATCCCAGTGGTGCCTTTGCTACCTCCTTTCTACATTTGGATTTATTATTGACGGCTGTGATGATGAAAGACCATAACCAACCATATCAATGCGTTTCTTTGCCCCATGTTTTTTCTCCCACAGTGCTCACATTTGATCACTGCTGCACTTTAAGAAATGGAAATGTCATGTAAGCTGTTCAAAATAAAATTTAGTTTTGTATTACACTCTGTATATATAAAAATTACAATAAAAGTTGTTTAAGTCTAAGGATTTAACGGGTGGCTACAAGTGCAACAATGATCTTCTAGCTGTTTTGGTGCCACAGGCAGGATTGTTCCTTAGCCTAAAATGTTAGGGGTGGGTGTTGGGGCTGTAATGAAAACTTGAATAACATTTAATGAATGAATTGCAGCCTGGTTTCTTTGTACGCTTATCATCAAATACATTTTATTTAACAAATAACAGAAGTTTGTATGATTTGCAATTATAGGTAGTGGGAGATTTTTTTAAAAGGAAAGACTTTGGAGGAGGTCAAATATGTGGCAAAACTGAATATTGAAAATTAGAACCTGTCTGAAAGAAACGTATTTCAAACACAGGGGAGAGATGGTGGATATTATTGATACAGTAAAAAAAAGTAAACCTGGCTTTCAGTGCAACCGTTTGAGCTTAAATGGCCTCAGTAAGCTGATGTGGCTTATTGCTAGGTTGGTTCACTTTTCCATTAGCACACATTTGATTGACGGTAGTGAGAGAAAGGTCCATCTGAATGTGAAACACAAACACATTTTGGCCAACTTAAAGTTCTTACACGTAGCGAAACAAACTCCGAAACTTATAATATAGAAGACAAATAAAAAGGGTTAGAAAACAGCTTGACATTAATAAAGATTTAGGAATTGCAGACAAAATGGGTTTTAACATTTTTGGAATCATAAAAAATTTTAACTTCTTCCACATATTTGTTTCTGACTCTTGAAGTGAAGAGTTGGTTTGATTCTGATGATCTTATGAGACTCTAAGATTTAAAGCATTGAGGAAGATCAGAGGTGTTAAAATAACTCAAACTACTAATTTTTTTTAACTAATAGTGAAAGTTTTTAATCTTTGAGCAAGGTTGCCAAGGTAAGGATCTAAGGATGGATTAATATGATGATCTTTGTTTATTTGTCTCTTTGTTGTTTTTGTTTTAAGGATTCCAATAAAAGCATTTTCATTTATGCTTTTGGTGTCCTGCTGATATAGTGTTTTCTGTTCAAACAGCTGCATGTTGGATGGGAGCTAATTAATAAATAAATGCTTTGAATTAATTTGTTATTGAATGCTGGATATATTTCCAGGTGACAAAATTCTGTCTGTGTTTTAAGTGTTAAGTTAGATTTTTTTCTTGTGATTCAAGGTCCATGCGGTCAATCATCATCCCAGAAATGTATAGTAAGGGCTAGACATTTTAATGTTTATTTGGTGTTTTTTCCCCTTTTTTTGTGAGCTGCCTCAGCAGCCTTTTGTGGTCTGAGCTAGACTGCTTTCCATGCATCTTAGAAGTGACAATAGATACAACCATTCATGCACACACACACCTAAGGAGAATTTAGAGAAGCCAATTAACCTAACAGTCATGATTTTGGACTGTGGAAGGAAGCCGGAGTACCTGGAGAGAACCCACGCATGCACATAAAGAGAACATGCAAATTTTCCATAGAGAAAGACCCTGGATCGGGAATAAAGCCAGGAACCTTGTTGCTGCAAGACAACAGTGCTACCCACTGTCGCTATTTCAGTTGGAATTTAGACCTATAAAACATTTCTTTACATTGTGTAATATTTTTTTAATGTAAAAGGAGAAAGAAAAACCAACATCGGCTTCAAGAATTGGCATAAAAATATTGGCAGCAGAAATCGGGGATCAGTTAGACTAACGTCAAAATAATCGGTTTCGGCATCTGCCTTAAAAATCCCATATTGGTCGATCTCACCATAGAAGTCAGAGCTTGGATTTTTGATCAACATCATGCTTGTATTTAAATCTTGAAAACCAAGTCCAGTGGATATTTTTTGAATTTTTACGGAATGACTATGACCTGGATGACTGAGAACCTTCATCAGCATCATGCTTGTATTGATCTACTGTTTTACTGCAAACTGATAGGATTTTTATATTTGTGGGGTTCTAACTACTGGAGAAAAAAAGCAAAGCATGTAAAGTTAGACTAACTGAGATAAATTCAAATGTTAAAAGAATAATGTAGTGAGTTTAGCAATCTGATAACATTTTTATACCACGTTATTTCAAGGTGGTAGGTAAGGTGCTCTAAGTTAGCCAGTGGTCTGGTTCTCCGAGTTCTAAGTTGGCAAAGGAAACATAAGAGTCACCCCAAGTTGGAATTTCAGCAGCTGATGTCAGCAGTTAATTTTAGTTCACTATTCCCTATAAAAGCACTTATAAACTGCGGTATAGGTTTCAGGTCATAACAGTTTATTATCGTATAATGTTTCTAGTAACATTAGACCAGGGGCAGCCCAGCTGTACGACCTCAAGTGTACATAAAATATGGAGAGACCAGAGGCTATAACTGACTTATATTGCAGAATTTCTCTGCAAAATGACGAGCTTTAATAATATGTGGCATTATTCTCAGAACCCCTTGTAAAGATTCCAGAATTGTAAGTCTAAACTGAATAATACATTGGTTGTACAACTCTTCTTGATGGAAAACACCTATTTCCCACCTATCTTTACACTGGAACAAAGAATAAGTCAACCGCAATAAACCATATTCCAATAAAGCAAACTAAAATCCCCTTTAAATCAAAAAACAACATATTTTAGGTGATAATTAGTTTAGATTTGATCATTTATGTTAATCACGGCCATCAATAATAACAACAACAAAAAAATACATCTAAAAATTGGTTGTTTATACAGTTCGCTTCTACCATGCTTCCCTGTAATTACATGGGGCCACCACTTTTTGAAACCATTTGAATATTATATGCTTTTTATGACCAAATCAATGTTAAACTGTAACTGAATATTGTGTTGTGGATATGTTTATATGTTTTCGAGCATTTTGATAGACTACTAAACAAATGTTTCTAGAAAGGTGTGGTTGAATTTACCCAAATATACTGTTGATTTGAGCCAGACAATGGGTAGAATATTATCACCATCCGTTATTAGTTAAAATGGTTTTAATGGACCAACCCATCTTTCTGGGTCAAATTACCTACATGATCTGATGCTATAATAGACAAGAGGTTGGGTTATTCTAAAATTATTTTAAAATTGTGATGCTAGACTAAAGGTTCATAAAAAATGTTCAACACAAACTCTGTGATTCTCCAGATCAAAATTGTTTTAAGGTTAGAGATGTCCACTTAGATTTTTCGCCCTCCTCAGGGCTTGTCTTTAGTTTCAGCATCTAGGACAAACTAATATGGATTTATATAAAATGGACAAATTAAGTTTTTGCGTGTAGACCCTTAATACCACCTTACAATAATCTCCATTTAGAACAAATCTCAAACTCAAAGCTAATCCGGTCCCTTCTAGCAAATTATTAGCCCTCTAGAGCCAAAAAATGCATATGACCTCATAAAGTAGAGGCATATGTCCTTTCATTGTGTACTAAATTGCTAGAACTGCTAAATAAATGGAAGACATGATACCAGAGCAATGTGGTTTTTATAAATGAGATAATGAACGTGAGTTTGACAGATCTCCTAGCAATTCTCCAGTTGGTGCAAATTGCAGGTGCATGCCCTTTAACTGGACTACGTGGGAGAGAGCAAATAACTCCCATCCTGGCCTCCCTCCATTGCCTGCCTGTTCATTTTAGAGTTCATTTTCAGATTCTTTTATTTGTTTCTAAGTCTTTAAATGGCTTTGTCCCTTCCTAACTCTCTGAGCTTCTCCACGCCTATGCTCCCACTCGGTTCCTCAGGTCAGCTGACCTGCTGCTTCTGGAGGAACTGAGGTCCAAACGGAAGCTCAGAGGGGACGCAGCTTTTTCTGTTGCTGCTCCAAAATTGTGAAATGTGCTTAGCCCTCCTCATTAGACAATCCTCTTCACTGTCTATTTTTAAAACTCCTCTCTGGGCTATATAGTTATTATATAGTTTTATTTGTCTTAATTAATTTATTTTATTCTGTTCATTTTATTTATTCCATTTTCTTCTGCTTTCTTATTCATTTAAACTTCTACATTGTTTTTATACTATTTCAACTTTACTTCGCATGTACAGATCTTTTTGGCACCTATGGTTGTTTTAAAAGGCTTTATAAATAAAGTTTAGTTGACACCCGCGTTAGTATCTTCCTCTGCTCATTTGAGCAGCTGGTCCTTTTTAAACATGGGATGGAGTTCCTGTAAGAAAGCTTTTGGCATTTTGAAATACAAAAGTTAGGATATGTACAGCAGTATTTTATGTCTGCTATCATAGTCAAAATGGACACAATTATCTTAAGCCAAACAAACAGGAAAAGCTGCTGTTTCTCAGCTTTAGAGAGAGAGATCTGAACAATTGTAGACAAACTTTTAACTTTATAGAGATATAGAAAGACCAGAGCTTTGATAAAGGCATAAAAAAGAACACCCAGTACATGTAAGGATGAAGAAACTTCACATCCCTTCCCTGAGTGACAAAAATCAAACCATATTCATGTCGTTGAAACACAAACGACAGCATGAGTTAAAGGTTAAACTTGAGATGCCCTTCAGCGAACCGGCAGGATTATGAAGTCTTGTTAGTTTCTGCACTTTAGCCGGTGGAACATTGGAAACTGGGTCAGACCTGTCTGTCAGTCACACAGCATCGCTGAGAATGACAACTGCATCTCCGGCGTCTGCCTCCTCCTGCACCTCCATCGCTCTTAGCCTGCAGACAATGTACAGATGCAATTACAGATAATTTAGGATACTGTTTATTCTGCGTACCTCTAAGAGATGCCTTTGATAAATAACGCTTTAAATAACTCCAAATGAATCCTTTTTAGGGTAATCTAAATGCTTGAAGTTTGCAGTTTTAAACTAAAAAAATGGCAATAATTTAAGCCGTTTTCTTCTTAATGAAATGCACTTTTTTGTGATGTAAAAGTTTTCAAGGTGGATTTAAGTCCAGAGTATGTCGAAGTCAGTGCACTGGCGTGTTTATTCTTCACACCGACCTGCTAACTCTGCTTTCAAGGTGCGGCTAAGAGTGTGAACAAGGCGCTAAAGGAGAAAAAGGTGGGGAGGTGGTGAGAAAAGAGACCGGATGGGAATGAATGACAGGAGACAGAAATTAACCACAGAACCATTTTTGGTGGTTTTTTTTTTTTTTGAAGAGTTTCAGAATTTAAAAATTTAAAAGAAAGAAATAACATAGCAAATGATTGATTAAAACATTTTCAGATTAGAAAATGGTTAAAATGGTGGACAGAATATGGTGGAAAACTAATGTGACGGAAGAAACTGTGAAGCTGAAGTACTGAATGCCAGGAAGGGCGAGTCGCCTCACTAATGACCAGAAATTAACCGAAGCAGCAGCTTTTCCCTGAAGGTAGAGTGTTTACACTTCCTGGTGCTGATAAAACAGAGGAGTGGACACATGAAGGAGAAGGAAGGGCTGATTTAAAAAATGCCCATGTAGGGAAAACGGCAGTGAGGAGGGAATCACACTTTGGATGTGGTTGTTTGTGGATGTGATGAAGTTTAAAAAACACTTTTTTTAACATAAATTTAATAAATTAAAAGTAGATTGTTTCTTTTGTCTTATAAAGAAAAATCACAAACATTTAATACTGAAAATGAACCAAATGTGATCATTAATAATTTGAACCAAAAAAAACAACAACAATGCAATCGGTCTCCGCCAAGTGACGTAAATTGTTTACCTCGGGCGCGGTACACTACGCCTTTTCCACCAAAAATGGCGTCTTAGCAACAAATGTCACGTGACTGGCGGAGACCGATAGACTGGTGACAGTATAGAAATTATTTCATTCTTTTTTATTTCTAAATAAACATTGTAATTTTTAAATAAATTAGATTTTTTTAATTCATCATTTGAATTTCTTTTTAATTAAATGGGACATTTATTTATTCATTGGTGCAATTAATAATTTATTCAGTCATTTAATATTTAAATTATGAATTTAAAAGATGACATGTCTACTTATTGCAGGCTACATTTATTTATTTTTGGGACATTTTTGTATTTCATAAATAAATAAATGTATTTATTAAACCATCTCCCTAACCCTGCTGTGGGAATCCCTGCTTTAAACCAAAAGGTTCCCAAACTTTCGAGTTTCTGACCTATAAAATAGTAGCATGACCCAAATTATGGGTTGAATATAGAAGCATCTTTTCAAAATAAATTAATGCTTTTAACAATCAAGGCTGGCATGAATTAGTTTACCAAATTACAAATCCCTTAAGACTCCATCTTTATGGTTTTTTTATTAATACAGTCAGAGTTTTACGATTTTAACAACCCCTATAGGCAGTTTTCTTGAATAATAGTTTTTTCCTTTAGTGTTGGTAGTTAATTATGAAATTAAAAAAAAACAAATGGAAATCTAGAAATTAAGCTTCTTAGTAAAAAAAAAATACTTTTAGATAATAAAACATATTTCAAAAAATTATTAAAAAGAATGCAATTAATTGAAAAGAGTCTGAAACAGACACTTGAAAAAGAATAAAAGAAAAAAAAATTTGTATTGTATGAAAAAATTTATATTTTAGAAAATAGCGAAGTTACTCTTAAAACCACTTTTTGATTTAGGGGTTCTTTAGGATTAGTTTCTGGATTGCATTTGTTTTTTTGTTTGTTTTTTTATTCTTTAAAAAAACCTTCTTTTGCAATAAAAATTCAACAAAAAAATGAAATACGATAAAATGGAAAAAAAAAAGATTTTCTGCAAAGAATAATTGATAGATGGGACACTATTGTTTCTGATACTATAAATCCCAAAATAATTGACTTTTTTTTTTGAGGAGGTTTATTGTTATTTTACTTACTTTCTGTTACTTACTTTGTCCTGAGTGCTTTCAAACGTTCAAATCAAAATGGTTTCAAAAATTCGGCTTTAAAGGTAAAACATGCAGAGTTTAGCCTAACACAGCTTTAGCCATGCCAAGATCTTTTTCTTTTCACTTTCCAATCTTGTTCATTTTGAATTGATCCCCTCCTACAGCCCTCACATAGAGCAGAGGCTGCCTAATGACTAAGCTTGAACATTCATTTAAAGTAGAGCCTTTTATTTTAAAGTATTATCGGCTGTGGCTCATGTAACCTTTTGTTCTCTATAGAAAGTAATGTAAGGACACCTTACCGTGGAAAAAACCACATAATCGGAACAGGGAGTGATAACTTTGTTTGTTCAGAACATGATGAAAGGAAGGAGACACCGTCACAGCTGAGGAAGGACCTTATCTGGAAACATGTCTGGTCTGAAACAACAGCCATATCTTTGGTGGCAGTGAACATGTCAAGATTACAGTTAGATTGCTTTGTTTGAACAAACCCAATGGATTTAGTCATCTTCCTTTGGGTTATTAGGAAGTTAGACAGAAGCATTTAGCCCAGGTTCATTTAGCATTTGGTAATATTAGAACATCATTTAAACAAGCTATTAAAAGCAGTCTGACTGCAATGAAATCTAATCAAATTGACTATTAGCACAAGGTAGATTTGTAATAAAGAGCACAGGTTGTGCAGAGTTAGTCCACTAAATGTCAAGGATTTCATGTGTTTATGTCATTGAGTTAAGACTTGAAACTTTCCCCCTCATAGGCCTGAGAGTGAATTTCGACTTTGAAAAATGGCATTTCTGGTGTGATACAGCTTTGTTTAAGGACTCAAATTATATGAAACTTTGTTTTAAGTAATTCTTTAGACAAGTCAACATTTTTCACTTTTTATTCTCTAATTATTAATCCTGATTCCGAAAAATCTTTGAAATGCTGTTTTTCAATGGAATAAAGATGTCAAAAATCTCAAACTGTGTTTTACAGAATATTTGGTCAGTGTATTTACTGAGTTGGGTTCAAAACAAGAGTTTCAAAGGATACAAGAGGTTTTAATGTTTAAAGCACACACTTATGCCTTCGAGTCAATGAGTCAATGCAATCAGCTGGTTTTCCTTAGATAGAAAACTTTGAATCAGTTTGACTGTATGATCTGGTTAAACTATTGTAAATTGCCTTGAGATGACATGTGTTGTGGATTGAGGCTTTACAAATAAAATTAATTTAATTGAATGGAACTTAACACAGTCATAATATTTGATTATGTTCATAAATCTCAAGGTTAAAGCAACATTTTAATGTATGGATTTCATTGCTGTCGTTTTGGCTAAACCTCTAAAAAAGGATTTAATATCCAGTGTGATCCAGTTTAACAGGACTTGGTATTTTTTTAGAAAAACCTTTTTGTTAAACGTTTTAATGATTTGTCACAGTGTCCTAATAATGTTTTCTTTTTTATTGTTGGCCAAGTTAGCAAGAAAATGCTTTGCATGATTTTATATCTCTCTTTACAGCTTTCCACAGTGACACAATCTAGGTTTTTAGGCTGAAAACCCAAAACACAACACAGTTTGACAGGAAAACAGATTTATAGCACTTAAAAAGATGTTTGCATTGAACTCACAGTAGATGGTCTACTGCAAGATGATTCATCTTTCTTTTTTGTTTCAGATCTTTGCTTAATTCTTTCTGATTTCTTGAAGACACACTCATCAGAAGCTGTTTATCTGCTTTAAATCATATTACTGTATGGGCCCAATGTTTTTTTGCTATTGTCCACAGTTTATCCCTTCTCTTTAATTTAACAATCATTCGTTCACAGCAAAACTATGTAAGTTTTGGTCCTAATTATTAGCGTTATTGGAGATATATTACATTTTCTTTATAGGCAAGCATAGAGCCGCTCTCCTGTGTTGATGTTGCCCTTCTCAAAATCTTACTTGTGTAACTTAAGAGAGTCGGATCTGTCACTGAGTCCCTTCATTCCCAGTGTTGGGCACGTTACTTTGAAAAAGTAATTAGTTATAGTTACTAGTTACTTCTCCCAAAAAGTAACTGAGTTACTAACTGAGTTACTCCACAATAAAAGTAACTTGTTACTACTAAAAGTAACTATTGCGTTACTTTTGCGTTTCTCGCCCCCGTAACCCTCACCACCCGGCCCCCACCTTCTCGCCGTGTGTTTCCAAAGCCAGCTGAATAGAGCGGATGACGAAGACAAGAACCTGCAGAGAGTTTTGCATTTCTTGCAACTCAACGTAAATGACATCAGGGGGGAACGCCATGTGAAGTTTTTTAACAGGGCATTCAGATCTGGTGAGTATATGAAATTAATAACTTGGGATGTCTAATTCTGAAATCCTGTGTGTTTGGGTTGTTATAGATACTGCAACATCTATCTATCTATCTATCTATCTATCTATCTATCTATCTATCTATCTATCTATCTATCTATCTATCTATCTATCTATCTATCTAGATCTATACTCTGTGTGTGACATAAAATATGGATTTCCATCCCTGCCACAAAGGCCATCAAATAATGTTTAAAATAAAAAATACAGTAGGTTGAAAAGTCAGAACATCCATCCATCCATCCATCCATCCATCCATCCATCCATCCATCCATCCATCCATCCATCCATCCATCCATCCATCCAGATTTCTCCCTTTCTTCATATAGTCTATCATTTGATCATTCACGCTCTCCATAGTTCTCCTGTGGCGCGAGCACAGGGCGACTGTTGCGCGCCTTTAGCGAGCATGCGCATTTCCTGTCGCTTGCGTGGTGACTCTTGCCGCCTGCGCTGTGCAGAGATGCAGAGGAAACCGTATGTGATGGGGAAACGCAGCTCGACGTAACACCGGTATTTCCATGTGGAAAACGCTGTTTTGCTGCTGGAGTCCTCCTCACTCTCCATCTCTCTGTGTGTGCTGTATGTTAACACCCGCCAGCAGAAACACCCACCTTCCCAACTGACAGACGGAATCTCACTATACATCAGCCATTCTCATCCTCCTCTCTCTCATGACAAGGCGCGCACCTCTGGATGACCTAAAAAATAATCTTTAATATCTCTTAAACAAAAGTAGCACAAACAATATTTTTTTCGGCACAAATCTGCACTAACGTTGCACTAACCATTCAGTCTATTTGCAGAGTTTTTTGACGTGGGTGGGGTGTCCGCTTCACGCAGCTGCGCACAAGTCCTATCATGAAAAAAGGTTCATTGTGCGACCTGAGTAACGCGCAGTAACGGGGTGTCTGCAATGGTAACTGCGTTATAGTTACAGTCAAAGTAATTAGTTAGATTACTCGTTACTAAAACAACGTAACGGCGTTAGTAACGCTGTTACTTTCAATAGATAGACATTGAAAGATAGACATTTTATAAACGAGCACAAGATCTCTTAAAAAAAGATAATTTCAGCGCTCTGGTCAAGTTTTGTACATAATGTCCAGCAGTGATAAAAAAACAACAACCAGGGATTTTACAGTCAACCTATTTAAGAGCATTTATTCTACCCTAATGTTCCATAAAGCAAAGGTAACCAAACAAAGAAACAACACAATATGTTAACAAAAAGAAGTCAAACAAAGGCCCAAAACACACTGGTAAAGTCTTTTGTGAGTGCTTAATTCTGGAGAGCTGTGTAAAAGAGGTCACGGGAGGTCAGCAGAATACGAGATTAGACCATTAGAGGGAGAAGAACTGTGCCGGTATAATCCCCTCACCATAATCTCTCTTTCTCTCTCCCTCCTGCTAATGGCTGCAAGACAATAAGATGCTCTAATCTGTCCAGTGGGATGGCACTAGGCTGAGCTGAGGTACCAACCGGAGTACAGAGCAGATAGGCTAAAGTGTTTTGAAGATAATTTCCCTGGTATTTCTGCTTTATTAGATAGAGCCCAGTAAAGGGGTGTGGGGGGGTTAAGGGTGCACATGATGAGGAAGACTGACGCAAACTCACAAGGGCCAAATGGTAAGAAAGCAGATGGCTAAAAAGCTGTTATACTCATGAGCGCTGGTATTTCTATTGATTTATTTGGATTTAATTAAACTAAAGGGTTTAAAGACAGGAAGGAAAAGTGATGCAAAACACTTCTAACCAGCCAAAAAGCCACAAACTCAAAAAAGGCTCAGCTAATTTAGATAAATAGCATTTTAAACATCCCTAACTTCAATTTATTTTAATGGTATTGAGTGGTATAAAGCAGTCCAGTCAAAGCAGGTAATCTGAATTTTGACATTCTACGAGGTGTAAGTATTATAATACAAGAAAACGTTGATATTTGATGATGTCAAGAGGTTTATGGAGGTTTCTTTGGTTCAATGGAAAGGAGTTTCCTATTCGGCCTTTAGCATCTATGGACATATTCAAGAATTATGTTAAACTTTGTGCTTCCAAGTGATCAAATCCATTCTTGGTTTAGTGACATTTAGAGACACAGTGGGATTCCTTCGTATTTATCTGACACCATCAGAGATGGGTAGTAATTAATCACATTTACTTAGTTACATCTACTTGAGGATGCTGGTGAAGATTCTCAGTCATCCAGGTCATAGTCATTCCAAAAAAGTTTAAAAAAGTTTAAAAAATAATCCACTGGACTTAATTTTCCAAGTTGAAGACGTTTTGCTTCCCATCCAGGAAGCTTTTTCAATTTATATGTCTTCTAAGGCATAACAAGGCTTTGTTGGATACTCTTTAAAGCTTGGAACTCAGCATTAATCCAGACATTTTGAATAAAAAAGCTTCCTGGATGGGAAGCAAAACGTTGGAAAAAATTTGCTTTTAAGAGAAGGTTTACTCTGCTGTACTTCTTACTTTTACTTGAGTAACATTCTTCCAAAGTATTGCTACTCTTACTTGATTAAAATCTCCGACTACCCTGTCCTATTTGAGTAATTTGAACTGTTCAAAAATCAGGTAAACCTGCAGTAAACAGTAGATATTAACAGTGGAAATGTGTTGCCTTATCCTAATATATATATAGAGTTGTCATTGTACGGATTGGTTTTATGTTATATGTTGGAAAAAGAAATTGATAAAATTATCTCTCCTGAATGAATTTCTTCTTTTATATTAATTAAAAGTGAATGACGACTTTGTACTTTTACCTGAGTAAAACAGTGTTAAAGCCTTACACACACACACTTCAGCTCAAGGCTTTTTCCAGAAACAATTTAATCAAATCATACAGGGAGATAGGTTAAAAGTTTTCTTACTAAGAAAACCTAGCAGATTGCATTAAGCCATTGACTTTGCAAGATTCACATAGGAAGAGGTAAGAAAAGAAAAGCTCTCAATTTTAAAAGGAAAAAAATCTCCTTTTATCTGTAATCTGGGGTTAGAGAAGATGTTTTTCAGATATCACAAATACATATTCAGTCAAGCTGATAAATATCAGAACAGCCACTTAAGATGTGTAAACATTTCCAGATATATAAAACTTAATTCTTACTAGTATGATTTTTAAAAATCAATAATGTTAATATAGAAAATATATTATTACAGTTAGGTCTAGGAATGTGATTTTTATCTGGAAGAATCTTATTTTAATGACCTACAAATGGCACAACAGAGAAGAGAGTGTTTTTAATAAATTTAAAAACGGCCTGCCATAGCGCACTTCATATAAGCTTACGCATTAACTCGGGCAACAATCTTCTCGCCTTTGTAGCTGTATCGCTGTTTCTGGATCTCTTGTTCCAGGGGTGAAATAGTCACTTCCTGGTGCCTGTTTTCATGGTGACTTGTCGGATCAGTGCTCCACCAATAATGGCTTTTCATACTTATTGCACATGCATTAAACTTTGAGTGTCATCTTGGAGTCGATTGAACTAATTCATAGCAGCCGTTGTGAAAACGAAAATTCAGAGTTCTCGACCTAAGACTAGATCAATTTAGAGTTGCGGATTTGAATTTAAGTTTGTTAAACCTGCTTCGTGAATCTGACCTCTGATGTCTGTATAGATATAATTGTCCAAAAACAAAAAACATTAGTTAGTCTAACCTTTATTCCCTGTCTATCGCCCTGAATAATTTTATTGAATTGATATGAATTTATATGAATTATCTGATCCTTTTAAGCACTAAGAGCATGTCAGTTAAAGTCTTGGAAGGTCATGGAATGAAGAATGTATATATATATATATATATATATATATATATATATATATATATATATATATATATATATATATATATATATATATATACATATAAGGACATGACTATTTTAAGGCAATTATTGTTAATATGTCTTGACACAGTTAATCGCAGGGAATACCACAGCCTTGATCTTACAGGTATAGGACCCAGTGTGTAGAGGGAATTGTTTGGTTATGCCATTGCTTCTAAAGCCATTGCTAGTTTCCTCTTGCAGCGCATGTACAGTTCTAGACTGGTTTTGAATACCTCTAATTGTAGCTCCTAGCTCCTATCCCTTCACCTTTTGCAACCATAAGAACACTATCCTGGGTGAGAAAGGGGTTCCAGACTGCTGTTCTACACTCAAATGGCCTTAAGCCTTATAGACATTAATAGGGATTACAGCCTTTCAAAAAAGAACAGCAAAAAACAGAAGTTATTCAAAAATAGCTTAAGACTGAAGCTCACTTTCTTGAAAGCCAAAGCATGTGAAGGTAAGGGCATTTGCATGTGTCACTTAGAGTACATGCCACACAATAATGTATTTTTGTAAAACTCTGCTGGACTGTGCCTTTGTGTTGTGTCACACAAAGGATTGTTGGCAACTGTATAGTGTCTAGGAACATCAGGAGGTCATTATGCTAACTGCATTGGCACTAGAAACCATACTGCTACCAGATCCAAGCTCCTTGCTAATTGCCAGCAGTTTTCTGACAGGCCAGTAGATGGACTTCCACCATGGCATAAGTGTTCTTACCGTTAGGAGGTATTCGGATTGAACCCTACTGCCTTTTTATCGAGTAAGCTTTAGTTTCAGCCATTCATTATGTCTCGATTTATCTTACCCTATACTTTAAACAAGGCTGGGAGTTAAAAAAAGCAAAATGTCTTTCAAATTTATGAGAAGAACATTTGATAGGAGTTCCGCCTGAACAGCAGAAGTGCTGGTAGTGTACTGATACTGTAGGATGGACTTGCACACAAGCAGTTATTGAAAAAGTGGCTTGTGCATGTCTTACCTATATTTCTGGAAAAGTGGAAGATTACAACTTTAATAAGCATGCAATATCTAAAGCACAACCATAAAAATGTCAACTATTTATGTGACGGAACCTAATGCTTGAGAAACATCTCTTTATATCACACTTAAGGTTTACCCTTGATGCGTATTTAAGATCCACAGAGCACCGCATAGACAAAAAAAAAAAGTAAGTGGACAGTTTTGTCGGGGGAAAAACATATTGGTGGACCCTCCAGCAGGAGAGGGTTCACAAATATGTTTGTTGTCCATTTAACCTAATACAATCTCAAAGGTCTTATATCAGGGTTTGTGCTACATGTAATTTGATCATGGGGCTCCCCTTAAGCAAAATAAAACCTTGCCTTTAGAATAAATTAAAGGAGAATATGTCAAAATAATGTAAAGTATATGATATAGCAGAGTCCGTATTTCCCCACATATTCTAATCTTCATCCTAATGTATGTTTTTTTTATCTTGTCTTTTTTTTGTGAAACTGTTGCAATAAAAAAATCGGCTGTGTACAAGACAGCTTGAATTCATCTTCTAATGCATGTGCCTGGGATTACTGTATGAGTAGAGTTCTATTATAAGAAATGTAAGAAATTAAGTGTACCAAATTAATCCATCTTATTAAATCATGCATTATTTAAGCCCAACTGTTGTTGTTTATTCTTAAATTGTTTGGTGTTTTTAAAAGGATAAAAAACTTAAACATTGGTCACAAATTTAAAATGTCAATGGCTGATTAATACAGACATCCAAATTGGTTTTAAATGTCATCCTCTCCTCTGCCAGTCTCTCTCTCTGTCACCACAACCAATGGGTCAGGGCCTAAAATGGGTCACAGGCCTATGTTTAATAGATCCCCAAATGACCACTCTGGTGAAATGCTTTCAGTACAGGTCCCTTGGTGAGAGACTAAATGTTTCATTTGGGTCCCAAGCTGCATGGATTTAAGAGCCCTGGACCTAAATGATAGCTAGACCTCGGGCTCAGCCTTAGACTGTGATGGGACAGCAAGTCCTCTGGCTTGTCTCTAATTCTCACCCAGGCACAGTAAAGGGGGTCTGTCCACAGCTGATAAGTGGTTTTAATGTGATCTCCACTCTTCTTCTCTCTTCAATTTTCCCCTCTCCATTCCTCATCACTGCTCTGCCTTCTCTGATCCCTTTCATCACCTCTTCCTCTCATCTCCCTCCTTTCTCCTGATCCATGTGTCTTAGGTGATGGCGTGGCTCCAGGTATGGACAACTGGACTCATCGTCCCTCTTCTCAACTTTGTCGCCTTTGCTCAAGACTCTGGCCTTTCTGGGGTGGTACCAGAAAGACCACAATCAGACATAATTGTGAAGAAAGAATCCTATCCGCTGCTGCGCAGACAGAAGAGAGAATGGTTGTGGAACTCCCTTTATGTGATAGAAGAGAACCCTGTTCAATTCCCCTTTCAGATAGGACAGGTATGGTTAACACTTTTAATAGAGGATTTCTGCGGTTTGGGGACTATATTTTCAATGTAAATTAACAGTTTCTTTCACTTACATTTCTTGTAAAACATGTCTTCTATTTTCTAAGTGAAAATTTTGAATACTTTTCACTTGCAGAATTTTCTTGATTGATATCATGATTTTCCTGTTCATTTACAGCTTAAGTCCAGCAAGCAAGTGGCGGTGAAGTCGTTTACAATAGAAGGCGAAGGAGCAAACACCATCTTCACGGTCAACAAGAAAGGAGGCGAACTCTATGTCAACACTCTTCTAGACAGAGAAGAGAAAGATCAGTATCATTTGACGGCTAAGATGTATGATGGGAACGAGGTGTTGGTAGAGAGCGCCGGGGACTTTATTGTCCAAGTGACGGATATCAACGACAACTGCCCCGTTTTTTCAAAGGAATACAAAGGATCTGTCGTGGAGCGAAAGAGTATGTTGGATTGAGACGCAATTTATAAATGATAAAGCATGCAAGACATATTTGCCAGGGCTGATTCAGATGGTACACTGGAAAAAAATCGAAATCTAGATACGTTATTTTTTCTTAAAATAGGTGCATTTGTTCTTGGATTGAGAGGGTAAAAGAGACATTTTGCCAATGGAACAAGACAATTTACAGTTAAAAGAAGAAAACACAGTTCCATTGTCTTATTTCAAGGGCATTTTATCTAATTGTCCTACTTTAAGAGTAAAAATACTCATTCCATTGGCAAACTATCTCGTTTACCTACTCAAATTAAGGGTAAATACGCTTAATTTAAGAAATGTTTACTTACTTTTAGATCATTTTTCCAGTGTAGGCTAGTCAACGTGATTGAAGTGTGTTTCGAGTTGCAAATTGCAATTTTAGCTAGATTTTGCTGAACCTTGGCAAAAAGAAAAATGCTGTTTAGAAACCTCTTTATCCCCCAAACATGAAAGGGAATTTTTCTTCTCCTGTATGTAGCAAAAAAAAAAAAAAGATAAAGAGATATTTCCAAGAAGAATGGAGATATGTACTTTATTGAATGTGCAGCAATTTTCAAAGCCATAAGGAGGAGTTGAGAACCCTTGAAGGTTTTCTAAGTTTTTACACATACATAACAACTTTCAGAGTGTGTGTTTGCTGTTGCACATGACCTCATTGTATGGTTTTTTCTTATTACAGGTCTAAATCCATTTTGTATACCAGTCTTGTTTTTCAGCTCCCTAGAATGACTCAGGCTTTTTCAGAGTGTCTTTAAAAATATATATTTTGAACTTTGAAGATGCTGAATTTCCTTTTATTTAAACAAAAATTTATGGCTCCCTCTATGCGATGGATGCATGTCCAGGAGGGTAAATCTATCTACACCCATTCAGAAGTTTATTACAGCCCAAAAGAAAACAGATTGTATTTTTTTCAGTGTTGCAGGACATTCTGCCCCCATCATCCCTTTATTTATAACCCTGGAAATGCTAAGTGAAAGCATTCCCACAGCATCATGCTGCCACTTCCATTTCCTGTTGGTGGTGGTGTGTTCAGAACAATGGATGAGCCTCTTAGCATTTTTACTAATGTTTTTTGACCTTCCTGTCGGGTTTAGACATCTCTTTGTGTTGATGCAGTTTTTTGAGGTGATGCACTGAACGATAGTCTATGGCAGTGTTTCCCAATGTTTTTTGACTTGTGTACCCATTTTTTCATACCATCAGTACCCCTCTCAGTCAAACAGTATTGATGATTGTCCAAAAGTGGAATGTATAATACCTGATTAACAAATAGAAGCTATTTTAATTTATTTCACCTTTAATTCAAGCATTTAATTCTTAGGCATCTTATACTTTCCATCTCAAATAAAAAAAAACAACAACATAAATATGATACCTGGAAGTTTGTACGGAATCGAAATAAATACAAAATAAAATCATATTATAAACCTGTATTTATGAAACTGGAGCTCCTCTGAGTAAATCCCTTGTAATCACTGACTTCTCACTCCAGCTTAAAGGGTTACACTGGAGAAAGTCGAAATCTAAATAAGTGATTTTTTTCTTAAAATAAGTGCATTTTTTCTTGGATTGAGGAGGTAAAAGAGACATTTTGCCAATGGAACAAGTGCATATTATCTAATTATCTTACTTTAAGAGTAAAAATACTTATTCCATTGGCAAAATATCTCAATTACCTACTCAAATTAAGGGTAAATACACCTAATTTAAGCCTTTTTTCTTGTTTCTAGATCTTTTTTCCGGTGTGGAGTGAGAACTGCAGTGTCTTCTTTTGAAATGTAATGTTACTTAAATTGAATACATCTGCTATTTGAAAATTGGGTTTTCTTGAATTGCAGTTATATTGCAATTGCAATTAATTGCCTAGCCCTACACCGGTTCTACAAAAAATATCTGAGGCCTTAACAGAACAGCTGAAATGAAACTAGAATGAATTTACCCACACATGGATTGTATTTAGCCTTAAGCTACTTCTGATGATATACTGTAGGCTTGGCATGATACCAATTGCATCTACCTCTATAAATGTCTGAACATCACCCGATCTCTACGCTTCAAACTTTGCAGTTTTATTTAAGAACGCATTTGAGAAGTTATCGATTGTTTTACAGGTATTATACATTTTTTTCCAATTAGATAAGCACAAGATATGTATTGGAAACAGTTTTAAGGTGTTTAAGAAGAGGAACATTTTGATTTCTGTAAATCAATGTGAAAAAGCTCAGAGTGATGCTGACTGATATCACTGTTTTCCAATCACCTAGAGGGGACTGTGTTTGAGGTGACGGCGACTGATAAAGATGATCCGACCACTGCCAATGCAATGCTTCAGTACTCTCTAACCAGAGATGCAGAGACTTGGGATCTCTTTGAAATCCACCCAATTTCAGGTAAGCAGCCTGCTGCAGCAATTGCCACAGCAACTTTTTCTCTCTGCAACTTATTGCTTTATTTTTTGGTGGAAAGCTATTTTTATCTAAACCTGACACAGAGGTGACATTAAAGATAACACAATAACACCTCCTCTGTCACTCGACAGGTATGATCACCTCCAAGACAACCAGCCTGGACCGGGAGAAAAAGAGTCAGTATGTGCTGAGGGTGGAAGCGAGGGACATGAATGGAAGGCCCTCTGGCTGCCTCAACACCACCACGGTCCCCATCACCATCAAAGACATCAATGACAACATGGCATCTTTCAGCAATAGTAAGCTGAAACCTCTTGACACTCGGGAGATCTGATCACTTGATGTTTCAAGAAGTTTAATAAAATTGGTGAAAGTGTACCATATTTACCAACATTCTGTATTATTTTGGCCTTTTCTTTTCTTTCCCTAGGGAAATATGAGATCAGTGTGAAAGAAAACCATAAACTTGACGAGGAGATCGGCAAACTGACAGTCATGGATAGAGATGAGCCTGAGAACAAGCAACCCCTATTCTCCATCTTAAGTGACGGCGGGAAAACATTCAACGCTAAACCTGATCAGAATAAGGACTGCATCCTGGTGCTCAAACAGGTAGGGGGCCTGCAATAGATATGCTGTTTCATTAAAGTTCTTTTAAAATGCGCTTTAGCTGATTCACACTAAATGGGGCAAGGCTGTTTCCATTTCTGCAGGGCCTGCTTATGAAAAGCCAGAATATCCCAAATGTTTGGTCCTGACAGGAGATTTTACGGCCATTTCTATTTTTCTGATTTGTATGATCTTATCCTGTATTGAGCTATATTGACAGAATATCAAATATTTTTTTCAAGGCTGCACCTTGAAGCAATATTAACTTAGTAATCACCATATGTGTGAATGCCCTACAGAAATTAGAGCCTAATCTTAACTCTTTTTCATTAGGGGCCTGCTTACATGACTAGACCAAGTTGTTATGGATAGACTGTAGGTATGAAGAAGCAGAGTAACACTTTCTTTTAAGTCTTCCTGCTATTTATTTAAATGAGGCTACTTGTTTAAAATTGCCAGCTAAAATGGAAGCAAATAGAAAACTGTTCCCTCATGCTTTTTCTTCTTTATTTTTCTCCTCAACACTAAAATTATTACATCTCAGTCTTACTTATTTTTTAACTCCTCCCACAATGATAACTCTGGTAAATTTCTCTAAGTTCTGAGATATTGCATTTTGTTTCCTGCTAATTGCGCAGTGTTTGTCCTTCTGCTGCTGCTGAAGTTTACCCATTTAATTTCCTAAAGCACTAAACTGCACAATTCAAACACAGCTGGTTATACTCCCAATCATTTAAGGAAATATATCTCCTGTTTCCATTTTAGGAATAAAAATTTAGGCAAGATATTCACTTTGAAGGAGAAAAAGAAACCTAAATATTGTCTGGTTTCCTGAAGACACAGCGACTGAGAATACGTTGTAGAGATGAATGGATTTCGTCTAAATTTACTCCCCAAATAATGCAAAAATTCCTCGGAATGTGTTAAAACCTCATTTTCAAATGTTCCAGCAACTGATGGAAAGCTCTTGCGCAAACATGAAAAAATCCAAGAGTTAAAAATACATTCTGGTATCACAAACATTACAAACAGGCAAGAGAGGAGCAGCAGGATGATAGCAGCAGTGCTCTGACAGGATTTCCATAAATTCTCACACAGAAATATACTGACATTCCTATTGTGTTTATTTTTTTTATCATGCTTTTTTGCATCTACTGCCACATAACTACAGTGTAAAATGCAAACCTGCAGCCTAAAATGTGAGATGTTTTTTTTACAGGATGACAGTAAAATACAACAGTGTGTTGGAACCGCCTCCTTCTGGTTTGGGAAGATATTTATGCTAGCAGGGATTTTAGGAGGTTTACTTGTCAAGATAAAGCATTTAGGACTTCAGAGAGTTAAAAATGTATTCTTATAAAATAAGCTGGGTAATAACTGGCTGCCATGCTGGCCTGGAACCAAATCACACCCGATCTTTTCTCTGCTCTACTCGCCCTTCAGCTCTGCAGCCGCTCTCATCTTCCTCACCGTCTGTGTTTACAAAATAAGCCCAGCTATCGTCCACACTGCCGCGACGGCTTCATTCGTGCTAAGCTGTTTACTAATGCCTTTGATACCCTGCGACTGAGCATCCTTGTTACTGTGAATAATCCTGTTAACAGAATATTCCTGTCTACCTGTGTTGTCCCATCCAAAGATGAGAAGCGTTCTTTGCAATGCAGTAGACATAAATTGCTTTTAACCACAGAGTTGAAATAAATGTAAAACTATAACATAGAAAAGTAAAGTTAGTTTGATTAGAAATATGATCATAAAAGTGCAGCTTTTTATCTTTTAGTTTCAAGACTTGTGAGAAACTGTAAAATAATTAAAAACAAAATTATTCTGAGGTTTAAGTTGGTAATAAAAAGTTGCCTTTAATATTGAGTTGACAATTTTCATTTTAGGAAGTGAGAAAGTGCATGTTTCTAATCTTATGTGCCAAAGGGTCTCTTTGAAGTCAAGCTGTGTCTTTCAACAAACCCGGGAAGGAATTAAAGTAGATGCTCTGATGAAATGGAGCAGTTTCTGAAGCCTGAAGTTGACTACAGCTAAAAAGCATATGCTGAACCTGAATTAAAATTCATATAGAAAACGGAGATGCTTCAGTAGTTTGTTTTAATTTATAAACCAGCTGATACGGATGTCTTAAATTCAGAACGATTTTCTTATTTTTCTCTATTTGTCGTTCTAAGCATAAGGACTATTGGTTACAATGCTGAGATTTTCTAGTAGATATTCAGTTTTATTGACTTTTAAAATTCGTATGTATCATTCTAAAGTTATTGTGATACTTTGACACATTAATCACATTAATTCAATTCAATTCAGTTTATTTCTATAGCGCCAATTCAAAACAGATGTCATCTCAAGGCACTTTACAGTTCACCAGATCATAGAGCAAGACTGATTCAAAGTTTTGTATCTAAGGAAAACCAGTTGATTCCATGGACTCATTGACTCAAATGCAATCCCTCACACTAAGCTTGCTTGAGGTGACAGTGGAGAGGAAAATCTCACTTTTAACAGGAAAAACGTCCAGCAGAACCAGGCTCAGTGTGAGCGGCCATCTGCCGAGGCCGACGGGATACAAAAGGCAACTGTAAAAGCCGGCCCCGTCCAGGAAACACACAGCCAGGCATAAGAGCACTGAGCCAGCTCCCATGTCAGAGGATGAAGGAGAGCACATCCAGCCAGTCACAGTCAAAGAAACTGGACAACACTGAAAAACAGGCCGATCTCCAACATCTATAAACAAAGGTGTTGATGGCAGCAGCACAGCTGATATTTCTCTCCAGGATGGAGTCACAGCCAAACAGGAACAGACCAAATGAAGCTACTATGAGAAAAAGCAAAGAGCAGAACGTTAGAGATTGAAGTAACAGATTCTGCTGGGTGGGAGAATAGAGATAGAATGAAGCAGTGATGAAAAAAGGGGTCCCTATGTCCTCCAGCAACATATATATATATACACATATATATATATACATATATATACATATACATACTGTATATATATATATACACATATATATATATATATATATATATATATATATACACATATATATATATATATATATATATATACACATATATATATATATATATATGTATATATATGTATATATATATATATATGTATATATATGTATATATATATATATATATGTGTATATATATATATATACATATATATATACATATATATATATATATATATATATATATATATACACATATATATATATATATATACATATATATATATACACATATATATAAAATATCTCATAAATAAAAAAAAAAAAACTTCCTAAAAATAGATTTTGTGAAATTGATGAGGAAACATGTGCTTGTCGTTCATGTTAGCTCCAACTGCCTTCTGATTCTAGAGAGATTTACTGGAATATTAGATTTATCGCTGTTCACAATCAGATACACTTGTAGGAAATTTTTTTTTTTTTGTCTGCATTTGGCAAAAGCTTCAGCAGCAGTTTCACAAACTCCAAAAGATCCACTTGGCAAAAATCAGTCTCCTGGGTTGTCTTACATTTACACCCTTTTCACACCTGGAATTGACGTCTGTTCTTGTTCGAGTGAATGGAGGTGCAAGTTCACTCAGTGCAAACATAAGACATGCATTTAGCACTAAGGTGCAAATGTGTTCCTACTCCAGCAAAACAAGAAACCACTTGTTTTTGCATACTCTCTGGAGGACTAATTCAACTTTAGAGCACTTTCGCTTCAAATCAAGTTGCATGATGTCACAAGGCTTAATATAGCAGTCGTTTAATTCTCTATTTCTGCTTTCTCTCCCCAGGCTTTAGACTATGAAACACGGACTAGCTACACTTTTACCGTCAAGTTGGAGGAAGTGCTGCACTCCCTTCCCGCAGACAATATTAACGAAGCAATCACATCAGCACAGGTAATTCCTTCACGATCTATCACAAAGAGTTGTGGTATTAAATTGTTGTTTTTAGACGAAATTTTAGGTTGAGCTAACATTCATTGAGGCTGTAACATAAACACCCATCTGTTAGAGGACATTGTAGAGCACAATGAAAAGAGCACAATGTAGAGCAGCAACAATCCCTTAAATGCACTTAGATGTAGACAGTACTTTAAAAAGTCCTAAACGACTCTAAATTTCTTTTATGTTTCTTTCCAGCCAAACAAGACTTTTTCTTTTTTTATTAAATCATTTGATCAATAGTTATTTAAAAACTAACACATAAAACGATTTTTGCACAGTGCAGTAATGTTTGTGGTTCCTCCATATGAAAAGGGAAGAACGAAAATAAAGTGTAAAAACCTGTTTGAATTTGCACCCTTTTGATCTTTTTTTTTTTTTTTGTTTTTTTTTATCTAAAAGGTCAAAATCATATTGTTATTTTCTGAGCATTTTAATCCCAACAATTTATTGGATTTACAGAATCAAAACTAGAGTTTTAGTTAAAATAAATACTTGTTTGCCTTCTTTTTAATGACCAACATAAAAAAAAGACATTGATGTTCAATCAAAATATTAAAAATGGACATTTTCGCTTTCTTTTTGTCAGAAAACTCACAATCTTTAAAAACCCACAATGTTGTCACTAAATATTTTGTCGAATAAACAAAAAAAAAAAAGTCATAAAAGTTGAAAAAAGTTTGATTTTAATTTTGAATTAAATAAATTATTTGTATAATTTGTGATACAGTAGCCATTTTCTGGTATTTTTTAACAGATTTTTTTATTCATTAGTCAAGTACAGAAATATCACACTGATGATATGAAGGTCTCAAAAACTCATGCTTCCAACACAATACACTTCATCATCAGTGTGATTTTTTTTATTCTTGATAAAATTGAATTATACAGTGATAAAATTAAATTGTACAACGATTCTTAATATATCACAAATGATTCAAATAATATATCTAAAGTAGCTCAATCAATATGGATGCTGATGTTTTGTATTTTGTCAGAATGTTCAATGACAACTCTAGTAAAAAAAAATATATATATATACTAAAAAAATATCTTATGGTTTGGTCACAATTGGGTGGAGGGTTTTGAGGACCCAAATGCAGAGATCAGGAGGCAGAGGGTGAGTCTTGAAGATTTAATAAGTTTACTGAGGCAAAAAATCCAAAGAACAAAACTACAAGGAACCAAAAAACCAGAAAACTTCAGGGGAAAACTCACATGGGGAGCCAGAGATAAAGAAAAAGCAAGAACAACAACAAGGACCCAGCACTGAGGAGCTGCAGAGGGAGAGTATATATGAGTGACAGAACAAAGACTGGAGTAATGAGCTGATTGGGAGCAGGTGTGGATGGAAGTGTCTAGAAGGAAGCCAAAGGGGAAAGGAAGCAAACACAAGGGGGAACAGAGAGTGAATCAAGATATACAAAAGCACTCAAAAATATGACCAAAAACAACTAGAATAACACAAAATGGAAAAGAACCCAATAAACTAGAAAACACAGAAAGACAAGAAAAAAAAGTATAACTGAAAATTAAAAAAGAAAATTTAAAAAGAACCAAAAAGTGCAGAGTCATGACAGGTTTGGGTTTAAGTGTCCAGTTTAGATTCCAAAAGAGAGCAAAGAGGCCTCCAATGTTAGGTATACAGTATATCTAATGCAAAACAAAAGGCAAACCCAAATTTAGCAGCAGTTTAATACATATGAGCGCCTAAAGTGGGGATTTTTTAAACTGCAAATTTGTCGAACCCCAAAATATACGATCATCAAGAAGTAGGAAATTAGCTTTATAACCACAGACTATGTGAACCTTAAACAAATTATTTGAATCCTTGATGCAAGTCAGCTCAGTTTTTTTTAACTGTTACAACGAATCTCCTCCAGGTTACCATCAGGGTGATGGATGTCGACGAGCCGCCGATTTTCAACTCTTACAACTATAGCTTCAGTGTCTACGAGGAGCAGCTAGAGAGCACATTATTAGGAAAAATCCAGGCCAGAGACCCCGACAGAGCCAACAAGCGCATAGAGTATGGTTCTACACACTCCCTAACATAACTAATAGGTCTCCAGCTGTCGTCCAGCTGTGCAGCCTGATTGTTTGGCTGATCTCTCTCCCTTATTGTTTAGGTACTCCATTCCAGAGACAGGCTTACCCTTCAGCATCCACCCATTCAGCGGTGAGTTATCCCTTCTGAGAAAGCTGGACAGAGAGACGAAGAAAGAACACACGTTTGCAGTTAAGGCGCAGGAACAGAACAGCGGTATGTCACACACCCACATCAACACTGCTTGGCTTTATTAATGCTGTTGCTCTGGAACCATAGATATTCACTAAAACAGATGGAAACCATGTGTTTTTCTTTTTTAAACAATGGTTATCTGATTCTGTAAAAGAAGAAGGGCCAAATAGGACAGTTTGTTCTGGTATTTTGTTCTGTTCAGTTAAAGTCTAAGAGTCTAAAACATTAGCAGGATTTTTTTTTTTTTTATAAATTGAACACATTTGCTGTAACACCTGCTCTGGAAACAGCGACTAAGCAGAAAAATGACATTAGCGAGTCCTTTTGTTCCACTTGCAGCTTTCAAGCCCAAGCCTATATTTTTAGACAAGCAATGAATGAAATCCAGAGATCTATTTTAGCTGCTTGTCACAACGTTTAGGAAGCACAACGCTCCCCTGAGCTCCACAAGATCCTCATATATACCACTTGTTCTGTGCTTAAGATATTTTTGAAATATCAGTGGAAGACACAGAAAAAAAACCATCAAAAGAGAGGAATTCAAAAGGTGCACGTAGAAGATGCTTTAATGCGAACACAGAGCTCACAAATAGAAAACTTTATGTCACTTGACCTTCCGTCAGTGATGCAAATTACTCATAGCTAATTATAATCATTGCTAATCACTGCCAGAACTGTCCATTAAAGTACATAATAAATACGTGCTGTGTGATCAGGAGTCTGAGCCCGAAGAGAAAATCAAATATGTATGAGCAGAAAATCTTCAAATAGATTAGGGAACTTGGCAAAACTTCATAGGCTGTCTAAGTGACAATTAATTTTTTAGGTGAGTATTCAATATTGTAAAACACCCTGTAGATTATGCACTTTAAGAAGTTTAATGAGAAATAATGATGAGGGTACGGTTTTAGGTGTAGTCAATTTGTCTGAGAGCCCATCTGTCAAAGCTTTGACCTCGTTCCTTTGAAGGAGGTAAGGTTTTTTGCATAAAGTGACCAACATTACAAACATGTTAAGCTATTCTCTCTACTTTTCTCTGACTTAAAAGTTCTAGAATATAGATTTTTTTTTTTATACCCTGATAATTTTTACTCCATTTCTGTAGATTATAGACACTACAGGTGTGAACTTCAAAGAACTGGCGATACGATATGTACCGCAATACATGTCTAATGATATGATTTATCCCTATTTTATCCCTGGGAAAAATAAGAAAGATGATATTTTGTGGTTATTAATATAACATTGCTCTGGAAAATCTTACGAGATCTTGTTTTTTTGCAGGAATGGTGCAGCAAAGCTGGATAATAAGCTCTAGTTATTTATGTGGTGAATAGAAAGGTTAGAGTCAAGGTGTGCTCTGATAAGTTTTTTTTATATCCCTGTCCTATCTAGCACCCTCATCAGGTTTGAGCAGAGGTCACTATTTGATTGACAACACACAATAAAACAAAATGTTCTCACCAATCAATCCAAACACTTAATTGGGCATCTCTAGTTGCTACTATGGCTGCAGGAAATGAAGTCAAAAGATGCAATTTACAGGGACAATTCAGTTTAATCATCCAAATACTTGGTTAAACGCTTTCTATCTAAGAAAAGTCAGTTGATTGCATTCAGTCATTGTTTTTGCATGATACGATGCTCCAAGACGAGCATGTGGCAAAAGTAGATGTTTGCTTGGATTGTGTCCTTGACTCTACTGATCACCCTCAAATCAAGCATGCATACAGCTACAGTGGAGAACAGGAAGAAACCTCCAGCAGAACCAGGCTCAGTATGAGAGGCCTTTTGCCTAGGGCAACTTTGGGTTCAAGGAGACAGAAGCAGACGCTAGCTAGCCTGTTTTGCATTTCAAAAGGATGAAAAAGAGCACCAACAGTTAACCATATTAAAAGGTGAACCTATAGCTATTTGTAGAAGAGGAACAGGACTAAGAACTGAAAATAGGCCCAACTTCACGTTCTGTAATGCAAGTTGATTGATCAGCCCTGCTGATGACTACTTCTAAGATTTTGTTGAGCGCAAGACCAGACGAACCTACAATGACAAGAAAAAGCTGAGAAAATATAAAGTCAGGTGTTAAACAAAAAAGTATGCAGGATTGGAGAATTGTAAGAATTAAACAGAAGAATGAAAACTGGTCCCTATGACCTCCAGCAGCTTAACCCTATAGCAGCATAACTAAAGAAATAGCTCAGGATAACCTTAGCAACTCTAACTATAAGCACTTTTTATGAAAGATTTAAGCTTAGTCATAAAAGTAGAAAAGGAGTCTGCCTCACAGACTAAAAGAGTTAGTTGGTTCAACAGAAGAGGAGCCTGATAACCTAAATTTGTACCTCTTAATGCTTTATCATATCAGAATAATATGGGAAACTGTCATGCTATCAGCCTTGTTAAGCCCTGTGGGGCTAGTCTGTTCTTGTCTCAATGTGAATATGCCATCTCCAACATATATTTTTTATAGCACATCTAAAAGCCCTCTATTCACATATTTTGATAATCTTAGTTTATAGGCCTACAGCTGTAAATACCTCATCTAACAGAGTCATAATTTGTCTCTCCTCTATAGATTTGCAGTCACTGGTGAACATTACCATAAATGTTCTGGACATTAACGATAACCCGCCTGAACTGATTGTGGATGACATCTACGTGTGTGAGAATGACGTCAAAAACACAGTAAGAAAAGCATATTTTAAACAGCTTTTTTAATGCTTTAATTCGAGGTTTGGAAAAACATTCAAATCTAGATGACTTATCATCAAACCTTAACAGGTTTCATTTCTACTCTTTTGAAAGTATTGTTTTTTGACATAAAATGTTAAACTGAGGTATAATTTTTAGCACATTAAAATATATGCTACCTTATCCACTCTTGTGTCTAAAGCTGCTCCAATATGGTTCTTTCATTAATAGTAATGTCCCTTCTCAGATAATTGGTAGGTTGGAAGCCTTAGACAAAGATGATCAACAAGCTACCTTCACTTACAGTCTACTTCCAAACTCCAACTTCTCCCTCAAAGACAACGGTGGTGAGTTTTCGTCCTCTAATAATAATGGACTTGCTTTCTTCTTTCCTTACCTGTGGATTCATTAGAAGGAAAAGAGGACCTCGCAGAGGGGCCCTTACCTTGTTGCTAGGCAACAAGAAAAACTATTTGAGGCCCATTGTTTAGTGTTGATTAGTTGTTACTGAGTGGCTCTGGGGTACTTTTTGTCATTTATCTTTCCTTAATTTTTTATTATTATTATTTGAATTAATTTATGATTAAAACATTTATTTGTTATGTACTTATTAGGTTCAGTGCAAAAAAAAAAATATATATATATGAAATTCTCCCTGAGAATTTAAATGTAAGAATAACTGAACCCAAATCAATCCAATATACTTATCTTGCTTCGCTCAAGCGTTAAAAAAGCTCCAGACCAACTATTTACATACAATCAACGGCTCTGTCCGAACGTCCACCCTATATAAGGCACTATGTAGTGATTACACCATTTTAGATGAGTGTCTGAATGTCTAGAGCAGTGTTTCCCAACATTTTGATGTGTGTACCCCTTTGGGTATTTTTTATTACCATGAGTACTCCTCTCAGTCAAAAGTATAGATCATTGTCCAAAAGGGGACCGTACAATAACTGATTATATGATAAAAAACTATTTAACTTAATACAATATTTTTGAGCATTTAGTTCTTAGGCATCTTATGCTTTTCATCTCAAATATAAAAAAACAGCATAAACCCTTTACCTGGAAATCAGTAAGTACTCGAAATAAATACAAAATAAAACCCTATTATAAATCTGCCTTTATAATACTGAAGCTCCTCTGAGAAACTCCCTTATAATCACATTTAAACTTGATGAATCAGGAACAAAAATTATAGTCAGACTGACTATATTAGTTTTACTTTGTTTTCATCAAGACACCTGAGCTCCCTGTACAACAGTACAGATTCCAGCCCTATTTTATTCTACTACCTAAGAAATGAAAAATGTAATGTACCCCTTGCAATGCACTCACAGACCACCACAGTTGGGAATCACTGGTCTAGTGGAGGAAAAAACAGTGGACTCAAAATTTCCCACAATGCACCTTGAAAATTAGTGATCATCTATGGTCACTGGACAAGCAGATACATCCCAGATTGCTTTGCGAGAGCTCTCCTCGCAAAGCATCATGGGATTTGTTGTGGCGGTAACAATCATCAGAGATGGCGCAGGCACCATGCGGTGAGGCAGAGGTACATGTCTAGAATGTTAGCTCAGCTTTTAAAGACGCCACTTGGCAAATTTGAACCACCCACGTCACAACCGCAGCAGCCCCTTTTCTCTCTTTTTATTCAGTTGATTTTTCAGTCGTGCAAGATAATTTTATGATGTAAGTACGAAGAGACAAACATTTCCTCCCTACTATCATTTTCTGATTAATTTAATATTTTACTCCAACAGTGCCAGTAAAGCATAGAGCATAGGCTCACTGTAAAAAGTCAAAATATAATAAAATCGTCAATAACTTAAAAAATGTGAATGATTTAAATTTGGTCTGCACACAAACCAAAAATATGGCATCCATTGACAAACAGAAGGAATATGATATCACAGGTGAATTTATGAAGATGGTTACAGACTATAGCAGTGTCATAAACATGACAGGAAGCCAAATAAAAATTACAATTCACAATTTAAACTGCAATCCTAATTTATGGATTTAAACAACATCCCAGTTGTTGGAGTGTTTAACAGTACGTATTCTTTCCGGTCCAGGTGGATCACAACTTAATCTATAAGGACTATAAAATCATTTATTTATGATGCATTTTTTTAACACCAAAATCTCAGTTTCCTACAAAATATCATGTTCTTCACACACATATTACACGTGATGGTCAGTTGTTAGGCTGGAAATTAGATAATTTCTTCTGACCCGTTTGTTTTACGTTTACAGTGTTTTGATCGGGAAACCATGCAGCAAGCTAATCTCTCCAAGCATCTGTGTTGTGGACCCAGTTTGTCAAAAGTTAATCTATTAGATTGTTTCCCAATTTCATATCTGCCTTTTGTTCAACTTGGCTGCATTAGCAGTTGGTTCCCTACTGGAGAAGCTATACTTCTCAACATTTATGATGTTGTTTTAGAGTAAAGTTCGACACATTTCTTGACCTTTCTGCTTAGATATCAAACCACCTTGGTGTGGGATACCCAAACAGTAGCACCCAGATTTGGGATCTGGTGACAGACCATGTTAGACTGATTTACAGAGTATGGAAATGAGTGGGATAAGTTTCCTTCATTGTGAAATTAATTTGTTGTTCCTCAAAGATGCCAGTCAAAAGCAGATACTATTTTCATACCCAATGAAATGATTTTTTGAACTTTGTAGAAATAGAAATTTCCATGTAATGTCCACTGACTTTGATTTCTGTGTCATGAGTTGATCTCGTTCTGGTCATATTCCCAACTTGAAAACCATAAGCTGCTGTTGCTGTTTTGGAATCATTGGTGATTCAAACACAATCTTTCTCAGTGAACAATAGATCTGTGAACTTAGATTTGTGACAACAGGTTTGTTACATTAGATTATTTTTAGGCAGGCATCAATGCAGCCACCTGTCTATAAGAGATATCAACGGTTTCCAGCTGGCATAACCAGTTAATCCCGCCACCAGTTAATCTATCACACCGGCAACCCATAGGGTGTATTTCCATTAAACACAACAGTATGCATGTAAATAACACTGGTTAAACTTTTACCAATAATGATAAATGTTATGCATCCTTAGAAAACTTAGATTCTCAATTCAAATACCAAATTCAGTTTATGGACACCATGAGCACTAAAGCACAATTAATAAAGATATAGCAGCATGTTGAATCAGAATAATAATAAGAAAAAAAGCTTCTGGTTCCCCCCTTTGAAGAGATCCTAAGGCCGTATTATAAATCCAATCTTAGATTGTTTATATTCCATTAGTCCATAACGGTCCACAGATTAAAAATAATCCAGCATATGTTTAATTAAAACATCCCATGCTTAGAAAATGGCGACATAAATTAAATTTTTAGCCATCCTAAAAGTTCATAAGCTGTCTTGCTAATGACCCTAGCTTCGGTTAAATGTTTGTTTTCATCACTTTCCAGCCTACAAAACAAAAGTGTCCACATCGATTTCTGTTTGGATTTGAAATCTTGAAATATAACGAGTGCTCCCTATCAGTCTCATAATCTGCGGCTGCAATTGGTTGAGATATTAGTTTGAATGTTTGGCTTTGTAGCCGATTAACTTAGCTTTCAAACAAAGCTATTATTGGTTACTTTGAAAAAGACTTGATCATTACACACTGTTAGATAATTGGATTTAAATATTATCAACATTTAAAAATATTTGCTTCAGAAATGTTTTGAGGCCAATAAAATGCTTCATGTGATTTTTTTTGGGTCAAATTGTTGCGTTATGTGCATAGAAAAAAAACATGTTTGAAATAATGCAATTTAGGCTGTGTGTTTAGTAAGGGTATTTTCTGAAACTAGAACGTGTCAGCTATCAAAACATGTATGTATTTTTTTTTTCCTTACAGTTTCTTAGTTATTTTCTTTTCCATTTGGAAATGCAAAATGGCAAGATTACTTAAAATGAGGTGGAATTTATTAAAACTTTAACTAAGCATGATGACATTAAAAAGCTTCGATCTAAACCACCACATTACTATGTGGAGTCATTTTCCTGCTGAAAATATGAACTTTGCTCCAGTCTCAAGTCTTCACTGCAAAATCTTAAGATACATTTATTTGCCCTTAATTTAAGTAGGTAAATAAGATGATCTGCCATTGGAATTAGTTTTTTTACTCTTAATAAAAGATAATTAGATATTATGCTCTTGAAATAAGACAATGCAGTGCAAAGACAATATAAAATGTTCTTATTTTAAATGTAAATATACATTTTTTTCATTGTGAAAGTGTAAATAACCTGCTTAATTAAAAAAAAATGTAAATAAAAAAAATGACTTACATAGATTTCTATTTTTTGTCTTGTCATTTACGAACAAAATCATGTAAATTAGTTGTTCAAACCATGCAATCCTGCTTGTTAATCCTAATCTGCTTAAAGTAAGCGTATCTACAACATATCTGCAAAGACCCTTGTTGTCAATTGACCTGTGTGTTTAATTAGGACATCGGAAAGTATTTAGTTGCTTTTGATGTATTTATTTTTAACAGAAATGCTTACAGCTGATATCAAAAAAATATTTTGTACAAAGGCATATTTTTTTTTTCTAAAATGCTGCACTCATTAATGTTAGTTTAGCTCATAGAATAAAAAAAATACATGCTTTTTTCATTGATATGATTAAAAAGACTATAAAAAAAAGTTAATAGATATAAATGCTTCTACAAATTATTGTTAATTAGATTTTGTGAAGAGACAATGCCTCTAGAAAAGAGTTTCCAAATGCTCAAAGCCTCTATTTTTTCTATGAAAGATTCAAGCAAAGTGTTAATATTTAATTTTAGTGAAACTTGATCTGTTCTAAAAGCAAGAAAAACAGAGAAAAAAGGGAATAAACAACCCTCATCCATTTCCACTCATCAATTGCCTGGAGGAGTTGACATGTAGCAGTGATGGAGGAAGAGGGAGACGAAGGAAAAGGATAGACATGTGAGGCAAAGGTGGGGAGGGGGACGGATGAAAGGAGAACAGAGAGAGGTGTAGATGAGAGGAAGTGTGAGTGAAAAAAGAATTGAAAGAAGGATAAACATCCAAGCTCGAAAAGAAAGATTTGGATGAAATCATTTCTTATGGTTCCTTAAAAAAACAGAAAAAACTGTGAATTTAAAAAAAGTAATTCTAATGGAAAATAAGCAACAGAGTGTTATGCTGGATCTGAAAAGGGAAAAACAAAGTACAAATGAAGGAATAAATTGGAACGTGGGTGTGAGGGCTTGGATGAGAAGAATAAAGAAGTAACGACATGAAAGAAGAAATGGCTCCAAGGCAAAGAGTGCATGAAAAGGGAATCAAATCAAAATGTCAACTGTTGAAGAGAGAGGTGGAAAAAGATGAAAGGTACAACAAAGAAATGAAAAAAGACGCAGAAAAGAAGCGGATAGTTAACTTATAACTGTTGCCTGTCAGTGTGAATTGCTGGACTATACACTTCTTTAAAAAAAAAAAAAAAAAAACATCTGTCTTTGCAATGCAATGCACACACAAACTGATTAGAACACACAACCAGACACAGCAAGACCTGCAAAGTGAAAGCTTGTAAATTATTTATCATCTTCCACCTCTTTAAAACTGGTAAAAAAAAAAAAAGGAAAAACAATCTTCAGTACCAGAAAGAGCTGGTACTGAAGCTGCACGGTGAAATGACACAACTGTGTTTTGTGTGCAGGCAGCTACATGAAGCTTGCCACATTAATACCAGAGAGGCAGGGTAAGAGGGACAAACAAGGAAAAAAGAAAAGCAGCGTAATGAGTTAGAGCCAAATAAATCTCCAGAGGGCAGTGAGGAATATCCCAAAAGAACATCACACAGAGAGCGACAAAGTGGCGACAGCAGAGAGTGGGATGAAGGGCTGATAGACACTGTTCTAATCTTTTATTCTACTGGTTAAAGAAAATGTTGCCTTTGACAGAAAAAAAAAATAGTTTAAGTGTTAATGTGTCTTGTCTTTATATGGAACTCCATGACTTCCCGATCTGCTGGAGGGAAACTGTTTAATTTATCGGAAGTGCCATGTTGCCAGTTCCCTTTAGGGTTGCTGAACCTAAAGGTTACAAATTTAGCACGCCTGGGACTCAAAGAACCACAACATTGCTGCATTGTTGCAAGTATACTTTGAAGCAGAATTGATCTTCTGCATTTAAGCTTTTTGTTGAGGAGTATTGGGCAAGTTTGCAGCCAAGGATCTTTCCAAGAGTGGCGGTCTGCAGGGGTTGATTCCGTATTTGCAGTAGTTTTCAGAATAACAGCTCTAACCAGTCGGTCGCCACCCTCACCAGTAACTGCACCGTGTCTAGCTTTGATTTAAACTTGCCCTTAAAGCGCAGCGGCTGAATCTAAATGGAGAGTTTAAGGTTCTTTCCTGCCATTGTGTTCCCTGAAATTCCTATAATGGTGGTATATTGTGGAGGCATCTCCTTATTGGCTCAGGAGGAAACTTCTGTCTTCAAGCAACTTGACTAATGACTCTATTGTGACTCCTGCTTGTAGAAAACACACCCCATTCTACCAACTCCAAGTCATGACTTTTTATAGCGCTGTTTCTATTTTTTCTTTCCAACCCTGTTCTGCCCAGAATACAAACTGCATTATTGATTTAACTGAGTCATGTGTAGAACACCAGCAAAGAAACAAATTAAGTTATAAAACAAATTTGAAATATTTTGCAAAGGAGAGAACAAGCAAGTGTTACGTTTTCTTACTCTCTTCATTACTTATTTTGCAGACGGCACATCCAATTTACTGGTGAAAAAAGGACCTTTCAACCTGGAGGACTCCAGTGATTACAGTGTGGAGGTGCGCGTCAGTGACGGAGGTCTGCCTCCGTTGAGCAGCGTCACCAAAGTGCAGATAAAGGTTTGTCTACGCTTTTGATTGGAAAATGTGTTGTTTAACATTTTCTTTAGTCAAACATTTCAATTTTAACCGAATTAACTGAATGCTTCCTGGTTTCTTTGTTGCAGTCATGCCAGTGTGATGCTAATCGAGTTTATTCAAAGTGCAAGGCCAGTAAACTGAGGATGGGAGTCAGTGTCCATGCCCTGATAGCAATACTTCTTTGCATACTGACCATTCTGGGTAAGTTACCTTTAACATTGCTATGCTTTTTTCTCCTTCGCATAATATTTGCATTTCTCTTATCAGCACTCTCTCCAAGTCATGTTCTGATAGATATTAATATCAGCCACAAAAACAAATATCTGAACACATAAGCCAGCACAGAAGATCTCTGATATAATTATGCCAATAGAAACACGCTGTCTCCATCCACTGATGATTACAGTTTATGGAATCCTTGGTTAATAATACTGTTTTTATAACAGTTATTGTTCACTGCTGCGCTCTGCTTGAGTAAGATCACATGATCAAGCTATTTTCTTTTTTACATTCCACACTCTACAATCGATAATAAAACAAACAATGATTTGTAAATTTGGTCTATGTTGATTGTACAAAAAAAAAAAAATACATTATTGGTATCAGTATTGCTGTATTGGTATATTGCCCTTAATGGTAATAGGAAATTGAAAGACATCCCTAATTTGTATCTATGGGCCAGAATCTACATTTTAATTTAATTTAATAATATGATCTTTTGAGGTTTGAAATAGAATTGGACTAGGAAATATCTGCAAAAAGCGTCAAGTAGGAGTCAGTTTCTGTCAGCCTCATTCATAGATATCTCCTTTACCCATTTAATGTCTTTTTTCTTAAGTTTAGCTTAGTTTTGCCAAATGTCTAAGTCATACAAAATAAGGAGAGAAACAGATGAGTCGAGTGTTTCAAAATAAATTTTGGCAGTGATGTTTAATAATTTAAAGGAATCCAAAATATTTGTTCACAGTGAGCGTAAATAAAACTATGCACACAGTATATGTCTGCAGTATTCCAAATATAATTGAATAAATACCTTGTATGTGAAGATGAAGCATAATTACTAGCAGCATGCTTTTATGTTAATGTATATGTTTGATAATGATTTCAATATTAAAACATTTTTGTTTATCAAAAACCAAGTTTTTCATTTGGCGTAAATATTAGCCTTGGATATAGATAAATGGTGTAAAGGTTTTACTGATAGATAGATAGATAGATAGATAGATAGATAGATAGATAGATAGATAGATAGATAGATAGATAGATAGATAGATAGATAGATAGATAGATAGATAGATAGATAGATAGATAGATAGATAGATAGATAGATAGATAGATAGATAGATAGATAGATAGATAGATAGATAGATAGATAGATAGATACAGACAGACAGACAGACAGACAGACAGACAGATAGATAGATTAAACTTAAGTATTTGCCTAATTCTTGGAATTGCATATTTTTTAATGATAAAATTGATTGAAATACAAGAGAAAACCAAATTATCATCTGCATAAGAAGAAGAAGTTTGGAAACACCAAACAGTTCATATCTAGCAATGTTTTACATTTTCAAAATTAGTTCTTGTCAGCTAATTTTACCAGAAATATGTCACTTTCCACAATGACAAGCTTCTTTCCTGATAACTAAGCTACCAGGTGCTTTTACGGCATCAAACAGCCTCAGACAAATTGTTCTGTAGTTCTCAAAAGCAGCAGAAGTGACTGATGTGCTACAGCTTGATTGATAGATGTGTACATAATCAATAAATGATATGGATTTTGTCTTAGGGAAATCCCTATGTTGATGGTTTAATGAATAATGCAGTGACAGATGCAGAAATAATGCCTTGGGTTGTGAGTTGAGGATTCTCTTTGATACCTTCACCCCTGTTTCTTTTTTCTGCCTGGAGAAAAAGAGACACTTGTCATGTCAGATCAGAGGCCCAATGGAGATAGTTGGCCAAACATAAGGGATCTGGGATGAGGAGAGCGGAAGATGGAAGGAAAAGAGACAGGGAAGTTGAAAAAGGATGGAGGCAGGGAGGAACGTAGAAGAAAAACATCTACAGCGACATGGATATGGGGAACCGTAGATGGTTGAAAGACACGCTACAGGCAGACTGGCGCAGAGAGTTGAGGTGTGATCAGTCCTGCTAAGTGACAGAAAGAGAAGGGGGATTTGGAACAAGTTAGACAGGGGGACTGTGGGAAAAGTAGTGAAAGAATAGGAGTGGTAATAAAGAGCATTTATCAGTTCTTTAGGTGCCGTCTGCTTATCAAACACCACCAAATACCCAACCTATTAACTATTAATACACTCCCTCTCTATCATCCCTTTCCTCTTTCATTTTTCTTCATCTCTCTCTTCCTTTGTCCCTCAGGGTGAGTCTGTCTCTCCCTTTCCCCACCACTTTCCCCATTTTTGTCTTTCTCTCTCGTTATCAAACACCCCAAAAGCAACTATGATTAACTATTTAATGTCCTTGTCATTATCTGTCTGGGCACATAGCAATTTTCCATTCACTTGCACATTTTCTCACATAAAGTCAGGTTTGACACCCAGAGATTTTTTTTCTCAGTCGTCTTTCTTTTCCATCATTCTTTCTTCTTCCGTCCCTCTAAGTCTGATATCTGCAGAGCTTATTAAACGGAGGAGCATGTGTTGTAAAAGATTAATCTGTTGGTTTCCCATGCAAACTTAAATTAGTCCCGCTCACCCTCAACTAAGAGGCATTGCTAATGCCCGCCGTCCGCTGAGAGAGTTAGATGTTCGTATCGGGTTTAAGGCCTGGGGCCCAATCAAATGTCACATTTTCCCTCCCTTTGCTTCTTTTCTCCTCATCTGTACTTGTGCTTCAGCTCCTCACCCCTCAGTCTCAGATTTTTCACTCTGCCTTCTTTCTTCAATCAGCAGCTGCTTGCCATATTTGCCCCTCCTTTCCTTTTGTTTTTCTTCTCTTCCTTCCTCTGGCATCCTCAGTTTTATTCTCTACGGACACGATGAAAAACAGGTCACAAGCGAGAAAAACTTAATGGAGTTTTATGCTGAAAATTAACTTGTTGAACTTAGTTTCAAATATTTTGAAATTGTACATATTTTTTGCTTTTCTGATTTACATTTGTAGAAAGTCTCCACTTAGATCTTCCACAATTTTGGATCCTCTTTTTTTTATATATCTTCCGACCACTTCTATCTATCGGTTGTATATTTATAGGAAATAGGTCATAGTAGAAGGCTGAGTTTGTATCTGAGGAACCATTTTCATGCTGACTTTTGCTGAAAGAACTGTTTCCAGTTTTCTGGTAGTCCTGGTGTTTTAAAGGAGAGTCAAATCCTCAGCATCACAGATCATCTGCTATTAAGAATACATAAAATGCAAACCTATCTGTTGTTTTTGTATATTGAGAACTTTGCCCAAATGTGACTTGATAATACAGAATAATTTTAGAATTGCAATTTAATCCAGTTTTAATAAAAAGGGCATTTCCCCCACATTAAAACATAACCAAAAGCACATAAATGACAGAAAGTAGTGCAGGAGAGGGCTTGGGAGCTGATTTTAAATGTGATGATGTTTTCTTTAGCTATTTTATTTTATTTTTTTGCTTTTTATATATAAATTATCTCTGATCTATCTTAGCCTTCGTGCCTCTTTTCTCTCTTTAATTTTATTTACTCCTATATATGTTTTTTCTTTATCCAATATTCACAGTTTTTTAACTGAAAGCAAATTCTTCTATTTTCAGTAAATGTTACTGTAGCTTTAGATCCGGGCAATTTGTTTATAGCTTTTTTTCTGGGGTAAAAAAAAATCTCCTCTAGTACAAAAGTTTAAACACATTCTTGTGTTTAAACTTAAATCTTTGCTTAAATCTTATACTTGTTTAATTGCAGTAGTCCATATTGCCATCTTTGTAAGATGTTGTATGCTTTGATAGATTTTGAAACATTAAACAGGTCAGATCCAGGAATGTTTTAGATTTTCAGAATTTATTTGAATCAGCTAATAATAGTATTTCACTCTGAATAACATATAATTTTGTTTTGTTTTCTCCCTCATATTAAAACCCCTCAAACCACCTTAAGCTACCATGTGCCTTAAAGGCATCCAACAGCCTCTGAGCAAATTCTGTTGTTCCCAAAAAAGCGCATTAAAGCGGCAGAAGTGGCTGCTGTGCTACAAAAATATGCAGCATTGGCACATGTATGACCAATCAATTAATTGTTTGGATTCTTGCAAAAGGAACCCAACTAAAAAAAGGAATGACTGCAAGGTTACACGGGATGCTGGCTCATGTATGATCGCATAAAGTAGTGCAGGAAACAGTTTATGACCTGATTTCAAATGCAAAGTTCTTTTTTGTGTGTTTTCTTTAGCAACTTTTCTTTTTTATTTGCTTTTTTTCTTGCTTTTTAACGTAAACCATGTGCGACTTATCTTTATGGTCTTGCTTCCTTTTCTGTGCCTTACCCTTTGTGACCCCTTTTTTCTCATTTTATCTGTTTATTCCTTCATTTGTTTTTTTTTAAATCTTTTTTCTTTGCTTGGTCTGACTCATCCTCTTCCACCTTCTTTTCTCTTACTCATTTCCACTTCCTTTCTTGTGTTTACTGAGCACGTTTTCCTGTTTCTTGTACTCCCATCTCTTCTCGCGCTTTGTGACAAGATCGTTTCTACTGGAGTCTGGCTGAGTTTGTTCCTTTCAAGTTTCCTTGACTGAGCTGAATCTTTCCCTCTGCTTGTTTTCTAATGTTTTCCTCTTGCTGGTGCTCCACTTGTTTCAAGGCCTAGTTCTTAGTTTTGGTTTTCTAATGATCTCATTTTTAATTCTCTGTGGTGCTAAAATCGTCAACATAATTGCAGTCTTCGTGTGTTTTTGGTGCTCTGTACTCTGTATATCTTCACATACCACGAGTCCTTACATACGTTTTCAATCAGTTGAACTTCCTCAGATGCCCCAAATACATTATTAACATTTATTTCTTGTTTTAGATGTTAACTTTAGTTACTTGAACATATTCCTAATCTATATTCTATTAATTATATAGGACATTCTTGTTATGACCTTAAAAGCCCTCTAGCAAATAAATCCATTAACATTGTTTTCTTTATTTCCTTTTCGCTCTGTATAGTAATAGTGATCCTGTTTGTGATGAGGAAACACTATCAGAAGGATTCTCTCGCCAGTTTGAAGAACATCGGTGAAATCCATGAGCAGCTGGTCACATATGATGAGGAAGGAGGGGGAGAGATGGACACCAATGGGTATGTTATAAAAAACAAACACATTTGATCTAAATTGATTTATGAGAGGACAAAATATAATTTTTTTTTTAGTCTGGTAAATGAAAAATCTATATTCTCCTATCTTTATTTTCCTTCTATGTGATTTCTTTAAAAAAATGGGGAAAAAAATTTATCAGCACAACAAAGAAGTAAGCTTCATTACAATTATTATTTTCAGTGAGTTAAAATATGATTTAAGTGGTGGTATCAGAACAGCGAAAGTGGCTATGAAAATTGATCTAAATAAAAAAAAAAAATCTAGGTTTGATTTATATTGACTCCAGTAAGATATTTATTGCAATATCCGAGCCTAGCATGCAAGACTTGTTAAGATGGCATCAATCAGGAAAGCAGCAGGTTATCAAAGACTAGACCAACAGGGTCCGCACAACCAATCAGTTAAACATGGATGTGATGCAAAAAAGTGTTTTTTTCTAAAAAGAGAAACAGTTAGAGTGGCCTTATGCAAATCTCATGTAAGACATGATTACAGACATCATTGAAATATCGCTCCTTTTGGGATGCCATCTGGATTGTTATGGTTAAAAATATTATTATTGTTAATTGCGGCCCAAAAGTGAAGTGTTGTAAACTGTGAATGGTCTAAAAAGTTAAGGTGAGGAAACGCAGCCATTTCAAACAGGTTTAAATATTTATCTTGTCATTCTGAAGGCAGTCATTTCATTTTCAAGAGTTTTTTTTTTTTTAACCATCTGTTAAACGTGGTGCTATTCATCATACGATGTCTATTTTTATGTTTATGATTGAGAAAATTTGCAAGAAGGAGCTGTTTCTGGTCCAGCATGTTTTTTATGCTCGGAGTTGTCTGCATATTTACAAATTTTCCTTGCTGTACTGTAGAAAAACTGGCTGGGTGGACCTAAAGAAGCGTCAAGAATTAAACCTGGCTTTAGTCACTCTGGCTTGCAAGTCTACCAGCAGCAATCCTTCAACCCAAAGATAGAAGCACTAAGATAGTCATAGGCCAAATATGACAGAATTAAACAAATTAATGTGAAAATACAGATATCTCCACAATAATGTAAAAAAAACAATCCTACGGGCCTAATTTATACAGTTTATCTGCAGAAATCCCCCCCAAAAGAACCTTTGATTTAGGGTTCAGTTACTCTTTCATTTAATGTTTTCTTTTGTTTGTGTTTTCAGCTACGATGTGTCAATCCTCACCTCGGCGTGTAACGATGGATCCCTTCTCCGCCATCCTGACCGTTTCTCACACCCTTCCAAGTATGCCATGGTCCAGAAACCGCCTCACCACTCTCAGCCCACCGCATGCAAAGGCGATATGGCTGCAATGATTGAGATGAAAAAAGACGAAGCTGACCACGACAGAGACGGATTCCCATACGACACTCTCCACATCTATGGCTACGAGGGACCTGAATCTTTAGCGGGAAGCCTTAGTTCTCTGGAAAGCTCCTCTTCTGGTTCAAACTTGGATTACGACTTTCTCAATGATTGGGGGCCGAGGTTCAAGGCCCTGGCCGAGCTGTATGGCGTGGATGGTGCTGACTACTACCATCAATACTGAGAATAAATGCAGAGTTCCCTGATGTGCATCTAAAAAGTGTACATCTTGTACATTGGTGATCAAAAAGAGCCATAAAAAAAAAAAAAAAATCAAACATGCAGGAAACATGCACATTTAACCTACAGTACACAGATAGCCCAACTGTCCACAAGAGACTCTTCAAAACACAGCTGGGGATCTTTTTCGAGAAAGGTTACCTTTAGTTAACATGTGTATATCAGTGGATGCATTTGTGTTTTGTGTCTCTTATCTATTCACTCTAATCACTAAACAAGTCATCAATGTCCAGGAGCCTCCTGTGAGCTGAATGAAGTTGTCATCAGCATATATAGATGTTTTTCAGATTTTGGTTTTTCGTAATCCAACATAGGAACAACCCACAGACATAATATTAAAAGTACAACACAGACTGGTTAAAAGCTGCAAAGTTAACCCTTCTACTTCACCTGCAAATAGTTAACAGATAAAAAGCAGATGAATGTAGCCAACCAGAAGGTAGCATGTTAGGAGAAAAATAATTTTACTGATATGTTTAACTAATTCTTTTTTTATATATATAACACTTGAGCATAGAAAACAAATAAAACGTCAAACTTTTTTATTGAAACGTTCCTGGTTTGCTCCTCTGATATTAGATAGTAGATCTTGCTCAGTTAGCAAGGCTGTGGTTAGATCCCTTAAAGGATGAATTTACTGACATGACGTCTGGTAAAAGGTTACATACAGTAAATTTAACCTCCATCAGGAAACTGTCTTTTAATCTTCAATTAGTATAAATTAATTTTATGGAGTTGATGAAAGCTAACGGCTAGTCCAAGAGGGGTGCAGAACCAAAGAAAGCTACGTACCCTTCTAAAGAAACTCAAATATAAAAAAAGACGTGCATGATGAAATGAACCTTTAAAACTTTTAATCATTTGGACTAAAGCCAATATGAAAATGTGTGCTACAGTAGAAATAGCCTTCGTACAAGAATTTTAATTTATAAAAGGGTACATGTAAACTTTTACTGCACAGAGTATAGCAAAATGACTGCAGCAATGGATATGGTCAGTGTTTTGGGGTTTTTGGGCACTACTTTACTACCGAGCCTGCAGTCTGCTGCTTACAGCTTTTAGCTTGACAATCATGATTTGTAAAACACCATAACTTTGTTAGGAGAGGTTTGTGGCTAACGTACTTTATTCCCCAAAGAGCAAAAGAAAGCTCTCGTCAAAATGCAACTTTTCATTTAATTATCAGATTTTGGGCAGCATGAAGGTTATAGAAATGTTTAGGGGTTTAAAAATCTTTAATTTTGCTTGATTTACCTTAAAACCAGAAACCAGTCCATGCCAAATTCAATTAAATTTATTTATGCAGCGCCAATCCACAACACATGTCATCTCATGGCACTTTATAGTTCACCAGATCATCCAGTCAAATTGATTGAAAGTTTTCTATCTAAGGAAAACCAGCTGATTGCATTGACTCCAAGGCAATCCCTCACACTAAGCATGCTTGTAGCGACAGTGGAGAGGAAAAACTCAATTTTAACAGGAAGAAACCTCCAGCAGAACCATGCTCAGTGTGAGCGGCCATCTGCTGAGGCTGACTGGGGTTCAAGGAGACATACTCAAAGCAACTGTAAAAGGCGGCCCCGTCCAGGAAACACACAGCCAGGCAGACGAGCTCGGAGCCAGCTCCCATGTCAGAGGATGAAGAGAGCACATCCAGCCAGTCACAGTCAGAGAAACAGGACTACGCTGAAAAACAAGCCGATCTCCAACATCTCTAAACAAAGGTTTTGATGGCAGCAGCACAGCTGATATTTCTCTCCAGGATGGAGTCACAGCCAAACAGGAACAGACGAGGCGAAGCTACTATGAGAAAAAGCAGAGAGAGCAGAACAAAACGGACAAATCAGAATTGATCCTGAATAGCTTATTCATAAATGCAGTGAATGACGGTCGGAGCCATTTCTCAGTCATATTCTTTTGGGTTTATTTATGTGTCTCTCCAGTATGATCACATACTATTTAACTCATGGAATTTCCATCTTTCTATATCGATGTCACAGCAATTTAAGTTTTCCTACATGTCCAGTTGATCTAATAGAGGATTTCTAATATTGGTTTCATTCCTAATTGGGATGTAAAACACTCCATGTGAGAGCAGCTCCTTTCTGAAGTTTGTTATTTCCAAGTAAGATTGCTCAAAGATTTTAATGTACTAAAAAACTTCACATGAGTTGGATCTCTGAGGATTTGGAGGTGTTTGATCACAGCAAGATGCCGACTTGGTTTTCTTTATCTGAAACATTATTAACAACCGTCTTTGGGGAAAGTTCAGCTCTGAGCTTCAACTGTTATGTTCACTGGGTTTTACTGTGATATGTGATATTTTTATGTAGCAAATATTCTTTTTATCCTTCTTTCTTTAACATTATCAGCGATCTGACAAATTGCTGTTAATTGTTCAGATAGTGTTTAAAATTTCCAAATATTCAGCACTGATTTTTGGTTAAAACTTGAAAAGAACCCCTTTTCAGTCCCTCAGCAGCCATAAACGGTTGTGACCAAGGTGCCATACATTTCGTGAATCATTATGTTCATACGCCCAGATTTCCTCTGCTCTGAGAGAGGACAAAAAACAGATAATAGAGAGAAAGAGAGGAAACGGCTTTACCGCTGCTCTGACAGAATTACAGCTTGTTCCCAGCTTTTATTTGACAGAACTCATCACCACAGTTATTGTTGTGATGAAAGCTGAATCCTTAAAGGCAGAGTCAGACAGAAGTAATTCACTCAGATCAGGAAGCACAGAGCTGCAGAGGCAGCTTGTTGGGCTGCTGTGATGTGTCTGATGTGGCTTCAATAACTTTAACCTCTTGTCCTGTTTTGGCTTCTGTCTGGTATTACAACCACTGCCCAAGATCAAACCTTTTTCTTTTTTTGGACTGATTTCTAATCTAACTGTTCCTGCAGGTTCCTCTGCAGGAACAGCATTCAAACATTTTTGATCATTTATATTATGACAAATATATTAAAGAGTAGCCACCATAAAACAGGGTTTTGATTTTTTTAAACAACATGAAGTCCCGTTAGTAAGGTTTTAGATTAGTCTGCCTTCACAAAAAACAATAAATGTAGCATGTTTCATGAAAGAGGGCCTAAATATTTTTGATCAACTTCGCTGCACTCTGTTTAGCCTTCCTGTTATCTGCGGAAAGGCTCTTTCCTGTCCCATCAAAAACCATTGAACCACAAATGCGGGAACTGAAACGTTAGATTAGTAAGGACATTCATATGGAATAAGGATAGTTTCAGTGTAACCTGGTAGCTCTCATGTATGCGTCCTCATAAAAAAACGTAAAACATCAGGTTATTTGCACACAGACTGGTCAAATAAATGTTTCGTTTTCGGGTTTTTTTGTACAAAGGATAGAAAGTGCAGTTTTAGAAATCCTGAATGGTTCCTCTCTTTTTTGTTCTTTCTCCACATTTAAACATGTTAGGGCATTTTTATTCCTTTTTTTTTTCATTTTAAAAAGCAACAATCTTGGAAGATTGGTAGCCATCAGCTCACTTCCACTAAATTCCTTTTTATCTGTAGTGATTGCTTCTTGTTTTTCACAAATGGCAGATATGCATTTGAATAGAAATATGTTTCAAACGTCCGTTGTTTCACAGAATAAATCAACATGCCTCCATAATGTCCACACACATACCATCTGACACATAAGTGGTGGAAAATAGGACCAAAGCAGCTGGATTGTTGCACTTTCTGAATCAGGAAACGTTCTGTTCGAAAACATTCAAACTCTGAGCTGTGAAATAGTAAAATCTTCACTTAAGAAGTAGCTTAACCTACCAGTTATAAAAGCAGTTATAATTTATATAGACAAAAAACTGTTTGCACATCAAACTTCATAGATTATGTTTATATGTTTAAAGGTGAAAGATTGGTGGCAGAAAAAAACAACATTCCTCTACAATGTCTCTTGTTGGGGGACTATTCCTCTGCAGATATATGGGCTCATGGGCAACTTTTTAAGTAATCAGGAGTAACTGCTGCCCTTGGACCTCCTGACCCTTGACCTCTGCCTGTGGAGCACCTGGCTCAGAGCAATCTTTTACTAATTACGATTGAAACGATAACTGCAGACCTTTTGACTGGCTGGGTAATGGCATGCTCATAAATAATGGTCTGTGTAGTTAAAAACTCATTCATAACCAGCCATAAATGGAAAAGGTCACTAATTGTGTGTAATGACGCCATTATTTCGAGTTGTTGGACTGAAAACCCGCTTTGTGAGTCACAGAGGCAGTTTCTTTGCTTTTAAGTGTGTTTTCATTTCAGTATTATTTTTATGTATTATGGTTTATTTGCTCTGCTGTTTATTCTGTTTTGCTTTGACTTTGAGTGTGTTTCCTGAAAAGCCTCGTCTGCTTGGAATGTCGCAGGATAAATGGTGGAAACAATTGCTGGAAGGCCTTTCGGTGCTTACACCACTTATATTTACACACAATCAGAGCAGCCGGTTCCTCCTCCTCACTCGCTGTCCGGCTTTCCTCGTCTGCCCCGCCGTATCTCCTGCCCGCTGCCTCTCTCTCTTTGTCCTTTAATCAGCTGAACAGTGGAACTAACTTCCTGTCCATCTGGGGTTTTGCCCCGCCCCTTCCTGTCTGTGTTATCTCTCTCATGAGCCAACACATTGTCTTCGCTTCCCGTCAGAGGAGCCTGGGAAGGGGTCTTGGAGGGGAAAAGGGAGCGATGCGAGGAGAAACATGGGATGGAGGCTGATGGGTAGGGGGGGTTAACACAGGATAAGGAGGAAAGGAACAACATAGACCTGAAAGGATTTCCCTTGCTGTGCAGAAACACTTCAGAATAAAGAAATATGTGTAATATTGAGACAAAATGCTCAAAGATGTGAGGAAAATCTACGATTTCTTCTTTGCGAAGCTCTACATTTCTTTCTCAGAAATATAAAATGCCCCAGAATGAATCTTACAGTGTAAGAACTTTTTTTTTTATTTCATGAGACAAAGTATCAAAGAAAAAAGATGAAAATTTTAGACCAGTTCATATTATAATGTTGCATGTATTTCTTTTTAGAAAAACACTAAAAGTAATCTGAGGAGCAAAGATACAATGCTAAAAAAATTACTGGACTGAAGCTTTAAAATTCCTCATTGATGCGGAGGATCAAACTATTTCCCCCCCATGTTAATCTGAAATATTTTAGTATTTAAGTCTTATAATATAAAAAAAAAAACAATCTGTGTTGTCATAGTGTAACTTCACTTGTTTTGAAACTATGTATGTATGTCTGAAAAATAGCAATCCACCAGTCATCTGACAGGTTTCCTATTATATTTTATTCAATCATGAAATAATTACTGCACAGCTTTAAAGCAGAAAATGTAAAGATGGATATTTTATGAGCCGTTTCTGCCTGTCTGTTGTTTTTAAAAAGTGGGATTTTTTGTTTTGGTTTCATCTACATGTGGTCGGTTCAAGCTGTGTTGCTGTTTTACAAACCTCGCTTTTAAACAAAGATTTGTAAAGAAGTTGTAATAAACGACAAATAATCTTATTTTATGTGGGAAATTTCAGGACTTTTAAAAGGTTGTGGCATTACAAATTTAAAAAGCAAATAATATCCTACTAACATAGCTATTAGTATAAATCTAAATTAGGCTGTTTAAAAGGATGAAGCAAACGGCCAATCATCGTGGCTTCTAAGGTCCTGAAACAACTAAAGATTTGAAAATGCTATAAGAGTTTATGGGGAAGCATTTATGGAACTTTAAAAAAGCTGAATAAGTAATGATTGAAACAGCAAGTGGCAGGAGGAGGAATCAAGCAATCAATGATATTAATGTGAAAGAAATCTATTTTCAGCAGTTTACTTGAACTGCTATAACAGTTTCTGTTCTGTTCATCGCTTTACCTTTACATCCGTCACTTCTGTCTTTGTCCATCATGGATTAAACCGTCAGTTTAAGTTTCTGTTTTACTCTGGTTTTATATTAAATGAAGTTAAGAGTTATGCATTACAACCATTTATTTGAACATCTCCTTAAAAAATCTAGATCTAGCATTAGAAACAACTAAAACTGCAATATGTTTGGAATATTTCTCTTTCTGTAGCAGCATTTCTTGGTCTAACAGTTAAAACAAATGTCTCAGGGTGGGAATCGGGACAAACAATTTTTATTTTACATCCATGACAGAAAATGATTTAAAAAAGACTCTTGAATTTATTACACTGGTCTAGTAAGTATTTTTTTGTTTTTTTTATTATTGCGTGTTGTTCAAGGGGTTATACTTTAACAAAATCTATGTAAAAAGGTGCCTCACTGTTCTTTTTTTGTTTGTTTTTTTGAATTTTTTTATGGAAAAAAAAAAGCAAAAAATAAAAAAATATGTTTCTTTAACCATCTTTTGACGCATGACGGGATGAATGGGTGGATACCCGATTATTAGTTTTTGTCTCCCTACTTTAGTGCTTGGATTGTATCCATGTACATAAAAAAAAGACAAAATAAACAAACAAATAAATAAACAAATAAACAACAAAATAAAAATGAAAAAATAACAAAGAAATTTTTTTGTGTAAATAAAATAGAGGTTTGGAAGGGAGGAACATGTGCCTTTATTCTTAAAAAAAAAGTCATACTTTCTTTTTTTGATGGGTAACACAATGTTTTCTATATTATTTCTATGGTGTATATCGGCTACTTTGTATTACCTGCCATTTTTTTGTAAGTGTAGAAACAATAAATGCTAAAAGATGCCTTTTTGTTTATTGTTTCTTCTTCTTCATTTCAGCTGAAACTTTTCTAATTTGAAACAATAAAGTATGGTATTCTTAAGGCGATTGTACTTTAAGTGTAAATTAATACATTTAATATCCCCTTTTGTCATATTATGACATGGTATAATCACGAGCAAAATAAATTGTTTTAGGGGAGGATTTTCATTACATGGTTCAATTACGGAAAACAAAATATTGTTTTTAAATGTTACAGCTACAAATCAAACAGCAGTAATGAGAGAAGCAATACTGAAGGTCAACCTGAATTTACATTGCTTACAGTTTTGCTCCAGTAAATATCAATTATAAACAAAGCTGTCAAATGAATTCTGTCTGTTTTGCTGTAGACAGTAGCCGATTTTAAACAACACATATGCCCAATAAATGCACTAAAATAAGCCACCCATATTAACTAGAACAGCTCCAACTCTTCTGGGAAGCTTGTCCACAAGGTTTAGGAGTTTGTTTATAGAGATTATTGACCATTGCTCCAGAAGAGCAGTAGAGAGCTCACAGGTTGATGTTGGACGAGAAGGCCTGACTCTCAGTCTCTGCACCAATTCATCCCAAAGATATTCTATCAGGTTTAAGTCAGGCTAGTCCAGTTCATCCACATCAGACTCTGCCATCCATGTATTTACGGATCTTCATTTGTGATCTGCTGCACAGTCATATTGGAAGAGCGAGGAGCCACGTTCCACGTCCAAACTGTTCCCAAAGAGCTGGGAGCATGGATTGTCCAAAGTATCTTGGTGTGCTGAAGCATTCAGAGTTCCTTTCACTGGAACTAAGGAACCCCACATCATAACCCCCCCTCCACCAAACTTTACACTTGGTACAAAGCCTTCAGACAAGTACCATTCTGCTGGCAACCATCAAACCCAGACTAGTCTATCAGTTTTCCACATGGAGAAGCGGGATTCATCATTCCAGAGAATGAGTCTCAACTGTCTTGGAGTCCTGTGGCAGCATGCTTTATACCACTTGGTGACTTTTAGCCTGAATGCAGGTCCTCCATCATGGGAACTCATTCCATGAAGCCCTCTGCTCTAGAGCCAGTCTGAAGGCCACATGAAGTTTGGAGGTCTGTAGGGACTGACTGCAGAAGCTTTCAGCATCCACTGACCCCACTCTATCAGTTTACTAGGTCTACAGCTCTGTGGCTGAGTTGCTGTCGATCCAAAACATTTCCATTTTCCTTATGACATGGTTAACAGTGGAATAGTTAGGAAATTTCATGACTTGCTTTGTTGCGCTGGTGGGATCCTCTCCAATTTCCCTCTGGAATTCACTGAGCTCCTGAGAGCGATCCATTGTTTCTCAAATGTTTGTAAGAACAATTTCCGTGCCCAGTGCTTGATTTTATGCAGCTGAGGCCACGGAAGTTATTGGAAAACCCCATTCCAAAAACAACGATGGGTGAGCAAAAACAAAGTATATATTTTCTCTGTTTTACGTCTACTCTTTGGATCCAGAACAAAACTGATGAGAAAATCTGAAAGCAAAAGAAAAACAATTTCTAAAGCAGTTTCGACTGTTTTATGCCAAAATTTCAATGGTTCTGGTCCAACTTCTGCATCTAACACTGGATTTTATGGCCTGTTTGGACTAAGACGTCCCTCTAGTGGCAAAGTGTAAATTGGACACTAGTGGAGATGAAAGCGATGTAAATGTTGGGAACCCTTAAGGCGGAATTATGTGTGACACACATTTGTTCCACACGAAAATAAGACACATAAGAAATTAGAAAAGACAGATGCTTTCTCATTCCCTTTATATCATCCAAGAGTGACAGTAGTTTATTTCTTAGTAATTTTTTAACAGTCTGTTGATTGTAGTGATATTTATGGGCTAAATAAAATGTTGCTGAGTGTTTATATTTGCAAACTCTCCCTAATAGGGGCTGTTGCACGTCCGCCATGTTTTTCAGCATAGAGCACTCCGTCCATGTCCAGTCGACCCACTTTTGTCTCGTCACTATTGTATACAAGTAAGGAAATCAGCGATTTTAAAAGACATAACATAGACATTAAAAGAGTAAAAATGGTGTCAATGTAATGCTTTTAGAAAGTAAAGTTGAAATGCTAATAGACTGAGGGAGCAATGCACTTTTTCTCCCACTTTTATCAAAAAAATGGTTTAGCAGCATTATATCCTGAACAAACAGACTTAAAAACAGTTTTCACAGAGCAGTGAGAGCAATCTCATCCTTTTTGTCCGACACTCACTACGAAACAGCAGTCAGTTCACTTATTTAGGCATACTGTAAGTGAACTGACTTCTTAATTAATTGTTTTTTTTTTTACATGTATAATTTCTTGTACTGTTCCAGGTGACTTGTTTGTTCTTTTTCGCCATTAACAAAGTAGCCTTGGCCTTGTCCCGTAGGAACCGGACAATGATGTGTCTTGGCCTGGTGCTGTATCGTAGTCGGGGGCCGACCCGGTGAATCCTATCAACTTTATACCAGTCGTCCACATCCAATGCCTAGCGTTTTCATAAAGCCATCCCAGTCGCGGCCCTCCATCCCTTCTTTCACCCCTGTAATACGTATGTTTTGCCGCAGGGAGAAACCTTCCAGCACTGTTATCTTTTCGCTTAGTATGTTATTCTGTCTCTCTAGCTCGTGCATGACTGTAGCCCTTTGTACCTCTTCATCCTCCAACTTTGATATCCTGGACTCCGCCTCTGTAATTCTGATGCCCAGGCTTTTCACCGTTTCGTTCACCGTCTCCACTCCTCCTTTAACTCATTAGACTTCGTGAGCTTGGGTCTCGAGGATAGTCTTGATACCCCACAGTTCAGTCACCACATTTTCGGCATCTTGTGGGGATGAGTCCGCCATCGTTGTTGGGTCGCTGTTTCCTCTGTGTTTTTATTACGTTGATTTTGAGACGCATTGCGGGTAAAACAATTGGCTTTCTACTGACATGTTACCCTAGGGTTGTTATTTCGGCACCAGTATACACATGGTTGCAAATCGTATTTATGAATCAATTGGGAAAATAGCTAAGTCGGCTCGACCGCTTCTCCTAAGCAGCCATCATAGGTGCGTCACCACCGGAAGTCTCAAATACAAACAATTTCTTAGTAAAATAGTAATTTTTTTTACATCACAAAAATCTTTAATCCTGTAGTATAACAGTTCTATGTAAATATTTTTCTTCTAAGGGGTTTTTATATCTACAAGTGTTTCCCAGTTTTTTTTTTTTCTTTAAAGGTTGCTTTAATTTCTTATTAAGTGTGTTTTTCATTTATGTCTGTGCATTATGTGACTTCTTCATTGATTCTATGAGCCGGATCTTCAAAGGTTCATTATACAGGGACCTTCATTAATTTAGCAATTGCATGTCTTAGCGATTTTTTGCTAAGACATGCAAAAAGTGTGCTTGCTGGGGATCTACAAAGATCGCTGCAAAAATGTAAAGATGGGCAAATGTTTTTGGTTCCACCCATTACAAGGAGAAAGATGAGGCTCTAAGCCATGTATTTTGAGATTTTAATGATAAATGTATGTCAAAAAATAGTAGTTGTATAACTTTATAGAGAATTTTTATTGGTAAACTATCTCTAATTGTAGCCCACATCAGTAAAATAAAAAAAAAAGACAAAAATAACTAAATAAATGGGGGGGGGGGGGGGGGGGGGGGGGGGTATCACATTTAAGAGTAAGCAATGAACTATAGTTCTATATTCTGTATATATCTAATTTGTGTGCACCATCAACACCAAGCCAAATTCCTTTAAGTAAGCCAAACCTATTTGGCAGTAAATCTGATTCTGATGAACACAAACATTACTGTCAAAATGACTGTGAAATGGTTTAGATAAAAGTACAATCCTTTGTTAGAATAACCTAGATGAACTAAATATAAATGTTCAAAGCAATTTAGAAAGGAATTTGTTTTTTTAACCCCAACACATTAGCAGCTTGTGTGATTAGTAGCATATTTCTAAGCAGGTCAGTTGAGTTTACATGGATATAAATGTCAACCTGGTTCAGATTAAAAGTGAGTTCCAAACAGGGTGAGATCAGTTTCTTTGTGTCAAATATTCTGAGGTCTTGTAAGAAAACCTGCAATCTCCCCCAACTTAAACTTTGACTTGTGATCACAAGGGACCTGGAGGAAATCCTGTGTTTTCCTCCAAGTGTAAATTAACCACAGCTTGGTGCTGTTCTGATATCGTCTGGGGGGAGGTTGTAGGTTTCGGGGTCAGACCCCTTTATGTGTGATCATGTTTGTGAGAAACTTGACTGATTGTTCAAGTTCACAAGGGGGCAAAAAACAAGAAAGAGAAGTAAGCACACCACTAGGCCAAAAAAGAAAAAAGACCAAAGTGTGATCGGTGAGAAAATACGGGATCAAAAGCAAAACATTCACAGACAATGAAGAGCAAGTTTCTGCTGTTGACAAATCTTGACTTCATAGTCAAATTATTAAAAAGTTAGATAGAGTAATGATCCGTTTAACATACTTGAAAGCATAATACCCAATACTTTCCACAGGAAAGCTGTTCTTTTTTACATGAAGCAGCTCTATATGATTCAAACGTTCTTTGTTTTCCCAGCAGCTCGTTATTTCCAAATTGTAGTATACATCTAAATTTAAGAAAACATATATCAGTGGCTCTCATCGATGTCTATCTTTACAGAAACCATCTGGAGCTACAGTCACAGATTGATGTGCGATAAGAACCGAAGGCAAGAAGTTTGTGTGGGCAGGAGGCAGGTTGAAAACCTTCTGGGACCAATCAATACCAGCGCTTTCAGATAAACCGACTACACCACCTACTCTGTGAGCTGAATGAGTTGTCTTCAATCGCTAAAGTGAAAAACAGCAGAAAGATCCATGATTGGTGGGATTTTTTACAATGTCTCTTCTTTGTATTGTGCAGATATACTGGGAACTTGTTTTATTATTATTTCATATCAACATATTTCAACATAAATTTCAACATAAAAACATATAAAAAATTCTTTCCAAGTTGCTCATGTTCACCCATTAACTGCTGAATATCAGCACCCAAGGTGATTTTTTCCCCTTCTTATTAGATCAATTACTAAAGTTACTTAAGTTACTTAAAATTAAAGTTTAAAATCCCCCCTTTAATTTCAATCCAACATCATAGAATCAAAATATATGTTAATTTTACAAGTAATATCTTTTCTTTTGTCATAAGTTTTATCTTAGGTATCTCTGCGTTTATATGGAGTTAAGACTGCGGTAAAGCTGGGCTCTGGGTCACGTGACCAATTCAGCAACCGATTGACCGTCTCAATACACTGGAAAAAATCAAAAAGATAAGTCTTTTTTTCTTAAAATAAGTACATTTGTTCTTGGACTGAGGAGATAAAAGGGACTTTTTGCGAATGGTACAAGGTAATTTATAAGTAAAATAAGAAAACACGTCTTATTTCAACTGCATGTTATCTAAATATCTTATTTTAAGAGTAAAAGTACTCATTCCATTGGTAAATCATTTCATTTACCTGCTCAAATTAAGGGTAAATACACTTAATTTAAGAATTTTTTACTTATTTCTAGATCACTTTTTTAGTGTAGATGACATTTTTACACTGCAAAAACAATCTAGAAATAAATTAACATTTCTTAGACTAAGTGTATTTACTCTTAGTTTTATGATCAGCCAATGGAATTAGTATTTTTACTCTTAGAATAAGATAATTAAATAATATGCAATTGAAATAAGATAATGCAATGCTTTTTTTCTTATATTAAATTTAAATTTACTCACTTACCTCCTCAACTCAAGAACAAGTAGACCTTTTTTTAATTACTTTTCTAGATTTCGATTTTTTGCAGTGTAAGGGCAGCTTGCAGGAAGCATCGATACCATCCAGGTGATATATTGATTTAAAGTATCATTTGATTTCTAGGAATAAACTAACACTTTGGCTAATGTTATGCAGTATTTAGTTAATATTACATTGATCAAATCTCCAAAATGTTGATCAGTGTTTTTTGTTTGTCTCTTCCTTATATTTTTGATGTTTTATATTTTACTAACCTGGTAAACCAGATTGATAATGCCTAATACTCAGGTTTAGTTAGACAATTATCAATGTTCCTCCAGTTGAGTACATTTGGCGAAGCAGGGAAACACTGCAAAAATCTTATCTGATAAGAACTAAAATTTAGATAATGCTATTTGTTTAAGTAAATTAATAAGATGACATAGAGATATGTTTTTATTGCTCTAAAAATGAAATTATCAGATATACAATTAAAACAACATTTTTGATTCATTTATTTTATTCTTATTTAGACATTCCGTTGGTGAATTTTCCAATTTACCTGCTCAAATCAACAGAAATAGACCTATTCCTTGGCGAATTTACTTACCTATATTTAAATTTTTTGCGCTGCATCTAGCAGAACCTTTCAAGCTGATTGGACAAAGCACAGTGCGTTGCAGTCGATCAACAACAAATAAAATAGCAGCAAACTCAATGAGGAACGACTTTCACTTTCACTCCCTTTCAATTTTAAAATGGTGGATTGTTTAAAAACAGATGTGATAGCAGCAGCTACACCTACGTCCTGCTGCACTGCCATGTTTATGTTAGTTGTTGGCTTCGCTATATATCTATCCCCTGTTAAACCGTAACATGCAACATGATTCACCGACCCATTTTGGGTCAGTCACTAACAGTTGAAGCCAGAGTGGACAAGATAAATTTGTTTGCTTTAGTAAACACATTGTCAGATTTCAGCTTGCAGAAGGGATAACATTATATAATAAGCTCCAGCTTTTTGAAATTGGAAAGCCTCTTTGCCATCTCCCTAATCTTTAGCTTCCTTTAAGTCGTGGTAGTGTAGGACAAGGGATATATTTAAAAGTTACAGAATGCAACACGAGGATTTGGGGATCAGACTCTGCTCTCTGTGGCTTTAGAGTACTTAAAACATTAATATTGTAACTACAAATTATTAATATTACTTCCAGTAAGATAAAAACTGTATGAAAAAATGAAACAACAAAAATAAACAATCGTAAACCAAAATCTACTCAAAGTATGAACATTTCTGGGCTAAACTGCTGCAGTTAGAAACACATCGGAGTGTTTTCCTCTCCATTTACCAGAGGAACATCCATCGTAACGAGATTATTGTTGTTATTTCCTGGGTGTGACAGCTGAGTTTGTGTTTGGAGATACCTGGACAGTGCAACCGCCTATATTTCTTTTTTCTGATTTATTGCAAGCCTATCTCTTCTTTGCAGTGACACAGTCCAACATAGCTTTGTGAGGCTTGTGCAAACTCACTCCGTCATCAGTTATTCAGGCGAGGAGGATAGCTGGAAGATGTGACAGATGTCGGCAAGAAGGAGGGAAAGATGGTGAATCAGCAGAGAGGATTGAGGCATGCTTCTGTAATGTCCCCACTCCTCATTTAAAGCTCAGCTTCAATGTGCTCATTGTAAGGACTGGGCCTGGGCGAGCGTACATTTAACTTTGTAAAGGTCTCCAACAGGCTATGTGCACCTAAAATGAGATTACATTTAGATAATGAGTGGATAATCCTCACATACTGGTTCAAAGAAGGTCTAAAATTTGAAGTAAGTTTATGTTTACATCTACAGAAACAGTTGATATCTGCAGCTGTTTACATGACAGCATGCAATCCTGTTGGATATGCTGGATATAACAGAAGGCAGCAAGTTCCTGTGTTAAATGCACATTATGCATTATTTTACATGCAAAGATGAGCAGGCGTTCCTTGAATTGTATTATTTTCAATCTGTTTTCAGTTATTGCATTTTCAAAATGTATTCTGACCTCTAGCAGAAATGTGACAAATATCTCATATGTTCGCAGTCGGTATTTGAAGAAATGTCAACCTTTAGCTTAGATACACCGAAGCCAACAGATGTAGCTCAACCAAAATAAACCCAGAGGGCAGAGACAGGCAGATGTTATCAAAGAGAGGAGAGAAATCTATTCATGCACTGTTATCATTTTGAGCCCCACAGCCCCTTTGGTCATTCATTACAGATGCTGGTTGTGCACCAAAGCAATGTTCAGACCCTGAAAAACTGTGATTTTCAATGTAATCTCAGGGGCTCAAACGACTCTGGGAAAACGTGTGGAAAATTAGTTACAAATCACATTGAATTTGCAGCCCTAATGTGATGCTGCAGCCTTAGAAATGGAAAACCAGTGATGCATCCAAAAATGGTGTCAGTGTAAAGCTATTTAAAGGAACCTTTGAGGGTAAATTCAAAAGGGAAAAAGGCTATTTTGAACATTTTAAAACAGTTCATCACATCCGTATAGCAAACCTCACAAGCAATCCCAGGTGTATTTGTCTGTAAAGGCTAATTCCAAATTAAGAAGAAGATCCGTAAACGTCTGGAGACAAAACATGATAATAACTAACTGAGGATTAAAGCATGTGATCAGTACTCCTATAAAGGGATCTATTTTGGATTACTTTGCTTTTATGATAACATTGTTCCTTTGGTTTTGTAAACAAGAAAAAATGATAATCTCAGTGAAAAGACCGAAAGTTGTAAATTTAAAATATTCATTAAAAATATTGCTTTGAAACCTTTTTCCAAACCGCCACAGCCAAAGGATACCATTCACTACTAGCATGGCTGTCATGTTAAAAGGTTTACAATTTTAACGCTAGCCTTACTGCTGCAGCTAACCTGGTTAAAGCTGGAGACAATTATACAGTTTTCATTCTCCATAACAGAAACCTCTTAAACTGTAAATATTATTACACTTTACCTAAGTTTATACATTTTATCCTAGAAGAAAAATGTAAACATTTGTGCTTTGCACTAAAAATAGCAATTCAATATCACAAGACATATCATACAATTTGACATGCCTGTGTAATATTATAGTAGTTTTAAAATTATGTTGTTTGTATACCTGGAGCGTGCAACGAAGATCATTTCGCCCTGGGATCATTAAAGTATTTTTTAATCTGATTCCAAATATCATTTATTGATTTTCTCTGTTAATCTACAGAAAGCAGTTATTAAAAATAGTTGTTTTTTTTAAGCCTTTCTTGATGACTGTTTTAAAGAAATAAAAAAAAGTTAAATTTAGCAGCCCTGACAGTCCGACAATATCTCCCTTTTAGATTTTAATGATAAATGATTTTTGGCTCTATATGTCAGGATTTGGTTATTGAATGTTGACCCAAAAGCAGAGGCAGAGAGGCAGAGGTGAATCTGTTGTGGATTTAATAATGACTTAACAGAAAACAGAGGCTGGTTATCCAAAAATCCAAAAGGGAAACAAAGTCCAAACAAACATGAAACCAGAAGTCCAAAAATCAAAAACATGAAAACAAGTCTAACATTCCAGAAACCATGGGGACATCAGGGGAATCACAAACATAACGAGGTAGGGACTGAGAGAAGGAGTTGGAGCATGTTAGACGGTGTTTGACGAGGACCCAGCAAAGGGGAACTGAAGAGAGAGGGCTTTTAAAGGAGACAGAGAGAAAGAGGGGGCTAATGAGGAAACTGGGAGCAGGTGTGCACAGATCAAGAGGGAAAGAGCTAGGGAAGAATGAGAACACAAGAGGGCAGCAGAGAGCAATAAATAGAAACCTGGAAGACTGGAAATAACACAATGTTAAATTACTAGGACAATAAAACATGGAGAAAAGAAAACTAAACACTCAAAAGAAAACATAACAGAACCCAAACCAGGACAGTAACTGGAAAAAACCAAAGAACACAGCAAGGAGTAAAGCAAGACTGAATACTATAACAGAAACCTGACACCATATTTCTCGCACCTCATCAAAAGTAGTTAGTTATCCTGGGTTATTTTTATGTTTACTCTTTTTGCTTCATTCCGTCTCTATTTTCCTATTCTGCAGTATTTGTTTAGTTCCACCCATAGCGTTATATTCTCTCTGCTTTTTCTTATCACAGTAGCTTACTCTGGTCTAATCCTGATTGACTGTGACTCCACCCCAGAGAGAAATATCAGCTTTGCTGCTGCCATCAACATTTCTGTTTATAGATGTTGAAACTTGGCCTGTTTTTCAGTGTAGTCCTGTTTCTCTGACTGTGACTGGCTGGATGTGCTCTCTTCATCCTCTGACATGGGAGCTGGCTCGGAGGTCGTCTGCCTGGTTGTGTGTTTCCTGGACGGGGTCGCCTGTGGAGCTGGTTGGCAGCTACCTTTTGTATATCGCTTCTTTTTGTTTATCTGTTCATACACAGTAAATGTTGCATTGTTAAACTTGTTTGGTCCCACTGTGACATAGTGTGGGACCAAATGTACTCTTAAAGTGTTACTTTAGCAGATGGCCGCTCACACTGAGCCTGGTTATGCGGGAGAGTTTTTCTCCTCCACTTTTGCTTCATGCATGCTCGTCTGAGAAAATGCTGAAGGGTCAATGACAAAAAGCAAGCAAACATTGTCCCCGCAAGCTCATCCAGGAGGAGCATCTCTTGCATCTCATCAATGACTGCAATATGGACTGAATTTGTATATTTATAGACACCTTTGAAGTGAATAACTGAGCAAGTTTTCAAGGAAGATTCATTGATCTTCACAAACCTTCATTTGGAATTATAGAATTAACCCCAATGGACTTACCTGAACGCCATATCTTTGTTGAAAAAGCATAGAGAAGAAACTATGCTGCATAATGTTAATGTTAGTTGGTTGTCTTAATGATTTTAGTTCCCTCCACAGAATTTGCAGCTTCTCTAAGGAAAACATAGGCTTCATACCTGCTGAGTAGTTAACGCCCAGGTTATTGCTAACTACTGTATGTATAGCATTAACACACAAACACTTACATACTAACACACAGTTGAGTGAGAAGTCTGGAAAAATGTATTAGTTCTTTTTTAACATTCATCATTTCATTCAGAACATTTTTAAGGTAGTTGTAAAGCTCCAATATCTTCCTTTTTTAAGCCTTCCTAGGTCAACTTTAGGCATACATAATGATGAAGTAGAATCTTTGATATTGCAGAGTATTAATTAGGCATCTTTGATATTTTAATTTTTGGTTCTTTATCTTCCTTGATATTTTTCGTGGCATCTCTGATGGACTGATGGATATTTTTTATGAGTTTATCCTTAAATCTTTACTTGAGAAATTGTGTGCTTTGGTTTTTTCTATTTCCTGTTGATAAAGATATTTGAGTCTTGCCGTATACGTTCATTTTTCTATTTTTCCATATTTCTATGTTGTTTTTTTAGGTGCTTTTTATTCAATTTAAAATAACTTTACTCCATATTTAGTTTTCAGATCTTTTTTTTTAATTTGGTCTTGTTTCCTTTTCTATGTAATTAGTCTCATCACATTCAGCCACTGTCTTACAAATTTTTTATTGCCACTCATGCACATCCGTTCACCTGTAACCAGCTTTGGTTTTGCTCATGTCCACTACCACTTATATTCTGGTAATTTTTCATTCATTCATTGGTGCTATTGATTTCCAATTCTGTTAAGCCGTGCAAAGAAAACCATGCTCTGGATGAAAAACGTTTTTTCCTTTAAAAAAAAAGTGTAACTCTTTAACTCTTCTTTATACCTCCATCTACCTGCCAGTATAGAGTCCAAGCTCCACAGCTTATAATAGTTAGATATGAAATACTAATTGTTTTCTGGGGCTATTTTTGCAAGAAGGAAGATAGAAAGTTGCCTTAACTGTGATGCCACCTAGAGTATCATGTGAGTGCTGCCCATTTCATGATATCCTCTCATCACATCACCTCTGGCAATTAGGCTCCTCTTTAGGGAGGCAAAAAAAAGTCTGAGACCTCACGTAGACGTAAACACATTTTCATGACTGAAACATCTGCTAAAAATAAGAATATTTGCTGTAACTGTGCAGATAACAAGCTAAAAGGGCCACTTTGTCTAAACTTCGACCAGATATGATCACTCTCTGCCTCATATCAGGGGCAGTACTACAAACAATTCAGCAAGGACAGTCCCCATTGGGTGTCCTAAAAACCGCTAGACGTTGCCATGTTACGTCACCAGCTAATTTTTGCTTATATGTGAATGTTGTTTGTCAATATTCTGCTTCCCCGGAGAAGGCTGTGTAGATCTGTAGTCGGAGCAGGGCAATCATGTAAAAGTTGGATACAATGCAGAATGACTATTTAAACTTAAAGCCTCATTTGGAAGCGGCTCAAACCGCTTAAAAAAATCACCACTGCAATGCAAAAATTGTCCATCTAATCAAGTTCTTGTCAACAAACTAAAACAAGTCTGTTAAATTATAAATATTCTTCTGAGAAAATTCAACTTCTTCCTTACAGGAACACACCACAGGTGGCAGGATTATCTTCCAAATGATCAGGGCTTCTCAGAAGGGGAAGATGATCTTGCAGTGTGAATGCTATATTACATATCTAAGTAGAGGATTATTTTAAGTGAGTTTATTTTTAGCAAAGATGAGCTTTATTTCTTTGCGGGACAGATTAAAAGAGACCAAGAGAGAAGTAACCATTGGAAAACAAAATATATACCAAGATCCACAAAAGTTTGCTAGAACCCTGAATTAATTGGGGTTGTCCCAATGCAACTTTTTTTGTTTCCAATATCCATATTTCAGCTTTGACTAATGGCCGATAGCGATAATGACCTAGTACATTATCAGCACGAATCATAAATACCTTTATTACTTATTTTGTAATGTTGCATAACAGAACATGTTTGTTCAGGTTTTATTACTGAAATAGAGAACAACAGTCAACAAGAATAGGTAAGATAAGTGAATAACTTATGTTGGGTTTTATTAACTTTAAACAGAAGGGAAGTGTGTCCGTCACGATGATACTATGATACAGAGATTTTAGATGCAGGTTGACTTATTCTGATATTAGTTTTTGGCCAATATTTAGTTGCGGTGGGAACAGCTAACTGACGGGTGTCTATTAAAGATCAAACGACTTGGCAAACAACCAGTGTTAAAATCGCCTCTGCTCTGATCAGCATGCTGTGAGCTGGGTTGAACACAACGTATGGATGTTAACACGCCAGACGCTTCTGATCTAACAAGCCCAATTTAAAACTGTCAGAACTCAGCACTTCTGACCCAGAATTTCAGGCAGACAGACTGATGTGGTGTACAATGGCCTTTATTGACAATACGTCAAATCTGCGACTAAGCAGCTAGAATGAAAAAGGCCAGAATCTCTGTAGAGGGGACAACTCAGGTTAGTGACCACGTAAGTCTGATGGAGGATTATCACAAGCGTGTGAGTCACCAACCTGGTTTTAACCCTGTAATGCCTAATGTATAATATTTGATACATACGGCTTCTGAAATGTTTTGCATAATGACACCTTTTGCATAATTTAATGGTAAAAATTTTGCTCAAAATCCTATTGTACACAATCAGATATATCTGATAACAGAGGGCAGAAGACTACAAAAAAAATTATCTTGACTTATCGCATAGTAATAAATTATTAATATCAAAAATGTATTTCTGTTTTTTCTTTTTACATATTTTGTTAAAAGGCCAAATAAGGACTTCAAACCAAAAAAAAAGTTATTTTCTGTTTTGTTTTATTCTTGGATCGGGCTTTAAAGGGTTAAAGTTCAGTCCAAGTCCAGAGGAAGGAGTGGAATCCAGCTGGATGATTTCCCACAGCACGCGAGAGTTCCAGGAGCCAAAGCCAAGACGGCTGCTGAAGTGGCTGAAGAACAGAAGCAAGCAGACAAGTGAAAGCAGGAGTTTCCCAAAGCCAAAGCTAGTGGCGATGAGGTAAACAGGAGTCCAGGCCCAAAGATCAGAGGTCCGAAGAGGTACCAAAGGTAAATCCAAGTCGGGGTCAGGAGACAGATCAAGGGTCATAAGCAAGCAGAATCCAGCAAGAGTCTGAAGACAGGTCGGGCAAACATATCAGAACAGGGGCAGACTCAGAGGTCAAAAGTCGAAGACTAGTCAGGATCAGTTAATCAGAACAATGCACAACTCTCACCAATGACTCGAATTATCTGACCCCTATGACTGGGGGCAAGCAGCTTAAATATAGGCAGGAGCAGGTGGATGGGATAAACAGTAATGGAAAAACTGGGCGGAGCTAGGCAGGTGAATAGATTGAGCCATTAAGCCAATCATCAGTGCCAAGATCATGAGGAAAAACAAATGTTTCCATTAGATAAACATGGCGCAGAACTGGTGAGAGAGATTCTTACATATAACAGAGCAAAACAATAAACCACTCTTACTACACCCTGGCTTCCTTACATGTTGGTTTACATTGTGCACTTTTCTGATTTCTGTTGCACCGATGACATCATCAAAGTTAACCCAACATGATGGTGTGACCATACACACAGCTGCTGGGGGACAGAGGCAGGGCAGCTTGCCAGCGAGGGGTTAGAAACTGCTTTTTTTGCTAATGGGAAGGAAGCCAAATGCAAATTGTTAGCGGGTCAACCCATATTTAAAAAACACGGGTTAACACGTTATTTTCAGTGGGAAAGAGGCTTAATAGTTTTAAGCTTGACGCCCTTGAAAGAATCTCTGTTTCTCTAAAGATTTTTCTGCCTTCTGTCTACAGTATCTAAGATCGGCATTTCTTTAGCTGATTATCTGATATTTACATTGTATGTAGTGTTTCAAAATTAGCTGTCTCATACTGCCAAAAAAAGGCCACTGTCCTCCATTATAAAAGTTTAATATGCAGGCCAGACCCTCCCAAGGTTTAAAGAAGAGCAATTGGATTAATTTATGCTTTTACACACATTTTATAGTGATGTCCTTGTGGCCAATTTACAGGTTAATCTGTTACACACAAAACAAACTTTCCCAAAAATGTTTCATGGTGTAAGAAAATATCTAGCACTGTTTGTAAAACTTGTTTCCAGACTATAATCGTGTGTTAAAATCTAGAGATTAATCAACATTTGCTGCCAGGAAGAGAAAAGCTTTTTCATAGGTTTTCCTATGAAGATATTTCATCACACTGTAAGAAAAATGGCGGACAGAATAAACATGAACTGAGATGTAAAATGTGTCAGTGTTTGCGTGTGGATCGCTTTCATTTCATGTCCCTGTTGGTCTGTTTAGCAGATGTGTGTCTGTGTTTGTCATAAGGAAAATGTAAGGCCTTTACTGTACCACTGAGAAGTGAATCGACTGTGACATTGCCAGACTTAAGGGTTTAATTCCCCCGCCACAGGAAAGGCTGCTCAGATAGACTGGTTGGCTTTACTTAAGAATGCCCACTGGAAACTCCTCATTCCTGCACTGCTCCGAGGAGCACTGCAGTCAACCATCACATAACGCAGGACTGGATCAAACACCCAACAGACACACTGACGAATAAAGCTTAGTTCAAAACAGCTGTCTCAGATCTAGACAGCGCTCATGTCCAACATCTTACTGAGCGTTTGAAGGGACCACAGACACGCTGTGGTTTGGAAAGGAGAAAAAGGGGGAGAAAAAAACCCAACAAAACTAGAAATGTTTTGGTAAAATAATCCCCAGGGACATGTTTTCTTCTACTTCACTAAAAATGCTGATTGTTTTCCATTTAGGATTCTATAGTATGCTCACAAAAGGTGAAGTTTGAACAAAGACTGACTCTGTGGCTGTTTGACCAGCATCCTGTCTTTCATCAGCAGATGACAATATAAAGGAAGGAGCTTCTCAGGATGTATTTTCATACAGCTGGAAGCATCTTAGGCTCTCATGGAATATTGACATGGATCTTGTGTGAATCTATGGCTAAATCTCACAACATGAGAGAGCGTTGGCCTAGTGGTTAGAGTAGTGTGCTTGTGCTCTGAGAAGGTTGAATGTACCTGGTTTGATCCCTACAGCCTCCATTCTGGGTTCCTGAGCAGTTCACACACACACCGCACAGTCGCAGAAAAGAAATGAAACATATAAACAAAGCCATAAAAAAAAACTACATCTAATTAAAAGCCTGATTGAATAGCAGCATCTTCAGTTGCTTTTTAAAAGAATCAGCAGAATTCATAAGGTGTAAAAAAGGAGGCAAAGCATTGCAAGCCTCGGAGCTCCTGCCTGAAATGAACGATCCCCTCTGGTTTTAAAACGAGTGTGTGGAACCAATGGCAAAGTTTGGCCCGTTGATCTCAGACTATGGGACAGAGTCTGGAGCTCTATCAGCCCAGAGATGTAGGGAGGAACTTGATTGTGCAGGGCTCTAAAAGTAATAACAAGGATTTTAAATTGGATTCTATACTGGACTGCTAACCAGTGCAAATCTGCTAATACTGGTGTAACTTGTTCTCTTTTGTTAATGTGAGTTAAAATCGTTGCAGCAGAGTTTTGAAGAACCTGGAAACAGTAAAGCTCCTTCTTGCTCAAACAAGTAAAAACACTGTTGCAATAGTAATAAAGATTATGATGTTTCTGTTGGAACATTTTAATCAAATATAAGAGGAAATGCTGATATAAAATATTGTTTTAAACTCAAGTGAGAGGAAATACAATTTCCAAGGGGGACAAAGTGAACATTTGACTATGTTGACAATTTTATATCCCTAAAAATGCATATCTAATAATAAATGATCGAAAATGAGTTGAAACTTCAGAGTCAGCAGCTAAAGATTGAGCTAGAAGTGCTTTGTCGCCACACCGTGGCTAAATGTGAGAATTACAAGAGTTCTATTTTCATTTTATGCAGCCATTTTTTGTTTTTGGAGCCATGTGTTTTTGTAATTAAAAATAGATACGACCCCTGGGTAGTAACTATATATTTTTATTTAATAAATAAAAAAATATATAAAATGTAGTTTTAAAGGCAGTTTTGCTGCATTGTAATTTTTCATTTTACTTGAGTAAAAATACTAACCTTTAGTAACTTCCCTAAATGAAAAACAAAATACAACTGACTGACACCCACCTACAGGCTATATGAGAGTTTAACATAAACATAAACCTCTTGGGACTAAATTGGCCGGTTTTAAATTTACTTTGCAGTATACTTAAAGTAGTCCTAAAGGTAATATTTTAGTTTACTTATAATAAACTTCCAAGTCTACCCTTAGATAACGCAGTACACTTTGACCAATAATAAAGGTAGTCTTCCTGTTAAACCTTAAACTATTCGCAATACACTCCCGAGTCTACTTATAACTTATAAAAGGACACTTTAAAGTATACCGAAAATAACCCTGTTTACTGAATAATACAGTATTGCTTTGATGACATAATGTTGTTCTGTTGAGCACGAAACATCACCAAGTCTGTGACTCTTGATTTTGGTGGTTTAATTCATCAGGCAACCAGATGGTCGCAATATTTCACCTCATAATTGTCCTGCGTCCAGCGACTTTGAAAAGATCCCATGAGTTGATTCAGCAACCTTGCCTGCGGTATTTTCTGTCTACCCAATGCTAAAAATCTGCAAATGAGGTCATACTTATGTGCATGATCCTCCACCACTTTCAAATATGTACATTGTGGGTGGATTCAGCTTTATATTACCAGTTCAAAGGACTTCCGATAATCAAGATTATTTTTCAGGGTCTAGAGGCCTTTATTTATAAGTAGGCAGAAATGAAATGGGATTAGAGGAATGGGGAAGAAGTGTGGCAAAGGTCAAAAGGTCGAGACTCGAACCTGCCACAGTCAAGTCAAGGAGAAAAGCCTCTGTGCATGGGTCACATGCTCAACCCCTAGACCACCGCCACACCTAGGTTTTGAAAATAATACTTTACACTGGAAAAATGATCTAGAAATAACTAAACATTTCTTAAATGAAGTGTATTTACCCTTAATTTGAGTAGGTAAATGGTGATTATTGATTAATGATTATTTTTACTTGTAAAATAAGATAATTAGAAAATATGCACTTGAAATAATTGTGTTTTCTTATTTTAAGTGTAAACTGTCTTACTCCATTGGTAAAATGTCTCTTTTACCTCCTCAATCCAAGAATAAATGCACTTATTTTAAGAAAAATCTAGATTTTGATTTTTTTTTCCTGTGTAACCAATGATTTTATTAGTTTTATAAAAAAAAAAATTATAATTTAAAGATGGATTTTTAAAATTTTTTCAACCTAAAATTGTTATTACGTAAAAATTTTTTGTTATATATTAATTTTTGATTCATATTCTTTGAAACACCAGAATTTACTTTACTTTTTATTTTGTCTAACTTTGCATCTTTTTTCAAAATAATAATTCAGATGTCAGGATCCTGACAAGTAGCTCAATCTATTACCTTACTTGAGTCATTTCTTGGCTGACTACTTTTTACACTAAGTAAAACTATGATGTAGTAGGAACCTTACTTTAGTAGAATTTCTACTTTACCCTCCTCTAGGGGACATAGTAAGAACATAAAGATGCTGAGAAGACTTGAAATAAAATAAACTTTATTTGAACAAGAGTAATCTCTTAAATAGACAGTTCTATAATTACTCCCAAGCAATAAAACAATAATCCAATAGCAAATCAGTAAGTTAAGCCACATAAAAGACCAGACTTAATCTTGATATATGGGTTTCTCAAAACGATCATGCAAAATAGGGGAACAAAATCCTCCACAGAGATCTGTGTCATCGACCCTTGATAGAGATAAATGCTGCTTTTACACAACAAGTAATGAGATTTATGAGACATATGCTGTGTTTTCTTGCAATAATTAAAATGATATAAAATGATATAAAAATCGGTTTCCCACGTGTCTTCTTCAAATTCGTAAAATAATCAAAATCTTTTAAGTGCAACAAACAAGCAAGAACATAAAAAAATCCACAAAGGAGCAAATTTGACCACCTGCACCTGTGTTTGTAGAACAGGAGCTGCGCAGTGCATCAGATGAGGCAATGCAGGCGGCCACGTAAGACTGAATATCTGAAAAACATACTGTACAAACTAGGAAAGAATAAGTAATATAATATGTAATAGCCCTTCATTTTAGCAAGTGTTTAGGCCCCTAGAATAAGAAAACTGTTTATTCGGCACTGTAAAACATATGTCAAATTAGTTTTTTTCTTTCTTTTTTTTTTTTTAAGTAAACATTTTATTCCACTGGTAGAAATTGTGTTTACAGTAACACTCAATAAAAATGGCCGTTCCCAGTCAAACGTCAGCCGAATGGCAGCCAACTTCCCTGCAGCTCACAGCAAAATCCCGTCCAACTTCCAGCCACTGGCCTTCTCCCAGGCGTGCATATTTTTTACTCTGACTCCTCCCTTTCACTGAATTACAGGGTCTGACCAGCAGATGATGCTTCTCTTTAGATCCTAATGTCCACAAATCATGACAGAAGGAATATTTTAATACAAAGATTGATGTTTAAAAGGAATTGTAGGGGACCAGCCAAGGATCTTTCAGAAAGTGGGGAAATGTTGAACGGCTACTACTCTACCTACTCAAAGAAAATGCATAAAACCCTTCTAAGGAAGATTTTTATTACTTTTTGTTCACTTTTTGGAATTTATTTTTCTGCTGTCTCCAAAAACCAAATGACAGGAAGGAGCCTTCTCAATCTGGCCGAACTGTTTGAACCTTAATGTCAGGTAGAAATTACTGCGAAACCGGCAGATTTCTATCCAACAGTAACAGCTAAGGCCAGAATGTAAAGGAAGGTGCAATGGCTGAACCTGTGCAGTTAGTAGGATTTCCTTTTTTTTACTATTCTAATTTATATTCCTTATTTCTTTATGAACCGAGTAGATAATGTTTTTATATTTCTGTCCCATTCTGTAAAGTATATTTTAATCCCTGCAAAGCACATTAGGAGAAGCTTACCAATGATCTTCTACACTCGCAACAAAAGATCAAAGACAATTTTCACTTTATAAAATAGGCCATAGCGATAAAAAAAAAAAAGGAAGTTGCAGCTAAACTGAGGCATTGGAGGTTATAAAAAATATCCTGCTTTGTTCTTTTAATGTCCATCTTTCCAGAGGCTCTTAAATCATTGATCCTCACATCCGCTTAGTTGCATTTTTTTCTTTTTCTTCTTTTTTCTTCACAGCTTGCAGCAAATATGATGGAAATGGATGATGGTCTGTGAAGAGACTTCAGAAAAGAGCTATTATAAAAAAAAAGAATAAAAAAAAAACAGAAAGAGGGAGACTGCTTTAAAAGCTTGTTTTTGGCTCAAAGTGCAGACTCATAGCTGCAAAGGAAGCAAAACGCAGCGCTTATCCTCAGGTATGGACTTAAGGGATACATGATTGGAGCCTCACAAAGAATGTGGTAAAATCTTTAACTAAACCACCCCCCAGCTGCTTCTTATTTATACTGAAATTCAGTTGAAGTGGCTTTCATTTACTAATTATGTGAAAAGGGAATTGGTGGCAGTGCCTGTGTGCACTGTGCTTTTCATACAGCTATTTGCAAAATATGCAGACTCTTCATTAATTTATTCTACTTCACAGTTAAGAGAGATAATCACAAAAGATTACTTAACTAAATACACTGAGCTGTGCGTTTATATAGAGGACTAATACAATTAAAAAACAAACTTGAATGTGTGTTGGCTATACAGAGTAAAACAATGAACCACACTAACTCTTAAATGTACTTTTTTCATTCAAATTTAAACTATTTTTTTTTATTTCCCGCACAGAGCAGTGGGAAGTGTGATTGAATTTTGTGTTCGGTGTAAATAATTCTACTCTTCTCTCGATGTTTTGTTCTGAGTAGGAAGACAAAAAGATCACTGGCGGCAATCTTCCTACTGCTTCTGTTTTCGGTCGAAATATTCAATGACTTTACTATGAATACATCTCAAACTGCAGAGGATCATGAACTCAAGCATCTCTGATGCCAAAGGCATTGGCTAAACCTTTATTCCCAACCTTTTGAGATATAGAGCTGTTTACAACAACTGTTATTAAATGCATGCATCTTTATCAGCATTCTTAAACTGTACACGTTTTGTTGTTGTTGCTTTTACTTTTTTAATGAATTGCCATTATTGCTTTGGGTCAACATCCAAATCTTTAAGGGTATAGTGGAGGATTTTCTTTTTCCAAGTGGATCATCAAAATAACTGGTCCTCCTAATTGTCAATCATTCTGCTGATATGTTTACATAAAGCCGTCCTAAGTGCTCGTCCCCATTCTCACTTACCAGTGGTGAGTCTGACATAGTGAAAAAGTTGCAAATCTTCTTTTGGAAAGTAAATTTGTATGAGCTAAGCAGACAGGAACTTTTAAACAGAGCGTGCATGAGGAGAAATGGGCTTGTGCACGCTCTTGCACGTGTTTAATTGCTGTTCCTTCTCGGGAGCAAGTACAGGGTTGTGCCTGTGCATTTTTCTGTTTGAAAGTGGAGATGGGTCTTTTCAAAACTTCGTGAAAATCCTCCACTATAAGTATAATAACAAACACACACCAAATGTTTGTTTAGAGCCATGTTCCATTGACATCGCCATAATTAACAATTAAAAAATAGGTTCCATCATATCTTGAGATCATATGTAAAAGCAAACAAAAGGGGGGAACTTTAAAGCAGACCATATGTATATAAAACAATAAGATAGTTTTAAGCCAGAGTTCATTAGAGCCATTATGTAATGTCTAAAACCTCAAACAAAAAAATAAAAAGACACAAAAAAAAAATACACATCAATCTCAAGGCACTTTACAGAGACAGTCAATCAGGTCATAAAGTCGTTTTGGTAAAAAACATTTAAACCAGTTGATGTCATGCAGTCATTCTCTTTGCTCCTGGATGAGCGTGTGGACACAGTAGATATTCATCTCCAATTTGTCATCGAGTCTTTAGCAATCCCTCACAGTGAGCATGCATGCAGCGACGGGGAGAGGAAAACTCTCTTTTAACAGGAAGAAAACTCCAGCAGAACCAGGCTTAGCGTGAGCGGCCTTCTACTGATGCTGACTGGGTTCAAGGAGACAGAAGCAGACATAGAAAAGGATCATAGAAGCACTGATACATAAAATACTGTTGATGAGAGCAAAGATAAACTACACTGGAAAAAATCTAAATAAGTAATTATTTTTTTTAAATAAGTGCATTTTTTTTTACTTGAGGAAGTGAGTGAGAAACTTTGCCGATGGAAAAAGGCAATTTACATTTTAAATAAAATAAAAAAACGCTTGTATTGTCTTATTTCAAGTGCATATTTTTCAGTTATCTTATTTTAAGAGAAAAAAAATTCTCATTGCATTGGCAAATCCTCTTATTTACCTACACAAATTAAGAGGAAATACACTTAATTTAAGACGTGACTTATTTCTAGAAGTTTTTTGCAGTGTAGCTCCATAGGTGGCTCTGTCTAGGAAAGAAAGAGTTAAGCAGATGAGGTCTGAGACAGTTTTCATGTCAAAGGGATGAACTTAAGCTATTTATGGTAGAAACAAGACCAAACATGTATAAACAAGCCCAACTCTATCAACTATAAAAAAGCCGTTGATTGCAGCGACCCGGCTGATATTTAACTCCAAGACTGTGTCACCGCTAAACAGGAGCAGATGAGATGAAGCTACTGAAAAATATTGCAGAATGGGAGAATATAGTTAGCATAAAGCAGAATGATTAAAGGTGACCCCAAGTCTTCAAGCAGCCTAAGCCTATAGCAGCATAGTGATAGCTCACAATAACCTGGACTATTCTTACTATAAGTTTGATCAAAAAAGGGAAGTGTCAAGGCTAATTTTAAAGTAGTGTCTGCCTCACAAACTAAAACTGCCTGTTGGTTCCACAGGAGAGGAGCCTGATGGCTTGTAAATCTGAAGGTTTACAACAAGTAAACCTTCAGATTGAGAGCAAAGTGCTCCATTTAGAACATGAGAAACTGATATATCTGAAATAAGACCGAGCTTGTTTATTTATGCCTTTTAATCAGAGGCTAACTTTAGCGTCATCTACCTGAAAGTGTTTTGTATGAACTTACCAGCTTTTCCTTTACCATAATAGACCGTAGCTAGTGCATGAATCAACCAAATCAGGGGTGACATTTAGTTTGAGATATGAAGAAAGTATATTGGTCTTAATCTGAATATTCTAACCATTTTGAACTATAGGCTATAGTTTGTTTAATAGCTATAGCTTATATAAATGGAGTAAGTAAGGAATGCTTTGGGGCTGAAACAATTAATAGAATTAATCCTTGTTAAAGTGAGGAGGATGTGTTCTTAACTCTCCAGCCTTGTTTATAAAAGTTGACCCCGCTAATCTGCTGAGCTCTTCAGGGTATCTTGGCCATATGCTGTGTCCAGTTCCAGCTCGAAGTGTGATTTATCCTGTCCCTAATCAATCTCTAATAAAATCCTAATGAGAGAAAAATGAAACTAATCAATCTCTAATGCAATTCTAATGATTGAAAATGAAACTACCCCTTAAATTAAAATCATGTAATGCCCTCGTCTGAGATTTTAGTTTCCCAAAAAGTAAAAACACCCATTCTGCTTCTTTCTGGATAATTACTTATATATTTAATTATTTTTCTAATCTATAATCTATTAATCTACAGTATCTCAGCTGCACTCCACACCCAAAAATACCTCACACCTTACAACAGCAACCTGCTCTGGTCTTGTCAGAGCCTCTCATATGTGGGGCCCCTGAGCAACATGTTTTATACAATTACCCTTCCGTTATGCCCCCAGAGCTCCTTCTCAATCCTGTAAAAATGCAAATCATGTTAATGTCACATCAAAAAATATTCTTAATCATTCCCAACTTCACCACACACCTTCTACCTCACATGCATTCCACATTTAGGACAGACAGACAGACATTGGCCACATAAAGTTTGTTTAATCCATCAGTATCAATTTAGATTTATCTTCACAGAGGAATTTTCCCAATTTAAACAACAATCATAATCTTTTCACCAGTCCGGTCTTAACACCTCTGCACCAATGCTTTTCAGCCTCATTTTAGGATCCTTGTTAAACTATATGTGCACATTTATGGAAACCTAAGATTTATTTGCTCACGTTAGACACCAAAATAAGTTTTCACACCCAACGATTTTAATTCTAAGCGTCCCCCAAAAATGACGTTTGAATTTTCAAATAGGAGAACACCTCTAAGGGGTTCTGAAAAAGTGGTATGTTTTGTTTTTCTCCTGAAAATCCCATTACCTGTGTAGTTTTTTGGCAGGTGGGCACATAAAGATTCAGGGTGCTGTCTCTGGCCCCCGTTTCAACCATAAAAGGACAGTTACTGCCCTCAATCAAAATATCTCACTGCTGCTGGAAATTTCTCAAAAACTACCTCCATAACTACACAACTAGTGGGATCCCGGCCTCCCTAGTATTGCTGCATTTACTTCCTTTCTCTAATCCTTACTGAACCCGCACTTCAATATTCTTTGCCCATTTCTCCCCTTCTCTATCAAACTCACCCTCCATTTAATCTATCGCTGTCTGCCTCTCTTCTTTTTATCCACTGAACTCAACCGTCCTAATTTATCTATTTGATGTAACCCACTCTATTTTGAACAGTTGACTGATTAAAGATCCATTTAATTCACCTTAGAGTATCCTCAGTGATCAGTGTTTAATTTATATTCACTTTGCTACAGTTTGACAAACTTAGCTTGTGTGGTCTAACATTTTCAAATATAAGCTCCTGAATCAGTAACTCTAAATGCAGATTACAATACCATTCTAGTGTAGTAATTGGTAGATGTCAACCTCTTATATTTTAAGCTTTCCTTTCCAAGGTTCACCTCCAAAAATCACAGAAACATCGACATTTTCATAACAATAGGAACGAAAGACAACCAAACCCAAACACTTTCTAATAGAAATGATCTAGACCAGATCATATTTCTTGATAATCTGTTTATACTGACACATAATAGGACAACTATTTTACACCCAAGGCAGATATTGAATAAACAGCATACAACAGACAGACAGACACAGAATATAAATCACACCTTTTGCTCACACTGTGTATATAATTGACTTGCTGACCTCGACATCTAACGTGAGATCCCTTGGTGCTTTAAACTTTTTACCTATAAGCTACAGTGAGCCGCTTTTCTGCTAAGGAAGTGCGTCCGTCAAAGAAATACGTCCGTCAGTGAAAAGGAAAAAAAGAAAAGAAAAAAAATGAAAAGAAATTTAGAGAAAAGAAAAAAGATTTATATATAGATCCGCCTAGTTCACTCCACCAATTTTTAGGATTAGACAAACAAGTTACCTAATCCGGGCATCAGTCTCTTCTAGTTTTATGGGGAATATCATTTTATCGTCTCTCTCTTTCCTTTTATAAGAGAAGAGAAGGAAAGAGAAAAACACCCCAAAGGTCCGTTTCAACATGATCCGCTCGCTTATCTCCAGTATCGGTTTTTCGTAAATGTCCTTATGGGAGGTATACTGGCAAACTCTAGCCGGCTATGTGACTCGTATCTGTCGGTGCGTCTGTTTTCAGAAGTGCATCTTTCGTGTCATCAGGCAGACCGGGAATAAAATCACCGTCCCGTTCTGCATGCAGAAACCGTTGGGCTCTCCAACCAACTTATCCTAGTGAGCAGTATAGTTCTTGAAGACGTTTGCGCAGTCGCCTTCAGTCGGACTTTCAACCGCTACCCACAGCAGAACGCATGACTTTCTCTCTCTCTCTCTCTCTCTCTCTCTCTCTCTCTCTCTCTCTCTCTCTCCTTTTTTTTTATGTGTACACGTTCGCAATGTAGAATAAAAAAGAAAAACAAAAACCGCAAAAACACAAACTAAATCACTGAGCAATTTCTCTCCCCTCTTTTGCATAAAAAGCTTCAGCTCACTTCAGGAAATCACTACACAGCCAAAGTGTTTTAACATTAAAAACACTGGAGATATTTTGTAATAAGGAATCTCCTCACCTTTTCAGTTGTTTCGGCCGCAGGCTGTGGAGCTTTTTCCCTCGGTGGCTCTGTTGTTTTGCTTCCAGGTCACGGGCGGAAACACCAATTTGTTAAAGTGAGGAGGATTTGTCCCCTTGGAAGTAAAGGCTGTAGCGCCCCGGGGGCCTCCTCATCGGTTCTTTTCCTGGGAGCAAGTTATTTACTACTCTTAACTCAAACTGGGTAAAACCATATAAAAAAGGACTATAAAAACAGGAGTAAAAAAATAACAGAGTTTATTCCAGATCAGGTCGTTACAGGACAGAGAAAAATGCTTAGAGCTTGCACAGCTGTGGTCTCAAAAATCACGTCCGCAAGCGTCCGGCAAAGTTTGAGCCCCGAACAACGTCATCTCCTGCTTCTTATACCTTCTGAGTCTGTGTTGCATCATGTGGATGCTTAGCTGTCCTTATCAGAAACTGACACGCCATCCATGTCTTGAACTCCATGCAGGTTGCCTCTCTGTCTCAGGGTTACAGATACAGCAGCTCTCCTATCAGACCGGCTCCAAGATGTGCCCATATCCTGTGTATTCTTAAAGACACGAAGGCTGTCCTGATTAGATGACCTCCGTACACACCGTGACATCCACAATGTGAAGGAAGGCCTTCTGCTCTGTCTAATCTGACTAACAAATTAACAGTGCACATGATGTATAACTAATAAAACCTAACATTCTTAATCGTAATTATTGAAATAATTTAGTAATCAATTATTTGTTAAATGGTGTATAGAGACTGTAAAACAAGCCTTTAGCTGACAGAGCAACCAACCTTTGACCACTTATTATACCATAATTAAAAATATAGGCTATATATGTAAACATTTTGCAATTAAGATTAAAAAAAACTTTTTCGTCTGTCAATATGTTAAATCCAAAGTTTCCTCTGGTTAATTTAGTAAAAATCTTGCTTACAGAACCTTCGGCTATCCAACTTTAAATCAATTAATTGAAAACATAATCGACAGATTCATCGATTTGCAAAATAATTGTTAGTTGCAGCCCCAGAATGCTTTCCTCCTAAAGTTCTCCAAATTTTATTTTAAGATAGCTTATTGTGCTTACGGTCTCCCAATGCTTTTAATGTGCGGCCCAACAGAAATGATTTTCGGCCTATATAAATATTTAAATCCGATGGACTGCCTACTTTCAGCTGACAGCACATTAAAGCTGATGCAGTTTGTGCAGCAGAGGGATTTCCTGCTGGATGTCTCCGCTCTGCCTGCATAAACCATGGCCTGGTTCGTGCGCTCCGTTTTCCTGGAATGACACACTTTAAATGAGCTGCGGAACAACCGAGCCGAACCGAACCGAACCGAAGGAGCGCTGGATGCGGAGGGACGCAGATGAGAGCTTCTCATCCCGGTTCCGATCAGTGACCGAGCGGTGAGGAGAAAGGTAGCTCTGCAGGACGGAGCGGGAGGAAGGCGGCGGTTCGGCTGTTTTGTTTGTTTGTTTTTTGGTAAATCCTCAAGCGCTATTTTGAGGCGGTGGGCCAAGTCCCGGGATAGAGGCAGGGGACAGGAGAGGAAGGGGGAGGGACCATCGAGGGGATGAAAGTGGGATGCTGCTGCTGATGCTGCGGGAGGCATCGATGTGAGGACCTCCAGGACTCCAGGCGCACATCTCTGCAGTTCTCCTGCAGGTAAGCAGCTGACCGCCTTCATGCTGACTGCGCTGTAAACCCACTGCAGTGTTTGGATGTGTGGGTTGGAGGGTTTGTTTCTGCCGAGGCTCCGAACTTACAGTTTTTGCTGACATCTTTCTGTCAGCAAAAACTGAAAAATATATTAGGCATTATTTCCATCAAAAAAGACTTTATGAGAACCAAATAACTGAATGTTGGTGGAGCAGGATTTTTCCAACTGTTGGACTAATTTTACTCAACATATTACAGCATTATTAAAAAACACCCTGTTGTGCAAAATTAGGGTTTCTATCCTTTAATGTTTCCACATTAAGTTAATAGCCATGAACTTTAATGTGTTTTCTAACTAACAGATATTTCTAATGGGGAAAGAAAATAACTCATGATTTTTGACTAATGTCTTAAACAAAATCAATTGTTGCTACAAATCTTATATAGAATTGGTCCTGGCCTCTATTATGGCCCCTACACTGAAAACATAATACTAAATACATTTTATATGATAATGTACTTTTGCAAAGAAGCGACAAGAAGCTGTACCTAATTTTTTATTTTTTTTAAAGTTAGGGTATACATGATTTATAAAAAGAAGGTGTCGCACTTTTAGTTACAGCTATATTGAGCTAAAAATACAGTTTTCATCTACTAGACGAGGTTCTCCAGAGCCATCAGATGTTTTTTGGTTATCGATAAGAGAAAATGAGCTATTGCCCTCTTTTTTGTGCTATTGTTTTGCTCTGAGCTCCCACGAAGAAACACTAGCCTCACTCTAACCCCCTTGGTAAAATTAGGTTAGGTCTAGAGATTAGATCTAGAACAAGGTCTAGCACAAAATAAGAGGTCTAGAACCACCACTACCAGAGAATAAAACTTTTAACCAGTGAAAGTTTGACACTAGCATTATACCATTTAAGCTAAATAGCACAAAGCTTCTACCATAAAAAGTGTCACTGGGATCAAGGTGTGTTGATGATGGCTTTTAGTCATGCTTTCTTCAAAGCCAGATGATTGGTGTGCACAGAAACTTTTTTTCCTGTTTGGAATAAGCTTGAACGGTGATCTCTGCAGGTTTTCCATAAAAAACATTGCTGCTTTTCTATTTAAAGTCATAGGGAAGCAGCTGTTCCAACCGTTTCTATTTCCGAATTCTCCCGAGTGGTGCACGACTTTACACCGGTGAATAAAGTGAATGTGATTGGTCGTTTATCAAGGGGGCAGGATTGTTGTGGCCGAAGGTTCGCAAGTTTGATTGTGGCCAGTTTGTTGGGAGCATTTTGCTAACCAGTTAGTAAATTAGTGCTAGTAGGTTCCCAATGGGAAATTCCATTGGGACCAAGTAGCACTAAATTGGTGACTTAGAAACGACACTGTCAAGGAACGCTATGGACAGAGGAAACATGCAAGAGGAGGAGAGTTTAGTGTCGGAGGTCTTGGATGAGTCTCCTCCGTCATATTTTTAATTTAGAGGAGGAAAGCGGGGACGAAGATGTTGTGGAAGAGGACACCAGGGCAGCAGAAGCTTGGTTTGGTGTAGAAGGCTTACAGCCGTACATGTTTGAGCCCTTGCCTCGCAACGCTGCCAGTTCTGTTAGCTCTACGCCTGCTGAAGACACAGACGTCCATCCCTGTGAACACTGGGACGGAACTCAATGGGAAAGGAAATGATTCTTATTTCTTATTTCAACCGTTGCGTATATTAGCTGCAACATATGAATCAAGATGCTATGACAGAAAAAAAATGATTGACAGATGACCGTTGATATATGATTGGCCCAATGTAGTTGTTCAGGGTGACGTATAACTAACTGGCCTGCATAAGATGATGAAAAAAACACAGATTTTAAGACAGGATTTTTCTTTTAAAATAAATTTTAAAAATTTTTGGACAATATAGTGTAATAAAGAGAACATTTATATGCATGTATAAGCAAGAATGATTTGACATTTAAATATGATTTCCTTACGAATTTAAGTCAAACCAAATCCTATCAAAGTGAGATGGATGCCTTCCGTTTATAATCAGTAGATGGAATACCATGTAAAATAGTGTTTCTGTCATTTTTATGCTCACAACAGTGGCCATAATGGCCAACAATAGCATCTAGAAGCAGGAAATCAGAGCTAAAGTCACTCTGATAAACGTTCCAAGTTTATAGGTAAAGTGAATGCATCATTGGGAGCTATATCATACCTTTGGCAAGGGAGGAGCTAGGTAGTGGACTGGGGTGCGTATGTTCACCCGCATGGCGCAAATTTCTGCCTCAAGAACAAGCAGTTCCCCTCTAATACCACAGGGGGGCAGCATTGATGCTCTCAAGTGGAACGTTGTTACTAATTTAACGTTTGTTTAAACTAGGCATCCTCAAAGTCGGTCTTCGAGGGCCACTGTCCTGCAGGTTTTAAAGGTTTCCCTGTTTCTGCACAGCTGATTTTCATTGATAGCTGATTAACAGGTTTTTGCTGAACTGCAATAATCAGAATCAGCTGTGCTAAAGCAGGGAAACCTCTAAAACCTGCAGCACAGTGGCCATTGAGGACCGACTTTGGGGATGCCAAGTTAAAACTGACAACAATGCCATGCTGTTGGTTGTTATGTCAATGTTAGGTCCTCCTGTTGTGAGAACTCATTTAAAATACCCTTTGATTTTCAATTCTGATTTTTTTGGCTGAAACCTTTTTTTTTCTGTCGCCATTAAAATCCAGTATAAATGGTCCAGGGCCACAAAGCCACCGACACGTACAGAAAGACTGTGTAGATGTCGCAAAGCAGCACAATAAGTCATAACAAATGGTGGCGTCTCTGTGTTGCTATTATAATTGTTAATGAGACCTGACAATACTATAATCAAATCTTAAGTCAAAAGAATCCAAAAAAACCTATGCCATTTAAAAGTATCCAATTTTAAACCACAGCATAAAAATTTAGATTTTTTTTGGGAGGGGAAAATATACGGGTGGCATATTTAAAAAAAAAAAAAGCAACAACACACATGCTGCGTTGACACCGGACGCAGCAGGCGCAGCAAAAGCAGCGAGTTTACATGCAAAGTCAATGGTTGACGCGCGTCAAGGTGCAGCAAAAGGTCCCGCAGCGCGTTTTGAGCAGCAGGCGCAGCGCGTCTGAGCAGCTGGAGCAGCACGTCGGGAGCTCTTAAGCATCTGACGCGGGTCAGATGCTTAAGAGCCAGGCTTAAGAGCGCCCATCTGCCGAGACCGAAGGAGACAGAAACAGACATACAAAGGCAACTGTAAAAGGCGGCCTCGTTCAGGAAAAACACAGCCAGGCAGACGAGCTCCGAGCGAGCTCCAATGCCAGAGGATGAAGAGAGCACATCCAGTCAGTCACAGTCAGAGAAACAGGACTACACTGAAAAAACAGGCCAATCTCAAACAACTATAAACAAAGGTGTTGATGAGAGCAGCACAGCGGATATTTCTCTCCAGGATGGAGTCACAGCTAAACAGGAACAGACCAGATGAAGCTACTATGAGAAAAAGCGGCAAGAGCAGAACAGAGATTGAACTAACAGATTCTACAGAGTGGAAGAATAGATAGAATGAAGCAGAATGATGAAAAAGGTTGCCCCTATGTCCTCCAGCAGTCTAAGCCTATAGCAGCATAACTATAGAGATAGCTCAGGATAACCTTAGCCACTCTAACTATAAGCTTTATCAAAAAGGAAAGTTTTAAGCGTACCTAGTAACCTAAGTAGACAGAGTGTCTGCCTCATGGACTAAAACTGGTAGTTGGTTCCACAAGAGAGGAGCCTGATAACTAAAAGGTCTGGCTCCTATTCTACTTTTAGAAATTCTACGAACCACTAGCAAAGGTGTAATAGTTATAATAGGACAATAAGAGGAAAGGACGTGTGTTCTTACTCAGCATTGGATGAGTTCATGAGTATTAAATCACAGCTTATCAGAAATCCACCCACAGTCACAGTTTTGTATTTTACTGCAGTAAGAGAGCCAACAACAAACATACACACACCAGAGGAAGCAATTAAACTTAAGGCAAATTCACTGTTGGCCAACACAAAGACAACGGAGCTCCCTACAGGCGCATTGCAGGCGAGTTGTAGGGATTAGATTTTTTTTTTTTGTTGGATCAACTCATCTCTTCTCTCGCTCTGTCATCCTCCCACACGGGTTGGCTCAGTTGTTACAGCAGTGAAGTACAGTAGCCTCACAACCCTTCCACGCACAGCTTCAGCAGCAAGACAACCACTCAACTAACATCACCCAGGTTACACTGCAATGAAAATGCAGTACAGGGAAAAATGTGTTTTCTTTCTTGAGTTTAAAAGAAAGAGGAAGATTTCAACAAATAACAGAAAGACCTGTGGGAAGATAATAAATGAAGCAAGTAAAACATGGAGTTTTGTTTCACCTGTGACTTTTCTGCGGGGAAGATTCTAACATTGTGGCATCTCGAAGGCTGCATAGTGCTGAGTACCACAGAGACTATTAAAGCCTTACCACGGGTTATCTGAGAGGGGCCTCTCCAGTCAGCCGTGAAGGTCGATGCATCAACAGCCTCTTGACTTTAGTCTGACACTGACACTGTGTCTCTGAACCAGGTCAGGAAAATTCAATAAACCAAGACAGGCCATGATCTCTTGGTTTAAGACGTTTCAACACAGTTTAGTGCACTCTGTGTGCATGACTCAACCCATCTTGCTTGAGGTCTGTTGAATCCCTTCTTTCAGCTAAATATCTTGGTTTTTACTTCCATTACGTTAAAGGTTAACATATGGCATTAAAGTTTGGTCATATTAGATTTAACAACATTGATTGTCTCACTCCAGCTCGTTTATTGGCAGTAATAAGCTTAAAGTGGGTTTGCGCCACATAAGGGAAGAGAGAGTTGCAGCTAGAACACAGATAAATCCATGCAAGCACTGTTACTACAGTAGCAGCCATCCAAAATGGCCCTTCCCAGTCAAACGACTTTGTCTCTAGGTTTGGAAAATATTCAGACCTTTCTAGTGTCTTAAAAAAATATTGATAATAATAAATATAAGAAAAAACTAAGAATTCTAAGAAAAAAGTCAGATTTCTGAGATTAAAGTCAGAATTCTGACTTTTTTCTCATATTATACTAAAATAATATTTAAAAAACAGTTAACTTTTTTTTTTTTTTTTATCCTCTTCCGTACACTGATCCACCCTTAATTGGGTGTTAATATATGTAACAAAATGTGCGGGGGGATTTTATCTTTGTAAATGTTAAAAAGATTCCTGCCATTATTTAACTCATATCCAGTCTAATACACACTCTGTGTGCCTCTGCCTTCTGGCTTTAGTAATAATAATAATGTACAAGATTATTTTATATTTTTATTTGTTGTATTTTTGCTTCCAGCAAAATATAACATGCTTACTTTTTAGATTTAATTTCTTATTTTTCAATTTTTTTACAGGGTTTTTAATTACTTTTTGTGTCAATATTCCTCTCTTCTAGGGCTGGATTAAAGAAAATTAGTTGATGATGTCATCTTGCAACTGTTAGGACGCCAATAATGACTTTCCTTAGTAAAGACATGGCAAAAGTTCATGCAAGTGAGCACTTTTCCACACAGCCGTAACAATAAAGTCATCAGACAGTGGATTCTGGAAAAGAGGGGTTTGCAAGTTCATGAAAACTATAAAAACCCTGGAGTGAAACATGCACAAGTCTTTGGTTAGTGCAAGAGAAAATCAGAATAAATTCGCAATATCAATTGAAAAATATTTCAGTGATTGCCATAAAGTACAGTTAAAGTTCTTTTACTGTAGACAGTAAAAACGATTTTCCCTGTATTTTATACATACGCCCTTTAGTTAGGTAATCTGACATAAGATTAGTATATATATGAAAGATGAAGAGAAAATTTAGGCTCTGTATTTTCTTGACTATCTGTAGAACAGAAAGCCCTCTGTATTTTACCAGAGCAGCCTGAGAAACTTTAGCTTTCAGCTTTCAGCTGAACCTTTACCAAACCATTTAGTTGAAATGGGGGTGTGGCCGATGGTCCTAACACTGCAATTCATTTACATATTTTTTTTGTGAAAGAATAATAAGAATTTGGCTATAAGAAGGACGGGCTGCTTCTGAGCGTGTTTTCAGGTACTGTTATGCATCCTGTTTATAGAAGAATTCATGCTCTTCTGGAGAACTACCGGTTTGGAACACTTGGTGGGGAAAAAACAGATTTTTCCAGGTCCTGTAATTGTGTGTAACCACATAAAGTCTGTTTCTGCAGGGAGCAAAGCTCTGATCGTCTAACTGTGAGGTTTAACCCTGTGACCCAGCTGTCAGGAGAACTGAACTCTGGGGCCCTTATCGAAGGCTCTAAACGCTGCTCCTGCCTACCCGGCTACAAACGGAGAGTCGCTCTGAGATCTGGGCAGCATTCAGGACTGACAGCTTGAATGGATGACAGGGCTGTGTGGGCCTAATGGACTGTCAGAGAGAGCAAGGAAGAGATGGATGAGAGGAGGGAGAGAGGGACACTGGAGAGCATCAGAGAGAGGGAATACCAGGAAGTGAGTTGAAGGAATGATGAAGTGGTGTAGCGGCTTCATGTGAAACCCGATTCCCCCAGTTTCTCTTTCACTAACTGCTGATGTCTCTCAATTTCTGCTTCTTTTCTTTGCTGTTATTATTCTCTGAATTGGTCTAATGGGGACAAAAATAATCTCTGCACAGTTTACAGCTGGACAGCTAACAAACTGCAAATGCTATAATATTGAATAGTTCTGTGACAAGTTAGATATTGTTTTTAAGACTTTATGTTTATGTAGCAGGGGCAATTCTAGGACCAGAGGTTTAGGCCTGCTGAGCATCCCGCAAGCTTCCTGGCCAGGCATTAAAAAACTCAATGTTTTCTACAAACATTTTCTACATTTTTTAAACTTGCTGAGTTCCTTTTATCCAATTATTGACTCCATCATTCACTAATGCAACATATCTGCAGAAAGCAACATTTTTGACTGGAATATTCTAACGCATTCAACGTCTGCTCTTGATAATGCAAGCGTAGAAGAAGAAATTGGCTGTTTACCTGTGCAAAGAAAGAAACAACGAAAGAAAAATGTCTGAGGACTTCAGTGTTGAGGAAGAACATGAGTTCTTTGCCGAGCTGACTGTGCACTTTCATCTGGTTTGGTCTGCCGCGGTTTCCGTACAGTCGTGAACTCGCAGGCGCGCGCTTTTAGGAAATCTTATACACTACTGTTTATGCTCTAAAAACATTCTAAATGACTTTGTTTCGAGTAAATTATGGACGCTACCCACTCAGGACACTTGGAATACATTGGACGAGCAGTATGGAGGAATATTGACACGTTTTTTGTGGACTTTTATGCACCTTTCTGCCTCGGGCGCCATAGACCTCCATTATTTGAATGTCAGCAGACAGCAAGAAGCCTCCCAGATCTCCAGATGGATTTGAGATATCAAAAAAGTACTCCAGAGTGTTGTTCAGCATGGGGGTGAGTAGAAAATGAAGGCTAATCATGTTTTGGGTGTACTATTCCTTTAAAAAAGAAAAAAAAAAGTTGCCAGATCATACAGTCAAATTAATTCAAAGTCCTCTATCTAAGGAAAACCAGCTGAAAAGTCCCCAAAGTCTCTAACTTAACAACACTGAACTGTTGTCTCCATTTTCCTTCACTACAGAGAGCACCGGTGCCATTTATACACTAGCCAGCTTCATAGCAACACAGACAGAAGCTGGTGGTGACGGTTTTTCAAAATAAAGTACATTTGAACATCTCATTATATTTGAAATAATTTTAAACTCTGAATAATTAGAACAGGTGTGCAATTATACATAATGCTACCTTATAGGCTTGTTATATCATCATTTTTAATCGTTCTAAGGGTGTGATGGATTTTATTTTGATGTGGCAGTGCGCTATGGTCAATTAAATGTAGCAAAAATCCTCACATGGATGAATTCAATGTACAAAGCTAAAAATCATAAGAAGAAAAAGAAAGAAAAAGTCTGATCTATGATCTTTGGGTTCTGCTTGATCGAGACGAAATAACTTCTGATACCAATATTTTTTCCCAGAGCATAACTTAAACTTTTTGTGTTATTTTGCTCTGCTTTTATATAAGTTAATGGAAGTACACTTTTGAGTAGAGACATAAATTATCGGATGCATATCTGATAATAAGCCTCTGATGGATTCTTTTATGATTTTATTAACATTACGCTACACAGTGAATGAATCTCTAAACAGGCTGTTTTGACGATGTTAGGCTGTTTTTCAGAATTTAATAATCATGGTTTCAAAAGGTTTCTTCAATCAACTGTTGCTTAACTTGAGAGTAAATAGGACTGAAAAAAAGCATCTTCATACACTGACATAATCACATCCATAATAATGTATTTCAAAAAGCCTTTCAGTCATAAACACTCATTAGTTATTAATGAGGGTAGTCAATGTGCGTGACACAGAGAGAAAACACACCAAACAGCTCATTAAGGCAGGAGTTTGCCATTTTATTTAAATAATTTAAAATGTCTTGATTCACTATAATTTTAGCCTTTAGCTCTGTTAGCATTGCAGAGTAACACTAACAGCAGCATTTCTATTTCATATTTTAGTTCTCAAGTATATACATTTAACTCCAGTTCAACAGAACATTTTCACTTGACTTTACTGTTGCTTAAAAAGTACTTACTTATGGCAACCCTTCAGCAGCGAAAGTTGCTACTGGCTTTCGTAAAGCTCTGATCTAGGCTTTAAGATATAGGAATATCAGCATCTGCAAGACAGAGTGTAAATAAAAACACTCAATATGTTCAAAACTACGGTAAAAATTAACTAAAAAATTAAAACTCTATAAAATGTTTTATTCTAAGTTCAGTTGGCAGAGGTACACAGTGGATATGACTGTGGATGAAATAAACATAAAAGAGATCTATTTTGATGCAACAGTATCAAAGAAAGAAACCCTGTATGTTAAACATATCAAAATCCTGCCTATGTGGAGATCAGTGGAAGCTTTCTGTATTGGAAACAGACAGCAGGTGCTCTTCATTCTTGGAATGAGAGGCTCACAGCAGCCCTCACTGCTCACTGAAGACAGTAAACTCAGACTGATCCATTATGCAGACAACCATGCTCCACGACAATCCCCCACAGCAACAATTTTAAATGTTGCCATTCTGAAATGAGTGGGCTCCTGTGCTGAACAAGGCCACTTTTCACTATAATACTGGTATCAGAAAGGAGCAAAAGGTATGAAAGAATCGACTGGACGCTCCGATTATCTGGAACAAGAGCATCAGACCAGGAAGACAGACAGCAAAAAATAATGGACTGGGTGCAGCGTGGGACCGTGGTGACAGGTTACACTCCTAGAGTGGAGGCAGAAGCAGCAGAACTCTGCGTGGAACTGATGCTTGGGTCTGAAAGAAACGTAACAGCACAAAAGCAGCTTAGACACAGCAGGAAGCAGTCAGGGCATTATATTTTACTGAATACATTTGAATGTAAGTGTGATTTGGTAAGTAGTCATAATGCCCCTCTCCATTGTGCTGAATTTAGCAGGTAAAGCCGGGCATACATTTTACCATATTTTCAATCTTTGTGATCAGCTACAGCTCAAACTGTATTACGAAACTGCAAGGTTTAAAGGTTCACAGCTTACGATGCATGTTCTTAGACTGTATGATGCTTTGATGCGATCTAACAGTTCACACTCTACGTCCAAAACCCACCCTCGGACTCAGCGCTGAGATATGGCGCTGGTAAATCTGGAAGAAGAAGGATTACTTTGTTTGGACATGCACATTGCATGAGGTTCAGATAAATCAGCTTGTAGATGCTCGTAGCTCTGCTTCAATAGTCCGAAAACCTCACAATAGCCGACTGAATTTAAACATGTTTGTTTTTTCCCCAAACTCAAGATTCCTGATTGGGAGGTAGTTGTGATATGCTAATCACCCCTCGTTACCTCCTGTATGCTGCAGGACTCACAATAAGGCTGAAACTCGGCCGATCAAAAAAACTTGAGAATCTGCCCGAAAAGGGCAAAAACTTATACAATGTATTTCTGCCTTAACTTGTCATAACAATACATGGCAATACTTTTTAAAAGGTAACATTAGTTACACAGACATTAAACAAATTTGCCAAGAATTATATTATATGTTATTTGGACTCTTAACAGGGTTCTACTGGTAAAGCTTTTTTTCTGTTTTGATTTGTTTAATTTCCCTCTAATGCTGCATTAGACAATAAGACCTGATGCGGTTGGCTCCCGTTCCATTATGCACATCAGAAAATGTCAGAGTTCGTTATTCAACTGTTTCTGTATTAATATTTAAACCCATCTTCAGGTGAATCTAAAATTAACGGACCTAAAAACAGGAACTTAAATTATGTTAGGTTTGTATACAGAACCCTGTATGAAGAGTACACCTACAGTTTTCTTATGAAATTGACACAGGTTTGGAATCACTGAATGTTTCTTTCCTTAGAAAGTCTAGCAGCTCTTCTGCTTGCTTCAGTTCTTTTGTGGGGCGAGAGATGACACTAATCCTGTGAGTTCTGTTCTGCCTCACACAATGACACAAAAAACACCCAACTGTAAGACCCACAGTATGTGTGTGTTCATTTTGCTGTGTGTGTTTGAGAGAGAGCAGGGAAGAGGGGAAAGATGGTTGAGCTGAGCTGCCAGAGTGGCTGGGACGGTTACATAACAGCGGTGCAGAATGGATTGTTGTTTCAAGTCACACACACATACACAGAAAACATCTTAGCAAAGTAAGTGGTTATATTATAATCCTTCTAAAATGTTTTCCACAGATGGAGCATGTAATATTGTCTTGCTTTGACTGAACAGTGACTAAGGTGACAATTTGCATTTGTCAACATTAAGTGTTTTCGTCCGAATCAAATCTGTAAATATCATGCATCACCATACTGTTCTGTGTACACAGATGATGATGGTATCTGATTCAACCAAGTGTCTCGATTTAGAGGTTAGATGCAGCTGTAAGAAATCCAGTGAGGAACTGAGTAAAGCATAATTCTCTGTTCAGTTATCCTTTTCGTGATATTTAGTCTTGTGTATACCTGTAGCCTTTCTTGTTTCTTCCAGAGACTTCACTGAATTTGCAAATATCTTTATCGAAACTCCTGGAAGATAAGAGGGATACTCTTTATATACATATCAAGTTCAGTGCGTAAGTTGTCTGCTACAGCTGATCTTGACAAAATGTTACAATTCTGACAAATAAAATGGGAAATCACCGACCAAGTTCTTGTTCCTACTGTCTGTGAGTCTCTGCATTATCCCACAATTTACTGGCAACCTGTCCACGTTCTACCCTACATTTTAACCAAAGGCTATTGGACCTTGACAGATGGCGGAGGATCAATGGATGAGCGCTGAAAAGAGCCACTTGTAAGAGATGGTACTGCAGAACTACAGTACAAGTCAACTGCAAGTAGGCTACTGAGAACTACAAGCCAACCTCAAACCTCCTCTTCATCACTAAGGTTATTGAAAAGGCTGTTTTGTTAGTTGAACAACTTCCTAACAAGGAATGCAGAATGTGGAAGAAACAATGTACTGATCATATTATATCTTAGTTCAGCATTCAACACTGTTGAATGATAAGAATAAGTGTCCTCCTTGGAAAACTGGGTTGACCTTTCTAATAAAGCTTTTGACTAAAATCAATTCTACTTGGAGGACAGGGATGCGTATGAGTAATATGGTAACGGGTGGCCTTCTATCACCTAAAGATGCTGCTGTCACTGTCCTCACTAAAACTAAGATAGTAGAGCACATCACCCAAGTTCTAAAGTCCTTAAATTAACACTATATCAAAGAATTGAATTGAAAATACATCTGTTGTTCAGTAAATAACTGAATATCAGCATCAAAATACAACACAGGCTTATGGCTAGTGTATTAACACCCAGATCTCTAGGGTTTTCTGGTTCAAGTTTACCCTGCATACAGTTAAAATCTATTCAGCTTATGTATTGCAAAATTCACTCGCCTTGTGTAGTTGACTCTTCAGCAATACCCTAATACTGAGCATACATGAAGTAACAAAGGAGGGGGAAAACACTCCCTTTTAACAGGAAGAAGCCTCCGGTAGAACCAGGCTCAATGTGAGTGGCCCTTTGCCAAGGTCACTGGGTTACAAAAGGGCCATGGAAGAATTGATCCCTAAATAAAATAGCTCAACAGGTGGCTCTGTCTAAAAAACAGTTAAGCAGATGAGCTATGTGCTGGTTTTGATGGGAAAAAGGATCAAAGAGAGCACATACAATAGGACATAGTAAAAGATGAGCTCATGTCTAGGAGATAAACAGGACTAAGTACCTAAAAACAGGCCAAAATCTACCATCTATATTTGTTGATGGCAGCAGCCCAGCTGATACTTCCCTCAAGGATGTTGTCACAGCTAAGACGAGAGTCAGTCCAGATGAAAGTACTCTGATATGAAAGAGTTAGATACATTTAGCAGTTCAACAAAAAAAAAAAAACATTGAAAAGTAGGATAAAGCGTATTTGATGCAAAGTGGCCCCTATGTCCTCCAGCAACCTAGGCCTATAATAGCATAATGATAGATATCAGGATAACCTGAGCCATTCTAACCATACTGTAAGCGTTATCAAAAAAGAACGTTTTAAGACTCCCCTTTAAAGTAGACGTAGACATAGTTGGTTTCATAGGAGAGGAGCTGACTACTTCTACTAATTTTTGGAACCATTAACCAGAACCAAACATTGAAAAGCGCAGCCCTAAGTTCATCTACCACCCATATGTTTTCAAGAAAACAATAAAAGGGCTTGCTTTAAATCAACGCTGAAATATTCCTTTTCTTTACTTCCCATGGCTATGCAAGTGCTATGTCCTTTCACCTTGTTTTTCTTTCATATACATCACATTTTTTGTAATTTGCTATACAGATAAACTTGCCTTTCTGTTTCTACCTGTTTTGCCATTGTAACTCCAGGCTTTCCCTCCATGCGACAATTAAGTTCTTTCTTTTTTGTTTCATTTCTCTGCCTTCACCAAAACCCTCTTACTTCATGAACATTTTTTGAAATGTATTCTGTTTGAGTAGAGTTTAGTGGGAGGACAGGTTATGAAAAAGATGGAGGCGTCCATAAAACAGTTCGCTGACCAGCATAAGCAATGTGAAAATGGGAATCTTGCAGTAGGGTATCTTTCATATTGAATGAGAAATTTACCAGGAGGGTAATTCATTTAACTCTAATTGTTACAATATATTTTCTGTTCATCATAGTATTAAGACAAGCGCTAGACCAGAACCTACCTATATGGTGATCAATGTCCAAATGTCAATCACAAGCTAGGAATTGCACCATAACAAAGATCCAACTATAGTTTGCTCTAATTTTTGACTACAAGTAGACATTTAATGCAAAACAAAAATTGTGCAAAAGTTTAAATCAATTTATCTTCAATATGTGAAAAACATATCTCAAATATATTTTATGAGCCTTTTTTTGTTAGTGCCTAAACAGGAAATGAGAGAAATTGCATATCCAGGCCAAAAGATAAATAAAGAAATCAAGTTATAAAACACACAATTGCTTTATTGCTTTTCATATAAACATTAAACATGATAATTATAATAAACATAATAATTGTATTATAATTGAGTGTATTTTATGCTCTCATTTTCATTAATTAAATAATCTATCATAACTAATAATGAATATTTTACATTCTATCATTTTACTCCAGATTGTATAAATAAATAAAAAAATATCCTGTAAATGGTATAAATTTAAAATTACAAATAAAATGACTATGTATGTATAACAGATTAGATGATTTATTTTACAGTATCTTAAGCGCTCTGCAAGCCTACATAAATAAATTAACAAGCCTGATATAATAGGGTGAAAATAATGATAGAATAAAAACAAAGCTTGAAAGACAGAAAAGGGGTATATCTTAAAAGGAAACTGTAAAAAATATGCTTTATTAATAGGTTTAAAATCATTATTTGTGTGGAAGGTTTTATGTTTGCAACGATAATTCCTGCCTCTACCTTTAAGTTGTAATAGTTGTAGTAATAACCTCAAGCGTTGCTCCCTGGTAGTAAAACAAGATCAGATGTGTCCGTGTTTGAGGAATCGATGGGAACATTTCAACCCTTTGGCCATGTTCCGGAAAGAGCGATGAACACACACACGATCACAGAGGTGTAGGCGACCACTGGACCTCCTCTCTCTCTCACACACACCCACACATACACACACACACACACACACAGAGCCTGGGGCTTTATAAACAACCAGGCTTGGGTGTGTGAATTCTGCATCTGTCTTGTGCTTCCTCCCTCTGTGAGAAACAGCACAGCTTCCTCTCACTTTTGTTTCATTTGTTGCTCTCATTTGCTGTCGATCCACCTGCTGTTTGATGTCTTTGTGTGCCGCCTCTAGGCCTGCACCTCACTTTTTTGTTTTGTCCCCAATGTGGCACTGATCCCCTTTCCCTCTCTTTTTCTCCTCTCTCTCTCTCTTTTGCTGTCCCCTCAGTCACGCATACAAAGGCAGCGCTGTAGCCGAGAGCAGTTCCAGTTGGGTCCCTGCCTGTTGAGATGCTGCAAGAGGAAACACAGTGAAGGAGGTTCATGCTGATGAAATTGATCTGCTCAGGTAGGGAGCAACACGGATCTCCTCCTCCTTAATTAATTAATTTTTTTTTTGCATTCATTTGTCTCCTGGTGTTACAGGAGGTATGATTTCCGCTATGATTCTGAGAAGTTTTATGTGTGGGTTTTTTTTTTTTTTTCTGAATGACACTCACTGTGATTCATTTAACGTTGGAGGAAGGCGACAGACAGCCTCATCTGGCAAATGTTGTAGGAAACAACATTTAAAGGCAATGGTTCTAGTTTAAAAGCAATTTCATGTCAAACGTTGCAGATCCTAAACGACCCAAGGTGAAAAAACAGCAATAAAGTATTATTTCTGCAACAATATTTTTTACTGTTTATTTATAATGACAAATATAAAATTGTAGGTAAATCTGTACTTAAACTTAAAAGAGTTTTGATTTATTTATAAAGGTCAAAGTCAAATAGAGAATATAGGTAATTAAATCACAACATTAAATCAATGCAATTGATTCTATTCAGATTTAGATAAAAATAGTTTGACAACCAACACCTGTGACAACAAAACACAGATCTCCTCTACTTTCTGTGCTTTGCAGCACCATCTGTTTCTGCAACAACAGCTGCAAGTCCTTTGGGGGAGATTTTTGCTACCATTTTTCTAGAAACTAAAAGCTTTGCCTGTTCTTCTTTTCAAAATACTATATTATAAAAGCAGAAAAAAGCTTTAGCTTTGTAAATTTGTGATTTGTACTTGTATTGCTACAGGGGGTAACTACTAAAATTGTATTTTTACAAGTAAATTATCTGATGTTGTTTGTATGTATGAATTGACAGGGAAAAAACAAAGAAATTTCTTCACGTTTGTTGACTTACATCTACAAAAGTCTGAAACCTGTGAATTATTTTAATTAACAGTGACCTTACAGCATACTAAACCTTCCAGCTCCAGCTGTCTGTTTATAGTGATCATTCTCTAGCAAGGTGAACCTCAATCCCAATCTAATTTTTTGCAGCCTCAATCAGAGATTTTCAGTTATTATCCAGTATTATAATAGTTCTGACTAGGGATGTAAGTTATCGTTTAATTAATTCATGTAAAGTTGATTGATTCAATCCATGGACTAAATATTAATTAACAAGCTGCCATTTTCCCCAAATTCTGTTTTGTTTAGTTTTTTTATATATAATATGCTGAATTCATAAATAAAGTTGTACATCATTATATTTTAGATATATTATGCCAACTGTGTGTGATGCTTACTGATTAACCAAAATAATTTATTAGACATTTTTTTAACTTATTTATTGGATTAAAAATAACTTAAACCTATTGGGTGACTGAACAAAAAATCATATGTGAAAAACTAGAATTAAAAAGAGGGTATGTTGCACTGACATGCTGTCAGACTATTTGCCACATGGAAATGTTGATACTAACTGTGATGCAGCTCTCTGTTTTAGTGTAATCCAACAACCAGTGCTAGGAGAGACTTTCTGCTTTTAGCAGCTCTTTTAAAAAGGTGGTTTCTTTCAGAGGAATGTTAAAACTTGGCTCTGTGTAGTGCATCAAACTATAAAACCCTTCTGCATCTACTGTCCTTATTGCTAGCATGTCTGTTTATGTCAGCTTGCAAATGTTTTGTGTAATGGCCTCAACTTTTCAATTATCACATCCCGTCCTTCTGAGCCCACTAAAGAAGTCGATGCTACTCTTCCATGCAGCAAGATTAAATGGAGGCTACTCAATAGGTATCACTATTGAGTGTTTAAATTTACAAACAGAACCTTTACAAACAGAACCTCATAAAGTGTATTCCGCATCCCTTTGCAGACTGGACAGATTCATGTTTCTGCTATAGCAGGCCTTTGCCCTTGAAGTTCTTCTCTCATAAATACCAGTGAGGTGTCACTTAAGAATGAGAAGTAGTGCCCCCTAGTGGGTGCTAGTAAAAATATAACACAGAAACAAACATAAACTTATATCAAGTCATTCTATCACCTGGATGACTGAGAACCTTCATCAGCTTATATCAAGTCTTACAATTAAATATAAAATTTGATATCTAAACATATTGGTCAATCTGCTGACAAGCGTTTGTTTAATAACTGGTATATTATGATCATTAGCAGGCCTCTGTGGGGGAAAATAATAACAGGTAAATGTTACCTCTCCACTGCGCTCTGCAAGTTTGAGAAAAATCCGATTTGCTGCTGTCATGCCCAACTCCCCTCCTCCAATAACAAGTAAATAATAGTAAAAAAAATAATAAATGAAAATTTCCATATCCATTTTTTTGTTTTTGTTGTTTCTATATCTCGAGCTGTCGGTTTTTGTTTGGCGCTGTTTTTGGGGTAGACGTGATGACGTCGTGTTGCAACCAGGAAGTGCTCCAAAGGCTAGACTGTCCCATTTACCAACGGCTGAGGATCCTCCGAAGGCTGGGTCCTCTGAAGGCTGGGTAGGCCGGGTCCTTTGAAGGAAGCAACCTGGGAATTGAGACGCAGCTAGTAACACAGAAATTCCTTTCAAGCGTTTTTTAATTAATGAGTGCAACAATTATCACTATATTAAACCTTTATTCAACAATTACTGTAAGTCAAACCTTTTACATACCTAGTCCTGACTAGTTTCTATGTCCCTTCTGAAGAAAAGCAACATGATGCTGCTATAACCATGTGTCACCAGAGATGTTATCTTTATTATTAGTTGTTCGCCCCTGACCTTTCTGCTGTGTTCCATGGTCATCATGATGATGTTTGATCTCTTGGTTCTCCAGCTACTGAGGCCTTCTCAGAACAGCTGCAGTTATACTGTGGTCACATTTTAAATAGTTTGCACTGGATTTTATTTATGGCATCCAACAATTGGGTTGAGTAAAATTCTCCTATTTCTCAGATATGAAAAACTATTTAAAAAGAGAAGAAGCCTACAAATCTGTGGTTATAATAAAAATATGTATACATTATGAGGCACTGTAACTAAAACTTAAAAGATAAATATTTATACAACAAAGGTCAGATATATTTTTTCTATTTTTTTTAACATGACATGAGGCTGTAACCTCTCACATTACAGCATAATTTCTTGTTTTAGGTTTTAGAAGTTTATTTTTACCGGATTCAGACTTTTTTTTGTAACTCCACAGAACAAGGGAGACATTTATAGTCGACAGAAGTCTCAATAAAAGATGAATCAGGGGCTTATGCAACAACTCCTGACTGCTGTGGGCAAGGAAGAGGCAGGGGAGGAGGGAGGGACAGATGGACGACTGGGATGATGGACAGATGTTGTGTTTTCGTGCCACGATTGCCCTTCCAGTAAATGATCTACCCTTCCCTCATCTTACAAATCACTTTAGCATCTTCTCTTTTAGACTTTTGCAGAGTCCTCTTTTCCACCTTTAAAGTCTCCCCATTCTTTCCTCCTGACTTTTTACTCTATCTCTATTCACTGTCTGATCTATTATTCACATCCCTCTCTGACACTTCCTCTCTTTCCCCTGACACCTGAAATCTCTCCATCCCCTCCAGGGTGTTTTAGACCTCTACCAACAGTGCTTCCCTTCCAGAAAAGAGAGAAAAAACGATGAATAAAAGAACAGAGTGAATAGACTGATAAAATGCTTTGGGATGGCTGCTTCTATAGATATGCCACCAGAAAACTTCCTGTGGTTGTATTGTGGCGGCTGACATTTTACAGATCCCTATGTAGTTCTTTGATAATAGCAGTTTTGGGGCCAAAAACATCAAACTGGGAAAAAAAAGTCAAATGACGTCTTGAAATTTTGGAATATATATTTTTTTTCCATGGTTTGCATAAACTGAAAATTCTCTTGTAATACAGCAGCAGCTTCATTATGTAAAAGTTTGTTAGTAACACAGAGATGATGCATCCTTCACAGCATATTGTATGGGAAACAAAAATAAATTAAATAGAATTAATACCATGTATAACTATCCTAAACCAGTATATTATTATGGTCAAAACACCTCTATGGTTTAGCGGGTAAAAAACAGATGTGTATATCATCAAAATGATAGAATATTGAATTGATTAGAATATATGATAGTATCTATCACTATATATGATTTCCTTTAATTCAGTTCACAAGACTGGAATATATTTATTGTAGTATCATCTGCCCATCTGACAAAATCATACACCTTTATATCAACAACAACAAATATGTCTAAGCTCTAACAGGCATTTAAAGGTACATATTTTTGAAATTTACTCAACAGTTACTATCTCTGGTTTCATACAAAGTTTTTTTGAAAGACTACTGTGAACTACTGGTGATTTTTTTTTTGTGTACACTTTATTTTTTCTTCGGTTTTTTAGTAAATTAAGCCCCTTGTGCAGTGGCGCCACCGGGGAGTGGCCATGGCATTGCATAGGGTGGCCACTGGTCATACCTTCTGCTAGTGTATATTGTAGTTGCTTCAGTTTTGCATTTCATCCCATTTTGCACAGACAGTAACGTAACATTAAAAATCCCACAATAAAACAAGATATGAGTAGGTGTTTACTTAAGTCTTTGTGATTTCTTTTTTCTTTGTGCCCCATCTGGTCATTATGTATAAAAGATTTCTGGAGGCGCCACTGCCCTTGTGTATATCTACAATAACAAAGGAGGTAAAATACTGCAAGTATGCGCAGGGGGTAAACAAGGAAATAGCATATCACAGCTAATCCAGCTACACCTTGAAGTGAAGTGTGGAATTAATGAAGAAAAGTCCAAGATCCAGTATTAAAAAAATGCAAACAAGTATTTGATACCATGAGGGATAAGAATGGAATAGAAAGTACAATACAGTATCAGTGTTGGTGTTCGCTGAAATGGGAGCGACAGCTGCTAAAGCTTTCAGATGTAGCTGCAGAGCTGATGGATGCACACGTAAACATTATCAAAGCTATTGTTATGCTACGTTCACACCGCAAGCAGCAAGAGCAGCAAAAACGCGTGAGCTGATTCATTTTTGATGCTTGTACAAGTTTAGTTCTGACGTGCAGCTGAAGCATCTTTGGTGCTCCAGCTGCACGGGTCAAAAATGCGACTGATTCGCGTCGGGTGGAGCTTCCTATCCTTACTTTGCCTGTAACAAAGGCAGTTATGGAGGTTGATGTTAGCGTTTTTCATGTACGTAATCTAAACTGCAGGGACTAGGTTTAATAAAAGCAAACATGTTTTGCTGGCATATTTCGGCATTTTAAGTTAATTTAGGTGTTAATAAGCTGTTTCAGGGGAGTGATCACAGTGCTCTGCATCAGCAGTGCTGTGTCTGTCTCCCTGCCAGCTCCCAGATCAGCTTCTCTGATTGGTTGATGTGGCCCGATAACAGTATCGGACGGGGCCCAATACTGTTATTGGTATCGGTGCAACACTACTAATTAAAAATTCTGGTTTCTGCATTTTCTCACCTTGTCTGGCAATAAAGGTGATTATAATGTTAAAGAAAATAAATAAATACATAAAAAATGGTGTCTGTAGAGTTGGGACTAAAGAACTGCATGGGCACTCAGAGTCAAATCCGGGATGGGAACCTCATTCCTTTTTCAAATCACTTGTTTTAGGCAGGAGAGGGGACTCATAGTTAAACACATGGCTGCTGGTTTGTTGCCTGAGGAAGGTTTATGCTCTGCTAACCAGAGAAGGTCAGAAAGTCCTCTGCCATCAGCAAAAACAGTCACATCTGTCAGTGAGGATGTCAGGCAATATTTTTCACTTTTTTGTTCTAGTTAGCCTTCAGTATATGCATGTCAATAGCGTCATAGCCTATTATCTATGGTGTTTTCGAAGAACAAGGTGATTGCTTACGTTTCAACCAGTTTTATACAGCATTGATGGGAATTGTAGTTCTTTCAAGTCGACTGAATCACTAGAATCAAATAATTTGCTCACTCAGGTAACTCAGGTTTCCATTCTTTTACATTAAGAATAGGTAATAAGCATGGCTTTATCGCTTAAGGTGTGTCAGTTATATAAATTTAACCAAACCCTTTTGTTCTCTTGCAGTTAAAATGCGTAATAAAGATCAGATGGCTTTTTCAGGCTCTCGTTCGCCTTATTTTAAAAATTCTGACATACGAAAAAATACTAATTAAAACAACTTCTGGATCAGAAATATAGATAGAAAAGTTGGTCCCATCTTAGTTTATTTGAAGTAGTCTGTGAATAAGTGACATTGCGCCACTTTTGGTACGATGATGACTTATTTATGCAATCACACAGTCTTTGTCACTGTGCAATCGAGTCCCATCCTTAATTATGCGATAGGAGAGTGAACAAACCAGATGGTCTTCCAGTACAGAATTAGTTGGTGGGGTTGGTTCTCAGCAGGTTTCCGTATCTAGATTTGGGAACATGGAAAACAATATATTGAAAGAAAAAAATATATAAAAGTGTTTAGCACCCCTTAAGTCTGGCATACACTGTACTATTTTTTGCCCTTTTCGGGCCGATTCTGCAGTGGTGTGAGAAATTTTTGATCGGGCCGACCTTCAGCCTGATCGTGAGTCGTGTAGGTAACAAGGGGTGACCAGCCTCTCACAACCACCTCCCGATCCTGTAACTCAGGATAGAATCTAAAGAGTCCATGCTGCTCACAGTACAGTAAGGTTTTTTCAAGCGTGTAACTGGTAATTCCCAAGATCCAGTCTTTGATTTTACGCACTGCCTGATCTGGAGATACTTGTGTAAATGTTTGGCAGGTATGTTATATTAAGATCTTATACAATGCTTTGGGAAAGTTTTTTACTTCTTAAAAAAAAGTTGAAAATATCCAATAAATTTCATTCCACTTCATGATTGTGTGCAACTAGCTGTTGATTCTTTACAAAGAATTACAAATTGATATCTTTATGTTTGAAGCCTGAAATGTGGCAAATGGCCGAAAAGTTTTAAGAGGCAAAATACTGGAAATTTGGGAATGCAAAATTAATTATGCTGGCACCACCATGTTTGACGGTGGGGATGGTGTGTTCAGGGTGATGAACTGTGTTGCTTTTATGCCAAACACAGCATTTTGCATTGTTCCCAATAAGTTTAATTTTGGTTTCATCTGACCAGAGCCTTTGGGTGCATCTTTGATCTGTCTTCTCTTTGTTTGAGCTGAAAGTTTAGAGGGACGCCCGGGTCTTTGTAGGTTCACAGTGATCCGATACTCCTTCCATTTTAATATTATCATTGCACAATGCTCCTCGGGATGTTTAACGCCTGGGAAATCATTTTGTTTCCAAATCTGGCTTTAAACTTCTCCACAGTATCTGGGACCTGCCTAGTGTGTTTCTTGTTCTTCATGATGCTCTCTGCATTCAAACAGACCTCTGAAACTATCACAGAGCAGGTGGATTTATAGGGAGACTTTATAGATTTATACAGAGACCAGAGAGATTCTATTTATCATCATCAGTCATTTAGGTCAACACTGGATCATTCAGAGATCTTCACTGAACTTCTGCAGAGTCTCCAATTCTAGACAGTTTCTCATTACCTCTCATCTGATCCACCTGCTCCTGCCTCTATTTAAGCTGCTTGCTCCCAGTCATCAGGGCCAGATTATTCTTGTTCTCTCCAGCCAGTGGTGAGAATGTTTTTAGAGTTTCTTAGTGTTTCGGATTTCCTGATCCTGACCTTTTCTGCCTCTCAACCACCATTCCTGCCTGTTCCCACCTGAACTCTGATCTCCTTGCCTGACCTGACTTTGGACTCCTGGATCTCTGAGCCTGCCTTTTCCTGTTCTGATGTGATTTTTTCTCTTTTTAATACCTGTCAAAACAGCATATATTCAACTTAAGAGGATTATCCTTCTCATCTCTTTTACACATAATTGTTTCTCTTGTTTTACTTGTTTACAACAACACGGTACATAAAGTTTTTATACGTTAGCAGGGTTCTTGCCAGTGTATTTCAGTGTAGCGGATCGCTGCGTAAAAATCTAGATTTAATCAAGGGTTATATCAAAAAAAGGCAGGACAGCGTTGTTATCATTTGTCAAACACAATCAATGAAAAATACACTAAATGTGTTTTTAAGTGAGAAAACATAAACATATATGAGTAGTTTGCAAAGCACTGTTATCTATTAAATACCTGCCCATGTGAGCAGTATCCTCATGCCCCACCACTCCCATCACCTCTAGAGATAAAAGCTAAACACTATCTACATATTAGAGCACTAGCAAGCCTTTGCATCAGATGAGGAAAGATCTGAAATGGAATCTCCTTGTGTTCCACTTCACTGCTCACATCATCTTTTCATCCATCAGAAATGCACAATGCCTTTCCCTCCCAGTGCCAACCCATCCATCATCACATTCCCATGCTTATGGAAATAGGAGGGAAAAAATGCATTTACTGCCACTTTACCTCCCATCCCATCCACCCGTCTGTCTTTGACTACCCGACCGGCCACCCGCATGCCCTCTCATCCAATCTCACGGTGTGAGGTCGTTTATTAAGATTTATTTAAATGGATAGAAAGCGTGTGCAAGTGCGGGCAGATTTCATGGGCCGCCGCCTTAGCAAATACCAAGGCTGTTCCATCTCACTGGCCCGCCATCAGGGCCCACAAACAATTAATACACACCACAGGTGGCTTGGTTCAAATGTGTGGAGATGAAAGGAAACTTATTTTAAAAGCCATGATCTTTCTGATAAGAAATCAGCAAAATAAAGAGAATATGCAAAGGTGGAGCTGCAGGAATATGAGAGGAAGTTCTAAAAAGGCTCAAAAAATCAGATGGTTGAGTGTCATAGCTGACATTATTGAACAAAACAGCCTCAGTTTGATATCAGTAACAAAAAGGCAGGATGGAAGAAGCGGTTAATTTGAAATTGTTCATATAAACTGAGAATGACGACAAACCGAGCATCACTTAAGATTATAATTCAAGAACCATAAAAACCTAATCGATGATGTACGGAAGCTGAGATGCTGTTTGCACGCATCACAGCATTACACAAATAAGGGCAATACAGAAGAAGATATAAGGCCACTATCAAACAATTCTAGGATATGGTGCAGCGTGTAGTACTGGAAGTGGTGGAGCAGTAAGGTATGCTACTCATAAATGGACACCTCAGTCCTTTAGGCAACCTGTCTCGGTGTGAATCCTGGCAAGGGTTGGACAATTTTGCATTTAGACTTTACTGTCACTTTGTATACACAGAGTGTATACGAAACGAAATTTCGTTCAGTACAGCTCTCAAGACATTTCCATTTCTAAATAGCAGCAATGATAAAATGTAATTATGGTGATCAAATGTAAACATAAGACTGGCATATGATTTCCAGTTTCCAACATTCAGCACTTTTTTTAAACCCCATTTGATACAATATTCAGCAGGCTAATGGCAAATAAGATTTTATTTAGATATTTCATTGCACAACAATAAGACTGTTGACAATTTCTCCAATAAAATAACAGACTGGAAAAGAACTTGGAGAACACAGACCTCTGCCAAGCAGCACATTTTGCACCAAATTGTGACTTACACCTGCAGCTAAAACTGCTACATGATCTGGATCATTACCAAATATAAATGAATTGGCATGAGTCGCACCTCTGTTTAAAACAAGTCCACAAAATCCTTTTATACGTTTTTTGATTCAGCAAACAAACTAATTCAGCTGGACTCTTTTTGTTCTACAAAAAAAACCTATCTCACAATGTTAGAGAATATTTCCTGTATCCAGATTAGGATCTGGATCATCACCAACATTTAATGAACTATTTCTTGAAATGTAGGACACTTTTGATAAAAAATTTCATTAAAATTATCTATAACTTTTCAAGTTATCCTGTACACAAATAGACAGACAGATAGAGACAGACAAACACACAAACTCCTAAAAACAACGTCATATGCAGAGGCAAAAAGCATACCACGTAAGAGTTCAATGACAACTTTGCTGAGAGAATAAAGATGTTTACATCCTTTTCAGCAATTTTCCGATTTGGATTTGTAAATGATTGCCTGTATGATATACAGTGCATACACTGCAAACATCACAACTAAAATACAGATAAACACAGAATGATCATATTTCGCCAGACTGCTCCTAGCATGTCTGATGAATGTAAACATGCATCCATTCTGTCAGAAAAGTCATTACTACGGTTTTATTTGATTTAATTATCCTTGCAGTATTTAGGTGTGGAAATAAATACTTTTGGCTGAATTTCTGGTTGAACACGCACAAATGAGCTGATGCTGCAGCTCGTGCTCTGGTACAGATCTGATAGTAATAGAAGGTCTGCCTAATGCTAAACTTTGGTTAGCATTAACAAGCATTAGCAAAACATTTAACTTACCTACCAGAAGGAAAGTGGCAACCTCTGCTCAAAAACCTCACCTTAAATCTAACCCTTATTCTATTCCTTTTTTGGTTTGCTTGAATCTGAGAAATGTAACTCAAATAGGAACCATTTCTCAGTTCTATTAGGAGAAAAATGAATATTTTAATTCTGCACCTCTCTAGAAAGTCTGCAGAGATGCATTATTTTGTTAAAAATGAAGCTATAACCTATAAATGGTTCTTTGCACTCATGAAGGCTAAGAACCTGCATGTTAATGCATTTTTAGGTAAAGTGCAAATCACAAAACAACGCGTTCATAAAATAATGTTAATATTCAAGAGACAAGCCTGATGGGAATGAAACCATTCAAGAGATAATGGATTTGCATCCAGAGGGGAATCAGAAGTCAGATAATTGATCAAATTTTCTGATGCACGTTGTGGAGACGACAGAACCATCCTCCCTTTTTATTCAGGTAACAAAAATAAATAGAATAAAACATACAGGATCTATGCTAAGAGACACAAGGCAGCCCAAACTTGTAAGACATAAAAGTGCTCGATTATGGACTGGATGTAATTAAATCAGGCACATTTATAATTTTACGTTTTGCTTTTCTAGATAAATCAGATAAAAAAATTTAATTCTAGAACAAAAAAATAATAAAAATAGTCTAAGCAGCCTTGTCTGTGGAGGAGCTGCTTTAATATGATTAAACAGCAGCCCTCCCTCCCCTCCCCTCCCTCATCTCTGCCATCATCTATTCCAGCCGGCCTTCTTCACCGTCTTCTCACCCATCATCGTTTTCCCCTTAAACAGCACTTCTGCGAAACAGGGTGGGAAGGGAAGGGTCTAAAAGGCTCTGCTGTGATTCACACCGAAGGATAAAGAAACCATAGAGGCAGAGTGTATCTAGGGTCAGAGAGGAAGCAGAGATCAGTCCTTTCATTCAGAGAGGAGACATCTATCTGAAATGGCTTTCTCATATATGTTGTTATGGCTGCTTTGGCTTTTATTCATGTGGCTGCTCCACTTGCTCCTGCAGGCCCTGGAGTTGAGCGGATCAGGTGTAATCCTGCCCCGGCAGCTTTACAGAGAAATAGAAAGACCTTCTGTGCAGATTGTCTTATAGATGGCCTGAAAAAAAGAAAGCGTTTTAACAAAACCAGGCTGGTTCTTTGTGTTTGATACGCCCTCGTTTCAAAAGACTTCTCTGCCTGTATGGAGCCAAGAGGTTTAGATGTCAAATAAAGAATTCTGTAATGTTATGGAAAAACAACATGCTCTTAGAATAAATCAGTTATATGATGTAATACTGAACAATTTCATGCATAAAAACAGACGAATTATTAGGGGTGTAAAGATGCATCATGCATATTGATGCATGTTTATAATTAAGACTTTTAATCTGTTTTTTTTCCTAAATGGTCTGATCGGATTTTTCTTTATGATGCTTAGTGGCCCAGTGGGTAGCACTCTTGCAACGAGAAGGTTATGGGTTCAATTCCCAGCGCGGGATCTTTCTGCATGGAGTTTGCATGTTCTCCCTGAGCATGCATGGGTTCTCTCCAGGTACTCCGGCTTCCTCCCACATACCAAAAACATGACTGTTAGGTTAATTGGCTTCTCTAAATTCTCTTTAAGTGTGAGTGTGTGTGTGAATGGTTGTTTGTCCTGTTTGTCTCTGTGTTGCCCTGTCCAGGGTGGACCCCGCCTCTCGCCCATTGACAGCTGGGGATAGGCACCAGCACCCCTCATGACCCCAGCAGGGATAAGTGTGTAGGAAAAAGGATGGATGGTTGGATTTTGCTTGTTAAAATTGTCTGTAGGTCTAATACCTAAAAAAGCTTATAATGCTGCCTTGTATTGTTTCACAAGCAGTAGAAATGTCACAAAGTTTAAAGCTTTGTCGGACTTGTATGCAGACAAGCAGACAGAGGCAGGAATGTAAGTAAAAAAGTAAAAGAATACTTTGGCACTCTCCTTTGCATAAATTGCATAAATTTGGTGCCAGTGTTGAACTGAGCCAAATGGTTAATTCTTTTCGAAAAGTTTAGAAAAACATTTCTCAAAATTTCTCTGTAGATCATTTTGTAGGTGTTAGGATGCTTCCAGTCAGCAGGATGGGTGTTAAAATGAGAAATCAGTGATTACAAATTAGACCTTTCAAGGAAATATTTGGTCCAAGTTCCAACGTATTCTGGCAGCTAGATGCAGCGTAACCCACTTATTTAATGTGAAACAATTACGTTAACAGGATATGTCTAGGAATGTTAGATGTTGAAAGAGAGGTAGGTTAATAAAAAGCATTCTAAAGAGAGAATGTAGGATAATCCTTTTTTTCTGGTTAAAGGGAGCTACAAAGCAGATGATAACTCATTTAGCAGCTTATCTAACTAGTACAAGTATACCAATAAATAGCATTTTGTTTGTTGCTCTGCATTTTTTCCCCACCAAGTAAACAAAGTCTGCCGAAGCCATTTTAGTTACCGTAAATTCTCTAATATTGGCCTGTATTCCATTAGCGGCCGGGTCTCTAATAATGGCCTGTCTGGCTGTCGGCGGAGGTAAATAGTGGCCGGACTCTTATACAGACCGGGGCTATAATTAAAACCAACGATGTTCCTGGGCAGTCCTCAACAACTTGTGATAGTAACATACAAGTACTACAGGGGGGCAATGTTTGCTAACAAATCCAAGCCATTAGCATGGGAAGTCCCATCCTTACACAGAGATCGTAGTGGCCTTTCACAATCGTTTTGATCTGAAAGACAAATGTGATTACGGGTAGGTCTGGAGGTAACCAGGCAGCGTTAAAATGACAGATTTTCGTTGGTCTTCGTTGTTCTAAATTTACCTTGAAATATACGATAATGGTAGCCAACTTCCACTTAGCCTGCCTCAAATAAAATTTCGCTATGATGGCAGAGCAGTTTCCATTAATTTTTTTTAAAACTTTGTTTCGCAAGTCAGTTTGCCCAAGATTCCACTCTGTCTTTTTTTTTTTTTTTTTTTTTTTTTGTATTGCCGTTCAGAAAAATTGCAGCTGCTGGAAGATCTCTGAATAATGTTCTGTATACCGTTATGGTAACTGTACTTTTTCAATAAATGAACCTAGTATTTTATAGGTTCAAAGAGACACAAAATCTGTTTTTTTTTTCATTCCCCTGGTAGTCTGTTTTGATCAAATAGAAATAGAGGCCTGCCTCTAATTCTGGCCTCCTTCCAATAATGGCCTGGACCAAGATGTACCTGAGTGAAATAAAAGCCCCAGACCTATATTAGAGGATTTACGGTATTTATTTTGGAGTCACATACAGAAAGGAACTACATAGCATTGCATAAATGAAATTTTTATCTCCCACAAACTTAGTTATGGATGCAATTTTTAAACTTGAGTGTATAAAAGTTAATCTGGAAGCACAAATTCATCCTGAAACTGCATCTGACATGAGCATAAGAAACGTTTCTGTGTGTACGTCAAAGTAAAACCTTTATTCTGGTGAGTTTGTGCATCGATGGATGAAGCTTAGAAAGCCATTTCCTTTACCCTTCATTTCATGTGGCTTATTCACCAATCAGAATGGTTTGCACAGAAGGTCCAATCATGGACTGATCTGAGGTTGGGATTGAGCAATCAAAGCTGGATTTCTAAGGATGGCTGACCAATCTCAGAAGGCTCTACCTCAGTCATCGATGGAGCTTATCTTTCGACTCAACACTTTAAGCTGCTCATAGTTACTATAGAAGGAAACAGAAGCTGCCAGCTTTAGATACTAGCTTTTCTCTTGTTTGTAATTACAATATCTTTAAATGTATTTTTAACATTAATATACCCTTATAAACCTAAAGAAAACAACCATAATTCCCTTTGGAGTGATCATGTAACACAAACATCTACTCCAGACTGTATAACAGAGACTATAAGCCATTAACAATGTTTAATTTTTATTTTTCTCTATCCATTCCTTATGTATTGTTGTTAATACCATTACTGTCAATGAAACACTGGCTAGAAAGTGTCTGAAAGATCCACTACAGTCATAACTCGGATTTGTTTCCCACTGTTGTTCACTGGGTGTAGCTGGGTCACAAGGAGCTTAAAATAGCAAACAGAGATTCCCAATTTTAAAACATAATTTATTTCAACACATGTGTTTTCAGTTCTCCAAGCATTGACACAACCAGACCACAGGACATCTTGGAAATCTCCAAGGCCTTCTGTGCACCTGTTTATAGGAACATTTCCCGACACCTAAACCCGCCAAAGCATTTCTCATCTGCTTCTCTGCCAGAACATGAAAGAAAAAAAAATTAACAACCTGTTCAGTGAAAGTTTATGAAAACTTCAGTCATTAATAAGGTCAAATATAGCCGTAGTATTTTTCTTTTCTTTCTTCATCCAAAGTAAATTTGTATAGGGAAAGCTTCCCTATGTGTTTGAAATGTCAATTATTTAAGAAAATGCAAAATAGAGTATGGTTTGGTTGTGTTTTTTCTTCCAATCAACCTTTAAATAAAGATTTATTGTCCATTTTGATGCCTGAAACAACAGCAGTTAAGCCTTAAAAGGATGTGTCATTTTGACCATTGCAGAGATATCAAAAACACTTCCAGGTAATTGATTAAATCTTTGCTAATGATTGTTAAGAGGAAAGAAGCTTTGACCGCTCCATTGAAGTACTAATTACTCAGCTACTCAAATTGAGATCCTGGATAATCTAATTAACTAAAATGTGATGGATTGAATAGACAAAAATATACCAAATTCTTAACATCTCTTCCACCTTCACATTATACCTGTGGTGCCTGTGTGCATGGGCGTCTCTAGTTGGGGGCCAACAGGAGCCAGTGCCCCCTATGAGATTGAATCTCGTTGGACTGGATACTGAAAATGTAATACGTCATAGATTGCTTATGATTATATGAGCCAGCGCCTTAACTGTTTGGCTCTTTTAATCCATAAAAATGTTTTAATGTACAGTTGTATTACAACAATGATTTAAAAATAAAGTGTTACAATCGTCTTTTGAAAGGATGACAGATTTCATCTGCTATATATCAAATGAAGAACTAGCATATGGAGTGAAGTTTGTTCCTATAGTGGTGCAAGCAAAGAACACATTTTATCAATTGGAAATTAAGAGAAAAGACAAAAAGCATATTTTCTAAAAAAAGAAATTCAGAAATTAAACTTTTTAAAATTCTTAAAAGAAAAGGTTTTAAGAGTATCTTTGTTATTTTAATAGCTTGTATTTTTATGGGTTGCATTATGGAATTTTATATTTTATTGTACTTTTTCACATTGTTTTTGTTTTGTATTATTATATTTGTATATTAAATTTCATTTTTATTTATTAATCTATTTTTCTTTTACTTTTTTAGAATTAGGTTTTCTGAAATGCATTCTTTTCAAAATGCCTTTTAAACATCAATTTCTCTTCACTTCTGAGGGAGCAAAGACATGTTTCTTTTAGATTGCATAGATGCTAGCAACAACATTTTTATTTTGCTTGAAGTGAAAAGAATTTGATGTGTAAAACACATTTAAAAATAATATAGTTTGTAAAAATTTTAAAAAACGAAATTTGAATAAAAACCTTGACAACATCAAATAAATACATTTTGAACAAAAGGAATGTAAAAACACAATATAAACAAATGAAGGAAAAAAATGTTATTTAAAAAAATAATTAAAAAAATGACTAAAATGGTAAAATAGCAGTTACTCGCAAAAACTATTTTTGATTGTGACATTTTTTTACAATAATTTCTGAATATAACTGTTTTATGATTTTTCCTTTACAAAACATTTTATGTGCTGGAAAAAATAATTGAACAAAAATCACTCCGTACTATTGTCCTGTTTTGATCTGTGCCCCCATTATAAAACATTGGTCCCCATGTATATTTGGCCTCCAATGCCCCTGTGTGAAAGTCGGACATCATGTAGTTCAAAAAGGCTAAATCAAAAGGAAAATGTTGCTCCTGATGGTAGCAAACGTGAAAATAGTTACACAAATTATAAACTGAAATTCAGCGTGTTGTCCTTAAAATCCTGCCTGATTAAAGTGAAAACAGTTAATTGTGGAGATAAACTATTAAATAGACATAATCACATCAACATGAGTTGGTCTTGAGAGATGAATCCATTTAAAACGGGCAGATGATTAAAGAAGAGGAAGGCAGGAATATGGGCCAGCAGGGTGTGATAATCTGTCTCTCTCCCAACTATCCCACATGGGAGGGAGGAACGGAGATTAAGCAGAACTATGATGCATTCTGACCCATATTCACACACGCTGCAATGTTTTGTGACCCACATTCAACCTCATTTCAAGACAAAAATCTGATTTCATCCTCAAATACAAAGAAGTGAGAGCTGCTCTGTGTTTGACATATGAATTCAGAGCGCTGAGGATTTTATGACTGGATAACTCCTAATTTAGACAAATGTGAACATGACAAGAGGGGTTGATTGAGAAAAATCCCCACAGCTGATTGGGTGGTGGTGAAAATATGATATTGCTTTCACATTTATATGGTAGAGCTTTCATGTTTAGTCCATCTTTGATTCAGGAGTAGCAGGAATCCCTAAAAGTTATCTTCTTTACTGAAAATGTTCTGCAACATATTAGTAAGCATATTGTCCCTCAGAATATCAGCTCTTTGTGGGGTGAATTTAATCTATTGCATGTTAAAGTTAATATCTCTCAGTCCTAATTGTTCTGTGGCTCTATTTGTGCTTTTTTTTTCCTGGTCTATTTTATACGTAAACCATCAGATTGAAGAACACTTCAATCTGCTCCTTCTCTCCACTGCTAAACTTATTCATCATCTCAACCAGCTGTCAGACTCAAAGCCTTGGCTGTTCGAGGTTCAATGCTTCTACGGACCTTGAAGACATATACCTGATCGATCGTATCTGCACTTAAAGAATTCAGATTTATTTTTCAACCAGAGTGGAATTTCAGTATTGTTATAAAAGCAATGCGCCTCAAACATCGATCCACAGTTCACAACAGAGCTCTAAACCATTGCGTTGCTTCTGTTATGCGTCTGGATTTGAGTGTTACATTAAAATTTGACTGTTTTATATCACATCTCAGCTGACAATAGAGAAATCTTAAATCTTCTATCAAAGCGAGGGGGAATATGAGAGGTTAGCTTCAAAATATTTACCAAAGTCCAGTTCGTCACACAGTGTGCTTGCTGCATTTCCTTTGGGTAGTTAACTAAGTTTATGCCATTATTGAAGCTATATAGAAACTTTTAAATAGGATATTTATTTTTCTGCAGAAATGTCTGCACCTGATACCAGACTATTAAGAGACGCAGCACGGACCCCACTGCCATTATCCGCCCCAGTGTCAGTGGATAGTATTATAGTTTTTCCTTACAGCCTATTGAGGGTGAAGCTCACTGACTTTAACACGGCAGAACATTTTTAGGACAAAACAGAGCAGAGAACCTCACAAACATGTTCTGAAAAAACGGTAAAATCAGAAGCCCTAAAAAAGGTGCCGTCTAAGAATGTGAAGCTGCATCTGCAAGAGATGAACCAACATCACAATGAACTACTACTGATCAAGACTAAGTAAATTATGGGCTAATGTTATTAGTCTATACAAAAAAGGCCAAAAATAATTTGATCACAGTAAAAAAAAAAAAAAGGTTATTTACACCAAGCGTTTGTCCTGATTTAGATCCTTTTTGAGCATAAAGGGAATTTCAGCACCTGGAGCAAGGAACAGGCATTAACAGATATGGCACCATCTGCTGGCAACACTGAAAATGGCAGCTACCGTAGTTAATAGAGACCCACTGTGCTACAATGCCTCCCTGATCTGACCAGTGATGACATGTTTAGCCGCATGTCGTAATTCAACCGCTGGTTGTCTAGGTGGTGTCCTGAAAACAACGTGGGCTACATTAATAATTGGCAATCCTTTTGGGGAAAGCCTGGTCTGATTTGGAGAGACGGCATCCATCCCACTTTGGATGGTGCAGCTCTTCTTTCTAGGAATCTGGCCACATTTATTAGTCCTCCAAAACCCTGACCACCCAGGGTGCAGACCAGGAAGCAGAGTTGTAGTTTAACACACATCTCTGCAGTTTCTCTACTGTTACCCACTCTTTACTCCATCCAGACAGTGTCTTGCCCACGACCAAAATCTAATAAATTAGCAAAGATTCCCAGAGGAGTAAATCATGATAATCTAATTAAAATCAAAATAACTCCAATTGGGGAAAAAGTTAAAACAATTAAATGCGGTCTGTTTAACATAAGATCTCTTTCCTCTAAAAGTCTGCTAGTTAATGACTTGATTTGTGATAATCACATTGACTTGTTTTGCCTTACAGAAACCTGGCTGCAGCAAGAGGATTATGTGAGCATAAACGACGCAACTCCTTCAAGCTATTTAAATTTTCACATACCCAGAAGTTCTGGGCGAGGAGGAGGAGTAGCAACAATCTTCCAGTCTGACTTACTGATTACTCCCAAAACAGTTAATACCTACAACTCTTTTGAACATTTAACCCTTAATTTCCCTCATCCAAATTTCAAGGCAAGAAAACCTCTTCTTTTTGTAACTTTGTATCGTCCGCCAGGTCCTTACTCTGAATTTTTAGATGAGTTTTCAGAGTTCCTTTCTGATTTGGTATTAAATACTGACAGGGTCATCATAGTGGGAGATTTTAACATCCATGCTGACATTGAAGGCGATAGCTTAAGAGCAGCCTTTAATGCTATCTTAGACACTATTGGCTTTGTTCAAAATGTGAATAGTCCCACACATTCTCATCTTCATACTTTGGATCTTGTGCTGACATACGGCATAGAATGTGAAGAAATAACAGTATTTCCTCACAACCCTGTCCTCTCTGACCACTTTCTAATAACCTTCAGGATTACTTTAACAGAGTTCTCCTCCCCCAAAAGAAGGTTCAATTTTAGTAGATCTTTATCAGATGGTGCAGAATCTGCTTCACTTTCTCTCTCCTCTGTGTCGCTGAGCAGTGCTGCAGAGTGCAAAAGCATAGCTTATTCCCCTTCACAGGTTGATGATTTTGTTGATGGGGTTGCTAGTTCTCTGCGTACTGCCTTAGACAACGCAGCTCCCTTGAAAATGAAAACCGTTGAAAATAGAAAGCTTGCTCCTTGGTTTAATGCAGAGCTGCGTACTTTGAAGCAAAATGCTAGGAAACTGGAGAGAAAATATCGCTCCACAGGCCTGCGGGAGTCCTTCCTAGTCTGGAAAAATGGTTTACTGCTGTATAAGAGGACCCTTTGTAAAGCAAGAGCAGCATACTTCTCCTCATTAATAGAGGAGAATAAGAATAATCCTAGATTTCTTTTTAATACAGTTGCCAAACTCACCCAGAGCCATAGCTCTGTTGAACCGTCCATTCCACCTGCTCTTAGCAGCAATGATTTTATGGGATTCTTTATAAATAAGATTGATCTTATTAAAAATAAGATCATAAGCACTCCTCTATCCGCGATTGTACCTGAGGTAGTCATGGAATCTGAACTGGGTTTAGACTGCTTTGATCCAGTTGAACTTTCTGAATTAGCAAAATTATTGTCTTCATCTAAGCCTTCAACTTGTATGTTAGATCCAGTTCCAACCAGGTTATTTAAGGAGGTATTCCCTTTGATCTCCTCCTCCATTTTAGATGTGATTAATCTATCTCTGTTACAGGGATATGTACCTAAAGCTTTTAAGGTTGCTGTAATTAAACCTCTGCTTAAGAAACCGTCTCTTGACCCAGATGACTTGGTTAATTATAGACCTATATCCAATCTTCCTTTCTTATCCAAAATTCTTGAGAAAGTAGTTGCCAAACAAGTTTGCGACCACTTACACCATAATGAACTTTTTGAAGAGTTTCAGTCTGGCTTTAGAGCTCATCATAGCACTGAAACAGCTCTGGTGAAAGTCACTAATGATATTCTCATGGCCTCAGATAATGGACTTGTATCTGTGCTCGTCCTGTTGGATCTTAGTGCTGCATTTGATACAGTTGACCATAATATTCTTTTAGAAAGACTTGAATATTTTGTTGGAATTAAAGGAACAGCACTAGACTGGTTTAAATCTTATCTATCTGATCGAATTCAGTTTGTTTATGTTAATGATAGATCTTCAACACGCTCAAAGGTTACCTGTGGAGTACCACAGGGATCAGTGCTAGGACCAATTCTCTTTACTTTATACATGCTCCCAATTGGTAGAGTTATTAGACAGCATGGGATTAATTTCCACTTTTATGCTGATGATACCCAGCTATATCTGTCAATAAATCCAGATGAAGCTAACCCATTACATAAATTACAGGCATGTCTTGAAGACATAAAAACCTGGATGACTCTTAACTTTCTGCTTCTGAATGCAGACAAAACAGAAGTTATAGTCTTTGGACCAGAGTCTCTGAAAAAGAAGCTGATTAGCCAGTCACTTCATTTGGATGGGATTAAACTGATTTAAGATAATAAAGTAAAAATCTTGGTGTTATTTTTTATCAGGACCTGTCATTTAAATCCCAGATCAAAGAGGTTTCTAGAATTTCCTTCTTTCATCTGAGGAACATTGCAAAAATTAGAAATCTCCTGTCCAGGGGTGATGCTGAGAAACTAGTCCATGCATTTGTTACTTCAAGGCTGGACTATTGTAATTCTTTACTATCAGGAAGTCCACAAACTGTAGTTAAAAGCCTTCAGCTGATCCAAAATGCTACAGCCAGAGTTCTGATGAAAATTAAAAAGAGAGATCATATCTCTCCTATCCTGGCTTCTCTTCATTGGCTTCCTGTTAAATCAAGAATAGAATTTAAAATCCTCCTTCTCACATATAAAGCCTTAAATGGCCAAGCTCCATCTTATATCAGAGATCTGATTGTTCCTTATGTTCCTAACAGAGCACTTCGCTCTCAATCTGCAGGTTTACTAGTTGTTCCTAGAATTTCTAAAGTAGAATGGGAGGCAGATCTTTTAGTTATCAGGCTCCTCTCCTGTGGAACCAACTACCAGTTTTAGTCCTTGAGGCAGACACTCTGTCTACTTTTAAGACTAGGCTTAAAACTTTCCTTTTTGATAAAGCTTATAGTTAGGGTGGCTCAGGTTATCCTGAGCTGTCTTCAAAGTTATGCTGCTATAGGCTTAGACTTCTGGAGGACATAGGGACCCCCATTTCATCATTCTGCTTCATTCTCTCTCTGTTCTCCTATTCTGCAGAATCTGTTTGTTCAATCTCTAACCTTCTGCTCTCTCTGCTTTTCCTCAGAGTAGCTTTGCCTCGTCTGTTCCTGTTTGGCTGTGATGTCACCCAGGAAAGAAATATCAGCTGTGCTGCTTCCATCAACACCCTTGTTTGTAGATGTTGGAGATCGGCCTGTTTTCTAGTGTGGTCCTGTTTCTCTGGCCGTGGCTGGGTGGATGTGCTCTCTTCATCCTCTGGCATGGGAGCTGCCTTGGAGCTCGTCTGCCTGGCTGTGTGTTTCCTGGACGGGGCCGCCTTTTACAGCTGCTTTTTGTATCTCTGCTTCTGTCTCCTTGAACCCCAGTCGGCCTCGGCAGATGGCCGCTCACACTGAGCCTGGTTCTGCTGGAGGTTTCTTCCTGTTAAAAGGGAGTTTTTCCTCTCCACTGTCGCTACAAGCATGCTTAGTGTGAGGGATTGTATTTGAGTCAATGAGTCAATGCAATCAACTGGTTTTCCTTAGATAGAAAACTTTTTATCAATTTGACTGTATGATCTGGTTGAACTGTAAAGTGCCTTGAGATGACATGTGTTGTGAATTTGGCGCTATATAAATAAACTGAATTGAATTGAAATTAAAGAGAAAGCTCAGTGTGGGGAAAAATCAACAGATATTAATTACATAAACCAATCCACAACAACTGGAGGTTGTAGTACCATTGCATCAGTGAAGCGCCAAGGGTACAAAGGATTTTATTTGCAAACAAATTCGGCAAAGAAAAGCGTAAATGAAAACAAAAAAAATAAATAAATAATAATAATCTTTTAGAAATAAAAAATTGTATACCCCCAGGAGGAGCTATCAGCGTATAGATGTAACAAATATCATATAACATGACTATGCCCCTTTTACATACACTCACCGGCCAATTTATTAGGTACCCCATGCTAGTAACGGGTTGGACCCCCTTTTGCCTTCAGAACTGCCTCAATTCTTCGTGGCATAGATTCAACAAGGTGCTGGAAGCATTCCTCAGGGAGTTTGGTCCATGTTGACATGATGGCATCACACTGTTGCCGCAGATTTGTCGGCTGCACATCCATGATGCAAATCTCCCGTTCCACCACATCCCAAATATGCTCTATTGGATTGAGATCTGGTGACTGTGGAGGCCATTTGAGTACAGTGAACTCATTGTCATGTTCAAGAAACCAGTCTGAGATGATTCCAGCTTTATGACATGGCGCATTATCCTGCTGAAAGTAGCCATCAGAAGTTGGGTACATTGTGGTCATAAAGGGATGGACATGGTCAGCAACAATACTCAGGTAGGCTGTGGCGTTGCAATGATACTCAATTGGTACCAAGGGGCCCAAAGAGTGCCAAGAAAATATTCCCCACACCATGACACCACCACCACCAGCCTGAACCGTTGATACAAGGCAGGATGGATCCATGCTTTCATGTTGTAGATGCCAAATTCTGACCCTACCATCCGAATGTCGCAGCAGAAATCGAGACTCATCAGACCAGGCAACGTTTTTCCAATCTTCTATTGTCCAATTCCGATGAGCTTGTGCAAATTGTAGCCTCAGTTTCCTGTTCTTAGCTGAAAGGAGTGGCACCCGGTGTGGTCTTCTGCTGCTGTAGCCCATCTGCCTCAAAGTTTGACGTACTGTGCGTTCAGAGATGCTCTTCTGCCCACCTTGGTTGTAACGGGTGGTTATTTGAGTCACTGTTGCCCTTCTATCAGCTCGAACCAGTCTGGCCATTCTCCTCTGACCTCTTGCATCAACAAGGCATTTCCGCCCACAGAACTGCCGCTCACTGGATGTTTTTTCTTTTTCGGACCATTCTCTGTAAACCCTAGAGATGGTTGTGCGTGAAAATCCCAGTAGATCAGCAGTTTCTGAAATACTCAGACCAGCCCTTCTGGCACCAACAATCATGCCACGTTCAAAGTCACCCAAATCACCTTTCTTCCCCATACTGATGCTCAGTTTGAACTGCAGGAGATTGTCTTCACCATGTCTACATGCCTAAATGCACTGAGTTGCCGCCATGTGATTGGCTGCTTAGAAATTAAGTGTTAACGAGCAGTTGGACAGGTGTACCTAATAAAGTGGCCGGTGAGTGTAGATAGGTCAACACTTTTGGCAATATAGATATGACCTGTTGCATAGAATGATCTTCCTTCAGTTTTCAACCTTTGTAAATTATGTTTTTTGAAATACTCACATGTACTGGCAGGAATCTAAAAATGGTAAAGGTTAAAGAGTAAAACCCAAGGCTGATCTAGCCTTAACCTGATGGTTGTACGTCTTTTCCTGGAGAAGTGAGATATTGATAAACTCAATGACACCACTTTTGAGGCCGAGTTCAATCAGAAGCAGTGTTAAGTTACTCTCTAAAGAAGAGAGCCCACTTAGGTAGTGTGAAGGCTTTTACTGCAATGATCCGCTTTTCTTCCTGCTTGAGTGGTGATAGAATATGATGCTTTAATGATCATCGCTGTAAGTCCTTCAGAACCAAACCATGGTTGACATTTGCTCAATACACAACAGGAAGGATCATAGATGTAAAGGGAAGAAAAGCAGCAAGAGAGCAGTTAGTTACAGCTTTATAGAGGCAGAGAGATGTAGCTGTCAGGAAGAAGCTTCTCTCTTTTTCGTCCTCTGTGTCCAAAGTGAGTCCAGGAAATCTTTTTTATCCTTTTATTTTCAGTAAAGTCATTCTTTCCTGAATCAAAATAGTAATTAATATTTTAAGTTGTTTTAAATTGTCATAAACCTTCAATCTACCTCTGAGCTTCATCTGATCCAGGGTTATCAAAGTCAGAGATCAGTCTAACCAATCCTCTATATTTGCTATTGTTTTCTGGGGCTCATTCTTTAAACTAATATTTCTTTTTCCCCCTCCATTTACATGGTAAAGAACTGAAGCAATGATATAAAAGTTTTAATTTTAACAAATAAAAAACACTTAACTAATCAAATTAGATAATAAACAATAAACTGCAAATGTGGGAGTGGGAGCGGCAATGCCTGCTTCATTTGTTTTCAAGGCACTACTGCTGAATACACGAATAGATCTGTGAACACATTTACAGATCAGCCAGTATCGATACCAGAACAAAAGCCTCTCATATCGGCCAGAAATGTTTGCCGGCAGATGTTCCGGTCTATCTCTAATTATTTTTAGGTAAAACTAACTTAATTTCTGGACATCTTTGGTTTGATATCTTTGTATCTGTGGATTGCATGGATTGTTACCGAGATCTGGTGAAAATGTGATGTTAATAGCATCTCTACAAATATGTTTACTGAGAGAAATGGTGGCTCGTTGAAGACTTTTTTCACCCAATGTATGTGTGCAATACTGCTTCCGCTCGCTCTCCGTCACAACGATAAATTTAGTTAGTGAAACAAGGTGCCGTTTGATTTTACATGAAAAGTTAATGGATGGTACTGATGGAATGTGGGCGATACCAATAAAAGCACAGTATATATACCCTCAATTTTAAACCACTGCTGGGAAATCTGATAAAAATACTAAAGCTGAGGCTAAAACTAAAGCTGTATAAAATAAATAAATAAATATAAAAAAATAAATGTAAGTAAAAAAAAAAACAATTTTTTTATTAAGAGTGGTATGTTTGGAAAAAGTTTGGCTTAACTTTTATTTTATTTGTTTTAAATCTCATGGGACTATCCTGTTTAAATAAAGGTTACATTTAAAAAAAAAAGAAAAAAGAGAGGTAATGCCAGACAAAGAAAGTGCAACAGCAATATTGAAGATATTAAAAGGGAAGAGGTTAAAATGGTGCTTTTCTTCTACACTCTCGCTACAAGCATGCTTAGTGTGAGGGATTGCCTTCGAGTCAATGAGTTGATGCTATCAACCGGTTTTCCTCAAATAGAAAACTTTGAATCAACCTGACTGGATGATTGTGAATTGTGTTTTGAATAAGCACTAAAGAAATAAACTGAATTTAAAGAGGAACACCGTTTTTTTTTTACATTAGGCCCTTGATTTTCCGTTATTAGATGATGTTCTAATCACCCATATGAGTTTTATGTCATTTGGAGCTGTTCTGAAGATATTCCATTAGGTTATATCCAAGTAACGTCTTCCTATGGGCAACAACTTGAAGCCACAAAATAAATTGTTCATAATTTATCATTTATGGTACGCCAGCATTCATAATATGTAGGCGAATCACTGTCTGCAGACATCCGTGGTTGTTCATTTTATATTTATATCTATTAAAAAGAAGGCAGCACGTGTATGACGTCATCCGCGCGCTGGCTACCATTCATTCATCCTGTCAGCTGAACTGCTGCTAGTTTTGCTCTTGAAATTGAATTGAACGATTCAGATTAGCTAGCTGAATGAATAGAAGGGGTAGAGCGTAGCCACAGGCCTGATGCCCAGGCTGCCTGCCACAACTCCAGTCCGGCGAGTGGGTGACGTCATACACACTCCACTTTGTTTTAAAAAATATATAAATATAAATAATATAACCACAGATGTCCAGGGGACAGTGATTTGCCTACGTTATGAATGCTGGCGTACCATAAAGAATAAATTATGAACAGTTTAGTTTGTGCCTTCAAGTCGTTTGCCCATAGGAAGACGTTACTTGGATATAACCTAACAGAATATCTTCAGAACGGCTCCAAATGACACAAAACTCATATGGGTGAGTAGAACATGATGTAATAACGTAAAAATCAAGGGCCCGATGTAAAAAAACGGCGTTCCCCTTTAATTTCATTTAATTGAAGATGAAGAAAATCTTTTGGGTTTAAATTAACATTTGTCACCATTTTACTATTCTTGTCAAAGCCTTTAAGTCTTCACAGCTTCTGGCTGATCCTGCAAACCATACGTCATCCCTCCATTGGTCACTCAACCCATTAGGTCATCTTGCCCCATCTAAAAATGATCAGAAACGAGGCATTGACTTCCTTGCTGGGCGAGTAGAGGTCCTAAGCAGAGGTGTCAAGTAACAAATACAAATACTTTTTCAGTGATGGGAGTAACGGCGTTCAACGTAACGGCGTTACCTTGTTTTAGTAACGAGTAATCTAACTAATTACTTTGACTGTAACTATAACGCAGTTACCATTGCAGACACCCTATTACTGCACATTACTCAGGTCGCACAATGAACCTTTTTTTATGATAGGACTCGTGCGCGCCTTGTCATGAGAGAGGGGATGATGAGACTGGCTGATGTATAGTGAGATTCCGTCTGTCAGTTGGGTAGGTGGGTGTTTCTGCTGGCGGGTGTTAACGTACAGCACACACAGAGAGATGGAGAGTGAGGAGGATCCAGCAGCAAAACAGCGTTTTCCAGATGGAAATACCGGTGTTACGTCGAGCTGCGTTTCCCCATCACATACGGTTTCCTCTGTATCTCCGCACAGTGCAGGCGGCACGATTCACAGAGCAAGTGTCAGGAAACGCGCATGCTCGTTAAAGGCGCGCAACATTCGCCCTGTGCTCGCGCCACAGGAGAAATATGGAGAGCGTGAACAATCAAATTATATACTATATGGAGAAAGGGAGAAATCTGGATGCATGGATGGATGGATGGATGGATGGATGGATGGATGGATGGATGGATGGATACTCTGCCTTTTCAACCTACTGTATTTTTTATTTTAAACATTATTTGATGGCCTTTGTGGCAGGGATGGAGATCCATATTTTATGTCACACACAGAGTATAGATCTAGATAGATAGATAGATAGATAGATAGATAGATAGATAGATAGATAGATAGATAGATAGATAGATAGATAGATAGATGTTGCAGTATCAATAACAACCCAAACACACAGGATTTCAGAATTAGACATCCCCAGTTATTAATTTCATATACTCACCAGATCTGAATGCCCTGTTAAAAAACTACACATCGCGTTCCCCCCTGATGTCATTTACGTTAAGTTACAAGAAATGCAAAACTCTCTGCATGTTCTTGTCTTTGTCGTCCGCTCTATTCAGCTGGCTTTGGAAACACACGGCGAGAAGGTGGGGGCCGGGTGGTGAGGTTTACGGGGGCGAGAAACGCTAAAGGAAGGCAATAGTTACTTTTACTAGTAACTAGTTACTTTTATTGTGGAGTAACTCAGTTAGTAACTCAGTTACTTTTTGGGAGAAGTAACTAGTAACTCTAACTAATTACTTTTTCAAAGTAACGTGCCCAACACTGTACTTTTTTACTTTACTTAAGTACACATTTTGTTTATCTATACTTTAGTGGAGTAATTATTTTTCAGAAAACTTTTTACTTCTACAACTGACATCTTTTCAGCAATTATCTTTACTTTCTACTCCTTACATTTTAAAAGTAGACTTGTTTTTCATTTAAGTTCCTTTTCTTTTTTCCTGTTGGCATTTAAAAAAAAACAATAAAAAACATCAACAATTTTTGTTTCATCCATTAATTTCTTTGTGGTTGGACTTGGTTCTGCACCAACTTGTTGTTCGCCACATAGCAAAATAGATGTTTTTTCAAGATGATGCAAAGTTAAATTTCACACTGTTAGCATTATTTATAAAACTAAGAAAATTAAGTGTAAGGAAGTTATCATCCAGAATTGTAGAAAAATGTTCCTTTAATAGCATAGTGCAGCAACCAGTAAAAGGTTTAAACCATTTTTTCCTGTATTGCTTTTACTTTTATAGTAGTAGTTTTGATTCAACTTCTATAAAAGTAGGATTTATACTTCTACTTGAGTAATAAACATTAATACTATTGACACCTCTGGTCCTAAGACACACTGGCTGACATGTACCCTCTTACTGCATATGCTGTTTCACATTAGACATGGAAACTGGAAAGTTAGCTGAAATGCAAACCAAGGTGGATCTAGAAATAGACTCTCTTTAAGACAGAAAAGACCAGAGGACGCCGCATTCAAGGTTGTTGGAAGAGGAGCCATGTTTACCTTGCTGCAGTGCACATGGGGGAGGATAGTAAGGAGCAAAGCAGATTATTTAAGTTCTGTCTGGGAAATAAAGCATTAGTTCTGGAAGAATATGCTTCCATTCAAACGTTAATGCATCTCTTTCTGGGTTTTAAAATGCTGAAGGAAGGAAATTATGTTCAAACACAAACATAATGTCAAAACAAATTATTTTAACTGTTGATGTATATAAACACAATAGATCAACTGTTGTTTTTATAGCCCTGAGTGGTATAAATAAATCAAAATGATAGAAACCAGAATGAAAGAGAGGGAAAGAAAAAAAAAATAAGTACACAATACATAAACTACAAAACATGACAACATGCTACTGAATCTTTTAATCCATTCTGAAAACATACGTTTTAAGCCTGGCTTAAAAAAAAAAAAAAAAACTAAAAGAATGCAAAGCTGTCATCTGGGAATGTTAAAAAAAAAGCTCTGCTCTGCTACCTCCTTCCCTACAAATGGTTAATTTATCATACGTTCTCATCTCCTATAATGTTGATACATGATAATATGTCAATATTATTTCCATTTGAGCATTTGAAGAATTAAAAAAGAAAATCTTATATTAGGTGTATTTACCCTTAATTTAAGTGGGTAAATAAGATGATTTGCTGATGGAATGAGCATTGTTACTCTCAAAATAAGTTATTAGATAATATGCACTTGAAATAAGAAAAAATACTTATTTAGATTTAAATTTTTTTGACAGATTTAAATTTTTTGTGTGATCGACTAATACGGATATTTATGATCAGCTCCATTAATTCTGACCGGTTCATGTTTTAAAGAGATGCTCTAATGCACTTTCTGCATTGGCCCATCTGGGAAAGTTGATTTATAGCCTAATGTTTGAAGAATAAGTAATATCCATATCTGCCACGTTTGAACTGAGATGGAAAAATGATGACAGTAGTAGGACGCAAATGTTTTTCCAGGAACTGAGCAGAAAAATACTACTGGAAACTTTAATGGATTAAATTTCTAAGTTGCAAAATCAAACTGACCTACTTAACAGTAACCTTTAAAACGTAGGTTACTCACAGGGAAATTTCCTTTATGGCTAAATATAGACTTACAACTGGCAAAGCAAGAGGTTTGAGGTCTTTGGCCCTTCAGGGCATAGAAACAACAGGCCACAGGGGGCCTTACTATGGTGACTTGGCTATGGCTCCCTTTTGGCCCTATTTGCTGGGATGCCTCTGTGCATTGGGTATAGTATCTCTGATTATGAATAATCTCCTATTAGGGGCACCTTTTTTTTAACTAAAATGTTTGAAGTTTAAAAAATGGTATTAATTTTTTTGGCAGATGTACCACATCTTAATTAGAAAAATGTACACCAATACTTATCCTCCATTTTCAGCTCCAAATCCAGAGAAATTAATCATTTACTGGTTTGCAAGCTTTTCTCAGTGGGCGACCTTTGATTTAAAATATATTTTTAGAGCAGCACTCTGACTAAAATTTTTGGACAGTGGAACACAGAAAATTCAACAGCAGTAAAACATATTATAATAAAATATTCTTCAAATCACAAAACTAATCCCTTAAAAGTGTAATTAGTGTAATTATTTTAGATCTAACAGTTTATTTTCCTTGCAATAAAAAGTAAACAGAGAAAAAAAAGGCCCGTCCCACCGGGAGGAGGGAGAGGAAGGTCTGGGAGTAAGAGACTGCCTGGAAGATAAAGCGGAAGGCGACCAGTATAATATGAAACATAATTCTACATTTCTATCCACCTATACCTATTAAAAATGGTAATTTTTCCCAGCAACTGAATCCTTTACTTTGGAAATAACTGATTTAGATATAAGACTGACCAACATAACCCACAGCCTCCCAGTCTGAGAGGATCCCATTCTAGAGGATAAAACAGCTGAAAGCCCACCGAGGGAGAGATGATAGAACCTGGAGCAACCTCAACTCGGTTCTAAGAAATAAACCAACCCAGCGTGGTGCTCCCATAGATATAAGACAAATAGACGTAGAGTCTCTATGGATTCGTCTGCCATGTTTCATCTGAAGCTGTTTGGAGGAAACAGCCTTTAAAAGCCTTTGTTTGAATTCCTCTTCCTGCTCTGTCTTCTGTCAGATTAGAGTCAGCTATTTAGGAATCTAAATCATGTGCAGGAAAGTTAAAGATTATGTCTCAGAGAAAAATGTTAATTAGTTTATGGGAATATAATTACAAAATCAAGATTCCTCACAGGGTAAGATTCTTTTTTTTTTTTTTTTTTTTATCTATTTACTAATTTAATTAGTATTTAAAATACATTGGTGTGCTTAGTATTAAACCAGTTAATGATTTTATCAGAACTGGGATTAGTAGGTTTAGGGTACTTAGTTACCATTGAACAACCCTAATGATTGAACCATGTGGGACAAAACTCTGCATTGCAAACACCCAGACCATTTAAATATTACAAATTAACGTTCATGTTTCTAGATCAGGGGTCTTCACTGTTTTCCAGGCCAAAGACCCCCTAACTGATGGTGAGATGGAGCGGGGACACCCTAATTATATATATTGTATAAAATTGTGTTCTATCAAACTGGCCCTATAGTCACTCTATTACAGATTCAGTAATGTAACGAAAGTAATTTCGCCCTGAGTTTATTAAAGTCTGTTTCTGATTCCTGGTTGATGGGACAGGTGTTATGAATGAAACGGTGTCCAGCTTGAAAGAGCTCCTGTGTGTCGCTGAATGTGTGCATTGATGACTGAAAGACATCTTCTGCTTCATTTATCTGCTTACTACAGTGTGTTGAATTCATTTTAATTTGTATTCAAAGACATTTCAATTAGTGGAAAAAATTGCAGAAAAGAAAGTCTAATCAACCAAAACTTTCGCAACCCCCTCTGTGGACCCCCTAGGGGTCGCGGACCCCCTGTTGACGACCTCAGTTCTAGACCGTGGCAGAAAACCCACAGATGTAAGAGGAGAACAAGCACCCTTAATAATAATTGAACTTTATTGATCTCACATCTGAGAAATTCACTCTCTGCATTTAACCCATCCCCTTGGGGAGCAGTGTGGGGTTAAGGGTCTTGCTCAGAGAACCAGAGGGGCAGTATGTGGGGATTGAACCGGGTACCTGCAACCTTCTCAGAGCACAAATATATTGCTCTAGCCCACTACTGTAGGCCAACACTCCCCCAACCTTATTCCAGTAGTTGGGATTTGAACCCACAGCAGTTTTACAGCAAGGTAACAGTGCCAACCACTTCCCTGTTGTGCTGCTGTCTTTATAGAGGACATAAATATCTGTTTTCATATAAAATCTTAGCTGTTTTTCCATCCTTTTCTGCTCTCCCTTTGCAGCTGGGTCCAGTTCCCTCCAGGCTTAGAAATCAATCACTATCATCCTTTAATGCAACCATTTCCTCCCTTTTTTTCACCGTCTCCTTCAATATCTTAGCAAACCAGCTCAAAATACTTTTGTAAGATCCTTGACTCCTTTTTTTACTCTGTGTCACAGGTAAGATTAACAGATATTAAAATGGGGTCACTATGATTTACAAAGGTACACAAAAAAGCAATTCCTAGTCTGTCGTCTTCTTCCTATATGCAACATTAATAATGTGACAGAGTTAAAGCAGGATTAATACCCTTAGGAGTCTCCTTGCCACCAAGGCTCCAATGCCTGTAGGCTATGGAGCTCAGAGACTCATTCCCTGTACACCCTACAGGGGCCTGGAGCTTTAATCTCCAGGGGCCTCTAGGAACCCAAACCTGTTTTTCTCAACAATATGATTCTGAAAATAGAAAGTGTGGCTGAACGGCACTGTGGTCTCGGCTTCAAGCCGGCTTCACACATAACTTGTTTGTGTGACAGATCTGCTTTCTTCTCCCCATGTCTTCCTGTCTGACTCATCTGGTTTTTAGAAACTGACGCATTTTGCTTCGTCATCCGTCACAAATAGTCTCAATCTATGAATGACAGAGGGGAGCTTTCCATCATGCTTCAGTGTAACAGTGTCGGTAGGAATGACCACATTGACTAGACAGGTTTCTATTTGTGACAGAACAGAGGGTGCATGGATGAAGGAATCAGTGTGAAGGTCAAGCTTCTGAGATTCACAAATAGGAAAGATCAGACCCCATACGGAAAAAAAAGTCCTGGTGAATTTTAAAAATACAGAATCAATTGAATAAAATTTTAAGTCGTAGGGAAACAACTTTTCCGACTGTTGCATTTCCAAACTCTCCCGCCAGGGTGGCAGAAGCTTGGTCTGGTGTAGAAGGCTTCCAGCCGTACATGTTTGAACGCTGCCAGTTCTGTTAGCTCTACGCCTGCTGAAGACACAGACGTCCATCCCCGTGAACACTGGGACGGAACTCAATGGGAAAGGAAATTATTCTGATTTCTTATTTCAACCGTTGCGTACTGTATATTAGCTGTGGCATGTGAATCAAGATGCTATAAACAGAATCATTTGATTGACAGATTGATATATGATTGGCTGAATTTAGGCGTACAAGCTGACTGGCCTGCATAAAATAACGAAAAAAAACAACACAGATTTTAAGACAGGATTTTTTTTTAAATAGAAATTTTCTAAATTTTAAGACAGCATCGTCTTGTAAAGAGTACATTTATATACATGTTTAAGCCAGAATGATTTGAGATCTAAATATGATTTCCCTACAACTTAAAGCACATAAATAATAATAATAATGAAATAAATTATAATAATTTAATAAAAAAGTAAAAACAGAAACAGAGGATAAAAAAGGACATTTATGGATATTTATTTATTTATACCTAAAGGCTTTTGCCCAACAACTCCCAGAAAGAATGAGAACCTGTACAACATTTTTTTTTCTAGAGTGGAGTTGGGCTGGGCTGATCAGAGCATTCAGTGAGGGAGTTTTTGCAGTATGTCTGCACCGCAAACAGCTGTGGAGCGAGTTTTCTTCCATTATTGTTGCAAGCAAATAACACATTTTGTTAAAAAAAATAATAATAATAAGGTTTGTAACTGGAAACTAAAAGAAAATGCTATTCAAGTATGAAACATATCTTACTGTGCTGCTGTCTTGGATAATTATTGTCAAATGATCTTATATTAAATAATATAATCATTTTTGTCATATTTTATTTTATCAAGTTTTTTTTATATTTTATTTGTTCAATTTTTTGTGTGTTATTCAAATCTTTTCAAATTCTTTTTTTTTTCTTACTTTTGCTTTTACTAATTTTATTTTTTTTTAAGATTGAGTTTTGCAATTTTACAAATTGATTATATTCAAATTGCTATTACAGATCACATTCTTTTCCCTTCTGGGTCAAAGTGAGAAGCGAGGACACATTTCTATCATACATTTCAAAAGGCATGAAGTTAGCAACAAGACTTCTATAGTTTAATGTGGGTGTAAAAGTGTTTATTTGCATCGGGCTTAAAGTGAAAAAAAAATGTAATTCAAAAAAATTTATATGATAAAAATTGAAGATAATTTGAAAACATGAAATTTGAGAAAACTGTAAAGACACCTAAGAAAAAACGTTCAGTGATATTTCTGGATTGCATTTTTTTCCTGAAAATTTCTATTTAACAAAATATGTTCTTTGTTTGCAACAATAATGGACCAAAATTCACTCCATACAGCAGCTGAACAATTTCAGTCCAAGCCCGTCATCAAACTACAGTAAGAAGTCTACGGCCATCAGCTCCTCAGAGTTACCATGACAATCTTGTCTGCTTCTAAAAAAGATGTTCAAACCTTGGATACTCTTTTCTGAACAGTAAATTTAACGCCTGCACATCATTCTGACATATATGCTGTGTCTCTTTTTAAAGCAGCAGCACATATATAGAGATTTAATTACACACAAGTGGATCACTTACAGGCTAGGGGAAAACTGAAGGTAATTGCTTGCACTTCATTTTTATTTAAGGGAAGACAAAGCAAATGGGCTAAATAAAAAATCATGTCCTCAAAAATAAAATTAAAATATAACACTACAATAGGCTTTACATTAAACTCTCATTTAATCCACAAAACATATCAGTAGCTTCTGCCAGGATTAACGGGAAGAAAAGTCCTGCTGTCTTCATATTTGTCTCCTGGTTTTACAGAGGTTGAGGTTTTTATCTGAATATAAATGTACACAATTAGAATTTTCCATTTTAGTTCTCTCCAGGGAGGATGGGGGAAGATGAAGTTTAATGAAGAAGTGATGAGGAGTGAAAGGAAGACAAAAACATGTTAGGATTGACAGAAAGGGAGGACGATGAGACAGAGTGTGAGGAAAGGGGAGTGAAGATGTCTGCTGGGAATCATTCGGGTGAGAGAACATTTTACTCTTCTGGGGAATCTGTGTGAAACCAAATTATTACAGACAACGCAATTACACAGACTGCCATCCAGAAGAGATGGAGACAAAACCTGCGCAACGGAGGAGCACAGAGACTGAAAATGAAAGCGGTTATATTGGTGTAAAACACTGGGAGGTTTAACTTTTTGATCTATAGAATAGAAATGAAGGGAAAGAGCAAAACAAGAAAGGAAAAAAGTTTTTATTTTAATTTTTATATAACCTAAGTTTGATTTAAATTAAAAAATAGATTTTACTTTTTAATTTATCTGTCAATTAACAATAAATGTATGGGTATGCTTCATTAGAAAATACGTTAAACACCACTCTATCTAGATTCATAAACGGGTTAATTACCACCAAGTTAATCCATAACAAATTTGTCTTATTCAGACAAAATTAATAAATGGCTCCCAGTGCAACATAGATTTTACTTTTATATTTTATTTTTTTCCATCCTTAAATTATATGTTTAGCTTACCTTTAGGTGAAATAACCAATGTTAAATAGGTTTTTTTTAGTACATTATAGTAAGGGAAAAGTATAAGAGTTTTAAAGACCAGTGCCGTCTGCGATAAAGAAGTAAAAGCCCAATTTGACCACAGATTTCTCAAAGAGTAGAACTTTTTTTTATCTAGTTAAAGGTTGAGGATTACATAATAGTTCAAATCAAATTGAATTATATATGGTGAATCCTTCACAGACCCTTCTATCATCAAAGAACAGGAACATTTTGGTTACTAACAAACAGAAACAGAAACACAGCATCAAGGTGTATTTCCTGGTTATTATTTTCTGCAAAACATTCACACATTTCTGTACATCAGTGCACCAGTATTTCTTCCTGGCATTCACAGAACGGGAGACGGGTTTACTTTCCTTTAAAATCCCCTTGGCCAAATGTAAATTCAAGTAAAAGATAAACACAAAATAACTCATTACTCAAAACATAAATAGTCTGCTCCACATGGTTTCACCCCTTAAACCCCCATGTCCTATTAGCCTTGAGCTAACAGTTCAATTCAGTTTATTTCTATAGCGCCAATTCACGACACAAGTCATCTCAAGGTACTATAGAGTTCAACCAGATCATACAGTCAAATTGATTCAAAGTTTTCTATCTAAGGAAAACCAGTTGATTGCATCGACTCATTGACTCAAATACAATCCCTCACACTGAGCATGCTTGTAGCGACAGTGGAGAGGAAAAACTCCCTTTTAACAGGAGGAAACCTCCAGCAGAACCAGGCTCAGTGTGAGCGGCCATCTGCTGAGGCCGACTGGGGTTCAAGGAGACAGAAGCAGAGATACAAAAAGCAGCTGTGAAAGGCGGCCCTGTACAGGAAACACACAGCCAGGCAGACGAGCTCCGAGCCAGCTCCCATGTCAGAGGATGAAGAGAGCACATCCACAGTCAGAGAAACAGGACTACTCTGAAAAACAGGCCGATCTCCAACATCTATCAAATGTGACACAGGTAACACATGATAACACATCTTTAGAGGGTCTCCATTCAGCATACACAGCAAAAATATAGGGCCAACCTGTCTCACTGGTATCACTATCATGCTATTTATTCATTAACCCATGTTGTAATAATGTTACCTACAAAACATTCAGAGTTGCCTGTACATCAGTAAACCAGACTCTCCTCTAGGGATTCATAAACCTTATATACATAGATACTTCATGTATGCTGTCAGCAGCGAGGCCGACTCCCCTAGAGGGCGGCCATTCTGGAGCCAGCCAGGGACGGAGCGACCGAACCCGACCCGGTGACGGTGTAGTTCCCCGGTAAGGCAGGCGGAGGAAAGCACAGGGGCCACGCCTACCATCACTGTGTCAGGTTTGGTCGTTCCGCCCCCCGCTGGCTCCGGATGAAGAGCAGCTCAGGAGCTGATGGCTCGGTTCGGTGCCCGGTGTGTTTCGACTATGTGCTGCACTGTAGTCGACCAAAATCCAAGACGATTTTTAAATCCCCCCAGGACATTTTTTAGGTATAAAAAGTAGGAAATGTCAGAAAAAGACGTCTGGTCACCCCAACATACACAGTATCTTACCTTTATTGTTGTTGTAGTATATGTACGTTAAATGCATTATTTCATAGGCAAGTGAGAAAAAAAGGAGGTTAATGACTAAAATTGACTAAAATGACTAATACCTTCTGTAAATATCTTTTCAACATTTTTCTTTACCAAACCTGATTAAAATGATAGAAATTCGTATGGTGAAAGTTTTCTTTTAGTGTTTACCAGATAATGCGTTTAGTAAAACATTTTTTTAATGATTTTATTGTATTTGATCTTAGGCACTGAATGGCAAAAATTGCATCAACACAAATGTTGAAGAAGCTGTATGCAATAGCAAATTAATATTTGGCCCATAATGCAACAGTTCAGCAACTGATTTAAGGCTACTGGTAGCGAAAAAAATGGGCATCACCAGAAACAGGCAGAGTGGATGACCAGTACAAACAGACAAATGAGACACTACACAGAAATGGAAAGGAACAGGATTGCTCTGTAATCTAATGATAATGACGACTGTGTGCGTCAACTCCAGCTCTAATTATCTGTCACACACTGAAATGGAAAAAGTCTTCAGGGAGCGCGTGCAGGAACAAGGCAGAGGAGGAAAAAAGCAGAATGGACAGAGGCAGCATAGAGTACACATGTTAAGACGGCACCTCCATAACCTGAGAAAAAAAAATTTTTCTATAAGATCAGTTTGATTCACAAAGACTTCACAAACGTGGTGCCAGAGCTAGAGGTATATTCTGCAGCAAGAGAGGAGATTTAGGTAAAAATGTAATGGCAATCCAAGCCTAGTTCCTCTTTGGCCTTTTAAATGCGGCTTTTAAAAAAACAAAACAAAAAAAAGGGATTATTTGAATTATTAAGGTAATGATAGAAAGTTCTTCTGTTTATATAGGTGTAGAATGTCTACAGCATCTATCTTGGACATCTACAACAGGATAGCACCAGTGGTACAACCAGAATAATCCTAATTAACTGATTATAGAAATAGTCATCACTTAAATTAGTTAATGATTAACCAATAACTGTAGATATACAGATTTTAACACATGCCGTTGACCGAAAGAGCAACCCACTTAGAGCAATAATTATGCCAAAACTGTAAGAAAAAAAAAAAAAAATATATATATATATATATATATATATATATATATATATATATATATATATATATATATATATATATATATATATATATTATGTCATATTAAATTAACCATTCATTTCTTGATGTTTTGCTCCAATGGATTTAATGATAATATTGCACATTCTCTCCTCGAGCTCTGAGGATAAATCTGAGCGCAGCAATACGTGAGGAACAGCGGAGGCTGTAGGCTTTGCTTTGCAGAGGCGGTCTGGAGCGCTGCGGGGCGGAGACGGCGGATGTGGGATTTCGGGGTAACAGGAGAAGCGGCGCAAGTGACGTTTAGACACTGTTGTCAGACAACATGTGGTAATTCATAAATGTTTAAATCAGGTTGGGTCCGGATTAGCCAGCAGATGGGTTCGGATCTGGACTGCGGTCCACTAATCCGTGACCTTTGCCCTAGGGGTCGTGGACCCCCTTGTTGAAGACCTCTGCTCTAGAAGGTTTGTCAGACAGTGAAATTCCTTATTGGCCAAAATGACTGCAATATCGAAACCAACATGACTGCTGGGATTATGGATTATAACGGGAAAATGTGCTAAATAGAGAAGGGTGTATTTGAACCTAAAACTAAATTTAAAAGATGCTACATGAGATTTTGAGTTGTAGGGAAATCATATTTAAAGCTTGCGAACCTTCCGCCACAACAATCCTGCCCCTTTTTATAAACGACCAATCACATTCACTTTATTCACACATGTAAAGTCGTGCACCACTTGGGAGAATTCGGAGAATTGCAACAGTTTGAACAGCCGCTTCCCTATGACTTTATAGCTAGACTCTGCTGAACTGTCATCAGCTGCACTAAAGTAAACAGTTGGTAGATTTCTCAGGAGATTATCAACCATAAAATCAGAGCTAGTGTAGTGTGCTTTAGAAATAACAATCCAAAGAAGTTGTTTTTTCAAACAACACAAGTGTTTATTGCATCTCTGAATTTCTCTATATTTTTTATTTTCCCGTTTGGCTAATGGTTCCAAAATGTCTAAAATGTACTACTATGATAAATGTCTCTTTTGTCCTCATGGTCTTTAAAAGCAACAATCCAGACCATTCCCATCCTCTCATGTCTGACCTTTTCCATCTCTGTCTGCCTCCCTGCAGTGAGCTCCAACCAGAGCCATGGGGAGTATCCAGACTGTCGGAGTGAGAGGGAATCAGGAGGGGAGGCGTCTCTCCTGGTGTCTCCGCTGGTGGTGGCTGGGATTGTTATAGGACTGGTCCTCTTCCTCTCCTGCATCACCATCATCATCGGCAGCTTACGCAAAGACAGTCGACTCAGAAACCCACACTTTCGTGCCAGCTATGGTCAGTTTTCAGACATTTCAGAGCGGTAAAAGGAAGATGAAATGAAAGCTTGTAAGGCAGTTGATTCCACTATAAAATAAAATATTTATCTTTTTGTTTCCAGGGCAAGATGGTTTTTCCTACGGGGGCTCTGCGGGGGAACTGAGGTCCAGCTGTGTAGAGGACTTTTCTCCTGGTTTAGACATTGACTCCTTTGGGGAGAATCTTCCACAGATTAACAACCTGTATCAGGACTCTCCACCACGGTAAGTACTACAGGGACAGTGATGTACTATACATACAACATAACACTGTGATTCAAAGTACTGAAAAGGTGCAATAACCTTCCACTGCGTCGAGATGCATCTAGATGTGCACCAACAGTTATCGGCTTAAGTTAAACATAGAGGCAGAACTGTTAAATATAATAATTGAACTCATGAGTAACAATATTTTTCAGACCCAAGAACTTTTTAAAGTGCTTTAATTCTCCTCTAGAACTACTTATTTTTTAGTCAAGTAAACAAACACATTAAAAAAACCAAAAAGCTAAGTGACCAGAAATAGCTTTCCATCATGGCAGCCATTTATAACAAACCTGCATTTGAAGTTCCTAAGAAACGTTTCTTCTGTTGTAAAGCACTTGTGAGATCCTTTTCCCATTACGCATATGCCCAAATAACTGAATAAGTTCTGCTGAAATAAATGTCTTTTTACTGAAATGAGCAGTTGATGAGAAAATATGATTAAAAATGATCCTTAAAAAGGTACTTTTAGACTTTTTTTATTTTTTTATTTTTATTGCATTGTTTTTTTATGTAAAAAGGGGCACATCATTATGTAAATAGACTGCTTTTACAGTGGCTGACGACACTTCCGTCACTATCAGAGACGAAGACGAAGTAGAGTCATAATAAGAAGGTCAGCTGTCACTTGGAGCAGAACAACCTTTAGGGTGCAGATCTGTGTTTGAGACACATACAGGGTACCTACATAGGAAGCTGTACGTAACACACAAGTGTTGCTTTAAAATCACTTAAATAAACTTTCAATGCAGACACAATGGAATTGCATGAGTTTGCTGATTTTATTAAGGACAAAAGAGACTAATAGATCGCCTGCAATGATAATAGGGGCTGCTTCCAAGGCATGACCGGTCATGGACAAGTCTTGGACACTAAATCCATTTAAATTAGTTAAAAATACTGCTGGAAAAGAAATAACCGATTTTTTTATTTATTTAGAGCATCAAAAACAAACAAAAGTAGTTTCCTCTTTTCCATTTCTCGTCGTGGAAAACGGCTTGTTTCTTGATTTTTTTTTTTTTTATATCCAAAGGAAAATCAGCTACCATTAAGTACGTAGACTTAGAAGAGACTTCCTGAGTTCTGTCCCATGCATTTTGTCATGATGGGTTTCAGAAAAGCCCAGTATTCAGAACACCACGGAAACAGATGAAAAGTTTAACAAGTTTTATTGAGCACAAGCACATGGAATAAACACAGGAACTGGTTCAGGCCTGGGGGCAGGTTCACTGGAGTCTGTGAAGATTACAGTTCAGTTAGCTTGGGAGCAGATGAGTCTGAGAGTTTCAGATTTATACCTTGAGGTGTCCGGGTTTGGCTTTGAGAGAGGAACTGTTGGGTCCAGAGACTGTTTAGTTCAGCAGAGTCCAATAAGCGCTTCAGCGTCTTACTTCTAGCCTGAGGGCAGACCTTGGCTTTGGGTTTCCAGCTCTTAGTCCAGAGCTGCATGAGAATCCAGAGAAGGGTCTTCAGGTTTGGCTCAGAGGGCTGGCTCGGCAGGTTAAGCTCATCCAGAGCTTACAAGGAAAAACTGGATTCCTGAAAGCAGAGACAAAGAGGGATTAGAATCCAATCAGGAATCAGGAGCAACAAAGGTTCTCAGAAGAAGCTAGGCTCAGGTGCTAACCAAACTGGATAAACGCTGCGGCGTTGAGGCAAGGTCTGAAGGCAGGTTATATACTGTGGATCCTCTGATGATGAGATGCGCCTCAGGTGTGTCGAAGGCTCAGCTCAGGAGGATCCACGGCGGACTCTGCTGGAGAAAGGTGGAACTTCTCCAGATCCCAACAGTACCCCCCTCTCAACGACCGCCTCTTGGCGGTCCAGAAGACGTCGAAGGGAGGGAGCGCTCATACTCCTCGATCAAAGATGGGTCGAGGATGTAGGAGCCAGGAACCCACTGGCGATCCTCTGGACCGTAGCCCTCCCATTCGACGAGGTACTGCCAACCGCGACCTCGCCGAGTCCACGATCCGGCGGACGGTGAAGGCCGGATGTCTATCGACATCCAGGGCGGGTGGAGGGGAGTCGGATGGTGGGCACAAAGGACTAGAGATGACTGGTTTGACCTGAGAGACGTGGAACGTGGGATGGATGCGAAGAGTCGGGGGAAGTTGCAGGCGTATGGCTGACGGATTGATAACCTGGGCAACTTTGTATGGACCAATGTATCTAGGTGAAAGCTTGCGAGACATCCCCTTGAGGAGGATGTCCCGAGTGGAAAGCCATACCTCTTGTCCAACCGAGTACTCTGGGGCAGGACGTCTCTTTGAGTCAGCGAAGCGTTTCGTAGTTTCCGAGCAACGATTGAGTGAAGCGATGGTGTCTCTCCAGATGCGTTGACATCGACGGATGTGTTGGTTGACTGATTGCACCGAAATCTCTCTCTCGTCTGCAGGAAAAAGTGGAGGTTGATAACCAAGACTAACCTGAAAAGGCGACTGGCCGGTGGAAGCTGACTTGAGAGAGTTGTGGGCGTATTCAATCCATGTGATGTATTGGCTCCAGTCGGTGGGGTTATTGGAAGTGAGACAACGAAGGGTAGATTCGAGCTGCTGGTTCATTCTTTCGGTTTGACCGTTAGACTGTGGATGATAACCTGAGGTGAGTGAAGACTTACAGTTGAGTGCTGAACAGAAAGCCTTCCAGACTTGAGAAACGAACTGGGGTCCACGGTCCGAGAGAATTTCTTGAGGGATTCCATCAAGACGAAAAACGTGTTTAACCAGGAGCAGGGCGGTTTGAAAGGCCGTGGGAAGTTTCCTGAGGGGGATCAGATGGCAAGACTTTGAAAATCGGTCGACGATGGTAAAAATTGTGGACATACCTCGGGAGATGGGAAGACCAGTGACGAAATCAACAGCGATGTGATACAATGGACGCGTGGGAACAGGAAGAGGATGCAACAGACCTGAGGGTGGTTGATGTGAGGTCTTATTTCTGGCGCAGGTAGAACAAGCCAAAACATATTCCTTGACATCCTTATGCAGGGTAGGCCACCAGAAATGTCTAGAGATTAAGGCGATGGTTCTGCTCACCCCCGGATGAGCGGAAAATTTGGCTGAATGCATCCACTGGATTAGGCGAGATCTGACAGAAGAAGTGACATAAGTTCGGTTTGGAGGACCGTTACCTGGGTCAGGTTCAGAAGCCAGAGCAGAGTTAATAAGATCGGTGATCTCCCAGGTAACCACTCCAACAGTGCAAGAAGCGGGAAGGACAGGTTCAGGCATCTTGGATTGATCAACGGAATAAAGACGAGAGAGAGAATCGGGTTTGATGTTCTTGGATCCGGGTCTGTAAGAGATTATAAGATTGAAGTGAGAGAAGAAAAGAGACCACCTTGACTGACGAGGATTGGCTTGTTTGGTAGACTGGATGTAGGCTAGGTTCTTGTGATCAGTCCATACAAGAACCGGGTGCTCAGCTCCCTCAAGCCAGTGTCTCCACTCCTCCAATGCCAGTTTGATGGCCAAGAGTTCGCGGTCACCAACGTCGTAGTTTTGCTCAGCAGGGGAAAGTCTACGAGAAAAGAAGGCATATGGGTGAACTCTTTGATCTGTGTAGAGTCTTTGCGATAATACTGCTCCTACACCAGAGTCGGAAGCGTCCACTTCAAGGATGAATTGTTTGGTTGGATCGGGCTGGATTAACACAGGGGCTCTGGAAAACAAAGTCTTCAGTTTGTCAAATGCATTTTGTGCTTCGGGGGTCCACTGGAAGGTCTTTTTGACTGAAGTTAGAGGAAGAGCTGTCTGACTGTAATTCCTGATAAATCTTCGGTAGAAATTGGCGAAATCCAGGAATCTCTGCAGCTGTTTACGGTTTTCAGGTACCGGCCACTCCAAAACTGCTTTTATCTTTTCTTCAGAAGGCTTAACCTGCCCGCCCTCGAGCACAAACCCCAAAAAGGTGACTGATTGTTGATGAAACTCGCATTTTTCGGCTTTGACAAAAAGTTTGTTTTCTAATAATCTTTGCAGGACCAGGCGGACATGTTTCTTATGTTCAGAAAGATCTTTAGAATAAATCAGGATGTCATCGATGTAGACGAAAACAAATACATTTAAAAAGTCTCTGAGAACATCGTTTACCAAGGCTTGAAAGCATGCAGGGGCGTTAGTGAGACCAAAAGGCATGGCTAGATATTCGAACTGGCCTAAGGGAGTCTTGAAGGCTGTCTTCCATTCATCTCCATCTCTTATCCTGAGAAGGTGATAAGCGTTCCTTAAGTCGAGCTTAGTAAAGACAGTAGCCCCTTGTACTGGTTCGAAGGCTGATGCTAGCAATGGAAGGGGGTACTTATTCTTAACAGTTATTTGGTTCAGGCCTCTGTAGTCGATACAAGGTCTTAGTGAACCATCCTTTTTGCCAACAAAAAAGAAACCAGCACCCAGCGGAGAAGAAGAGGGACGGATTATCCCAGCAGCTAATGACTCGTTAATATATTTCTCCATTGTCTCACGTTCTGGTTTGGAAATATTGTATAGTCTACTGCTGGGTAGGGGAGCTCCTGGTAATAGTTCAATCGCACAATCATATGGTCTGTGAGGTGGAAGGGACGTAGCACTGACCTTACTGAAGACGGGAGCTAGATCATGGTACTCGGAAGGGACAGAAGTAAGGTCAGGAGAGTCCATCTACCCCCGCCTCTAGGAGACCTAACAGTGGGAGCTGCCGAACGGAGGCATGTTTCATGACAAGAGGTCGACCAAGATTCAATATGGCGATCTTTCCAGTTAATATGGGGGTTATGTCGTTCCAGCCACTCAAAACCAAGCACCAGAGGAGAACATGCAGAGGGAAGAACAAAAAATTTTAAGGTTTCACGATGGTTACCTGAGATTAACAGCTCGAGGGGTTGCGTTTGATGGGTAACCTGGTGGAGTCTCTTCCCATCAATAGCGGAGACACAGAGTGGCTGGTTTAGAGGAATAGTTTCAATTTGTAGCTGCTGAACCAAGTTGGGGTCAATCAAATTCCGTTCACAGCCTGAATCGATGAAGGCAGATAGTGTTAGATTCTGATCTGAGAAGAACAAGGTGGCTGGGAGCATAAGACGAGGAGATTTCACAGAAATAGAATGGCCCGTCAGACTCCTCAGATCCACTGACGGGCCCCGGCTTTTGATTTAGCTGGGCATGAAGCGATGAAATTGCCACTCTCACCACAGTAGATACATAGCTTTCCCCTGAAACGTCTTAGCCTTTCCTCAGGGGTTAGCCTCGTATGTCCAACCTGCATGGGTTCGGATTCAGTATCCACTGTATGAGAGGCCTGAACTGGCAAAGGGAGAGACTGGGTCTTAGACCTCGGCTTGGCAACGAGCTCTGTGGGAGCAGAAAAAACAGTTACTTTATTAGAAGCAGGGGCAGAGACAAAAGAACCTTGATTCTTTAATTTGGAGCTGTTTCTAGCTCGGATTCTGTTATCCAGCCTAATTGTCAGGCGGATTAATTCCTCAAGTGTTGCAGGTTCGTCGAGGGTTGCTAGTTCATCCTTGATGCTTTCGTTTAAAGCCATGAAATAAGCACTTTTTAGAGCAATTTGATTCCAACCGGAAGCTGCGGCTTTGACCCGGAAGTTAATGGAGAAATCCGCTACAGAAGAATTTCCCTGTTTTAGGTTCAAAAGAGCACGAGAGTCAATGGTTTGATCAGTTTCTTGGTTAAATACTTGAGAGAATTCAAAAACAAAATCTGTGTAATGACAGCTGAGGCTTTCTTCGGAGGAAAACCTTGCCTCAGCCCACTCAAGGGCTCTTCCAGTCAGTTGGGACAGAATAAAAGTTATTTTCTTTTGATCAGTTGGGAAACTGCCAGGAGAGTTTTGGAAAATTAAACGACATTGAAACAAAAATCCTTTACAGTCCTTCATATTACCTGAAAATTTCTCAGGAAGACTAGGGCGGAACTCGGGTGATGACGTCACCGCCGGTGACCTCGGAGGCGGAACTGGACCCGGAAATGGTTGTGCTGCCGGCGTGGCATTAGCACTGCTCATGTAGTTAGCATAGCTCTGAAGCATCTGATTATGATGATTAACCATGCAATGCAACTCACGGAGGGTTTGAGTTTGTCCCTGGATTTGAGCATCTTGCTCCTCCAACCGACGACGGAGGTGATTTGCTGGGCCTTGTGTGTGGCCGCAGTGTTCTGTCATGATGGGTTTCAGAAAAGCCCAGTATGCAGAACACCACGGAAACAGATGAAAAGTTTAACAAGTTTTATTGAGCACAAGCACATGGAATAAACACAGGAACTGGTTCAGGCCTGGGGGCAGGTTCACTGGAGTCTGTGAAGATTACAGTTCAGTTAGCTTGGGAGCAGATGAGTCTGAGTTTGAGAGTTTCAGATTTATACCTTGAGGTGTCCGGGTTTGGCTTTGAGAGAGGAACTGTTGGGTCCAGAGACTGTTTAGTTCAGCAGAGTCCAATAAGCGCTTCAGCGTCTTACTTCTAGCGTGAGAGTCCAGAGCTGCATGAGAATCCAGAGAAGGGTCTTCAGGTTTGGCTCAGAGGGCTGGCTCGGCAGGTTAAGCTCATCCAGAGTTTACAAGGAAAAACTGGATTCCTGAAAGCAGAGACAAAGAGGGATTAGAATCCAATCAGGAATCAGGAGCAACAAAGGTTCTCAGTAGAAGCTAGGCTCAGGTGCTAACCAAACTGGATAAACACTGCGGCGTTGAGGCAAGGTCTGAAGGCAGGTTATATACTGTGGATCCTCTGATGATGAGATGCGCCTCAGGTGTGTCGAAGGCTCAGCTCAAGAGGATCCACGGCGGACTCTGCTGGAGAAAGGTGGAACTTCTCCAGATCCCAACACATTTACCTTTTAGTCTGTGTTTGTGTTTTTATTAACTTCATTCAATAATCAAGTACACTATAGAAACATTAAGTTAAGGTACAGTTTTTAGCTTTAAAGTTACAACACAGCCTATGATCAGAACTGGTTTCTAGTGGATTTTCTGATCATGATTGGCTTTTGGAACAGATCTCTTACTTTAATCAAACAATAAGTACCGATATCTAAGGTTACAGGAACCATTTCTTACCTGTGAGGCTGATCTGTCTGATGACAACCTTTTCTTTTTTGAGCTTTTTATATTAGATCAACTAAAAGGCATGAAAACATAATCTCCCTTCAAGGTCCTCCTTCATTTGTAGTCTATCAGGCCCTCTGACTTGACTCCTCTTAACTTCTCCAGCAAATTCAGGCATTTTCTGCTCAAAGCAGTTTGGGGGGGCTTGGGGGGGGATACGATCAAGTAAAATGATACGACTGGCATAAAATGAAATACAAACAGCATAAAAACAAAACAATAAGCCGGTCCCATCTAGGCGTAATCGGAGAAATTGACAGACGAAGTGTGTTCCTGATGTCCATTCTGCTCCGTAGCTTTGTTTTGGTCGCTGTAACCGCAGAAAATCCCGCTTCACAAAGATAGGATGTTATAGATAGGATGATTTTTGAACTGAATTAACCTGTGTCAAGAGGCACAGATGCACCGACTGATGTAATTGGGAGAGTATACCGCAATTTTTTATATTTTTCAAAATAAAACATCACTCAGACTCTGATCATCGATAAATATATATATATATATATATATATATATATATATATATATATATATATATATATATATATATATATATTTATATATATATATATATATATATATTATTTTCTGTGCGGCCCGGTAGCAAATGACCCACGGACCGGTACCGGTCCGCAGCGGGTTGGTTGGGGACCGCTACTCTAGTACTATCAACAAGCATTGCACAGTTTTAACAGATTAACGCCTTTTTCAACAATGCCTTTTTCAACAATCTTTTTTTCAACATCTACCTGAATAGTTATAAGTGATCTCAGTACAATGAATGACCTCTGATTCCCATTTATGATCATTTTTTAATCCCCCACTTTGGGTCAGAGTTGTCTTTTATTACATCTTTAATAACAATGGAATGTTACACTTCCCCAGATTTGCAATAATAATTTTTCTTTTATTTTTTTATTGAATAAACAAGCCACTTCCATAAAACCTACAATCTTCTTATTTATTGGACCTTTTAGTTGAGGAGGTAATAGATGCTAATGTTCTACGGTCAGTTTATGGATAAAGAACATCATGAACTGAGAAAATTAAGATTTACCAGCAAAACAATCTACATTCTGGTTAAATACGAAAGCTAAAGACACTTTTTTAACTTATTGTATGAATCTGGTAAAAAAAAAAAATTATATATATATATATGTATATATATATATAATATATATATATATATATATATATATATATATATATATATATATACAGTATATATATATGATTGTATTCTATATTCTTTACTTTTTATGTAACATTTTCCATTAAATTGTAAAAATCTCTCATTGTCAAACATTTTATAAAGTAAAATTCACACAAAAAAAAAAAAAACACGGATGCTTTTAGAAAGGGAAGGGATTGAAACATTTTATTTTAGTTTTTTGGATGGATAAGGAAATAGTTTTGACAATATATTACCTTTTAAAGGGTGAATAGTGAGAGTGCATTCATGCAGTGCACCCCACTCTTTCATCAGTTTGAGCTGTCTTCCTTTTGAGTCTCTGCTTTGCTGCCCTTTGAGAGAATTGGTGAGGAAGGAGGAGATAGAAAGAGTTTGCTAAAAGCCAGAGTCATGGCATTTTTGATCTAAATGTCAGCTGGTCTAATTGGCAACTTTAATAATTCACATAAACCCCTTCCCTGCAGTGAGCCGCCCCTTCTTTGCACCGCCTTAAATATTCACTCGTTGACCGCCTTAAATATTCACTCGTTGAATCCAAATGATTCTGTCTGAGGCCCGATGCTACGTCCTTAATTCAAACGCTGTGATGATAGCTAATATCCTGTTATCTTTCCAATGTGGGTTTCAAACTAGAGTTTCTATGCTTCCAGGAAAGCCTACACAACATTTAAATGTATGATCAAAAAGATAAAAAGAGTTTGACATTTATTTTTTTTAGATTCCTGGTTAAAAAAAAAAAAAACAGGTTTGGACAGCATCTTTTACTTCCCCCTCTTCCATTGGATTTTCTCTGACGTTTTAGCAGACTCAGCAGTAAGAAGAAGTGCACCATATGGATCCCGATTCATGCTGATTCCACAACATTGGCCTGTCCTATGTGCATTCATCACGCTGAATTTGAGGAGCAGGGTCTGTGCTCAGGTTGGGATCTGGGGATTTAGCTGGAGCTCTTTTTCATGTTCTTGCAGTTATCTTTGCAAGGCAGACAAATCCATCCTCCTGCAGGGCAAATAGATCATCCTTTGAGGGGGATGCACCTGGTAGCACCAGGGTTTGATGCAAGCAATTCCAGTTCATAAAGTTTGTGCTCTTCCTACTTCAGCTGTTTTCTCAGAAACATGAATGCAACAGTTTCCACAAATGCAAACAGGAATAAAGGAAAGAAACAGAAGAGGGAAATTAGCAAAGTACGTCAGAGGTCTTGGCAGGAAATCAGAACATTCTTGACCGCCTGTGTGAGAGGATGAGAGGAAGGCAGCCAACAACTAAACATATGCATATATACATAGAAACAACACGATTTGTTTATCACAGATCTGGCAAGTTGTTGTTTGCAACGCAGTAAATGCTGCAGTCATGTGATCCTCCTGCAGAGTGTGCTCCTGTTTGAGCTTTAAATTAATGACATTTGTATCAATGTGAGAACATTTAGCTGGTCCTCTCTTCCTTTTCTGCTAACCGATTATGCCTAAGGTGGTACCTGAGTTGCGATGTGCGTGTCTAGCCCTCAGAGTGAGGACCTTTTTCCCAATTTCACCATCAGATTGAGGACCAGCTGCTGCAACGTGAGGACATTTTGCCGGTCCTCATATGCTATTTTGCTAATGGTTAGGTTTAGGGCTAAGGTGTCAATAGGTTAGGGTTAGAGTGCGGTATGCATTGGTAGTGCATAGAAAGGGTTGAAAATGACCGAAAGTCAATGGAAGTCAATAGGAGTCCTCACTACGATGGCAGAACGAGTATGTGTGTGTGTTTGTGTGTGAACGGGACACAGATGGTGGAGGAAATCTTGGTGAACTCAGATCAACAGCTTACCTACTGAGACTGTGAACATTAATGCTTTCTAACACAAACACACCCGGTTACCTGGGATCATAGAGATCACGCTTACGTTAAAATCCACACAAACAAACGCACATATACCCAAACACACACACATGTTCACACTGACATTTATTTTGGTTACTGCATTTCACCCTAATTGCTTTGCTTGAGTACATTCTTAAGCAAATCCTAGGTTTAAAATGTTTTTTTTTTATCATTTGGACCAACCTTTGGTCTCTGTAAGGCCTGTAGGTCCTCAGAAGGTTAGTATCCTCTCTTTCTCTCTCTGTCACTTCAAACTGACTCACACTCATGGATCAGTAGCTCACCTGTGGAGGCTGAAAGCTTCTGCTTCCTCTCAGGGAGAAGCTGGCCACACGTCTCTCTGGGTGTGTGTGCTACTGTTTTGGCACCAGATTAAGTACAATTCTTTCACAATTTTACCGACAAATTAACTTTTTGCTTGTCCTAATTGGTAGGTTAGTTAAATTTAGGTAAACACTAGGGTTATTTATCCACTGGTTATATTTATGTATAGAATTAGTGTCAGGGTTAGGGCATTAAAATGACAAAAAAAAAAGAATTAAGTCGATGAGAGTCAATAGAAAGTACAACTGTGTATAGCCAGATGAAAACATGTATGGTGTGTGTGGGTTTGTGCTTGTTCTTGGTACATTTTACTAGCAAAATGGGAACCTTTTGTTTGAGAGTGATACAATCAACTCTTTTTTTTTCTTTATTTTGGGGGGGTTATGTTTAGAAAATAAGGTATGAAGTTTAAGTTTGGGATAGATGTTAAATATCTGCTGGTAATGATACAGGAAGAAGTTGTCTTATTTTACTCAGTGAAAAACAACCAATCAAACATCAGGGTTTCCATGGAAGCAGCCCTAGTCCCGCCTCCTTTACTGTGGTGGATGTTTGAACATCTAAATTAATTCCTGTTGTTTTCCAATAAATTAAATCAACAACCAATAGTTGTGTCAAAATGTAAATGTAAAACCAACATTTACATTTTGAATGGACCACCTGTGTGTCTGATTTGATCTGAAGAACGTGAGGTAGGTCATGTGGGAAAGAGAGGAGCAGCTCCTGTTTACCAGAGATTACATGGAGTTGCTTTATTTGTGTGAATCCCAGTGTGTAAAAGCTGAGGTCCAGATTAATTTTGGCAAATAAGTGCAGACATCAGATTCATAATTAGGTGATACGCCTTTTACAGATCCAGGCAGCAGAAATGTGCTGTGAAAGCTGAGGATCATGTAACTCCTAAGAGACCAAAGACAGCAGGGATTACCAAGTGCTTTAGCAACTCAGCTTAGCTGCTGCACACTTTTCCACCATCTTCAATTCTCAACTCAATTCACAATCAGTTACTGTGATTAATTAGTTTATACAGAAAGCTTTTCATAGCCAACTACTTATGTTGTTTGTTTTTTCCGTTGTATGACTGCACATGATGCAAATGAGAAACAGTAGAAACTAAACCGACATTGTGATTTTTGAAAAACACAAAGTTTTTTAAACCTGAAATCAGGCAAACTCTGAGTTTTCAGTTTCATAAAGAGATTTTACTTAGCCTCAGTTTCTATTAACATAGTAAGATTCTCTCTAAGGTTAACCTGGTCAGGAGAAGGTCTGTCTCCATTCTCCTTGAAGCCGATGATTTTGTTTTATTTCCTGATTCAGTCAGGAGAGTTCTGTCGTAGTTATTTTGCAAACAATAAAAAGAAAAAGATTTTCTTTGTTAAAAACACAACCATAGCATGTCCTTCATGTCCTTCATGTGGAACAGAGGGTTTGAGCTGTTGTGCACTCATTAAATGATGACCTTTCAGCTCATATTCTCACATTTTCCTTTACTTTAGTGATCAAAATGTATGTTTAAATAGTTTTTATTTTACTATTTATTTAATTCAGACATGTTTTTTTTCATAAAAAGTGCATAATTATTCAGCAGCAATAACTTAAAGAAAGAAAGAAAGAAAGAAAGAAAGAAAGAAAGAAAGAAAGAAAGAAAGAAAGAAAGAAAGAAAGAAAGAAAGAAAGAAAGAAAGAAAGAAAGAAAGAAAGAAAGAAAGAAAGAAAGAAAGAAAGAAAGAAAGAAAGAAAGAAAGAAAGAAAGAAAGAAAGAAAGAAAGAAAGAAAGAAAGAAAGAAAGAAAGAAAGAAAGAAAGAAAGAAAGAAAGAAAGAAAGAAAGAAAGAAAGAAAGAAAGAAAGAAAGAAAGAAAGAAAGAAAGAAAGAAAGAAAGAAAGAAAGAAAGAAAGAAAGAAAGAAAGAAAGAAAGAAAGAAATAGGATGTTTGCATCAGTAGTACCACAATAATCCAGTTACCCACTGTACTGATTGAGTGACTCCCCATAATAGCTTCTTTTATAACCCATCCTAATCCACCTCTTGCCAAACAGACACAACACAACACATTTATCATTCAATTGAATTATTTTCAGCTTTATTTAGTTTTAAAGGACCTGTTTTCCTGTAAACTTTGTCATATAAATCTCAAGGAGAAGGGTTTTGAACAGCTGGGTTGAACTCTGGCTAGAAACGTCATTTTTACATCCAAAGAAATGTGAGATGTGACAGAATTAGAGCTTGTTTGGTTTTAATTGTCAAGTAAACTCTCCCATATCTGTATTCTTAATTTTTTTTAAGTGTGATAATCTTAGCTTTTTATGAACTCTAATACCCTGGATGGTAATACATTAATGCAAATGCTGCAGTTTAAATATCAAAGCTTTAGTTTGTGCAATGCTTGGATACATTTCTGAAGTTTCAAAGCTTTAGCTAAACAGGAATGCAAGTTAGCTTGTTTAATCTCTCTATAAGTGTGTTTATAAAGTTTACCAAAAGGATCTTCACTATGGTATTGGGTTATTTACCACATTCGGGTTAGGATTTATTGATTCATTGTGACTTTTTAGAAAGATTCGGGCTCTGTCCTCATGGAGATGAGAGGAAGTGTACCTTTGAAGGTAATTTGTCGTCTCTGCAAATAACAACCTTTCCACTTGATGGCTCCAATCTGAAAACACTTCTGGTGGAATAAGGTTTTTGGCAGAAAGAATCCTGTTGATATAGAGGGATCCAACAGACTTGACGTGTTTGGAGAACACTAAATGATGATTTTTAGAAAGAGGATGCCAGATTGGAAAAAATTCAAAAGGGTAATATAATTTTTTAGTGTGTGCACGCGAGCCACGCTCCAATCTCCAATCCGCTTCTCCTCTTTGAGCACATAGTCGAATCCTTTGCAGCTTTTTTTCAGGTTTCCTTCTAAAATTGCCTCGTTTTTAGTTTTTTTTTCCAACAACTCTAACCAGTTCGACTGTCCTTGTTAATGAATAAGCAGCCCCACAACATGGTGCTGCCACTACCATTCATCACAGAGCAGAAGTCTTTCACCTTCATCTCTCTGTGTTGGTATATCAGCCTAAAGTCTTAATAAAATATATTGAAGTTTGATCTCTTTCCTTGGGGAAATGTTTTGAAAGCTATAACACACTGTATTTTAACTCCTATTTTTATGTCCGCCCTCCCCCCGCATTTCTACTAACTCATCCTCTTACTTATCTCCACAGCTATGAGGAGTGTGTCGGACCAGATTCCACTCAGATCTACATCCCAACCGATGACCCGCCTCCCTACTCCCTGCTGGACCCCTGTCAGAGCCTGGCCGAGCCAGAACAGCATCCCACACACTCCGGTCCAGATGCCTCCCAGCGCTGTGGGGAGACGTCAGCCAGCGCTGCCTGGCCTTCCTCCACCTCCTCCTCCTCCCACTGTTCCCTGGGACTGCATGAGGGGGAGCAGCAACACGTTGCATCTATTTCCTTCCCCCTGGAGGCAGCACCACCTTACGAGGCAGTGCTGGCTGAGCAGGGGCAGCCCCTCCCTCTCATGCCATGTGACCTTAATAAACACCATTCGGAGAGGGACTACGGCGAAAACTCCCAGCAACTCCCAGCCGGCCAGATCTCCTAAGACTATTAATTTGTTTTGCTCACCTAAGCTCTCAGCTGGCCCCTGGTTAATAAAACTAACACTTTGCTAGGAGCAGCTGTGCACCAAACAGTGGAAAGCAACAATGTGTGAACTTCTTCCATACAGCTGCCAACAAAACATAGGCACAGAAGCCGTGGGGAACCACTATGCTGCAGTGGCAAATTTGCCAGAAGAGAAACTGTTCGCCTGGTTGGTTGTTTTTTTTTCCAGGTGGCTCATCCAGAGTGGATGCTCTGCTGTTTCACTACATGGCTGTTCACTCTCCTTTTTTTCCAGGTTATTGTTTCGTGAATTAGGATGCTTAAAAGACAGAGCAGCACACTGAGTTTAATAATTCACATTTCTTTACTTTTCCTCTAGTTTTATGTTACATGAACAGCACAGAGCTAAAGTCGTTATAGGCTGTAGACTTTAGAGTCGTGGTGGTTCCTATATAACTGGAGCCTCCTTCCATGCAGAACCTCGCCCACTAAGTCCTCGGTTTAATGCAAAATCATAAAAAAAATTAAAGGGATATTTTTAATAATAACATATAAATATCAACACTTATAAAAACTTACATTATACTGCCCAAGGTATGTGTTGCTCTGTGTTTACAAACCTTGGAATCTGAGTGATTTAATCCAAAGGGTTTAAAATTTTTCTGCCTCCCTTCAGCTTTCCAGAAAAAAAATTCTTAGGTCAGAAACTGATGTTGGATGATAAATCCAGTTCAGTTCCTCTGCTCTGAATCAGATTGAAGACAGGACCAAACACTGAGAGATCTTTCCTCACCAAATACACAACTGTTATAGAAGCAATAGAAGCATTTAGTGTCTTGGCACAACATCTACGGAGCACCAGCTCTACTATATTTTAAAATGAATACAGAAATAAGTAAATGCTCAATAAATAAATAAACATACAATTAATTGCCCCCAGTACATATACACTATATTGCCAAAAGTATTTGCTCACCTGCCTTGACTCACATATGAGCTTAAGTGACATCCCGTTCCTAATCCATAGGGTTCAATATGACGTCGGTCCACCCTTTGCAGCTAGAACAGCTTCAACTCTTCTGGGAAGGCTGTCCACAAGGTTTAGGAGTGTGTTTATGGGAATTTTTGACCATTCTTCCAGAAGCGCATTTGTGAGGTCGCACACTGATGTTGGACGAGAAGGCCTGGCTCTCAGTCTCCGCTCTAATTCATCCCAAAGGTGTTCTATCGGGTTGAGGTCAGGACTCTGTGCAGGCCAGTCAAGTTCATCCACACCAGACTCTGTCATCCATGTCTTTATGGACCTTGCTTTGTGCACTGGTGCACAGTCATGTTGGAAGAGGAAGGGGCCAGCTCCAAACTGTTCCCACAAAGTTGGGAGCATGGAATTGTCCAAAATGTCTTGGTATGCTGAAGCATTCAGAGTTCCTTTCACTGGAACTAAGGGGCCAAGCCCAGCTCCTGAAAAACAACCCCACACCATAATCCCCCCTCCACCAAACTTTACACTTGGCACAATGCAGTCAGACAAGTACCGTTCTCCTGGCAACCGCCAAACCCAGACCCGTCCATCAGATTGCCAGATGGAGAAGCGCGATTCGTCACTCCAGAGAACGCGTCTCCACTGCTCTAGAGTCCAGTGGCGGCGTGCTTTACACCACCGCATCCGACGCTTTGCATTGCACTTGGTTATGTATGGCTTGGATGCAGCTGCTCGACCATGGAAACCCATTCCATGAAGCTCTCTGCGCACTGTTCTTGAGCTAATCTGAAGGCCACATGAAGTTTGGAGGTCTGTAGTGATTGACTCTGCAGAAAGTTGGCGACCTCTTCGCACTATGCGCTTCAGCATCCGCTGACCCCGCTCCGTCAGTTTACGTGGCCTACCACTTCGTGGCTGAGTTGCTGTCGTTCCCAAACACTTCCATTTTCTTATAATACAGCTGACAGTTGACTGTGGAATATTTAGGAGCGAGGAAATTTCACGACTGGATTTGTTGCACAGGTGGCATCCTATCACAGTTCCACGCTGGAATTCACTGAGCTCCTGAGAGCGACCCATTCTTTCACAAATGTTTGTAAAAACAGTCTGCATGCCTAGGTGCTTGAATTTATACACCTGTGGCCATGGAAGTGATTGGAACACCTGATTCCAATAATTTGGATGGGTGAGCAAATACTTTTGGCAATATAGTGTATATATATATATATATATATATATATATATATATATATATATATATATATATATATATATATATATATATATATATATATATATATTGTTTATTCTTAATGCACCTTTTTCCTCCTTGTTTGCACCTTCTTTTATTACTATGCCAATATGTGGCGAGTGAATTTCTCCGCTGTGAGATCAGTAAAGCTCATCTAATCTAAATACAATAAACACACAAATGTAGAAATAAAATAATAAAGTGAAACATAGCTGTACATATCTCTTAATTAGTTTCTTTGTAATACTAACCTTATTGATTTATGTGCATGTTACAATATTTTGTCTGCTTTATTTTTGTGTTATTTTTTTAAATGCTAACCAACCAATGGGCAGATGTTGACCCTCTAAGTCACACCCCTCCTCATTTGCAAAAATGTTATAAGTTGCACATAAATACATACATAAAAAAAATAAGTAATTAATGAATAAGGTTGAAAATTATAACGGACAAAATATAAATAAAGTAGTTATTACAAAGGCGAATAAAGAAAAGAAGCTAATTAAAAAAGATCTATACATTTATGTCTCACTGTATCATTTAATTTCTACCTACATTTAATTGTTTATTGTATTTTTGGGGACCATTAATTGTATGCTTATTTATTTATTGAGCATTTATTTATTTCTGTATTTACTTTTAAATATGGCAGAGCTGGTCCTCCATAAACAGCGAGGAGTGGACGGTGTGCCTGTACAAATTCGATTCAAAACTATTTTTGCCAGACGCCACAGTAAAAATCACATCGATCCATCCATAAAGAGAAAATTAAGAACATCCAGATTTTTACTACAGATGGTTATATTTTCTTTAAAATTTGCAAATATTTTTATATATGTGTGTATATTATCAACTTTAGATCTAATACTGGGCAGCCCATATTACTATATGTAAATAATCAACAATTGAAATACACAAATAAAAACAACACAGTTTCTCTGCATTCAGTTTTTATTTGTGGAATAAAAACTCCTGAAAAAAAACAAAAGATGAAAACGTTTTAGCCGTTTTAAATCGATGCTCACAGGCTTTTAATGCGTGATCTGCACATGTTCCTTGGAGCGCCTGTGGGCTTTGCACTGCAATGGAGCGGACATAATCTATATTAGAGGGTGGACACAAAGTGTAAATTGGGGGTTGATGCTCACTATGTACCATCTGTGAGCTAATTTAAAGGTCTTTTAAAATTTGAAGACCTGTAGCTATCCTCTTGCTCTGCCCACAGTCTCATAATATGATCTGGACTACCACTTGGAGGATAAGTTGCTGTCATTCCTATTCACCTATTATTCTGTATTGTGGTACTAAAACCTGGCATTGGAGTATTTCTATGGGAGAATTATCCTGCCATAATGCAAGAGCAATTATGTGTGAGCATAATTTCAATTTGAGAAAAGAATTTAATCTTCTTGCACTCAAAACTTATAATGCTCACACTCAAAACATGCGCTCTCTCTCAAATATTTTCTCTCCTCTCTCAAATCTTTGTTTCTTCTCTCAGATTTAATGCTTCTTGCACAGATATTTTCTCCTCTCGCTTGCCTCCTTCTCTTCGCGCACAAATACGCTCAGATACGCTCGCAAACCCGTAGGCTCTGCTTGCAGATTTTTTTTTGCTCTCTCTCAGATTGGATCGGATCGTCGCCTAGCAGCCTTTCCAGCCAATAGAACGACAGCCTCAGAAAGGGTGCGCTTGTCTAACTCTACTGAGTGTGCCTGTGATAAACCTTACCGACAATAAAATGGCTTTTTAATTTAAAAGCTATCCATTTTCAGACGTGACGTGACGTGAACAGAAAACTCCCGCCTCAGAGTTGCTCGTCAGAAAAAAAAAAAAAAGAAAAGTTTGCTAGTCAGGGCAGATGCTAATTCTGCCTCCAGCAGAAATTAAGTCACTCTTCATTGGTGTTTCTTGAATCGCCCTTTATTATTTCACAATTTATTGTCGGTAAGGTTTATCACAGGCACACTCAGTAGAGTTAGACAAGCGCACCCTTTCTGAGGCTGTCGTTCTATTGGCTGGAAAGGTTGCTAGGCGACGATCCGATCCAATCTGAGAGAGAGCAAAAAAATCCGCGAGCGTATCTGAGACTGAGCAGAGCGCGATTTGTGTGCGAAGAGAAGGAGGCAAGCGAGAGGAGAAAATATCTGTGCAAGAAGCATTAAATCTGAGAGAAGAAACAAAGATTTGAGAGAGAAGAGAAAATATTTGAGAGAGAGCGCATGTTTTGAGTGTGAGCATTATAAGTTTTGAGTGCAAGAAGATGAAATTCTTTTCTCAAATTGAAATTATGTGCTCTTGCATTATGGCAGGATAATTCTCCCATATATTTGCTCACAAGGAAATTTCACAACTGGATATTTTATCACTTGGCCCCCTATAACAGGGCCACACTGACCACCTACAGTCTGGCTGCCTCAATGCTGTGATTGGGAGTGGTGACCTCATACTTTTGGCAATATTTTGTAGGTAGATTTCCTCTCTAAATCTTAAACTATGTATTACAAAAACTAATCCAGTTCAGATTAAACCATTTGGTGTATTTTACATTTTAAAATACAGATAACCATTAAAAAACCTGTGCAGTTCGAGATTGAGATGTTAGGGAGCCATGTCCTTATAAACAACTGCTGTACCTGTTCAGTAATTTCCTTTAAGTTGGTAATAACCTAACAAGTACAAGTACCGACTTTATCATAAGAGCATTATGAAGTAACCAAGAAACTGCTTGGGTTTGAGGGAAGAAACTAATTCATTGATGTTCTTCCTGTGTGTTTTATTTAAAGCTCTCAGTAAAGCAGGAGGGTCAAAAATTCAACGTTGAATGTTAAATCTTAATATTGCGCGAAAACTGGAACCAAACAGCAACATGTAGCTTTTAAGCCTGCCATCGCCAGAGGCTGGCCTGATGCAATGGAGACTTTAACACACAAAACTGTAGATTTTAACAAACTGTTCCTCCAGAAACAGAGACTTTTGCTGCAAGAATGAAGTACCTGGAGGGAGAAAGAAAATAAAATATTTGAAAAAAGAATCAGTTTGTATTTAGCCCCATTTACTCCGATATCCCTAAATAAATTCAAATGCAACACATCTTTCCTATGCTCCATTCAAATTCTAATATAGAATCCGTGGTAAAATGGGACAGTTTATGTTCAAAGCTAGTCTCCATCCAGTCTGACTGACTTATTTTAGTTTTAGCTCCATCAGAGGCTTCTACAGCTCTCCTGTAAGACAGAACACTAAAAGAGATGCTTCCAGCAACCTTGAAGGAACCATTATATCCTTGATAGCAAAACATTTAGGCTGCATTCACACCGGTCACATTAAGTCAACTTTAAACGGACCAGAGTTCCTTTCCCCAACTTTTTCTGAGACCCACTTTTTGAGCTGGTCTCGGTGGTCCGCTTCTAAAAGGATACTGGTGCAGACTGCATTAGGTATGAGTACAAATGCAGAAAACATATGTTGGACACCATGCAGTAGCAGCCATTCAGAATGGCCCTTCTCAGTCAAATGCCAGCCGAATGGCAGCACAGCGAAATCCCCTCCATCTTCCAGCCACTGCAGTTACTTGCATATTTTTTACTCTGAATGGGCCCATCAAGGAAAGTGGGGAAATTTTGAATGGCTACTACTGTAATAGTATTGATAAATATAAAATTTTACCTTCCGACAAGAATTGATTCTTGTTTTGACTTAATCTGATCTTGTCAGTTTCAAAGAATTGCAGCCTTAATAAATGCATAACTACAACAAAACCGAGGTTCTGAAAGCAGAACTCTCAGAGTAGTTTGCCTTAATTTGCAGGTCTGTGCTTCGTCCTGCCCTAGTCATTTTGTGGCTTTGCTGTGAGTTATAGCCCCCTTCAGATGGTTCAGTTTAAATGCAGATACAAGAATTTCCCTTTTGTTTTACTCTAAAGTCTACTCTATAACTTTAATAAAAATATTTTAAATATTCCCACCAAAATCTCAACCATAACGTTTTCTACCTAAATAACTGCCAATGACTCTGTTTCTTCGTTTCCACAATCCCAAAGCTTTTCAGATCCACTCTTCCTTCCTTGTTTCAATGATTCCGTCTTGCATGTACAGTACAGAGACAAAGAGGCGGCGTTTGTGTGGAGGTAGTATGGGGAGTAAAAACCCCAGTTTTCCTGGAGACACTAAGACCTGTAGACATCATTTTAATCACTGGTTATTAAAGCAGGTAGTCATTAGTCAACCAAGCTTTAATAACTCTAAAAATGTGGTTTGTAACTTTTAAAATAGTTTGTTTCGTGTAATTAGCATTTATACCTTTACTTGTAAAATGCTCACTGTTACTGAAATGTTTTGTTAAAAGATGTGCCTAAAAGCTTCCTTCCACCTCATCCTCACTGTTGGATCCAGCTCTGTAGCTGTAGTGCAGATACAGTATTAGTCCGGTGATCAGCGGTGTGATTTTAAAGCTACAGTGTGTAATTTTCAGCGACATCTAGTGGTCAAACTGCAGACTGCAGCAACATGAACATCTCCCCCCCACCGCTTCTCCCCCCCAACAGTACGGCGAGCGTTACGGGACAAAATGTCTTCCACGAGGTCCGCATCACCTACCTTCTCAAGTGATGAGGTTTGTTTACATAGATAATTTTACAGATAGTATTTCATCAGTCTGTGTGTTCAGTACCGTCTCAGCTCATCTCTCTCAACTTGCCGTAGTTACTTTCGAGCGTAATGGGCGATCTCGCAATCGCTAGTTTGTTGGCTCTGCGCTGCCGTAGCGCAAAGATGTCTGCCTCCATGGCTGCGAGACCCGCTCCTATGTAATTATAAATAACGAATTCTAAGGCAACGCAAATATTAAGGTTAAGTGGCTGAGCTCGTAGATGATGATAAATAACATAGTTATGTATAATATATTAGATTTCTGACTGTATATCCCTGTAATTATTACACACTGTAGCTTTAAGGCACATTTTATCAAATTAATTCCTTTTTCGATTTTTAAAGGGAGATTTTATCGGAGAGAAAGAAATTAATCATTCATTTGGTTAAAAAAAAATTTATTGAGGTTTACAGCACTGTTTTGACCTTTAAGTCTTTGTTTTTATTTATTTAATAAGGATTAACAACAATTTATGTTTAAATAAAATTAGTAAAAATCATTTTCCTGCAAAGGTTTCATTTTTATCATTTAGAGATGTCCCAATCCAATATCAGATTATATTGGCCTGCAAAATCTCTGATATTGGAATAAAACATTGTCTAAAGTTAAAGTCACATGTTGGTTATTAATCAATGGGTTGTTCTCATTCCTCTTGCTGCTGACTGATGCTCTCTGATTGAGCAATATAATTTGGTCAAACCTTTTCTAACATTCCACAATACAAAATAAGTATTAAAGGCATCCATGATTTATCCTGATATCATACTGGTTTATCTTTTTGTCTTGCAGTTCATTTAATATAGTGGAAACTTGGAACATTAACAAAACTTTTTTTTACTTTTCTCTACACTTAAGATATTAATGGGCCTAAAACAACAATGTATTTATATTAACCTTAAATCTGTCTGCTATTTGCCCATACTATTTATAGAGGAACAAATTTTAACAATATTCGTAAGATGTTTAGCTTGGGGCTGGTTGCAACAACCCGTCCCCAAACTAATCATATACTTTAAAGTAAACTAAGCTGCGATTAAATCCATCTTAAATTGTAATAAATTCCTCCAAATGGTTAGAATTGTACAACAAAAATAAACATGATCAAATTTACTGAACACTTTCAAAGCATGTTTTTTTCTAAATAGATGTAGAGGATGGTCTTGAATGTGTCTTCCATTCTGCTGGTTAAGGGAAAGGTCTCCACTTCATATAAAAAAAGAAAACTTTAATAACGATGGAGGCCCTTAGCTCTTTATTAGTGATAACTAACATGTGACATTTTTATACATTCATGAAAAAACATCTTTTCTGACCCTGTAACCAATACAATTACATCCCTGATCACCAGAGGGCGCTGTAGAGCTGAATCAGTCCAATCGCCTTGCTGCATCTCATTTTAAATGAGGATGGTGTTTAAGTTAGAGCAGATTTGAAATGTCAGTATTATAGCAAACAGAACATTTCTGTTACCATCTAGAAAAGCTTTTCCTGATGCGTGTTGTCCATCGTTATTTTTCACTAACGAGCGCTAATTTGTGCATTCTCTGTATGTAAATGGTATGTAAATGTGTTACATGTGCATCATGCTTCACTTATCTTCCTATTTATATTTTTCTTTAACTACTATAATAGCAACTTAAAATGTTGTTTCATAGGAAGTGCTGTAATGTTTTTGTTAAAGATTTTCTTTTGTAGAAAAACAAAACTCAAAATAAATTCTTCATATATCTGAGTATGTGTTTATTAGGGGAAAAATGATGAGCGTACACATCCCAGAGAGGACAATGAGAATTAGATTTTTTTTAAAAAGGCACTGAGTTACAAGTGGTAAAATATGCAGTAAGCAAAATTTGTGACAGCCAAATGGGCCTGTCAGACAGGACATGGTTTGTGCTGCACATGCCGTAGGGTTTAACCATTAACAATGTGCTGGTTGGGTGGGGGCTTTTTCTGTAGTCCTTTGTAAGGAAGAAGAGGCTGTGGGTGCATGAAACCTGAGGTCCGGAGAGCTGATTGAGTTGTTCTAGCTTGTAAAAGAGCTGTGTGTCCATAGTTACCTCAGTCGCAGACTTGAGTCAGGAAGTATGGGGAATTCACACTCAATATTACTTTTATTTTATTTTGGTTCCTGGTCTTTCTAGTATGTTGCTGGACATTCTAGGTTCTAACAGACGCATGTGCATTCATCATCGTTTAAGTTGAACTATTCAGAATTTTCAATGAGGCTTGCAGCAATATATCCTTTCCATGAGTGTGCCTGCACTCATATTATGGGTCACAAGCAATCTACACTGACATGAGACCATTATGTTCCTATTCAAGAACATTTGTACTGAACTTTAGAATCCCAATGCGCTCTATCAGGGTGACAGGACCTGATTTCAGCATTCATGAAGGAGACTAATTTGATCATTTGTAAAACTTTATTACTTTGACTGTTTTCAGCTGTTTTCTCTTATTTACACAGTATTTAGTCATTCCAAAATGTATTCCTTTTTACTGTTTCAATGTTATTTATATGTACAAATACAGTAACAGTGGCTATGGTGACGGTATACAAACAGTGGAGAATAGGAGCGGTTATTAACGGGAAACTGGAATGCCGTCACCTCGGAGAATATTCACTCTGACCTACCGGTTCTGAGGTAAATCGAATGATTAGTTCCAGTTGTCCTTGGGAGTTTCAATGTCTGATAGCTAAAATTAGTCTGTTTTTAAGCAGTTTTTTCTTTTTTATTTAACAATTAGTCATTCTTACTCACTACTTTTCACTATTTATAAGACAATATTTTTCAACACTACACATACAGTGTAGAAAAGAGGTATTCAACGTTTTCCAGGACAAGGACCCCCAAACTGATGGCGAGATGGAGCAGAGACCCCCTAATTATATATATTGTATAAAATTGTGTAATATCAAAGTGGTCCTATAGTCACTCTATTACAGATGGAGTAATAAAACAAAAGTAATTTTATCCTGGGATTATTAAAGTTTTTCTGATTCTGATTCCTGGTTAATGGGACAGGTGTGGTGAATGAAACGGTGCCCAGCTTAAAAGAGCTCCTGTGTGTTGCTGAATGTGAGCATTGATGACTGAAAGACATCTTCTGCTTCATTTCTCTGTTTACTACAGTGTGTTGAATTCATGTTAATGTGGATTTAAAGACATTTCAATTAGTGGAAAAACATGCAGGGGGGATTTAAAAAAAAAGGTTAATCAACCAAAACTTTCGTGACCCCCACAAAGTACCCCGTGGGCCCCATAGGGGTCGCCGACCCCCTGTTGAAGACCCCTGGTGTAGAGCATTGTTGTTTCGTCATGGTGGCCACATACTAATATTGGAGAATGTTTTGAGGTTGTTTCAATATTTGATCATCTTTATAAACTTCACATCTTATCAAAGCCAACCTTCAGAGAGAACCACTGCAATAAGTTCCTGAACTTTTTTTAAAATATTCTCTTCTCTTCTGTTGTTACTGTTGGGACTGAGATAAAGGTTCTTAGACAACGCTAATCAACCTACTAAATCTACTACCAATGAGGCTGCCAACTTTTAAAGGTACAATAAAGAGCAATTTTATGAGTATTTCTTTTCATGATAAAAGCTCTCTGTGACATAAACCATTCAGCCACACGTGACTAGCTTTGGGATGTTTTCCCATGCCCCATGTTGTTTTAGAAACCAAAGAAGGAGGGAACTATTTCTGCAAAATAAAACTAGATCTAAAAGTGACCTGGGCACATTCTTAAAGTGCTTCAGAAACACGCCTAGTTTCCCACCTGTTAGACCGGTACGTCTAAGCTTCAATCATGACATCAGTCCCTTAACTGGTAAAGATCAGCTGATAACATACAGCTCATGTGCTGCACCTGAGGTGAGTTATCATTTAGATCTGTTTTTGATGATGGTACGTTGTGGAAAATAAATCAAATTAATCTGATCAGTGTGTAACTCCTAGAGAAAATGAAAGCCCAGGTTTTGTTCCTGCTCCTCGTTCTTGTGGTTGGAGTTCAGCTGATGCCAACTGGTTCCCACCGCGACTCACCAGGTACAAAATTAGGTTTTAAACTTTCTATACATAGAACCAAGCCTGATGGTTACAACTGATGCACTTCTAAATATTATTTTTCTGACTTATGTCAATATCTTAGTTATTCCAGAAGATGTGGCCCTCGCTGAACTGAGAGGGGAACTGAGAGAAGTCAAGCCAGTTTCACCTGAACCATTTACTGAGAGTTTTCCAGAAACTTAAAAATGTATCACTGTGAGTGTTTACATATTCTTAACTGGGTAAAGATAATCACTTTTAGATTATTTTGAAAAAGTTTGTCTCTATAATATTTAACACATTGATGCCTGGATTTAAATACATGCAGATAAATAAATGAAATGCAATCAAGTTTTTGCCATTAATAACTGCAAAGAAAATATTCTTTGACTGTTGCTCAAAAGAATAAATAAAAATTTAGGTATGCTGGATTTTTTTTTATAACAGACATAATGGTGAATAATAAAATAAACCATCAGCAACTTGTCACAAAAGAAATAACTAATTGCTAAAGGTTTTTATGTCTGTATTGAATGTGTAATAACTGGCATTGGGGAAAATTCACATGCTATTTTATTGTATGCAAGATACAGATGGTGTGTTGCATATTTGCAACAGTTGGCATCAAGTGATCAGAATCAAACAGCTGATACGACAGGACAAAAACAATATGATATATTATTAAATGTAAAAATTGACCTTTAACCCTTTAAAGCCCGATCCAAGAATAAAACAAAACAGAAAGTAACTTTTTTTTTTGGTTGGAATTCCTTATTTGCCCTTTTAACAAAATATGTAAAAAGAAAAACAGAAATACATTTTTTATATTAATAATTTATTACTATGCGATATGTCAAGATTATTTTTTGTGTAGTCTTCTACTGGCTGTTATCAGGTATATCTGATTGTGTACAATAGGATTTTGAGCAAAGTTTTTACCATTAAATTATGCAAAAGATGTCAGACGCAAAACATTTCAGAAATCGGATGTATCAAATACGATACATTTGGCATTATAGGGTTAAGAAAACTCTCAACTAAAGTAAGAGTAAAAAAGTATTTGGTAAAAAGGCAGCTGAAGTACAGAGTAACTGATCTACTAACTACCTATGATCATAACAGACATATTACTTTTTGTTATAAAATGTTGTCAGTAGTTACAGTATGTAAATTACAGTATACACTTCAATCTAATATTATCCAACCTCCAAACGACACAGCAGACTCAGTAGCTCAGAAGTAGGAAAATAGCATTCAATAGCATTGTGTCTCAATGGTGTAAATTTATTTAAAACAAGCTTGTTTTTGTTAAGTTCCTTAGAATGGACAGAGCAACAAGAAATTTTACTTGAGTAGAAATAGTGTTACTTTATCATATTTTTCCTTAAGTAAAAGTAAAAAGTACAATGCTGTAAAATAACTCCTTCAAGTACTTTTCTTTTTTCAAATGGTCACTCAGGTAAATACCACTAAGTTTAAAATTCACCAAGACATTTCTCATTTATAGGTGATTAAACAGATAAAAACAAAAAATATTGAGCCCCGCTAATTTTTTTTCTTCTCCGAAATAAACACTCCAAAACACCATGAAACCCCATTTGAAATTTTGATGGAACCCTTAGACTTTATAGATCCACAGCTCAACTATAACTCGAGCAAATTTGGACCGAATAATTGAAGCATGTTTGTTCAAAAAATGCATTTTTCCACTCATAAAAGGGAATCTGGGCAGACAAATATGCTGATTTACATTATTGAGGACCTTCTGCATATGGCAAAGCCTTTTCTCCTGAGATTTTGCCGTTGTTTCATTGAAATTTACCAATAATTTCACCAAGCTAAATAAGAATAACAAAGCAAGCTTATGGAATGTATGTCACATCCGCTGAAATGATTTCACAATTACCTCTGACCCCTCCTTGGAAAGGCTGAGCCTCTAGTTTCCAATAATGGCGGCCATTAGGGGGTGGGGCTAAAAATGAATACCTGCTGTTGCATTACTCCTGCAGAGTCAGACATGTCAACTGGAATTTTAAATATCAATTTATTTTGTTTTCATAGCTATAAAACAAAAAATTCTTGTGAAAAAATAATTTTGAAACATGTTTTAGAAATGTTAAAGCCCCATTTGAAAGGCATGTGGATGAAACACCATGTGACTGTGTTTTGGCCATTTCTATAAATAGATAAATATGAACAGGTGTCAGCTGGGCCCGGTACCGGTCCTGGCTATCAGATCATCATCAGTTTAATGATCTGAAACATTCAGTTGTGACAATAACAAGAAAATTGTAAAAAAAAATTAATAAATAAGCAATCACTGCATAGAAAGCTGACATCACACTGAGTTAGAGAAACTTAGGGGCAATTATAAAAATTGAATCATTATTCTGTGATCTATTCTTTGACATCTATTTGCATTGAACTAGCGATCAGGACATTTCAAGTTAATGCATCATGGCTTTACTGTATGTGCTTTTTATAATTCTTTGTATTTTGCTTTTTATTGCAGATGGGGAAGAAAATGGAGAAACGAGATGAAAGAAAAACATTTATCTAATGGTTTTTACCTATAGCTTTCAGCAAAGCCAAAGTAAAACAAACCCCAATGTGTTCATGTACCTATATGTATTTTTATGCTTAATTTATCCCACCTCTGATTTGATAAAAGTTTGGAAACAATATTATCAAACAAATTTCTATCCAAAGAGGGATTTGCTTCTTAAAAACCTTAATAAAATGTTGATCGAAAAGAGGTTAAACAAAATGTCACCTCTTCATAAACCTTTATGGGCATAATCACAAAATTATACATGTAATAATATTCATCATTAATAATGCAAGATATTTGCATTAAAAATAAAGTTATTGTTACATCTAAATGTGTTTCATGGAGGAGCTAATAAATTCTATGAATACCAAAAATGAAAATAAATAAAACAAAAAACTGAATCAATCTTGAGTCAATTATTTTTATTTATACGAATTATATTATTATTGAAGATTCTAGCTGACTTCATTTTGTTAAAGAAGACTTACAATTAATCTTAACATATTATGAATAACAGCTTTTTTTTCTGTTTGTTTTTTTAATTAAAATCTAAAATCAACCATTATTCTCACGTACTTTGGTCACTACTATGGTTTTAATGGGCTTTCATAAACAATCGTTTAATGTTTTTCCCGTTTTTGGGAACTTCAACAAATTGATTTCTGATTAATATCATGGAAATCACTGTGAGATACTGTATATTTGTGTCTGAAAGGTGGCATTTCATTAAATTTGAGACCACTAACCAAGCATTACAACATATTTGGACTACCCAGCACAGTCACAAAGGAAAGTCAATATTTTAAATGACCAAATAAATTATATAAAAAGAAAATCTTAATAAATACAAAAGGATGGTTTGTTAAAGGGATGAAACTATCATCATCAACCTGATCAAATGGGAAAAAATAGTAAATTATCTGGTGAATTCTCAAACCATGTATGAAATAGCAATTGTTTTTGTCTAAGAGGTAAACTGAATTTCTTAAGCCAAAATCTTAATAGTCTTTTGTAAGCGTTCAGACGCTAGTAAATCACTGATTCACTAACACTGATGAATGTGGCTCAGAAGGTGATGGTCAATGACGTCAAGAGCAAATCAAAAATGCATGCAGGAAATAACGAAAACAAAAATATCTGAAACTCAATAGGATCACGTGTGTCAATTAAAGTCAAATTAAAGTTAAATTAATAAATTAAAGTCTCCATCCAAACACCTCAAATTGATAAGGACTCTTTAACATTGTCAGAGCAGTGCGTTTAGTCAGCTAGCTAATTAATTCCTATCTAAAAAGTGCTGGAAGTTAGGAAAGGGGCTAGGACCAGGAATCAGTATGCCTTTCAGAGCCAATGCAGTTAGCATTGGGACCTCATCATGACGAAGATCCTCTAGGAGCTATAAGGTTGCCCACGATCCTTTATGTGTCTCTGTATGGGCACACCCCAACGTTACTGCCATGATGTCCATAAGACTGAAGGCTGTCTGGATTCAGCACAGTAGTCAGGAGCTCTTTTCCTACCCTGGATGGTGCTCTTACTGTTGACCCTGTGAAAGGTGAAGGGAAAGGAGCATGGAACGGGAGGTAGGAGGTACAATATGAGGTGTTCTAAAGTTTAGGATTTAACCATGAAGATACTGAATAGTGAATTTAAATGTACATTATGCATTTCTCAGAAAGAATCTTGATGATGCCCAGGACTTATGAGAAAGTATTTAAAAAGAAAATGGTGGAACTTAATGTTTATAATAATTTAACTTTATTGATCTCAAATTGGAGAAATTTACCTCTGCATTTAACCCATGTGATGTGAAGCTTTGCTGCAGCAGGACATGGAAGACTGAGATGAACGGAACATTAAATTGTTGCATAACCAATTATTCTTAAGGAGCCCTTACTATTCTTGATAGGACCACTATGATTAGATTTTTTTTTTCTGTCTTAAGTAAAATCATCAGGGGGAAAAAATCACATTTTCTCATTTTCTCAATCACATCTACTTAATTATTTTTTTTTTCACATTAAAAATCTTATATTGGAAACATTTCATGTGACAGAAAAGTTCAGTTTCAGTTTAGTTACCGTAAGTTTATTTATATAGCTCAAATTCACAACACATGTCATCTCGAGGCACTTTAAAGTTCACCAGATGATACATTCAAATTGATTTAAAGTTTTCTATCTAAGGAAAACCAGTTGATTGCATCGACTCATTGACTCTTCAGCAGTCCCTCACACTAAGCATGCTTGTAGCGACAGTGGAGAGGAAAAACTCCCTTTTAACAGGAAGAAACCTCCAGCAAAATCAGGCTCAGTGTGAGCGGCCATCTGCTGAGGCCGACTAGGGTTCAAAGAGATGAAAGCAGACAGAATGGAGGATGAAGAGAGCACATCCAGCCAGTTACAGTCAAAGAAACAGGACTACACTGGAAAAACAGGCCAATCTTCAACATCTATAAACAAAGGTGTTGATGGCTAGCCTGACGTAGTCCTACTCAATTCTAGTCAGAATATGAGTCTGACTGATACTGCTCCATAGAGCTGTGATTATGGGGCGTGTTTTGAACGAACCAGGAAAAAAAATGCCTCTGCACTAAATTGGATAGACCTACAACCAATAAGAGCAACGGAGTGCGTGACGTATGTTAAGCCACGCATAGTTGTTGTCAACAAAAATCAAAGCGTGCAGTTGCACGCCTAGAATAACAAGATGAGCCTTGATCGTGTTTCTCTGTTCCTCTTTTAAAATTAATTTGCTGCCGATATCTTCTAGAACAGACCTAATAGCAGAATCTACTCACCTCAAGGCGGCAGCCATTGTTGTTGTCACCCAAGCGCGCTTTGGTCACGTGGTTGATTACGTTACTGTTGATCATCTGTTTATCATCGTATAAACCCCGCCCTGACAATTTGATTGGATCGCCAGTGAGTGGGCGATCATACTCGCGCTACTATGGAGTAATGCCAGACCGAACTTCCCGACCTCAAACCTTGTGGGCGGGACTAAGTTCGGAATGGCACCCAGGCTAGTTGATGGCAGCAGCACAGCTGATATTTCTCTCCAGGATGGAGTCACAGCCAAACAGGAACAGACCAGTTGAAACTACTATGAGAAAAAGCAGAGAGAGCAGAATGTTAGAAATTGAACAAACAGATTCTGCAGAGAGGGAGAATAGAGATAGAATGAAGTAGAATGGTGAAAAGAAAAAACATCAATCTTGTAAGGGAGAAATACTTTTTTAAGATCACTCTATGTGCATTAAACTAACCAACATTTAACATTTCTCCCTACTATATGTAACGTATATGTCAGTGGAAAAGTAAATTAAAGTTACCAAACCCACTGAACGAATAGATAAACGATGATGTATAAATATCTGTCTTTTGACGTTTTAAACGTCTATGGAAATAGTTGTGGTACACCACCATCTAGTGGTCGCTTAGTGATATAGCACATTACATTGCATGCAAAAAATACATCTTAGAAGAAAAATTGTATAAATATGACTCAAAGAAATTATACATTGAATATTCATATAAATATATATACATTGAATAAGCTTTGAACTAACAGGACAAGCTGTTCAATAGAGTCAAGCAGTGTCAGTGTGCTTAGGAGAGCTATTAGTCACCAAGCTGCCATCTGATCCGCTCACCGACCCCTGGCAGAATGTCAGCCGTCTGAGGGGCCTGCCTCTGGGAAAGCGACACCCCCCTTTTCCCGGTCCCCTCCAACTGAACCAGAACACGTCAACTTCCCCTGCAGCGGCGCTCTCCCCTGCGTTTAAGTTGAGTTTTTGGTGAAAGTTGCGGTGAAGTTTGTCTACAGGGACAACATGCGCTCCTTAGCGGTACTAGCTGTCATTGTGGCGGCGGCGAGCGTCTCCCTCTACCTGCTGTCCAAACACCTTCCCCCGGGACGGAGCCAGCTCCAGCTGCAGGAGGGCGAGGCCGAGCAGGAGAACAGGTAGAGGCCGAACTGCTGCATTTAGATTAAACGCTTTATAGGACACTTTAAGAAATACTTTAAAAATCTAAATTTCAAACCAATAGTGTTATTGGAATACAGATCAAGACCTTATTACCTTTGTAAGATTAAAAAAATATGGATAATTTGATGGCAAAGATTAATGTCAATGTAAAAACAAGAAAAGCCATCTTGCCCGGATATATTAAGAAAAATAATAAAAGTGCTTCTATAAGAAATTCATGAAAAACACTCTGAAAGCTAAAGAAAAAAAATTTTTTTTTTGGTACAACATAACCTTAGAAGCATTAATGCTGATACTGGAACTTACAAACCTAAATATAATTGTTAACTAAGCTTATTAACTTTTGAACTTTACTTTCTAACTTTTAATTAGCTTTTTATCTTTTTTCTTGACTTGTTAACTTTTTTTTCAACCTAATTTATATTAGGTAATATATCATTCAAGGGCTCTTCTAATTGGTCAATCACCAAAATAAGATGTACAGCCATGTAGCAGCATCTTTGCTGAATGGCTGGATATATATCTTGGGGGTGTTATCTTGCCCTATAAAGGATTAAGCAGACCTGAATGGGGGAAAAAAAATTCTTTGCATTTTTATTGTAATATAATTCTAGAATTGAAGCATCCATCTACTAAACGTTTTCCTTCTTTTTTTTTAATTTAAAAAGATCTTCATAGCCATAATACATAACCATATATTGCCACTACCACTGAAATAAAATTAAAAAAACCCCATCAGATTTAAGCTTAAGATTAATATTTTAGCAGCTTGAGGTAAAGTATTTTTATCTCTAGGTTTGGGTTTGTATGAGATTATTACATTATGTTAGAGTCTAGAAATACAACAGTTAGCTTAAGAAAAAAGGTCAAACTAAAACATACAACATGATCTATTTGCTGTTTTGTTAAACAGAATTACAGAAATCACTCTAAATTCTACCAAAATAATCAAGCACATTCATTTTTATAGTTTATAGTCTGAAACTTGATTGAGAGACCCAAAGACAAAATCTAATGTTTCAAATAAAATTAAAGGATATAGAGCTGTTGTTTCTTTTTGCTTTCTTTGTTTACTACAGGCATCAACAGCTGGGGGGGCTCAATGCCTTGTAGAACCGGGTTATCTGGTATCTCAATGTATTATGAAAAATGTTTGGCCTATCGTAACAGTTGAAGTTTTTACTTATTTTCTTCTATCTACTCATTTTATTTGTTTGGAGGAAATAAAAGAAAAGTATTTTAATGACCACTCCTCTATTTGTAAAAGCCCAAGGGGACTTCCAAATGTAGAAAACCTCAACATAAGTGACCAATAATGGATGTTTCCCCCATGCTTGAGAACTGGATAGTCTCCAAGTGGAATAAATATTCTAATAACATCCCAGTTTACAGTGAAAAAAACATCTACGTACATTTATTAATAGAGTTGAACTTTTATAGTCTTGTGAAAGAACATCTTTTAAATTGTTAGACATTTTATTTTAGTCCAGTCTTGGCCTATAAGGCAGATTACCATGAGCTCATGTTGAAATGTTTTGCCAACATGAGTTCCTGGAGCTTTTTTAATGAACAGAAGCTAGAGTTGGAATGCAATGTTCCTCTGAGTGCATACCAAACACCCATCAATAGGCACATGTTAATAGGAAACATCTGTTCTTGGTAAAAACATTGTTCATTGATCCACTAATGAAGCACTCGCCATCTGACAGGATGTAAGTCTATTTAGTTAAAGTTGACTGCACGTCATCACTGGGTGAGTTTAAATTTACAGTCAAACGAGGTTGCAAAGGGATGATAGAATAACACTGAGGCAGACACTCTGAGGCCAAATGCATGAAGTATTCCTGTGTGCGTCTGTTTGTATGCTTGTGTCCAGTGATATGATAGTACTCACAATATACTATTACTCATTGCTCATGTTTAAAATACAATTAACATGACTGAATTGTGTGTGTTTGCATCTTCTTCATTTACTTTTTTTTTAATTAAACGGAACAACAGAATTAAATTTAAAAAAGGCTTGAATCTGAATTGTGGGTAAGAGACTTCAGAAGTGAATCCCGTCTAAACATTCCACCAGCTGTGTGGGTGTGTGTGAAGGTTTTTTGCTGAGGCAGAACATCTTTTATAGCAATAGTCGTAAGCAGATTTATAACTCTCCCTCCTCGAATACTGTACATACGTCCACTGAGTTTCACGTGTCGGGGTGTTTCCACGTCACCTTCCTGTAGACCAGTGAGAGAGCTGGATGTTTGTCCTCTGACCAGTGAAAAGGAGCAACGCTGGATGTGAAAGCAGATGGCCCAGGAAGCCGGCTACTTGAGTTTCAAGTTGAGGGGGGGTTTGGACAGGGGAATTTTTTTTTTTGCTGTGTGGGTTTTCCAAAGTGTCTTCTAGGTCTCTCCTCTAGTCTTCAAGCAGTGATGCTATTTCTATCTTTAAATCAACTGTATCCAGTTTACTTTTCCACTCTGAGACGTACAAGATGATCACTTTTTCTTTTAGAGTTCTGTTTTTAAAGGTTTTGTTTTGCCTTGGTTCAAAGTTTTGTCCCTGTTTGATATAGTGGGAATTCAAAACTGAGATTAAAGGCATTGTATAGTCTAGATTAAGGATGCACCAATAAAAGCATTTGAGCCGATGTCACCCTTTTTACAGAATGAATATATAGCTGACATAGCCTCTTTGTTTCAGTTAAAGACTTTCCAGCCCTCCCTGTATCTATATCACTGTCACATGCCCAAACAAATTCCACATGGCCAGCCACCTTCTGAAAGAAATACATAAACAGAAACACATCACCAACAGATACTGATACGTAACATTGACTGATATTGATTTTAAAGATGATACAGTAACTTTGATAGTCCAATACAATTTTGTTGTCATTTCTGAATTCTTTAGAGGAGTAAAAAAACTTCACCACTACATGAATGATTTAGCATTGTCTGTAGAGCAAAATAAGATGTGTGGAAAACCATTACCAACCCACTCTTAACCCTACCATATTATTAACCCTTCTCCCTTAACCCTACCTTATTATTAACCCTACTCCCTTAACTCTAGCTTATTATTAACCCTACTCCCTTAACTCTACCTTATTATTAACCCTACTCCCTTAACCCTACCTTATTATTAACCCTACTCCCTTAACCCTACCTTATTATTAACCCTACTTCCTTAACCCTACCTTATTATTAACCCTACTCTCTTAACCCTACCTTATTATTAACCCTACTCCCTTAACCCTACCTTATTAATAACCCTACTTCCTTAACCCTACCTTATTATTAACCCTACTCCCTTAACTCTACCTTATTATTAACCCTACTTCCTTAACCCTACCTTATTATTAACCCTACTCTCTTAACCCTACCTTATTATTAACCCTACTCCCTTAACCCTACCTTATTAATAACCCTACTTCCTTAACCCTACCTTATTATTAACCCTACTTCCTTAACTCTACCGTATTATTAACCCTTCTCCCTTAACCCTACCTTATTTTTAACCCTACTCCCTTAACTCTACCTTATTATTAACCCTACTCCCTTAACTCTAGCTTATTATTAACCCTACTTCCTTAACCCTACCTTATTATTAACCCTACTCCCTTAACTCTACCTTATTATTAACCCTACTCCCTTAACTCTAGATTATTATTAACCCTACTTCCTTAACCCTTCCTTATTATTAACCCTACTCGCTTAACTCTACCTTATTATTAACCCTACTCCCTTAACCCTACCTTATTATTAACACTACTCCCTTAACTCTACCTTATTATTAACCCTACTCCCTTAACCCTACCTTATTATTAACCCTACTTCTTTAACCCTACCTTATTATTAACCCTACTTCCTTAACCCTACCTTATTATTAACCCTACTTCCTTAACTCTACCTTATTATTAACCCTACTCCCTTAACTCTAGCTTATTATTAACCCTACTTCCTTAACCCTACCTTATTATTAACCCTACTTCCTTAACTCTACCTTATTATTAACCCTACTCCCTTAACTCTAGCTTATTATTAACCCTACTTCCTTAACCCTACCTTATTATTAACCCTACTCCCTTAACTCTACCTTATTATTAACCCTACTCCCTTAACCCTACCTTATTATTAACCCTACTTCCTTAACCCTACCTTATTATTAACCCTACTCCCTTAACCCCACCTTATTATTAACCCTACTCCCTTAACCCTACCTTATTATTAACCCTACTCCCTTAACCCTACCTTATTATTAACCCTACTCCCTTAACTCTACCTTATTATTAACCCTACTCCCTTAACCCTACCTTATTATTAACCCTACTTCCTTAACCCTACCTTATTATTAACCCTACTTCCCTAACCCTACCTCCTTAACCCTACCTTATTATTAACCCTACTTCCTTAACCCTACCTTATTATTAACCCTACTTCCTTAACCCTACCTTATCCCTTAACGTCCAGTCGGCCTCGGCAGATGGCCGCTCACACTGAGCCTGGTTGTGCTGGAGGTTTCTTCCTGTTAAAAGGGAGTTTTTCCTCTCCACTGTCGCTAGAACCATGCTTAGTGTGAGGGGTTGTATATGAATCAATGACACGATGCAACCAAGTGGTTTTCCTTAGATAGAAAACTTTGAATAAATTTGACTATATGATCTGGTTGAACTGTAAAGTGCCTTAAGATGACATGTCTTGTGAATTGGTGCTATAGAAATAAACTGAATTGAATTATAAACCCTACCTCCCTTAACCCTATCTTATTATGTAAGATTTTAGTGCTGCCACATCCCATCTGGAGATGTTGAGAGAGAAGTGCCATAACGGTGTTGAAAGTAACGCCACTACTAATGCTGTTACCTTTTTTTAGTAACAAGGTAATCTAACTAATTACTTTGACTATAACTATAACGCAGTTACCATTGCCGACACCCCGTTACTGCACGTTACTCAGGTCGCACAATTAACCTTTTTTTCATCATAGGGCTCGTTGATAGGGGCTTGTTGGTAATGCAGAGAAATAAAATCACACAAAAAAGAAGGGAAAAAAACACAGGACAAGAGGAATTTCTGGTTAAATTAAAATATACACGACTGAGAATCCCTAAGACTTAAAAAAAATCTGCTGTTTGCTGTTTCTTTTCCCTATTAAATACACAGTAGCATAGTGTTTTTGTGTGAGTGCTTTTTATCGATAAGTGAACTCCACTGATTGATAGTAATTTTTTTTCAGTAGCATTTTATTCGTAGACATGTCTCTATGGTTATACTTCAGATTTAAATTGTCAATCAATAGAAATGTTGTGGTAAACTTTTTTGACAGAAATGCCGGCAAAGGCCAATACAACCTCAAAATTAGGACAAAATGTCCTTGTAATAAGGTAGTATCATGGTTATTGTCTGGCAACCACCTTATCAAAGCCTGATTTTATTAACAGATGCCTAAATGGGAGGGATAGAAGCTGGGTACTAAGGTTTGGTCCTCTGTGTTTTTCCATCCAGGTTGAAGTTCCCTTCAGACTTAGAGTCTCTGCGGGAACTCGCCAACACGCTAAAGTTTTACAAGACGGAAAACTATGGCTACGTTCTGCTGCTGTTCTGTAGCGCATACCTCTATAAACAGTCCTTCGCCATACCTGGCTCGTCCTTCCTGGTTAGAAACGCATAGAAAGAAACAAAAACAAAAAACCCATAGAACTGAAAACTCCAACTACTAGTTTCTCCTGTCTTCTTTCAGAACATGTTGGGTGGGGCGATATTTGGACCTTGGGTGGGTCTGATATTGGCCTGCCTCCTCTCCACTTTCGGCTCCACATTTTGCTTCCTGCTGTCCTCGGCGTTTGGGAAGCAGTATGTGGTTTACTTCTTCCCCAACAAGGTGGCGCTGCTGCAGAGGAAGGTAGGCATGTCTGTGCAGGGCTCTGTAGTTCAATCAGAAATTTCTTTAACTGTGTTTTGAATGGAAATATCTAAATGTGAATATTTGTTGTCACCACTCAGTCTTTAAAGTGGAATAAAACAGGGTTCCCACATGTCCTTAAATGGTTTGTTTATTTATTTAATTATTTTTTTAACAGTGTCCTGTCTAGCAATAGAATAGAATAATTGTCTTCATGCCAAAAAGCCTCCAACAGATTTTGCTTTCATAAGTGGAGCAGTACAGCTTTGGCCATATATAATTCATGCAGGGAGTTTTACAGATTATATGGACACTTCAATGTAAGTAGAACAGGAAAGATAAAACAAAAAAAAGGAAAAAAAAAGATGAAAGAAAGAGGAGATAAAAGGGGGATAATGTTAAAACATTTTCAGTCTGCTTCATCACCTGCAAAGAGATGTAAAAAGAACAGCACAACCAACGGATATAGTATAAGAGATACAATAAAGTAACACCTTGGTACTATCACTGAAGTATAAGTATTATTATTATTATTATTGAAATATTTTGGTATCAAAAAGAAAATAAGTTCAGGGCCTTGAACTATTATAAACAACCATAAAAACACACCCATCCTTGAAAGTCCCTTAATTTGATATCATTAGTTTTTAAGACCTGGGTTCTAGTGTTTCCTGTATGAAGTCAAAGTGTGAAAAACAGGATATGGAGTGAGGATGAATTGCCAGTCACACTGAAATATTCACCAAGGTAGTTGTAAAAACTATTGTAGGAAAACATTAATTTCAGGATGCAAGTTTTGCCAAGTGCGTCTGTCAAGGATCCAAAAAAAGGAACACTAGTTTGTCACTGGTTGGAGACCATTTTGAAGCTTGCAAAGGGGTTGATGAAGAGCTTCATGGCCCATCAAAGCCTGACATCATCATCATCAGGTGCGCGTCTCAAATGTGAAACATTATACAAACAAACATTGTAGATTAACCAATCTATCTTCAAGCAGCACACGACAACCATCACCAAAACCCCATCATGCACAGCAACATGTTTTTGCAAAATATTCAAACATAAATTTGCCAAATAGGAGAGGAACATCGTAGTTTGGTTTAAAGAAAGGATTTTAGTTTTATTAGAATCGAGTTTGTTGCAAGGATTTTACAGTTTGAAGAAATAGAAAATGACACCATATGCCAACCGTCACAAGGATGTGCATGACAAGGAAGGGCTATATATTCTGCATGCATCACTTAGCTAGTTAACATTGGATTACTTCTTGATCTTCTTGAGTTATTTACTGTCACAGGTAGGAGCTTTGGTTGGAGAGTAAGTGTTGGGGCCGGTAAGAATTAAGGAGGGCAGACCCTCTCACGCTGAAATGAGGACCGGCCCACCTGGCAAATGCCCGTTATGACCGTTATGACAGATTACCAGTCTGAGCCTGATCATCGTCTGTAAACACCCATGAATCGACTATGAGTAGTATCAATAAAAATGTAGGCTATACATTCCCATTTCGTTTAACGATTTTGATCAGTTTTTTTCAGTGATTTAGATGATGATAGAATCGCTTATTAGCTATGCCTGCCTGCCTGCCTCAATTATGTTTGACTCCAAAATAAAAATGAATCTTCTTTTAGAATTGATATAGACATGAGTATATCGAATAAAACAGCAGACTGGACTGAAAATATATAGTGGAAAGGTGTCGATGGGAATATCTTGCGCACACCTGGCTCGGCTCAATCAAAATAACATGATCTTAACAAGCATTTACGTGAAAGCCTGGATTGTCAATTGGAATATAATTTCATTCTAATCCTTCCAGATCAGAATATTCTGATTTGCATCTTTACATGATGCATGTTCAGTGTGACCGGCAGCTTATTCAGATTGCTTATTACCATGTAAATATAGCTATAGATGATGCTCCAAGAAGCTAAATGCTGCCACACATTATCCTTTAAGTGCTTGTATTGATGCTAATCTCGGTCTGGGAAAACATGTGTAAAAAGTCGTTGTCCTAAGTTTGATTAAGTCGGTGCTGTGTAAAATGTTCTTAGGAATTGAAAGAACGGAATTTTCTCACCAGTAATACTTTGGATCCTTTAGTATCAAAATGACAGAGATCAAGTACCGGCTGAAAATGGTGCAGAACAATCTTATGATAGTGTTTCATGTTGTGACATCAATAACAAGAATTACACAGAAATCCCGGTTTGGTTTTGAGATCAAATTGTGCTGCATATACTGTATAAATATATAGAGTACTGATTATTTTTTGTTTAAATTTAACAGTCCTTGCAAAAAAAATTCTGTAGTATGTAAATTAGCTGCTATTTTGGGTTACTTCCCTATATGGTGGAAATATTTAGTTTTTTAATCTTTGCTTTTATCTTTCCACCTACAAATAGTGAAATCAGTATCAGCAATACCTCCCTTTCACCTGCTTGTTTTAATGCTTTTAGATTGAGTTTTTATCCATGTTTCATTTGCAATCAAAAAACAGCTTCTTGGTTGAATTAAATTCTCTTAAAGTCTGCCGAGTCTATGAATAATTTTGGGTTTGTGGACTTCTCTAATGGTTTGTTAATACAAGTTATCATGAAGTGTTTCACTAATATAAAGCAAATTCTCTCATTTTCAATTAATGTACGCAACTTATAAATTTTTCCTAAATCCTAAAAACATTTTTCTTTTTTTTAAATGCCTGCTGAACCTTCCTCTATTTTCTTACTGCACCTCTTCCTGGTCCTTCCTCCTCCTTGTAGGTGGAAGAGAACCGTAGCAGCTTATTCTTCTTCCTGCTTTTCCTTCGTTTCTTCCCCATGACTCCTAACTGGTTCCTTAACATCACCTGTCCTGTCCTCAACATCCCTATATCCATTTTCTTTTTCTCTGTATTAATAGGTGAGCTAACTCACAAACCATAAAAATGAAAATAACTAAATAGTAGGTCTGATCTCACGTCCGCTGCTCTGTTTCCGCCTCCAGGTTTGATCCCGTATAACTTCATGTGTGTCCGTACGGGCTCCATTCTGTCCCAGATCTCCTCTCTGGACGACATTTTCTCCTGGGGGACCCTGGCTCAGCTCCTGGCTATCGCTCTCATGGCCCTGCTGCCCGGAGCACTGATCAAACACTACGGCAGAGCTCACCTCAAGGTGGACGGCGTCGACAGTAATGGCACCAGTCAGGTGGAAATCAACCAGGATAGGAAGAGAAGATGACTGAAAGATGAGAAAGGGACTAAATACTAAAAGAACTCAGGTGGGGAAAGAAACCACTAGATGAAAGCATGCGACCTTTAATCCACGCCAGAAGTGAGATTTCTCTAAGGTCACTGCGGAGACTCAAGACATTCAGGCCGATGTTTGTTATGACCTTATGCTCTTATCTGGTTACGTTTAGTCCTTTTCAAAGGTTCATAAATTAAGTGAAATATTAAAATGGAAAAGTTATTATACATTTTCCTGAAGTGGGATTTAAAATCCCTTTGGTTTTGCTTTAGGAAAATCCCCTTAGAGGTCACTGAAGCTAAAGACTTCATCCTAAATGCAAAGAATTAAAATCACATTTTGCAGAAATTGATGATTATCTCTTAAAGAGAAAAGATCAACTGTCCGCCTGGAGACGATCAAACCTTTATTTTGTCCTATTGAAAATAGGATTTGTGATGTGAATGTTGGCTGCTAATCGTGTTTACTTCCAACATCTCCTATTTTGCAGATTGCAGTGTTGTCTGTAAAAGCAGAGAATAACCTCTTTGTGATTTAAAGTAACGTCACCAACCTGCTCCAATTTTCTCTGACTGAAGCGGAATTTAGTCAAAATACCATCATTTGAAAAAGACACACAATGAACAACAGTATATATATATATATATATATATATATATATATATATATATATATATATATATATATATATATATATATATATATATATATATAATACTATATAGAATTTTGTTAAGCATTTAGGAGCTATAATTGTTCATCTTGTACTTCACATGACTATTTTTTTTTTCATAAATATAAATTTCTCATTTAAACAAACCATCTAATTGCATTTTAAAGAGTTTCTTTTTTTTCCTTAAAGCAATGTAAAAAGGATAATAACTATCCATACAGCCACTTGTGTAAAAAAAAAAAACAACCAAAAAAACCCACCTTACAGTAAGTATAGAGCTTATAGGTTATTGATTGACCAGTCTTAATGTAAAATATCCATATGCATTTTGGAGTTTATTTTAATTTTCCATGAATTGCATCATCCAAACAAGTAGATTGCTAAAGATACCTAAGGTTACATTATTGGAATGAAATAAGAGATTGCTTAAAAAACTTTAACTGTGAGAATAACCACAGAGACGATTAAGTTGCACTCCAGAGCCGTTAAAGATAGAGGGTGCATATCTGTTTGGGTTTTATGACGGGGGGGTCAGAAGCTTAAATAATGTCTAATGATAAAAAAAAAATAAAAAAAAGGTTTGGCATCATCTTTTTTTCTCTCAAACTTTTACTTTCACTAATGAAATAGTCCGCCTAAACATGTCAAACCTAATTTAGTCTTGGTGTGGAAATGAGAATCCATTATCAGGTCCTGAAGGAATACATCTCTTACAGCAGCGCCACCATGGAGCCTGTTCTGGAAGGTCTTAAGGTGTTCCCATGCTTAACAGTTCTGAGTTTTTTCTGGGGTCCCCAGGGGGACATACCCAGAAAAACTCCAAAGGAGGCGCCAGGCTGCCTCAACAGTCATTTTATTGTGGAGAACAGCCTAAAACAGCCTATTTTATTCAGAAGTTCATCCTGATATAAAATCAATTTCACTAATAAGCCACCTTGTGCAGGAACAAGACATTCATTAGGGACATTGTCTTTTACAAAAAGGTTGAAATAAGAGAGCACTGGGAGACTATTCTTCTCAATAACTTCCATCCAGGAGAGGAAAAACTCCCTTTTAACAGGAAGAAACCTCCAGCAGAACCAGGCTCAGTGTGAGCAGCCATCTGCTGAGGCCGACTGGGATTCAAAGGGATGAAAGCAGACATAGAAAAAGAAGCAGAGATACAAAAGGCCACCCTCAACCAGCTCCACAGGCAGCCCCGTCCAGGAAACACACAGCCAGGCAGACGAGCACCGACTTCATGCCAATCTCTAGTTGAGCGTATTTTTCAGGCAGATAGTCAATGGATCCAGTTGAATTTTAAAATAAAGGAAAACGTGTGTAGGATTGTATATTCTGGACTTTTATGAGATAAACTCTGTTAATGCATTTAATAACAGCCATAATAAATACGAGCAAAGAAAACTAAATATCTGAACGCCCTTAACAATGTTACAGCCAAATGAAACAATGTAAGATTGATTAGATAACCTCAAAATATCTAAATAACCACTTTACTGGTTTAATGTTTTGTTTAAAGCCAACAAGTACACTACTATTGCACTCTTTCTAAAGCTAACCATGTTGATATTTACTAGTGTTGCGCCGATACCCGATACCTGGCTGTGCAGTATTGGCCGATGCCATCTGTTTGAAATTGATGTGTGTGTATATATGAAGAACTGCATAATGCTTGGATGTAAAATAATTAAGACTAATACTAAGTAAATTCAGTAGAACTTTTTATTGCCTACCTGGAATGGTTGACAATAGTTGAATAAACCTTTGGCTCTCTAAATGGTATCGCTGCCCTAATTGTCGGTACTCGCCAATACTTACTGCAGCGCTAATATTTACTGCCTGATAGCAGTCACTGCAGCTACCTAAACTTTATTGTAGAGCTGTTTGGTATGTTTACATATCTAATATGTCCTTTTTTCTTATAAACGTGTCTTAATGTACAGTACCTATAACTGTGTTCACTGGTGAATGAGTCAGGAAATCACAGAGATTTGTGGCCTGGAACTATCTGAACTGTAGACATGGATGTTGTGTTTTGCTCAAATATGTATATTTTTTAAAGGAGATAGCTACAAGCTTTATTTTCTTCTCGCCCACTAGTGCTCCAACCTTTAATTGTACTGTTTTCCAGTGGGGGGTTAAAAGAACAGGCATCCCTCTCCCTAAAACACTCCCCAGCTTCTTCTAGGGAGGTTCAACAAGGTTCCAGGCCAGAAATGAATATGATGATGATCCCAGGGATCATATTAGAATGCAGTGTTCTTTTTAAAGTTGTTTTGATATTGCATTTATGCTCATTGATCAATTTATGCTCATATACAGCTGGTTCCCAATTAAATCCATCGTGTTATGTCCACACTGTGAGCTTCAGTGCTTCACACAGGTTTGGGATTCTCATGTCTTCTTAGGTGCATGCAGATCTATATTGCACTTTTCTATTACATAGATTTTCTATATTTTCCATCTGTTTAACATATTTAAATATGTCATTAAATGAATAGATTCATCTGTGATTAACTTTAAGATAATATTCTGTCATCTTTCTGATCTAAATTTCATGTAACACAAAATGTGAGCTTTGTTTTCTTTTGTTCCACAATGTGCAAAGAATAAATAAGCCCACATTAAAATCTCTGAGGCTTCAGAAACAAAAGTAAAAATGTAAAAAGCACTTTTTTTGAAGAACCAGAAATCAGTCTTATTAATCCTGTGTTTTGGGGAATATGTTGTTTTAGTTTAAAAAAAGCTTTATGTCTGTTTGAAATTATGACCCTGTTTTGAGCAAAAAGGGGAAATACAAAGTGTTCTCAATGTACAATGAAGTCTGATTTCTGTGGAAAATAAAATGTAACATGTTCAATAAATGTGTTTCTTAGTAGAAAATGGAGTGAATTTTGTTCCATTACTGTTGCACGTAAAAAACATGTTTTGAAAGTGGAAATTTTGAGAAAAAAATTAAATCCAGGTATTAAACTTTGAAAAATGTTCAAATCAACAAAGGTTTTGAAAGCAAATATGCTGTTGCCTAAAGTTCCATGTTTGCTTTTTTCCATCTAAATTCTTTTTTATTATTATTATTATTTTTTCAAATGGATTTTAAAGATCAGGTTCTCTTCACTTCCATGAAGTCCATACAGACCAATAAAATGCATCTTCATTCCTCAGGCCCAAGGAAAGCCCCCTGATAAGTGAAGAGAATATGATCTGCCAAATGATACTTGAAAAAAAATGCAACTCGAAACCTTTTTTTAAATTAATAATGATAACAAAATTCCCCCATAATGGAACACAATAATTGTTTTAATCAATCTGAAAAAGTGAAGGAGAGACATTTAGGATGCAACTTATTTTATTGGTTTCTTTATATTTCAAAATCCTGCTGTAATTCACCCTGATGGACTAATGAGAAAATACAATAAACAAACATCCAGGTTGATATTTATCCCGTTAACCAGTCACACACAGAACGAACCCAGACACACAGCATACACCGCTAGAATCGGTCATGCTAACAGACACTCCGCTTCAGGGTGTCAGAGGCAGGCACTGATTAAACAACAAGTCACTACATAGAAATAAAAAATGTAAACTCAGATAAAACAGCAGCCTGATTAGTGAAACTCAGCTGTGGTTGGTAATTAAAACACTCTAAGACTTGTAGAAAATCGTCATGGTAACAGAGGAGACATCCTTTAAAAAATCCAGTTAAAGGTTTTAAAATAAAACATTTAAGAATAAAAAAATGAATAAAGAAGCAGTGGAAAAGTCATCGCTGAATATATCTCATTTTTAACCCTTGCTTTATTTATTTTTTTTGAGTGAATTTTGATTAACTATAATTTATATTATCCATAGTAGTGATGCGCCGATTCCACTGGAGAAATAAAAGATCGTGGATGAAATGGCTGCTATTTGGAAAGATAAATATCCTTTATCATAAAATAAAGGAGATATCAATATAAGCAGCTTAAAGTTCAAAGGCTCTCTGATAAAACAAGGAAAAATGTTTTTTTTTCGGGCATAAGGTGACCCAACATAAACAGTCCCTGGAAAACCCTGACCCCTCCATCACTAGGGGTTTAAATTATCAGCTTCACTTTGATACGATAATATCTATTCATTTATTTGGGTGACAATTCGGTTAGGGATGCACGATATTGGGATTTTGGCCGATATCCGATATTTTAAAACTCATGTAGCCGATACTGATGTTAAAGATAAGTAGTCATTGAAAATAGCAGTTTTGTTATCCATTTCTGACACTTTGAAAAATAATATACTCAAATATATTTTCATATGCTGATATCAAATTGATTTTGAAAAACGCGGTATCGATCTATTTTACTTTCAAAATCTCGTGAAATTGTATCGTTCTGTTACAAACTCTCGTGATATTTTGCAAATTTTGTTAGTAAAATAGATCGATACCGCGTCAATATATCAACATATAAAAATATGGCAAAATTTCGTGAATTTTCGGGGGATTTCGTAGCATAACGATGACATATAGCAATATTTCATTATTAAAAGAGATTGATATGGTGTTTTTAAATGGCAATATATCTGCATATGAAGATATTGTGATATTTTAATGCATCAATATTTTTTCCCTCGTCTTTAGAAGTTTTTAAGTCTGTAAAAAAGAAGTTTTTCAGGAAGAAGTAGTAGTATTTTTTATATTTTTTTAGACTTTAGAAACTCAGAAGCTGATCAAATATCGGGTTAAATATCGGTGGGGTGGCCGATGTCCGATATTCAGTTTTAAGGCCGATACAGGCCGATACCGATAGGGGGCCGATTATATCGTGCATCCCGAAATTCGATATTTATGGATATCACTCAGTCTGTCAGCGTATGATATCGATACAATTTCATTAGTACGTCTAAGATCAACATGATGCATATTAAACCCAAAAAATAAAAACAGTCTCAAAGAAACCTAATTAATAAAAGATGTAATAAAGAAAGATCACATCTCCATTCTGACTGTAGAGAGTGTACCCTAAATAGGGATGGCCCAATCCCAGGTGGATAGAAGAATATATCTGAAAAATAGATTTCTAAATTGGCATTCATCTAAAATGTATAACGTTGGCAAACTGCTTCTATTTTAAGTTTTTATAACCAATAATAAATAGGTCATGAATAGGTCTTTCCTATTGATGGTGACTATTGTTCTCCAGTGGAACAATTTCCGTTGAGCCTTTTCTAACATTCCTCACAGCGAGACAAGAATGTGTGGTTTCACTGATTAATCGGGTTAATATCAGTATTAGTCATTACTCAAAGGTGCACTATCGCTATCGTATTGGAAATGAAAAACTTGTATCGTGACAGTAGTAATCCTGAAGATGGTGATGTGGATCCAGATTTTGTCTTTGCATCGATCAATCGATTTGTTCATCGGTGTTATCGTTATGAATCTGTTTATTGTTACACCCAGAGTAAAGCATTGGGTTACAGAGGCCTGTTTGTCGAAGGAACATTTTAAAAAGTGAGAATAAGAGAACATAAATTAATCAATTAAGTCAGAAAAGGCAAAAATCTACAGTCAGAGCAGTTATTTAATTTTTTTAATGAACTAGCACCCCCACTGGCTGTAAGGAGGAAGGGTGACATCTTGGTTTATTTCCAGGCTGTTAACTATCACACTGGGCTAATTATTCCACTTATGTGTCAATTACTGTGGACCGATCTCATTCACACTATAATCACATCATTTTGTCATTAATGAGGAGTTTTAAACATGCATTTATCACCAAGTCTATAAACTGTAAACAAACCAACAATGTGTTGTAAAAAGAAGTAAGGAGGCGTTTTGCAAAACACAGCAAAACAAAGAGTTTTTATCATGGCTGAGTTTTGGCCCTGATAGTGCAAACAACTCCTGAAATGTGCTTTTTCTCTGTGTAAACTTCTTAGAAATGTATCATTTCAGTAAAAAAAAAAACTACTGAAGAAAAACAGCTTTAAATAAAATGTTTTACAACAACAGGTAATGGTTACAAAGGTTACAGAAATAAACATCCAGCCGACAAACACTCGAAGCAAAATGTCCAGTGGCATTTATGTTTTTCACATTTACTCAGTGCAAATGGTTCAGTCATGCATGACGTCAGCACAAACTGGGATAGCGTGCAAAATAATGTTCTGGTTTCACAGGAAGCACGGGAAGAGGTGTTTTTTTTTTTTAAAGCCCACCTGAAACAAATTAAAAAGTTTGCAGGATATTTGGACAGATTTTAAGTCAGAGATCTGTTTGTTCTCCCATCAAACCGGAGGATGAAGCTGATTGATGGTCACCAGCCCTTTGTTTACAGACTAACAACTGAAGAAATCAGCAGCTTATAACACAGAAATCTCAATCATTAGAGCTGTTTAAATGGGGTAAGAACTTAAATAGAGGTCTTCCTTAATTCTAACTCTTCTGTTTTAAATCACTAAAAAAAAAACAACCTAATCTAATCAGGCATCACTTCCAGACTGGACTTTTAGTCAAACTTTGGCATGCTAAAGCTTATTTAGCCAATAATCCATCTGAATATTCTAGCTTTCTTTAGAAACAAATAGGGAAAGATACACAAACAGCATTTCCATTTCTTTTTTCTAGCGTTCCATCTGTGATAACTCAGTAATTAATTATATGAACAGCAGAGGCAGCATCATGGGCGGTTCGAGAAAGGGGCCAGTAGGGGCCAGTGCCCCTGTAGATCATGTCCTGAGCCCTATTATGGCCCCTGAACCGCAGACATAAAAGATATTTTATAGAAAACTGTAATTTTAACTTAAATTAAGTGAAAAATATGTAAAATTCCTAAATTATCAATGTATATTGACCTAATATTCAAAATAAAAGCTTTATTTGATTTTTTTGATATTTACTTTTTTCCTTTTTTGCTAAGCTAAGAGATTTTTATTTTAACGATAATCCAACTGAACATTTTCAAGCCAAAAATAAATATTTTCAGTTGGAAGACAGAATTTTAATTAAACCTAATTGAATGGTAATCTAACTTCATGCAGCTATCTTGATATATTTGAATCCCTTGCCCTGTTGTTTGTTTCATGCTTTTCTGTGCCCCCATGAAAACACGCTGGCTCCCTCCCGGCCCCCTGGTGCATTTGGTCTAGAACCACCACTGAGCGTCATACAATGTGTGCTGGAGGAGTGGCTCTAAGCGGGTCCAAAACTTTTATTTCTACGCCTCACTTTGCTTTTGTAAAAAAATCAGCGTTTTTTTCATGGAGACAGACCCAAATGAGAGAAAAAATAAATAATGTTTTTTATGTTAGGAGAGACATCGAACAAAAGAGTAATTTACAGCTTTGGAGGCTCCAGATACAGCAGATGAAATCTCTGATCCCGTCATGACTGAAACTAAACGTGCAACTCATTGGTTTCAAAATTATTGATGAAATAAAACTCTAAAGGTGAAAAATTAAATATATCCAAGGGACCAATTGGTTAGAGTTTCTGTACAAGCTGTATCATCATAAGAAATGGATGAAGTTTTACATCTTAAGGCCATGCACCAAGACTTGTCCTACAGGAGTACCATCTAGAAACCTACCATTTTCCTGAATACCTATCAACATGGGTCATTTATTTGATTCATTTCTCCCATGTTTTCCCCTGTTATTACACAGCGTCCTCCCTAGGGGGAGAGCTCCCAACTTTGGGAACCACTCAAAGTTTAGCCATTTAAGCTGCCTAAAATATAAGTGGTATGCTAAGTTCAAAACGTACGCAGCAGAAGCAGAAAAAACGCGCGTGCTGCTTCATTTTTGATGCTCTAGCTGCGCGGACGAAAGGTGGGTCTGATGCATGTTGGGCAGAGCTACCCTATCCTTTCTTTGGCAGTAACAATGGCAGCTATATTTTCTGTGATCAGTGCGTAAAAAGTAGTTTTAATGTTTTTAAATGAGAAAGTCCACCTGAAAGCTTCATCTGTGCAATCAGTTCATCCACATTACCATCCTGCCTTCAAATATGATTTCGCTGTCAGAGCCGCTTAGGTCCCCGTACACCGGCGGTGCGCTGTCAAGTACCAATCCCGTTCAAAGGCAGCCTCTGGCCCGGTTGCCTCTTTTCAGTTTTCCGCTACTGTTCGCGGCGGCTGGAATTAGCATTTTTCACATACGTAATCCAAACTGCAGGCACCAGAATTATAGAAACAAACATAATTTGTCGTCAGGTTTCGACATTTTAAGTTAATTTAAGCATTATTAAACTGCTATACAGCGCTATGCATCATCCCTGCCAGCTCCCAGATAAGCTTCTCTGATTGGTTGATGCGGCGCGTCGAGCAGAAAAAGTTCAATTTTTCCCCCAGCAGCAGCTGCTGCTTCATGCGTCAGATGTTGAGAAGCTCGCATTTTGGCTGCTCAAAACGCTCTGCAGGACCTTTTGCTGCGCCTTGATGTGTGTCAACCGCTGACTTTGCTTGCAAACTAGCTGCTTCTGCTGCTCCTGCAGCATGCGGTCTGAACGTAGCAATAGAGGCAGCTGGTATGAAACAGAAGCCTGTTTATGGCAACACTGAAACTTCTGAGTCACCTATTAACCTATTTTGGGATATTTTAAGTTTTCAGATCAATATTCAGAAATTGGAACGCAGTGATGATTCATGTCAGCTGCTCTTCTTAAAAACACGCCTAAGTAACCAAGGAGAGTCAGATGAGTCACTGAATGAGTCATGCGACCCAAAGCACCGTTTTACAGCAGCTCAGCTCCGCTTAAACTAAGCGCTAACTAAGCTAACAAGCTTTGTTAGCCAATAAAACAGACATGACTCTGCTTTTTCTCTATGAACCACATATCTGTTGTAGCTCTTATGAGACCATTAATAAATACCTTCTTACATCTCAGTTGGACTTTTTAAACCACTTCACTGACACTAGACATAAGCTTGCTACAAACTGTGTGAGAACCAAATAAGTCGTTCTTGTTCCCAAATTGGTGCCAGGAATGAGAAAAGTTTGCCTCCAAAGATGTACACTCTGTACCCAGACTCATGGAGAGCCGCATCCACTTTCATTTAACTGCTAAAGAAATGCAACACAAGGAAGAGACAGTATTCTTTAAATTGAAAATGAGCAAAATGATACTCAGCGGACCGTCTGTTATAGTAACAGATCAGTGTAAGGATTTCCACACCTAAAATAAGGGGCAATATTTCCTACTAAACAGTCCTGACCAACCCTTAACACTATTCTCCAAATTCTGCGTAGACAATGTGTTTAGAAGAAGCCGTCAGAACCGACGGCACTGACAGAATAAAATAACTTTTTTTTTCTCAGCTGTGAGAGCGAGAAATAGCCTCTCGATTCTGGTCGACCTGTAGCTAATTTTAGCGCTGCCTCTCTCAGTAACAGCCTCGACACTGAAGAGTGTTTTGAACTCACTGCGGTTGTGCTAAGCCAGGGTGCATTCGCTGTTTAGAAAATGACTGGATATTGAGTTCCGGCAGTAGGGAAATTCTCTCTGTATCTTTATGCATTAATTTTTTTTTTTTATTGAAATGAATTCAGCCCCTAATTCGGCAGTCTTTGGGAGCCATGACAACCAAGCTGTAGCAAAAACTTCACCATAAGGCACTTCCAGCTCGGCGCCTTTACGGTTGTCGCTTCCTCTCACGTGCTCCTGGACCATCTGTCCTCCTGTGTGAAGTGATAAAACAGAGTGGGCTCATCCCTGAAGTTCTGCTGGCTGTCCAGGGGGCTCAGCACTCCTCCCCGCTGAAGACGAACGCCGTAAAGCCTGGCCTCGGTCTGCCCAGCACACAGACCCCGCTCTATTAGCCAGTCGACCAAGTCACTGCCAAGAAAGACGATTTCAAGATGTGGCGGAGGGGCAGAAACGTATCCTTGGTGTTCATCCTGAGCCTCCTGGTAGGAAGGCAGAGAGGTCCGTTTGCGTGATTCATCCGGATGGGGATTTTGGTGTAGATTCTGTGACTCATTAAGTCTTTGCTCCTGATCAGAGGGGTTTGTGTTTAAATACTGGGGATGATGGGAAAGGCAACGTCCAACCGCCGTCTCCTCCTGGGTCATTCCTCCAAACCTGTGACAATCAGAGGAAGGATTCACCTGCCGAAGCATTTACACTCTCCCCAGAGGCACTACGATGTGATGGAGAGGAGGGGAAACAGGAGGCAGTCGATGGAGCAAAGGAAAGAGGGCAGAGACAGAGCAAGCAAAGGATTAGTTCCTTGGAGGTAAAAGGTAAAAGAAGAAAAGTAGAGTCATGGCCAAGAGTCATAAATGCGGCGCCAAAGGATCCATATTTAACCCGTTTACAGACTAAATATGGGGAAACAGGAAAGCAGTACTGGAAGATTCATGCAGCTACACCAGAGAAAAGTCAGAAGATGAAAGGCTACAACTAAGACTTATTTTACTTGATTCTTTTTTTGGTTTAATCAACCAACAGGTAGCAAAGATTCTTCATCGGATTTCTTGGAACAGAATTTGAATCTGAAGCTAAAACTGGTTCAATAATAAGTTCAGGATAGAGGATTTATACAGAAATAGGGATTTGAAATATAATTTAATTACAATAATAAGGTTAATTATTCCAGGTGAACAGTAAAGCACTTCTACTAGTTAATTTTTATACGCTCATTTTTTTTATTTCAAAAGGAGTCAGCTATTACACAGATTACACCTTGATCTAAAGCTGCAAACACACACTGCAGGTCTTGATCCTTAAATTAATTTATTATTTTTTTATGAAATGCAAATGGCAAAAGATATAAAAATATACAAGTATACATGCAATTTTTTATATTTTTATTTATATAATTTTTATTATATATGTATAAAGAAAAAAAATTTAATCTTTAAAGAAAAAATTGCTTATATTTGATGTTTGTAGTTCTTTAGGGGTGTGACTTAGCAAGAATTTCACAGTACGATTTATCCTGATACATTAACAAACAAGATATCTGGTGTTTTTTTATAATATTGCTCTGGAAACTGGCTGAAACCTGGCTGGTTTGTTGCCACCTATCAGCTGGATGTTAGGCTATAAATACTTTTTTGCATTTAAGATCCTTTCTGACATATTTTGAATGGATTGAATAAAATAAAAATAGCACAATATTTGACCAAACTATTTCTTTCTTACACTCCTATAGTTCATATTTGTAGAGTTTTGTCTTAAACACTGATAAAATGGGATTATTATTTTAGGAAATATCATGCTTTTAAAGGAAAAGACCGGTCATATTCTGTAACGATTAGATTACCAAATTAGTTGATAATTATTTTGATACATAATTAAGTGATTCGGCCCTAAAGTGAGCAGAAAGCCAGGTAGAAGTCAAAGTAAACATCCTGAAGAAGGGTCTGTGGACAAAAAGGACAAACAACAGCTTAACATGAAGCTGGCCAGAATTGATAGGAAGTGAGATGGAGCAAAATTATGGAGGAATTAGAAAAGAAACCCAGTAAGAAGTAAAAGAGACGTGAGCCAGAACCTTCCAGCCTTACAACCCCAAACTCTCAGGGTTACCAGTGGAAATCAGACCTATTTCTAAATCTGGCCTAGTCAAAGTTAAGGCTTAGACCTATAACAGGGGATCAGTGTTGGGAGAGAAGAAAAGGAAAGATGTTAACATTTTCAAAGCCGGTAAAGACACTTTAGAAAAACTTTCACCAAAAGGTCTCACTGGCAGAATATAAAGCACACTTGAGCTGCTTTCCCACCGTTTTTCAAAACCGGGTTGACCTGCTGACAATCCACTTTTGGCCCTTTTCCCATTTGACTTAAAAGCCGACTCTGACCCCATGCTGGAAAGCTGTGGCCCCTGTCCCTCCACCACTAAATGTCTGATGATGCTAACACGCTGGGCAAGTGTTGTTGATGTTGCCAGTGCGAACGTATATCAGGGAAGTAAATAAAGGAGAGCAACATGGACTTTATATTATTATTTCGCTCTTTTATCTGTCTGAATCCCTCCCACCAGAGCTGCTCCATGTTTATCAAATTGTTTCGGCTTGCTAGATCAGAAGCGACTGGCGCAGTGTGTTGACGTCCTTATGTTGCGTTCAATGGTGTCACCTAATTAAGCGGGTCAACCCGGATCTGGTGTTCTCCCAGCATGCTGATCAGAGCCGGGGTGATTTTAACGTTGGTCCCTAGCCGAGTCGTTTGACCCGGGTAGAAACGCGCCAGTGAGCTGTTTCCTCTGCCATTAAAAGTTGATTGTTCCCTGGTTTAAATGGGTTTTCCGGTGTTCTGTCAGATGAGCGGTCAGACCAGCATACCCATAGTCAATACCTGTTTATCCTTTACTTTAGTTTATCCCCGTTTATCCTTTCTGTTTAGTTTTGTACGTAAAATAAAATTCAAACTCGAATAACGTCTGTGTAACCGTTTAGTCATGCACAAAAATGTATTTATTTACTTACTTTTTGGTGTTTTTTTGAAGTGTATGAACTTAAACTGCTTTTTTTTTGCATGACTAAAGGGATCCATGCCCGCTGAGGTAGTTTAAAGTACAACAATACAGGTATAAACGCAAATCTGACGTATTGTGCATGCGTATTAACTATGGGTATGCTCATCTGACAGAACACTGGCCAGTAGGAAAAGGGGACAGATATCCTCTCTCTTAACTAAGTCTGGGCACAGATTTCCTCATACCTGCGAGTGTGTACTATATCTTGCACACACTGGTCTTTGTGGTAGCGGACAAACTGGGTGCAGGTCAGGCGGACCTCCTCAGGGACGGCGGATTGACTCAGATCCTCTCCGTCTCTGCCGTGCCACAGGCTGAGAAACCTGGACAATAATTCAGTGTTAGTTCTCCAATCGTGTCAGACGGCAATGGCTGAAGACTCAGCCTACCTTTTCTTGAATGGTAGTATGATCAGGTGTCTGTCCAGACCAAATATCCCAAATGAAAGCAAACCCTGGGAAACACAGGGAAGGAGCTATATTACATGTTCTCCCTGCAAGAAGAGAAAGGATCATCCGGTTCAGCTACCTGCCCATAGTTGGCTACCGCACAGAAAAACTGCAGCTCCAGGTAGAGACGGCCTGGATCCTTGTTGAACAACCACCAAAGACAGCTGGACAGATTCTGTACAGACATCACAATCAGACAATCCATCTTTCCTTCAGCTGATCACAGCACAATTGAATTTATCCTGTCTGTGAAACGCTAATCTCTTCTGGTTTCCTCACCGCCAGCAGGCTGACGCTGAGCAGCAGACAGAGCAAAACGTGTCTCACAGTCTGTTGGTCGTCAGTGCTCTGAAGGCAAGGTGGAGGCAGGTCCAGCGGCTGCTCTGAAGGCCCCGAGCTGGATAGCTGTCCATCACACAGCGCCCCACTGTGGCCTAAAGCAAGAAGGCAGAATTAAAAACGAGGACTAAACAAAAAGTTTATTAGCTGCTTATTTTATCCCTCTCATGATTATTACAAAAGAAAACAAAAATAAAGGTATTCCTCCTTTAAGGCCTGCCTGAATGCAGACTATTTCAGCTTCTAGTTTTTAGTGTTATGATCTAAGTTACCTGTGCTGTTTGCATTCTCCCTTTGAGTGCTGGCGATCATGTCAGGTATGGTCTGGAGCGGAGAAATGTTGAAATCTCAACAAGACAAAAAAGAGAGTAAAAAGACACCATTAGGTAAAAAGTCAGAGAGAAAATCAAAGAGATAAATAGAGAACAGAGCTACCAGAGTGGCAGGTGGAGGAATTGGTCAGGTCTGTCTGCTGCTGTTGATCTTCCAGGCCACCAGGGGGCCTCGGTTCATCACAGATGCCTGTGACAGCTGCTCGACTCAGGGCTTCATAGCCGATCTGCTCCCGGTCTCCCTGGCTCAGACCCATCAGAGAAATGGCACCGAGGGCCAGGCTTACAGCCAGAACCACAGCAGAGCTTATTATCTGAGTAAAAACAACAAAAACCACAGATAAACTTCACAAGTGCCCCACAGAGAACAAAGTATTTAAAACCACTCTCTGAAGATGTTAAAACGAGTTTAACCTAAAGACCTCAGAGACCTGGCTAGAGTTATTATTAGCCTCTCTGCAGCCTTCTGGCCAATCTGAAGGCGGGTAACTGAAAAGGTGAACCGGCATTTCTAGTCTAGTCTGCGACACAATTGATCACGGTTTAGAAATGTGGTAAAAGTCACAAGCAGCTGTCAAAGAAGAAGAAACCCAAATTACTGAGCCTGCTTTAAGGAAACTCCTTTAAATCTTTCTATAACCTAAGCCTGATTTAAACGTCTCTACCACTTTAATCCTGACCTGTCTGCTGTGTTCCTTGGACTTCAAGATGCTGTGTGCTTCCCAGTATAACATCTGGATTTAAACTCAATTAGATTACACACAGGTGGACTTTATCTGAGCGACATCTGGGCTCCTTTCTCTCTCTGCAGAACATTTCTGCACAAACGCTGGCTATGCTGAAAGTTGTCGAACCTACAGTACACTGGAATTAGGCAGACAGACTGACTTTTATTGAGTGTAACAGCTTGTTTAAAACACATTTACCTCTGTATTCGCACTTATATGTGAGAAAATCGCAGTCAAACGTGAAGCCCGCCCCCTTCAAATGCCGGGTCAAGGACTCAACATGACAGACAGGTAAACACATGTGACCCTGGTCTGTCAGAGTGTTTCTATTTTTTTTTCTCTATACCATAATAGCAATATTTTCTTAAACAGTGCTTAGCAATCTTACTGCAACTGCAGGAGGAGCAGAGAAACATCTCTGGGTCAATCTGTTAGTTTGCAAAAGATGCTATATGAACATCACCTCCGTTATGAAGAAAAGATCAAAAGAAAAAGGATTGGGCTTGTTTAGCAAAAGAAATATAAATTCAAAAACGCATGTATAATTTTCTTTCTACTTTAGAGTTTTAGACATTGTTGTACATTTCATTTTTGTGTTTTCTTTAAATTTCCACATGTAGTTGAAATTCAGGATCTGTTTTCTCATTTACACTTCTTATTCTAGATGCTTTTTAGTCGTATTAATCTCATTTATTTAGGTGAGTTTGGATGTGGCCTGGTGGTTATTCATTTTATCAAACAGTTGTTTAAACTGAAGCTGAATCAAACTGCTGGCTTTTTGCAAACGTTGACCTGTCTGTGGATTTAACTTTAACAATCTCCTCAACCTGGACCCCATTAAAAGCTCCAACATCCTTCCATCTTCATGTGGACATTCGGATCTTTTACCCACTGAAGACACAAGCTAAAGCTAAGACCAAGGCTGCTACGAGGCAATACTTTGCCTTTTCAGTATTTAAAGGTAAATCAGAAGTAGACAAAAACGGAAGCTCCACAGAAACTGGAGATCAGAAATCATCCGCAGAATTCCAGATCAGTGCATCTCCAAAATGTTAAAAAGTATTAGAGGAGCTGCCATCCATCCAAACCTGAGCTCTTCCGTAGAAGAAGGCAGAGTCGAGGGTTTCGGTTCTTTCTCCTACAATCAGGAGAACTCCAACCATCACGAAGGGAACCCTACAACCACAAAAACAGCAACCAGATCAGATTATTAAAAAATTGCATCCACTAACTTCTTTCTCTTTCATTCCCAGGTAGGTGAATACTTACCCCCAGCCAACGGCCATGAAGATTCCTGGTCTGAGTCTGAGCAGATCATCTCTGTTAGTCAGAGCCAGACAGAGAGGTATTAATCCTGATTTGGGGGGGCAAGAAGAATAAAATGTTTAAGTTACTTTACAGGAACTGATAGGATTTAATTTTTAAATTTACAAACCTGTCCAGATATAGGTGCTGTACAGAGATCCATACAGCAGAGTGAATGTGAGGATTTTGCTGAGGAGATTATCTTGTTGTTTCACGAGGAAATTCCACAGGATCATCCCAACACAGACTAAAAACTGCAGCATAAAGCAGAGGGTTAAGAGAATCGGCACAAACCAAAGTGACTAGTAATGCACGATATTGGGATTTTGGCCGATATCCGATATGCCGATATTTTAAAACTCGTGTAGCCGATAACCGATATCGATACCGATGTTAAAGCTGGACAAAAATAAGTAGTCATTGAAAATAGCAGTTTTGTTATCCATTTCTGACACTTTGAAAAATAATATACTCAAATATATTTTCATATGCTGATATCAAATAGATTTTTAAAAAACGCGGTATCAATCTATTTTACTTTCAAAATCTCGTGAAATATTTTGCAAATTCTTGTGAGATTTTGTTAGTAAAATAGATCGATACCGCGTCAATATATCAACATATAAAAATATGGCAAAATTTCGTGAATTTTCGGGGGATTTCGTAGCATAACGATGACATATAGCAATATTTTATTAGTAAAAGAGATTGATATGGTTTTTTTAAATGGCAATATATCAGCATATGAAGATATTGTGATATTTTAATGTATCAATATTTTTTCCCTCGTCTTTAGAAGTTTTTAAGTCTGTAAAAAATAAGTTTTTGAGGAAGAAGAAGTAGTATTTTTTTTTTTTTTTTTTTTAGACTTTAGAAACTCAGAAGCTGATCAAATATCGGGTTAAATATCGGTGGGGTGGCCGATGTCCGATATTCAGTTTTAAGGCCGATACAGGCCGATACCGATAGGGGGCCGATTATATCGTGCATCCCTAAAAGTGACCCACATATGTTGTGTGATGCAGCATCAGATTTGACTGACCTGAGCCAGGAAAAGGTTTAACACAAACAGATGAGGGAGCTGATTGAATTTCCTGCTAAGCAGCATCACAGCAATGGTCCAAACCTGAGAGGAAGGCAAACGCAAAATGAGTTTCCCCTTTTTTCAAATACCAAAGTCCTTCACCGCGCATAAAAAAAAACGCATACCAGTCCTATGAGGCTGATGATGCTGATGTTGAAGCTGACGTTTTCGAGCTCCGCCACCAGGGGGGCCGGGTCCATTAAAGGGATGGTCAGCAACCAGGCTGACACGTACATGATTGGTGCTGACAAGAAGGTGCTGATCACCATACCTGATGTGACCTGAAAGAGAAAAACAATCTGAGAATTAACAGCCCTATAAAAAACAAAACAAAAAGGTTGTCTATAACCGAGAACAAACCAATTAAAATTATGTGTCCTTAATGCAGGATTATTTTTCCTTGATTTAAGATATTTAAATCTAGAAATAAACATGTTAAAGACTCAAAATTAGAAATTTTGTCTTAAAGGAACACCTCTAAATAAGAACCAAATCATTTTCAGTGAACTACAGGAACCAGGCTATAATTAAACTTTCAATAAATGCACAAGTCTACGTTGATATTTTGAACACTTTTCTTGTCCCATCTATTGAAAGGATGTTTGGGGATGATGAAATCATCTTTCAAGATGATAATACATCTTGCCATAGAGCAAAAACTGTGAAAACATTCCTTCAAAAGGACACATAAGGTCAATATCATGGCCTGCAAATAGTCTGGATCTTAATCCAATTAAAAATCTTTGGAAGTTACAGAAAATGGTCAATGAAAAGGCTACAACCTGCAAAGCTGACCTGGAATCAGCAATCAGCGAAAGTTGGAGCCAGATTGATGAAGAGCACCGTTGCAAGCTGTTATTAAATCCAGAGGTGGTGCAGCAAAATACTAGTGATGTGTTGGAGCATTCTATTTTTCATGATTCCAGAACTTTTTCTCTCAGAATTGAGTGATTCCATAATTTTTTCCCTCTGCTTGCTCTAAGAAAGTAACAGTTACTGACTACCACATTTTTTTCATAATTTCTTTCAGTGTTTCCATTTGAAATTACTTCAGTTTTGCGTCATGTCTGTGGCCTCCTTTTTGTTTTCATCTGCCTAGACCAGTATTTCCAAATTTTTTGCCAGGGGCTGTAATATGAATATCAGCATCAACTGAAGGTGGGGTGTGGGTAAAGCACTGCCAGCAAATGGTGACGGCGTACAACTTTTATGTCTGGTCTAAAACTCCAGTCCTTTAGGATCACTGATCTTTAATTTTTCACTCGATTGCTGATTGCCTGAAAAAAATTAAGACACCGTCTACCATGCTATAACTCCCAACTGCCACGGACAAGTGCAATAAAATGTCTACATGTGTAGCATTTGGCTGCAAAAGCAAGCAGTTTGCCGGCTGTGGGAAGACAGATAATTTCACTGTCAGTGTCAGTGTGTGTATACATACTTGTATGTATAGTATTTTCAAATTATCAGGTTGTTGTTGTTACTAAGAGCAAAAAGCACATTATGAAGATGTTTCCTGGTATTTCACCAATGTACCGTATTTTCACGACTATAAGGCGCATATAAACGTCTTTTTTTCCCCTCAGAATGTGCGGCGCGCCCTTTGGTGCGGTGCGCCCTATGTATGTTGTTACTGCGGACTTTTGAGACCACCTCATTGAGGAGATGATGAAAGAGTGGCTGAATGTGAGGAGACCAGGTGGTTTTTTTCCACTCATCACCATCGCTGTTAATCTGTGACTCCATGCGTGCCCATCTCACTGCTGATGAGAAAAACATGGTGAAACAAATGAACGCTGTGCTTGCTGCAACCGCTCGACATCGGTGTGAACCGGACGCAGCAGGCGCAGCAGAAGCAGCGAGTTTACATGCAAAGTCAATGGTTGACGCGCGTATAGACGCAGCAAAAGGTCCCGGCATCATTTCCGAGGAGCCGCACGGCACGGAAAGTGACTCTGACAGCGAAGAAGGGGAAATTGGCATGTCTGATTTAGCGCAGCTGTTTAATTCAGAAACAGAGGATGATGACTTTGATGGGTTTGATTAATACTTTGTAATAAATACTTGAATAAAGCACAATCATACTCAGTTTTGCTCCCGCTCTATTTTTCTACCTGAAAACTTAATTCAACAGCAGCCTCCGGGTTCACCGCGGCGGCTGGTAGGTGTTTTTCATCTAAATAATCTAAAGGATTATAAAAGGATAATAGGATAATAAAAGCGAACATATTCTGTCGGCAGGTTTCAGGATTTTAAGTTAATTTATGCGTCATTAAACTGTTTCAGAGGAGTGATCACAGCGCTCTGTGTCATCAGCGATGTGTCTGTCTCACGGCCAACTCCCAGGTTTGAATAATACTTTGTAATAAATACACCATGCAGCTATATTTGCTGTGATCAGTGGGAATAAAGTAGTTTTAATATGTTTTTAAGTGAGAAAGTCCACCTGAAAACTTAATCATTGCAGTCAGTTCATCCAGATTATCATCCTGCCTTCTAATATTATTTCAATCGGACATGAATAAAGCACAAAACATACTCAGTTTTGCTCCCGCTCTATTTTTAAATACGTAGTGGAGTAGAGGTATTTAAACGTAGTAGAGGATATGTACCGGTATATAAAAAACGTGCCCTATAGTCCGGTGCGCCTTATGTGTGAGTTAAATACAGAAATGGCACACATAACTGAGACTGCGCCTTTAAGTATGGTGCGCCTTATGGTCGTGAAAATACGGTATGTGCTTTTGCTAGTGTAGAAACTGAAGCTCTGTGGAGTTATTCAATTAATTTAGCTCTATTGTAAACCAGTCAGATTTAAAGGCTAATGCGCAGAGACAGCATTAAAGTACATGGCATCATGCATGCACAATTTGCAAATAGAAAAATACTATAGCATTAACAGACATGTGATTGTACTTGAGTCTTGATCTATATTCTTAATATTATATGTAAAATTTAATTACGATAACAATGTATTAAATACATGTTTATCACATGTACATAATTAATTTTGCACTTTTGGCACATCTCTATTATTCTTCATTAACACATAAATTTTATTGTGATGGATTTCTCTAAATCATGTAATATAAAATATTACATGATTTAGAGAATTCATAACGATTATGCAATGTGGTGGGCCTATTTTTTTTATAAAAGTGAACGTAAACTACTGATGCTATGAAACAGCCGGTGTGTGTCAAAGTGATGAATTTATCTTTATTTCAAAAGTCTTAAGTCCCCCTGAAAATGAGAACATCATCATTGTTTGATGCTATATTGCTTACATTGCGACCGCTCTAACTAGGGAGTACCAATATGGCACCGGTGGCTCCACTTCAACCCCGTACTACAAACGGGCAATCAGCAATCCAGTGAATAAATAGAAAGTGTTTAGGTTCCATCTCTCCCTCAACACAGCTGACTCCAATATGAGCTCGTTATCAGCGCTGGCAGCTGCAGCTGAGCTAGCTTAGCCATTTACTCAGGTGTGTGAGACAAGGGACAGAGCTTACGTTTGGTTATTAGGAGGAATGCTTGATATGTATTGCTCTATTTTAACATGAACATAAGGTTCTTTGTGTTTTGTAAATCAGCATAATGTGTTACTGGGTCCCTTTAAAAAATGTTGGTGCTAATGGTGTTTATGTTGTTAAATAAACTACTTTAGCTTTTCAAGCAGAAAAATGTGACCAAGTGTTGCCAACATTGTCAAATCATTAAAAATATGCAGAACATTTATTTTTATTATCCTTGCATTCTTCTGTATGTATGATTTCATGCATCATGTGCTCAGGTTAAGAAGCCAGTTTCTGTTTCCAAGACCAACAAGGAACGTCTTTCACAGTTTCGCTGCAGATTAAAGCATTTTTCACGCTTAAACGGTTTGAAAAGCTGCATTGTTCCAGAAATGAGTTGTTTAACAGAGAACCTACCACCTCCAGCTCCATGTTGTAATGTCCTGCATAGATGGCTACGCTGGGTGCTGTAGGGAAGACTCCGTAGAGGAAAGCAAAGTTGGATAAGCTGGTGTGGTTCGGGCTCGTGCTGTTCACCACGACGTCCAGAATGTCCACCATGTCTTTGCAGACCAGTGGCATTACCAGGCTGGAAGGGGCAAGCAAGGACCAGCAATCAGTTTCACTCTGAAATACTAAATACTTAAACTTGATACACTTTAAAGCCTGGTCTTAGGTTCCCAAACATTTTAGCTTTTTTTTTAGCTGATAAAGGGAACATACGGTAAGGAGACACAAGTTTAAGCAAATCTCTCTTTAACTAAAGAAAAATAACATCTAAAAATAAAACCTTTAATTGTTTATTCAACAGGAAAAAGAAAACCCGCATTCATAAATTGCTTTTATCTATAAAAGCTAATAAAACAAGAAGCTGAAAACACAATTAGGAAAGAAAAATATATAAAACCTAAAACTAGGCTTGATACCAAAATCTCCAATGAAAAGTCAAAGAATTTTCTGTTGGAGGCAGAATTAGCATCTACCCTGATTTCTGTCTTCCCCTCAGAACTGAATCGGTTCAGTTTCTTCTACGAGTTCATATATTTGATTTAGCATATAATATTATCACTAAGCAGTGACATTGAAATTAAGTGGACAAAAACAAGTTGTTCTATTGGCTGGAAAGGTTGTTAGACGTTGATCCAACCAGTGAGGGAAAGCAAAAAAACAAATCCACAAGCAGAGAGCTAACGGATTTGGAGTACATCTCACCCCAAGATTTCACATAATCCGTCAGCACTCCGCTCTGCTCACGTACGTCATGCGCAGTATTTGTCTGTCGTGTTAATCAATGAGCTGTTCAACATCCACCGCTACTCCTCCACACGTCACCGTCCACATACGTCTTCTTTGTCCGTCATTAGAGCATAATTCTTATATATTTCTAAAAACTAACACCGTTTATTTAAAAGACTGGATGCAAACTATTGGTTCTTCAACATACCAGGAAGCAGGTTTCTCATCTCCAACAAGTTATTTCTTTTATACAGAGAGGCTTAAAAGTTTCATCAAATCGAGTCAAAAGAAACCTCTTATTGCAGGCATGGATGAAAAGATGCTGAGTTTGGAAGTAGAGAACAAACATAGTTCATACAAAAGCAATTTTGTATGATCCTAGTTATCCCTGTTACAAAGATCAACAACAAAAAGAAAATATTTGGTAAGAAACAGCACATATGCTGGATGCTGATGGTTTGTTTTTTTATATGTCATATTAAATTAAGCGTTAATTTCCGCAGGTTTTGCTCTTATGAATTTAATAATAATAAAGTCGCGCATGCTCTCCTCGAGCTCCGAGGAAGTGGGAGCAGAGCAGGACGGGAGGCTGCAGGCTTTGCTTTGCGCAGAAGGTCTGGAGTGGAGCGGGTCGGACCAAAGGATGTGGGATTTCTGTGTCAGACTAGAGAAGAGATTCGCTTTTGCGCAAGGAGATAATATTTGTACCAAAAGCATTAGATAAAAGAAAACAAACAAAGCATTAAAATTGAAAATCCTGCTATCCTAAAAATGTGTCTCTTGGTTTTTGGCAGGAAAAGTCCTTCATACTACAGATCATTCGTCAACCAAATGGAGCCAATGCATTTGTGCACCTCACTCAGAGTATCACTAGACTTTAAGCTAACAAGCTGACTTACAGTTTGGCTGTAATGAGAAGAATCAGAGCCACTCCAGTGTCTCTGGTGAGTTTTCTGAGCTGGCCCACCTGCATCACAGACACACATATTATTCAGTAACATTTAGTCTTTTAGAAAAAAAGGTAAACTCTGCTTTCTCACCATAGTGAGGCCAAGATAAAACAGCGCCGTTCCTCCAAAAGAGTTGGCCAGGCCGTCTATAAACTCCGACAGCACGGCAGGAATCCTTTCCCCCAAAGCGAAATGGGAAATGATTCCCACCATCACCATGAACACGATTGGATTCTTTAACACCTTCAGAGATGACAGCAAGAATCGTCAAAATATACCAACGTTTAATTCCTCACCCACCTCAGCCTGAAACCTTTACCTGTAAAAATACAACTCCCAGGATGCTGAGGCTGCTGCGCTGTGGATGGCTGGCCTGCCTCCACCTCTGCACCTCGCACAGAGCGAAGCCGATTGGATTGAGGAGCATGAGGGAAACAGGGGCGACTAGGTAGATGTACTGGAGGTACTCTGGATATGTGCTTCTATATAAAGCATCAACTGGAGGACAAGATACAGAGAGACTTTAAATATTTCAGCTCAAACCTAAATCCCAGAGCCAGGGGAGTTTTTACCTATTGGGTATCCCAAGGCGAAGTCGTTGCTCTGAGTAGCGAAGATGGCGTACAGACCGGCCTTGCTGTACCTGTTGTCTGGACCCGCCACCATCAGCGTCAGCACACACACCAGCACAAACACCGTCACCTGCAGTAAATCAGGATTAAGTTACTCTGGCCTGATAATCACAAACAACACAAATGAAGTAAGGTTTGCAGAGTTCATTAACCTTTGCAACCAGAACGCTCCAAAGAAAAGCCCAGATGACGTCTTCGAAGTCCAGCAGCACCATGTTTTTAAAGAGCAGAGCCGGAAGAGCAAATTTAGAGACAAAGTTCCCCAAACCTTTCGCCTGGTTCTCTGTGATCATGTCGGCCCTGTGGGGGAAATAAAAAAAAGGTTAATGTACTAAATCCAAATTCATTGATGGGTCAGTGAGGCGCCTCTCCTACCGGCCAGCGATGTAGCCACACAGGATGATGCCGAAGCACTCCAGGAGGGCTGGAAACAGCTTGTCAATAGACATGTGGGGCGTCGCAGCAGCGCCGGCCAGGGGACCGTGGGAGATGTTCTTCCCATGGATAAACACATAGTTGTTGGGAGGCTCCATGGCAACAATGGGACGAGATTCAGAGGGTTTCAGCACATAGGTCCAGAGCCTGGTAAAAGCTGTTACAAGATGTTTGGAAGAAAACTGAGTCTTATAGTTGGCTAGAATAATCACTCATATTAATTATTTTTCCTCTAAAGTATTTACATTTGTGTTTTTTTTTTGTGTTTGTTTTTATAACAAATAAATCATTTGAGCGGATCGGCTGAATTAAATCACTTCAACGTCTGATTTGTTCCTCATTCATCCCGTACCGAGGGGGGAACTTTCTCTCTCTGCGACTCATGTGGCCGATATCATGTGAAACTACATGACAAACAAATGGACACACACACCCTCTCCCTATCATCACCTAACATGCTTACATTGAGATAAACTAATGAATAAACACCTGATTAGTGCGGGCAGTGAGTGTGGATCGACAGCACTCCCGGTTCAGTAAAGGTTGTTAAATCACTTCACAGCAGCGGGGAAATTGGACCCATGTGATCTGGGATAACAGTAGCATGACATTTGTAGGTTTGGAAGTAAATTTTTTTGTGTTAGTACATTTTAATTCATAACTCATTTTGAGAATCAGATTGTATCTCTCTTAAATCTTTCACAAAGCTTTTGGCTAAAAAGTCACAGACAAAAAGACGCTTAATAAGTGAGAATGCCTAAAATACTGTGAAAATCTAATTGAAGTGCTATTCTAAGAGCTCATGCTAAATGGCGAACAAATAACGCTTTTTTTTTCTGGTCATTTAACACTGCTTTTTACACCAGTCAGCATTCTATATCCCGAGAAAGTTTTTTTTTTTTTTTTGGTGCTTTGTGACATGTATTGCACCTTCTAAAACACAGTTTTGTTAAATAAAGCAAGACCCTGCCCACATTATTCTTATCCAGTTCATTTAAACTCCAGCCAACCAATTAGAAAACTAGAGCTGCAGACCGCACTAATTCATAGCCAAAATGCTGAGAAGATATCTGATGTTTGTTTTACTGGTAGATCACTGGTGGATTGTATATATTCTGCAACACTCACTCTACATGTTTACTTCTGCAATCATCTCTCAAAGAAGTCGTAAAATTACAAGAACAAAGTTGCACCGAGAATAGTCCTAAAATTATGAGAAAAAGGTAGTATTTTATGACAACTCTAACAAAAAGCGCTTTATTCCCTAAAATGAGGAATGTTAAGCATCATGTGAAGTTATACTTTGGCTTTGATTTGACAAATAAATCTTTTAGCACACCAGTATGTTAAATGTGGGCAGTATGTCAAATTATTCTCGTAACATTACAACTTTATTCTCGTGATGTTATGACTTTATTATCGTAATATTACAACTTTACTCTCGTAATGTTACGACTTTATTTTCTTAATGTTACGACTTTATTCTCGTAATGTTACGACTTTATTTTCTTAATATTACGACTTTACTCTCGTAATGTTACGACTTTATTCCCGTAATGTTACGACTTTATTCTCGTAATGTTACGACTTTATTCTCGTAATGTTACGACTTTATTCCCGTAATGTTTCGACTTTATTCTCGTAATGTTATGACTTTATTCTCGTAATGTTACGACTTTATTCACGTAATGTTACGACTTTATTCTTGTAATGTTACGACTTTATTCTCGTAATGTTACGACTTTATTCCCGTAATGTTTCGACTTTATTCTCGTAATGTTACGACTTTATTCTCATAATGTTACGACTTTATTCTCATAATGTTGCAACTTTAATCTCGTAATGTTACAACTTTATTCTCATAATGTTATGAGGTTATTCTCATAATATTAAAACTTTATTCTGATAATATTACGATTTTATTCTCGTAATAATACGATTTTATTCTTGTAATGTTATGACGTTATTCTCATAATATTAAAACTTTATTCAGATAATATTACGATTTTATTCTCGTAATAATACGATTTTATTCTTGTAATGTTATGACGTTATTCTCGTAATATTAAAACTTTACTCTTGTAAATTACAAATGTATTCTCGTAATGTTACGACGTTATTCCTGTAATGTTAAAACTTTATTTGCAAAATAAAACAAAATAAAATCTCTAGCCTGGCCCTAATACTCCGTCGTACTGTAGAAAGCACTTTGCAGCATCTGATGTAAATTTCTGTTTTCAGATATTCTGCTTTGCTGCTCTTATTCGCATGTTAACTCATCCGGTGTATTTCACCCATAAATGTCACAAAAACCACCCTTATTGTCTGTTTAAACTGTAAAGAAGCAGACAATACAGGGAACTGAATATCCCTTGAACGAATCATTTTAGTGAACTAACTGTAGAGAATCGGTACATTGCAAAGACTTCTTGTTCCCATTACTAATGGGATGGATTCGGGGGGAACAGAGTGGTGTTTGTCCGCTGATATTCTTGTTACGGCTCTGAATTATCTCCAAGCGGGTTTTGAGACGGTTTCTTCCATCGGATTCCAGCTCACCTGGAGCTAAAATAACGGTATGAAAACTAAACCCGCCGCAGTGAGGCATGAAGGGGCGGACAAAGCGACCTGAGGCTCTGTTGGGGCAGCTGACCGTTAGCTCTACCATACCTGCATGCTAAAAACACATCTCAAGGCGCAGTTAACCGAACCCCTAGTCAGGTTTAGGCCATTTAAAATGAATTATAGAGCGATAATTTTCTATACCTGTTTCACCAGCACGGTGCTACACAGCGGAGCAGCATCCCAGGTCCTTTTTGTTTCCTAAGCTGTTGTTTTTCTGCTGTGAGGGTTGGAGGTCTGTCCCTATCTGACAGCTGCAGCCAGTAGACACGCCCCAACAGCAGACTGACGGAGGCTTAAGCCAATCAGGGCGAGGAACGCGGTCTAGGGGGCGTTTCTAGTTGCTTTACCGAGGAGCACTGTTATTGTGCAGAAATTGTTCATTCTGGAGAAATTCAAATGTTTTTTAGTTTGCATTCATCGGTTTAATCAATATGTGTGAATAATTCAACAATGCAGGTTTTTAAAGCAACCACACACCTCTGAAACCATCAGGGCTTGGACTGATTCAATGTCCAGCTGTGGGAACAGACCCCATTCTATGAAGTTTATTGTGTTTCAAAAGTATTTGTGCAGAGTAAGTGTTGATTTAAAGATGTAGAGAGAGTTACAGTCTAAGTTTTGTATTTGTAAAATAAAAATAAAAAATCACGAAGAAATTTTTTTTTACAGGTTGTTCAAATTTAAAGTGCAAGTAGACAAATTCTGTTCTACAAGTTGCACATCAAAAACATCCCACATTCTCAGTTTTGCTCCAAATGATTCAGAATTTTTGTTGCAAAACAATTGGGGAATTTTAACTTAGGTGTTTTTTTAACTAGATTTTTTTTTAAATCTGTCACATTGCAAGAAAAAGTTACACCTCAAGTAGATCCGTACAAGTACACAAACCGTGTTCTGCAAGTTGCACATCAAAAATGTCTTCCACTCAGTTTTACTACAGTTGATCTAAAACAAATGGCCTACTGCTATGTTGCCTTCGGTCGGTTATCCCTGCGAGATTTGTAATTGTGACAGTTTATTAAAATCTACAATTACAAAACACCAAAGTTACAACGTCCACATAGTTTTGCAACAATAGTTCTGGACCATTTGGAGCAAAACAGAGAATGTAAGAGGTTTTTGATGTGCAGCTTGTAGAACTGAATTTGTGTACTTGTACACATATTAATTCTACAAATACGAAACAAAGGACTGTAACCCTTTCTACAACTTTCATAATAGAGGTAATAATTTTACTTCCATTCTTATAAGAGATATTGCCCCATTTAACATGAATTTACTTAATGACAGCAGAAGAATAAATCTTTTAAAGTCTCACATGTTTTATTAAGTTGACGCAGGGGAGCCACCAGGAATTTAGGGCCCCATGAAAGACATTGATATCCCCCCCCCAAAAAAAAATTAATGCAAGCTTAAAAAGTGCTATCAGGAAGAGTATCATTTACATTTTCAATGTCATTTTTATTGTAAAATTTTTATGACACGAAAAAATAAAATATACATTAACTTTAAATTGCATAAACTGGTGGATAAAAAAAACTTGGTCAATTTATTTATCAGGACATTTCTTTTCTTCTTCTTACGGGCCCCACCTCAATCAAAAGCCCTTAGAATCTCCTTAAATCCCCCCCCCCCAATACAGCACCCCTGAGTTGATGTTTATATTTTTAATGAACCATTACACCACATGGTCTCTTCTTTTTCTCAAAATCCATTTTGATTTTGCTGTTGTGATCATTCGGCTGATGTCCTAGTTTTAGCCAACATGTTGGAGTCTGGAACTCCTTTTTTTTTTAACCAGGGAAGTTTGGTTTTTGTCGCACAAAAACAAGCCCACATCATTACACTTACCCCCTTATGCCTTACAGCTGGTAAAATATGTGTTGTTCGGTTTCTAACAGACATGGCGTGGGATTTATGGTAAAATTATCTACTTATGTCTCATCCAATCAAAGGATATCATATAAGTCTCACAATTCAGCTTTGAAATAGTCCAGAACTAGCCTCTGGAGACCATCCTGATCTCGCGAGCTTTCAAGATTTCACTCGCTAATCAGTCTGGAGACTTTCCGTTGAAGAAAATTTGGAGCCGTTCACCAAACGAACGTCCAATCAGCGTTGGCTTTGAGGCGGGTTGAGGTTTGACGCAACGAGAAGCGCGACAGTTTAGTCTAAAGAACATGGCGGCTTCAGCCGATGAAACTAGCGTTAGCGTGGCTATCAAGCAAGTTTTATCGGAATTACAGAGTATTTCTTCACTGGAAGAAGAGCAAAACACTGCTCTGGAGGCTTTTCTCAGAGGAAAAGATGTTTTTGCTCTTCTCCCGACTGGTTTCGGCAAGAGTAGCCTGGCTGCTAGTACGTCATATGCTTCTTTGATCTGATTGGTTTATTTGGCCCGTCTATCACCAACATAGGCCAATCAACAAACCAGTATTTTCGCCCCTTCCCAAAATTACTTTAACCTAAGGTTTCCAGATGGATATGTGGAGCAAATCCATCTGGCGGAGTCAGGTTAGTCCAGAAGCATCTCCACAGGAATATTTGTTTCCAATAGGGTCTACAGACTATTTCTCTAATGTCATTTCTGATTTCTTTCCATTTTGCTAGTGCAATTCATAGCTGTATGCAGTACGTTTCTAGAGGTTGGTGTTTAAACTCATTATCAATAATCAGAAGTAATTACATACAGATAAACAATTGGAACCTTCATTTCTCCAGTTGCCAGTAATATCTTATAAACAATCCTTCTAAAACAAGTTAAACAAAATTCCACACTTTGGTATACATTTAATGTCCTTTTTATTGCACATTTATGTAAATGAATAATATGGTTTATGTGCTAAAATCAGGTGTATCTTGTAGACACCTCAGTTCACCGTGTCCTATGCGTTTCCAAAAGTCATATTGCTTAGGAAACTGATGCATAACTCAATAAAATCCCCCTACCCTCCTTTTAACTCAAAGTATTTTTAAGTAAAGCATTTTAAAGCCTTTTTTAAAGTAAATAGTTTTACTATTGTACGATTGTCTTACAGAAATATTTAACAAAAAAACAAAGCAGAACATAAAAGCAAACCTAATACTGCAATCATAACTTATCCCATAATCCAGTATCAGCTGGTTAAATCATAGATACATCCACTGACTCTTTGCTGTGCATCAAGAGAACTTAAAAAAAAAACAGCAACACAATATTGTGACTGCACATGGATGCTGCAATAACCCCACAGAAATGTCCTTTAAAGCACATCGAGCTGAACATCCTTGCATAATGAATTAAAACGTACCGCTAAGAGGATCCAGCAGAGAAAAACTGGTGGGAAAAAAAAGGAAAGTCTACATTCGTGCTGTGAAGGCACACATGGCTTTGGCAAAGAAAGCATGCATCTTCTGAAAGGGTGAGACAGCTTAAAGTCCATCTTTTGTACTGCTGCTGTATCTAAGGCACCTTGATTGTTTATCTGAAATGTTCAGACAGTTATACAGCATTTAATTCTACTGCTTCAACCAAAATGAACATCTTGATATAAACAAGGTAATTCCCTTTATGTTTACAATGAGAACACAAAGACACAGAAGATCAGTATCTGTGTTCTTCTCAAAAGGCTTGGCTTGTTTATAAAACTATAAAAATATACAAATCAGTTGTGGTATTGCCTCAAAAAAAAGAAATGGGCTAAATTGTATTTGATAAAAAAAAAAAAAACAATAGATAAGATGGATCTGATTTTGAGCATTTTGACCCCAAACACATCCTCCAGAAATAGCATTGTTGTAAACTCCAAAAACAAAGAAAGCATTTTCTCCAGAACATAACTGTACCACAGTATATACAGTTTTGGCTCCTTGCAGATCCCCAGTTCCCTGCTGCAGAGCCACATGACGTAAACTCCACAAGACTGAAGGTCCTTTTTTCCCCTCTTTTACGATTCTCACATGATCGACATGCATGTGGTCAAAGAGCAATGAGTTTAACTGAGAAATAGGAAGAAAAGAAGAGGTGGTAGAACCAAGTGTTGTGATGGAGGCCATCTTTTCTTCACCTGGGTATTGGAGGAAGGGGAGGAGCTCCTCGCTCCTTTTTACCAGGACCTGGAAAAACAGAAAAAAAGAAATGAGTGCTTGCGTGAAATTTACAATGAATATGTTTGTTCTCCACAACACGCTGCTACACAAAAAAAATAATTCATACATTTTTTTCTCTCATTATTTTCAATCTTAGGTACATTGGACATAGAAGTCTACGTATCCTTGTTAACATGCCAGGTGTTTGTGATCAAATAAATAATTTCCAAACATTTTTCCCATTTGTTCAGGATTATTGAATAGAAAAAACAGAAATCTACTTAGTGGGAGCCAAAAATAAAATCAAACACTAATAGATTTACTAGACCAACCCTATACAATTAATATTTAACTGAAACCAGCATGAAGTGGTGAGGTATTTTAAATCAGTGTTGGGAATAACACATGTTGACACACCCATGGTGCAGAAGTAACAAAGGCCTCTAAACTCTATGAGTTCCTGAGTTTAGCTTATAAAGCTCTATGGAGCAGAAGCAGGGTCCAACATCCTTGGAGCAGTCTTTACTTGGTAAAAAAGTTAATAAAAAAAAAAAATCCTCATTAACACGTAATGTGCCATACTGAAATTAATCAAATTCTTCGATTTTTTTTTTAGTAAAATGTAGACTTGAAACTTTCTTTTTTGATAAAGCTTATGTTAGAGAGCTTCAGGTTATCCTCAGCTATCGCTATAGTTATGCTGCTAGAACAGGGATCTTCAACGTTTTCGAGGCCAAGGACCCCCAAACTGATTGCGAGATAGAGCGGGGACCCCCTAACTATATATATTGTATGAAATTGTGTTATATCAATCTGGTCCTGTAGTCACTCTATTACATATGGAGTCATGTAACGAAAATAATTTCTCCCTGGGATTATTAACGTATTTCTGATTCTGATTCCTTGTTGATGGGACAGGTGTTGTGAATGAAACGGTGCCCAGCTGTGAAAGAGCTCCTGTGTGTCGCTGAATGTGTGCATTGATGACTGAAAGACATCTTCTGCTTTCATTTATCTGTTTACTACATTGTGTTGAATTCATGTTAATGTGTATTTAAAGACATTTTAATTAGTGCAAAAAATTGCAGGGGGGAATATAAAAAAAAGTAATCAACCAAGACTTTGCGACCCCCATGCAGTACCTCCGGTCGCGGACCCCCTGTTGAAGACCTCTGTGCTAGAACCTTAGACTGCTGGAGGACATACAGACCCCTTTCCTCCCATTCTGCAGTATTTGTTAGTTCAAACCCTCGGTTTATGTCCCTTCTGCTTTTTACACGTCAAAGTAGTTTTATTATCTGGCCTCTTCCTGATTGGCATTGACAACATCTTGGAGGGAATTATAAGCTGGGCTGCTGCCACCAGCTACCACCTTCAATTACAAATGATTGTCAGTCTTGTTTTTTGCTGCTTAGTCCTACTTCTTTCCTGGACATTGCTCTAGTGTTTACTGTGACTAACTGCATGTGCTATATTTTATCCCTTTGACATGAAAACTGGCTCAGAGCTCATCTGTTTAACCGTACCTGTCCTAGTTAGAGTCACCCGTGGAGCTAGTTTACTGTTACCTTTCCTAATACATATCGTGTTTAAAGCTCATTGCTTCTATGCTCCTTTTGAATCTCTGCTTTTCTCTCCTTTAACCTCCAGTGGACCTCAGCAGAAGGTCGCTCACACTGATTCAGGTTCTGCAGGAGGTTTCTTCCTGTTAAATGGCATTTTTTCACCCCTGTCGCTGCATGCATGCTCGGTGCTCATCTCAGAGTAGCGTGTGCAGCAAAGATAATGACTCGATGCAATCAGCTGGCTTTCCTTAGGTAAAACCTTCCCGAACTGTTTGTACAATCTGATTGAATTGTCTCTGTAAACTGGGTAGACATGATGTGAAGCAAATTGGTGCTTTATCAATAAACTAAATTAAAATTGAATTGAATAGATGGATGTGTATGTGTCGATTTTCTGCTGATTTTTAATGGTTACCCCTTCATCTAGAGCATCTTTGGGTTGAACAAGAGTGGAGCCCAGCCTAGCTAGCTAGCAAAAACACTCAAATTGTAGGGCCAGCTCCAAATTAAAATGCATTAACAATGGGTGGACATGAAGGAGGATTAGTGAGGAAGGAAAAAGAACAAGTGAGTCACCTTTGCTCTCATTCTTGGAGATCTTGCTGGGGTAAGTCTTCTGGAAGGGTACATAGGGATCGGGCGGAGGAAAGTCCGACACTGGATGAAAAGTGAATCTGTACTCAAACTCATCTGTTGGAGGAATGAAAACAAAGGTTTAAAGTGAAATTCATCAATAAAACAAGATAGTTGTATGTATCATGAAACAAATGGAGCCAATCTAGTTGGTATGCTGGAAAAAAAATCTAATCTAGATAAGTCATTGTTCCCTAAAATACCGGTAAGTGCATTTGTTCTTGGATTAAGGAGGTAAAGGAGAAATCTTGCCAGTGAAACAAGACAATTTACACTTAAAATAAGAAACAACAATTGCATTGTCTTATTTCAAGTGGAAATGACCTAATTGTCTTATTTTTAGAGTAAAAATACTCATTCCATTGGCAAACTATCAAATTAAGGGTAAATACAATTAATTTAAGAAATGTTTACTTATATCTAGATCATTTTTCCAGTGTATAAAAGCAGCTATGAATGTGATCTAGAACTGTCTGCTGGTTTAGGCAGGACTCTTACGATCTGTTGGCATTTTCACTTCCTAAATAAACCTTCCACTATGGTTGACAGAATAAAAACAATTGAAACAGAGGTCAGGGTATTTCAGCCTTAACTGCAGCATGCAGTAAAACCAACAATGAGGAGCATGGGTACAAGCCTGGAAAAACTGCCTACAGGACTGAGCTGGTATCTCCTATGTCTCTTCCTCAGACTTGGATCACTTTACAGCAATATACAGAAGAATTCACACCCTGAACACTGTTCTGTTCACCCTGTTCTGTTCCTATGTTGTCTCGGTTGAACCACAACACCATGTGAGTTTTACGGGCATTTTATGTGAAATAACACAAACTAACTTTCAATTGGGAGTTAGATGTTTAGGATGTGCTATTTCTTCAAAGAATCTGAAAAAGGATGTAGTGCAGTGGATTTGGCATCTATGGGTCAATACTTTGTACAACCACCTTAGTTTGAAGTGAAAGCTGCATAGGCTTGTTTTTCAGTTTTTAGTCCTGTTTCACTCCTACACATGGCTTTGGGTTTGTTGTACACTCCACTCTTTTATTTGAACATAAGAACATGAAATAAAAGGAGCTTAAAACCAAAAACAGAGCTTAAAAAGAAAAGTTACTGAATGCGTAAACTATCTCTACAAAATAAAAGCATCACAAAACAACACTACATTGTGAAAAAAGAAAATAAATAAATAGATTAATTAATTAATAACTCTTTGAATAACTGAAAAATCTTCAAAAATAATAAAATAAAATAAGAAAAAATATTCTAACATTTTTATTTTTTTAAGGGGATGTTTATTTATTTAATAAAATATTTATTTACAATTCATCAAAAGCAGTATTTATTTTATTTTAAATGAAATGGCTCTCAAGAGTTATTTGGTCCTTAACCCTATTCAAACTATCAATCTTTCTTATTTCCTTTATTAATTTGTCCTCCAAACTTATTTAGCACATTGATGGACCTACAGACCTTGCATTTGGTTGTGGTGAGAGTTCTGGAATCCATTTCCTATAGGTGGTGGAGGGGGAAGAGCCCCTCCAGGCCCGGGTCTGTCCGGTGGCGGGAGAGGTCGCCCCCCAGGCCCTCCACGAGGAGGCTCCGGCCCTGGCCGACCGACAGGAGGCGGTGCAGGCGATGACCTGATGCTGCCTCCACCCATGTTGCGACCTGAAGGAGGCGGAGGAGGAAGAGGACCTTTGGAGGCAGAAGTAACATCATTGAGGAACTTTCATTCAACGTAATATTAAGAACTCAGCTTTTAAACATTTTTTATTCATTCTTTGAAAAGAAGTGGTCCTCTGCTTGAGTAATCAGCAATCAGCAAAGGCTGGTTGGTTACCTGAGCGTGGAGAGGGCTGGTTCCTTCCAACAGACGGCGGTCTCTCATTTGGAGGAGGAGGGAGGGGTCCTGATCGGCCAGGAGGGGGAGCCGGAGCATGGCTGGAGAAAATAAATGAATTTTATTCTTTACTTCCATGATGCATCAAAATATGGTTTATAAGCAGTGACGTCAAAAGTACATGCATTTGTTACTTAAGTAGAAGTATAGATACTGCAGTTTAAAAACACTCTGGTAAAAGTTGAAGTATTAACTTGACCTCTTTACTCAAGTAAAAGTAAAAAAGTATATGCTCCAAAAACTACTAAAGTATAAAAGTATAAAGTAACCTTTATAAAAAACAGCCAGATGCAACTATATGAATTGAAAGCTCAATTTTTCGACTATTTCAAAAATAGGGCCCCGGATGAGGGAGGTCTTGTTGGTCTCCATCTCCCAAAACGCTCTCGCCTGTGTCCGACCTTTCAGACATTTAAAAAAACATTTCTGAATCCGACATTGTAGCCTGGCATAGACAATTCACGTTTGCAGTTTGAAGAACACCTGCTTGCTTCTGATGATTTCCTTTAGCTAACCAATGAGTGTTTGCGTTTTATGACTCATCCAATCACACTAGTTTTCACTAGATGTGGATGGAGCCAATGATCTGCATTGGATGAAGCACATGATGTGAAATAAATATTTATAAACATTAAACCGAAGCCAAGAGTAACGAGTAACGTTTGTTTGAAAAATGTAAGGAATAGAAAGTACAGATACATGTGTGAAAATGTAATGAGTAGAAGTCAGAAGTAGGAAGTAAAATAAGTAATAGAGTAAAGTATAGATACCTAAAAAGTGTACTTAAGTACAGTTACAAAGTATTTGTACTTTGTTACTTGTCACCTCTGTTTATAAGTAATACGTTTTTTCATTTATGGAAAATCTTCCTAGTTTTTGTCTAAAAGGAACAAATTCTTAATAAACCAGCAAAATTAAGCTCATTGTAGAAATGTGTGTCCAACCTTACCTCTAACCTCTTAATCAGATATTTCAGCTGTTAAACTATTTTTTTTTTTACCAATTACAGGTTTTCTCATTCTAGGAGTAAGGCCCTTTAAATAACTTCACGATTTATTCATTAGGTTAAGTGGATTTGAAGAATTATAGCCTTTTCTTAACCTCCCACCCTTCAACCAAAACAAAAAAATTAGATCAAATTTAAGATTTTTAGTTCATTCAAGTAGTTTAAACAAAAAACAAATGATTAATACCCACTTATTTGTAACAAAGTTGCTTACACCTAGAGCACTACACTACTATTGGGGAGGGGGGTGATCTTTTTGTAAAAAGAAATTTGAAGAAAATCTATTTGATAAATGAAATTTTCCATGAAAAAAAGGGTTTTGACATTAATTTAGAAGTATGAGTATGTTTAATTTAGAGTATGCAAACAAATATTTTTACAGTTTACTGTTTTTTTATATTTTATTTTACTAAATGTTATAGATGTATTTCAAAAATTGTTCCGCTTTTTATGCCTCTGTTTGCAGGTCAGTAGAAATAAGTTAGCAGTAGCTTTTCTATTGGTGAAAGCATGCAGAAGTAGATAGAGGGAAATCTATAAAACAGGATTGAGGAAAATGAGGTTCATAAAACTCAAGTCTCCACCTCCTGAAAAACATGAACATAATCTGAAAAAATGATGACTGAAAATGAAATCTAGAGATAGGTTTGAAAAAATAACCTCTGAATAAAAATAAAAAAAACTTAACAGTAAAAAATACTGGTTGAACTTGTTTAACTAATATGAATAACCTCTTTTTAAAGGGAGACAACATCAAATTACAAAAAAGGTACCTTATTGAATTGGCTTGAAGAGCTTTTACTTTGGAAGCAAAAGCACTAAGTTAAGTTCAGCTAATTTAAAAGTTTTCTGAAGCAAGTAGGACGGAGGTTCAGTTGAAGCAAATTGAAAGAAAGAACCAGCATATACGGAATTGTTGAAGTGAAACGAATACCAGTTGATGATTATTCTTAAAACCTTTTTAAGAATTGAGAAGTTTTTCAATGTTACTTTTTTGAAATACATTTTCTGCAAATTTCCTTTTCTTACTTTCGGTGTTATGGGAGCAGATTTATTTCCAAAGAGGTTCAAACATGGGTAATTCTATATCAGTTAACAAACATCAAAACTAGATTAACCTAGTCCTAATTGAAGACGTATGCACCAAAGAGATTGGCTACGTTCACACTAAAGATCAGATTTTTTTTGCCCCGAAATGACTTAGGTGAGATTCCTCCATGACTGTGTGAACAGCCCAATTCCCATTGAGTCTGATTTTTTCTAATTGGATCTGGGCCGATCTGTTTGTGGTTTTAAATCCAATACAGGTCAAATCTTCTGGGAATCTGACTGCGGTCAAAACAGCCAAGTGACCCTTTTGAAATTAGTATGATGATGCTGCCAGAGTGGGGGCAAAAAAAATAATAAAAGAAAAAAGCATGAAGGACAGTGTAGAGCAGGGGTAACCAGTTAAAAATCAGCGGGGTCCGAATAAAGAAATTCATCAACCAGTAAGGGTCTAGAGACATTTTAATCATAATCCATTACTTTAAACAGAATTTAACACTGAAATAAAACGAGGTTTTTATGCATTCATGTTATACGTTGACTTTTTAAATAAATACTATTAAAAAAAGTAGAAATTTTTTCCATTTTAAAATCTAAAGTGAATGATTTTTGTTCTCTACTTCAAAAAACAGTTTGGTATATAGACAATTTCCTGATTAACATATCTTATAAAACACCTGAACTGACTGTTTGTTATTTTTCCTTTCTTTTTTCTGTCGTAATGAGAGCAGTGGGCTTTATGCTGCCCTGCAAGGCTTTAAAGCTACAGTGTGTAATAATTCCATGTTATTTATCATCATCTACGAGCTCAGCCTCTTAACCTTAATATTTGCGTTGCCTTAGAATTCGTTATTTATAATTACATAGGAGCGGGTCTCGCAGCCATGGAGGCAGACATCTTTGCGCTACGGCAGCGCAGAGCCAACAAACTAGCGATTGCGAGATCGCCCATTACGCTCGAAAGTAACTACGGTAAGTTGAGAGAGATGAACTGAGACGGTACTGAACAATAGATGGCAGTATTAAAATTATCTATGTAAACAAACCTCATCACTTGAGAAGGTAGGTGATGCGGACGTGGAAGACATTTTGTCCCGTAACGCTCGCCGTACTGTTGGGGGGGGAGAAGCGGTGGGGGGGAGATGTTCATGTTGCTGCGGTCTGCAGTCTGGACGCTAGATGTCGCTGAAAATTACACACTGTAGCTTTAAACCTGGGTTTGAATGGAGACAAATCCATTCTAAAGCACATATCAAGGAGCTCATTCTGAGCCTGGATCCATATTTATTTTTGATTCTGTTCATGGTGGAGAATCCTGCTTCACAGCAGCAGGTTGAGCCAAACATCTTCTAAATGTTCAGGGTCATCTTTGAGCACCATTTCACTTTTCTTTCCCCAGTTCACCACAGTTCTTCCAGCAGTCCACACTTCCTCTGCTCTCTTTTTCTCATCATCTTCTCCTTCTTTCCCATCGCCCGGCTTGCCACAGGTTTTCCTGCTGTGTCTAAAAGTAGCAGCAGCAGCAACCCAGACTGAAACAGCTCATTGGCTAATTTTGATCATGTGCAGCCTGGTGCCGGACGCTCCGGAGGGCTTTACCGTACAAACAGGAGAAGCGGTGCAAGTTAAATTAGACACCATCATCGTACAGCTAATTTATAAATGTTTTAAATCCGGTTGGGTCCATTTTAACCAGCAGGTGCAGCTAATCTGTGACCTCTGGTGTAGACGGAGGCGTACAACTTTGGGGCAATGAAATGTTGGAATTAATAAGTATTTGAGAGAATACAACAATACAAAGGAAACTCGAGGGGTCATAACAGGTCAGTTCACTATGACACATCTACCCACAGAAAACCGTAATTAATAGCTTAGCTCTCCTTCTCCTCACTCTCCACTCTGCTGCTTCCACTGCTTAACGGCTTTAAATCCATCCATAGACGCCGACATCTGACACAACTGTTTATTTGTATTATGCCCATGCGGGTAAGCTCTGCTCCGATCGTCGTTTAAAGTGACCTGTTCTTGTTTTTCTGCGCATGCGGGTCAATTCAGGGACACAATTTGAGACTCATGCAAACAGACACACAATAAAAACAAACAAAAAATTAAAATGGGATCTGACCAAAAAAATTGGAATTGAGCATTAATACCTGCAAAGTGAACGTAGCCTTAATGACTCAGAGGAGAACTATTTTATACGCCGGCTGAGTGAAGCTTTTCACTATTGTTTATAAAATCCTGACTCTGAGGAGGTGTGTTGTGTTGCTCTTTGTTTGGACTTTTTAAAGCCTGAAGCCAGAACTTACTGACGTTCAGCTTTGAAAGGAGGCAGAGACATGAGTCAATACGTGGAAAATACAAAATAGATGTTTGCTAAAGTTAATATGCCTGCAGAAAGTTGCTGTTTTCGTTAAACTTTTGGAACAAAAATTGAGCAGTGGATTTTATTCAGAGGTTCTAATCTGAGTCTATCTGACGTAAATCTACGATATTTTAAGCATTTTCGTTTTTTTCCAGCTTTACCTGTTGAGCGAACTGTTCCTCTGAGGCAGTCGAGGTGTGTTCTGATCATCCCCTCCTCCCTGGCCGGGTGGGATAGGAGGAGGGCCCGGCCGTCCCGGTGGCAGAGGGGGCGCCCCCCCTCCGGATGAGGAGCGACCGGATGAGGAAGGCGAGGAAGAGGGTTTGGAGTTAACAGATGGGGGCGGAGGGGGCATGTCACGGGGCATCGACGGTCGATTACCTCCAGGAGCTGGTGGTGGAGGAGGTCGGTCGTCAGGAAGCGGGGGCCTCCCTCCTGGAGCTGGAGGTAATGGAGGTCGGCTGCTGTTTGAAGGCGGGGGAGGAGGCGCGGAGAAGTTCGACCGAGGCCCAGAGGAGCCCCCTGGTGGGGGAGGAAAGGCTGCGTGTCTCGCTGGAGGTACGCTGGGTGGCGATGGTGCGCTGCCATGACCGGGCCTTGGTCCTCCAGGTAGAGATGGTGGAGGGGGGCCCCCACGAGACGAGTGGCTCTGGGGTGGTCTGGGTGTGCTGGGTACCGGGGGAGGGGGTCCACCTGGAGTGTCTTGTCTGGATGAGAAACTTGGACGGCCTTTGGGGAGATCAGGGGCCCCGCCACGAGGAACAGGAGGAGCACCTGGCAGTTTGGGGGGTCCAGAAGGACTGCCGCCGCCACCGAAAGGGCTGGGTCCACCAGACCGGCCTCCTGGAGGGAGAATAGGTCCTCGACTGGGTCCTGAGTCTAAGACGGAAAACATTTTTTTAATCTTTAGAGCCTTTGATGACCTTTCTCTCTAATCCTTAATGTTTTTTCTATCTTTATTCTTACCGTTGTCTCTGTTTGCTGCAGACCTCAGTTTGGGCATCCCTCCTGCAAACAGGCCCCCTAAACCAGCAGGAGACCCGCCGCCAAATCCTCCACCACCACCACCACCACCACCACCACCTCCTCCTCCTCCACCACCACCTCCTCCTCCTCCTCCTCCTTTTGGTTCTGAGAAAAAAGAAAAACTACTGTAAGCACTGATGGTAACATCTGTTTATACCTGGACACACAGGCTAGAAAATGTCCACTAGATTCTGGCAATGGTAGCAGTTGTTCCTGGTGCCTAATCGTAGGTGATATCGTAGGTGTTTGTTTTTTTCTAAATAAGTAAAATGAAGCTGTCTATTAAAGGATTTTTTTTATTTATTAAAATAATGTTTTTCATTATGTTTAAATTTGAAAAATGTTGAAATATTTTCTTTATATTCCTATAAAAGGAACAAAGGGACAAGGAAAGTAAAGTAAAGGAAATTAAAGTAAATTTTACATTTTAAAGGTTATTATTCCTATTACATCTCTATAAAAAAAACTTTGATCATAAAATAACATAATATAGACCAAGCATCCTATTTTCTATTGTTAATATACTTGAAAAGCTCCATTTACTGACAACTGAGCAAAAACACAAAAATAACACATAATATAGGATGTGGGATGCAACCAAAGTGAGTTACTTGTATATCATTTTTAAAAATGTACTCTCAATGAATAAGAATTAGCTTCTTTTCCAAGACGAAAAAATAACTCTCCTCCGATGGCGAAGAACAAATTTGTGCAAACCACTAGGGCTGAAACAATTAATCAGATTAATCGTGATTATTCGATTATTTAAATAATTGCCAACTAATTTAGTAAAGAATTTATAATTAAATGGAGTATAGAGACTTTAAAACATGCCTTGAGCAGACAGATCGACCCACCTTGTGCAGCAATCAAACCAAATTGGGAAAAAAAAATATGTTAAAACTTTGCTTTTAAGATTAAAAAATAATATTTTTCTTCTGTCAATGTGCTCTATCCAGAACTCCTCAAGGGGAAATGTTTCAGTTTCACCTAGTTTAATTTCATAAAAAGTCTTCTTTAAGAAACCTTTTGCTATCCGAGTATTGATCGATTTATCGGGAAAAAAATCGACAGAATGGTTAACACCCCTACAAAACAACTAATTTATATCAAGCAACGAGTAGCAACATAATCCTATTCCAAGTATCTTATTCTGGGAATTTTAAAGTGTTTGGCATTAAAGTCATGGACTAGACTCCCCTCCTCATCGCTGTTCACACTGAATAAAGAATTAAGAAGAGAAGCAAATTCTTTTTCACATTTACACAATTTCTTTTTTTAACAAATTTTTTTTTGTTTTAATTTTTGGGCAATGGTGGCCTTTACAGACGAAGACGTGCAGAAAAGGTCTTCAGGTGGAGATTTAAGCCTAGAGAACGTTTGTGTAGATGTCTAATGAGTATGTGTTACAACCCTAATGTTCAGACAGGCATCCCTCAAATATAAGAAAACTATACAAACAGTAGCGGTGAGTATTGACTTGGGTGTTGCGATATAATACATGTCACAGTACTTGGGTCACGATATGATATTATCACGATATTGCGATATCACTATATATTATGGTATTTTTCCCAACTACCAAAATTACATTTATAGATGAAACAGCAAGTGTTGTATATGTTTATCAGAAGATATTGACCATTTAGTTATTTTGGTATCTGTTTCAGGTTGTGGTCAGTCCACATCTTCCACTGTGACGGCCTCAACTATAGATATGGTGCTGCACCGCACAGCTCAAGGGCTCCATGGTGCCATGTGCCACAGTGGCGGTGCAGAGGTAGCCAATTTTCCTTCATTTTTTTAGGTAAAAATTAATACTACGAACTGAAAAATATATTTTTTATATGACCGTGACTGAGGGGATGTGCTCTCCTCATCCTCTGACATGGTAGCTGGCTCGGAGCTTATTAAAGATGATTATTTGCTCGTAAATAATCCATGTGAAAGCCTCCGTTAGCTTTACAGTAAACCAAACCCTCCTTTTAAGCTCTGGGCCGTTTGAAGGCCTCCTTGCCATCACCCTAATCATTAACTCCCTCCATTGATTTCCTTTCAGATTCAAGTTAGGATTCTGGCAGTAAGGCTCCAAAACATTCACATGCAAGTAAAAATCAAAATAACTTTGAACCAGAGGAGGATAAGAACAGGTTCTATTTATTCAGTTACATCATTTGAGTAACTTTAAAACAATGTACTTTTAGGAGTAATTTTACAGTGTTGTGCTTTTTGCTTTTACTTGTGTAAGATCACTACTCTTAGTGAAGTAAACTTTCTGGCTATTCGACCCGTTAGGATTACCTTCACTGAATAAAAAGAAGCTGGTTTTGAACAAATTTGCATCAGGGAAAGACACATTTTTCTTTTTTAATAATCAAGGCTTATTTTTCTAAAAAAAATTATCATCTATGAGTGTTTAAAATACAGTTTACTGTTATTCTTCCTGTAACTATTGTGTAATTTATAAAACTCCAAAAAATGTATATTGAAGAGTGTTTCTATATTTAAATTTTTCATTATCCAGTTACTTTATGTTAAGTTTATTTTTTATCTCTTTATTTTCAACATCAGAAATTACATATACATTTATACTGTATTTAATAATGTTAAGTCATTTTGTAAAATATTTAATACATTATTATGATCATGAGAAATAAGTAGATTAGTTACTCTGTACTAGGGTAGTTTACCAAATACTTTTACTCTTAATTTAATCATTTCTTGGACGACTACTTTTTACTTTTACTTGAGTAAAGACATGATGATGAAGTAGTGCTACTCTTACTTGAGTACAGTTTTTGTGTACTCTACCCACCTCTGTTCAATAGGGTATAAAAAAAATAGGCTTGATTGTGTGAATAAAGGACTGAATTAAAACAAGGCAAATGATCCAATAAATAAACTGAGGGTGAAGTTAAAGTCATGCAGATTTTAGGTGACGTAGCGACCAAGCTAAGTCTATGAGGAGGAGACAAAAGAGAGAATTGAGCACTGCTGAAAGTGACGATGTGTTATAATACATCAACCTAAATGTAGTATTGGACGGGCAATAAATGAGTCAAACTGGTATTAATAATATTTATATCACACATTGGGGACAGTAGGATAAGTGATTAAACTCTTTGTGGAAAAAGTAACAAGCAAACAACTTTAGAATACCAATCTGTCTGACTTTCCCTTCCTTGTAGAAGTTAAACTCTTAACAGTGAAGCTTTTTCTCAATGAGCCAAAACAATCTACATTGTAACCATGTTGGTGCTGACTTACTGCTGTCCAAAAGAGGTCCGCTGCGGTCATTTGTAACGGCTTTCTTTAGCCTGGCGCCTTTGCAAATATCGGACAAAAGAGCCCCCCGTCCCAACTGCTCTGATCGGTTCAGATTGGGCTTCTCTGTGTTAGCCTGAAACACAAACGCACAACAAGAGTCAAACTTAGAAACATCGTTACCAACTCTTTAGCAAGGACAGTCATTATTGGCTGTCCGTAAAGTCATTTGCATATTTGGTAATGCTTTGATCAAGCTGTTGGAAAGGGGGAACATCAATATCAGCGAGACAAAAGGAGATGAAAAAGCCTTTCAATACGTTTTAGACAAAAAATAAACTCTATAAAGTAATTTAAAATATTAATTAACAGTTTACCTGAATCAAAACTGCATAAACCAATGTTATACTGTAAAATTTGGTCACACTTTCTCTTACAGTACATCAATAACCATGTAATAACATGGTAATAACTTAGCAGGTAACATTATAAAACTATGTAACAAGAAAAACTTTATGTAGAATTTTGGTTCAAATTTTAGGCCAACAAGTCAGACTTCTTAGATGTCAAACCGTTATTAATAACAATAATACATTTAATTTATACTGCACTTTCCATCAAAACATCTCAAAGTGCTAAAGGTAAAAAGAGAGAAAAAAACAAACAAAAATAAAACAAAAAACAGGCAATTCAGTCATTTCACTGACAGCAATGAATCAATGTGTTATTATCTAGTAAAATGCCATATTTAGTTTTAACTTAACTCTTATTCATATGTAACTTGATTTCAGTTATATAATGATTTATTAACCTGATCACAAGTTACAATTTACTGTACTTTGGCTGTTGGTAGGTGGTGGCCAATAAAAGAAACTGTTATGTGCTAACCTAATAGTAATTACCCACCAAAAGTCTCCATTGTTAATATAGTAACATACAATTGTAATAATTACATGCAGGTAAATTACCTGCATATATACCCTAATTTTGGGGTTATAACCAAATAAAGTTTTTCTTGTTACCAAGTAATATGTTGTGACTTGCTATCTTATTACCATGTTATTACATGGTTATTGATGTACTGTAAAAGAAAGCGTTACCTAAAATTCATCTTAAAAACTGTTATAGGACCCTTTTAGTGCAACGGTTTCATATTTTTTAAAAAAAGGATGTTAAATATAATATCTACTTCACTTTCATTTAGGGGTGATCAGTGGAAGCTTTACGCATGTGAGACTCGTTTTCAAAGGGGAAAAACAGGGAAGTCGTGCTTCTCTTTCTGACAGCAGCATTAGTTTGTCGCCAACTCTGACCAACTGTCAGTGTCTTGGGAAAGGGAGGGGCTGGCAGCAGCACTCACTGCTCCCTAAAGGCGGTAAACTCAAAGCAGTCGCCACTGTTTTTGCTGAAGTCTCCAAAAATACAGAAAATAGTCGCTAGATATGTTGCTGTTCACTCATTTGAAAAAGTCACAAAATTTATTGACAAATTTGGCAGCAGTGCTTAGAAAAAAACTGCAAGAACAACAGGGAAAGTCATAAAAAGAAGAGAGAAATATTTGGACTGACACAATGCATACTGTACCAATGACTTAATTAGAAATGTTTTATTAAAGTGGGTTAACAGTAAAGTCATGGTAGACCCTAAACATGAACGTTTATTTTTTTGGCAACTTTAGTCCTACTTTCTGCAGAAAAACAAAATCTACATAAAGCAAAAGAGAAAAGCATAAACTGATCTAAATGATCTAATATCTGTTCTGGTTCATTAATTTTACCAATATACATATTCAGTCTTTTTTTTTTTTCTTTTTACCAGGTGGATTTAAATCTCTATTCAGTGAAAATAATTTGCAAACAAAACTGAGTTTCCTTCTAAAAGAGGATAAAAACCCTAACTTGTCATTAAAGGGTTCAACCACAAGATGTCTCTGCTGAGTTCTCCTTCTAAGATGGGAAGGGGACTTACAACAGTGAAAGTGGGAGGAGGGGGAGGCCCAGGGGGAGGTGGGGGAGGTGGGGCTGGCATCTTCTGCTCTTAGCTGGACTCTATCTGCACTGGACTCTGCACTCTGTAAGACAAAAGAAAGGAACAATCAGGAAATGGGCAACTGGCGTCACAGAGTGACTTAGGGTCGACTATGAGTCGGAGTCTTCCTGCACACCGAGGAGAAAAACACAGATAAAAGCAAACTGGGAAACTTTCCAAGGTGCAGAAATAGGGGGAAAAGAGCAAAAAATAAAACATTAGAAACACTTAAAGAAAATGTTTTCAAAATGACAAGAGCGTTTCAGACTTCGGAGGGTCCTCCACTCATACAGCATCAGTCAGCATTTAAACAGAAACTACAAGTGGAAATTCTAGTTCTTACTTCTCATTTTTTCTCTTATGCTTAATTTAAATGATAATCTGGTGGAAGTCATAAGCCTTAAAATGTTAAGATTAAAATGTATTATGCAATAAAATAAATACTAAATAAAACCGAATACTCCTTGCTAACTTATCTTAAGTCCTATGAGTTGCCTATACTGTACAGCATATGCATCTTTTAGATCAGAAAAGTGGGATATATAATGAATGCATGCTGGTGAGAAAGTCTGAACTTATCACTGCTACTTTCTCTTCCTCCTTCCACCAGCTCTGCTTTCACCACAGTAAAGGCAGAGCTGGGATTCTCACTAAAGCATGAACTGCTTACCAGTATCAAAGTGAAGAAGGTTATCAATTATCCATTAAGCCGCCGCGCACCATTAGAGCAATTTAAGAAAATGCCAGAGAGAGCTGCATTGTGGAGAGAAAATCAAACAGTAATCTACTTGCTGCTGCACACTGCTGCTCAGCTGCTTGAAAAAGGGAGTACAACAGTTCTTTACCTAAAAGAGTGAGACATGAAGCTGTTTTAAATATGTTTTAAAACAAACAGCACTGATTGCTTTGGTGCGAAAACTAAATGACACATTGGTGCTGAGACCTGTCAGCAATCAGTCAAAATTGATAATTATAGGTCAGTTTTGGTTTTAATCCATTTGAAATAATAAAGGGGGGGGGGGTTCTGAGTTATTTAAAAAGCCAATTTACACATGACATTTAAAAAAAGAGGTCAGCCGTACTACTAACCTTGCAGAGTTTGGGAGTGTTGGCAGAAGTTGCTTCCATCCCCCAGAAGGCCATGCGGTTCTGGATTGCAGCTCACGTTTCACTTTATCTGACTTTTCTTTTTAATAATATGTCTATTGCAATACAATTTTAAAAATCATTTTACTGCCCAGCCCTATGTCTTAACACACTTTTCAATACTGAAGTTGGTAAAATAAATATCCCTAATAAAAAAGCACAACTTTAGCAGACTTCAGCTTTTGCATCAAAATTAAAGTAATATTAAAATGTAGTATTTCCGAGATGTGCTCAACCTCTCATTTTATCCATGCCCAGAGGAAGATCTGCGTCTGCGCAGTCCAAACGCCAACATCAAGCAAGGAGAAACTCTGCAGAACACCTCCAGTGTTCATGCCTTTGAACAGCTTCTCAGCTTTTTTTTGTTGTCACAACACTGACTTTCAGTTCCTTAAACGATTTTAGCAACAAGTTAGAGGAAACGTCTGGCCGAAAACACAAACTGACTTTAAACATGGGCTTACTGACTGACAGGAGGCATTACAGTATCTCAGCTCCAGCCCCAAAATGAACATTTCTCTGATTGGTCAGAAATTTCTAATGGTAACAAGCTTTAAAATGAATGCAAAACAGAAACTTCTACCCACAGCTAAACTTTACCAATGAAACATGATGTGATTTTTATCTGAAATAAAAACAAGTGTACTTTAATGGAACTGAAAAACAAGAAAAAAAAATCTGTTCTCTCGTACTTGCCATGCCCTATACTCACCACGTGATGGAGAACCAGCAAAGAGTTCAACTCAAGGGAGGAAAAAGGGTAATAAAATACAGGCAATCATTGCCAACGGTTCAATGAGCTTACATACAAACATAATGTGCCACTGAGCAGGAACTTAAAAGAGGAGTTCCCTAAAATCTGATTCTCTCCACTTTTAACTCCATATTGCTTACCAGCACTGGATACATCTCTGAGTAACCATTTTGGATACATTTCTATTTGATGCAAATTTGTCACAATAAAAAAGTATAAAATATTCAGAACAAAAACCCTATAGGGTGCTCAGAGTAAGTATTCACCTCCCTCCTATTGTTTAGTTTGGTCAAACTAAAAGGCTTCAGTTTGTAAAACAAGCTTTTATACCAGAACATTAACCCAGCTAAATAAAAGAATATAATTTCATTAGCAGTTAGATTTCCTTAATGGAGGGGGAAAAAAATCTATCTAAACCAACTAAACCAGGTGGAATAGCAATAGCTCACTAAACCCAGTAACAGATGATGCCCCCACCCTCCCCCTGCAGCCCTAACTGCCATCAAGCATTTAGATTTATTGGAAATTAGTCACTGACATTGATGTGGAAGAAAGTCTGTCCACTGTAGAAGGGTTTTAAAGCATTAAATACTTAATCCTTCCTGTTCTACAGCATAACAGAACTGCTGTAAAGCTTCTGGTAAATAAAAATGAGGACCTGAACTTCTCTTTTCTTCAAAGCAGAGGTAACCCTTTCATTAAATGAGGAAAGTAATTATATCTCCTGTATCAGCCCAAGACCATCACACAGGGGGTATTTTGATAAGGACAGAACAACTGTCATGATAGTTTGTGCCGTTTAATGAAAAACCATGAAAAGTGGAGAAATTCATTTTAAAATGATTGTCACTGTTGTTGTTTTTTTGGCACATCTGTCTCTACATAGTCAGTTTACTATTATCAAAATAAATTGGTTATCTTTTCCTGAATTCCAATTTTCCACAATAATAATAAATAGTTCAATAATTCTTCTTATCAGTCAACAAAATCATCCTTAAAGCCTTGAGGGTTCATCGCAGTTCTTTTTCTATTTCCATTTTGGTCCAATCTTATTTTACGCTTATTTGCAGTATTCACTTCTTTAGTAGCTTAGCTTTCATCCAAAAATCAAGCAAATTTTGAGTACAATTTTAAAAATTCAAATGAAAAAAATGCGAATTAGATGTGTTTTCATCTATTGGAGCGATTTAGCCAGGTGATGTAATATATAATGTCATTATCTGTTTAGATTCTACCAAAGATCAGTAATAGACTGAGTTTTTAAGGATTTTTTGGTACAGAATCAGCTAATCAGTTGAGGGTGAGTCAACACGTGTTTCTATCTCCTCATTAGCACTTACCCTTTTAAGAAAGAATTAAAAAAAACACTCCGAGCTAGCAAAAAAATAAAATAAATTAAAATAAAAACAAAAACACAAAGCTTAGTTTTAGAGGACACTAAGATCCTGGGTTTGACAGGGCGTCTTCAATACGAGGCAGTTGGGAAAAGAGTTTAGATGGATGAGGGAGGTAAAGTGGAGAAAATAAATGATCACGCCTGTAATGTATAAGTGACTCCAAAAGGACAAACTGGAGCAGAGATGAATAATAGCAGCAGAGCTCTGAACACTCCTCCACTACACAAGGAAACGGGGATTGTAAGTTAAAAGCTAGAATAAGTGCATCCAGGGAGAGCATGATGCTGCAAAAATGCACTATTTCAGATAAAAGGCAATATCAGGGGCAGTACAAGCCATTTGGGGACCCAGAGCACAAATACTGTGTGGTACCCCCACCTAGAAAGGAGCAATAGTACAGTACTTGGCATGTTTCCCTTTATTTCCAAAATAGCTACTCAGTATTTGTGCTTTCAAAAAAGCAGAAATGAATAAGAGAAGAAATTAAAAGGGTGAAAAAAAAGCACTTTAATTTGCACCAATGATTTTGCATATACTTCCAAACAAGATAACTGTGTTGCAGAGATGGGAAGTAAGGAAGTACAAATACTTCGTTACTGTACTCAAGTAGATTTTCTGATATTTTTACTTTACTTTACTACTTATTTTTATGGTGACTTTTTACTTCTACTCCTTACATTTTTACACAAATATCTGTACTTTCTACTCCTTACATTTTAAAAAATTGGCTCGTTACTTTAGTTTTGAATCATTTCAATGGAGTTACCGTTATTATTTTTCACGTCATCAATACCAAATTCAATCTAATTGGATGGGAATCTACGTTGCATTTGACGCACCACTACAAGATGAATCGACAGATTCGGCGGTATTCATTCGCGGCAAATCATTGCAGCTTGGTGGCGGTGGCGTTAGCATAGTAGTATGGACGACGAGATGATTGATAATGAACACAACGGAGATCTAGTCCTATTGGCAGACATCCATTTAAAATGTAGGCAACGGCATGAAAAAAGTGGTTTCTACTTTTACTTTTATACTTTAAGTAAATTAACAAGCCTGTACTTTGTTACTTTTACTTAAGTAAAGAAGTTTAATCAGTACTTCCACTTTTACCAGAGTATTTTTAAACACAAGTATCTGTACTTTTACTTAAGTACGGAAAGTGAGTACTTTTGCCATCTCTGCTGTGTTGCCTATCAAAATATAACTGAAACAACCAATTTCAATAAAAGCATAATTTGCATGTCCAAAGTCGTCTTCCCAGGGCTGCTGTCCTGCAGGTTTTAGAAGCGTCCTGGCTTCAGCAGAACTGACTTACATTGAAAGCTGATTAACAGGCTTTTGCTGAACTGCAATCATCGGATTCAGCTCTCCTTCAGAAAGACTGACTTTGGACATACCTGGCTTAGACTCTACTCTGTCAGGATCTGTAAATAACTCCAAATATCCCCTGGAAGACTTTTACCCATTTGTGCCAAAGCCTTTCAAATATAGCTGAATGAGGTCTCAGGTTCTAAGTTTAGCCATTTAACTGATGCATATAACAGCAAAGCTGAAGAAAGAGGCAAGAACCGCCATTAAAGCTGCAGTCTGTAACATTGAGAAGAGAGCAGACTTCGACTGAAAATTTGAAGAAAAACAGGTTTCACGCCACTACCCCACCCTCTCTGCTTCACTCATGCCCCACCTCCAAGCTCCACCCCTCTCACAGCATCTGCACGGCTACCGCATGCGACCAGAAGCGTCCAAGCAGCGTACGCGGCATGGAGTGTGAACCGGTAAGAGCGATAACACTCACCTCCAAGCAGCTAGATATAAGATGCTGGTTATACCGAAGTTTGCCGTGTAAGCAGTTGTCGGCAGGGGCAGTAAGGGCAGTTTCTCTTTTGCTGGTGGCTGTCACTCCGCCATGACTTCCACGCGCGTCCTCCTGACTGCGGCAGCCGGGCGGCAGCGGCAGGTTAAGCGGTGAGAGGGGGGGATTCAGCGTGCGTGAGCTGTGATTGACACTCCATCAGACGCTCCTCTGGCTGTGATTGGTTGTTTTGACTCGTCCCGAATTATTCTTTCCAGATTGAAATACAGGCAGTATACGGGACCAATTGCAGCAGTTTTTTTCACAGGTTACATATCACATGTACTGCTGTCTGGGCATAGGGACAGTTTTAGCCAATATGACAAAAAAGTGATTTTTAAAAACTTACAGACTTCAGCTTTAAAAGAGAATTGAGCTAAAAAAAAAACGCACATATCAAACCCTCATGCATAGCCATCCATTTTCACACTTAAGTCGTGCTATTCCACCTCAGAAATGCTCTCACAGCTCTGCTTCACACTTCAGACCATCCCTGAGGGGCCTCTTACTTCCTCTATGCAGCAACAAACAGGAAATCACAACGCGCCTCCAGCACCGCAGCCATCCGGTTGCCAGGATGACGATGACAGTTTCATCGCAGCTGATTATCAATTTCATATTTAAGTTCTCTTTGTTTCAACCTGCTTTTCTTTCTTGCTACATTTTTGTTTGCGTTTTCCCATTTCCTCTTTTCACCCCATCTCTTTACAAACTTGACATTTGTCCTTTGCATAAAGCACAGCCCTCGTTCTCGCTCCGGCACAGGTCGAAACCAACAAAAAAATATCTGTTGCTGCTAAATTACTGACCAGCTGGATGATAAATAAAATACTCAGCTGTCAGCTCAGCAACAAAATTACCCTAAAATTCAACCAAAACTAAACTGAACTATCTTCTGATTTGTCGTCGAAACTCAACAACACTCCCACAATGCCCAAAAATTATTTTATATTACCTATCATGCATCCCTAGGCTCGACAACTGACTGTTTTATATGAGCAGTAAATGTTTGAGCAAATACAGAGCCTTGTAAACAAGTCATATTTTTCACATTTTTTTCTAAAAAGGAACCACAAACCTATTTGTTTTAATGGAGGTAAAAACATAAAGTGGAGGATAATCTAATGTCAGAAGGTGAACTTCCTTCCCAATATGAACCCAATGAAAGGCTTCTTTTAGTATCTCCCTACATTTTAATCCATCCATCGTCCCGTTTAGTTTAAAGAGCTTTTCTGTTGATGCAGCACACCCCACAGCATGATACTGCCAGTGCTTTATATTATATTTGGGATGGTTTGTTTAAACTGCAAATGTGAAGTTTTAAACCACATAGTGTTTAGCATGTAGGCCTAAAAGTTCCATCTTGAGTCACGGTTGAACTGAATATGGGTGTATCTGACATAGTTCTTAGTCAGACTGGGGTTTCCGTCCAGACGAAGCAGCAACATTCCCACTGTGGACAAACACGGAGGCCCCTACGTCTGCTTTACCTGGACATACTTAATTTTTAAAAGCTATTCCAGTTATTGTGCATTTCAAACCAACATATGTCACTCCTTTTTTGTGTTTGTGGGGATCGACAACGATGACACTTCTTCCACTCATTTCATTTTGTTTATTTAACGCAAATTCATTTGCAATATGTTGTCCCACAGCAGTTTACAGGGACAGTTCAATCAGATCAGGCTGGTGAAAAATGTTCTATATTGGGAAACCCAGCCGACTCTATCAAGTCACTGACTTGCAGAATTCGCTCGTTCTGGATGAGTATGTAGCAACACTAGATATTTGCTTTCATTGTCATCAGTGACAGAGTACTTTAACAGGTACTGACCAAATTCCACTGATATTACCAGGTATCTATTCTCCTACAGTAAAGGCCATTTCTCAATATGTGTACTTGTGCGTTCTCATGCGCTTGTGTACTCGTGAAACCTCATCAGCCTCAGCCCTAGCACTGTTCCAATTCACAAGAACGGCAGGCTGAGAACGGACAAAGTCCCCGGATGTTGATTCTCGCCCCTCCCTTATTACCCTGCATGCATCAGACCAGACTTGTCCGTTCTTGAGATTGACAGCTGTCCCTGCATGCAGTGCGGCTGCAGCAGCTTCCAATGGAGCGCTCACAGAGTATTAAGTTAAATGTTCTCTTTTCTGTTGCTGTTCACTAAAAGTATGCTTTAATATCATTTGAGGTGAGAACATTAAACTTTTAAGCATCACTATATGGCCCATTTACTGATTTAATGCATAATTTAAAGAAAAATTTCCGAAGTTGAGAGGACCGCATCAGCCAGCGGAGCTCCAAGGCTAATGGCAGCCAGGGCGATCGGCAGCAGCCCTCTCTCTGCATAGCCCTGTGTGAAGGACCAATGACTCTGATGACGATATTATTGTTTTATTTGGCAAAATTTTCTTTTCCATTTAGGTTTATTTGACTGTGTTCATTATATTCCCCCACGAAATGAAAAAAGTCACAATTTATTATTATCTAGAGACTATTAATAACAGGAGGTGAAATTCAGCTCAATACTAGCCAAGCGTGTGGTGATGTCACAAGTATGCTTCTGTTCCAATTGACGCAGATTTATGCTGTGTTCCTGTGTTCTTCTCAAGAACATACTTGGTGAGGACACAAGTCCGTACTCGCGTTCTTGTGAACTGAGAAACAGCCAATGTTTTGGTGTCTAAATGCATCATTGTGACACTGACTGGACAGAAGAGTAGATCTTCGTCCATGCTGGACAGGAAGGCAGGGAAGGTGTGAAATAATCTCAGTAGCCAACAATGCAAACATGGATGAACTACAGTAGCAGCCATTCAAAATTCTGTACTTTCCTTGATGAGCTCTTGGTTGGTTCTTGGCTGGTCCCCTACAGTTCCTTTTTAATCATCAATCTTTGTACAAAAATATTCTTTCTGTCATGATTTGTGGACATTAAGATCTAAACATAAGCATCCTCTCCTGGTCAGACCCTGTAATTCGGTGAAAGGGTGGAGTCAGATTAAATAAAATATGCACACCCAGGAGAAGGGGGGGTCACTCCAGTAGCTGGATGCTGAAGGGGGAACTTTGACTGGAAAGGGCCATTTTGAATGGCTGCTACTGTATGACTCCACTTTTAAAACTAAAAGTGGAATAATGGGAATAATGTCTAATTTGTAGAAGTGGCTGATTAAACATTTTTCTTGAGGCTAAAGAGTGTGCAATCTCCTAAACCCTTTGATCCAGTCACTGTTACCACACCTGCATCTATTATAAACTTGTCTTCCCTCAACAACATGGGAAAGGAGATAGTTGAAACATTTTGTTTTGGCAACAGTGATACTGAAGATATAAGTGAGAAAGCATCATCATCATCAGCATCATGCTCTTCACCTACTCCAGGTTGTTAAGCCTACTGTTTAATGACAAACTGATGGCGAGGTGGAGCAGGGACCCCCTAAATATATATATTGTATGAAATTGTATTATATCAAACTAGTCCTATAATCACTCTATTACAGATAGAGTAATGTAAAGAAAGTAATTTCGTCCTGCGATTATTAAAGTATTTCTGATTCTGCTTCCTGGTTCATGGGACAGGTGTTGTGAATGAAACGGTGCCCAGCTTGAAAGAGCTCCTGTGTGTCGTTGAATGTGTGCATTGATGACTGAAAGACATCTTCTGCCTCCATTTCTCTGTTTACTACAGTGTGTTGAATTAATGATACTGTGGATTTAAAGACATTTCAATTAGTGGGAAAAACTGCAGGGGGGAATATAAAAAAAAAAGTCTAATCAACCAGAACTTTCGTGACCCCCATGCAGTACCTCTGTGGACCCCATGGGGTCGCAGACCCCCTGTTGAAGACCTCCGCCATAGACCATATTTACCAAATAGTGGCAAACTTTTTGCAAAAGCTTGTTTTTGGAGCGTTTCAAGCTATAAAGTTGCTAAAAACACACAAAACACAATTTTCCAGTTGAATTTTTTTTTTGAAAACCCTTTTTTAACTTTCCCTTATCTTCTCAACTAAATGGTACTTTGTATTTGTTGGTTCCAGTGGTCTATAACCCCAGTCCTATTCCCCACATCCTGCAATGTTTAGATATACACCTGCTACAGCACAGCTTAATAATTGCCAGGCTTTAAAAGAACTGAAATTTAAAGGGCTAATTCATCCTTGTGATTCAGTTGTGCTGGAGCCAGACTGCATCATAAAATCTCAGGACAGTAACACTCAAGGATTGGGGTGTCAGAGGGCTGGTCTATTGCATAATTTCCATGTTACATCCACTTACGTGTGAAGGGCCTGTGACGAGATTTGGGAACTTTTGCATTGCTGCACTAAAGCTTTTAGATTTCTCCTTCAGAAAGTTCAATACTTCCCCCTCTTTTCATATTTTTATTCTTTCTAATTTTTTATATAACTTGACTTGGTTTTATGCTTTTTTTAAGTAAATTCAGATCTGTCCTACTTTTATGTCACATGTCCTCATTTCGTGACATTTTAAGTACTTGAAGTACTTACAAAAAATATGTTTTTATGTCCATGCGTTTGTTTTAATGCATGTGTGGGAGTAGGTCTATGGCCGCCTTAAATAAATGTCATTATCTTATCTTGCTGTAAAGTAAATCGAGCTTTGGTATTAATAAAGTAACCGGAGCCTGAACCTAAGCATGACTGAATGTTTGAATTAGAAAATACAACGTAGAACTCCTAAGGTAAAGAGTTCACAGAAACATGACGCTTCTGCTAATATTTTGGTCAAATTTAAATCCAAATTTACCTGAAAGACTTTTGGTGGACTGAGAAATGCATCTCTACCTTTACCTAAAGCATTTCTAAGATATTAGTCTGAGCAATATACTGAGATACTGTAATATTTTTTCGCCGAGAGATTACAAAAGACTGTATGTCAGTAGGATATTATTCATTTACTTGTAATTTTTATTTACAATAGTTTTTAAAAAATGTACCTGTGTGACATTTTAGACAAAGCTTTGATTCAGGGATGCTTTTTTATTATTGCGTATTAAAAAAAAAGTAAGCGTTAATTAAATATCTATATTGCCAGTCAGCTTAAAAATATGAAGATACTGTTTTTCGTCTGTAACGCCCAGGCATCTAGAATACATTAATACATTTTAAAAAATTATGTATATTGCTGTAGGTTTTTTTTTGTAATTATAATAACTTCTAACAGCTGTTATTCCAGTTCACTTTTTTTTTTTATGAAGCCCATCAAACCCTCAAAGGTAAAGTGCTGCACCGTGCAAAACACTCAAAGTAGTATCAGATATGGGAATAAAAAGAAAAATAAGAGAAAACAGAAACAACAACAAAGACAACCACAACACAAAAACAAATCAACAAATTCAAAGACAGCAAAAGTCATAATATAAAAACAGGCTTTGAGAAAAGATTTAAAAGCTGCTAACGAGGAAGCCTGTATGATGTGTAACAGGAGGTCATTTCATAATACTGTAAATACCAGATCAATCCTGAGCCTAGAGTAGGTTCTGGGTTTTCCACTGTTTTGTTTTGCCATGTTAAGCTAATGCGAGGATTTCATAACAAATATAATGTCAAATATTCTTGCGTTAGTTAAAAGATGTGCAGCAGCATTTTTGGTCGTCTCAGGCCCCGTCCACACGAAGTCAAACCCTGGCCTAAATTCACAAATTTTTCACCAAACCAGCCTCTCATCCATACGAAGCCGGCGTTTCGGGGGTCTGTAAACGATCTTTTTTTTATTAAGCCTTCAGAGTGGGAAGATTTTGAAATGCCGTTTTCGCGTTTCCATCTTTAAGCTCTAACCGCATTTTTTTTCTTACACGCATGCGTCATAGCGTCGCCTCTAAACACGCATGCGCGACACAGTATCACAACAACAATGGCGCCGTACTGTGTTGAATGGTTGCTGCTCATGCTACTCACCCTGCTGTCGGGCTTACAACAGAATCTTCTTCTTCTGGAATATCTCCAGGAGGAACAGAGCAATATCGACGACATAGTTCAGCACCTGAATTTGACTGAACCATGAAAATAGAACCGCAGGGGTTTTCCGGTTTGGCTGCTGTATAAATATTACTGCGCATGCCCAACATTTCGTTGCCTGTTTTTGCTTTGGCACCACAGCGCCACTTACAGGCCTGGCATACATTTTGCAGCGTTTTCATGCATTCATGTGGTCGATCACATTTATTTTACGTCTCTGTCTTTAAGACAAACGTTCTGGAAAATATTAGCGTTTCGTGTTCGTTTTGACTTCGTGTGGACGGGGCCTTAAAAACAGGTGATTACAGGTTAATGGATCCCAGCATAAAGGACTTTAAAATAGTCCTGCTGAGTTGTAATTTAGGTCGCTAAAAAAAAAAAATCGCTAAAAAAATCCACCATTTCAATTTTTATTTCTTTACAATGGGAACAATTTAAAGGCATTTAAGAAATAATAAACAAAAGGATGTTGAGACAATTAAAAGGGGACTAAGAATTGAGCCCTGAGGAACCCCACTCAAAAGGAGGACAAGAAAGAAGAATAAAGAGGTTGATGGAGAATGTACTGCTGGATGTTGTATCCCTGCTTCTGTCTCCTTGAACCCCAGTCGGCCTCAGCAGATGGCCGCTCACACCGAGTCTGGTTCTGCTGGAGGTTTCTTCCTGTTAAAAAGGAATTTTTCCTCTCCACTGTCGCTACAAGCATGCTTAGTGTGAGGGATTGCTGAAGAGTCAATGAGTCGATGCAATCAACTGGTTTTCCTTAGATAGAAAACTTTGAATCAATCTGACTGTATGATCTGGTTGAACTGTAAAGTGCCTTGAGATGACATGTGTTGTGAATTGGTGCAATAGAAATAAACTGAATTGAATTAAATCAGTAATCCAAACACTGTCACCAGTCACTTTACGTCCTGTAGACAGTTATATATTATAAATATATTGTGATTTCCTTCTGTGGTTAAAATGATAACAGACATGCTGTAATGTGCATGTAAATGAAGAGTCGTCTCTAATGAAGCACTTTGACAGAGAAATCATACGTTTCTCAAAAAGTGTGAAAAGCTTTTGGGTCAACAATCAACTAAAAGCACAGAGATCTACATTTTATTTCCCCGCCTCCAGGTCTCTGATTAACTTAGTAATCAGTCATATTTCAGATTCTTTACTGCAAATTAAAAGTAACACCTTTATTGTTGTAGCAACAAATGTACCCAACTGAATCTTGGCTTAGTCTTTTCATATAGAAACTGCTTGATCTCTTTTTCTTTTTGTTTCTTTCCATCCAAATAAATGGTAGGACAGAACATTCGTAACTAAAAAATTAAAGTTTTTATTTCATATAATCTTCTGGCTATAACAATATAAGTGGAGTTTTATTTTACAGGAATTGTTTTGGTTAAAATTAATGGAGACAGAGGTTATTTTAAGAAAAAAAATAAAAAATGATAATTTTCTCAATAGGGAATCTAAACACTCCAATGTTTCTCAATAAATGTTTAATTAATTTCATTTATTTTACATACTGCCATCAGGGGTGCACATAATACATTGCATATTTAAAACTGAATAAAAGTGAAGGACAGGCTGGTCAGAGAATGACAGAGACTCGAGGCCGTTTCGTCTAACTTTATTCTGCAGTTCAAATTTAGCATTAATATGACTCAGAAGCTTTAGCAGTTTAGCTAAAGATACCGAGGGTGACATGTCGAGTCATTTCCTGCAGAAGTCATGAAATGACACGGCCTGCAGATGAAAGAACAGCAGTTTGGAGTCAGGTTACCGGTGGGCTCCGAGGTGAGGCTCCGCCCTGTTTCCGCCTAACGGCTGGATTTTAAAAATGCAGCTTTGAAGCTGAATTTAGGAGCAGTAGGAGACAGAAAGCTGCCGGATTAGTAAAGTACCCCGACAAAGCTCTATGTGAATGCAGAAACGTCCGACATGAGAAAAGGGCCATTATGATGAAACATAGAGAGGAAATAAACCACTTCTCTTTATTTTTCTCTATCATATGTCGCCTAATATTAGCAGCTAAAGCACGAACAATGCTTCCTCTGACAGAGAGGAAAGAGAAGCAGAGGACAAGATGTGACTGGTTTATGAACTGTGAATCCTTTGAAGAGAGCGGAGACACACACACATACATTTAATTTGCCCAACATATGTTTTCTATTAACAGATGGTTATAAAAAGAAACTTCCCTATCCTGCTTCTGCAACTTCTGTTCAAAGAGTAGAGGTGAGTATTGGCATGAGTGTTGCGATGTGATACATGTCCCGATACTTGGGTCACGATACGATATTATCACGATATTGCAGTATCACTATATATTGCCATATTTTCCCCAGCTATCAAAATCAAATGATGAGATAAAACAGCAAGTGCTGTATATTTTCATCAGAAAATATTGATTAGGTATTATTATCCATGTTGTTTGGGGTTTTCTTCCACTGTGACTGCCTCAAATACAGATTTGGTGCTGCACGCACAGTTAAAGGGCTCCACGGCGCTTTCTGCCAGAGTGGTGGTGCAGAGGTAGCCCATTTTCCCATCAATGTTTTATGTAACCATTTTTTTTTAAATCGATACTAAGAAGTGAAAGATCGATATTATATTGGGCAGCCGAATATCACCATATATCGCCAAAACGATTATTTCCCACACCCCTATCAAAGAGCTCAAGCTGATTCTGCCCAACTTAAAATTAAATGTTTTACATTTTAAAGTTAGTCTCACTGGTTAAATAAGCTCCCTATAAACCCTTCGAATCAAACTAGAACTTGCAAACCTCTGACTGGGAACAGACAGAGAAGGCTTTAGTAGGGATTAAAACAATTAAATGAAATAATGACGTATTGAAATAGTTAACTAATTAAATAATTGATGAATGGTTTATTGGAGAATATAGACACTAACCAAATGAGCACCCACTCAGGGCAATAATTATGCACAAAAATATTTGGAATTTAAGTTTCTTTTTTTTGTCCAGAACTCCTCAACTAACCAAAATCTGTATAAAATCTCCTTTAAGGCATCTTTAACAATTTGATTATGAATCAATTAATCAATAAAAATAATCAACAAATTAAAGCCATAAGAAAAATAATTGTTTGTTGTAGCCCAAGTCTGTGGAAAATCTTTTTGCTCCTACTGTACATCCTTCAGTTGCGGTTAAATAGCCTTTTTTAGATATAAATTGGAGCAGTCTGCCCTGGACATACAGGAGTTTGTACCTCCGCCTCCCCAGGGCGACATTTACTACCCGCTTTGACAACTGGCAAACTTAAGAGCTCAAACATTGAAGAAATATGGCCAACTGGTCAATAAAGCGATAAAAACCAAAAAAATAGAATTGGCTTTTAATATTAAGACATAATCTTTTTATTTTCATAATTTCTTTAGGTGCTCCATGGTCTTGTAGCCATCTCTGTTTTGCATCAGCTCACCAACATTGTAACCCATCGTGTTTCTGTTTATTACTTCTAAAATAAATAGGGCTGGATAATGATTGTCTACTGTTATATTATTTGATTCAATGACAATAATAGGAAAAAAAGATGGATATTTAAATATGTGTTACAATTAGGAATGCACGATATTGGGATTTTGGCCGATATCCGATATGCCGATATTTTAAAACTCATGTAGCCGATAACCGATATCGATACCGATGTTAAAGCTGGACAAAAATAAGTAGTCATTGAAAATAGCAGTTTTGTTATCCATTTCTGACACTTTGAAAAATAATAAACTCAAATATATTTTCATATGCTGATATCAAATTGATTATTAAAAACGCGGTATCGATCTATTTTACTTTCAAAATCTCGTGAAATTTCATCGTTCTGTTACAAACTCTCGTGATATTTTGCAAATTCTTGTGAGATTTTGTTAGTAAAATAGATCAATACCGCGTCAATATATTGTTTTTAAATGGCAATATATCAGCATATGAAGATATTGTGATATTTTAATGTATCAATATTTTTCCCTCGTCTTTAGAAGTTTTTAAGTCTGTAAAAAAGACGTTTTTGAGGAAGAAGAAGAAGTAGTATTTATTTATTTTTTTTTAGACTTTAGAAACTCAGAAGCTGATCAAATATCGGGTTAAATATGGGTGGGGTGGCCGATGTCCGATATTCGGTTTTAAGGCCGATACAGGCCGATTCCGATAGGGGGCCGATTATATCGTGCATCCCTAGTTACAATTCATCATTACAGATGTTTCAGGTTTCCTGTGGTTTGTTATTTCTAAAATATATCGGAGGAGTTTGGTAAACATGGCAAAGTCAGGAGTTTGTTTGGGCATCTGTTGCAGGCATTCGTGCCCATTTTCCATTTCTTTTTATTTTATTAAAGATTTTATACAATTACAGTTTAATACAATTATCATACTTGTATTAACACTATATGGTACTGATGGAAATTGAGTACTGTATCTTAATGTAAGCTTTCGCAACCACAATCATGTAATCATACTGTTAAATATCAGTTCTTTATTTTTTATTTTACTTACGTATAGAAATAAAGAAATAATTATTTTGGTATATTTTAATGTTTGGTTAAAGAACAGTCGTCCAGTTATACGTTGATTGATGTTTATAAAGCAGATATTTATATAAAATTGGTGTTGAATCTATCGCCATGATCAGGTGACTGAGCCAAGCATTGCTATCTGTGTGATAACCTGGCTGTGCTGCCAACATGTGCAAAGAAGAGCAATCAACGGCTGGCATCAACACAGTTAAACGTAAAAACCAAATAGTTATAATTATCAGCAAAAGTCCAATGATCTGTTAGAGTGACACATTAAAGGATTTCATTTATTTTCTGGCTTTAGTACGATCTCTAAGCAAGATGGTGCAATTAACAGGGTGTCTTTTCTTTTTCTCCCCATTTTTAGCTTGACTCCATTGAAAAAAATTCAAAGTAATTTTATTTTTCTTAAAATAAGATAATTTTTTCTTGAATTAAGCAGTTAAATGATACTCTTTTCCTATGGAATAATGGAATTTACATTTAAAATAAGAAATTAACCACTGCAGTGTCTTATTTCAAGTGCATGATATCTAGTTATCTTATTTTATACGTATATTAAGAGTAAAAATGCTCATTCCAATGGCAGATTATCTTATTTACCTGCTCAAATTAAGGGTAAACACACTTAATTTAAGACATTCTACTCATTTTTAGATCGTTTTTCCAGTGTCAGCAAATATATTCAGGCACCTCAAAATAAGAGCAGAAAGGTTGTTTTGCTTCCAAATGAATTGATGCGGTAATCTGTTTAATCCCATTGTCTTTCAAAGGAGAGAGACAAGAAAATAAAAACTCAATCCTAATCTGTGTTAGAACATCTATATGTATATCTATATCTGTAGTTCCACCAAAGCTTGTAGAGGTCAAAGAAACTAACTACTGTGTAAGAAAAGCTGTACCAAATCCTCAAACATCCCTTTGCTTTCAGGTCAGTCCCATAAATAGGCATATACACAAACATGGCCGCACTGGCGGTCAAACATTAAGTTCTGACTGTCCTTCTATTTGAATTATTAGAAACTGTAAATTTAGACACTCCGAATGCAGGCCAAAATGTGATAAATGTGTCTGATGCTGTGCAGAAAACTGTGCTGAGTGGTTAAGCTAACATCCTGTGTTCTTGTGATCTCGCTCACACACGAACACACATCTCGCCTTTACCATTCAGCAACAGATGTGGCTCCGCTGCTGTCATTTTAGTCCTCCACGCATTTCTATTAAATGAACCAACATCTGTCACACAGGGCTTGCAATACACTCTGCATACATGTCTGCTTTAGCTTGCTGTAACATACACTATATTGCCAAAAGTATTTGCTCACCTGCCTTGACTCACATATGAGCTTAAGTGACATCCCGTTCCTAATCCATAGGGTTCAATATGACGTCGGTCCACCCTTTGCAGCTAGAACAGCTTCAACTCTTCTGGGAAGGCTGTCCACAAGGTTTAGGAGTGTGTTTATGGGAATTTTTGACCATTCTTCCAGAAGCGCATTTGTGAGGTCGCACACTGATGTTGGACGAGAAGGCCTGGCTCTCAGTCTCCGCTCTAATTCATCCCAAAGGTGTTCTATCGGGTTGAGGTCAGGACTCTGTGCAGGCCAGTCAAGTTCATCCACACCAGACTCTGTCATCCATGTCTTTATGGACCTTGCTTTGTGCACTGGTGCACAGTCATGTTGGAAGAGGAAGGGGCCAGCTCCAAACTGTTCCCACAAAGTTGGGAGCATGGAATTGTCCAAAATGTCTTGGTATGCTGAAGCATTCAGAGTTCCTTTCACTGGAACTAAGGGGCCAAGCCCAGCTCCTGAAAAACAACCCCACACCATAATCCCCCCTCCACCAAACTTTACACTTGGCACAATGCAGTCAGACAAGTACCGTTCTCCTGGCAACCGCCAAACCCAGACCCGTCCATCAGATTGCCAGATGGAGAAGCGCGATTCGTCACTCCAGAGAACGCGTCTCCACTGCTCTAGAGTCCAGTGGCGGCGTGCTTTACACCACCGCATCCGACGCTTTGCATTGCACTTGGTTATGTATGGCTTGGATGCAGCTGCTCGACCATGGAAACCCATTCCATGAAGCTCTCTGCGCACTGTTCTTGAGCTAATCTGAAGGCCACATGAAGTTTGGAGGTCTGTAGTGATTGACTCTGCAGAAAGTTGGCGACCTCTTCGCACTATGCGCTTCAGCATCCGCTGACCCCGCTCCGTCAGTTTACGTGGCCTACCACTTCGTGGCTGAGTTGCTGTCGTTCCCAAACACTTCCATTTTCTTATAATACAGCTGACAGTTGACTGTGGAATATTTAGGAGCGAGGAAATTTCACGACTGGATTTGTTGCACAGGTGGCATCCTATCACAGTTCCACGCTGGAATTCACTGAGCTCCTGAGAGCGACCCATTCTTTCACAAATGTTTGTAAAAACAGTCTGCATGCCTAGGTGCTTGAATTTATACACCTGTGGCCATGGAAGTGATTGGAACACCTGATTCCAATAATTTGGATGGGTGAGCAAATACTTTTGGCAATATAGTGTACATTTCCAAAGCAGAAGTTTAAATATGTTTCTAGATCTTTGTACTGAACTAAGTTTCCTTGTAAAAAAAAAATAAAATAAATGGATGATTATATAAATAAAGGTCAGGTCTGAAAAAGGAATAAAATCTCTAGACAGGAACAGGAAAAAAGAAAATGCAAGGAATAAGGGTTAGCACTGGTTACAGTATGGTTAGGAAAAACATGGTAATAAAAGCAGGCAGTGGCAGGTGCATCTGATACCCTTCAGCGGTCGGCCCTAAACTTAAACCTATTTCTTAATTCCTTGACATCTAACTGCCACTGAGTGCATGCACATACTATCTTAGTAACACAAAGGATTTGTTGCATATTTGCAACAAGGGGTTAATATCACCACTTTCACATTTTAATAACAGACACCACCAATAATATTCAAATATGAAATGCCCAATTAAGACAACAGCAAACTTCTACTCTATAACTGCAGCTCTGCCATGTTTACATCATCAGTAGCCATTCAGATTGAATATGCATTTAATTAGGGCTGAAACAATTAATTGGATTAATCGTGATTAATCAACTATTGAAGTAATTGTCAACTGATTTTATAATCAATTAATTGTTAACTGGGGTATAGGGACCCTAAACCATGAATGCAGCTGACAGAACAACCCAGTTACAGCAGGAAATATACCAAAATTCACCTGGTTTAATTTTGTAAAAATTCTTCGGCTATCTGATTATGATTCAATTAATTTTAAAAGAAATAAACAGATTCATCTATTTGCAAAATAATCATTAGTTGCAGCCCTATATTTAATTACCAGATAAAATAGCACAAAAAAAACATGAAAATAAAATATATCTCACTATAGAAGCTGATATTTAAAAACAAAATCCATACTACGCACTTTCTGCAGGCCGTTGAGGCCAGAAAAAGATTTAACACAGGTGAATCTTAAATGCAGATTGTCCCTAGCTAAACATCTTGCTCCAACTGACCAATCAGAGGACAGAAAACGCTGACGTTAGGGTGGGCCCTCTTGCTGCTCCAATGGGATTGATTAAAGTAAATGTTACTCACTAATATTGTGAATGTAACGTCAGCCAGCACTGCTGATTCTGAAGGCCCTGGGCAGATTTGATCGACACAACAACGCACTAAGGCTGAAATCTGATTAGACAAAAACTATAGCAACATAAGTGTAATTGAAGCAGCACAGCCATTGTGGAAAACAAGTCTTTTTTCAATGGCGGTCATACAAACAAAACAAGCCAGGAAGGTAAAAACAGGAAATAGGCATAGTGTAGAGCGGATATAGATTTGACCAATCAGAGGCCTCCTGTCTGCGGTCACCTACAATCTTAGAGAGGTGCAGCAGAGTGCGGAAGGGGCGGGGGCACATTTGCGTTCACTGCGACACGCAGACAACCTGGTTTCTGAGTATAAATCAGCCTTTAAACACGTTTTTTTTTTGCCAGTGGGAAGGGAGCCAAATGCCGATTGTTAGCAGGTTGACCTAAGTTTGAAAAACACACGTTATTTTCTAGAAAAGGGGCTTTAGACAGGCCGGACCGAAACTGATGTCCCCCAACTGGATAACTGCTCCTGGCTGGGTAACCAACAAAGCTACTCTGATCTAACCAAGAATCCCCATCCTTTGTTTTCAACATAAAGATTTGACAAATAACAAATATGCCTTATGTTAACTGTAATCTGTGTAGAATATGTAATTCAATAATTATAAGCAATAGTGTATAGTGAATGAGTAATCTTATATATTGCATGTTTAATGTTTGTCTTTTTCTAAAGGTCATCCTGAGACTAAAATTCAGCACCTGAGATGTAACGTCTCTTAAAGTCATACAGAAAAAGAGTCTGATGAAATTCATCTTTTATTGAGCACAGGATGATTTGATCAGTTCAAGTTAGGGCTGACTGGGTCATTAAATCATACTTGCTGTATATGAAGCTTTACATTTTATAATAATCTGGATTCTTTTTCACAGATACTCTTCTGGTTGACATCAGTTTGTAACTTTTTCTTCTTAGATGTATATGTATGTGTACAATTACAATCTAAGTAAGTCCATTTTTCTTAAAATAAGTGTATTTTGTCTTTAACTGACCACGTAGGTTAGACTGTTGACAGAATAAGACAATTTACATTTAAAAAATATGAAAAAACAAACGTAGTTTCTAATTTCAAGTTCATAATATCTAATTATTTTATCTTATTGCTAAAAATACTCATCCCATTGGCTGATCATTTTATTTACCTGCTCAAACTAAGGGTAAATACACTCATCTTAAGACATTTCTACTCATTTTTGTATAGTTTTTGCAGTGTAGGCTACCGATTACTGATAAAATACATCTGCAACACCAAAAGCTGCAGAAACCTCGTCATTCTTTTATCTTTCATGATAACAAGCACCTGTCAACATGTTTCACTAGTATGTTTCTCAGTTTGGATTGATTTTAACTTAGAATTCAGGTTAAATCTAAGAAAGGATGTTTTAAGGGAAAGGTTCTGAAGGCAATTTCTGCCATCTGTCATCCTTTTTATGAAATGGAAAAAAATGAATAAATCAAAATACATTCATCAGAGTTGATACGAAAAAAATCTGATATTTTATTAAGAAATGAGTCACAGTCCTTTAGCTTAGCCTTAAAACGAAGCTGTGAAACAGAAGCTAACTTTAGCATGGTTAGCCGGTTAGCATGCCTATTGCTAATTAGTCACAGTGTTCGTTTCTAATCTGTCACAGAAAGTGCGGAAACTTCTCAACAGGCCTGACAGGAAGTCTTTATTAGCAAACTCTCTCGAGTTAGCTAATAAAAATAAACTGCTTCCATTTTTCCTGCAAAATAAACATCTAAAACATCACCCACAGTCGGAGGAAAGAATAAAAGCAAATAGAAGCATATCTGGATAACATAAAATTAAAATTATTACTGCAGCTCTTAGAACAGCAACTGGATTTCCACTGTGAAATGTTGATATTATAAAATCTAATTTCATCTTTAGTCATTAACATCTCAGATGTGCTTTTTAAAGCAAAAACTTTTGCATAAATGGTTTCTGTTGTTGCATTTGGACATTCAGTTAAACAGTTTAACTGAACCAGTCTTCATCCCTTTGCATTACTTATTGTGTCTGTCATTTATGGAAATGTCCTCATTCTTAAAGCGACAAAAAAAAAGGAATTTCTTTCACAGAGTCAGATGTGCGTCCTGTGGCATGTACGCGCAAAGGTACTTAGCAGTTATTAAAAAAAACGGTTCCTCGTTCTGAAAACGCTGAAAGGAAATGGCAGCTCGGCTTGTATTCCTGTCACTGCGGATGAAAGTAACCTAAGAAAGCTTAAATGCACAGACTTTGCTTTTCAAACAAAGCAACTGTCCACTTTTTCCAGCTGTAGTTAGGAGTTCCGAAAATATAGAGTTTGGATGATCTTAAAATGCTAAAAACCGATTAGAACGCCAAAAAAAACAACAGTGAAAAGACACATCGAACAAAAGCTTCAAAGATCACAGTGTGGTGGAGCACTGGGAGAGAATCACCTGGAAATATTTTATTTTAACCAAAATTACACACAAACAAACAAAACAGAATATCTGGAACTGATGAAGTTAATCTTTATTTAACCTAACCAGTTCCTGATGAATGACTTCTGCAGGCCGACCCTCTGGGGGACTGTTTGTCTTAAATGGCTCCTTTCTCACAGCTTAGAGATTTGACATTTAAATGAAAGCTCCATTATTAGACTGAAACAGAGCCTGCAGAGCAAATTATGTAAACATAACTCAACAAGTACAAGACTGGGTTGTGTTATGCTTCATAACTGTAAGTCTGCAGTGAGAAGAGAACTGAGCTTGACTCTTCACACTTCTGCATAAGACATAAAAGCAGAAAAACAGATCTTTAGCCCAAAGTTACAAGAAAAAAAGGGTTGTTTTACTAGCAGATGGTTTGCATTAACAAACTACTGATATGTGATATTGGAAGGAGAATAAATCTACTTACTCAATCTGTGTCCATAGAAGAATTAGCAGTATATTCAGAAGACAGTAGAAGCAGCACCTCAGTTCATTCCTCATAAAAAGGCAAAATGCAAATAGCAGCCACATGCAGCTGAAAACGGAAAGAAGCACAAAGTTAGCTGCATCCAAAAAAACCCTTCACCGTTAAACTCAGCGATGCAGAATTTCTTGATTCCTCTTTCTCTAATCTCACAGCAACATGCGTTCAGAGAAGTGTCACTTCAGCACACGCTTATATACGGTACACACCACTTCCTCCTTCTCAGTTCCCTACCTGATGCAGGACGCAGAGTGATGGAGTGCCCACTAGGGGCTAAAGATTAATAATATTATAAAAAATAGTTTATGAAAAAGCAAATATTTGATATATGAAGCCACCATTTCATCCATGCATGTTACAAACAAACAATAACACTTATACTTGTCAACTAAAGCTACAAAACTGCTTTTTTCTCTCTTTCAAATCAATTTAGAACCTATGAAAGTTAAATTTAACATCTAGCTGCAAAGTGTTTACAAAGCAAAGTGGTCCTCAAGCGTAGGAACAACTGGATCCATGAAGCTAAGCTCTCAAATTTACAAAATGCTTCTTATATAAAGGTAAACATTTGATATGCTTAGAATAAACCAACAGGATGTTGACATGACATAGCTAAAAAACTAGGAGACCGTATTTTACTCTGAAAGGCAATGCAGTAAATTGTGAAATACAAATAATTTCTACAGTGAAACACTTTTTCTTTCATTAAACTTTCTATGAATTTGCAAATATACATTATTCAAAGAAAAAAACAGAATCTTTAGCGATGGAGCTTTATAATGTATCCTTCTTGTGGAGAGTATTAGATCAGCACAATTCCACTGATTATGTGTACCATGACATTACTGTAATACCAATTTCATCACTCTCATGTATTCATTCATTCATTCATTTATATTTGAGTAGATTAGTTTTAGGTTTTCACTTGCAGAAGGACACTGTGTATTGAATTTTACAGAAATAAAATAAAATGTAGCTTTCTGCATTTTATTATCTGTATAGAGTAAAGGTTTTCTGTAGTATTCAGAATAATTGAGATTCACCTGTTCACCTATAACTGTGCATTGAAACTTTCACAGAGGTGAGCATATTCCACATTTCTAGATACAGCTCAATTCGAAATAAAACTGATGAAACTGTTTCAATATAAACACCAGCTACAAAACACCAATTACCACAAGAAAAAGGAGATTTTCTACAGAGTATATTAAAGACAAACTAACAAACCCAAGAAACACAATTATTTACAGACTTTATAATAAATAACAAGCACCTAAGAACATGTAAACAGCAACATTTATCTGTCGTCTTTCCAATTCAGTTTATTTCTATAGCGCCAATTCACAACGCATGTCCTCTCAAGGCATTTTACAGTTCACCAGATCATACAGTCAGATTGATTCAGTTTTCGAAGGAAAACCAGTTGATTGCATCGACTCAGTGACTCAAAAGCAATCCCTCACACTAAGCATGCTTGTAGCGACAGTGGAGAGGAAAAACTTCCTTTTTAATAGGAAGAAACCTCCAGCAGAACCAGGCTCAGTGTGAGCGGTCATCTGCTCAGGCCGACTGGTGTTCAAGGAGACAGAAGCAGAGACACAGAAATAAGCAGAGATACAAAAAGAACTTGTCAACCAGCTCCACAGGCGGCCCCGTCCAGGAAAGACACAGCCAGGCAGACAAACTCCGAGCCAGCCCCCACATCAGAGGACGAAAAGAGCACATCCAGTTAGTCACAGTCAGAGAAACAGGACTACACTGAAAAACAGGCAGAGCTCAAACATCTTTCAACAAAAGGTGTTGATTGCAGCAGCACAGCTGATATTTCTCTCCAGGATGGAATCACAGCCAAACAGGAACAGACCAGGTAAAGCTACTATGAGAAAAAGCAGAGAGAGCAGAACGTTAGAGATTGAACTAAAAAATTGTGCAGAGTGGGAGAATAGAGATAGAATGAAGCAGAATGATGGAAAAGGGGTCCCTTTGTCCTCCAGAAGTCTAAGCCTGTAGCAGCATAACTATAGAGATAGCTCAGGATAACCTGAGCCACTCTAACTATAAGCTTTATTAAAAAAGGAGAAATTTATTACTTTTTGACCATGTTTGAGGTTTCATTATATCATTAAATAGTACGCTGCACAAAAACCGTCAGTATGCCCTCCGCTTTTCAGTCCTCATTCCATCAGAGAGAAAATACCATTTGTTTAAAAATGACCTGACTTCAGCCTATAGCCGCTGGACAGAAAAGGGGAGCACAACTCCACATCAGCCACTTCCTGTGCTTTCATCGTCAAACTTCCTGCTTCACAGCACCGTCCGAGGCAAACAGCCAAAACACCATCGTCAGTGTTTCAGTGCTCTGCCTGCTACGTCTTAGTGGCCACCTCTAGCCGCACAGCAGCGGCCTAAAAAGACACTTCATCTTTCTCCAGTGTCCACAGCTGTTTTTCTTTACCAGACTATGGTATTCGTTGAGGGGGAAAATATGTGGGAGCTGGTAACACAGTTATAAAAAGACCAGTGTTGCTTAAGCTGGAAGTGGCTAAGAAAAATCACAACCAAGTTTTACAGAGAACCTTCACTTAAGGTCTTGTGTCTTTAATCACATAAAAGATTTTTAATCACTACAGGCAGAGGAAGTTTCAACGAAATTCTCAGGAACTGGAACTGTTCATGTAACCAAGCATTTGATCGATGAAAGGCAAGAAGAGAAGCTGTTTATTTCTTGAGACAAGCTTACTTTAACATTTTGACTCTATCTTGCATCATGAGTAATCCAACTATTAGATCAATGTCTACAAAGACAGTCAGTATTATATTGTCTCAATATGAGAGCTAATTTTAGGTTATGCTGAGCTGCAGTTTTCTTTCCTGTTTTTCCCATTACATCATGCTGCCAACTGTCAACTGCAGCATCAGCACTTCATGCTACTATAGAAAAGTCCAATCAAAAACACATGTAAGCTGCAAAAATGTCCAAATGTAGCTGCAGATACCAAAGAAGCAGCTGGTGAATTTTGAGGAAGATAATGAATTAGCAATCTGCTAACTAGCAACCACTTAGTGCTACTGTTCCTCTTTCTGACCTTTTGAGGTTTCTTCTTTGGGGTGTGAAGTGATTCCAGGTATTATTTATTTTCTGTCACTTGCATTTAAAAAAGAACCATAATGTTTGACAGAAACCTTGCTTTCCAATCCAAAAAATATTTCTTGACATTTTAAAAGATCACAACAAATGACTTGAAATAAAATTCAGCTATGTTTAACTTTCATAGAGTGGAAAGGAGAGATGAGTTGGTGAAAGGCACCAAATGAGAAGCAATATTCTTAGGTTTTTTTTAACAGACAAAAATGGAGGGAGCTTTAATTGACTGGATCTAAAATGCCAAAGGTTAAATGGACTTTAATTAAAACTTAATTACTTAAAAAAACGAATTTTAACTTAAGCTAAATGAAACAGAACCATGAAATTAAGACAATTTCTGTTTAATGGACGTTGTCCATCTCCTGCTGCCCTCACCATGGCTTAAGGGCTGGTTATCTTCCCGCAGCAGTGTGTCGCAGTGAGCTTGTTGCAGATACTTTTGACTTATGCCTAATTTTGAAGTGTGTTCTGCACCACGCCACAACGCAAGAGGGACAATCAGGAACTAGCTGTGGGTCTAGATACGGCAGAGGCGGTGAGGAAGTGGGGGCAAGTTTGTGCGACAACGGAGGGCGAAAAAGAGCGGGGATCCAGGTGGAAAAAAGGTCCCAGCATAAACAAGCCGGTAAGGTACCAAACAGGAAATACGCATAGTGTAGCTCGGATGTAGATTTGACCAATCAGAGGCCTCCTGTCTGCGATCACCCACAGTTTTTTGAGCGGTGCACCAGAGTGTCTATGGAAGGGGTGGGGGCATATTTGCACTCACTGCGACACACACACAGATGACTCGGACTGGTAATCTGTGATAGCGGGCAATTGCCCGGTGGGACAGTCTTAATTTCAGCACGCAAGGGCTGGCCATCCTTAAATCATACCGGCCCAAACACTTATTTTCCGGCCGAAGCACCTGCCTGTGACAGTAAATAACTCAAGGAGCTCAAGAAGTACAATGTTAACTACCTGAATGATGCATGCTGTATATAAGGCCCTTCCTTGTCATGCACATCCTTGTGACGGTTGGCACATGGTTTACTTTTCTATTTCTTCAAACTGTAAAATCCTTGCAACAAACTAAATTATAATAAAAGTAAAATACTTTCTTTAAACAAAACTACGATGTTCCTCTAATATTTTGCAAAAGTGTTGCGGTGCATCACAGGGTTTTGCATCTGTTTACGTTATTCCATTTCATTGCCCACATGCCACCTAGACTGGCAGTGAATGCTCACACACCGCTGAGCAGCAGTCACTGTCGCGTCTGTGTTAATTACCAAAGCCAGTAAAACCGCTTTATTCTACTTAAAGAATTTCAGCAGGAGCGGACTGGAGCAGTTATTCAAACTTTATCTAGATGAGTAATTAGAGTTATGATGGTCCAGTTAGAGGAGCCTTTTTCTTTATATTTCCTCATCTCAGACATGCCACATGAAAATGTCCCCATAGTCCTTATATAGTAAATGTTCTAAATAGACACTCTGGTATCGAAACTGCTAATGCTTATATTGTAACCACAATTATGTCTGCTGTGTTTACCACCAAGCTAGCTCAATTCAGACATTTATTGTGTTTTTGTTTTGAGGCCTCAACCGGACTCTGATGGCTAGCGAACTGTCAAAAGTTTTTTTTTTAGATACAAGTAATCAATCAATGAAGTATTAAGATGACATTGATTGGACTTATCGACTAACGATTAGGTGCCTGTTTTTTCCTAAAAAAAAGAAAAAAACGAGAATTTTATTTTCATAACATAAAAGCATTTTTCAGTATTTTCAAATTGAATAAAGAAGCACATAAGTACATAATGAATTAGTGTGTCACTCGTATTAGCCTAAATACAGACTGAATAAACAAGAACTTGTTTTCTCACACATAGTTAGACTTGGACATATTTATTGAATATAACCAGATGTAAAAGGTAACTAAATACAATCCATTAAGATGAATGGAAAAAAAATATATGAAACATTTATTATGTGTATGTGTATACAACACGACAATAAAGTTTGTCTAAGTCTAAGCAACACTTTGTGCTGTTAGCTGTGCTTCTTAGCGGGTGGTTCTGGTTGCTCCATGAGGAATGTTAAAACTCGACTCAAATAAATGCCTGAACTTAAAAAAGCACAAATAATCAAACTTATATCATGTCTTTTATAATAATGGTACAAGGACTTTGTACCATTTTTATGAGCATCACACATGATGCTCACTTTCCAGTCATTACATCCTTATTTTCCAACACGGCAGCCTTTTATTGTTGAGAAGTTGACGCTGCACCACTATGCAGCAACACTGGTTGTTTGAATTGGTTGATGCAACAAGAATTGACAGAAGCGTTAAGTTAGGCCCCGTCCACACGAAGTCAAAACGCTAATATTTTCCAGAACGTTTGTCGTAAAGACGGAGACGTAAAATAAATGTGATCGACCACATGAATGCATGAAAACGCTGCAAAATGTATGCCAGGCCTGTAAGTGGCGCTGTGGTGCCAAAGCAAAAATAGGCGAAAACAGGCAACGAAATGTTGGGCATGCGCAGTAATATTTATACAACAACCAAACCGGAAAACCGGAAAATTGCCCTGCGGGTCCATTTTTGTGGTTCAGTCATATTCAGGTGCTGAACTATGTCGTCGATATTGCTCTGTTCTTCCTGGAGATATTCCAGAAGAAGAAGATTCTGTTGTAAGCCCGACAGCAGGGTGAGTAGCATGAGCAGCAACCATTCAACACAGTACGGCACCATTGTTGTTGTGATACTGTGTCGCACATGCGTGTTTAGAGGCGACGCTATGACGCATGCGTTTAAAAAAAAATGCGGTCAGACCTTAAAGATGGAAACGCGAAAACGGCGTTTCAAAATCTTCCCACTCTGAAGGCTTAATAAAAAAAAGATTGTTTACAGACCCCCGAAATGCCGGCTTCGTATGGATGAGAGGCTGGTTTGGTGAAAAATTTGTGAATTTAGGCCAGGGTTTGACTTCGTGTGGACGGGGCCTAAATTGCATTGCTAGAAACAAGTCATTTCCATCTCTTTGCTCCTAAACGAGCCTCTACATGTGTAGATACATGTAAATCACTCCATTCGAGCCTTTAGTGCTCTCTGTACATCTCATAAACCATAAGTCCAATAGTTGTTTGCATCCTTAGTTTTTACAGATTCCTACCTTCAAAGATTTCTAAAACCTCATTTTCAAAAGTTTGGGAATTCTTTTCTTCCTTAAATTATCAACTGGTTATATGAACCGAAAGCTAGCGTTGCTCTTTGTTAGCTTTCAGAGCTAATTGGCTTTATTTCAGATTCCACAAAACAAGCCTTGGTTCTCAAATACAGATATTAACTCTTGAGGCCTGAGCACACTTCCTGCGTACAACTTTTTAATCTCCGATCCAGTTTTTTTTCCATGTCACAATGACCGCGTAGAGAGGCTCTGACTAGATAGGGTGAACAGATCAGCGCAGTTTTTTTTTACTTCCGTCTCTGTGCCATACATATTAAAACATTATCCCACATTTTCATTCCGTAAAAATTCAAAAAATATCCACTGGACTTGGTTTCCAAGATTTGAAGACGTTTCGCCACCTCTCCAGGAAGCTTTCTCAATTCAAATGTCTGGATCCGCAGTGAGTTTGAGTCTTATATAGACAAAGCCTTTTATCGGTTGGAAACATGCAAATGGTAACCGATGAATGGGTCGTTTGGTTCAATCGTTAGCCTGTAATATCTGAAACCTGTCTATGATTCTGAGGGTCAGTCGTTAAAGGGGGGGATTGCCAAATTATTGTTTTTTTCAAGGCTGAAAGTGGATCATCACTTAATCCGTTTTCTGTCCTCCTGAATTCCTATCATGGGTAAAGTATTATTTTTAAATGTTTCAATCATTGCTTTTGTTTTTGCTATGAACGCATCATGCGACTCCAGAACAGACTCTTTCCCGGTGCGATTAAGAGATTTTATTTTGTATTTTCCCCGTAAGGAGATGTGTTTTACTTTGTAAATGTGTCTGTCTTCCTGTCATGCCCATGATATTACCGCTAATTTGCTGTGTAGTCCACCTAAAATAGACCCGAGGTCTGTCCCAGTTGGAGCCCGATTTTACGCCGCCTGTGTAAAATCAGGTTGGGGTTAGTTGGGTATGATCATCCCAATTGACTTTCAATGAGCACTAAATGCCATGAGCTTGTCCAATATGATTTTTTGTCAGAGTGGACACAAAATCGGCTTTGGTGTGTTCTGACCTTAAATTTAAAAAATATACTGCACCATTTGGTTTCAGCTTTGTTTTTCAGATTTTACCTAGTGGTTTAGATTAACATTACTAGCATCAAGAGTTTGACAACAGTGGTAGTTCTATGTTTCTATGTTCTGTCATACTTCACCAGGAACATATTTAAAACAATACATGAAAGAGACAAATAGCTGTTTGGCTGTTGATTATTGATAATCACTTAGTTCCCTAACTTGGAGATTTTTATATTGAAATCATAAACTTTTTTTAACAATTGTGAGTTGGAACTTCACATTGTTATACACAATACTACTTTAAAGCCTTGAATGTGTCATTAGGCCTTTGCCATTTTGGGGGTCTTCAGAGCCAGTAGTGCATGATTAGGCTGTTCATTGGGCAAACTGCAAGGACATATTTGCACTGTCAGCACAGCTTGGCGGTGATATCTATGGAATGTCATTATCTTCATTTTGGCTCCCATGTTTTCTCATCAGGCCATCTACATAGATAAGATGTCATCAAACTGCAGAGATGTGTCAGGATATCTGCAGCTGAATAGGAAACAGTCAACATACAGTTTATACAAGATCTTCTAAGTTAAACACATATGATCAACATAATCAGGTCTTATATAAGATTTGTGGAAGTTAATCTAAATACATATGACCTACCAGATTTTTACAAAGCTGTGCATTCATAGGACTGACTAATACCAGCCCTATGTAAAATTCAGTGCAGGCAAAAGCTGCTGATGTAACAGAAATATGAATTATTAAAGAGCCCACTAAAAATACACGAGTCACATGGTTATGACTGGCAGTGCTGTATGGATAGAGTGATGCTAAGATCACATGTTTCACAGGAAACTGAGCTCAGTGCATCAAGTGAGCAAAGTAACTCAATTTGTTTTCTATAAAACACAACATGCTCACAGCAGCCATGTTTTCTGACCACAAACCGGCGAGCGATCCATGACACTGGTGAAACTCCGGTCATGTTGGGTCAGCTCTCCATTTACAGCAGTGTGAAGCTCTTTAAGGTTACACTGAAGCGCTGGAATCGTCCCACTGTGGTAACCAGGAACGCCAAGAACTTAAACCCACGACAAGATCAAACTAGCTCCATCACCAATCGTACGAGTCAGAGGAGCAACATGATCACTTAGGCTTTCTTTTCGCTTGTGCAATTAGCAAAACACAAGTGAGGAAACCCAACCACTAACTGGTGCTACAATAACTGGAATGCATTTACACACACCCAGAGTTCCCATTGAGTGTCAGTCAACAGAAACAATTTGAGTCAAAATGAAGGATTAAAACTAACTATATTACTTCATTCCGGACTTAAATGTAGGAACATTGCGATGGCTCCTTCATTCCATCATAAAACATTCACATCCTGATGAGGTCAACTAAAAGTGTTGTAATTATCAGTTGTGGTCACTGCATGAACAAACAGCTTCCTTTTGGAGGCTGAAACCATAACCCTCATCTAACAATAACCAAGTATCACCACAACAATGGCTTTAACGAGGATTGGGAAAATGAGTCATATACAAAGCCTACAAATATACAGTTGTCATGTTAGTGCTAACAGATTTTAATACCTATATTTTTTTTGCATTATAAAATGAATCTTGTGCAATCTAAAGTGAAATGTGATTTAAAATAAAAACTGTATACACTCTTGTTTATTATATAATGTGATACTGGAGCATCAGATTGACTTTATAGCTTTGAATTCCTTTTTTTCTGGGCTGCTTATGTTTGGGTTCTTAGGATAAATAAAGAGGAATATTAGCAGCTTAATGAATGCTTTATTTTTGTGACGGGGAGGAAAAATGTTTAAATGTAGAAATCAGAATTGCAAAATTAGCCGAGCCACATAAGTTAAACAGAGTGGTATCAGTGGGTGACTACACACTTCAGATTAGTGTTGCAGAATCAGCTTTTATGTCATTGGTATGAGAGATGTGTTGCATGCATCATCACAGCCTAACTTTAAGATTATTAAAAATCCTCTGACTATTTTCATTCCTCACAACCAAATAAGGTAAATTTGTATTCTCTGTTTGGTGACGCAGAGATGTTTTCGATCTTTTTTTTTTAGATATTGCAGATTAAAATATGTAAATCATGTCTTCTCCCGTGGACCTAATCTGACAAATTAAAGTAAATAATTTGGAATTGGTGCATGTCAACGGTCCATAGCAGCTGCTCTTCTCAAAAACTATTTAACTTGAGAGGGATGTACGAGTCATGTGACCTTAGGTGGTGGTTACCAAACATTTTATACTATGACCCCCAAAAAAACAATGCAGTAGACTTATAACACCCTAAAAATACATATTTACCCAGTTACTTCACGCTATATTTAAATACACTTAAAGAATAAACAAAATCTTTTAACTCATTTGTTTCTTAGATCACATTTTATGTTTTATTTTTATTCATTTAGTTATTTTACTGTCTATTTTACAATTAACTGGTATATTCACTATTTGAAACATGTTTTAGTTACTAAATAAATGTGGTGTCCACTTATGATCTGCGATGGTTCCTTTATATCATAAGATTATGATCATAACAAGTGATCTCTCTGCTTTTTCTCATAGTAGCTTCATCTGGTCTGTTCCTGTTTGGCTGTGACACCATCCTGGAGAGAAATATCAGCTGTGCTGCTGCCATCAACACCTTTGTTTATAGATGATTGAGATCTGCCTGTTTTTCAGTGTAGTCCTGTTTCTCTGACTGTGACTGGCTGGAGGCTTGTCTGCCTGGCTCTGTGTTTCCTGGACGGGGCCGCCTGTGGAGCTTGTTTACAGCTGCCCTTTTGTATCTCTGCGTCTGTCTCCTTGAGCCCCAGTCGGCCTTGGCAGATGGCCGCTCACACTGAGCCTGGTTCTGCTGAAGGTTTCTTCCTGTTAAAAGGGAGTTTTTCCTCTCCACTGTCGCTACAAGTCGATGCAATCAGCTGGTTTTCATTAGATAGAAAACTTTGAAACAATCTGACTGTGTGATCTGTTTGAATTGTCTCTGTAAATTGAATTTAATCATTCAATGGTACCTGTACTCTTTCCATCTTATTTTTGCCAACCACATTTCACTTTTGCTAGTCAACAAAGATGAAAGACACCTGACCAGACATAGTTTTAAGTCTCAGATGTAGGTTTTAACACCAACCCAGGGTTTCTACAGCATCAGGCAAATTAAATTCAAGACTTAAGACTTTTTAATGCCACATTTAAGACCAAATTCACAAGAAACACAAGAAAAACCCGCCAAAGGTTTATTTTAACATAAACCACTGCACTAATGTTTCCATACAGGAAGAAAGCTAAAATCACACAAATGACAGATATATTTGAACAATTATTTATCTGAATTCACAAACTTTGTTTTGCAGAGACAAGGGTGGAACAAAGCTGAGAAATACCGGCTGTTTCTCTGTAACACTATTTTGACGCTTTGTGTTATTGCGCTTTGCATGTGTGACTCCACTGCCTTAATTCCCATCGTTCCGAGCTTGAATGACTTCTTGCACAAAATACACTGAGCCTCATGTATGTTCCCTGGTTTTAGCCATGGAGAAAACTCTTGGCTGGAGACAATTTTCGTTACATTTACACTTGCTCATGTTTTCCAGACAAAAAGTTAATGGCGCATCTCCCAAATGTCCCGGCCGCAACAACACTTTTATTGGTTCCGCTATCGGGACGGAACCAATAATGGTGAGCCATTTTTTTTTTTTTATAAAAAAAAAAATTGTCAATTTTAACAGTTTATTTAGATTACAAAAATAAATCGTAATAAAAATAATCCTATTTATGATGTTTTAAATATTAAGACCTACGAAAGACTGATTTAAGAAATTTTAATACCAATTAAGGCCTTAGTTTTATTTTGAAGAATTCAATGCCTTTTAAGACTTTTTAAGGACCCGCGGGAACCCTGCCAACCTGTAAATGTGACCCCCTTCATACAAATAACACCATAACTTCTTAATCTGCTGGTAGAAAGTCATGCAAAACACAGAGGAAGACCATTTAATTGTGCACCAGTGCAGTGTTGGCGCGTAGCTGTTGCCTAGTGCCCCTAGTGGCTAAAAGTTACACAGTGTTGTTTTAACATTTGACATCATTTGTCAAAACACTTAATACACTAAAATGATAAGAAGTTTTGTCTGATTTAAAAGTATTCTTAGAAATAAATTACACAGCACTAATTAAGAATAAAAAAAAATCAATGTAAAGTTTGACAGTTTCTATTCATTCCAGATAAATAAAAAAAAACAGATGCCAGTGAAATAATTTAAAATTGACAAATAAAAAATAAAAATTGAAATCATGACTGTTGACAGGTAAGTTGGTTCACTGTTCAGAAAAAAGTACTTTAAACAAAAATTCTAAATAAATATTTTATTTCACTAAATTCTAGTTAAGTACGTTTTTTTTTATTTATCATTACTTTTTTCATTTTGTGTTATTTAAATTGCCTAGTGTGAATGTATCATTTTCTTTAATGGAAGGGTAGCTAAACCTTCAAGCACAAGTGAACATACAGGTGTATTGATCCATGCTTCCTTATAATGGCACAAGTTATAGCATCATTACCTAAAGTTAAACATTATGCTTTTTATGGTAACTTACAGAAATAAATTGAAACTTAAAAATTAATCATGCAATCCATGAATATACCATGAAAAAAAAAAAATGAAAGTTTGAAAAAAGAAGGTCCATTTACAGTTGTGTGAGATACAGCAAACATTTTGAAGAAGGAACAACTTTTAAGACCATGTAAAGTAGAAAAAAATGTGTTTGCAGTCTTTCATACCACAGAAATATGTTTTCTTAAAGGGGGCATAGACTGATTCTATAGGGTATTTGGTGCTGCTCCTTAAGGTCTCTGAATAGGGTGTGTAACATTGGTTGGGCTGAAAATTGTATATTTGCTGTTCTATGAGCCCTAATGCAAACCTGGTTAAAAGCCACAGAATTAAATAACAGGTTTTCTTCCTTTTATGGTATGATCATGAATATTTAGATGAGCTGTGCGCTGATTGGTTGGTTTACAACGAGCGAAGCTGCTGAGCATAGATGCATCATAGCAACAAGCACTCACTCACTGTAACATCCAATTGTTGATTGTTGTTGGTAGGGTGAGCAGACGTCCTCTTTTTCACAAAGATGTCCAACTTTTCATACCTAAAAAAATGTCCATGGGGAATTTCAAACTGGCCCGGGATTTCTCCAACTAGACATGAAAAGGTCGCTAGATTTGTTACTTTTTGAAGAGAAAGTTGCTAGAGGGTCTGAAGAGTCACTAAATATGAAGGAAAAGACACTTAGTTGGAAATAATGCAGGAATAAAAAATAACAAGTATAAAGTACAATCAAAAAAGGTTAAGAGATTTTTTACACATGTAGGATAATACATTTAGGACATTTACAAAGAGATTGGGGAAATCTCTTCATGCAGTGTTTAACACTTAATGTTAAAGACTGCATAAAGTCTTTTTAGGGTTGGGCTGGTGTACTTTGTCCACAAGCATAGAGCCTGTGTGCAAAGCTGGGCTAGGCAATTAATTGGATTTGTAATTATCGCAATTTTAAAAAAAACTAAATTTCCAAATGTTTACATTATATTTAAAAGAAATAAGCCACCAACTCTTTGGCTGCAGCTCTGTAGGTGGCAGCAATAAGCCTCAATTGGCTTTGCTGCCATTATGAAGGTAAAGAGAGATGCAGATTGTGCACAGATCCATGCAAGTGAGTTGAAGTAGGAACTTTTCTACACAACAGTAAGCTACTGACACAATAAACTTAAATGAAAGGAACGAAACACCCGATTAAATTGTCTAGAGGCTCATAGTTAGTACAAAGGACATTTTTCAAACCTTAATTTCTTGGTTGCTTTTTTTTCTTTTTTTTCCCATTTCTTTCTTTTGACAACAATGGAACTACATTCACTCTATATATGTTTGGCATGCAAACAACACGGCAAATTATTTTTAAAAAAAAACACACCATGCCCAGTGCTGTTCGCAGTCCCATGGTATTCTTATTCTTCAGCAGATCAGGCAAGCCGAGAGATGGGGAGAGGGGAAGAAATAAGAAACAAGGAAACAACAACATCGAAGCGTCGTGGGAACCAACCGTTCGATGCTGGAGATCAGAAATCTGAACATTTGCTGCTGGATGCCAGAGCGTCAACCAATCAGGAAAGCTGATCTAGGAGTGTTTTGGAGGGAGACCAACATGTCACGTCTGCTTATGAAAAATAAATATTTAACTCCTAAGGTTTAAAAAAATAGCGGAAGAATGGATTATGATGTACCATCAAAGCAGAGCGAGCTCTGATCGTTATTACTCCTCTAAAACATTTTTGTTCTATGAACCATGGCGAAAAAATTATTAATAACGAAATTAATTAAAAATGTTAAAACTTGTCGACAAAAATATCTGATTGTATGTTCTGGTACTTGAAATTTTTAACACAAACCTTAAAAACACTTAATATTAACTTGAAACCACTATAAACAGCAGCAGGAAATCCCTGAAAGAATTGCCGCTTCAGTCAGCTTTCACTGGGGATTCCCAGTGCTGCCGACCTCCCGCGGGTACGCTGCTGGTCTGGCACCCTGAACAAGAACTGAATATTTTAGTCGGATCAAAATCCTGATGAACTTTCAGCACCGATTATGTTCGGAGGTGGACTTTGTCACTTAAAAACATGTTTAAACCATTTTTCCAACTTATCAAAGTAAATAAAGCAAAGCTGACCTCTAGCTCGGCTTGACTGAAGAGAAGAGATAAACTACCCGAGCAACGAGCATCCAGAGCGTCAAATTTCAGCATCAAAGCATTTCTGACGGCCAGATCGCATTTGGTGTGAAAGCATCTTAACTTTTAAATCATTGTTAAAACAAAACTCTTAAACTAACATGAAATAGCTCTAATGGATCAATCAGTTACAATTCCTGTACCAGAGCAGATTATCAAAATAACTTCACATTCACTATAGGGGCCATAACGGCGACCAAGGCCAAGTTTATGGGGCCGTGGCCCCTGATGGCCCCCATCTAGAACCACACAAGACTACATACTGCATTGAAATGAAAATCATAGTATTTTATCTTCGTTTTTTGAAGTCTGTAAGGCTTTGTGGGAGCAATGAAGACCAGTTTCAGTAACTCCTGGAGAACATGTGATTAGAGTTAACTCACAGTTCAAAGCAAACAACTCTATAAACTCCATGTTTCCAGAACATTAAGTGCTCACAGGATGAGCCAAGACATTTAGAGTGAGAAGCTGAGAACAAACTCTAAGACAAATCACGCAGAAGAAGAAATTATTTTTTTAAAGCACTCCTTTGTAATGTGTTCAAGAGTCGTGTTTAATTTTTGTTGCATGTTTCAGAAGAACCCGCAGTCCTGTCTGATTCAAAACACATGCTTTAAAAAAAGAAAAAGAGATGAAGATTTGATAGGAAATAAACCCCTCCCAGAGAGATTATATATGAGAAAAAGCACAAAAAAACACATTAATAAAACGTATTTTGTCGAACCGACAACAGATAGTAGACATAAAGTGTGGGAAATACAGGTGCTGGTCATAAAATTAGAATATCATGAAAAAGTAGATTGATTTCAGTAATTCCATTTAAAAAGTGAAACTTGTATATTATATTCATACATTACATACAAACTCATATATTTCAGATGTTTATTTTGTTTAATTTTGATGATTACAAATGACAACAAATGAAAATCTCAAATTCATCATATCAGAAAATTAGAATATTGTGAAAAGGTTCAAAATTGATGGCCCCTGGTGCCACACTCTAATCAGCTAATTAACTCAAACCACCTGCAAAAGCCTTTAAATTGTCTTTCAGTCTAGTTCTATAGGCTACACAATCATGGGGAAGACTGCTGACTTGACAGTTGTCCAAAAGACGACCATCGACACCTTGCACAAGGAGGGCAAGACACAAAAGGTCATCGCTAAAGAGGCTGGCTGTTCACAGAGCTCAGTGTCCAAGCACATTAATAGAGAGGCGAAGGGAAGGAAAAGATGTGGTCGAAAAAAGTGTACAAGCAAGAGAGATAACCGCACCCTGGAGAGGATTGTGAAACAAAACCCATTCAAAAATGTGGGGGAGATTCACAAAGAGTGGACTGCAGCTGGAGTGAGTGCTTCAAGAACCACCACACACAGACGTATGAAAGACATGGGTTTCTGCTGTCGCATTCCTTGTGTCAAGCCACTCTTGAACCACAGACAGCGTCAGAAGCGTCTTGCCTGGGCTAAAGAGAAACAGGACTGGACTGCTGGTGAGTGGTCCAAAGTCATGTTCTCTGATGAAAGTAAATTTTGCATTTCCTTTGGAAATCAAGGTCCCAGAGTCTGGAGGAAAAGAAGAGAGGCACTTCATCCACGTTGCTTGAAGTCCAGTGTAAAGTTTCCACAGTCAGTGATGGTTTGGGGTGCCATGTCATCTGCTGGTGTTGGTCCATTGTTCTTTCTGAGGTCCAGGGTCAACGCAGCCACATACCAGGAAGTTTTAGAGCACTTCATGCTTCCTGCAGCTGACCAACTTTTTGGAGATGCAGATTTAATTTTCCAACAGGACTTGGCACCTGCACACAGTGCCAAAGCTACCAGTACCTGGTTGAAGGACCATGGTATCCCTGTTCTTAATTGGCCAGCAAACTCTCCTGACCTTAACCCCATAGAAAATCTATGGGGTATTGTGAAGAAGAAGATGTAATACACCAGACCCAACAATTCAGAAGAGCTAAAAGCCACTATTAGAGCAACCTGGGCTATCATAACACCTGAGCAGTGCCACAGACTGATCGACTCCATGCCACGCCGCATTGCTGCAGTAATACAGGCCAAAGGAGGCCCAACTAAATACTGAGTGCTGTACATGCTCATACTTTTCATGTTCATACTTTTCAGTTGGCCAACATTTCTATAAATCCTTTGTTTTTATTGGTCTTCAGTAATATTCTAATTTTCTGATATGATGAATTTGAGATTTTCATTTGTTGTCATTTGTAATCATCAAAATTAAACAAAATAAACATCTGAAATATATGAGTTTGTATGTAATGTATGAATATAATACACAAGTTTCACTTTTTAAATGGAATTACTGAAATCAATCTACTTTTTCATGATATTCTAATTTTATGACCAGCACCTGTAAACAAACCACCGCTGGTGGAATGACTCCCAGCTGCTTTCAAGAAGTTGACAACTTGTGCGTCTTGCTGGGGCCACATCGGCCACATCGTTTCCGCTTCGCCGCGGTTATTTTCCACCAACGCTCCCGCTCACAGCCACTCATAAAAAGGAGCAGATACGGTTTGTTTTGGCTTACCTGAGAAAGACTGGATCGGCTAATAATCCTCCTTGGACCGTCAGTATCCTGCGGTGGTGATGAGAAGCAGAGCGCAGCCAATCCTGATGTCTGCAGAGGAGAAGCGGCAGCAGGCGGGCCCCTCAGCCAGAGCCCTGCATACACTGGGTTCTGCAGGCGGGCCCCTCAGCCAGAGCCCTGCATACACTGGGTTCTGCAGGCGGGCAACTCAGCCAGAGCCCTGCAAACACTGGGTTCTGCAGGCGGGGAACTCAGCCAGAGCACTACATTCACTGGGTTCTGCACAGGGCCCCTCAGCCAGAGCCATGCACACACTGGGTTCTGCAGGCGGGCCCCTCAGCCAGAGCCCTACATACACTAGGTTCTGCAGGCGGGCAACTCAGCCAGAGCACTACATTCACTGGGTTCTGCGCAGGGCCCCTCAGCCAGGACCCTGTACACACTGGGTTCTGCACAGGGCCCCTCAGCCAGAACCCTGCACACACTGGGTTCTGCACAGGGCCCCTCAGCCAGAGCCCTGCATAAACTGGGTTCTGCACAGGGCCCCTTATCCAGAACCCTGCACACACTGGGTTCTGCAGGCAGGCCCCTCAGCCAGAGCCTTGCACACACTGGGTTCTGCAGGTGGGCCCCTCAGCTAGAGCCATGCACACACTGGGTTCTGCAGGCAGGCCCCTCAGCCAGAGCCCTGCATACACTGGATTATGCATGGGGCCGGTCCAAACCTCAATGGGGTCCTAATCAGAATTAGATTTTGGAGCCCTCCCCGAAAAAAATAAATAAAAATAAAATAGAGGCACAGTCAAACGTGTGCGTCTCAGATGTGAAACACAATACAAATACACCTTGTACATAAACTGATCTATCTTCAATCATCACATGACAACCATCACCAAGACTTCTATTACGCGGTTTTACTGGCTGTGGTTATAAACACGGACGCGCCAGTGACTGCTGCTGTGTAACGTCCAGCAGGGTTGCCAGATGTCTCTGACTCAAGTTTTCTGGCCCAAAAAATGTTCATAAACCACCTGAATATACGAAATCTTGTCCAATTTCAACCAAAATCTATTGATCTCTTAGTCAATAAATCTAAAGAAAAACATTTTTTACCCATAGACGGCCATCCTAAACTGCCAGATTGGGAAAGATCCCAACCTGGCAACAATGCATGTAAAACGGGAAACATTAGCCTTTAGATGCAAAACCCCATCATGCACAGCAACATATTTTTGGAAAATATTCTAAAATAAATTCGCCAAATATAAGAGGAACATCCTAGTTTGTTTTTTGTTTTTTTTAAGTATTTTAGTTTTACTATAATTTAGTTTGTTGCAAAGATTTTACAGTTTGAAGAAATAGAAAATGACACCATATACCAACCGTCACTAGGATGTGCATGACAAGGAAGGGCTATATATGCTGCATGCATCATTTAGGTAGTTAACATTGTATTAGTTCTTAAGCTCCAAAATTATAGGTGATTGCAGACAGTGCTGCAAACAGGAGGCCTCTGATTGGTCAAATCTACATCCACTCTACTCTATGCGTATTTCCTGTTTGGTACTTTACGGGCTTGTTTTTGCTGGGACCCCCAATTTCCTCACCGCCTCGACCGTATCTAGACCCACAGCTAGTTCCTGATTGTCCCTCTTGTGTTGTGGTGTGGGATAACATAGCACAGACCTCCTTTCAATATTGAGCATAAATCAAAAATATCTGCAATAAGCTCACTGCAACACACTGCTGCGGGACGATAACCAGCCCTTCAAGTTCCAACTAATAACCTGTAGTGCAAGAACAACAAATTGATCAACTATTTTTAATAAGTTGGCTAAAAATAATACATAAAATCATACTGAAACAAGTTAAATCAAATAACAGTGAAATATAAAGCATATTATTATCGCTGAGGTCTTTACACTGGTCATTCCGTGCTTTATTACAATCTGGCTCCAAGACCAATACATTTATTTCATCTATAGGTGATTATTTCTAAATGGTAGGGGAGGGCATTTATCATATTTTTAATTTTACTACGGGATTTATGATTTATCGTGTAAATGATACATTATAATTAATTATATTTAAAATCCCCTCAAAAAATGGGTTAATTGTCAGACTTTTTAGTTTTCCTTTATTTTCCATTGGGGTATATTGACAAATTCTAATAATGATTAAACAAAGGGTAACTATGGATGTTTAGTAATATAAATCCCACTTCTTTATGCAACTGGTGTCCTGAAGAAACCTATTCTAACTTGTATGTGTTTAAAGAGGAATAATTGTGATTGCTGTGGCATGCAGTCACATCCATACAGTTACCAAAGAAAGACTGCAAATAAGTTTTTATCTTTGCATTAATCATCACTTCCACAAAATATCATAAAAAACATTTGAAGTCCATATTGCCTAACCCTACAATATTTTGATAGTTTATCAAAACAAAAAAGAAAATGTTCTTGCCACCCTCTAGTTGCTCAAGGGCCCTTCACAGCCGCTTAGTTTGCTTCCGATTTGGGCTGGCCCTGTTTGGATACATGGTGACCCTGACACACACCTCTGCTATCAAATTCATTTACTGAGCTAGGCCGCAGGAAATGGAGCTGCTACAGCACCCCCTATTGGTGAGAGGGAGATAAATAAAAAAATAAAAAATCTGTTAAGAATACCTGCACAATTTATAAAGTTCTTATGAATTTCTTGGGAAATGATCTAGACTTTTTTTTATTTACTATTACCAATTATTTGGAGGCCTAATCAACACAAGTTCATGGAAGTTACGTTGTCATGGCAACGTCAAGCCAGCTAGTGGCAGCAGGTCAGTAAATTTACTAGAAATTACTAGAAATTTTCATTTCTTTTTTCAAAAACATGTTTTTTCATCACATCCATAGTTACCTGTTTGGTTCTAAGCAGTTTCCGGCGACTCTGTTGGTCCTGCCTTTGAAATCGTTTCAGTTATGTGCCAGACTACTAACGGGGGCCAAGACAAGCTCTACATGGGGCCCTAACCCCTGTTGGCCCCCGTCCACAACCACAAAAACAGCAAACCTTTTGATATAGAAAAAAAGTCTAATCATTTTAGTGTATCTCTCATTATATCAATTTTAAATCAATATAAATAGCTGTTTTTGTACATGGTAACACATCATTACTTATTTACTGAATCCCTCTAAAGTTTGCACATTTCTGATCTATTAGCATATGAATCCTTTTCCTTAAATCAAGCTGACTATGTTCATCCTTAGTCTTATGTTGTCTGTTTATAGTTTATATACTTTATGCTACAAAATGTAATCTTCTTTAACCAGGATAACTCTTTTCTCTATTATTGGTCAAGATGGTCATGCCCTTTAAGAGCCTGGAAAAAAAAAACAAACAAAAAAAACAGCAACGCTCAGAGTATAATTAGAAGATCCCACTTACTTCCTAAACTTACTTATTAACTTCTTAAATAAACACGTTCAGCTAGAATCTGAGGCGTTTCAAGATCCCATTTCCGACTTCTGAGACAAAAACAGCATGACTGCCACCCTTGTGATCATGTGTGTTGCCTGAACTCTCTGTATTCATGGCTCTGGTTTTAGCCCATGCAGCTGTGCAGACAGGGTCTCCTATCCGGTCTGGAGCAGTGATGCAATGTTTCCAGATGTGGAACCAGAGAGGGAGGGGTGGGGAAGCAGCTGTGATAGCCTACTTTTAGAAACACTTTGTTATGTTACAATACAATGAGTTCTCCTTAATGTAGCAACATCAAATTATACTTAAAAATAACAATCTAAAGCTTTTTAATCCTCAAATCGTTCACAGATAAAATAGTTGGATCAAAACTTTTAACAAATTTGATTTTCAAGCAGCAAATCCTATCTTCCAATATAAGGTTTCAGTGATTAATAACAGATATATGAAAAATGAGTAGTGGACATGTGGTTTGGCATGACCACGCTCTAATTTTGTAGACTGAATATTCGTGTTTATGGCACCACCTGGTGGACAAATGGAAGCATTACATGTTTATGAGACTTTGTCATAGCCACTCTCTGTAGCGTTAATTGGACAATCAACAATCAGCCAATCACATTGGAGCATTGGAGTATAGAAGAAAGGGATTTTTCGTTTTTCTTACTTTTAAAGTTGTTTGATTGGATTATGCTGAAGATGTCAAAATCTCCTGAAATGCTGTGATTTCAAACAAGTTTGCACTGATTCATTGCATAACTTTTAACCCAAGTATTTTTTTTAATATTTGAGATGGGTTTAATGGTATTTCAGGTTGATATTCATCACTTGATTCAAACCAAACCTCAGCATGATTATGTTGCTTCAAAAGGGTCAGATACGTCTTTGAATGAGTCAACTAACCTGGACTGCAACTTTACGCAGTCTGAGGCCAGAATCTGAGAAAAACATTGTCAAGTTCAACATTTAGAGGGTGGAGACAATGGTTGTTTCATAATATTAATAGGAAAAAGACTGTAGATTTACAAAACAAAGTTTTTGTAACCCTGAAATCCCACATACTCCGTCAGCGCTCCACTCTGCCCCGCTGCGCTCCAGACCGCCTGCTCAAAGCAAAGCCTACAGCCTGCGCTGTGGTTCAAGTCCGCTCCGCGTTTCTTGGATATCGTAGAGGGCATGCGCGAAATGAACCAGGGTTTCCGCGGATCATTAAAAATAATTACAATTCATTCTTTTTTCTTTTTTTTTTTAAATCAAGGCGTTAATTGGCACTAAAATTATTTAAAAATGTTTATCGAAGTATTTAGAATTCTTTAATAAAAAATGTTTATAAAAACAATTTCGTCAGATATATTATATCGCTATTAATTTGCGTGGAACTGATCATAAAGCCGTATGTTCGGAAAGGAAGCTCCAGGCGGAGAAAAAGCTAGAGGATATATATATACGTATATGTGTGTGTGTGTGTGTGTTTACATACATACAGGAGTCATGGAACTGTGCTTACAGCTCCTTCATATTTCATGTACACTAATAACTTGTGTACATGGTTCTTGTTGATGGCATTAAAATAATTTCTAATAGCATTAAAATAGCATTAAATTAGAGTCACTCATTCCAGTATGAACCCTCTGAACGCTTGATTTAATATGACATATTAAAAAAATCTCACCATCATCCAGCATATGTTCAGTTTCTGCCCAAATATATATATATATATATATATATATATATATATATATATATATATATATACACTGTTGGGAAAGTTCTCTTTCTACGTGAACTAGTTCAAAGTTCAGTTCACACATTTTAAAATGAACTAGTTCAGTTCATAGTTCATAATTCAAAATTTTGAACTAAGTTCACAGTTCCAAAAAATGAACTAGTTCATAGTTCTTTTTTTTTTTTTTCATATATTGCTCAATTATACGGAGCCCCTCTGATGACATGGTCAAAAAATTTTTTTTAATTGTGGCCACGAAGTAAAAATTTTTTTTGACCATGTCATCAGAGGGGCTCCGTACATTTACACCATAGCCTACTGTAGAACCACAGACTGCAATTATTTTATCAGTTGTAACACTGAAACTGTGCGTCAGATTTCATCTTCATATCCAGTTTTGAATCCTTATCCAACCAGGGTTTACATTAGCATTGAGGGGACAGCATTTCCCCATTGTTGCTTTAAAGCTTTGTTGCTGTCCATTCACTTCACACTAGTAGCAGCTGCAGCTTTCACCCCTACAGTATATTCTCAAAAACATCAGGAAAAATGTGCTGCTTGAATGGTCTTTTTTATGAGGAATTATTAAAAGAAAAACAGGAAAGTAGTCTTTAAGGTGCAAATGTTTTTTTAATTTTAATATTTTTTTCAATTTGAAATTCCATTTCAGTACATACTAAAAAGGAATACTGGAATCCTGGAAAATTATACCAGGCAGGTTTAACAAACAAGTTACATGAATAGTAAAACCCTCAAGAACATTTTACTAACACAAACTGAGGGACCAGGCTGAGGTAGGAATTTAAGGTTACTGAAGTGCGGATTTTTTTCAGAATGGTCAGATCAGACACTGGTAGCTGGTGTTGCCAGATTGGGTGTTTTTCCCGCTACATATTAAGGCCTGTTTACGGTGTGATTTAGCCGGGGTTTTGCCTGGAGGGCTCTATAGAAATCTGGCAACCTATTGAACGAAGTTGAACTGAGAGAGCGTGCCGTTCACAGACACCAGATTGAACGAGTTCACAATAACGTTCATCAGGCAGTAATGCAGTACGTTCAGTTCACGTTCGCCCAAAATATGAACGAGTTCATGAACTTTCGTTCAATGAACGCGTTCAGGCACAACACTGTATATATATATATATATATATATATATATATATATTTGTAGATTTTTGTAACGGGATGAGGATAATTCAAAACTGCTTTTTTTGAATGAACTTGTTCTCTACTCCCAAACTCAGCATCTCTTTTCATTCCTGTAATAGGAAGTTTCTTTTGAATGGATTTGATTAAACTTTAAGTCCCTCGGTATAAAATAAATATTTTGATGGAGATGAGAAATCTGCTTCCTTGTTGGTTAATAAACAATAGTTTGGATCCAATCATTTAAATAAACGGTGTTAGTTTTTTTTTATATATATATATATAAGAATTGTGCTATAATTTCTAGTCAACGATCTGTTGCTGCTATATTTTAATTTGAAGAACCGGAATTTGTCGATGTTCTTTTTCCTGTTTGGTGCGATTGCAATTGTGGATCTTGACCTGACCGGAGCAAAAAATAGCCTGGCTCCGTAATTTGTCGGTGACGGACGGAGAAGACGTAGGTGGACGGAGACGTGCGGAGGAGTAGCGGTGGATGTGGAACAGCTCTCATTGATTTCCATGAAAGACAAGCGCTCCGCACGACGTACGTCAGCGGGGCGGAGCGCTGACGGAGTATGTGGAATCTGGGGGTAATACTGTTGTGCTTGTTGAAGAAAAATGATTATTTTTAGTTTTTAATACAGTTAATCTTATGGCATGTGTAAAAGGTATGTTGAACACTCTCATTTTGAACATATTTCTTAATTTTGAACAAGTTTTTGAAGATAACCTTTACTTGAACCAAATTACTGAATTTAAGTTTGTTCCTGAGAATTTATGGCAGGAAGAGGCCCCACATTCCATGGCTATTTTGTGTTATCTTATCGTATGTTTATCTTAGCCAGAAGACCTTAGAATTCCTGGACGCCAGGCCGTAAATTAGGGGAAGCTCTAAGTTTTTCTGAGTGTCCAAGATAGCTCCTGGTTGGAGTAGCAAAAGCCAGCCTTATTTGAATAAATTAAATACAAGAGGATAAAACTTTCTACACAGAAGTAACAAATTAGATTTGCACTTGCAACTCTCCAGAGATGTCTTTGTACGTCTTTGCTTTCTTTCCTTCTCTCCATTTATGTCAGGTAATTGAATGTATGTCTCCGTTGTTCTGCAGTTTCTGGTGTAAGTTTGTGCATTGTCTTACTTCTAAGTTTATGCATGGTCTTATATTGGATTAAACTCTGTAATTCTGTGACGTCAACACGCATTGCTGGTTTTCCTTGTGGCCACATGCAGCTCGCCGGGAGGGCCTGGGATCCAAAAGGAAGAGAGACAGCCAACTTTTTCCAAAGTTAACTATTTTAGAATATTTTCTTCCTTAACATGCTGCATCCAAAACTGCTGCACCCTAAATGCACCAGGGAGCATTATCACAGATCCTTCCTCCCAGCAGCCGTTACCCCCAGATTCCACATACTCCGTCAGCGCTCCGCTCCGCCCCGCTGACTTACGTCGTGCGGAGCGCTTGTCTTTCATGGAAATCAATGAGAGCTGTTCCACATCCACCGCTACTCCTCCACACGTCTCCGTCCACGTACGTCTTCTCCGTCCGTCACCGACAAATTACAGAGCCGAGCTATTTTTTGCTCCGCTCCGGTCCGGCCAAGTCAAGATCCGCAATTGCAATCGCACCAAACAGGAAAAAGAACATCGACAAATTGCTGTTCGTCAAATTAAAACATAGCAGCAACAGATCGGTGACTAGAAAAAAAAAAAAAAAACGAACACCGTTTATTTAAATGATTGGATCCAAACTATTGGTTATTCACCAACGAGGAAGCAGATTTCTCATCTCCATCAAAATATTTATTTTATACCGAGGGACTTAAAGTTTAATCAAATCCATTCAAAAGAAACTTCTTATTACAGGAATGAAAAGAGATGCTGAGTTAGGGAGTAGAGAACAAGTTCATTCAAAAAAAGCACTTTTGAATAATCCTTATCCCCGTTACAAAAATCTACAAAAATATATATATATATTTGGGCAGAAACTGAACATATGCTGGATGATGGTGGGATTTTTTTAATATGTTATATTAAATTAAGCGTTCACAGGAATGAGTGACTCTAATTTAATGCTATTAGAAATTATTTTAATGCCATCAACAAGAACCATGTACACAAGTTATTAGTGTACATGAAATATGAAGGAACTGTAAGCACAGTTCCATGACTCCTGTATGTATGTAAACACACACACACACATATATGCGTATATATATATCCTCTAGCTTTTTCTCTGCCTGGAGCTTCCTTTCCGAACATACGGCTTTATGATCAGTTCCACGCAAATTAATAGCGAGATATAATATATCTGACGAAATTGTTTTTATAAGCATCTTTTATTAAAGAATTATAAATACTTTGATAAACATATTTAAATACTTTTAGTGCCAATTAAGGCCTTGATTTAAAAAAAAATGAATGAATTGTAATTATTTTTAATGATCCGCGGAAACCCTGGTTCATCTCGCGCATGCTCTCTACGATCTCCAAGAAACTCAGAGCGGAGCGGTCTGGAGCCACAGTGGAGGATGTATGCTTTGCTTTGAGCAGGCGGTCTGGAGCGCAGCGGGGCGGAGCGGAGCGCTGACGGAGTATGTGGGATTTCGGGGTTAGACTCTATAAGTTGTTACTGTTAAAAAGGCCCGTTGATATAGTTTTGTTGTTCTTTATTGGTTAATTTAGCTGTCAATCATCATCACAGCCAGCCAATCGCATTCCAGTTAGAACTTTCTAGGACCGCCCACAGCAACTACCGTTCGAGTTTACAATCGCAGATCGCTAGATGGTTACAAAGACAGCTGTAACGGTAGAAGTTTCTGAAAGAGCTGTGCGTGAATTATAAAAACCACACCTAACTGTATTTTGGAAACTTCTTCTACATAAAAATCCAACACTCAACCTTTTGGAATCTGTCTCTTACTGGACAGCTGCAGTGTGTCTGAATTTTAGCTAATCAGCATCAGTAGAACGGGTGAGGGCTTGCCAGCCAACCGTTCAGGTACGGGTGAGAGCTTCATACAGCTAACCGTATTTTTCATGGTCCTTCGAGCCGGATTCAGACTCGCTGCAGAATAAGATCTTGGATTATTCAGACGAAGAGGAATGTGCCAGGGGCCCTGAGCTACGAGCATCTTATGCCACAGCCCATGGGGACCGAGACCTAGGCTCCATGAGGCGTTCGTCACCACCATACATACAAAGCCGCTATGTAGCGGACGATGAGGTGTGGCGATACTCAGCAGCCCATACATCCTCACCTCCTGTAGGTCAAGCCTCCTATTCACCACCAAGGTGGTCGGTAAAGGACAGTTGGGAAACTACTAAGGAAGAAATGAGGCAAGAAATCGAATACCTCCGTTGTCGGCAAGACGCCCTGCTGTTAGGAATGGCGAGAATGGATATCGACCATTCGGACCATCAGCACCAGCCTAGATATGAAAGAGTGGAGCCGTCCTACCTCTCCCGGTCTTCCTCCACCACACGACCAATCCCAGCACCTCGGCGAAGTGAGGAGAGAGAACAGACAGAACCAACCCGACCTATTCCAGCCCCACAAACCAGGAGACCCACTGCTAACCCAGCACACTCAGGCAGCCCTGGCACAGAGGCTGGACCACAGGGGCCAGCAAAGGATCGGTCGTCTCACACTGACCAAGACACTTTCTGTTCACGCTCGTCCAGTGCAGACAGGTACAGTGGGTGATGGTTGGAAATGGACACTTCACTCACGCTCCGCGTGTTTCACAAATTGTGTGAAAAACATGTGACTACTATAGCCACTAGGTGGCAGTCTGAGTCCATTTCGGCGTCCCATGAGTCAGGATTAGATAGGTGAATGAGTAGACTGGGAGGGGTATGAAGTGTTGCGAGCTGAGCTTATTATTGAATGGTCTGTAATTCAAAAGGTTGAGGGTTCGGTCCCAGCTGTGGTCAAGTTATTAATGTTTCCTTAAATGTTTTTCTTTTTTTTTAATCACTTGATGGCCTATGATATCAGAAGTTGTACAATAACTTATTTATATATATTACGGATACTAGCCTATTATGCTGTTTGACTTTATGGCATCTTTCTTTTATTTAGATCAGCTGATGTGCGCTCCACCTTTCCAAGGAATTACATTAGACCATAGGGATTATCATTCTACAGCCTCAATATCTTACTCTGATAAAAATAGTTATTTTTATTATCATCTAGCTGGTAAAATTTTCAGTTTGATCTGGAAAAGGACGCTATGATGCCTTACAACAAGCATGAAAGGCCCAACCCCCCAGGCTTTTTGGGCACATTATGCAAGAATGCTGCTTGCTGCCGCGATGAATAGTGGCGTTTCTAAAATGTTGTCAGGGATGGCTGTGACCCACCCAAAAGTCAGTGAGCTAATCCGGAGTACTCCCATTTTAAATACAGTGAACCCTCGTTTATCGCGGAGGTTACGTTCCAAAAAGAACCCGCGATAGGTGAAATACGTGAAGTAGAAACCTTTTTTATCATACAATGAAATACTCCATACAACATTGAAATCAGGGAATAAAAACTTTATACAGGCCCAAGCATTTGTTTAACAAATAAAAGTATGGTATAAACGTTAACTACTGTACTGTACTGTAAAATAATATAGTTATAAATACTTTTAATCATCAATACGAAATGAAGGGTTAATATTGCGGGGATCAGTACCGCCCCGCCGTGACGGTTTGGATTTTTCTTCCAAAGCCTGCGGTGCAGCTGTGTGTTTTGGAGAGAAGAACATAGTTATGTGATCAACGCGCAAGTCAGTGAGCTAATCCGGTTTATTCCCATTTTAAATCATGTACTATTTAACCACGTATGACCAGAACGTAATCTGGATATAATGGGTTCCTCTTTTGTATGTCATCCTGTTCTAAACATCACCAATTAATTAAGCAAACCACTTAATGCAGGAATGTTGCTGCTACTGTAAATAGCGGTGCTTGAATTCTATTGTCAGAGAACAAGAGAGTAAATGTCTACACATCGGTTTTTCCAAGACAACGATGAGGTCATAGCCTTGAATGGAGCAGCGACTGGCATGCAATATTCCCAGGGCCAAGAGACACATGTCATTTGCTATCAGTAATATATTGATTTGAAATGCAAATAAAAAACATTTTCTATGAGACATTTTCCTGACTTTATGTTTCACTATTATATTATGGGCTACTATATAAATCTTTTTAAGCAAACCTGTAAAAATGTAATGATGTCAGAATATTGGACCCAGAATTCGAGGCGAGACAGGCAGTGGGTAAGTTCAAAATGTTTATTAAACACCAACAGGTGCGCGGGGCTGCTCGTCTGCTGCGGGGCGGATCTCTGCAGGGATAGGAGAATACAGGTCAGAGACTGGATGTGGAGCTGAATGCGACTTGGAGCAAAGTCACTGACTTGATTCAAAGTTCAGTTCATTCGCGGAGAACTCAGCAGAATCCAGAAGGGAGATTTGACCACAGTTGCGGCGGCCACGCCCCCAGAGTTCCAAGAGAGCGAGCAGCAGAAGTCAGTGATGGAGTACATCACTGACCGGTCTCCCTGTCTGAGAGTCAAAAGTCCCCTTGAGGCTTCCCTACTCGGAAGAACTGGGCAAAAAACTCTGAATACTTCCAAAGAAAAATTATTATAAGAGCTGCAGAGTTCAGGATTATTCAACCACTCTGACGTTCCCCGTAATTTGGCCTTTCCCGCTAACAGAGAGATTACATAGGCCACCTTGGCTCGATCAGAAGGAAACGCAGAGGGCTGTAATTCAAAATGAATTTCGCACTGAGTCAGGAAGGCTCTGCATTGATCAGGATCCCCTTTAAACGCTTCAGGAGCGGACAGACGCGGTTCAAGAGAAGCTGGACTATCAGTAGCAGACGTGGGCGCGGCAGATGTCACGGGCGGGGCAGCTGGAGCAGCCTGATTAATAATCAAGGATCTCCTGCATGCCTGATTCTAGCTGGGAAATACTTTGATCCACATCATTTCGCCACTGCCCGTCTACCGATGGGTCCATGTTTTGGCCAAGTTATTCTGTAATGATCTCAGAATATTGGACCCAGAATTCAAGGTGAGACAGGCAGTGGGAAAGTTCAAAGCGTTTATTAATCAAAAGAGGTGCGCGGGGCTGCTCGTCTGCTGCAGGGCTGATCTCTGCAGGGATAGGAGAATACAGGTCAGAGACTGGATGTGGAGCTGAATGCGACTTGGAGCAAAGTCACTGACTTGATTCAAAGTTCAGTTCATTCGCGGAGAACTCAGCAGAATCCAGAAGGGAGATTTCACCGCAGTTGCGGCGGCCACGCCCCCAGAGTTTCTAGAGAGCGAGCAGCAGACGCCGCTGATCCACAGGACAGAAAACTGGTCATAATCAGGGAAGCAGACAGACTAAAGAAAGCTAGGAAACGTCTCACCAAAACACACAAATAACCTGGCGCTGATGGAAGGCAAACACACAACTTAGAACCGCAGAACCAATTAGACAGGGAGCAAGGAGCAAAGGAAAAAACCAAACCATCAGCGCCAAGATCATTACAAAAAACCCCATTTTCATTTCTTTCGTTTTTAAAATTAAATAAAAAAATTAAATGGCAAAAATCCAAACGTGTCTGCTAGTTTAAAGTCCATCTTATTTATTTGAATATTTAACGAAAACATATCAGATGCCACACACGCACACAAAATGACAGAAAGATCCGAGCGTTTTAGTTTTTTATATATATATAATACCTTTCAAAAACTGTGAGTGTTTTCAAAAACTAGTGAGTTTTTGAAAGAAAATAAAAGAATAAAAACAGTTAAGCATTTCAAAAGCATCTTTACAAAAAGGGAACATAACAGCATTTTTTAAATAAATGATTTATTATGAGAACATATAATTTCACCATTTATTGGGGGGTAATTAATTGAATGCTTATTTATTTTTCGAACATATATATATTTATGTATTTATTTAGATTGGATTAGATGTGATTAGATGAGCTTTATTGATCTCACAGCGGAGAAATTCACTCGTCACATATTGGCATAGAAGTTACTGAAGGTGCAAACATGGAGGAAAAAGGTGCATTAAGAATAAGCAATATATATACCGTATATCCAGGTATATAACAGTATATCAAGATAAATAGGATTAAGGTGCAAGTGTACATGTATCACACACAATGAAAAACAAAACAAAAATAGGAAATAAAAAAAATAAGAAATAAAGATATGTACAATCCGGATGGCTTATATACAGGTGGAGAAATATTGCACATTCAACATATTGCACAGCATATTGTTCACAGTCAATAAATACAAAACTATAATGTAGCTGCACAGTGGTTTTTACAGGAGTTATTGTTGATATAGTGCATTATTATAGAGTCTGGTGGCTGCAGGAACGAATGACCTGCGGTAGCACTCCTTCTTACAGACAGGCTGTCTACTGTAAGTCTCTGACTAAAGGAACTGCTCCGCTCCTCTTTTTATAAATGGGAGGCTCATGCGTGAATGTCCAACGAATAACTCCAATTGTTGTTTCAAAAATAGAAAACCTGATTTCATTACTTAGTTTTGCCCTGGATGTTGTAGCGTTTGTGGACGCTACGTCGCTACTTGATAAAAACAATGTCACTACTGGAAAGTTACTTGATAAATAATGCAGCGGCGCTACTGCGCATCACTGGAAACTATGTAATGAAAATGATAATAATAAATAATAACAACACACAAAAACAGTATAACAATACGCCTGTTATTATCAGAGTAAGATGTTGAGGCTGTAGAATGATAATCCCTATGGTCTAATGTAATAAAAAAGCGATAAAAAATAAAAATAAAAAAATAATCAAGGCAACTCGGCCACAGTTGGGATCGAACCCGCGAACTGTTGAACTACAAACCACTGAGCTTAACCTCTAGGCTATCAGCTCGCAACACGTGACACTCCTCGCAGTCTGCTTCTTGACCAGACTGGGAAGGGTGTCACGTATTGCACGGCAAGAGATAGTAACACACAAAAACAGTATAACAATACGCCTGTTATTATAAGAGTGAGGCAGTAGAATGATAATCCCTATGATCTAATGTAATAAAAAACGGTGTGGTAGCGACAGGTGGCTGCTTTTTATTTTTATTTTATTACAGACCAAGCACAGAAACTCTCGATGGACTTTAATGAACACAGTTAAAGATTAGCTTGACTTTTGATCCTCAAAGCTGTCAACGGCACTTATATTTTACAAAACTAAAGAAAATATATTTTCTTACATACCCTTTTGAATAACTTTGGCTTATCTCAATAAGGAATCAACTTTGGATATGATTTTTATTTCAAAATCACCAGCCGCAGCACTGTCTCTGTCGGCTTTCTCTGGTTGCGCCTCAGTCCGTATCCCCGGCTCCAACTTAATTAATTTTATTTTTCATTAAATAATAGAGATGCAGATAAATAGAATTAAACAGATCTCAGATAAGATCGGAGGTGTATCTATAACTACGCAACCATTTTCATAAAATAAGATTATGCAGTCCCTATGTTAAATTAATTCATTAACTTTATTTTAATCAAAAACAAAATAAAATAGCACAATATCACACAAAGATCCCCAATAAACCTGCTTTTCAGTTGACTGCAGGCCCACAAACGTCACCCTCAGCACGGCAGAGGTCCCAAGCGCCACCTGGTGGTGTTCCGGGTACATTACAGTTCTTTTTGAAATAAAAAAACTGGCCTCAGGAAATACATCGTGATTCACACAGGAACCACACAGGAATCACGCAGGAAACCGTCCATTTCCAACCAGTGCCCACTATATAGGCAGGAGACGCCTAGACCGCGAGACTCCACTCACCGCCGAGACTCTCATCGGTCTTACCAGCAGGAGAGCTCATTATTGCCTTCCTACCATCGGCGCTCGCACCAGAGTAAGCAGTCCACCCTCACCAACCAGCCATTTGAGGCTGTATAAGGGACCTACGCCAACCATACCAGACTTCACTCATCCAAATCCCAGAGAGTTCTCCCGGATGAAAATAGCCCTGGAAAATCTCCTCCCCGAAGATGAAAATGAGAGGTTCAAATTCTCATGGACCATCTCAAATTGGAAGAAGCTCTATTGGTTGCCGACTCCTACTGCAACTAAAGGTCCCCCTATTCTGACACGATGGCCACTCTTGACAAGCAGTACGGGCAGCCACACCAGTTAGCTCTACAGCGAATCGCTGAGCTGATGGATGGTTCAAATATCACCAGTGGTGACATCAAGGCTTTCGGGCTGTTCGCTCTGCGAGTGCGTTCACTGGTGGGTCTGTTGAAGCAGCTGGGGAGGAAAGGTGAAGTGGAACTTGAGTGTGGTTCACGTCTCAAGACTACTAGGGAAACTCCCACATGACCTAAGGTCTAGCTTCCGCCGTTTTATCCATCCACAACGGACTCCCATTCCCACTCTGCTTGATCTGGCAGACTGGCTGGAATTCGAGATCCAGGTACAGGAGGATAACACAAGGTTTACTGGTAGCTCAAGAAGGGAGCCCCCAGCCAGAAGCCGTGACCAACGAAAGGAGGTCAAGCCTGCAGCTCGGACAACCATGGTACTCCTGGGTACTGAGACAGAGCCACCAGGTGCACAGAAAAGGGCTCCTGCTAAAAGGGATAAAGTGAAAATGTACTGTCCGTATTGTGATAGCGGGAACCACACGCTCAACGGTTGTTCCAATTTTCAGTGGTTAACCCGTGAACAGAAAGAAAGCTGGGTTAAGGAGAAAAATGGATGTTGGCGCTGTGGCCGAGACCATCACGCGCGGGAATGCAACCTTAAGATGAGATGTAAAACCTGCAACCGTCGACACTTAATGGTGCTCCATGAGGTCTCTGAAAAGGTTCCTGAAAGGCCAGAGAAAATGCAGGATGCCCCTGAAGCTGCCAACTCTGTCCTACTTAACACCACCAATGAGGTACTGTACGTAGATAGGCCGGCCGCAGGTCGCAAGGTCCTCTTGAAGTTAATTAAGGTCCTGTTGAGAAACGGAGACAGAAGTATGGAGGCCTTTGCGATCCTAGACGATGGATCTGAACGAACCATCCTCCTTCATACAGCTGCGCAGCAACTTGGACTCAAGGGACAATCAGAAGACATAACTCTTCGTACAGTACGACAGGAATTACAGGCTCTTCATGGGGCAGCCGTCTCATTTACCATATCTCCAGTTACAGAACCCGAAAGGCTGTACCCCATCCGGGGAGCATTCACTGCAAAACAATTGAGCCTAGCAAAGCATACTCACCCAGTCAGGACTCTGCAACGTAAGTTTCATCACCTTCAGGGACTGCCATTGCAACACATCGACGAAGACCAGCCATTGTTGCTTATTGGATCGGATTACCCCCATCTGATAACACCAGTGGAACCAGTTCATCTTGGGCCACCCGAAGGGCCAGCCGCCATTAGAACACGCCTTGGATGGACCCTGCAGGGCCCTGTACAGGAGCTGAGGCACGACTTCACTGAACAGCAGTGCCTTTTCACTTCCACCTTTACCTCATCTGTGGACCTGTACAGTCAGGTGGAAAGACTGTGGCAGATGGACGTGCTGCTGTGGCGCAGTGAGAAGACTAGTGTAAGATCACGTCAAGACCAAGAGGCCATCAACCTCCTCGAGGCCAAGACTGTGAGAGTTGAAGTAGACGGGGTTCACCGGTACTCGACCCCGCTCTTGCATGTCAAGAAAATGCCTCAACAGCGAGCGCCAAAAGAGGCGGTGCTTCCGCAGCTAAGGAGCATCGAAAAGAGGCTTGCAAAGGCACCAGATCAAGCCCAAGCCTATAAAGCTGAAATCCAGAAGCTGGAACAAGCTGGCTATGTGGTCAAACTGGCACCTGGTGCTGAAGAGGACACAGCTACTAGCTGGTACGTCCCCCACCATATGGTGCAACATAACGGCAAGAACCGCATGGTATTCAATTGTTCTTTTCAGTTCAGAGGTCATAACCTCAATGAGCTCCTCCTCCCTGGGCCCACACTGAGTCCCTCTCTCCTCGCAGTTCTCCTCAGGTTCCGAGAACATTCGGTTGGCATCAGCAGCGATATCCGCGGGATGTTTCATCAGGTGAGGCTTCTCCCTGAAGATAGACCACTGCCTAGATTCCTATGGAGAGATCTGAACCGCAAAGAACTGCCAAGTGTTTATGAGTGGCGTGTCCTCCCATTTGGCACAACATCCAGTCCCTGCTGTGCAACATTCGCCCTTCAACAACATGCCTGGAATAGCCACCACGCAGGGGACGCCGCCAGGGAAGCAGTCAAGAAGTCGTTCTACGTGGACAACTGCATGTTGAGTCTGGCTTCTGAGGAGGAGGCCAAGGCTCTTGTGGACCAGCTTCGACACCTTCTAGCTGAAGGAGGGTTTGACCTGCGCCAATGGGCGAGCAACATCCCTGCAGTGATCCGCCACCCTCCCCCCGAGGCAAGGACAGCGCCGAACTCTGGATTGCTCAAGGGAAGACAGACACTCAAGAATCAGCACTCGGGCTTCACTGGCACTGCCAGTCTGACACCCTGATATACAAGTCCCGCTGTCTTGGCTGCCCCCAAGTCACCATGCGCACAATCTACAAGGTCTTGGCCAGCCAGTATGACCCACTGGGTTATATCGTCCCATACACTACCAGGGCCAAGATGATAGTCCAGCAGCTCTGGGGTAAGAAGAGGGACTGGGATGACCCCCAGTTGCCTGAAGATCTTCTCGCATCTTGGAGAAGGTGGGAGAGTGAGCTACCAGACCTGCAGCAGATTTCCCTACCCAGGTGCTACAGCAGTTGGGAGATGGATTCCATCACCAGTGTCAGAGATATCCACGTGTTTTGTGATGCGTCGGAAAAGGCCTACGGCGCAGTGGCCTATCTCCGGACAGAGGACCCCTGCAGTAAGGTTGAGGTGGCATTCCTGGCTGCCAGATCAAGAGTAGCACCAAGGAAGCAGCAGTCAATCCCACGCTTGGAGCTATGTGCTGCCCTTAGTGGAGCGCAGTTGGCTAAGGTGCTCTGGACGGAGCTCTCTCTGCCCATCCACCATACCACCTTCTGGTCTGACTCCACTACAGTCCTTATGTGGCTTCAATCAGATTCATGCAGGTTCAAGGTGTTTGTTGGCACAAGGGTGGCAGAGATCCAAGACCTCACAGACCGTGAGGCATGGCGCTATGTGGACACCTCGAGTAATCCCGCTGATGACATTACTCGAGGGAAAACTCTAGTAGAGTTAGGTACAAAGAGTCGGTGGTACCAAGGCCCATCTTTCCTTCAAGGGACCTCTGAGCAGTGGCCTAAGAAACCAGTCACTACATCCGCAGAAGGAGATGAGCTCCGACAAACTCTAGTTTGTGGCCTCACCACTGCAGCACCAGCCTCATACATCCCGGAAGCTAGTCAATTCACCACCTTTGGCAAGCTCCTGGAGGCTACGGGACGCTCCATTCACGAACCAGCAGAAGGGAGCCCCTCGGCCAGCGACTTCAAGGAAACAGAGACATCCCTTCTTCAGCGAGTGCAGCAAGATTGTTTCCCCACAGATGTGGCACACCTGAAGCAGGAAAGGTGGTACCCAGCTGCAGTCGCCTGGTCTCTCTTGCTCCAGAGTTCGATAATACCACTCAGTTAATCAGAGTGGGGGGTCGTCTGCGGCACAGCACCCTGCTAGATCAGGACGCTATACATCCTATTGTGCTTGACCCCCGGCACTGGATCACAAAGTTGATCATCAAAGATTTTGACGAGAAGCTATTTCACCCTGGCCCGGAGAGAGTATTCGCTGAAGTTTGGCGCAAATATTGGGTCATCCGTGGTAGAGAGGCCATACGTCGTCATCAGCGAGAGTGTGTTGACTGTCGGAAATGGCGTGGAACCCCCCAGATTCCAAGAATGGCGGATCTGCCCCCGGCTAGACTACGGCTCCACAAGCCTGCATTTTACACCACCGGAGTAGACTGCTTTGGCCCCTACGAGGTTAAAATCAGCCGCAGGAGTGAAAAGAGATGGGGCTTTCTCTTTAAATGTATGACCATGCGTGCAGTCTACATTGATCTTCTCAGCAGCATAGATGCTGACTCGTTCCTAATGGCTCTTCGAAGATTTGTGGCTCGGCGAGGGAAACCGATGGAGTTATTGTCCGATCAAGGGACAAACTTCAAAGGGGGCGAAAGAGAGTTGAAGGAAGCGTTCGCAGCTCTACAGCCTCAAGTGCAAGCCCAACTTGCCAGCCATAAAATCCACTTCGCCTTCAATCCTCCAAGTGCTCCACACTTTGGTGGTTGCTGGGAACGAGAGATCCGCTCCCTCAAGCAAGCTTTGCAGGTCACCCTAGGGGCTCAGTCGGTGACAGAAGAGGTCCTGAGGACAGTCCTCATCGAGATTGAGGGGATCCTCAATTCAAAACCGCTTGGCTACATCTCCTCAGACATCTCGGACCCAGATCCCATAACCCCAAATTCTCTCCTTATGGGGTGGCTAGATGCCTCGCTCCCACAAGTCGTGTATCCGGAGTCGGAGATGTTGAGCCGGCGGAGATGGAGACACAGTCAGCTGTTGGCGGACCATTTTTGGAGACATTTTCTGAAGTACTACCTACCTGGTCTCCAAGCACGTCAGAAATGGCACACAGAAACGCCTAACCTCCAGGTTGGCACCCCGGTCATGATTGTGGATCCACAGCTGCCTCGAGCCCTTTGGCCGGTGGGAAAGGTTTCAGAGGTCCTCCCTGGCCCGGATGAACGAGTCAGGACTGTGAGAGTGCGAGTTGGAGACCGCAACTACATGCGTCCAGCGGCGCGGGTCATTCGCCTCCCGTTGCTGCCTGACTAGGATCTCTCCTATTTATTGGGCCTTTTATGTTGATGTGCAGATTTCCATAAGAAATCTGGGGGCGGCTGTTAAAAAGGCCCGTTGATATAGTTTTGTTGTTCTTTATTGGTTAATTTAGCTGTCAGTCATCATCACAGCCAGCCAATCGCATTCCAGTTAGAACTTTCTAGGACCGCCCACAGCAACTGCCATTCGAGTTTTCAATCGCAGATCGCTAGATGGTTACACAGACAGCTGTAACGGTAGAAGTTTCTGAAAGAGCTGTGCGTGAATTATAAAAACCACACCTAACTGTATTAAGGAAACTTCTTCTACATAAAAATCCAGCACTCAACCTTTTGGAATCTGTCTCTTACTGGACAGCTGCAGTGTGTCTGAATTTTAGCTAATCAGCATCAGTAGAACGGGTTAGGGGTTGCCAGCCAACCGTTCAGGTACGGGTGAGAGCTTCATACAGCTAACCGTATTTTTCAGTTACATTCATGCTGATTTTTCACAGTTTCTATTTTAGTCAGTTCAATAACATGCTGCTGTCATTTTGTGCATCTCTGATGCTGCTGCTATTTTCAAATATCCTCTACTCTAAAACTGTCCATAGATATATATTGCTTATTTATTCTCCAGTTGCAGTTTTTCTATTGTTAAAAGCACTTCACAGTACAGTATTTTTTTGTTTTTCTTTTAACCCTTCACTATTATGTTATTCTTTTACATTTATCCTAAGATCCATATTTGTGTGACCATTTTTCCTATAATTGCTTTGCTGCTGTAAATACAAGAATTTCCCCATTGTGGGACAATAAAGGGATTTTCTATTCTATTACACATCGTAAAGGGTTCACGTAATACTTTTACAGCGCAACTGACACATTGCAGACTGCGTTTATCCACATCCATCAATAAGAGAACAGCACCGGCCGTAGAGAGAAAACCAGCTAAGAACAAACATTGTATGCGTTCTATTGGAGCCTCTGCTGATTGATCTGATCATCAGGTTTCATAGAGTTGTGCTTGAAAGTTTACATACCCTTACATTACAAACATGATAAATGCACTCTAGTAATTTAAATAACACAAAATTGAAACGATAAATTAAAATTTAGTAAAAAAATTGAAATTGAAGAAACTTCCTCATGAACATTGAACCAACATACCTGTCAACAGGTGCAGAAGTTTGAACATTTCCTGAACAGAAAACAGCTGATTTCAGTGATTCCATCATAGTTCAGTTTCTCATTTAGGCATGTTTGCTGGTTTTATTTATTAAAATATGAATATGTATTTATGTAAAATTATATTCAAAATCAATATCATGTTCTCCATTTTTAATAATTTTTATTCATGTTTGATGATTTCAATTATTTTACTGGCAGCTGATATTTTTCTGTCTTTAATGGAAGGATATTTAAACTTTCATTTCATATACAAGCCATAATAGTTTACACACCGGCCGCCCGTTCTGTTGGATTATTTGCTGCACTGACATGTTTTTTAATTTCTTCCTTGTTCTATAAAGCTTGTAATTTCACCCACCTACAAAATCAGTTTAAATAGACAAACATTGTGACATTGTGAAGTTTGCAGATGATACAGCAGTGGTTGGAAACATCACAAACGGTGATGAGTCCAGCTACAGACAGGAGGTGGAACACCTGGAGGGCTGGTGCAGAGAAAACAACCTCTGCATCAACGTCAAGAAGACGAAGGAGATGATTGTGGACTTCAGACGGAGCAGACACGCCCACCTCCCCCTGCTCGTCGGAGGATCTGCGGTGGAAGTGGTCTCCAGCTACAGGTACTTGGGTGTGCACCTGAGCAACAACCTCACCTGGAGCAACAACACTTCCGCTCTGGTCAAGAAGGCGAATCAGCGGCTTTACTTCCTCAGGCGGCTGAAGCGTGCAGGACTGGGGAGCTCAGTCCTCATCTCCTTCTACAGATGTGTGGTGGAGAGCGTGCTATGCTCCAGCATCAACGTGTGGTACGGCAGCTGCTCTGCTGCAGACAGGAAAGCTCTGCAGAGAGTAGTGAAGGCTGCACAGAGGACTGCTGGAGTCAACCTCCCCACCACCACAGACACCTACACCTCCAGATGCAGGAAAAGGGCCTCCTGCATCATGAAGGACCCCACTCACCCAGCACACTCACTTTTTGTCCCGCTACCCTCAGGCAGGAGGCTGCGGAGCATCAAATGCAGGACAACCAGACTGAGAAACAGCTTCATACCAGAAGCTGTGAGACTCTCAAACTCCTCTCAGTCTCTCTCACTGCACTGTCCCTAACAATAACTTGGTCACTTCAACCCCTAACCCCCCCAATGTCACTGTATTTGCAGTTTACACTCGGACACTTTAAAATTTGATCTTGTAGCTAGTTTTTATATTTTATTTTTATATTCGGATGTAACTGGGGACGTGACTCTCAATTTCGTTCTACCTCATGTACACGTGATGTGAATGACAATAAAGTCTCTTGAATCTTGAAACTCAGTGTTTAATCTCTATAGTGCAGAGCCTTATGACTCTAATGGTGCTCACCGACCCCGCGGGCTAAACCTCATCTACTCTGACAAGAGAAAAATGAAACGATGGGGGGATGATGAAAAAATATTAATATTACCACTTAGACATTATGCGGTAAATGTCAAAGTGGTGATTTGTCTAAATGGCAGCATGTGACCCCCAATAATATGGCCAGTGAGGGCTTTCAACTCTATTTTTCTTTTATGAAAAACTAAAAGAAACAGTTTGTTTCCCTCAATGATTTATTTAATTAAAAACAGAGAAATTATGCGTATTATACACAGGTAACAACAGCTGTACATCAAAACTATTTAAAAAGAAGCTTTTGCTGTTTTAATGAGAGGTTTATATTTCTGCTTTTCTAATTTATTTGGATTTGAGTACCAGCAGCAGTTCCAGGTCACAGACGGGTAACCATGACCTGGAAGGGATGGTGTCATGGAGAAAGAAAGAAAATATCAAGCGGTCCTGGTTTCTAAAGCTGGATAACTGAGTGATTAGATGGTTCTGCTGGACAGGCACTGGTTAACCACCTCCAACAAAGACGAATTCTCCAAAGCTGCCGCCACGCGCTCTTTGTCCCCCAGCTGTTTGTTCACTGCAGAAAAAAAGCAGAGAATGGAAACTTTACATTTCTGGATTCTTCAAACCAAGTTTTACTTTTAAGAACTGCAAAGTTAAGGAGAAGTTTTTTTACATTCAATATTTTCACATATAGACTTCCGTATAACATCCTGGTCACCAGAGGTCAAGTCAAATAAGATCTGCTCAGTCTACATATATTACCTCATTTTCGCGACTATAAGGCGCATATAAACGTCTTTTTTTTCCCTCAAAATGTGCGGCACGCCCTATGTGTGTTGTTACTGCTGACTAGGGCTGCAACTAACAATTATTTTAAAAATCGATGAATCGGCCAATTATTTTTTCGATTAATCAATGAATCGGACAAAAAAATTTTTTTATATTAACCTCTTTATTCCAAAATAAACATTTTAGTCAGAACAAACAAGCACACAAGTACAGGTTGCTCATTAACTGTACTGGTGCAATATGAAAAATAAATGTTTGTGATAAAACTACGCAAACTTACATGAGAAATGTAGCTGTACATCCACAAAATATAGGCTACTTTGTTTCATAAAGCGCAAAAAAGAATTTTTTGTTTTTAAAAGCCTCTAAGGGGTTCAAACAATAGGCCCCCCCATTTCAACATATGAGGTTTTTTTTTAGACTAGAAGAGTTCTGCCTTTTAAGACAGGAAAGTATAGCAGTTAAAGTTGCTACTTGAGAAAATACTGAACCATAGAGATAAAAATAGCCTGTGATTCAAATTATAAATTGTATTTGGAATAAAAATGAGAGAACTAGGGGTGCTAAAAAACACATCCTCCAAAGACAGATATTTACATGGGAATGTGGCATATAATTATTGACATATTACTGATCTTGCTGGATTTTATTCTGCTTTACTTCCATAAATTGCAGGATCTTCTTTACTTTATCTTTGCCAGAAGATTTAAACTTTAAAAGCCTTGCCCTCATAATTTGCAAGTTAATTTATTTATAAAGAAAATATAAACGCTGCTTAAGCTAATTCAAATGAAATTAAAAGTAAAATAAGTAGCCAACCTTATCACTGTCTGTAACCTACTAACACGGTAAGGAAAGCATCAGATGAGCTACCTGAGAAAATAACGTTACGTTTCCCCACTTTAAAATGAAAAAAACATGGTCGCTCATGCTGCTGATCAGCTCTCTTCACTGTCATCGAAGGCTCCAACGTGTTTTCTTTTCAGGTGCTGCATCATAACAGTGGTGCTTCCGTGCCATGTTCATTTGTTTTTACAAAAGTTGCATGTTACGACTTTTTTCGCTTTAAAAAGCGCAAGCTATTTTAATTATTGTGATCAATTTGCGCCGTCCCGGCGCATGCGCGCTTCATTTGCAGTCTGGACGCTGAGGGTAAACATCCTCTGACTGCAGCGCTGAGAGGGACTCCTGTGGGAGAGGGAGAACGGGGTTGGGATGGGGGAGGCGCCCCACGGCAGAGTAGGAACGATGCATGCTTTCACGTAAGAGTCTCCAAAAGCCGCAAGTGACACCGTAAAAAGTCGCCAGATTTGTCGCTAGTCGCTTTTTTGAAAAATAGTCGCTGGAGGGGTCTGAAAAGTCGCTGAGTTGGCAACACTGCACCTGCGGCGCTGACTCGCTCTGCCATATTTTCTTTTCTTCCCCCGTTTCAGTCAAGTGGATGTGATGAAGGCGGCGGCGGATGACGCATTAATCGCGCGACACAACTAATCGATGATGAAATTCGTTGCCAACGCTTTTAAAAATCGATTTTAATAGATTTTATCGATTCGTTGTTGCGGCCCTACTGCGGACGTTGTTGAGACCGCCATGAGAACGTTAAAAGGGGGATGTGTGGGCGTGGATTGTGTATAAAAGAACAGGTATCTGCTTTATGCAGAACTCCTCATCTCCTCATTGAGGAGCCGGCAGGTCTGACAAAGGAACTTCAACCGCTCAACATCGGTGTGAACCGGCCGTTCAAAGTAATACTACGTTCACGCGTCTGCTGCTTCATTTTTACTGCTTGTACCAGTTAGTTCTGACGCGCGGCTGAAGCAGCTTTGCTGCTCTGGCTGCACGGTGCAAAAGTGTGTCTGACGCGCGTTGGGCGGAGCTATCCTATCCTTTCTTTGCCTTGCAGCTATATTTGCTGTGATAAGTGGGAATAAAGTAGTTTTAATATGTTTTTAAGTGGGAAAATCCACCTGAAAACTTAATCATTGCAGTCAGTTCATCCAGATTACCATCCTGCCTTCTAATATTAGTTCTCTCGGAGCCGCTCAGACCCCCACATACCAGCGGCAGCCTCTGGCCGGGTCGCCTCCAGGTTCACCGCGGCGGCTGGTAGGTGTTTTTCATCTAAATAATCTAAACTGCAGGCACCAGGATTATAAAAGCGAACATATTCTGCTGGCAGATTTCTGCATTTTAAGTTAATTTATGCGTCAATAAACTGTTTCAGAGGAGTGATCACAGCGCCCTGTGTCATCAGCGATGTGCCTGTCTCACGGCCAGCTCCCAGGTTTGATTAATACTTTGTAATAAATACATGAATAAAGCACAATCCTACTCAGTTTTACTCCCGCTCTATTTTTAAATATGCAGTAGAGGTATTTAAACGTAGTAGAGGACATGTACCTGTATATAAAACCCGCGCCCTATAGTCCGGTGCGCCTTATCTGTGTGTTAAATACAATAATTGCACACATAACTGAGACTGCGCCTTTTAGTACGGTGCGCCTTATGGTCGTGAAAATACGGTACTATGGGATGAGTATAAGGAAATAATGGTGAACATTTTTTTTAATAAAAAATGTTAAAGAATTTGAAATTTTGGATAAAACATTGTCTCTTTTTAAGTAAACCAGTTCAAGTTAAATTCAAGTCTTGAGTCGGTTCTAAAAATCCAGGTCAAGTCACAAAACAGTGCAGTTTTCCAAGTCAATGTCAATGGTCTGAATGTATGTGAAGGATTGTGAGGTGAAACAGTAGAGCTCATAGAAACCTGATTATGAAAGGACATCTATACCACGTCTGAGTACCCTCTCTATATTTAATTCTCAGTGCATTAAATCTTTAGATTTTAGATTGGATCCTCTAATTGTGTTTTTAACAACTAATGACTCCAATGGACCTCATAGGAGGAGAGACAGAGGGCACTGAGGTCATTGAGGACAACCTGCTCCCAACCAGGTTAACTTTAATTCATAGGGAAACTACTGTTCCAAACGTTGCATTTCTGAATTCTCCCGAGTGGTGCACGACTTTACAAGAGTGAATAAAGTGAATGTGATTGGTCGATGATCAAGGGGGCGGGATTGTTTTGGTGGAAGGTTTGCAAGCCAGTTTGGCTGAGGCCGGTTTCTCAGAAGCATCTTGCTAACCAGTTAGCAACTTAGTGCTAGTAGGTTCCCAATGGGAAATTCCATTGGGACCAAGTAGCACTAAATTGGTGTCTTAGCAACAACACTGTCAAGGAACGCTATGGACAGAGGAAACATGCAAGAGGAGGAGAGTTTAGTGTCAGAGGTCGTGGATGAGTCTCCTCCGTCATATATTTTTTATTTAGAGGAGGAAAGCGGGGATGAAGATGTTGTGGAAGAGGACGCCAGGGCGGCAGAAGCTTGGTTTGGTGTAGAAGGCTTACAGCCGTACATGTTTGAGCCCTTGCCTCGCAACGCTGCCAGTTCTGTTAGCTCTACGCCTGCTGAAGACACAGACGTCCATCCCCATGAACACTGGGACGGAACTCAATGGGAAAGTAAATGATTCTTATTTCTTATTTCAACCATTGCGCATATTAGTTGCCAGATATAAATCCAGATGCTAGGTGAATATGTGAGTCATCAAATCTGTGCGTCTCATTCAAAGGTGTTCAAGATCCAGCAGGTGTCAGTATAGAACAACACAGTGAACAAAGGCCTCCTCTACCATCACTGAAGTTGACCTCTTTAATATTCTAGTTAGATATCCTCCTTTAATTCCAGAGCTCAGTGTGTTCCTACCTGCTTCCTCTGAGGCGTGAGTTCCAGGAGTGATGTGAACGTCGATCTGATTGGTAGCAGAGTCAAAAGTCAGAATTAAACATACTGCAGTTTTTTAACAATAATTCATAGTATTTAATATTTCTAAAGACAGAAAAGCAAACTAACTTTGAACCTGTCAGGCAAGGAGCGCAGGAGCTTGACTTTGATTGACAGGCCAATGAGGGTGGCCATGCTGCAGTGCGGTATGGTGGGAGTGAACTCCACGCTCACCGTGCTCTCTGGATCATTGACCTGAAGAGGAACACACCAGAGGTCAGCATGCATCCATGTAACCGCAACCCGCTGGTCACCGCTGGGCTTAAACTAATGATTATTTTGCAAATCCATTCATCTGTCCATTATTTTTTCTGATTAATTGATTAACAATTGGATAACCAAAGATTCCTTAAAGAACACGTTTTAAAAATGTAAATAGATGAAACTAAGCCTGTTCCACTTGAGGAGTTCTGAATAGAGCATGTAGACTGCTGAAAAAGTTTTTTTTTTAAATCTTAAAAACAAAAATGTTTATTTTTTTCTCAAGGTGGGTTGCTCCAGTTAAGGATTAATCGATTACTTAAAATACTTAATCACAATTAATCCAATTAATTCCCCTCAAAAAGAAAATTAAAAACACCCCACTGGACTTTGTTTCCAAGTTTGAAGACGTTTTGCTTCCCATCCAGGAAGCTTTTTCAATTCAGAATGTCAGAAATAGCGTTGAGCTCGATGTTTTATACAGCTTTATACAGCAACCCAATAAAGCCTTGTTTTTGTTTTGAAAACATGCAAATTGGAACAGACTAAAGGGTCATTTTGAAATGAAAAAGTTAAGTTAGAACTACTTTGTAGTACAGAGTTATACGTCCATCGTGACGCTGAGGCACATTTTAGGACAAAAGGTTAGTTGGTCTCAGGAAATGATGGAGCTCTTTTCTTTCTTTTTTTAAAATCATATAAAACAAACAAATCGAGGTGATATTGGAGTTTAACAAAGCTTTATTTTAGCCAACGTTTATTCCGCGTAATCTAAAGTGTAAGATAATAAACTTTCACTATAGCTGTCTGGGCTTGACTAATCCATTTTGACCCGCAGTGAATCATGGGAAACAGAGGGATGTTGGATGTGTTAAGTGAGAATGTAGCTTCATTAAACTCAAATATCTGATCAGTTGGTCAAGATTTTCTTTTTTAATATTCTAGACCAGGGGTCAGCAATGAAAAATCAGCGTGGTCCGCATAAAGAAAATCATCATCCAGTAAAGGTCCGGAGACATTTTTAATTATAATCTGTAATTTAAACAGAATTTAACACTGAAATAAAATTAGGTTTTTATGCAGCCATGTTATACATTGAATTTTTAAAGAAAAAATATAAAAAAAAAAAAAGAACATTTGTACAATTTAAAATCTAAAGTGTTTTTTGAAGCAGAGAGCAACAATCGTTCAGTTTGGTACAGAGACAATTTCCTGATTCACATATTTTATAAAACACCTCAACTAACCTTTTGTTTCTTTCTGTCTTAATAAGAGCAGTGGGCTTTATGCTGCCCTGCAAGGCTTTAAACCTGGGTTTGAATGCAGACTAAGCCATTCTAAAGCACATATCAAGGAGCTCATTCTGAGCCTGGATCCAGATTTATTTTTGATTCTGTTCATGTTGGAGAATCCTGCTTCACAGCAGCAGGTTGAGCCAAACATCCTCTAAATGTGCAGGGTCATCTTTGAGCCCCTTTTCACTTTTCTTTCACCAGTTCACCGTGCTTCTTCCATCAGTCTAGAATTGCTTTCAGGTTTTGTCATCATCGTTACCCATCGCCCGGCTTGTTACAGGTTTGGCTGCTGTGTGTAAAAGTAGCAGCAGCAGCAAACCAGACTGACAGCAGCTCATTGGATCATTTGGATCATGTGCAGCCTGGTGCCGGAGTGTTTTACCGTACAAACAGGAGAAGAGGTGCAAGTGAAGTTAGACACTGCTGTCAGACAACATGCGGTCATTTATAAATGTTTTAAATCAGGTTGGGTCCGGATTAGCCAGCGGGTGGGTCCTCTAATCCGTGACCTCATCTATGCGCTACATCCATATTATCTTTCTTTTAGACCTCTTTGCTAATTAAGTTCACTCCAATTTATTTAGTTTCCTTCCACCTTGTTGAGAGCAGAGGATGTGAACGGAGTGCCAGCTCTGAAGGATGTTCGCTCCGCCACTCAAAGTTGTGCCAGGACGCTCCGCTCAATATCCACTCTGGATTCACCTTAATTTTGCTGCCGCTCCAGCAAAATCTCTCCATGCTCTGACATTTTTACTTCATTTAATTATGCCAGGGCCCTGGGACACATGGCGTTTGATTTAGTTATGTGACCAATACATGTGGATTGTCTTAGTTAATTATCGCATACATTAAATCAAATAAATGTTATTTTACAAATTGTATAATCCAACATTTTTAATTGAGGTTGTGAGCACATCAGAGCGAAGCGAAATCCTCACTCCGGCCTTTGAATTGAAAACAGCTCTGCGCTCCACCATATCTGTTCCCCTCGCTCCACGTTCTGCTCACATGCTCTCGTTGAGAGACGATGTTCATACCTCCTCTCAACTTGCACATCATCAACCGGACCCAGTGAGACGTTTCTCTGATCCACCTGCATCCGCTAAACACCAATGCAGCGGTAATGATGTGTTTTATTGGGTAGAAAAAACAAACACCTCTGACCATTGGCCAGTTTGAACTAACACAGTTGTCCTACAGACACTTTCAGTAAAAATAACTTTCATAAATACCTAAATATAATTGTATTTTTTAAAATTCTTTGACGTCTGAAGGCAGCTTGTTGCTTTGGTTCACAGGCGTAACTTTCTAAAGGACTGGTGTGGACATGTCCCCACTAATAACCTCTGCTTTTTTTTCCCCTTTCCGCTCATTTCCTTTAGCCAAAGGTAACAGAGTTGGGTGCAGCTATCTGTGTTCAGAGCGTTTTGAGTCAGTGTTTATTTTTCCTCTCTACCGTTGCTCGCGTGTAGCGCCTCATGGTGTTACATCATCAGATCTGTCGCTTTGAGACATCTGATTTGCGGCCGCATTTCACTGCGTACAGAGCCGCTACATGGTTAAAAGAAAGAAACAGCAGCACTCAGTTAATATTAACCAGCAGCTACTTTGATGTTTAAGGAAAAGTTAGGATATGGGTTGGTTAAAATAATTAGAGATCATTCCACCGAAAAATCCGTTTGTTAGACATACAGAGCGTTTTACGCTCAAAATGGCAACAGATTGTACGTTTATACAAGTTAGTATTATAATGCAAGAAGCTTGAGAAAACATAGTTTGTTCTTCTTTACAAGTTAAAAAAATCTGGGCTTCTCAGAGGACCACGACTCCCAGTTACAGGTTAAAATGTTTTCTTATTGTGTTGAAAGAATCAGACTGCAGAGCTTCAACAAATCTTGAAATGTAGTTTCTGGCATCATTATATTAGTAAAGAGTTCATAAATCTTCTTAAACAGAGCACAGAGAGAGGTAGGGAGATCTGTAGATTTAAAGGTGAAACAGATTTACTGGGATATGCAACATGCAATAAAATATATCTCCACGTTTACCAGAAAGTTTACAAGAAAAATTATGCCATGTTGTATTTAAAATGCAGCATATGCATATTTTTCTGGATGGAACTGAAATTGTGGGATGCATCATATATGGATTTCAGCATCTGAATCAGCTGTAACTGTAGGTCCATCAGCCACCATCTGAATTTCCCACCAACTTTTATCAAAGTTACTCCTTTGCTTTGGTTTTACTCTGGCCTCACAGAGCAAAGGGGATTGAAGACAAATGCACACCGCACTTTTCAGATTTTTAGATAGAGAACATTTAGAAACCATGGCTTTGATTTTCTTCCAAAGAGACACTTATTCAGCACTCCTAGTCGCTCTGTTATACCACATGCCGTTAAGCGTCTAAAGATTGTGGATCAAACTTTCCAGAACCGACCTGAACCCGAACCTGCTCCACCACGTTCAGCTCCTCCAGAGACAGCGGATGTTCCGGGTCATTAATGGATCGGATCAGATGTGACCACAAGTTAAAGATCATCAAACAAAACATCTCAATAATAACATTAATCAAGCAGGCAGCTGATGTCACACATCACGGAAACAGAGCAGCTGTTCCCATCAATTTAAACCAATCTAAAGTTTTGATTCTTTTTTTTATACATTTTCTGTCAACGCTTCAATGGAAAGCAAAAATATCAATTTGAAGTTATTTAAATGGGTTAAAAGTATGTCCAAAAGTGTAGAAATGTGATGGAGAAGGATATCGAATATCTCGCGGTCGTCGATGGGGTCGTGAACGTCTCCATCCTCTTCGCTCGCCGTAGGCAGCCTCTCCCCGGAGCGCTGGAAGATCACCGGGTTAGCGTTCTCCAGCTGGACCCCAGCGGACATTTTTAAGATTTTATACCCTTATAAACAACAAAGGGGCTTTACTCAAACCACGGTGCTGCGCTGTGATGCTAGAAAAGGCAACCAGACTGCGCACTTCCGGGTTTAGGAAAAACAAAAGATAGCGTCTTAAAGGAACAGTTCATTTAATTTACGACACTAATAGAGCCGTACGAAAACCTTTATCATTAAGAGAATAAAGAACTAACGGTAAGTTAAGAAAGGTATAGTATTACCAGAATAAAGTGAAGATAAATTTAAAATAGAAAAATAAAGAGCAGGGGCGGACTTACCATAAAAGCCAAAGTATTTAATGCCCAGGCAGTTGGGGCCCCAGGGTCCCTAACAAGAGGGACCCCAGCAGAGTCCTTCCTATTTCTTACATAAAATATATCAGACATTTTTTTAATTTTATTTTTATGAAATCATACAACTGCATAGTTCGCTTATTCCTTGACTTATGATTTTATTTTTATAATTATACTACTTTATTTAGCCTTATAAACCAGACTAAATGTGAGATTAAATGTGTAATTTAGTCTGGCCCAGATGAAGAAGAAGCGGAAGATTGTTGATGAGAACAACCGTTTTTTTTCAAACCATGTCTGTGCCTATTAGCCAACGCTCTGACCAATGAGAGCAACTGACTGTGACGTAGTAAGCATGACAGGAAGCTGGTGGGAATGTGTAAACTAACAGCCTGTCGGTATAACGGCGAATACGTCCTTAAAGATGAATGAGTGTCCAGCCTCTTCCTGCTCGCGTTTCAACAAAAACCCCAAGTCTAATCCTTGAAAACAAAGCATTGTGTGTATGACATCATCCGCGCGCCGAACTGGAGTTGTGACAGGCAGCCCGGGCCACAGGCGGCTACGCTCTACCCCTTCTATTCAGCTAGCTAATCTGAATCGTTCAATTCCATTTAGAGAGTGAGATCATCTGTGGTAGTAGCACTAAACATCTTCCAGGCATGTGATTAAAACTAGCAGCAGTTCAGTGGACAGGATGAATGAACGATAGCCGGCAAACGGATGACGTCATACACACGCCGCTTTGTTTTTAAAACATAGAAATATAAAAAATATAACAGCGGATGTCTGGGGGACAGTGATTCGCCTACATGTTATGAGTGCTGGCGTACCATAAAGAATAAATTATGAACAGTTTAGTTTGTGCCTTCAAGTCGTTTGCCCATAGGAAGACGTTACTTGGATATAACCTAACAGAATATCTTCAGAACGGCTCCAAATGACACAAAACTCATATGGGTGAGTAGAACATGATGTAATAACGTAAAATCAAGAGCCCAATGTAAAAAAAAAAACGGTGTTCCCCTTTAAGTAAATTAATAAAATTGTGCTCCCAGTAAAATTAATTTAATTAGACAAAGAGGCAGTTTTCACTCTTACAGAAAGGCAAACAGGTGTTATGCTGAGAAACGCATGCCTAATTAACAGGACTTACAGGTGCTGGTCATAAAATTAGAATATCATGAAAAAGTAGATTGATTTCAGTAATTCCATTTAAAAAGTGAAACTTGTATATTATATTCATACATTACATACAAACTCATATATTTCAGATGTTTATTTTGTTTAATTTTGATGATTACAAATGACAACAAATGAAAATCTCAAATTCATCATATCAGAAAATTAGAATATTGTGAAAAGGTTCAAAATTGATGGCCCCTGGTGCCACACTCTAATCAGCTAATTAACTCAAACCACCTGCAAAAGCCTTTAAATGGTCTTTCAGTCTAGTTCTATAGGCTACACAATCATGGGGAAGACTGCTGACTTGACAGTTGTCCAAAAGACGACCATCGACACCTTGCACAAGGAGGGCAAGACACAAAAGGTCATCGCTAAAGAGGCTGGCTGTTCACAGAGCTCAGTGTCCAAGCACATTAATAGAGAGGCGAAGGGAAGGAAAAGATGTGGTCGAAAAAAGTGTACAAGCAAGAGAGATAACCGCACCCTGGAGAGGATTGTGAAACAAAACCCATTCAAAAATGTGGGGGAGATTCACAAAGAGTGGACTGCAGCTGGAGTGAGTGCTTCAAGAACCACCACACACAGACGTATGAAAGACATGGGTTTCTGCTGTCGCATTCCTTGTGTCAAGCCACTCTTGAACCACAGACAGCGTCAGAAGCGTCTTGCCTGGGCTAAAGAGAAACAGGACTGGACTGCTGGTGAGTGGTCCAAAGTCATGTTCTCTGATGAAAGTAAATTTTGCATTTCCTTTGGAAATCAAGGTCCCAGAGTCTGGAGGAAAAGAAGAGAGGCACTTCATCCACGTTGCTTGAAGTCCAGTGTAAAGTTTCCACAGTCAGTGATGGTTTGGGGTGCCATGTCATCTGCTGGTGTTGGTCCATTGTGTTTTCTGAGGTCCAGGGTCAACGCAGCCACATACCAGGAAGTTTTAGAGCACTTCATGCTTCCTGCAGCTGACCAACTTTTTGGAGATGCAGATTTCATTTTCCAACAGGACTTGGCACCTGCACACAGTGCCAAAGCTACCAGTACCTGGTTGAAGGACCATGGTATCCCTGTTCTTAATTGGCCAGCAAACTCTCCTGACCTTAACCCCATAGAAAATCTATGGGGTATTGTGAAGAAGAAGATGCAATACACCAGACCCAACAATTCAGAAGAGCTAAAAGCCACTATTAGAGCAACCTGGGCTATCATAACACCTGAGCAGTGCCACAGACTGATCGACTCCATGCCACGCCGCATTGCTGCAGTAATACAGGCCAAAGGAGGCCCAACTAAATACTGAGTGCTGTACATGCTCATACTTTTCATGTTCATACTTTTCAGTTGGCCAACATTTCTATAAATCCTTTGTTTTTATTGGTCTTCAGTAATATTCTAATTTTCTGATATGATGAATTTGAGATTTTCATTTGTTGTCATTTGTAATAATCAAAATTAAACAAAATAAACATCTGAAATATATGAGTTTGTATGTAATGTATGAATATAATATACAAGTTTCACTTTTTAAATGGAATTACTGAAATCAATCTACTTTTTCATGATATTCTAATTTTATGACCAGCACCTGTACAGGGGACCCTGGTCACTGCAGGCATTCGCTTCTCAGCATAACACCAGCCCCTTCTTTCCAGTATTCTTCTCTACCAAAGGTCTCTCTCTCTCTGCATAGGACACAGATCCAGTAAAACTTCCTAGAGTTTCAATTTTGTAAATTGTTAGATTCTGCCAGGGGAGTGTTGGCCTAGTGGGTTATAGCAGTGCGCTTGTTCTCTGAGAAGGTTGCAAGTACTACTCTGTGTTCCTGAGCAAGTACCTTAACACCACACTGCTCCCCGGGCACTGCGCAATGGCAGCCCACTGCTTATTGATGTCAAATCAATAAAGTTCAATTATTTCAATTACAGGTAGTATAAATATTTATTTATTATTTAGATTGCAATGCAGGTACATAAGATAAACAACATGAAAACACACACAATTTACCTTTAGAGACTTTTAAGGTTTTCTTTGGAGGGTTGATGGATCTGAGTGTCTTTATTTCTCTCAAGCCAGCTGGGACACTAGTTGTTCATTGCCTTAGATCAGCAGGACCTTCACAAGTCTTGGAGGTGACCTACTACCATCTGCTGTCTTGCATGTGTTCCACCATGTCCAGGATTTTCCATCGTGTCCCTGTTTTAGTTTACATAAAAATGGTTCATTTAGCTGTTTCTTTGAAACAGCACCGCATAACTTTTCACCACTAGAGGCATTAGCACATTAACTTTCAGGTTTAGCCCAACCTAAAAGCAACTGGCAACACTGCTCTTTTGGAAAATGAGCTAGTCTCCCTCTGTCGGTGTGTATGATTTCAGAGGCTGTATCCTCCAAGGACCCGTACTAACTGGACTGCTTCCTTGGAGGTCTTTCAGGATAAGGAGGCAGGAGGAGTTTTTGCTGTGGATTCAAACAGGTCCAGTCTTCTCCGGCTTTCACCACTCAGTGTACGCTCTGTCGCCTAGCAACTGTGAAGTTGACGCACAAAGCAGGCGAAAAAGAGATACCGAACTTCGACTACTGTTCTGGGGGCTAATTACATTTTTGAGGAGCTTCAGCAGCAGTACCGTCATCATGGATTTCAGATTTATAGTCCCCACACTGCAGAGATATCGGAATCCGTGCTTAAATGCAAGCCAAAAAACACTGCAGAGACAGATAAGACCTTTCACTAAACCAAACATTACCCCCTAAATATCAGACCAACTAACAATTTAAAACAACAATTCTCATTCATTTGAAATGGAACTATTCACAGACTTATATTATTCTGCACTTCCAATATTCACCCCTTTTCAATGCCTTTTCCCTTACACTAGGCTACGTAGGATACATTGGTCCTGTCCTTTAAAACAAGCAAAAAGAAGGCTGCATTCGTCGGCCGCATAACGTGGAGTCTCCCAATCCGAACTGGCCTCGGTGCCACTCTACAGTATGAAGTAATCAGCCGACAAATCTGGCCTTCAGAGGACGCAGCCACTCAACTCAGCATGTGTTTTAGAAACTGATAGTAAACCCCTTTTGACAAGCAGATGGAGAAGACAGAGTTACAAGTAAAGACAAGAAGACATTCAACTCTCTAGATTAGATCTTACATCAGAAGTTAGCTTTATTTATGTAGCTCTTTTTTAATGCAGAATCAGAGGAGAAGCAGCAAGCTGTTAAAGTAGGAATGACCCTCTACTGTTAGAGCAAAAATCCTGACTGATCCCAACACTTGAGGAAATGTACACGTCTCAGCCTTCTCACAACACTGACAGGGCTACTATACATCATAATGTATTTTTGTGTTAGACCATTAGTTCCTGTTTTTCCTGGCTCAACACTGAGCTCCACAGCTCTGTTCAATCTGATGTTAATCACCAGCTGGAGCCAGTTCTGCCAGCGAGCCCAGAGCAATACAGCTGATGTGCTTTTAATGAGACCACAAAGCTGTTGACAGCTGGTGCACAACCTGAGATATAAAAAGCAGCAACGGTCAGCAGTATACGACCTCCTGGGAGGAATGTTTCACCACCTGTGACATTTTAACATTTACTCACACGGATCAGACTCCAGGGAGGCACCAAGTTTTGACAAATGTGGTATTTTAGATATCAAACAACTGTAACACCTTTACCGCAGATCTACTGCAGACTCTGTGCTAAAGGAAAACAAAAATGTTGGAGACGAAGAAACAAAGTCACATACTTCAATATAAGTTTTTCAAATGTCTTAAGCTTATTTACTTTTTTTCAACTTAAAATTCTAAATTTCAATGCATTGTATTATAGTTTAATGCAACAGACCAACATATTGTTAGCAAGTAGAGAAACCTTTTTTGACTTGTGTATCCCTTTGGGCATTTTGTCTTACCATGAGTATCCCTCTCAGTCAAAAGTATTGATGCCTGCCCAATAACTAATTTCTAAATAAAAAATATTCTATTTAATTGTTAAAACTTAAGCATTTAATTCTCAAAAAAAAAAAAAAAATCCACTGCACTTTGTTTGCAAGTTTGAAGATGTTTCATTTCCATCCAGGAAGCTTTTTCATTTCAAAATGGAAACAAAGTCCAGTGGATTGTTTTTTAACTCTTTTGGAATTACTATGACCTGGATGACTGAGTATCTTCACCAGCATATTTGACATGTTATTCTTTCCAATTCGAATAAAAAATTAATATGATATGACATAAATATGTTACCCCGAAGCTAGAAAGGAATCAATAAAAGAAAATAAAATCATACTATAAATCTCCCTTTATGAACCCGCAGCTGCTCTAAGTAACTCCTCTGTAAACACATTTAAACTTGAGAGATTAGGAACAAAATACTGAAAAAAAATTATAGTCAGACTGACTCCATTTATTTTAGTTTTTTTTTTAACATTCATGACACCTGAGCTTTTTTGATGAGCTCAGATGTGGGCAAACAGCTGATATCAAGCTGTTCTCTGCATCCAGCTGTTCCTCTGCTTGGTTTTGAGTGTGGCAAAGTTGAAGGTAAAAATCTAACATGTTACAATAACTTACTTTTGGTTGTAAAGAACTTGTTTTATTTTTTTATCTTGTCCTCACAATGTAGAACAGATCCCAGCCCAGATTACTACCTGAGATGTAAAATATTTTTCATGCACCCCTTGCAATGCAGTCACAGACCACTAGGGGTACGAGTATCACCGGTTGGGAATCACTAAAGTAGAGGAAGAATAACATATGGTTTCAGCAATAAAAAGAGAGCAAGGAAGTCAGCAGTCAGGTTGTGGATAAAACTAAAAATCAGATTTCAGTTCTCCAACAGTATCTCGTAATTTGAAATATCTCGCAAGACAATAAATATTTCAAAATCAAAGAACAGAGTTGGACTGCAGAGAACCATCAATGAACCTGAGCTTCATTGATGAGTAGAGAGAAGGCACTATTGTTGAGAGAAAGACAAACGAAGGTCCAGGTAAAGTTAAAGTTAAGGTAAACAGGACCTGATAAAGGATGTAAGGGCCCCAAAGGCTAAAATTATACTGGGCCCCCCGTCTTAAATTAAACAAATCATACATATTTGGTGGAGAAATAGTAAAGAGGCCAAATTTAAAACTACATTAATATGAAAACATAAAGATTATTGTCTGCGCTTACATTTTAAGTCCCCTAAAATCTTTGATTTGAATATCAAACAATCTAAAATCTCTTTATTGATCTATAGCAAAATATTTAAATCTGAAGTAATAGTTTTGTAAACCCCAATGGATCAATGTAACAGCTATAGTCTATGTGTTGTTCAAAAATTGGGAGTCCCCTACAGTATAACATAGTCAGCCAATAGACTGGTTCTACAGTTAAGTAGATGCTCTGATCAAATGAGACAGAAAGGAAAACTAACAACCAACATTACATTAAAGGGGAACGCCGTTTTTTTTTTTTTTTTTTACATTGGGCCCTTGATTTTAGCTTATTACATCATGTTCTACTCACTCATATGAGTTTTGTGTCTTTTGGAGCCGTTCTGATGATATTATGTTATATCCAAGTAATGTCTTCCTATGGGCAACGAGTTAAAGGCACAAACTAAACTGTTCATAATTTATTCTTTATGGTACGCCAGCATTCATAACATGTAGGCGAATCACTGTCCCCCAGACATCCGTGGTTATATTTTTTTATATTTATATGTTTTAAAAACAAAGTGGAGTGTGTATGACGTCATCCGCACGCACTGGCTACCATTCATTCATCGGTCCGCTGAACTGCTGCTAGTTTTAATCACATGCCTGGAAGATGTCTAGTGCTACTACCACAGATGATCTCACTCTAGAAATGGAATTGAACGATTCAGATTAGCTAAACGAATGAATAGAAGGGGTAGAGCGTAGCCGCCTGTGGCCCGGGCTGCCTGGCACAACTCCAGTCTGCATGCGTGGATGACGTCATACACGCGCCGCTTTGTTTTTAAAACATATAAATATAAAAAATATAACTGCGGATGTCTGGGGGTGAGTAGAACATGATGGAATAACGTAAAATCAAGGGCCCAATGTAAAAAAAACAGCGTTCCCCTTTAAAGTTACCTGCAATGCATTAGCAAAAAGTCATGGTATCATTATGCACCCTGCACTTAAAACCCCATCAGTGCCTCTTTTTGAGTCACCCACATCAGTCACTTCTGTGTGTTTTAACATGTTCAACCAAAAGCCTCCAAAGTAAATACTTATAAAGCACAAAGACTCCTCCAGTAATCAAAGATTTGGTCCAAGTCTTTTGGATTATGAAGATAAGAATTTTCCTTCAAAGTTTAAAGTAGATCCTAATAAAGTTTTCAATTTTTCTTATAAAACATTTTAAAACTTGTGATCTGAGAGGGCATAAAAAGAAGAGAGGAAGACTTTTCAAAAGCGAGGAAAGTAAAGTTGGGAAGGGAGGAATTAAAGACAGGCGAATGATGAATGACGGTGAGTTAACGAAGTGCAGCAGACCCGATCCTACAGAGGTGTTTGTGGTTGATCTCATTAGAGGTGAACTAACATCTCCCCTCTCAGTACAGCAAAGCAATCACACTGAAATGAAGTCGACCCCAGGACTAATTGGCAAGAGCTGCAGGTCTGAAACTCTTCCTCCTAAACTGGTTTCATCCCAGTCATCATTAGCATTGTAGTCGACTAAAATGTAAAACACTAATGAAAATCTACATGTTATACACACTTCAGACATTCTTATTAGGCGGCTTAGAAGCCTGCGAAACTGTGTGCCATGGAGGCCCTGAGAGTCCAGAGATAAGCACATAGAAGCTGAAGGTCTACAGTTCACTTAAAAAAAATTCAGAGAAATGTATTAATTTTAAAGAAGAATTATGGAGTTTTATAGTTATACAGCCACCTTAGGCCAAAAAAACAGAACTGCAGCATTCTTATCCTTGTTTTTTTTTTTTTTGTTATTTTCAATCTTGCCATCAGTGTCTGAGTTGAGCTGGATGCTTCTGAGTATCCACAAAGTGCATCTTGACTATTACGTTTTGATTGTTTGCTAGCTTTGACCCATTCAACATGGACGCGTTTCAAGTTACATGAGGTGAATAGTGCGGGAACTTCCGACCCAAAGTAAATTTATGAAAACAGGCTTATAGATCCTGCCGGTGAATCCTTTTTTTTTAGTTTTCACGGCACTAGTAGCTCGTTTTTTATGAGAGAGGGAAAGAGAAATGCGGCAAAGGACAACAGGTTGGATTCGAACCCGTGACAAGTGAGCTGGTCGCAGATATTCTTGATTTATCCTCAATATTGAATCGTGGTCTGTGCTATGTTATTCCACGCCACAACGCAAGAGGGACAATCAGGAACTAGCTGTGTGTCTAGATACGGCCGAGGCGGTGAGGAAGTGGGAGCAAGTTAGTGCAACAACAGAGGGACATAGGAGCAAAAAAGAGCGGCAATCCAGGTGGAAAAAGGGTTCCAACGTGCTTGCACACCTCGCACTTCTAGCTGGTCCATCTTCATGTGCCGTTTTCCACAATGGCGGTTATACAAAGAAAACAAGCCAGTAAAGTACCAAACAGGAAATACGCACAGTGTAGAGAGGATGTAGATTTGACCAATCTGAGGCCCCCTGTCTGCGGTCACCTACAATTTTGGAGAGGTGCAGCGGAGTGTCTGTGGAAGGAGCAGGGGGCATATCTGTGTTCACTGCGACTCATGCAGATATCCTGGTTTCTGAGTATAAACCAGCCTTAAGGCCTCCTTGCATGGGGTTGTGTGCGCCAACCACTGCCTCACCAAAGCACGCCCTGCCGGTGCATCCTCTAATCAAAAAATGTTTAAGTCATGAGAGCAGTGCGCTTATGCTCTGAGAAGGTTGCAAGTACCCGGTTCGATCCCCACAGCTTCCACTGTGGCTTCCTGAGCAAAACTCTTAACCCAACACTGCTCCCCCGGCGCCACACAGTCGCAGCCCACTGCTCCCAAGGGATGGGTCAAAATGCAGAGAATGAATTTCCCCATTGTGGGAAAATGAAGGGATTTACATAAAGGCTCAAATAAAAAGGTTTTAAAAAAATATTTTTCAGTAAAAACTTGTGTAACGTCTCTTTAAGAATAACATAGGTGATTTTTATAGGCAATAATCTAAAAAAAAAGTAGAGACAGTCTTGAATATTGTTCTTCCTTTAAAGCATGAAAACAACATGAATATCAAACATCCTCCCTCCACTGACAGCTACTGGCAGTCTTGTTCTTCAAGAATGTCAAACAGCCAATACAGTCTCTCTCACACAGTAAAAAGCAACAAAGACTAAGGAGGCAAAATACAACCTGGACATTTATTTGTAAAATAAGATGTATAGCCTCGTAGTGTGGTTTGAAGATGGCTGGATTAAAGTCTCACTAGTAAACCTCTGCTATGTAAATGTTCAGCATCATTATCCATCAGAAATAATAGATGGTACATTAAGTTAATAACTTATATGATGGAAATAAATTAATGAGAATCACGAGGTTAGCTCTTGAATTGTAATTTAGATATTGTGATAATTGGATAATTGGATTTAGATACTTGATAATTGGATAGTCAAAGGCTCCTTAAAGAAGGTTTTACAAAAATTAGACCAGGTGAAATTTAAACTTGTCCACTTGAGGAGCTCTGGATATAGTGCAAATATACAGACCAATTTAAAAAAAAAAATCTTATATTAAAAATCTTTATAGCTTTGAACACTTTGATATAATTACTGCTCTAAGTGGGTCGCTCTGTCAGCTAAAGGCATGTTTTACAGTCTCTATACTCAAATTAATGATTAATCAAATTAAATTAAATTAAATTAGTTGAAAATTATTTCTACAATCAATTAATCAGGATTAATCCAATTAATTGTTTCAACCTTAAACTAGTCATAATTATTAATTGTGAAATCTGACTACTTATAAGTAACTTTTAAAGGTTGGTAAAGAATTTTCAGGCATTTTAAACTGATTATTTCTTTCTCATGCTTTGTGCATTACTTTAGAATCTAAATTCTTGATTAGTAAATACAAAAAAAGTTTAGAGTGTAGGACTTCAATAGCGACCCCTAGGGGTCCACGGAGGTACTGCATGGGGGGGTCACGAAAGTTTAGGTTGATTACAATTTTTTTATATTTCCCCCTGCAATTTTTTCCATTAATTGAAATGTCCTTAAATCCACATTAACATGAATTCAACACACTGTAGTAAACAGATAAATGGAGGCAGAAGATGTCTTTCAGTCATCAATGCTCACATTCAGCGACACACAGGAGCTCTTTCAAACTGGGCACCGTTTCATTCACAACACCTGTCCCATCAACCAGGAATCAAGATCAGAAATACTTTAATAATCCCAGGGAGAAATTACTTTCATTACATTACTCCATCTGTAATAGAGTGACTATAGGACCAGTTTGATATAACACAATTTTCATACAATATTTATAATTATGGGGTCCCCGCTCCATCTCACCATCAGTTTGGGGGTCCTTGGCCTGGAAGACGTTGATGATCCCTGGTTTAGAGGAAAATCAAAAATTAACTGGAGGAAGGCCTGGAAGTTGGGTACCGGAAAATAGCCCTATCAGAAAGGATAGAGAGCATCTACTTATTTTATCTTTACTTAGAAACAAATTCTGCCGTGTTTTAAAAGGCCATCCCACCTTTTCTCTCTGGGCCAACAGTGTCTGTCCTGAGACTGACTGAGAGGAAATAAAAGATAAATGAATAAAAACATTTTCAGGGAAGGCAATAACACAGCCACTCTTTGACCAAGTTAATCAAGGCTTTGTCTATTACTAAATAATAATATGAACAATTGGAAAAGAGCAAAAAAGTAGCAACATGTATTCAAATGCATTTGATTCATAAAAAGGTTTGTAGAGTGAACAGTCAGTATGTTGGTGTAAAAAGTTAGTCGGGGACTTAATTAAGAGTGAGCTTTGGTCTAATGCTTTATTTGGATTTAACAAGGACATTCACCATGGTAAGTAATACTACTGAAAGCAAATTTAATTAAATGTCATTTTCTGACACGCTGTAAAACAAATGATGCCATGCAAACTATGTGCTGAATCCATGAGCCACATAAAGAAATCCTGTATGACAGTATCTCCACTGAAACCTTTTACCTGCATCTGTTGGATCAGATTTGAGGATAAATGTTTTTAAAATGTGTTTAGATAAAACCTGGAAATTGTATTGAATGGCAAAATGTCTGGATGGTATAAATACAAAAGAAAAAAGATTTATGCATTCTTTATTTTCAAACACTTTAGGGTCTCCTGACCTGATATTCAAAGAAGCAGACCTCATGATCAATAACACATCCTTTAGTATAAAATATAACAAGTGATACAGACATGATTTGTCATCTCACAGAGCAAACATAATTTTTATTGCTAAAATAAAACTAAATAACATAATAATTGGACCACGTCAAAGGGTGCACATGGTCATCCAAGTAGAGCTTTGAGAACATGTTGTTTCACCCGCTAAGGTATAGAAGAAGGAAGTTGAACTGGTAAAGAGAACTGCTGCTGATGTTTGGAGAAGTCAGATTAATGTCTTCATTCAGTCTACTTGATAAATACTAGGTACAACACATTCAAACCAGACTGCAAAGTGCACTCCATTAGATAGTGAAGATTGTAGATGTCATGATCCTGGCACTGATGACTGGCTTAACGGCTAATTCTATTCACCTGCCTAGCTCCGTACAGTTTCTCATCACTGTTCATCTCCCCCACCTGCTCCCGCCTCTATTTATTTATTATTTATTTTTTAACAGTGTCCTGTCTGGCAATGTGGCAATAAGAATAATTGTCTTGATGCCAAAAGAGCCCAGCAGATTTTACTTTCACAAGTGGAGCAGTACGGCTATTGCCAGTGTTCTGCTTGATTTATGCATATAAAATACTTTAATATAATTATGCAGGGAGTTTTACAGATATGGACACTGCAATGTAAGCAGAACAGGAAAGGAAAAACAGGAAAACAGGAGAAAAGATGAAAGGAAGCGGAGATAAAGCTTCTTGTTCCCAGTCATTTGTGCTAGATTATCCAAGCCATTGGATAGAGTTCTCTAGCGTACCCTGTGTGTTGTTCTGCCTGATTTAGCTGGCAATCAGGCAAAGGCAGAAGCTGACTAGCTTGCCTTTGGACCTCTGAGCCTGCCCCTGTTCTGATCTGTTTGCTTGACCTGTCTTCGGACTCCTGCTGGATTCTGTATACTTAAGACCCTGGATCTGTCTCCTGACCCTGAGTTGGGTTTCCCTTCGGTATCTCTTTGGATCTCTGATCTTCGGGCCTGGACCCCTGTTTACCTATTTGACACCGGCTTTGGCTTTGCCTTCTGGAAATTCCTGCTTTCCCTCTTCTGCTTGCATCTGATGGTCAGTCATTTCAGCCGCCCTCTTGGCTTCAGCTCCTAGAACTCTCTGGGTGGCGTCTGCTGCATGCTGTGGGAAATCATCTGGCTGGATTCCACTCCTTCCTTCCATCTGACTTTAAAACAAGAGATTCTTGCCTTTTTGTCCTAGCTGCTGAGTCACAGATTCAACTTATTGTCAATAAACGCTATTGTAAATCACATCAGTCTGTCTGCCTGAAATTCTGCGTTTAAAGTTATGGGTGTCAGGACTCCTGTCTGTGTGTTTGTGTTCTGTGTTTGTCTCCCTTCCTCCACCAGGAGGCGCCTGGTTCTGGTCCGCCTTCTCACACACCCGCTGATGGTTTCCTCGTTAACGGTGTGTTCTTAAGCTGCTGTCTGCCACTACCTCGCCAGAATGTTTGCCAGATTTGGTCTGAACTTTAGTAAAATCATGACACTGGGCCCGGACAGTAGATCTTTTTACTTTGTACTTTTGTTTATTCTGTTTGCCCAGTCCCCAAAAATTAAGGATTCAGATTGCAGCTATGATTCAAAAATAAGTTTGAGCAACATATACCAAACATGGAGAATGATCACTTCAAACCTATTTTAAGGTGCCTAGTGACATTACTTGACATTTCTTAAATTTAGTAACTTACTCTAGTAGCATACAAAGTTTTTCTGAAAAATTTCCTCTCCTGTTGGCTTGTTAGTTGCTCAATTTAGAGTTACGATGCTGTGCAAGTGCAGGGGGTGAACAAAGAGGTAGCACACTGCGGCTTAGCCAGCACCTCCAAGAAAAGTGTGGTAATAAAGTAGGAAAGACCGAGATCCAGTCTGGAAAAAACACAAAACAACATTTAATTTCAAGATGGATAAGAATCCAGCAATGCTCAAAATATAGCACGAGTGTTCATGTTCACTGACATGGAAGGTAAAGCTGCTGAGCCATTAAGACGTTGATGTAGAAGTGATGGTTGGCTTTCTGAGAGTTCCACAGTTCTGCCTGCAGATGGCGCCACATATGTTTAGGGTTGCTTTTCACACCCATGCGCCGGATTTCTTCTTAGGCTCAAAGGGGGCTATCTAAAGGCTGGTTTATACTCAGAAACCAGGTCATCTGCGTGTGTGTCTCAGTGAATGCCAATATGCCTCTGCCCCTTCCGCAGACACTCTGCTGCAACTCTCCCAAATTGTAGGTGACAGACAGTGCAGCAGACAGGAGGCCACTGATTGGTCAAATCGCTCTACTCTATGCATATTTCCTGTTTGGTACCTTACCAGCTTGTTTGGTTTGTATGACCATCATTGTGGAAAACTTGTTAAAACTTAACAAGTTTAAAACTTGTTAAGATGGACCAGCTAGAAGAGTGAGGTGCGCGTGAACACTGGGACCCTTTTTCTACCTAGATCCCTGCTCTTTTTCGCCCTTATGTCCCTCCATTGTCGCACAAACTTGCCCCCACTTCCTCACCGCTTTGGACGTATCTAGACCCGTGGAATAACATAGCGCAGACAAAGCTTCAATGTCAGGCATAAATCAAAAATATCTGCGACACACTGATGCGGGAGGATAACCAGCCCAGAAGAACTATCAGGATAGACGCGGGGTGCATGTAATCCTACTTTATCATGATCAAATGATTTTTAGTATTTCTTTGTATAGGCTTATAAGATGGCTATACATCTTTAAAAAACAAAACAACATGACCTATCCTACTTTTCCCCCCCAAAAAAGAGTCAGTTGTTGTGACAAGACACAGCGATATTTTTAGATTTTCCTAAAGTTTCTACTGAAATAAAGGTTTTTACTAAAATATTACCACCCACTACAACCCTACAACCCATTTCTTTTCCCCCAAATAATATCTGTATTCCATTGTGAAGATGTCTCTAAAAAGTAAAAATAAAACAAGAAAAACCGTGAACAGTATAAGTTCATAAGCAGGTATTAATATTACAGATTAGGTTTTTTTGAGTAACAATACACACAGGGATAATACTTTGTCTAGACATCTATGGTTTGATTTCTTTGTATGTGTGGATTGCATGAATTGTTACTGACATTTGGTGAAAGTGTTATGTCAACAGCACCTGTAGAAATATATTGACTTAGAAAAGTGGTGGCGTGTTTGATACTTTTTTAACCTCTAGGTTTTTTTTGACCGCCATTTGTGGCGTCTCTAAGGTTTTAAAACTAAACTGACAATTTTCACAATGTGAGCCAGGCATTTGATTGGTTTAAGCCTTTTATTCATCGTTCTTTTTTTTTTTTTAGGTTTGTTTTGCTTTAGTTTCTTTTTCTTAATTAGTCGTCCTACCCCAGGTTTACTGCTTTCACTTTGCTACAGCTGTTCCACATTTGTTCTGATTAGCTCTTTTGGCTGGTTTTTAACTTTCTACCATTGTCTTTTAGGGGTATAAATCACATCCATCATGGCGATTTGATTCAGTATCGATTTCCTGACCCAACGATTCGATTATTTTCGATACTCAAGAATACACCCAGATTCGATTTGATTCGATTAATCAGTTAAAAATTTTTTTTATTATTATTATTATTATTTTTTTTACACCTTACAGGCTAAACAAAGTTTCAAGTTTGAAATAAATCAATGAAAGCTGTAATATCGTTATGCATTTTTCTTTTTAGTAACAACAGCAAATAACAGAAGTAGAAAAGTTTCATCAAAAAATACTGCAAAAATACTGCACATGATCAGTGCAATGAGTGCAATGCAAAACCTCAGCTCCAGAGTGTCGACGTCCCCGCCCCCTTGAGAGACGCTCCGCTGCTCCTCTCCCAAATTGTAGCTGACCGCAAACAGTGCCGCAGACAGGAGGCCGGCTTGTTTTGTTTTTATGACCGAAATTGCAGAAAACAACTCGTGAAGTTTGACCCGCTAGAAGAGCGAGGTGCGCGAGAACGCAGGGACCCTTTTTCCACCTGGATCTCCGCTCTTTTTGGCCCTCATGTCCCTCCGTCGTCGGACTAAACTCGCCCCCACTTCCTCATCGCCTCGGCCGTATCTAGACCCACAGTGTGTAGCACAGACCACGCTTCAATATTCAGCATAAATAAAAAATGTCTGTATCAAGCTTACTGCAACACACTGCTGTAAGAGTATAACCAGGAAGCGCGGTAGGAGGGCAAAATAGGTTTAGCGGCACCGCAGCACGGGAGGGAGAATTACGGCCAGGAGTAAATGGATAAAAATAGACCGGAGGAAAAAAAAAACATGAATCGATTCTCTTGCGGACGTGTCGATGCATCAGATCGTCGGCTGTTGGAACGATGCATCGATAAAAAACGATTATTATTTACACCCCTATTGTCTTTTATGTAAGCTACTAGATTTTCAATGCTGAACCTTCTGTCGTGTTGCCATTTTCTCTGTTTCTGCTCCATGCTTTGCCCATTAAAGATGCACATTCTTGTATATTGATTTCCTTCCCATGCTATTTTTGTTCTGTTAATTATTTTCTTTCCACCAAACATCCACAAACTTCACAATCCTTTCCTCAAACCAAGCAAAAAAAGTGTTTACATGATTGTCTGGTGAGCCACACATAATTCCCCATGGAGATAATGGCTCCTAAAGCTTTCTTTGTTTTCTGCTGCCTTTGGCTTTTACAGAGAGCAGATTCATAGATTGTTCAGGCAGTGAGGGATATCGCTATTAAGATAGTCCTGAGGGACTGCAGGTTTTAAGGGCTGAGCAGCATCTTTCTGTCCCATATGAAGAGAATCAATTGGACACCAGCAGAAGCATGATATAAAGAGGAAGAAAAGGACAGCACCGACAGAAAAAAAGGGTTGTGGTTCACCGAGCACTGCTCTGTGGTTTGCAACTGTTTTGTTTCATTCCAACAAAGAATCAGAAGTTTTGTTATTTAATAATTCAAACTGAAGTTTCCTTTGACATTTATCTTTCACCTTTCCAGCTGCTTGTTTTACATTCTGTGAGCAATAACAAAATACAAAAGCATAGTAAACTATTAAATGATCAAACTCAATGTGATTAATTTCCTGTCATGAAAAACCTTCCAGCCCAGTTCATTGTCTCAGAGAAAGACAACAGAGCAAGAGTGACATATGTTTAGAAGGACTACTGTTAATCTGGTAGTTTAGAGTGCTCCTTTTAATCTACTAATCTTTCTATTAAATAAAACTTTTCTACCATTACAGGTCTGTTCTTTAAGGTAATGTCACTCTTTTGAAGGGATCCTATATTATTCCCACCTTTTCACTAGTGACCTGTGGAAGAACATTTTTGAGGTTTTAATTTTGGGAAGGCATCATAACTGAATAAACAGCATATATACACTACATATATATTATAGCGAGAGAGAGGTAAATAGTTAGCACTATCAACTCACAGTAAGAGGGTTCTGAGTTTTAGTCCTGGACCTTTCTCTTTGGAGTTTGCCTGTTCTACCTGTGTTTGCTTGTTTTAGTTTCTCAGTTTCTATTTAAACCAGCAGGTTTAAACAGAAACTAAGGGTAGCAGGTACACCTCCGTAATTTGGCGCCCGTAATTTTGACTGTGCATTCTGCACAGTCAATTTTTCTGCACCTGTGACAGTCAATACAGGGGCTACTCTTATACCCACACCATATAGTTCTCTCGCACAGAGGGCTTCAACAGGGGGTCCGCAACCCCTAGGGGGTCCACATAGATACTGCATGGGGGTTGCAAAAGTTCTGGATGATTACACTTTTTTTAATATTCCCCTCTGTAATTTTTTCCACTAATTGAAATGTCTTTAAAACCACATTAACATGAATTTAACTCAGTGTAGTAAACAGATATATGGAGGCAGAAAATGTCTTTCAGTCATCAATGCACACATTCAGCGACACACAGGAGGTCTTTCAAACTGGGCACCGTTTCAATCACAACACCTGTCCCATCAACCAGGAATCAGAATCAGAAATACTATTATAATTCCTGCATGTGCAGTAGAGGAAGCAATGACATATCAAGTAGCGAGCATGCTCCATGTTTAAAGAAGTAAATATGGATGGTGGTGCTGGAGCACACCTTGCAGTCTTTCATTTCTTTTCCAACCAGAGCCAGAGCTTTAACAATGCAACCTTTTAAAGGAGGTCAAAGAAAAAGACTGCTTTACAGATTATCATCCACCATGTTTTTTGCTTCTCTTCCTGATGCCCTTTAGTAGAAAGCAGAATAGAGTCATTTAAAAAAAGAACAAAGTAGAAGACTTTGTGCACCTCTGTAGAATCTGTCTTTAGATGAAGTGTATGTGTTAACACAGTGAGCCATCAGAAACGATAACAGAATGATAACAGTTTTAAGAGTTTTGTCAGCAGCACTGAGCAGATAAGCTACAGATTACTTGGTTCTGCTTTGCCACACCAATAACATGATCCAGACCTGACAGTACAAGATAATATATATATATATATATATATATATATATATATATATATATATATATATATATATATATATATATATATATATATATATATATATATATATATGTATGTATGTATATAAAAACAATTAATAATCAACTACTTTAGTAATCAATTAATCGTTAACTGGAGTATAGAGACCCTAAAATTTGCCTTTAGCTGACAGAACAACCCACTTAAAGCAGTAATTATACCTAGCAGCAAATTCTCCACTGCCACTAGCCAAAGTTTTTCCCCAAAGGTGTATTTTCTTAAAGCTTAATGTCTCCTGCAGTTCACTTCAGATGGGTAAGCAATGCCTTGGATCGTTATAGCTCTAAAGCAGGGGTGTCAAACTGGTTCCAGAAAGGGCCGTGTGGCTGCAGGTTTTCTTTCCAACCAAGCAATAGCACACCAGACTCCATTCATCTCATCAAGGGAGTCCAATCAGAACATGATGACTCGATGAGATGACTGGAGTCCGGTATGCTATTGCTTGGTTGGAAAGAAAACCTGCAGCCACACGGCCCTTTCTGGAACCAGTTTGACACCTGTGCTCTAAAGCATCTTGGCATGCAGCCCTGCACCTAATATCATGCTTCACTATGCGGTCAATACCCTACAACAGGGTGAAAAAGCTCAGAGTGCTCCCAAAACACTAAGGGACATAGTTTAATGCATGTGGCTGTAGTCAAAGTTGACCAGAGAAAATCAGCTCAGGGCTGCTGTGGAAATAAATGGAAGAGCAATCATTTCACTCAGCAAGGCTGAAGCACACTCAGTTAGAAGAAGAGGCAGATATCATAAGTCCCATAAATCCCAAATTTTCTTCATGTCGGTGCAAAAATATTTTTTAATAAGGATTTAAGAGAAATCTCAAAAGATTGAAAGTTTGTAAAAAAAAAAACACACACACACACACGCATCAACTAATATAAGCATTTTTCTTTCACTGGAGTAAACAGACTAAAAGATGCCTTTTTCTGACAGAGCTGCCCAATTAGTGCAGTAATTATACCAAGATTGTACAAAAATATATATTTAGCATCTGTCAATATGCTTATTTCTGTTCATCTCACAGCTAAAGGTAGGGAAGGGAACAGACCTTTTACACACTGATATCTGTGTTGTTTACATGGATGCAAGAGCATTTCTTTTACTCAATTTATTTCAGGTAAAGGGTAAAAAAAAAAACGTTAAATGAGACGATTTTTGTAGGTATCTTTGTTTTATGAAATAACAAATGCTTTTTTGTTATTATTATAATAATAAAGTCAATCCCTTTTCCAGAAATTATAAAACGCCGCCTTGAATATGAGCATTGATTTGAAATAACTGAATATTTAGTACAACTCCCAATTTTCCCTCAGGTATGCATGAGTTCAATTTTATAAAGTCACAAAATAAAAATCTGCCAATTTAATTGACCTTTTGCTGAATAATTTATTAGGTTTTGTTTTGGAGGTCGGGTTAAATAGACAGAAAACATCTGTGGTCAATTATAGCCAAAAACAAAAAGTCGATAGTGAAAACAGAGAATGAAACGACCTGCAGCAAATGGTGCTGGAGACACAACACAAAGAGCTCTGCTGTTTGCATCACTTCACTCACACTTCAACTCACAAACACCAAGAGGAAGCTGCTCCCTGAGGGGAAATTTTTTATACAGTCAAAAAACAAAAACTCAAAACTGTGGATGTTGGAGGAAAAATGCTTCAATTAGATCCAATGTGACAAAAGGCTGAAACATTTCTGTTTCACCCTCAAAGCCATAATATCTCTAATTCAGCATAGTGCATTTTAAAGTACCTATTCCACAAAGTCAACATCTTAGTAACTAAAGGTGGCAGAGAGATAGATATTCAGGGCTGCCAAGCAGTCATGCAATTTGACCCATTTTCATGCAACACCTCACATCACATTTCTCATGCGTATTTCCCCATTCAGTTCTCATTCAACATTTGAAGCAGCTTTGCGTAGTTTGAGTAGCCTAACTCTGATTGACTGACTGAGATAACAATACCTGATCAATCCATTGGTCCTTTGTGCCTAAATCTAACCAATCACATACGACATCACACAATGTAAACCAGTGAGAAACAACCTAAGGCAGGTCTTGGGATCTATAATTGTCCTTCACATACAACAGTGTTAACATTTAAACCGCCCTAGATCTTCCTCTGCTTGCTGGAAGGTAACTTACTGATTTCTGTTGTTTATTTGCTTTTTCTCCCTGAGTTTTCTAGTTAATATGTACTACTTTAAAGTAGTGATGGGCAAATTAAGTTTCTGTGAGACACTGAACCACATGAGCCAATTGGTTCGAAAATGGGTTCATTGCTCGAAGCTTCAGTTCCCTCTCCTGGTGAATGCAGGCACTCAATTCAAACAAATCAGTTGTCAATGCCATTTGGCTCTCCATGACAGCAAGTTCTGTCTCAGTTGTTTTGCTCTTTAATGTGTGTTTTTTCCAATGGTGTCATACAAATATAATATTAACATTTTCACCATTGAAATTATCCTTGACCCCAAGACTCTCTTTTCCTCAGAAAGTTCCCCTGTTGCCTGGAATATGGGGTAATTTAAGACATCTAACCCTAGCTGCTGTGTAGGCTATGTCCCCTTTCTATCACTTGCAATTGTTTTGGGCCCTAGCAATCGGTAAGGGTAGTGTGTCCCTATAATTTTAAGAGATAGGGGGAAGTGCCCTTCAACTCTTAAAATGATCCCTTCAGTCAGAGGGTTGTAAAGAGCTAACTTAGAATGTAGTGGCTTCCTAGAAGTCATTCAGCGAAGGCTGTGACTTACGCTGTGCACAGGTAATGTATTACTGCCATCTACTGGGCTGGTGTGTAATTTTGCATCTAGTAGTGTTCCATTTCTTAGGTAGAAAATCTTCACTTGCACTGAGTGGACTTCACTGTGGAGAAGTACCACAGCTGTGGAATACCTCTTGTGTGGTACCGGTGCCAAAGACAAAACGTCCATCCTAGGCAGCTACAGGCCAGAGGCTCTGACTTCACACCTGATGAAGACCCTTGAACGGTTGGTCTTACACCACCTCTGCCCCCTGGTGAGGACTTCTTTAGATCCACTGCAGTTTGCCTACTGGTTTGGGATTGGGGTAGATGATGCCATCATCAACATTTGGCTCACCTAGAGAAACCTGGAACCACTGTGAGGATCATGTGTTTGATTTCTGCCGTGCTTTCAACACCATCCAGCTAGGACTCTGTAATGAAGGTCTTCATTACTTGGTGGCACAACACTTAAAATGTGTTAAATGATAAAAGAAATGCATGATGAAGGAAATGAAACGGATACAAACTGATTGAAATGGTTTATTGATGGTGGTTTCAGTGGAATCTCAGCTGGAACTGATTATGTCCTGTTAAAATATAACAAAGGGATGATATAAGTATTGATTGTTCCAAATGTTTGAAGGCTTGTATGGGTGTGGCTTACCTCTCTCTTCCTCTGCAGGGTGTTCAGGCTAAAAGATTCCCCGGGGGCCTGAGTACCTTTTAAAGGTTCCGGAAGAGACCAAAGCAGACGGAAGGGGGGGAGCAGAGAGTTAGACATTTTATAAACTTAATGTTGGATTCGTATTTATATTGATAAAGATGTGTTTGTAGAGATGCTGAAAATGACTAGCATTGGCAATATATATTTGAGGATTTTTGGTAGTTTGTCAAACCTTGTTTGTGTGTATGTATTTTGTTTTACCCTGTTTCTTGGTGGGTTTGTGTATTGGAACAGCCAGCAGCTATAAAAGGCTGCATGTTGGCCATATTGAGTGGTTGCTGCTGAGACCCTAGGCCAAAATGAGCAGAGTTTGTTTTGTGGTTAAATGTTGGTGAATAAACACCCAGTGGGGCTGCACAGTTTCTCTGCCTCAAGTCTCCTACTTCCTCCAACCGCCAAAGGCCATCCTAACAAGTGGTGTCAGAAGCTGGGGCCGGAGTCACAAAGTGGAGTTGAGGATGACAAAAGACAGAGAAAGGAGGAAACAAGACCAACAGGAGGATGATGATCCTGATGATGGAGCAAAGTCATCTGATGATCAGGTGGGCGCGGCATCCAGCAACCCTGACAAGATTGAGGAGCTTGCAGATTTGGTGAAATCCCTCATTCAGTCTCAATCAGTGAGGGACCAACAGCTGGCAAAAGAAACTTCCCGTCAAGAGCATAGATGGAAGAGTATGCAGCATCAGTTTCATCAAATACAGCAGCAAGTGAATGATCTGACACAGGATTCTGGAGGTGACCGGCTGCAGTCTGGAGCAGCACAGCCTCACGATGACATGGATGATCCAGAAGAAGGGTCAAGTCAACAGTCTTTTGGGCCTGAGAGGGACTTCAGCATGCACAGAGAACCTAGGCTACATCCTCTATTGCCTAATGATGACATTGAACATTTTTTGACTACTTTTGAAAGAATGGCCAAAGTCTGTCAATGGCCAAAAGAGGAATGGGCTATCCAGCTAGTTCCCCTATTGACGGGCAAGGCACGAAGTGCTTATGTCTTGATGGATCTTGCAGACTCAGATGACTATGACAGAGTGAAGGCGGCCATATTGCAAAAGCATGAAACGTTTCCGTTCCTTGGACATTCTTCCTGGAGAGACTCCACAAGAGCTGTATGTGCGCCTCAAAGAAATGTTTTTCAAGTGGGTTAAACCAGACAAGGCAACAGTGAAGGAAATTTAAGAGACGATGATTCTGGAACAGTTCCTAAGAATGGTTAACCCTGAACTGGAGGTGTGGCTTCGTGAGCATGACCCAAGGACAGCAGAGAAGGCAGCACAACTGGCTGAGGTCTTCACGGCTGCTAGACGAGGGACGAAACACAGTACTTTTGGCCAGGACTCCAACTTTGCCCACAAAAGTAAGTCCAATGGGGATGAACGGGGTGGTGGTCAGTTGGAGAACAGGACATTTTCTAGTGGTAGGCAACTTTCTGCTAAGTTCAAACCTGATTCTGCTAAGAATCCCCCTTTTCGTTCTGTCAAGCGAGACATAAGATGCTTTTTATGTAATGGTCTGGGCCACACTCAGTATTTCTGCCCACTTACTAATAAGTCTAAGCCATCACTGTTTTGTACTGTCCCCAGACCCACTACATATGCCTTTCATGAGGTTGCTCATACTGCACCAGTTTTGATTAATGGGCGGCGTGAAATGGCCTTGCTAGATACAGGAGGATTTCAGACTGTGCTTTTGTCTTCCTTAATACCTAGAGAAAAGTGGTCTGAGGAGAAATGTCACATAAGCTGCATACATGGGGATAAGCATGAATATCCAATGGCTGACATATATCTAACTGTGGGAGGACACACATTTTTTTATGGCGGTAGCTCTTGCAGCAAAGCTGCCTTATGCTGTTATTTTGGGTAATGATGTCCACATTATTGCAGATCTCATTCAGCAAGCAGAACTACATCCTCCCAAAGTACTGAGGCCCACACACCCAGACAACTTTCCCCCCCAGAAAGTGACTGATACTCTTTTAGCCCACACCATAGAGTTTCCATGTAAAGTAGCCTCTTCAGGGCACAACATGGTCACCACAAGGGCTCAGAGTGCTCAAAACACCTTGAGAGAGTTACCGTTTTTTGAGGAAGTATGGGAAATGGGGCCAGTTAAACCTTATAAAACCAAGGCTGAGAGAAGGAGGGACAAGATAAGAGGTTCAGCCAGGCAAACTGACACGTTTAAACCATTCCAGCTTCTAGATGTTAATCTTCCAGCTAATGTGGGTGAGCTTCAGAGACAGGATCCAACTTTGAAATGTTGGTTTAATAAAATCATAAAAGTGGACGGGAATGCGCAGGGCACTGCAGGGTTTCTTGAGGAAGCTACTTATGTAGTAAAACGGGGAATTTTGTATCAGTGTAAAGGGGATGTGGAGTCCTTAGCATTACCACAACAGTTCAGAGAGAGAGTAATGGAGCTGGGACACACAGTTCCATGGGCGGGACATATGGGATTTCAGAAAACACTGTGTAGGATTGCCAGAAGATTTGTGTGGCCAGGAATGTATACTCAAATATCACACTTCTGTAAGTCCTGTGTTAAATGTCAACTCACTTCAGGAAAAAAGATTCCACAGGCCCATCTTCAGTCCTTACCAATTATTGGTACTCCTTTTGAGAGAATAGGGATGGATGTAGTGGGTCCTTTAGAGAGAAGCTCAGCAGGCAACAAGTACATTCTAGTTATATGCGATTATGCAACTCGATATCCTGAAGCTTTTCCCCTGAGGTGTGTAGAAAGCCAGAAATGTTGCGAACTGTCTGATACAACTGTTCTCCAGAGTAGGGATACCAAAAGAGGTTTTGACTGACTGTGGAACAAACCTCAGGTCTAAGCTGTTACGACAAGTCTACCGGTTGCTAGGTGTGAAGGGAATTAAGACCACCCCCTATCATCCTCAAACGGACGGGCTTGTTGAGAGATACAACCAGACTTTAAAGAATATGCTACGCAAGTTTGTTTCCACTACAGGAGCAGACTGGGACCAGTGGTTGCCCTATTTGCTGTTTGCCTACAGAGAGGTCCCACAGGCTTCAACTGAATTCTCACCATTTGAACTGCTCTATGGACGCCAAGTGAGAGGACCATTAGACCTCCTGAAAGACTACTGGGAACATCCTGAATCAGCAGAGGAAAACATCGTGGCATATGTGGTCAGGATGCGACAGAGGTGGAGGAGATGACAGCTCTGGCACAGGAGAGCATGAAGACGGCACAACAGAACCAGAAAAGATGGTATGACCAGAAATCTAAAGAGAGGGTCCTGAAACCAGGCCAACAGGTCTTATTGCTGTTACCAACCTCAGATAACAAGCTGCTTGCCAAGTGGCAGGGTCCATTCGAAGTGACTCGGCAAGTGGGTAAGGTCACATATGAACTGTTTATGCCTGACAGAGTGAAAAACATCAGACATTTCATGTGAATCTGCTGAAAGAATTCCAAGGGCGTCAGGGACCAGTGCAGCAGCTCTTGATTTGTGAAGTTCAAGATGAGGAGGTGAAGGAGAAGTTTCTGCCCTCCGACGAAACACAGATCGGGGTGGTTGATCTGTCTCATCTGTTAGCAGTCCAGCAGGAGGAGGTTGCAGCCCTTCTGGATTCGGAACTCTTTTCAGAGGCGCCAGGTTTTACAGACCTGGTACAACATGACATCCGTCTCAAGAAGGATGCACCAGCTCGGCAGAGGAGCTACAGGATTCCTGAGCGGTTGGTGCCAGAGCTCAAGAAAGAGATCAACTTTAAGTTGGAACTTGGCATCATTGAAGTATCAACCAGTGAATGGTGCAGTCCTGTGGTCCTTGTACCTAAAAAAGATGGTTCACTGAGATTTTGTATTGACTTTTGTTATCTGAATTCTCTGTCTCAGTTTGATCCTTATCCTATGCCCAGAATAGATGATCTGTTGGAAAGAGTGGGAGGAGCAAGGTACATTACTACACTGGACTTAAGTAAGGGATATTGGCAGGTGGCGCTAGTACCGCAGGCCCGCAACCTCACTGCATTCAGAACACCATTTGGTATGTATCAGTTCAAAGTTATGCCATTTGGTTTACAGGGAGCACCTGCCACTTTTCAAAGACTTATGGACCATGTTTTGAGAAATTTGTCAGACTTTTCAGCAGCCTACTTGGATGATGTGGTTGTGTTCAGTCAAACCTGGAAGGACCACATGTTCCATGTACAACAAGTGTTGGGATGCATCAGAGAAGCTGGTCTGACCATCAACCCCCAGAAATGTGCCACTGCCCAGAGAGAGGTGGCCTATCTAGGCCACGTCATTGGTTTTGGCAAAATTAGACCACAGACCACAGGTGGGGAAAGTGGATGCTGTTTGTACTTTCCCTGTACCCACAACAAAGAAGAAGGTGAGGAGCTTCTTGGGCCTGGTTGGATGGTACAGGAAGTTTATTCCTCATTTTGCAGAACGCTCAGTTGTGTTAAACAACCTGATAAAGGGCAAGTCCACAAATAAGATCCAATGGACTGAGGAATGTAACAAAGCGTTTGAAGATCTTAAAAATGCTATCTGCACAGACTCTGTTTTGCACACCCCTGATTTTGAGAAGTCTTTTACACTGCAAACAGATGCTTCGGGAGTGGGTCTTGGGGCTGTTTTGTTGCAGGAAGTGGATGGAGAGATGAAGCCGGTGGTGTTTCTGAGCCGTAAGCTTCTGGACAGAGAAACTAGATATTCAACGGTGGAGAAAGAATGTCTAGCCATGAAGTGGGCCGTCGAATCGTTGAGATACTACCTGCTGGGACGAGATTTCTTTCTGGAGACGGATCACCGGGCCCTCCAGTGGCTGCACCAGATGAAGGATGCGAATGCACGGATTGCTGGATGGTACCTCGCTCTGCAACCATATAACTTCACTGTCCATTACAAGGCTGGAAAAACCAACACTTCAGCTGACTGTTTATCTAGGATTCCTGAAAGTTAAGGTGCTGTGAGCTTAGGGGAAGGGGGGAGGAAATGTAATGAAGGTCTTCATTACTTGGTGGCACAACACTTAAAATGTGTTAAATGATAAAAGAAATGCATGATGAAGGAAATGAAATGGATACAAACTGATTGAAATGGTTTATTGATGGTGGTTTCAGTGGAATCTCAGCTGGAACTGATTATGTCCTGTTAAAATATAACAAAGGGATGATATAAGTATTGATTGTTCAAAATGTTTGAAGGCTTGTATGGGTGTGGCTTACCTCTCTCTTCCTCTGCAGGGTGTTCAGGCTAAAAGATTCCCCGGGGGCCTGAGTACCTTTTAAAGGTTCCGGAAGAGACCAAAGCAGACGGAAGGGGGGGAGCAGAGAGTTAGACATTTTATAAACTTAATGTTGGATTTGTATTTATATTGATAAAGATGTGTTTGTAGAGATGCTGAAAATGACTAGCATTGGCAATATATATTTTGATGATTTTTGGTAGTTTGTCAAACCTTGTTTGTGTGTATGTATTTTGTTTTACCCTGTTTCTTGGTGGGTTTGTGTATTGGAACAGCCAGCAGCTATAAAAGGCTGCATGTTGGCCATATTGAGTGGTTGCTGCTGAGACCCTAGGCCAAAATGAGCAGAGTTTGTTTTGTGGTTAAATGTTGGTGAATAAACACCCAGTGGGGCTGCACAGTTTCTCTGCCTCAAGTCTCCTACTTCCTCCAACCGCCAAAGGCCATCCTAACAGACTCCTAAGGGACAAGCTCGAGCTGTCAGGAGTGGACCAGCACCTATCAAAGTGGATTCCGGACCACCTCACTGGTATCCCACAGTATGTGAGGGCACAGGGCTATGTCTTACATTGTGTGGTTTGCAGTGTGGGGGTCCCACAGGGAATAGTGCTGGCAAGTTCCTCTTCCCCCTCTACATGGCACAATTCTTCATCAGTTCCCCATGCTGCCACCTCATTACTGTCTCCTTCTGTCTCTGCATTTGGGTCCTGACGGTAGGAACCAATCAATTTTGGAACCAATGATCCAAAATGCTGCAGCTAGAGTTCTGATGAAAATTAAAAAGAGAGATCACATCTCTCCTATTCTGGCTTATCTTCATTGGCTTCCTGTTAAATCCAGAATAGAATTTAAAATCCTCCTTCTCACATATAAAGCCTTAAATGGCCAAGCTCCATCTTATATCAGAGATCTGATTGTTCCTTACAGTGGGGAAAAAAAGTATTTAGTCAGCCACCAATAGTGCAAGTTCTCCCACTCAAAAAGATGAGAGAGGCCGGTAATTTTCATCATAGATATACCTCAACTATGAGAGACAAAATGAGATAAAAAAATCCAGAAAATCACATTGTCTGATTTTTAAATAATTTATTTGCAAAATATGGTGGAAAATAAGTATTTGGTCAATAACAAAAGTTCATCTCAATACTTTGTTATATACCCTTTGTTGGCAATGACAGAGATCAAACGTTTTCTGTAAGTCTTCACAAGGTTTTCACACAGTGTTGCTCGTATTTTGGCCCATTCCTCCATGCAGATCTCCTCTAGAGCAGTGATGTTCTGGGGCTGTCGCTGGGCAACACGGACTTTCAACTCCCTCCAAAGATTTTCTATGGGGTTAAGATCTGGAGACTGGCTAGGCCACTCCAGGACCTTGAAATGTTTATTACGAAGCCACTCCTTCGTTACCCGGGCGGTGTGTTTGGGATCATTGTCATGCTGAAAGACTCAGCCACGTTTCATCTTCAGTGCCCTTGCTGATGGAAGGAGGTTTTCACTCAAAATTTGACGATACATGGCCCCATTCATTCTTTCCTTCACACGGATCAGTCGTCCTGGTCCCTTAGCAGAAAAACAGCCCCAAAGCATGATGTTTCCACCCCCATGCTTCACTGTAGGTATGGTGTTCTTTGGATGCAACTCAGCATTCTCTCTCCTCCAAACATGACGAGTAGAGTTTTTACCAAAAACTCTATTTTGGTTTCATCTGACCATATGATATTCTCCCAGTCATCGTCTGGATCATGCAAATGCTCTCTAGCAAACTTGAGACGGGCCTTGACATGTACTGGCTTAAGCAGGGGGACACGTCTGGCACTGCAGGATTTGAGTCCCTGGCGGCGTAGCGTGTTACTGATGGTAGCCTTTGTTACTTTGGTCCCAGCTCTCTGCAGGTCATTCACTAGGTCCCCCCGTGTGGTTCTGGGATTTTTACTCACCGTTCTTGTGATCATTTTGACCCCACGGGGTGAGATCTTGCGTGGAGCCCCAGATCGAGGAAGATTATCAGTGGTCTTGTATGTTTTCAATTTTCTAATACTTGATCCCACAGTTGATTTCTTCACACCAAGCTGTTTACCTATTGCAGATTCAGACTTCCCAGCCTGGTGCAGGTCTATAATTTTGTTTCGGGTGTCCTTTGACAGCTCTCTAGTTTTGGCCATGGTGGAGTTTAGAGTGTGACTGTTTGAGGTTGTGGACAGGTGTCTTTTATACTGATAACGGGTTCAAACAGGTGCCATGAATGAAGGTAACGAGTGGAGGACAGAGGAGCCTCTTACAGAAGAAGTTACAGGTCTGTGAGAACCAGAAATCTTGCTTGTTTGTAACTGACCAAATACTTATTTTCCACCATATTTTGCAAATAAATTCTTTAAAAATCAGACGATGTGATTTTCTAGATTTTTTTTTCTCATTTTGTCTCTCATAGTTGAGGTATATCTATGATGAAAATTACCGGCCTCTCTCATCTTTTTGAGTGGGAGAACTTGCACTATTGGTGGCTGACTAAATACTTTTTTGCCCCACTGTATGTTCCTAACAGAGCACTTCACTCTCAATCTGCAGGTTTACTAGTGGTTCCTAGAATTTCTCAAAGTAGAATGGGAGGCAGATCTTTTAGTTATCAGGCTCCTCTCCTGTGGAACCAACTACCAGTTTTAGTCCGTGAGGCAGACACCCAGTCTACTTTTAAGACTAGGCTTAAAACTTTCCTTTTTGATAAAGCTTATAGTTAGAGTAGCTCAGGTTATCCTGAGCTATCTCTATAGTTATGCTGCTATATGCTTAGAGTACTGGAGGACACAGGGACCCCTATTTCATCATTCTGCTTCATTCTATCTCTATTCTCCTACTCTGCAGAATCTGTTAGTTCAATCTGTAACGTTCTGCTCTCTCTGCTTTTTCTCATAGTAGCTTCATCTGGTCTGTTCCTGTTTGACTGTGGCTCCATCCTGGAGAGAAATATCAGCTGTGCTGCTTCCATCAACACCCTTGTTTATAGATGCTGGAAATCAGCCTGTTTTCCAGTGTAGTCCTGTTTCTCTCACCGTGACTGGCTGGATGTGCTCTCTTTGTCCTCTGACATGGGAGCTGGCTCGGTGCTAGTCTGCCTGGCTGTGTGTTTCCTGGACGGGGCCGCCTTTTACAGCTGCTTTTTGTATCTCTGCTTCTGTCTCCTTGAACCCCAGTCGGCCTCAGCAGATGGCCACTCACACTGAGCCTGGTTCTGCTGGAGGTTTCTTCCTGTTAAAAGGGAGTTTTTCCTCTCCACTGTCGCTAGAACCATGCTTAGTGTGAGGGATTGTATTTGAGTCAATGAGTCGATGCAATCAACTGGTTTTCTTTAGATAGGGAACTTTAAATTAATTTGACTGTATGATCTGGTTGAACTGTATAGTGCCTTGAGATGAGTGTGTTGTGAATTGGGGCTACATAAATAAACTGAATTGAAATTAAATTGAAATTGAACCAGCCAGAAATTGACCCAGCAGAGCCCATCTTGTAGGATGCAAAACTTGGTTGCTGGTGGGGTGGGAGACATTATCCAACAGAGATGTTAATTTATTTAGGATTCTTTTGCTTCCCACCATCTGCACTGAGTCCAGAGAGTACCCAATCACAGAGCTGACCTTCCCGACCAGCTTATCCAGCTGCTTTCTCTCAGCTACAGATAAGCCACTACTCCAACAGATAGCTCTATAGAAGATGACTGATGCCACAACAGAGTCATAGAAGGTCTTAGGAGCACCCCTTGCACTCCAAAAGATCACGGTCTCCTCAGCAGGAAGAGTCTGCTCTGACCTTTCTTGTATGTCCAGTCCAGTTTTTTATTCAGATGAACACCAAGCTACTTATAAGACTCAATGTCCGTTCCCTGGATGTTCACCCGTGTCAGTGTGGGGGATCTGCTTCTGCGGATGTCAGCCACTAATTAAACTTTATTGATCTCAAATTGGAGAAATGTATCTCTGAATTTAACCCAAGCCCTTGGGTGGGGACGGGGTGTTGTACTTCATATGGGGCCCACCCAGATAATGTTGCTTACGGGCCTATTGCTGTGTCTTTACACCATTGTAACCAATGAACCTGCCCCAGCTGACGAGTAGCTGCACGTTCGTGTTCATTAAACGCTTGCTCTGCAATCACTCTGATCCGTCTGTCTACTTGAATTCTGGGTTTTACATTATAGGCTCCTGACACAAAGAGGAGACTGACACAAGAGGACAACAGAGGGTAAACTAGAAATACATAAGAACTCAAATAGAACTAGAACAACACAAAATTGAAATAAAACCAATTATGGAACCATGAGGAAAATATAAAATCTTAATAAATGGCATGAGATAATGGAAAAAATCTGACTTAAATTGTAACTATTAATGCCTGTCCTCACTTCTCCAATGGTTGTATACTTTGTCTAGGTTGATGGTTTTTGTGCACTTTATGAGCACCAACTGGTCCAAATGTGCCACTTCAAGATGATTTCTGGATGTTGCTTTGATATAATACATTAAACTGAATCCTCTTTCACAATCTGCATTGGATTTAGCATGAATATCTAGAAGCTGTGATATCTCCTTTAGCTCTTCCCCTCTAAGTGCTGCAGCCAAGATATCTGTTAATGTGCTGATTGATCCCTTTTTAGGTTTTTGCTTCATTATGTTCTTGAATTCAGCATAATGACTGTTAATGGCCTCAGTAGTCTGTGAGTGGTGGAGAATGGCCTCAGTGTCCAAATGTCTGCGGATCCATGATTACAACTGATGTCTGAGCTCAATGCTTCAAAAGCAGATCACTCCTTTAGTTCATGCTATGGAAACCCAGCATCCATGTGACTGCAGACTTTGCTCATAAACAGAGTAATCTCAGCAGTATTTATGCCATCAGCTGATGAGTTCCCCATTGTCTTTCACTTGGTCGCTCCCCTGTACATCTTTCTCCTTCAAGTGCTGGGAACTTATCTTCTCAATCTTTAATCTTCCAAATCCCAGTCAGGTTGCATCTTTGTGAAGATTATCAAAAACATCCCCCAGAGCAGTGAGTGTAACCTGAAACTTTGAATCACTCAGCTTCTTGTAGCAGTACTTTGCCACTGGATCCTTGCTCTCAGTAAATGTTCTTTTGCAATATTCTTCAAGCACAGTGTAGTTCCATTAGAACAGCAGTCACAACCTGGTGCTGCGACAGCCATCGCTCTTTGTTTAGAGGTTTTAATGACAGTTTGTCTTCATCAAGCATTTTAGCCAAGTCCTCAGTTTCACCCCTCTTCAGTGTGGATTGAGAGAGGGTGGAATATGAAGTTCTAAGACGAGTTTCCACATCTCACATCAAAGGCACATCTTTCTAGGCTTCATCAACCGGATTCATTCGGTTGACAGAATCACAAATATACAGGAGTTAGAGATTACAGTCAAGACATTTATTTATAAAATGGATATATATCCATGAGGCTGCATAAAAAACCTACCTCTTTCGCTCAAAATCTTCAAGTCAGTCTAAAACATTTTAAGTCACCTCATATTTTTAAAGATACATAGTGTAAACTTCTTAGTGTGTTTCTCACAATGCATACCTCTACCTACCCGGATACTACTCTCTGATTACGGTCAGGTCAACGCTCTCCGTCACACCCGTAACAAAGTTTGTGTAGTCTTAAAATTCACATACTCTTAGTTCTCCAAACAATAGTACATTTGAAAACTTTTTATAATGCATTGTAATCAAGGGTGTGACCTTGTGATGAAAGTTGGTGGGGACACTCTAAGGGGCTAATAGACCTACTCGACCAAAACGCTTTCAATAGGGTTTGTGTTTTCCAAAACTGAGCTCAAACATATATTTATTGAATGCTTTCCTATTGTTGAGAACACAAAATAACCAAAATACACTGATATTTATATTTATTGGTAGTTAGTTTTAATGTATATAAAAACGAATGAATAACAGCCAGTTCCGATGCCAACAGCAATATATCATGCCTCCCCAGTTTCATTCAACCATCCATCCATCAATCCCTCCAGAAAAAATGTTGATCTGTTGATGGATGTTTTCCCTTTCAGCTACATCAGTGATTATCCTCCTTCAAAAGCAGCAAAATCAAATTTAGAAATTTGTCCCACATATTGTTGGGAGCCAAAGTCTATGTATTGAAATTATTGGTGGGGACTCTCCCACCAGGCCAAAGCTGCTGGGGACATGTCCACACCACTCTTTCAGAAGGTTACGCCTGTGATTGTAACACATAGAATATTTGTGATCCAGAATCTAATACTTTTTCCACAAGTTATATCTTTCAATCTAAAAATAACTGTTATGGAGGCAGCTAATTAATACGTAGCCTAATATGTTTAATGTTTTACGACCGGCTGTCTTCAATTGTTTATAAACATAAGAGAAATAATATTTTGGGTAATGTTAATATGAATAAATATAATATATTTACATTACCCAAAATATTAAATATCTCTATAATCATCTTGGATCTACTATAGATGACAATTTAACATTTAACAGCAAGACAGACATGCTGTGTAAGAAAGGGCAGCAGCGCTTATACTGCCTCAGAAAGTTAGCTAGGTTTCAGGTTGATAAGACTCCAATGACCATGTTCTATAGATCTTTTATAGAGTCCATACTTACCTTTTCTGCCATTTGCTGGTATGCTCTTCTTAATGTAAAAAATAAAAAGGCCATATCTAGGATTATTAAGGTACGCAGTAAGATCACGGGTGTTCAACAGAAAAACATGACTGAAATGAATGAAGAGCAGGTAATTAAGAAGGCTGAGTCCATCTTGGATAATTACACCCATCGCCTACATAGCTAATTCCAGTTTCTACCCTCTGGTTCCCGTTTTAAAAATCCACCAGCTCTGACCAATAGGTACAAACATTCCTTTATTCCCTCTGCTGTTCAGGTGTTAAACTCTACTAGGAAAAGCAGATAGTCATATGTTGCATGCATATAGGCCTACACTTTTATTCATCCCCTGCACATATATATTTATTTATCCACCTTACTTTTATCTTTGTAAAATATTTTATGTGTTTCTTGTGCTTTTAATTTGTGAAATGTGAATATATATGTGTGTGTGAAAGGTTTACTACTACTGCACAATAATTGCCCATACTGGGACAAATAAAAGCTACTGAGCTGAACTGTAAGGATGCATAAAATAACTTTATTTATGAGAAACATTTGGAACTCTGACCGCAAAAAACTTAGAGCAGAGAAGCCGTATGGGCTTATAACGGTGCTCCGGCTTACCCACAAAACCAAAAAAAGAGCATTAAGATTTGAATTTCTGAATCAGTGATATTATATATTTTCTGTGCCGCTCAGAACAAATCTGTCTGATCAGATCCCAAAAAAAAAAAAAAACATGTTTGCGTTATGTTCTTATTATGTTTTATAAGACCGGAAATTTAATGAAACACATCAACCCAAATACAAATCTCGAATGTTTTATTGTTTTAACATAAAACTCGATTGTTATTTTTTAAAACTGGGATGTGGCTCATGTGCCATTTAAAAATAAAGAGCGAACTGTTCTCCATTTTTTCTATATTATATTATAGATTATTTAACACTGAATGTATTATGCCAATGGCAGGCCATATTCTTTAAAATCCTCTGTTGACAAATTGGTCTCAATTGGTGAGAATTTTTATTTTGGGATGTTTAATTTGATATAACTTTTGAGTGTTTTGTTCTAAAGCTCAGACTCCAGGTGGTGATATGAATGTAAAGCAGAGCTGGAGTGCAAAAGTCAATTGGCCTGCTTCATTTGGTATGCAAAATAAAAAAGAGCTCTAGACGAGGCCCAGCAGGGGGCTGCAGCGCAGCTCAGATACAGCTGCAAAGTGCCACAGCTGATTCAACACAAGCTGCTTAATGAGTTTAGCCAAATAATTATAAATACCTAAATTCTTTGAAAAAATGTGTATATCAACTGATAGCTTAAAGTAATAAATACAACTTACAAACGTGCAAAATAGTTGGTACCTCTCGATTAATAAGGGAAAAACTATAAATAGTAACAGAAAGAATAATAAGAATAAATAAAGGATATAAATTCTAATAAAATGAAGAAATCAAACGTTGCTTTTTAACCCCACTTTAAAAATATTATAAAAAAAACAACTTTTTTTTTAAACTGGCCTGGACAAAAATGGTGGTACCCTTCGCCTAAAACTTTGTTGCACAACCTTTTGAGACAATCCTTGGAACCAATTAATTCCCGTAACTTTTAGTGAGACTTCTGCTCCTCTCGCCAGGTATTTTGCTCCACTCCTCATGAGCAAACTGTTCCAGTTGTCTCAGGTTTGAAGGGTATATATAGGCTCACTGACTAATTACTCGATTGTAGACCTGCTTAGTGGACACATCTTAATTAGCCCATGCCCACTTGGTCAAATTTTCAAACCTCCCTAGGCATAACATAATTTTGCCTCTGCCCTACCGCCTATGTCCATCTTGAAATGCTTGGGGCCCTGCTCTAGAATACAGAACAGCCCTTGTAATGGTGCGGCAGTGGTCCTCGGTGAGCATCCTGGTGCATAAACAGAAGAAGAAATGGCACTGGCATCAACCAGGTGCCAGTACTTCAAATCAACTAAAAACCTATGTGATGCAGAAGAGTGAAAACCTATATCATAGAGAGATTGTTTAGATACTATTGCTACATCTGAATATGGATGTATTTATCATCTGTCTTTTGGTACAGCCATCAAGATAAGATCAGTTCAGCCATTCATGGTCCATATGGTGAAGCAATTCAAACTTGGATCCAGGTCATTTCAACCCTGGCACAAGTTCCAGAGAAAAGGAACAATGAAATGTTAATGAAAAAGCTTTACAACACTTTGGAGATTCTTTGATAAAGGATGGCTATCAATAAAAGTGTCTCCATAACTGGTGTTGAATAATTTTTATGTTTTAAACAAACATTTCTTCAACAACCCTGCTCTGTGGAGGGGAGCGATCATATCATTATCTTCTTGATATTTCTCTGCATTGAGATCCCCACAAACCTACATTTTTAAATTTTCATTCCTCAATGCTGCTCAAACAACCAATTAATCTTTTTACAAATCTGACATCATTTAAGGGAAAATAAAAGCCTCTCTAAAGGTATGAGATCCCTATTGTAACAATAAAGAAAAATTCAAACACACTGAGTAACAATAAAGCACCACCAAGTTCCCAGAATGGGTCGACCAACTTTAAATTAGATACCCTGTCCGACGCCATTATGTAGCCCAGAGTGAATTTTCTTCATGTTTTTTAGCAAATTGAATTGTCATTAAAGTGGTCTCTCTCTCTCTCTCTCTCTCTCTCTCTCTCTCTGCCTTCTCCTCCAACCCCCCATTCCTCCTCCCCCTCAGTCTGCAGAGAGCAGCCATACAGACAGCAGCCTTCTGATTTTACCTCTGTTGAGACAGGAGGACATTAAGGGGAAAATCTGTAGAGTGGGGAGGAGATCAGCTTCACGTTTTCAGAGTATTCCTCCGCTCCATCATGGACCTCTGGAGTGAGAGAGTGAGGGGAACAGTCACTCAGCTTTTCTTGATGCTTTTCAGCTTGTGTGTGAACTTAGAGGCAGGTAAGCTATATGTTTAAAACTATTCCAATATGGAAGCAAATGTGTCTCAACTTTCTAATTAAAATTATTCATAGAAATGCTTTTTAAATTTTCAAAATAATGCTGTATTTCTTGACTAATAAAATTAAGAATAAATTATCTAAATCGTCGTAAGGACGTTCTCTTCTATAAGATTGCTGATCTTGTAAATTGATTAAAATTCTAAATGAAAACAATTTTTTTTTACATTTCATTTGGAAAAGGAACCCAACAAAACTGATCAAAGTAAATTTTGAAACTTCTTATTTGAAAAAGAATATGCATTAACAAAAATAAATTTTCTTTTCAAATCAAAGCAGCATTTTTTACCCTTACTGTATATACAATTAGCAAAAGATAAACCAAACTGCTAAATTAATCGAAAAATAATTTTGTAATGTAAAATTTAAATATTAAAATGTCTAAGAAGAAAAACAGTTTTTTTAAATCAAAGCTGGATTTTTTTTGACTCATAAATTAAATTGCTCGTAGATCAACTTTCTTTTCAATTTCTTCAAGACTGCTAATAGGTAGACTGAAAGAACAGAGAAAACTTCAAGCAAATCAGTTTTTTTGCTTTTTCTCCAAAAAGTGTTCAATAGGCATTTCCAAGCAGTGCAGGAGAGTTACGTCAGGGGGATCACAGTTTCTACTGCAGCATAACACATATTAGATTGTAAAGGGGCGTAAAGGACGATCATACCTGCAGGCAACAAGCTACGGTGACCAGATTTGGGATTCTGAAACAGAGGATATTTTTTGGGGAGGGGGGAGAACCCCGTCCGTAAATTCTTTTAAGTATGAAAAGTAGGACATGTCCGGGAAAAAGAGGATGTCTGCTCACCCTAAAACAAGCCGTACCTTCACACCAATCTCTATTGCTTTTTTCCTCATCACCAGCATTGAGCCCATTAGTGGCGCCTGTTGTTTGTCTATGTAGACATTTCTAGACTTTTTCTCAAGTTTCATATCCTCCTGTAAGGTTTTGGCACCAAAAATTCTTACTTTAACCAACTTTCTCTGCTTGATAGGCAATACCAAGCTAATGTTTTCCATCATTCAACACCAGTACATACAAATATAGATTCCAAAAGATGTAGTTTGGTGCTGGTGTGCACCAGTGACAGATCTAGAGGATTTTACATTTTGGTTGGATGGGAGGGACATATTTTCTAGGCAGGGTGGCTGGGTCTTTTTATTGAAACACAGAAGTACATTGATTTTCAGCTACTTCTTATCCCTCACCCCTTTGTCAGAGAAACTAGAAATGTCTCCACTTTTAAATTTACTTTTCATAGTGATTTGCAATTTACAAGCATAAAGATTTAGAGAGATTAGCCCACTTGTGACACCAGTATGTCAGGTTAAGTGGAGGTTTTGGAGGACCCAAATGCAGAGGCAGAAACTGAAGTGGTTTCTTGCAGATTTAATAATTCAAAAAGGTGGCAATTGAGGCAAAAAATAACAAAATACAGAAAACCAAAAACTTGAACATGGCACTGAGAATATATATGGGAGACAGAACAAAAACTGGACTAATGAGCTGACAAGGGGCAGGTGTGGATGGAAGCATCTAGAAAGGAGCTATGGGAAGAAGACTAATACACGGGGGCAACAGAGGGTAAGAAATACATAAAAATTTAAAAAATACAACCAAAAACAACTAGAATGACACAAAATAGAAATGAAACCAATGAAAATTCAAAAAGAAAACTTAAACAGATCCAAAACCATGACATCATCTGTCACCATATTTATCACAAGTAGAACAGCATATTTTATATTTCTACGTATATTACATAAAATGTATAAACATTTTAATCATAGTATATAATATATACTTTTTGGTAAATCAGTGTTTACCGAAACACTCTATGATACCAGGTAACATCACTGATGATGTGTCAAGGTTGCATTACTAGTTGATGTATGTACAAAGCTTCTGTCTGGGATAACTAGTGACTACCAGGAAAGTCTGGTTGACTACCAAGAACAGAGTGGTGACAGCTGGAGAGACAGCGGACAGCCCGGAGAGACGGCATCGGGGCAGTAAGGGTTAGCAGCCCAAACCTGCCTCTTTCTCTCTACTAGGAGGACGAACCCACCCTAAGCTACAGATCGACCTATGGAAAAATACCCCCAGGGATCCCCGAGAGGGGGGGAGGATGAGGATCCCACTCGGACGGATCAAAGAATGATGAAACCAGGCAATAGAAACACGATGATGACTACAGAATGCTTTTGTGGCAAAGTGTGCAAAAACCCATGTGGTCTGAAGATCCACCAGACCAAGATGAGATGTGTGCAGACGGAGTGTCACAGCGTGCAGGGATCCTCCCTGGTGAGATGCAGGAGGAGCTAGGCCTGGAGCCAAACCATAGTGTCCAGAACCTCCAAGTGATACAAGCCCCAAACCCACACAGACCACCAGAACATCGTCGGGTTAGATGGCCCCGAGCTAATAGGGAGCATGAGTGGCGCCAGTTTGATGAGGACACCGACTCCATCTTGGAAGCAAGGGGGAAGTCGATCGGCGTCTCCAGACCATGACCACCATCATCATCAGCATAGCAACTGAGAGATTTGGCCTGGAGGAGAAGAAAGCAGGGAGACTGCCCTACACCATGAGCAACCGAGCACACAAGATCCACCAGCTCAGGAAGGAGCTGAGGGTCCTGAGGCGGCAGTTTAAGCAGGCAAGAGAGGAGGAGAGGGGACCTCTCTCAGAGCTGCGCAACATACTTCGAAAGAAGCTCCTGACTTTAAGGAGGGCTGAGTGGCATAGGAGTAGAAGGAAGAAAAGAGCCAGAAAGCGCACTGCCTTTCTAGCAAACCCATTTTGGTTTACGAAGCAGCTGCTGGGGCAGAAGCGTAGTGGTCAACTTACCTGTTCCAAAGCAGAGGTCGACCATCACCTGGCTGCAACCTATGGAGATGCATCCAGGGAGCAAGACCTGGGAGACTGCCAGTCCCTTATTGACCCACAAACCTCGATCAGTTTAGAACCATCTTCCTGCTCAGTGTTGAAGGGAAATTATTCTTCAGCATTGTGGCAAGGCGTCTAACTGACTACCTCCTCAGGAACTCCTACATCAACACCTTGGTCCAGAAGGGAGGGATCCCAAAAATACCAGGGTGTCTGGAGCACAATGGCGTGGTCACTCAGCTGATCAGGGAAGCCAAAGAGAGCAAGGGAGATTTAGTTGTGCTGTGGCTGGACCTTGCGAACGCATATGGATCCATACCTCATAAGCTCGTCGAACGGACACTGTGCCGCCACCATGTCCCAGCAAAGTTCAGAGACCTCATTCTGGACTATTATAACAGCTTCAGTCTGAGGGTTGCAGCAGGATCCATAACATCGGACTGGCACAAGCTGGAGAAGGGAATCATCACCGGATGTACCATTTCGGTGATCCTCTTCGCACTTGCTATGAACATGCTGGCAAAGTCCACCCAGGTTCAGTGCAGAGGGCCCCTAACCAAGACTGGTGTCAGGCAGCCGCCCATCAGGGCCTTCATGGACGACCTGACAGTGACAACATCAAATGTCCCAGGGAGCAGGTGGATCTTGAAGGGGCTGGACGAACTGACCACCTGGGCCTGCATGACCTTTAAGCCCGCAAAATCAAGATCCCTTGTGCTAAAGAGAGGAAACGTCACCAACAAGTTAATCGTTACACTTGGCGGCACCCAGATACCATCCATCACAGACAAGCCGGTGAAGAGTCTGGGGAAGGTTTTCAACTGCAGCCTGAGAGACACAGCAGCCATCAACGCAACCAATCAAGATCTGGAGGCTTGGCTAGCCACGGTGGATAAATCAGGTCTACCTGGCAAGTTCAAGGCCTGGGTGTACCAACATGGCATCCTCCCAAGGATTCTCTGGCCCCTCCTTGTGTATGAGGTCCCGATCTCCACAGTTGAGGGCTTTGAAAGGAGAGTCAGCAGGTTCTTGCGGAAGTGGCTGGGTCTACCGCGGAGCCTGAGCAGCATCGCCCTATACGGAAAGAACAACATGCTAAAGCTACCCTTCAGCCTGAATGAGGAATTCAAGGTGAGCCGAACTAGGGAGGTGCTGCAATACAGAGAGTCATGTGACCCAAAAGTCTCTCAGGCCGGTATCGAGGTCCGGACGGGGCAGAAGTGGAGGGCGGCAGAGGCTGTGGAAGTGGCAGAGTCACGGCTGCGGCACAGGACTCTGGTGGGGACAGTGGCTCGGGGAAGAGAAGGCCTTGGTAGCAGCACAACACCTTGCTTCGGGAAGGCAAAGGAGAAGAGGAGGAGAACGCTGCTCCAGGAAGAAGTGCGGGCAGCAGTGGAAGAAGAGCGGGCCGGCAGGGTGCTTGGAATGCGGCAGCAGGGAGCCTGGATGCGATGGGAGCAAGCAGCAGAGCGCAAAGTCACGTGGACTGAACTGTGGAAAGCCGAGCCCCAGCGCATAAAATTCCTGGTCCAGGCTGTATACGACGTATTGCCAAGCCCGTCTAACCTGTTCTGTTGGGGGAAGGTGGAGTCACCAGCGTGTGCCCTGTGCCAGAAGAGAGGGACCCTGGAGCACATCTTGAGCTGCTATCCGAGGAGCCTGAGTGAGGGGCGCTACCACTGGCATCATGACCAGGTCTTGAAGGCCATAGCGAACACCAACTGCAGTGGAATAGCCCACTGCAAGCACCTCTGCTCAGCAAAGAAGACTATCTCCTTCATCAGAGCTGGAGAAGGACCACCAGTTCTTGCCAGGGTCTCTTCCTCTGGCCTGCTCACAATGGCACAGGACTGGGAGCTGATGGCAGACTTGGGGAAACAACTGAAGTTCCCAGAAAATGTGGCCACAACATCACTAAGACCAGACGTGGTGCTGACCTCAGCAACATCGAAGCAGGTTGTGCTTCTGGAGCTCACGGTCCCTTGGGAAGACCGCATCGAGGAGGCCAACTAGAAAAAGAGGGCTAAGTACAACGATCTGGTGGAGCAGTGTCGGCTCAATGGGTGGCGAGCAAGGTGCAAGCCCATTGAGGTGGGATGCAGAGGGTTTGCTGGCCAGTCTCTCTGCAGGGTGTACAGCATGCTGGGCATCACAGGGACCAGCAAGCGAAGGGCCATGAAAGAGGCCACAGAGGCAGCAGAGGTTGCCTCGCGGTGCCTGTGGATCAGAAGAGGAGATCCGTGGGTAGGGTAGCGCTACCTGGACACAAGCTGGGGTCTGATCAACCCCGGCTGGGTCGCCTGGAGGAGAGTGTATGATGTTTGAAAGACCTGAAAAACTCTATGATACCAGGTAAGATCACTGATGATGTTTCCAGGTTGCATCACTAGTTGATGTATGTACAAAGTTTAATTTAATTATGTGAGGCAAGTTTGACCTTAACTTTGGTTATTTTGATCTTAGTGATTTAAGGTGATCACTAGTATTATTATTATATTTATAATTATTATCATTAGCTTGTCCATAGGTTAGAGCTTTCTCTGTCTTTCTCAGCCCCTCAAACTGCCAGTAGCGCACAACACATTAATTAGCTTGGTTATGCTTGTGTTTTAGGAGGAATCTATTGGGTAATATTAAGTTTGTTGTAGCCATTATTTAGCTTTACTTTTTTGTTGCTGCTTTGTGTTGCAGAAACCAGGCCCACAGAAACAGACACTTGGTCAGAAGTTGTGTTTTAGCTTGTTGCAAACCATTTTTTATGGTGTTTGAGCTTCAACTTTATTTGAATTTTCTACTGAAGGGAAAAAACAACATACAAATATTGACAAAGAAAAGCTATGGTCAGTGGATATAAGAATGAAGTCAGTACTAGTAAAGGATTGTAATAGGTTGTTTGAGAGGGGCGTGAAGGAAGCCATCTATGGTAATAAAAGCCAACCTTAAACGGAGGGGGTGGACTCAGATTTCAGCTTTCAATAACCTACAATTCAGCAATTGAGTTGATCCCTCCCACTATCACTGCAACCCCAACCCCTTTACAGGAGAGCAGAAGACCTTGCCTATTCAGCAAGGCCAACAACTCGTTTAACGACCCCCCTTTCAGGGACATAGACAGGTCTGGGGCATTGCTGGCTAAAAAAAAGAAGCCAAACAGCCCCCCATCCAAAGGAGTAGGCCTGTTCATCCATTTTAATTTGCATGTTTTCCAAACAGGTTTTGATGGACTACTGTATAAAACCTCAAACTCAATGCTATTCCTGATATTTTGAATTTAAAAGTTTCCTGACACGAAGTGAAATGTCTTCAGACTTGAAACAAAGTCCAATGGATTGTTTTTAACTTTTTTTTGGAATGCTAGTAAAAGAGTCTCAGATGAAGATCTGGACATATGGCAAGTTTAAGGCAGTCTCAGAGTTAATCAGCTGCGGCGTGTCAATACTGATAAAGGGCGCTGAAAGGCTTGAGATAAAAAAAAAATATCCCTGAAACATAACTACCAGTTCTCAAGCACATTTTATTTGCATAGGGCACTCACCGTAAACCCAAACAGGTCTAGAATACTTGAAAAAATTAACCTTGATACCAATTACATCAAAACTTTGAGTTGTTTAGATAATTCAAGTTCAAAGGATGCTAATAAAACCAAATCAGAATCAGAAATACTTTAATAATCCGCGAGGGAAATTACTTTCGTTACACGCTCCAGTTACAGTTTTATATATATCTATACACATCCAACTACACAAGATAATAAAGATAAAAATAAAAAAGATATTAATATATACAAATATAGCTCTTCTGTAAATATATATATATATATATATATATATATATATATATATATATATATATATATATATATATGTGTGTGTGTATGTATATATATATGCATATGTAAAACTAAATCCAAGTAAAGTTATATTCCAAGTAAAGTGATAAATCCAAGTAAAGTGATACGTGGCGTGCAAAAATAGTGCATAAATGTCAATTGCAGGGAGGGGGGGGGGTGTCGGAATAACTTGAGGGAGGCGTTATAGAGATTGATGACCACAGGTAGGAATGATTTCCTGTGGCGCTCTGTGGTGCATCTGGGTAGGAGGAGATGACCACAGGTAGGAATGATTTCCTGTGGCGCTCTGGGGTGCATCTGGGTAGGAGGAGTCTTCTGCTGAAGGAGCTCATCTGCTGGACCAGTGTGTCATGGAGAGGATGTGAGTCATTGTCTAAGATGGACTGAAGCCTGGTCAGCATCCTCCTCTCTGCCACGGTCGTCAGAGTGTCCAGTTGCTTCCCCACAACATCACTGGCCCTCCAGATCAGTTTCAATAACATACAAACATGCAAAATAGTTTCCCCTTGACAAGACACCTATCCCTTAGACACTAGGGCTTTCACACAAAGGCAGTGTGTGATGCCCTGATGCAGCAGTTGGGGAGAAAACACTGTCTAGTCCAGCCCAGCTAAATCAAAAGCCCATCAGCTCAGATAAGATGGAACATGTGCTAATGATGAGGCAGGAAATGCATCTCAACCTCGTTTTGCCTTTTTATGCAGCTCTCTAGACATGAAAGGTGATGATGGGGCATTTTAGTTTCTCTCTGCCTCTCGAGTCCCTCACTAAAACATTATCTCTTCTCACACAAGATACAGTCTCAGTCAAGTGTTTTAATCTTAAGCTAATGACATGACATCACAGCTTTCCCAAACTGTGTGTGTTTGTGTGTAACATTTATGTGTGTGTGTGTAACATTTATTTTTCGGCATCTTTAGATAAAAGGTGAATATTAATGTCAGAACATGAAAAAAGATAGATAAAACACATCTATCAGCTAAACTGCTGTGTTGTTTGTAGAGAAATTGTTGTGTTTGTGAAGATAAAGAATGACTCACCACTCACAGATCTTAATCTGCATGTGGAGAATTTCACAAGTTAAAAGTACCTTGTCTTGCAAAAGTGTGTCTGCTTTACACTTCCACATTTTATCACATATAGCAAACTCAAACTCTCATGTGTGTACTCAGGAGTTTGTGTGCCTGAACATCACACATTTGTACATTAATTAAAGTGGTAGAAAAACAACAACATTGTAGCCAGGGGCAGATTTACCAACAGGCAAAACCAGGCAGTTGTCTACGGCCCCAAGTTCCAGTGGGCCCCATACAACTCCCCATAAAACTCCAGCTATTACTTATTTTTGCATATTAATTATGGTGTTGATAAAAATCCTTTTGTTAAAATGCCATCAGAATGCTTAATATTATATTATTATATATATACTATTATTATAATATTATTATTATAAGTGTGTCGGGGGGGTTATTCAGTGTCCACCAAATAGGATCAGTCATGTGCAGTAAGGTCGAAACAGACAGCAGCAAATTATTTGAAAACAAACAATGCGAAGAGCCATTTTGCCAACTTAGTGATTTGTATATATTCTATATTTAGTGACTTTCAGACCCCTCTATCGCTTTATTACAAAAAGGCGCTTAGCGTAAACCTAGTAACCACTTCCCGAAGTGTTCACGTGGTATGGCAGTATAGCGAGGCTTCGGACGACATTGATTTTGTCTCGTCCCCTAAATGACGCAAGCCTGGAACGCCCCCTCCCCGACTCGACACACGCCTCGAAGCCTTGGCTCATCTCATCACTAGTATTTTGTATCTTTGGATTTTTGGCTCTGTTGCCTTGAACAGCAAAACTCAAAAACCTCCACACAAACCATGACACACAAGCCTTGTCAAGAAAAAAAAGTAACAAAAAAAGTAACAATCAATCAGAAAATGTCTTTTTTATTGTTTCAGACTGTATCTCTTTGCAAAGGCAAACACTCAACATGGCTTCCTATAGCTAGCATAGAAACATGGGATAATATATTGTGAATTTCTGTCTATGACAACAAAGCAGCCCTCAGTGTGGAGAAGTTGAATGTTTATGAAACACAGGAGTTAAAAGAATAGAAGCAGGGTCAGTGATTTTGCTTTCACTGTCATTTGTTAAGATCAGTGAACAGTTTATATAGAAATATAAGCCTAATACGTATATGTACAGTAGCTAAGGTGTAAAAAGCAACAATCTTTTGTCTTTTATTTACTGTATTTTTGAAACAGTCATCTATACTCAATCTGCCATGTTTCTACATCACAGCAGATTCATTATTATTGTACAAACCATGAGGTTGGTAGATATTTTTTTTATAAATTAATACAAATCTGTTTAAAAAACAAAATTAGATATAACGGAACAGAAATTCTGCCATTTCCTTCTAAATTTATAACTCTACGCTGTTTTCCAGTTTAAATCTTTGTTCCTGTCATCTTCAAATCAAGCATTGGAAACATACAAATCCAAGACATTACAGTGAAGCTATTTAACTAGGCACCAAACTTGCAGTTGATCTAGTTTTGTAAAAATACAACTTTAAAATGTTTTTTTTCATAACAATTGCCACCACTCTCAGTCTAAATTTTGCATTGCATAGAAAGACAAAAATAAAGTGGAAAACAAAAACTTTATGGAGCACAGAAAGAAAAAACCTGACATTGTGACACTGGATGGGTGATCGCATGTTTAGCTGTTTTTTCCCCTCACCTCCTTATTGCTCTGATAATAACCATCTTTACTGTTTTCTGTGAAAAACACTCCTCCACCTTAGTCCCACATCTGTTATCCAACATTTTTTGTTGTAATAAGCATCATTAATCACTTCAGGCGGCTGTTGGAAGTTGACTTTATCATTTAACACACAGTGAAGGATGTCTCTAGGCTGCCATGTTTGTAGTATTAAGTTCTGCACCTACTTGATTTAAACATCTATTGAGTTTCTGTTATAACATTAGTTTAAACCAAATACAACAGTGAAATGTATTCCTTTCATGATTGCAGTATGACTGTTTTGTATATCTTCCAGAGATGTACCTGGAAGAAATATGTTAGCACATATAACTTTCATTATACTTTTACTCTTGTTGTTCTAAGTTTTTTTCTGTAAATGAAAGAACTCAGACCAACAGGAGTAAAAGTATAATGAAAGTTACGTCTCTGGAAGAAATACGTGGACAGAATTTCTAGGTGCAGCCAGGGACAGGAGGGTGTCCAGTTTGGGAACAACAGGATATCATCTCTGCTGTTTGCAGATAATGTTGTCCTTTTGGCCTTATCAAAGCAGGACCTCCGACGTGCACTGGGGCGGTTTGCAGCCTAGCTAGAAGCGGCCAGGATGAGGATCAGCACTTCCAAATCCAAGGCCATGGTTCTCCACCGGAGAAAGGTGGACTCTCCTCTTCAGGTCTGTGGAGAGTCCTTGTCTCAAGAGGAGGAGTTCAAGTATCTTGGGGCCTTGTTCACAAGTGAGGAACGGATGGAGCATGAGATCGACAGACAGATTGGTGCAGCATCGGAAGTGATGTTGATGCTGTATAGGACTGTCATGGGTAAAAGGGGGACTCTCTATTTGCCAATCGATGTAGGTTCCCACCCTCACCTATGGTCAGGAGTTCTGGCTAATGACCGACAGGACAAGATCAGGAATACAAGCGGCCGAAATGAGTTTCCTTCGCAGGGTGGCTGGGCGCACCCTTAGGGATCGGGTGAGGAGCTCGGTTACCCTGGAGGAGCTCGTCATTGCTCCTCCTCGTCGAAAGGAGCCAGCTGAGGTGGCTCGGATATCTGTTCCAGTTGCCTCCTGGTCGCCTCCCTTGGGAGGTGTTCCAGGCATGTCCCATTGGGAAGAGGTCTCGTGGAAGGCCAAGGACATGCTGGATCAGAAAGTGTGGACATCTTTGCTTAGAGTGCTGCCTCCATGACCTGGCCCCAACAATGTGGAAGAAGATGGATAGATGGATGGATGGTCCGAGTTGTTTGTTTGTTTTAGAAATTAAAACCGAGGACTCAGCTGTGGGCAAGGAGTAGGCCCTAATTGCTGCACAGATCTAAAACAAGAGTGCTAGACAATATAAATTGGTGTAGCAGGTCCATTTTATGTAGTTATAAGGAGGAATGTCCAGCTGTCATAGCATTCAAGAAAAAGAAATAACTGAAGCTTTGAGGGTCAAATGTGCCTTTGAAACCAGAACAAAAACAAAGCACCTTGAGAGGATGCTGACTGGAGATGCAACAACTTTAAAGGATAATAAAAGGCATGATCAGAGGTTTTGAAGGGGACATGGGGAAAAGGCGTAAATTTTTGAAGATATTTTTGTTGTTTGTTGAACTAAACTGTAAGTGTTTAGGTAAAAAGGGAGGGTGAAAGTCAGAGAGCATGTTTGAACATATTAATTTGTGTATCATACATCTTATGATAGATACCTTCATGAGAGGGACCAAAATGTAAAAGTGCTGAAAGAAAATCTTCCTCATCGCTTTACAAAATAACGTACTTTACATATAATCTTTCCAGAGAAACAATTATGTTCTTTATAATGGTAAAAAAAAAAATCACAATTTCTCTGATTCTCCATGCTATAATTAGCTATGAGGTGTTTTGGTTATCCTGAATGTAGTTCAAGTGTCATTAGTCTTCAGGCCTTTGGCTAAAACTGAACGTTATAGAGAAGAGCTGAATAAAAGCCAACATTTTAGGATGCAGCAGAGATAATACCTGACAGGATGAATCCCCTAATGAGTTAGCGTAGCAGAGAAAACCATGAGAGAAATCCTGTAGGATGGGCAGGTTGTTACTGAAAACTTCTTACAGAATATTTAGATGAGTTCTCTATAGAATAATTCTCATACACTCATTCATCTCAGGTGTTACATGATGTCAAAAATATTAATAAACATCTTCATATGGATAACCCTTACTCTTCCTGGGCTGTTGCATTCTTGTTTTCTTTACTTTTTTTTTTTTTTCACCAGAAACCCATTAATGAACTCAGGCTGTTGTAAGCCTTTTCTTTAGAAATACAAAATCACTCCAAATTTTTTTCCCTAATATTGAGGCTTATCTGCAGCAAAAGATGGGCTGTTAACTTAATCGGTGCCATTTAATGTTATGATTTATTTTGTACAAAAAACCCCAAAACAAACTGTAAAATTGAAAAGAATCAATTGTTTGTCAGAACGAAGAGTCTGTTATGCTAAACATGAAAATAAGTACGGGACAGATGGATGGATGGATGGATGGATAAATTGACAAGCAGATGGATAGCTGGACGGACGGATGGATGGATTGACGGATAGATGGATAGAACGAATAATGGATAGACGAACAGCCGGATGGATGGATGGACGGATGGATAGACGAACAGCCGGATGGATGGATGGATGGACGGATGGATAGAGGGACAGCCGGATGGATGGATGGACGGACGGAAGGATGAACAGCCGGGCAGATGGATGGATGGATGAATGGATGGACGGATGGATAGAGGGACAGCCGGATGGATGGATGGACGGATGGATGGACGGACGGAAGGACGGACGGACGAACAGTCGGGCAGATGGATGGATGGATGGATGGATAGATGGATAGTGGGACAGCTGGACAGATGGATGGACGGACGGACGGACGGATGGATGAATGGACGGACAGACGGATGGACATACGAACGGACGGACGGATGGATGGACGGACAGACGGATGGACATACGAACGGACGGACGGACGGATGGATGGATGGTAGGGCTGCAACTAACGATTATTTAAAAAATCGATGAATCGGCCGATTATTTTTTCGATTAATCGATGAATCCGACAAAAAATATTTTTTATATTAACCTCTTTATTCCATTTTTTTTTTTTATTGGGTTAGATGGGTACAAAACATTAATTTACATGGGAATACATTTCACTTATCCCCCATCTCCCTACATTCCCAGGAAAACAATGAAAAAGATTAACAATAAGCAAACATGATTCTCTCCCTCGTAACGAGAAAACAGGAGGGGAGAACATTTACCGAACCAACAAGCAAATTACAAAAAAAAAAAAAAGATAATAAACAGACTTAAAAAAAAAAAAGAAGAGGAGGGATCAGAAATGCTTAGAAAACAAAATCAAAAATATAACTATGACAGTTAGATGTTGTGCTTAAGGTTCGACCACCAAATCCCTAACCCAACCACTGGTCTCTCTTAAAATCCTGGCTGGTGTTCCAACAGACCAAACCACTGGAAAATTAGTAGAGATTCAATTAGAGAGGGGTTATGTCAGTGTGTCTTAATTAAAGCCATACTTTTTTATCATCTTAGGAGGGAGTTGAATCAACTAAGGTAAGAATGGGATTCCAAGTTTTATAAAATTTGTCGACGCATCCCCTGATGCTGTACTTGATTTTTTCTAAGTGTAGGAGTGACATTAGATCCTTGAGCCAAGAGTCAGGGGAGGGAGGATTCTTATCCTTCCATTGAAGTAATATGCGTCTCCGGTCTACCAGAGATGCGAAAGCAATTGCGTTACTTTCCCTGTTCGTGAAGTATGTGAAATCCTCAAGCACACCAAAGATGGAGGTCAGAGGCACTGGCTTGTTTAGAGCTTTTGTAAAAATATTGTAGAAAGAGGACCAGAATGAGCTTAATCTGGGACAGGAAAAGAACATGTGTGTATGACTGGCTGGTGACAGAGAGCATCTGTCACATGTATCACTTGTATTAAATAATTTTTTTAAGTTTAGCTTTGGAGTAATGTATCCTGTGTAGGACCTTAAACTGAATTAAAGTCAGACTGGCACAAGATGGGGTGGAGTTGACCCTGTCAAGGGCCCTCTTCCACCCCTCATCCGACACGGTGCAACCCAACTCCTTTTCCCATGAATTTCTAGTCACCAGCAAGGATGGTATTGATGACAAGATTAATTTTGTCACGACTGAAATGAATCCAGGAGCAGCCGGGAGAGATAGAATGACATCAATAAGAGTACGAGGAGGTTTATGGGGAAAATTGGGAAAGTTACAACGAACAAAATCTCTGGCCTGAAAATATCTAAATAAATGGGATTGTGGGAGGGCGAACTTAGTTTTGAGGTTATCGAAGGAAGTAAAAATGTTCTTGTCATAGAATTGATCAAAGTTTACCAGCCCCCTCTCTTTCCACCAGGAAAAAGTCGGATCAAGTGAAGCAGGTGGGAATAAGTAATTTTCACAAAGGGGCATCAGTGGGGAAAGACAGGTGATTTTAAAGTGCAGTTTAAATTGTCTGAGAATTTTAATAGTAGATAATACAATCGGGTTGGAGGTGACTTTAGTGGGATGAGCATTTAGAGGGGAACATATCAAAACTGACAACGAGGCAGGGGTACATGAGTAGGCCTCCATCCGACACCAGTCTGTGTTGGGGGAGTTGTACCAGGTATAGACCTTTTGAATATTGGCTGCCCAATAATATGCTCTAAAATCCGGCAATGCAAGGCCTCCCTTGTCCTTGGGTCTTTGCAATACTGAGTATTTTGCCCTTGGAGTCTTTCCTGCCCAAATGAAATATGAAATAATCTTATCCAATTAATTAAAAAACATTTTGGGAAGGTATATAGGTAAACACTGAAAAAGAAATAAAAATTTTGGTAGAACATTCATTTTGATAGAGTTTATCCTACCTAGAAGTGACAGTGGGAGATTATTTCAGCGTAATAGGTCTGACTTCACCTTTCTGACCAGCTCCACAGTGTTATGTTTATGCAATAAAGGGAGACTATTCAAAATATTAATTCCCAAATATTGAAACCTAGAAGAGGCTAAGCAGAACGGTAGTGATTGAGCCGGGATCTGTTTTGCTGCATCATTAAGAGGAAAGCATTCGCTTTTTTTATTGTTCAATTTATAGCCAGAAAAGGAACCAAAAGTGTGTAAAATGTCCAGATTTTTGTCAATGCAGACGGTGGGATTTGAGACATAGAGTAAAAGGTCATCAGCATAAAGTGATACTCTGTGCTCATTCCCGTTCCTATATACACCGTTAAAAAGCGGTGAGCTCTTAAGGGCAATGGAAAGCGGTTCAATTGCAATGGCGAACAGCAATGGTGATAGTGGACATCCTTGGCGGCAGCCGCGTGTTAAAGGAAAGAAGTTGGCTTGTGTCAAGTTTGTTTTTACACTGGCAACTGGGGCACTGTATAATAATTTAATCCACGAAACAAAGCTTTGGCCAAAGCCAAACCTATTTAAGACTGAGAACAAATAATTCCATTCCACTCTATCAAAAGCTTTTTCAGCATCCATAGAGACTACCATCTCAGGGTTTTGTGATTCAGGCTTGGACAGTATTATGTTGAGCAGACGGCGTACATTTGAGGATAGTTGTCTGCCTTTTATAAACCCAGTCTGGTCCTTTGAGATTATTTTTGGTAGGCATGGGTCGAGGCGGCCGGCGAGGGTTTTAGCCAATATCTTAACATCACTATTGAACAAACTGACAGGTCGCCAGCTGCTGCAGTTCTCAAGGTCTTTATTTTTCTTTGGGATGAGCGATATTGATGCTTGAGTTAAAGTCAACGGAAGGGTGCCACGTTCAAGGGAGTCATTAAACATGTCCAATAATAAAGGAGCAAGCTGGTCAGAAATTTTTTTGTAAAAGTCAGAGGGAAAGCCATCCGGGCCTGGTGCCTTGTTACTCTGCATTAATTTAAGGCTGGCTTTCACCTCTTCCAGATTGAGAGGGGCATCTAGAATGTTTTTGGAATTAGTGTCCACAGAGGGGAAAATTAAATTATCTAGGAATTGGTTCGTTGGAGTATTGTCTGATGAGGCTTCTGATTTGTATAAATCAAAGTAATATGAAGCAAAAGTATTGTTTATCTCAGTTGGGTCTGTAACTAAAGTTTGGGGGTTCTTACGAATTTTAGTAATGAATTGGGAAGAGGACTGATGTTTTAATTGCCTTGCTAGTAACCGACCAGCCTTTACTCCATATTCATAATAAGTGCCCTTTGTACGCCTTAAAAGAAACTCTACTTTGTTTGTGGAAATAAGGTCAAATTCAGTTTGTAATTTCAGTCTCTCCATATGGAGAGTAGCATTGGCTGAGATGGAGTGCTGTCTATCAATCGGATGAATTGCTGCAATCAGTTCAAGTTGTCTTTGCCTCTCATCCTTTCGTGTCCTGGCATTATATGAAATAATTTCTCCACGGATTACTGCTTTGAGGGTTTCTCACAGGAGAGAAGGTGAAGTAGAGTCAGATTTGTTGTTTTCAAGAAAGCAGGAAATCTTATCAGAGATAAATTCACAAAATTTGTCAGATGATAAGAGTCCAGTGTTTAATCTCCAGCATGATTGGCCTTTGGATTTAGGAGCTAGTTCCAGGTCTAACAATAGGGGGGCATGGTCTGAAATGACTATCGATGAGTATTCACATTGTTTCACTGAGGGTAGTAAAGCTTATCCAGAAAAAAGTAATCTATCCGAGAGTATGTCTGATGAACCTGGGAGTAAAAAGAAAACTCTTTTGCTGTCGGATGGTAAAAACGCCACACATCCACACTGTCAATTTGATCTGTGAACACAGACAAACATTTAGCTGCTTTGGATTGAGTTATTTTTCTCAAACAAGATCTGTCGAGCATGGGATTGATAGATAAGTTAAGATCTCCTCCAAAGATGAGATTATGTGTGTCTAGTCATGGAATGGATGAGAAAAGGGAGGACATAAAGTTAGGGCAGTCCCAGTTAGGGTCATAAACACAAACCATAATAACAGGGGTTTGAAACAGCACACCAACGACAATAATATAACGGCCATTGGGATCAGATATGACCTGTTCCGCTGAGAACTGTACTCGTTTGTGCAGTAAAATAGCTGTACCTCTCGAGCGGCTGTTAAAGTTGGAGGGGAACACCTGTCCGACCCAGGGTTTTCGCAGTCTGATGTGGTCGCAAAGACGAAGATGGGTTTCTTGGAGGAACACGATGTCCGTTTTCATACACTTAGGATGTGAGAGTACTTTTGTCCTTTTAATAGGTCCACCGAGCCCCCTTACGTTCCAGCTTGTGAACCTGATGGTTCGCCCTGTGTCCTTCTGCCTTATGTCAATCATGAAATCAGTGCTAAACTGTCAGTCCTGTAAATGCTGATGAAATGGTGGTCTAGCCAGGTCAGTTTAGTAATGGGAGGCAAGGTAGCAACAACATCTACAAAGCCATCGTGCAAGTCAATGAAAAAAGAAAATACTCCTCCATTAAAAATAAATCGAAAAAACAAAAAAGTCCCAAACACAACAGAAGATGTCCTTAGTGACACCTTCAGGTTCAAACATTCTTATATATGTGTCCTAACCTCATCTGAAACACAGATGAGCATGCAGGAATTACCACTTTACACAACCGATTGACTGATAGGAATTTGCTTCCTTCCTAATTGTGGAAATATGTACACCTCTAATATTTAATATTTGACAGCGTAAAAAAAGGTACTCAACAGAACCAAAACAGAATTGTGCTTCTCATAAGAAATATTGAACAAATATTTAACCGCACAAACGTTTGTAATAATCATAACTGGAGCTTACATATTAGGAGCTTATTTATGAGTCTGTAACTAAGTTCAGCTTCGGGCTGAATCTTCCAGCTCCAACCATATATCTATAGTGTCTACAGTTCAGTTCTAGTGGCGCTCTGTGAAAGTTAGAAGATGTGTGTAACGAGACGTCAGGTCTTCACTTACTGCTGAGACCGCAGTAGAAACGCTCCGCCTCCTCCGCGGAGTCAAACAAGCGAGACTGACCGTCAACAGTGATCCGCAGCCGTGCCGGATAGAGGAGCCCAAAGCGGATCCCATCCTTGTAGAGGAGAGACTTCACTTTGTTGAACGATGCCCGTTTCTTGGCGAGCGCAGCGCTGAAATCCTCAAAGATCCTTATGGGATTGCCCTGGTATGAGATGCTCCGTGTTTTCTTCGCCCACAGCAGCACTTTCTCTTTCTGGATGTAACTATGAAAGCGCACAATAATGGGCCGGGATCCCTGCGGCGGTTTCGGCCCCAGGCTGCGGTGAGCTCGGTCCAGTTCAAATGTCGTATCCTGTAAAGCGCCTCCGGTCACGTCCTTAAACAGCAAGGTTATGAAAAGACGAGCATCGGTCCCCTCCGCTCCCTCAGGGATGACGATCACACGCAGATTCTGCCGTTTGGATCTTGAAACCAGGTCCTCACCAACCCGCTGTAGCTTTTCATTCGTCTGAGTGTTGGTCTCCACCTTGGACTTCAGCACGGCCACTTCGCGCTGCAGAGTCGTCAGGTCATCTGAATGGGAAGTGAGGGCTGATTCCATTACGGAGATGGTAGCTGTGTGTGAGGCTACTGTATCAGCGATCTTCTGCAGAGAAGCTTGGATAGGAGCCATGGCCGTATTCAGGGAGGAGGTGAGTTCACCTGTTACGTCTTTGCGCAATTTCTGAAGTTCACCGACGAGCATGTCCAGTGTTAACGGTTGGGCTCCACCTGTTGCTACATTGCTAGCTTCTGCCTTGCTAGCATCTTTAACATGCGGGCTGAAGTGCTGAGTCAGCTGAGGCTGGTTTTTCCCTTGGCGGGTCCCGTGGGATTTACTCATTTTAGTTTCAAAAGTGTTGCACTGACAAGAAAATAGGTCAAAAAGTCGGAGTTTGGAGGTATTAAAGTTACAAATGGTCAGGGAGCAAACTCCAGGCGTGTGATCACTCTGCCGCCATTACCGGAAGTTCCAACCTCTTTATTCCAAAATAAACATTTTAGACAGAACAAACAAGCACACAAGTACAGGTTGCTCATTAACTGTACTGGTGCAATATGAAAAATAAATGTTTGTGTTAAAACTACGCAAACTTACATGAGAAATGTAGCTGTACATCCACAAAATATGGGGTACTTTGTTTCATAAAGCGCAAAAAAAGACATTTTTGTTTTTAAAAGCCCCTAAGGGGCTCAAACAATAGGCCCCCCCATTTCAACAAATGAGGTTTTTTTTAGACTAGAAGAGTTCTGCCTTTTAAGACAGGAAAGTATAGCAGTTAAAGTTGCTACTTGAGAAAATACTTAACCATAGAGATAAAAATAGCCCTGTGATTCAAATTATAAATTGTATTTGGAATAAAAATGAGAGAACTAGGGGTGCTAAAAAACACATCCTCCAAAGACAGATATTTACATGGGAATGTGGCAAATATAATTAATTGACATATTACTGATCTTGCTGGATTTTATTCTGCTTTACTTCCATAAATTGCAGGATCTTCTTTACTTTATCTTTGCCAGAAGATTTAAACTTTAAAAGCCTTGCCCTCATAATTTGCAAGTTAATTTATTTATAAAGAAAATATAAACTCTGCTTAAGCTAATTCAAATGAAATTAAAAGTAAAATAAGTAGCCAACCTTATCACTGTCTGTAACCTACTAACACGGTAAGGAAAGCATCAGATGAGCTACCTGAGAAAATAACATTACGTTTCCCCACTTTAAAGCGAAACAAACATGGTCGCTCATGCTGCTGATCAGCTCTCTTCACTGCCATCGAAGGCTCCAACGTGTTTTCTTTTCAGGTGCTGCGTCATAACAGTGGTGCTTCCGTGCCATGTTAATTTGTTTTGACAAAAGTTGCATGTTACGACTTTTTTCGCTTTACAAAGCGCAGGCTATTTTAATTATTGTGATCAATTTGCGCCGTCAATCCCGGCGCATGCGCGCTTCATTTGCAGTCTGGACGCTGAGGGTAAACATCCTGCTGCTCTGACTGCAGCGCTGAGAGGGACTCCTGTGGGAGAGGGAGAACGGGGTTGGGATGGGGGAGGCGCCCCACGGCAGAGTAGGAACGATACATGCTTTCACGTAAGAGTCTCCAAAAGCCGCCAGTGACACCGTAAAAAGTCGCCAGATTTGTCGCTAGTCGCTTTTTTTAAAAATAGTCGCTGGAGGGGTCTGAAAAGTCGCTGAGTTGGCAACACTGCAACTGTGGCGCTGACTCGCTCTGCCGTATTTTTTTTTCTTCCCCCATTTCAGTCAAGTGGATGTGATGACGGCGGCGGCGGATGACGCATTAATCGCGCGACACAACTAATCGATGATTAAATTCGTTGCCAACGCTTTTAAAAGTCGATTTTTATCGATTTTATCGATTCGTTGTTGCAGCCCTAATGGATGGACAGACGGATAGACATACGGACTGACAGATGGATGGATGGATGGATGGAAAAATGGATGGAGGGGCAGCCAGATGGATGGATGAATGGATGGATGGAATAATGGATGGAGGGACAGCCGGATGGATGGATGGATGGATGGATGGATGGACAGGCGGACGGATGAATGGACGGACGGATAGATGGATGAAACACTCAATGTTAATTTACTGTTCTAAGATTGAAGCAGACTGTGTGTGTTTTTGTGTGATTATTAGAAACGTGTCACAGACCGCTACTGTCAACCTTATCACCATCTTCATTCAGAAGCTCCTCCCAGCTGTCCAGCAGTCATGGCCCGGGTTTTGCTAAATTAAACCGCCGAGAAGGTAAGTGACACTGCAGTAGCTTTTTTTAAATATGTAAATTAGGTTTTTAAATCTATGCCCTTTAGGTGTCTTCAACCCATGAGGTACCTTTTAATGTACCTCCTCATGTAACTCAACAACAAAAGTGATGAACTTAATACGGTAGTTGTATACATTGAAAGTAAAAACCTAGGTGTCTTTTTTAAGTATTGGAGAGTTTTTAACTATTTTCTCTTTATGTGCATTAGTTATTAAAAGAAAAATAAAAGAAAATTTCCTCTATCTGGTAGTTACAGTCATATTGAATGTATAGGTATTCTGTGGATTGATAATATTTCTTATTTTTGACAGATGTGAAATAATTGTCCTATAACCATTTTGTTGTCTTCAAAGTCAAGCAAAGCCAACGCTGTCATCACTAGTTTACCAGATCCTTTCATTCCTCAGCATTAAGACCTCCAGATGTTTATTTGTTTGGACTTTTTGAGGATAAATCAACCTGCACTTTCTTTCAGATTACGTTCTTTCTCAGTTGCATTAGTCTTACGTCCCCCTTAAACTGAAGCATTGGGCCTGTTCTGACAACATAATAGAGTTGCCTTGCATACTGGCACTTTAGGGGCTCAACAGTTACCGCAAAGAATCAACATCAGAAGACTTGGGATTCTTCAATTTCTAATATTAAGGTTTCAGTTTGAAATTGCTAAAATATTATCTCTGCTCCTGCACTGCTAGTCGGAGTGCTGGTAAGTTTACTGGAAAGTGGCTTACTGGAGACTGCTCTACTTTTCTCTCACTTTCTCTCTGCTCCACTTTTCTCTCGATACATGCTTAAATGTTTTATAATTGCAAAGCATAGTTTTTTTATCTGAAAAACAAGCAATATAGGAACATTTATTCTTAAGGATATTTTCTGTTCCTACTCACCTAGTAGGGACAGAAATACCGCTGTTCTGCCTCAGAACAAAAACTTTTACATTTCCCAGGCAGAATGTTGGACTCAATGTATTGGCAATAAAAATAATCATTCTTTAACATCTGGTTAATAAGCGGAAATTAAGAGACTCTGTAAAAACCAAACTACTTTCAGTGAGACAAACGAGTTTCCACAATATCTTATATTGTTTAGAGAGTAAACTTAGTGTTTTTTCTGGGCAATCTAGATATTTTCTGTATTCTTTCTTCATTACAAGGCCCATTCATACCTAACCTGGCTATAGCATAACCTCACCAGTCACGAGTGAGTTAATTAGCATGTTTATATATTTTAATCCTATCAGTGCTAAGTGCAAACACTGACCCTTTCAATTCCTTCATAGAAGTAGGAAATTTTAGGATTCTAGAAAAACCTATCACTAGTTAAGAACCTACATATCAATAATTCAGCAAAAACCTACTATGCAATCACTGTAAAACCCTTTAACTTGAGATGTTTAAAGCTGTTGTATATAGATTGGTGACATGGCTCAGTGGGGGATCATCCTCAACCCAGCCTCACACTTCATGACTGCCAGACTAGCCTGCCCCTGGGATTCCTCCACCTTATAAAAGCATATTTAAAAGCAGGTGGTAAATTTGATAAACTGACCACACAGTAGATGACTATGACTATGCTTAAAAACATATTTAAAATACTATTTGTATTAAAATAATTAATGAACAACTGACTAACGCGAAGAATTGGGACTCTGCCCCTTAAACACAGATTTAAAAGTACAGTACCTGGCATTTCAAATAGATCCAAAAGGCTTTTGAGTGGCCATGTAAAAGGGCCAAATGCTCACAAGTTCACACGGAATTTAATGCTTAAGGAAAGTTTATATCTTTCTTCTCATCATTCTAATTCCTAATGTGAAGAAATGACCAGTACTTCTCAGATGTTTAATTAGATACTCTCCTCTGTTGTTTTTGCTCCAGGTGCTGGAGGTTGGTCTCCTCTGAGTTCAGATAAGCATCAGTGGTTGGAGGTAGACCTGGGTGGGAGAACGCAAATCACAGCTATTGCTACTCAGGGTCGCTACGGGAGCTCTGACTGGCAAACAGCCTACCTACATTTTCAGTGACACTGGACATAACTGGAAACAGTACAGATGGGAAGGACGTGTAGAGGTAAGTTTATTGTTGTAACAGTATGGTAGAAAAGTTGTTAGTGTTAAGTTTATTTGCAAGCAGGTGTAATGGGTACATTTAAACATTAAAATTGTATCCTTTAGTAAAAAAACAAAAATATAGGACAAATTTTTTGCTAGGCGGTGTATTTTACTCTAGTGAGCTTCATATTTCTCTGCTATTCATTTAGCTTCCGGATAGATGAGTCCGAGTAGCCCCATCTCCCTGCGGAGCTGAGTCCGACGTGGTTTTTAGACGTAAAGTGTGAGCAGGTAGATCGCATGAGACCGTCGGGTCGCACAATGTGAGAACAAACATAGTTAGCGATGAACTTTTAAATCCTGCGGTTTCATCGTAAAGTGTGAGCTGTAGCTGCATTCAACGATTGAGAAAATCGTACAGTGCATGCACGGCGTTAAAATATAATTGCAAACACGCTGGCTTGGGGGGTTTAAAAACTTAAATCTTACTCTTTAGAAGGTCCAATATGAAGTTGCAAAAAAATAAATAAACTGTACATGGAAGTTAGGGAAACCAGTAAGCTTTGGGCATCTGTACTAATGGAGGGATATTCTGATTTGTCCATGAGCCAAGCTCAGAGCCCCTACCAGCCATAGTTCCTGATAAAGATGTAGTGTCCATCAGGTTGACCTTAGAAGCTGCTGGACATCAGATCACAGATGTAGGGATAGGGATGGTAAGGGGTGTCCGTTAACATAACATCCAGAAGAATATAAATGGGTGCCATATTCAGATGATTACAACTGTCGTTGTTCAGGCAGACACTGTGGACTATCTGGCTCAGAGTCTCAATGAAAGAAAAAGAGAACTTATAGTCATCTAAATTTCTTGGACGCTCTTGCCTTGCTGAACTTACAGCTTTCTCCATGATCTGTTTCATTCTACCTGCCATATCCAGGACCACAGCTGACCTGTGAGCCTCAGCGATGGTTGCCTACAGTTTGAAATTCTGACCCAATTGCATCTGAGTCTTACTGTTGGTAGCTCAGCATATTCCATCACACAGGTTTGGCAATCTCCTCATGCCTGAATGGCTGTCAACATTTTCCGAATTTCACAACAGACCAGGCATAGACCAAGTCCAATAAGCAGAAATCCTGCAATCAATAATATCATTATGCACTCATCTTAGACATTCAGGCAACATTACAGAAAGGAACATTCTCTTTCATTTCCCGCAAGAGTCTAGAACATGCCCATCAGCACGTGTCCCGGCGGGGCAAGAGGGCTCTCTTTTGCCCACTTTCCTCATGGAGAAAAATTTGATCATTACCGCTGAGAGACCAGCTGATCAGATCCATAAATTCCATTTTATTTGGAGGATTAGTTTTCCATATGATCATCTCTACAGACTGAATTGAGCGTTGCTGTTTGAATTTTGTCAAATTTTGCGGATAGGCCAAACGCCACAGTGATGGCAGACTAAATGACAGATTGAGTAATGTACTGTAGAAAATAAGCAGGTTCTTTGGATGGTTTCACTTCTAAGTTGCAGCAGGATAGTCTTTGCTGGGCCCTCTCCTGAACAATGTCTATGCGTGAGGACCATCTCAAGTTATTTGAACTAGAGGAGATTCGTTGAAACAGGTTTTTTTAGAAGTCAACCATCATCTCCACTGTCTTGTGTAGGTTAAATTTGAGGTGGTTCAAACTATGTTAAGTCATCTTGTCTCATGATTTCATCTGCAAACTTGAGAAGTTGAACCATCTTGCCCTCTGATTTGCAGTCACTTTTGCACAGAGCAAAAAGATGAGAGAAAACCACATAGCCTTGGAGGACACTGGTACAGATAGTTCTTGCACATGAGAAAATGCATCCCAGTCACAAAGGCTGATGCCAGTCAGTGAGAATTAAGAATGGAATATAGTTCCAGTTCATATCTTTGTAAAGGCAGAAGAGTAAGTACCGTATTTTCCACACTAAAAGGTCGTACCGGATTATATACTGAATGGCCTATTTTAAATGTTTTTCATATATAAGATGCACCACACTATAAGCCGCATAGAATAGAAGCTCCAGTAGTGGCTGGGGTTGCGCTATACATCCACTAGATGTAGTTGCACTAAAGAGAATTTCAATAAAACAGTCAGATAAGTAACTTTAACTTTATTAATATATTACAGTATTTACAATATTACCAGCCTTCTTCAGCTCTAAAGACACAAAAGAAACAATTCAATTCATCCGTTCGTTTCTCATTGATGAATAACTTGAATTCTACTCCTTCAGTGTCCGAATTGAACAGTTGGGCTATTACAGGATCCAACATGCCAGGCTATGTTTCGTCAGTGTCGTCATTATTTGAGTCAATGTCGCTGCTGTTGTCTGGCAGTTCAGTGACAATTCCTGCTTCCTGTAAGCTCAGACCACAGTAGAGGCTGATTTATCAGTCCAGGTATTTATGATCCACTGGCAGATAGTGTGGTATGTCATTCGGCGCTGTCTCCCTGTCTTTGTGAACACGTGTTTGCCTTCTGTCATCTACTGCTCCCACACAGCTCACAGTCTAGCTTTGAATGCCCTGTTGACACCAATATCCAGCGGCTGGAGTACTTTTGTCAATCCCACCAGAATAACAGCAAGAACTTATTAGTGGACTATCGGTGATATCAGAGAGCATTGAGTTGTAGATCAATAGCGACTCACTCATCTTTCACTCACTCAGCTTTTTCAATTCAAAATGCCGACATTTTGAATGGAAAAACCTTTCCGTCTTCAAACTTGGAAACCAAGTCCAATGGATTGTTTTTGGAATGACTATGACCTGGATGACTGAGAATCTTCATCAGCATATGGTATCCATACCATCCAACACCAGCTGGCCCTTGGCCATTCCCCTATCACCCTTCTGCCATATCTCACACCCTGCAGCCCATCTTACGTCAGACAGTTCATATCACTTTTACAACTGCATTTGAGTCTTGACTGATTTTTTTAAAGAATTAACCGGGGTTTAAATATTAAGATTACACATTTGATTAGTTTTTTTTTCTCCATCATGTTGCTATTTTCCAGGCCTTTCCAGGAAACACTAATGCAGACAGTGTGGTCCAACACAAGCTCCAGGATGTGATTTCTCGCTTTGTTCGCCTTGTTCCTCTCAAATGGAATCCAAATGGTCGGATTGGGCTGAGGCTTGAGGCTTATGGATGTACTTACAGTCAGTTTTTTCTCTTTTACTTTTGCACCAACAAGCTGAAATCATTTTCAGTAGTTAATTTTTTCTTTTCATGTCCTGACTGTGTGTATTTATTTATGTGATTTTTAAATCAGTTTGAACCTTGTCTGATTTCTGATGCAGTTCAAGCATCAGATTTTTCATTTTAATCCTTATTCTTATGGTGGTAGGTAGTTGCAAACACTCAGTAAATGATTCAATGAAAAAACAAAAAAGAAAAGAATTGTTTTATGAATAGAGTTTGCTATCATTTTTACTATTTGCATAATTTTCTCTCTGTGAATTCAGCGTCTTGTTTGTTGTTGCAGCAGTTTGTGTTTGCATTTATTTTTTGTTGATTGTAGGGTTTTGCTTCTTTTCAAGTGGTTGCAGCATTTTCTGTTTGCAGCGTTTTTCTCTTGCCGTTGTTTATTGTGTTAGGGTGTTTAGGAGTTAGCATCACACACATTTTTGCAGCTTGTTTTTTTTTGTTTCACTGCGTGTTTGCTGCTGCCAACTTCCCTATTCTATCAGTAGCTTCTTTGGAACTATTAAAAATGCCTAAATCAAAAAAGCAACAGATGTTTGGCAGCAAAGAGGAAAAAACTATTAAACAAAATAATATATGTATTTATTTTTAAGGGATGGATGGATGGATGGATGGATGGATGGATGGATGGATGGATGGATGGATGGATGGATGGATGGATGGATGGATGGATGGATCTGAATGTACAAGTGCTAATGATAATCCTTTTCCTGGTTCCAACACAGTGAGCTTTAATGGTGACACCAGCCTTTTTCTCAAGTCCATTCCGAAACCAAGACAGACATCTTCAGACAACATGTATCTAAAATTTAAAACCCTGAAAAACTCTGGGATTGTGTTTCATGCTGAAGGACAAAATGAGCTCAGCTTCACGGTGGAGCTACAAAAAGGGCAACTTCTTCTGCTTCTCAGAAAAGGTAAAACTCTTAATAATTACAGCTTAAACCCTAATGTGTCCTTCACATACACACTTGCCACTTTAGTTTACTGTCCTTTGTGTATTCATCAGTCAAATAAGCAATAAAAAGGACATTTCGACACATCTAACAGTGAGGCATGAAGAGGTGTTTTTTTTTTAAGGCTGACACACCATTTCTACCAGAGGAAACCATCTGTGAGCAGTTTGATAATTGCTGGCCTTGCTTTTGGCCAGTTCCTGTCTAGATTTGTAAAATCATATCAAAGGCATTAACCAACTAATTTGCACCTTTATCTGCAATAAATTTGTATTAGTTAGTGTGAGTTTTTGGCGACTAACCCATTAGTGTAATCTATTTAGCCTATGCAGCTTTCAGATCCTCTTAAAAGAAGTTACTTATTTCCACTCTGTTTGCTTCAATCTGTCCAAGGCTGGTGAAATAAGTACACAGACTTATTAAAATGCTGCTCTGCTCTCCAGTGGATGCTGATTGTATCACTCTTTTGCATTGATCCAAATGTCACAGTACAGATTAGAGGCTCACATACAAATATGTGTTTTCTGACTCTATGATTAATAAGATTGAATTGAAAATGTTTGACCTTATGTTTTGTGTTGAGGTTCTGTTGCACAATAAATAGAGCAGAAAACTAAAATACCAAAAGTGTGTATTTTGTGATTCCTAATCTTATTTGTTCAAACCAGTCTAAATGCTATATTACACATCTTAGCACAATTTAATGTGAGGATAAATATATATAAAAAATGCAAGATATTGAAGATATCTGTTCTATTAAAAGCAAACATCCGTGTTAAAGGTTGTGACTCATTCTAGCTGCTGATTGTTGGGTTCATCGGGATTTTAAGGTAGACATGGCCCTTAGCCCACAGCTGAGCAACTTGACAACAAACTTGACCAAAAATCTTTTTCTGGGAGTGTGAAGAGCCTATATGCTTTTAGTTCAAAAATAAATTTTTTTTGCAATGACAGCTGGGTAAAAAATGCAGAGAGAGCAAAAGTCACCTTAAAAAACACTGAATGAAGATAAATCATAAGGTAAGCAAAATCTTAATGTACACAAATTAACACAAGGATAAAGTAATACAAAATGCAAAAATGCTGTGTAGCAATATACTACATGAAAACATGCTCTAAAAAGCATTCAAAACAGATAAGGACTGTACATAAGGCTAGGTATGATATGATATTTGGAAACATGTATATTTATAAAAGTGTTGTTTCTGAGATACAATCTCTTTTTTATACCTCAACTTTTAGCCCAAATTATATTTAAACTGTTGAGGAACTTTCAACATAATAATTGTAACTGTTAGTTGGATAAAACCTTTTGACTTTTTTCTATGCAATAGAATTTTTCTTTTATCCGCATTGATGATTTCTTTCCTTTTGCTCCTTAATTCCAGGCAGGAGTTTGGTTCCAGACAGACATCATCTTGTGTCCCTGGGTAGCCTCTTGGACGACCAACACTGGCACCATGTTGCAGTGGAGCATCACAGCAGCCACATCAATTTCACTGTTGACAAAAACACAAAGTGGTTAGAGAGCCCGCCATGGTTCACACACTGGAAGTTTGACCAGGTGAACTTTTGAAATGTTGGTTTAGGAGGTATGCATCCAAAGTTATTGAAAAACAATATGCCTCCAATGCAGCTCATAGTTTTATGCTCTCTTGTTTTTCTTTTATAGATAAGTGTTGGGTCAAACCACAATCTTGACTTTCAAAATTCGGACAGTAATTTCCAGGGCTGTCTTGAAAATCTTTTTTACAACGGCCTTAATGTGATTGACCTGGCAAAGCAGAGGGACCAACGGGTTTCTTTGATGGTAAATAGACTTCCAGAGTGCTTGTGTCATGGTTCGAGCTATTCTTAAGTCTACTAATTTTTTTTCTTGTTTTATGTAAACTTTATTCATTATGTTTTTTTTTCATATTTGAAAGTTATAATTTGTGGTTTTTACTATGTCTTATTTGTTAATTTTTTTCATGCTCCTGTTTTTAGTTTTTTTTAAATGTGTTCTAGGTTCTTTTTTCTTTTGGCATTTTCCTCAAATGTGTCTTAATTCTTTCCTGCCAAGTTTCATTTTTTAGATCTTTCTCATATTTCTGATATAGTTGTTATCAGAGGTGGGTGGTAACTATAGTTACATTTACTTTAATAACATAAAAAAAAATAACTTTTAGCAGACATGTGTGATATTCTTCATAATTATCACCCCTTCTACTGTGATAAAAGCCATTTGGAATCAGTCCCCCACGGTCTTTCATGCCTGGTTTAAATGAACTTTCTTATGTTAATTCATACAGGAATGCATCACCCTGCAGACCCGCCATTAAGCCGGGCATACGCTGTATGATTTTTTGCTGTTTTCGGGCCAATTCTCCTGTTGTGCGAGAAGTTTTGGATCTGGCTGACTTTCAGCTTGATCAGGAATCGTAAGGACGGTAGAAAATTAAACATGTTAGATTCTGTTCATGCGCAAGCAAGGACTCTTCTTCTTCCTCTTAGGCAGAACAAAGAAGCATAGCAGGGGTGCGAGTGAAATGGAGTTATCCCTGTAAAATTGACAGACTGTAGTAGCCAGGTTTGCTCAGCCATGTCTTTGTCCAAATACGTAGCTTTTTCTTTTTAGGGCTCTCAGCGCACAAAATCGAGAGTAGCGCCATCTCACTGCAAAGCTGGTTTTTATAGCTACAGTGTGAGCAGATAGATCGCATCAGAGCGTCGGGCCGCACAGTGTGAGAACATGCATCTTGAGCTGTGAAACCACAGGGTTTTGTGGCACAGTGTGAGCTGTAGCTGTGCGCAACGATTGAAAAAAATCATACAGTGTATGCTCAGCTTTACTCCCACAGCCACAAGAATTCCTGTCCAAACCCTTCTGCAAAGCTCAGTTCCTTTCTCAGGCCTCTCTGTTGACGAGTGTTTTACCTGATAGCACTGAGATTAAAAAGGCTTATTTGTAATTTAATATAACTGCATCTACATATTGACGCACAACATATATTGTCAATTCTTCTTTTTTTATCTTTCTCTTTGGAGAACTGTGTTTATTCCCCTCATTTAGCTGTGTTTGCTGAAAACAGCAGTAGTACGTTTGTTTATGCTTCTGATTTTCAAGATTCCAAATGTGGAGCTTAGCTAATGTCTAAAATAAGAACAAAAGTATATATGCAGCTACGGACCATCTCTTCAAAGCCGAAACTTTCCTTATGTTTTTATATTATATCTGTCAGACAGCAGCAACGCATTCTCACCGCAGTGAAGTTGGTGTTATGTTGAGAATGCAAGCTCCTCTGAATTAGCAGGGCTTGAATATCTAATATTCAGAAGATTCAGAAATTAAAATCCCAAAAATGTAATTTTAAAGTAACTGAAATGAAATTCATCTATCTTCATAAACAGCCTGTATATCTCTGTTTTTTTCCACCTCTAACTCAGGGAAACATGACGTTTTCTTGTTCTGAGCCAGTTTTGGTTGCTGTGACCTTCACTAGCCCCCGGAGTTTCCTTTGGTTACCTGGGGCCACAGATCTACATTCAAAAGGGACCTTGGTGAGCTTTCAGTTTCGGACGTGGAGCCATGAGGGGCTTCTGTTGACTTTTGATTTGCCTAAGCGAGAAGGGACCGTATGGCTGCACCTAAGGGAAGCCAAGGTATATCTTCAGATCCACAAGGGTGGCAGGGCACCTTTAGAACTTAAAGCAGGTTAGTTTCATCCCCTTGAGATCACTCTCATCCCAATGTTTACAGTTTACAAAACCACATAACACCTGCTTTCTTTGCTTCAGTGGCCAAGTGGTGCAAATGCTGTGTGAAAGCATGAATTCACAGCAAATTCAAGAAATCCTGCAAACACAAATATGAAACTAGCAAACTCACAAAACAAGTGCGAAGGGCAAACGCTGCAAAGGAAACATACTGTTATCAGAAACATTGTAGCAAAGTCAAAACATGCTACAAGCACAAACTATACTGCAAGCACTTAAACAATGCAACAAAGCCACCAAGAAAGACATGCATAGTAAAAATGCATGTAAAATTAGCAAAACCATTGCAAGTTGAGATAAGCTAAAACTAGTTTTGCATTAAGGAAAAACACCAGACCACTAGGAGGAGAGGAACATCAACTCAAAATGGACATGACCCTTAGGAAATGCACAAACATGATGCTCAGAGAGAATTTGAGCCTGATCTTAACAGATTCCAAATAAGGAGTGCTAAATTGCACCTAAAAATGTTTTTGTACATGCATTTAGAGGATGTGTGGCAGATGATCTACATAGATTGGCGACACAAATAATAAGACTCATAAAACTGTTTAGTCCCATCCATATTAAGTGTCCAGGAAAAAAAGAAGGTTTTAATCCATGAAGGTGGAGGTAGTAATGAGAATAATCATTTGAATAATACTATTGAAAAACGCCATTTTATTTACAGTGTGCTTCACATAAGTAGCCTAGTTTCCCCAATAGCTGCAAAAAAGTATTAAACTATAATTATGAATAATAACAAAAGTTGGAAATAGGACATGGGACAGTTGTTTTTGTCAGCCTTATAGTTCATATCTACATTTGCATATCTGGCACCCATAATGCCAGGGTCACACAGAATGAAGTGCGGCTGCGGTGCAGGCGTGAAGCAAATAGTCACTCAATATGAATAGTGCAACCAGACTGCAAAAAAAGCACTTGAAGCACACAAACTCTCTTTCTGTGAGTTCTATGGCAAAGCTTTCTAACTGTGTGCAGAAATATTAATTATCACTCTTAACAGGCCCTCTGTTGTTTGTGATTCTGTTTTGCGTTTTTGGTTTTCCTTTGTCAAGTTAGTATAAGACAGTGGGTTGATTTATTCTGAAAACCACCTGGACTTATTTCTGTCTGGTGTCTATATTCTCTTGTTTGAGATGATTCAGGAGGTTGATGCATAAAATGCTGCATCATCCAGCCAAATGTAGTTCTTGCAGAATCATTCTATTGATCCGCAAGGCCTGGGTAACTGTACTGTGGCTGAAGTGAGTGTACACATTGAATTTCATGTAGCTATGGGGTGCTCAGTGTGAGAAAGGCCGTACTTTGTTCAGCTTGGTTATTAGTATATGATTTGCATGCAGACGTAAGCACACATTCAGAACCGGTTTGCGTGAGCTGCTTGCTTGTAAAGATTGATCCCTAAGAGTCTTTTAAAAACGTGCCTTTTCCATTTTCCTTCCTCTAGACGGTAACCCATTTATGATTTTGCATCAGTTTTGATCCTTAGACAATAATTTGCAGTAATTTTAGTTTTCTGGTACCACAAGCAGTTGATAGTGATCAAGTGCACTTCCATTATGTAGAGCTCCTTTCCAGCTTTTATTAAGCTGCAGTTCTTATAGCTGCTTGCAGCATTTTTCCCTTGCATGGGTTTTTTTGTGTTTGTAACCTTGAAGTATTATGGTTCAAAGCTGGACACATAGCTGTAATGAAGGCAAAAGCTGACAAGCACAAATCTGATCCAAAATACTCATGGTAGCGCAGCACTGCTTCAAAATCTGTGTTTTAGAATGCACAACTTTAAAGAAGAACAACAAGAGCATTTTGGTTTGCAAAAATTTCATCTGTTACCATTTTTGGCTAAAACCCAATTTTGGGAGACTAGCACTTGGTGAGGCTACAACCCATGAGCATGAAAGGTTCTGCTGAATCTTCCCACTTTCCCTGAACAGATTTGTTCAGAGGAGTCCAAGATTAATATTTAGTAGAACTAAAGCTGCTCACTCAACTTTATCAATCCGGCCTGTCAGGTTTTTGTCTTAGCATCATTTATGTTTTTGCAGCAGGTGTTGTATTTGCTGTGTATCGTCACTTTCCTGCTCTCTACTTTCTTTGACTGCAGCATTAATGTTTTTCCTGGCATGTGTCTGGTGTGTTAGTACTGGTAGACCAGGTTCTTTATTTAGTGAGTGTTCAAATAATACGAAAAAGGGGAAAAAAGGGAAACAAATATCTTAGTTAGGACAGAATTTATTGCAGTTAAGTGTTAAAGAATATTGAAAATAAGAATACAATAAAGACTTATCCATAAGCAACAGAAAAAAACCTCTGCAGACACACCAACTACAATGTTTCAACATAGGCTAATGACAGGATTTTTTCAATGTTTATTTATTCAGGTTGTCTAACTGAGACAACCTAAACAATGGGCATATTTATTCAAATGATCTTTGTGCATCTAACATAAGTGTCATGATCTTGGCGCTGATGGTTGTTACTCATTTCATTCTCCTGCCTAGCTCAGCACTGTTTCTTAATATCCCTTATCATTTCCAACTGTTCAACCTTCTTCACGATTTAAACTGCTTGCTCCCAGTTATCAGTGCCAGAGAATTCGGTGAGAGAATTAGTCTAGCATACTGGTATTCTGATTACCTTGATTACTTGATCCTGACCTGCTCTGCATTTTGACCTGCCTGTTCCTGTTCTGATCTGTTTGCCTTACCTGTGATCACATTCTTGCTGGATTCTACTTGTCGACTGTACCTATAATAATAATTGATCTTACATTGGAGATATTTACATCTGCATTTAACCCATCCCCTTAGGGAGCAGTGAACTGCCATTGTGGGGCACCCGGGGAGCAGTGTGGAGTTAAGGGTTTTCCTCAGAGACCCAGAGTGGTAGTCTGTGGGCATGGAGTTCGAACTCAGAACTTCAGAATTCCAAGCCCTATGCCCTAACCACTAGGCCGCCACTCCCCTACCTGGATCTGCTTCCTGACTACGCCTGGCTCTGATCTCCTGTCATTTCTGTAATCATCTAGGCTTTTACGTCTGGAACTCTCTGTGCGGCAACAGCTGCGTCTTATCAGAAGACTGGTTGGTATAAACCTCGTTCTCTTGGCACAGACTGTACCCTAAACCAGGTTATTGACTCACGTGTTCCTATAGAATTATCATTCGTCAGGTTATCATGGTCACCAATCTGTTTTCTCTCTCCAGACATTCCTGCCTTAGACGCCCTAGCCGCTGTTTATTTTAATAAATGCTTTTTTAGTAATCCTACTGACTGTCTTGCCTGAATACTGGGTCCTCTGTTCTGAGGCATGACAGAATAATCTGGCAAACATGAACCCATCGACAGACAGAAAGTGGCATTCTGAGGTCGAACAATGTTTGTTTTGGCTCAAGTTGGGCATGCGGGAGATTCTGGATTGCCTGGGTTTTTCAGGCTGCTTCAACATCAAAGTCACCTGCTGTCAGAAGCTGCGTCTGTCTCTCTCTGAATTTTTTCTGGGTTATTCTGATCTCTGTCTGGTTTTTCTGACTTTTCTGTTTGGATTATTTTGTTTTGGTTTATTTTCAGAACCAAGGAGTGCATCTGGATCCGCTCCTGACTCTATTTGTCATGACTGCTCATCTGATCAACCTGCTCCTGACTCTACTTAAGCTGCCTGCATCCAGTCATCAGTGCCGGATTATTCTTGTTCTCCCCAGCCTGATGTAAGATAGTTTTTGGCGTACCTTAGTGTTTCTGATTTTGTGGTCTGCCTCTCAACCAATTATCCTGCCTGTTCTGTGTTTGCCTGACCTGGCTTCGGATTCCTGGACCTCTGAGCCTGCCTGTTCCTGTTGTGATCTGTTTGCTTGACCTTTCCTCGGACTCCTGCTTGCTCTGTGGGGCTGCAGCTTCTGGGACACTCTAGGCAGTGCCCGCCACATCTTGCTGGAAGCCCACAAGCTGGATCCTACCCTTTTCTCTGGGCAGAGGCTGAACTTAATGAGGATAGTGACTCACGTTCATCATCCTTCTCCATTAGATTTACGTGATCACTAACCTGTGTTTCCTTTTTGCAGAGTTTCCTGTGATAGACACCCTTGACGCTGCTACTCTGATCCTCTGGTTTTAAATAAACGCTTTGGAGTAATTCCACTGTCTGTCTTGCGTGAATATTTTGTCCTCCGTTCTGAGCTGTGACAATATGCACTGATGGCTTTCATTATGAAGCAACAGCATGGCTGTTGGAATGTCCGTCTAACTTGAAAAGTAGTTTTGTCAATACTGGATGTTCATCGAGAGATAAATGAGAAACTGAGGCACAGGCAGAAGTACCTCAAACAGTGAAGAGTAATTTAGAACACAAATTCATCTTTTTAAAAGTAATTGATCTTTAACAGTATAATCTTTGTGTTTGCTAGTTTCAATTTGTGCTTGCATGACTTTTGAAGTTTGTTGTAAATTGATGCATTTACATGTACTTTGCTCAACTTGGCCACCATACTATCCTCCACATCAAGGTGGTTCCTGTTGTTCATAAACACTGTTTTCAACAACTGTATAAGGCTTTTAAATTCACATTGCAATGTTCTGATATCCTGCTTTATACAATAGGTTATATACACTGTGTGTTTAGTTATATTTTTTTTATTGTAAAAAAAAATATATTCAATCTCAGGTTCATTCTTGAATGACGGGCAGTGGCACTCTGTGGACTTCAAATCAGAACTGGAACATCTGAGCATCCGAGTGGATGGAACAAAAGTAGCTTCTGCCAGTCCCACATACCTAGTCACACCAGGAGGGCAGCTTTTCTTTGGCGGTAAGGGATGAAAAAAAAACTACATATTCTACACACTACCTTACACACACTGAGAAAGGTTTTAAGGTATCGCTAACTTAATTATGTGAAAACCTTTCTATAAAATGGGTCCCTTCTACTGCGTTGGGTTCTTTCTTCACTTTTAATGAGTTTAAAGTAACCAAACTCCATTGCAAATTTTTGAGGTGGTTCTACAGGTGCTGGTCATAAAATTAGAATATCATGAAAAAGTAGATTGATTTCAGTAATTCCATTTAAAAAGTGAAACTTGTATATTATATTCATACATTACATACAAACTCATATATTTCAGATGTTTATTTTGTTTAATTTTGATGATTACAAATGACAACAAATGAAAATCTCAAATTCATCATATCAGAAAATTAGAATATTACTGAAGACCAATAAAAACAAAGGATTTATAGAAATGTTGGCCAACTGAAAAGTATGAACATGAAAAGTATGAGCATGTACAGCACTCAGTATTTAGTTGGGCCTCCTTTGGCCTGTATTACTGCAGCAATGCGGCGTGGCATGGAGTCGATCAGTCTGTGGCACTGCTCAGGTGTTATGATAGCCCAGGTTGCTCTAATAGTGGCTTTTAGCTCTTCTGAATTGTTGGGTCTGGTGTATTGCATCTTCTTCTTCACAATACCCCATAGATTTTCTATGGGGTTAAGGTCAGGAGAGTTTGCTGGCCAATTAAGAACAGGGATACCATGGTCCTTCAACCAGGTACTGGTAGCTTTGGCACTGTGTGCAGGTGCCAAGTCCTGTTGGAAAATGAAATCTGCATCTCCAAAAAGTTGGTCAGCTGCAGGAAGCATGAAGTGCTCTAAAACTTCCTGGTATGTGGCTGCGTTGACCCTGGACCTCAAAAAACACAATGGACCAACACCAGCAGATGACATGGCACCCCAAACCATCACTGACTGTGGAAACTTTACACTGGACTTCAAGCAACGTGGATGAAGTGCCTCTCTTCTTTTCCTCCAGACTCTGGGACCTTGATTTCCAAAGGAAATGCAAAATTTACTTTCATCAGAGAACATGACTTTGGACCACTCACCAGCAGTCCAGTCCTGTTTCTCTTTAGCCCAGGCAAGACGCTTCTGACGCTGTCTGTGGTTCAAGAGTGGCTTGACACAAGGAATGCGACAGCAGAAACCCATGTCTTTCATACGTCTGTGTGTGGTGGTTCTTGAAGCACTCACTCCAGCTGCAGTCCACTCTTTGTGAATCTCCCCCACATTTTTGAATGGGTTTTGTTTCACAATCCTCTCCAGGGTGCGGTTATCTCTCTTGCTTGTACACTTTTTTCGACCACATCTTTTCCTTCCCTTCGCCTCTCTATTAATGTGCTTGGACACTGAGCTCTGTGAACAGCCAGCCTCTTTAGCGATGACCTTTTGTGTCTTGCCCTCCTTGTGCAAGGTGTCGATGGTCGTCTTTTGGACAACTGTCAAGTCAGCAGTCTTCCCCATGATTGTGTAGCCTATAGAACTAGACTGAAAGACCATTTAAAGGCTTTTGCAGGTGGTTTGAGTTAATTAGCTGATTAGAGTGTGGCACCAGGGGCCATCAATTTTGAACCTTTTCACAATATTCTAATTTTCTGATATGATGAATTTGAGATTTTCATTTGTCGTCATTTGTAATCATCAAAATTAAACAAAATAAACATCTGAAATATATGAGTTTGTATGTAATGTATGAATATAATATACAAGTTTCACTTTTTAAATGGAATTACTGAAATCAATCTACTTTTTCATGATATTCTAATTTTATGACCAGCACCTGTATTCTAGGCTCCGCAGACTGTGAAGTTATTTCAGCCTTTAAACAGCTCTAGTTTGCTGTTCAGTTCCAGAGATAATCATTATTTCAGATCTGACATAGTCTTCAAAACTGCAAGATATTACCCACACATTTTGTTTATTTCACATACTTTTTATGCCCGATATTTGTTTTGCCATTAGCTTAAAATCTTTCATGCTAGCTGTAACCACGCGACCTCTCAGCTGGATTTCAGTGAGAAAATGAACTTGTCAGGCAAAGTGAAGTGGAAGTATCAGCAGGTTTATTCAACTTTACAGCATTCAGCTTCCATCAAACACACAATCTCTGGCTTAAATAGACACAGCTGATGGACTGAACCATTGACATGAAATTTAACTCCTCACTTCCATCTAAAAACACACATTTAAATCAAATATCTACACACACATTTAAGGTTATTTTTTATGAAAATTTTCTGATTTAAACTTACACCCAAACACCATAGAAATCCCACAAATTATGTGCAAAACTCTCCCTATATTTTCCATGGTCACTCCCAGAACCTATAAATGGTGTCTGGACCCCCAGGAAAATATTTGGGCTTGTCGTGAGAGGAGTCCTGAGGTGTAGCAGGAGCTGTGTGACTCGGACGCATGGCGCGTGTTTCGAACTTGCTTGTGGAGAAATTTCCTGGACGTGAGTAGTGAGGAAACGGGAAGCAATTCTTGTGGGATGGATGAGGGAAATAGTGAAAATGAAGAAGATTGGAAGAGAGTAGCGTAAAAAAATGAGAAAAAGCAGAGATTAATTGAATCGTAGTCATGTTCAGTCAAGTGATGATCAATCTTTTACAGATTACAATGTGGTTCAGTTAACAAAATCCATAAATAAACTTGTAGTAGTCCGAAGTGCCAGAATACTGTATAGTGGAGACCTGTTAATATACTGCAGAGACAGCGCTCAGCAAGGCAAAGCAATACGAATCAACAAAATTGAGGGGAAAAAAGTTTGGTGCAGCAGAGGAGTCATTGGGGGAGTTCCTAAGTTCTAGAAAACATAAGTGGTGCAAAAATAAAAGAAGTGAAATTGATAAAAAAAAAAACATCAAGAAACTGAGAAAGATCTGACAGCTTATCTGTGTTAATTAAATTTGAAGAAGAGCAATTACCCAGCAAAGTTTTCATTGGATATACACTCACCGGCCACTTTATTAGGCACATCTGTCCAACTGCTCGTTAACACTTAATTTCTAAGCAGCCAATCACATGGCGGCAACTCAGTGCATCTAGGCATGTAGACATGGTCAAGACAATCTCCTGCAGTTCAAACCGAGCATCAGTATGGGGAAGAAAGGTGATTTGAGTGACTTTGAACGTGGCATGATTGTTGGTGCCAGAAGGGCTGGTCTGAGTATTTCAGAAACTGCTGATCTACTGGGATTTTCACGCACAACCATCTCTAGGGTTTACAGAGAATGGTCCGAAAAAGAAAAAACATCCAGTGAGCGGCAGTTCTGTGGGCGGAAATGCCTTGTTGATGCCAGAGGTCAGAGGAGAATGGACAGACTGGTTCGAGCTGATAGAAGGGCAACAGTGACTCAAATAACCACCCGTTACAACCAAGGTGGGCAGAAGAGCATCTCTGAAAGCACAGTACGTCGAACTTTGAGGCAGATGGGCTACAGCAGCAGAAGACCACACCGGGTGCCACTCCTTTCAGCTAAGAACAGGAAACTGAGGCTACAATTTGTACAAGCTCATCGAAAGTGGACAATAGAAGATTGGAAAAACGTTGCCTGGTCTGATGAGTCTCGATTTCTGCTGCGACATTCGGATGGTAGGGTCAGAATTTGGCGTCTACAACATGAAAGCATGGATCCATCCTGCCTTGTATCAACGGTTCAGGCTGGTGGTGGTGGTGTCATGGTGTGGGGAATATTTTCTTGGCACTCTTTGGGCCCCTTGGTACCAATTGAGCATCGTTGCAACGCCACAGCCTACCTGAGTATTGTTGCTGACCATGTCCATCCCTTTATGACCACAATGTACCCAACTTCTGATGGCTACTTTCAGCAGGATAATGCGCCATGTCATAAAGCTGGAATCATCTCAGACTGGTTTCTTGAACATGACAATGAGTTCACTGTACTCAAATGGCCTCCACAGTCACCAGATCTCAATCCAATAGAGCATCTTTGGGATGTGGTGGAACGGGAGATTCGCATCATGGATGTGCAGCTGACAAATCTGCAGCAACTGTGTGATGCCATCATGTCAATATGGACCAAACTCCCTGAGGAATGCTTCTAGCACCTTGTTGAATCTATGCCACGAAGAATTGAGGCAGTTCTGAAGGCAAAAGGGGGTCCAACCCCTTACTAGCATGGGGTACCTAATAAAGTGGCCGGTGAGTGTATGAGCTACAATGTCAAAATGTATAATCCTCCACCTCTAAGATGTTTCAAATGGCAGAAATTGGGACATATAGCAGCAGTATGCAAAGGAAAACAGTGATGTGGAAGGTGTGCAGGAGAGCACGAATATGGAAAATGTGGGAAAGAAATAAAAGTCGTTTCCTTGCTTAACTCCTTATCAGTTGGTAGTGGTAATGCACTTTTCACTAGTTTGCCAACCGCCATAAAACCTCACAAGAAGGGAAGCATTTGTCAAAACACCCTGGAGAGAACACAGAAAAGACAGGTAAGTCATTTTCCTAGCACCACAGCAATTCTTTTGCACTCACTTCCAACAGACTTTACACTAACATTTGTAAAGTTTCCAAACACTAACCCTTGCTTGCTCTAAACATCAATTCTCTTTTCCATAGACAACAACCCCAATTGTTAATGGAGAGCAGCTGTGGAGAGCCTGGAACAAACGGCTACATGCTAACTATTCAAACACAATAAATGTTCAATAAATATTTTAAAAATCTTGTGTTCAAATTGTTCTTTAAGTGCAAATCTATGCTTAAAGGGCAGTGCTACATAAAGTGTCCTAGTGCTAACCAAGCTCGTTTTTAATAAAGTGCAAAGGCCCCTTTAAAGTGCTGCAAGCTATTTACATAAAAAGCTATTTTCATAAAACTAGTCCCAGTACGCTCACATTCTCTACAACCTGCTGCTGGGGTCAGTTCAATTTATTGGAAATTAGTTAAAAAGCTTTGAACCTTCAGAGAACCAGGAATGCTTTAGATTCTTAGAAAGTTAATTGTCTTTTCTTTTGAAGCTAACAAAAAATGATGGATGCGTTAAAACCCCATGCATTGTATAGTTTATGCATGTTTTGCTGAGGATGAGGTGACTTGGGCTCCCTGGTAATCTCAAGGTGCCTCTGATGTTACCATATCCATTTTCCCTGACACAGCTTTGAAAGTCAGTGGATTGATCATGAAAATGTAAATCCCTATATTGTCCCATAATGGGGAAATTTACTCTCTACATGTGACACATCCCGTGGGGAGCAGTGGGCTGCCATTGTGCGTCAACCGGGGTGCAGTGTGGGGTTAAGGGTTTTGCTCAGGAACTCAGAGTAAAGGCTGTGGGGATCAAACCTGGTACTTACAACCTTCTCAGAGAACAAGCACACTGATCTAACCCACTGCTCTAAATAACAGATTAGCGGATCCGGACCATCCTACTGGCTAACCCAGACCTAACCTGATTTAAAAGATCTATAAATAATCGCATGATGTCCAACGGCAGTGTCCAATATCACTTGCGCAGCTTCTCCTGTTTCAGGGTTCCTACAGCATAAGGGCAGTTAAATTCAAGACTTTTTAATGCCACTTGAAATAAAAATTTAAGACCAAATTGACAAGAAACACAAGAAAAACCTGCTTGCGACAACTTAACCCAAAGGTTTATTTTAACATAAACCACTGCACTAATGGTTCAAATTTTGAAAAGCTTCCCATACAGGAAGAAAGCTAAAAACACACAAATGACAGATATATTTTAACAATTATTTAACTGAATTCAGAAACTTTGTTTTAGCAGGGAACAAAACAAATCAGTTTTAAAGCCACAACATAACTAGTGCTAAGTCTTTTTTGCAGCTATTTTTCTTTGTATCGTTTTCTTAGTATGTTTGATTTGGTGATAAGTGGAGGCGTTGCAGAAACAAGGGTGGAACAAAACTGAGAAATACCGGCTGTTTCTCGGTAACTCGATTTTGACGCTTTGTGTTTCGTGCTTTGCATGTGCGACTCCACTGCCTTAATTCCCATTGTTCTGAGCTTGAATGACTTCTTGCACTAAATCCACTGAGCCTCATGTATGTTCCCTGGTTTAAGCCATGGAGAAAACTCTTGGCTGGAGCCAATTTTGGTTAAATTTACACTTGCTCATATTTTCCAGACAAAAAGTTAATGGTGCATCTCCCAAATGTCCCGGCCGCAACAACGCTTTTATTGGTTCCGCTATCAGGACGGAACCAATAATATATATTTTTTTTTTATAAAAAAAAAAAAAAAAGGTAAATTTTAATGTTTTATTTAGATTGCAAAATTAAATCATAGTAAAAATAATCCTATTTATGATGTTTTAAAAATTAAGACTTACAAAAGACTGATTTAAGACATTTTAATACCAATTAAGGCCTTAGTTTTATTTTGAAGAATTCAATGCCTTTTAAGACTTTTAGGACCTGCGGGAACCCTGCGTTTGTACAGAAAAGCCCTCCAGTGCGTCCGGATGATACAAATTAGCCATTGAGCTGTGTCAATCTGGCTTGCTGCTGCTAGCTACTTTTAGGCTACTTTCACATTACAGGCCTTGCTGCTGAATTCAGATTTTTTTTTGTGTGAAATCCGATTTTTTTGCGTTGCCGTTCACATTTCCAAACATACATACACGACTTGTATGTGATCTCCTGTGTGAACTGCAGTCATACAACGCAAGTGTCTAGCATGGGCAGTAGAGGACGCAATGACATCACAGGTCAGCGTGCTCTGTGTGTACAGAAGTAAACATGGATGGTAGTGCCGGAGCGCATCGAGCATCCCAACCATAAAAAAACAATCTTTTCAAGATGGTTAAACATAAATACTGCTCTCCGCGTCATCGTCCGCCATGGTTTTTTTTTTTTCTTTCCGCTTCTTCGTAGCAAGACCCAGAATAGTGACCTTTGTCGGATATTAATGGCTTTCGGGTCGGATGAATGCGACCTGGCCGTTCAGACGCAAGTCACATTTCAAAAGATCGGATATGGGACCACATAAAGTCTCCTGGTTCATTGGAAAAATCAGATATGTGTTGTTCAGACAGTCATGAAAAGATCAGATACAGGTCACATACGGGCAAAAAAAAAGTCGGACTTGGGTCACTTCAGGCTGCAGTGTGAATGTAGCCTTAGACACAGCAGGCAAACCTGGGACAAGTCGGGTGATGGGAAAGAAAGAAAAAATGATAAGAGAAAGTCAAAGAAAGTTTGGCTCAAAATAAGCACCTTGATATGTGCTTTAGAATGGCTTTGTCTCCACTCAAACCCAGGTTTAAAGCCTTGCAGGGCAGCATAAAGCCCACTGCGAACATTAAGCCAGAAAAAAGAGAAGAAAAAAAAACGGTCAGTTCAGGTGTTTCAAAAAAATATGTGAATCAGGAAATTGTCTTTATACCAAACTGAACAATTGTTGTTCTCTACTTAAAAAAACACTTTAGATTAAAAAATTGATAATAAAATATATATATATATATATATATATATATATATTAATTTCAAAATTCAATGTATAAAATGCATAAACACCTGATTTTATTTCAGTTTTAAATTCTGTTCAAAGTAAAAGATTATAATCAAAAATGTGTCCAGACGTTCACATGTTGATGGTTTTCTTTATTCAGACCCTGAAGATTTTTAATTGGTTACCCCTGCACTAGGCCAACACCCCTTAGCAACAACTGCACAAGAATCCTGGCTCATATTTTACCTTACAAGTTAATAAGATTGGATAATCGATTGACATCTGCAACTCATTAGGATGGAGACTCAAATAGCTTATCACCATTGGGGTAATGCCGTGTCTTGTTTTACTTCCAGGTTGTCGAAGGAAAAAGCCAGGAGTGCAGGAATCATTTCAGAGCTTTCCAAGGTTGTATGCGGACCCTAAAAATTAAAGACCAGCCGGTGGATCTCATCCAGGTGCAGCACAAGCTGTTAGGGGATTACAGCAACCTCCAGATCGACATGTGTACCATTATCGACAGGTGAGATAAAATTATTAAATACATTTTTGTTTCAAGTTCAAGTAATACACATTTTTTAAAAATGTTTTCCTGATAAAAAGGGGGTTTCTGGCTTTTCTGAATGCCAGTTTTAATTTAGCCAGTTTGGATTTATTCCTAAGAAATTATCTTGTAAATGTTTAGTTTTTCTAGTCATCCTTCTGTATGTTCTTTTAGCCACTTATTATTTGTGTCAGGGGGAGAGGCAATGCTGTTCCGTTTATTTAAGAGAGAAGTCACCTTCAAACGGGATTTCTGATATTAAAATGGTTTATTCTATTAACTCTTTTTTGCATCTAATATCTAATAGTTTGTGTGGGTATATATGCACTCCCCATTTGATCCTAAGTTTGACTTGATCCAAAATATTGGCAACATTTCAAAATACTAGCTGTCTCATGATACATGTTAAAAGCTCGAAGAACAGAACAAATCTACTTGGCTGTTCTCATTCAAGCCTTCCTGTTTTCTCTTGAAATTTGTGTGCTCTTATGCTCTCTCTCAGCCTCAGTGAACCACAAAGACATTTTGGCATATTGTGAAAACAAATTCCATTAGTGGATTTTGTGCTTCATCTGTCTTATTTGCTTTTTTTAATACCTTGCATGCAGTGAACATTTATAACATTGAGTCTTCTTAAGTAAGGAAAAACATTGATTCAATACTTTTTTTGCCTACGCTGACACCAACGATATGAGCGACAAAAAAAGCCCTTTTTACTCCAAAACTGTGCAGAGACCTCTAACGCACGTTTGTGGTCTCTGTGAACATCGGTAAAGACAATGATAAGAGTGGCTTTGCTTTATATGCTGTGATGATTGAGAAGGAAAATACTTTTATGATGTCACCTCAAAATGGCGTTCATCAGATTATGATCCTATTTTTACGTTTTCTTTTCCGAGCAGTAGGGATATTTCACTGACAAGCTTTAATATTTTAGATAGGTGTGTAGAAACTGTTTCTCCACAGCATATAAACAATGTATTTTGGTGAAGTGATGAAAGCACACTCACTCTTCTTTTTAGGTGAAAAAATACATATCTATGGCTTTTATTGCAAAGATAGTGGAACTTAACCTTTAAATAAACACGTTTTTGATTATCTTTGTTGGTTTTATGCTGGCAGCTCTGCATTAGCAGAGATCATAGCTTGCATGCGTTGACTGTGTTCTGGCAGTTCCTATATCAGCTTCTCTAGCTGACTGATGAACTTTCATGAACAGCAAAAAGTAAGAATATTCCAACTCAAGCATCTGATCCTTTGGATGTGTTTGATATGCATCAATGCTTTGAAGCTCAAAATGCTTAGCAGGGCCTCTCAACACCCCTTGATGAGCATCAAGGGGCCCCTGATGCTTCTAACACTTTTGGTGTGAACACAGCATTAGGCTATTTACACTATGGGAAACTGGGACATAATTCCAAATTTTGTTTTTGCCCAAACTCATATCTGATTTTTTACATGGCAGTCAGAATGGCTCTATGGCGGCTCTTATCTCCAAAATCCGAATTGTGCCACTTGTGATACTAAATTCCATATGTATCCAGCAGTTTTTAGATTACCATGAGTTTCTTATCCATTAGTGTTTAGAGTATGTGTATGTATATATATACATATATATATATATATACACACACACACACATATGGCATGCCGTTTAGGAAATTATTATTATATATACTGACAAGAGTTAGAATACATTGAACGAAAGTTGAACATTTTGAATGATATTCGAATATTTTGAATGATTTCCTGAGAATATGGAATGAAACTTGAGCGGCCTTCAGGTTAACCTTAAAACAAACATTTCTATCTTTTGCCTGGTGTAGGCTTCATTCATATCGGCTACTCTTATCAATGAAACCAGCTCCTCAACAAAGGAAAACAGAAACATAGTAGCCAAACTCAGGGTAACAATTTCTTCATAGCACATATCCCGTCAGGCTCGTCCAAAACCTGGAGAATTTCGTATGGCAAAATCCATGTCAGTTTTAAAATTGGGGTATCCATTGTGGAATGGTGTGCGAAGAATGAAAGTATTGGCCACTGGAAACCAGGACTCATGAACTCGATGCTTGCCTTTGGAGAAAAACCTAAGGCTGGAATTCTGTCACATCCAGTGAAGAAAACCAGAATATCCTCCAGAGAGACACTGTCTCCACCTGCAAAACAGTAAGAACAAATAAAAAATATATATATTTATCAAAATAAGTTTCCTGATATCTTCAACATTATCCACATCTCTATCCAGAACCAAAAATAACATCAATCTGGTTAATGACTATAAACTGCTTATTACCAGGGTTGTTTGCCTTCTACTCAAAGTGGGGCTCCTAGATTCGACTGTTAAGATCTAATTGACTTTTACCAATTTAGTAATTTAGACTCTGGCTATCAGCAGAGTCATTAGTCACCAACCAAGATACGGTCTCTGTTCATTCAACCGTCAACCAAAAATGATTAATCTAGCCTGAGTCATCGATCGTTCACAAACGACTGAAATAGTCACCCAAACGGCATACTTACATTCAGCATCCTGAAGATAGTCTTGCCAGAAAGCCAGTGTTCCACTCTCTTGTTGGAATGTGTTGCTTCCTCTTTCAGACCGTTTGATATGGAAGAGATTCTCTACTTCAGCTGCTGTCAAACCCTTTTCCGGCTTTGTGAAAAGGCTCTTCAGTTATACAGGATATCTTAGGAGCTCATCCAGAATGCCAAGAGCCTTTAAGCCCTCTCTGAACCTTGTTAGAGAGAAAAAAAAAAATCTTTTTTCATTTCACTGCAGTCACTAGATGAATCTCGAAACAATCTAGTGCTGCATTGCAAGCAAACGAAAAAGGAAAAAAAATCCCACCAAGCATAATTTGTTGAATTATACCAAGGAGAATAAAAAAAAACTTCAGGAAACACTTTTCCAAAACTGTTATTTCAACCTATGCGAACAGTTTGTGGCAAGTTTTCTGCTTCTGAGTCCAGACATGACAGAAGTTATTGCCTTCGAACCAGAGTCTTTGAAAAGGAAGATGATTGGTCAGTTACTTCATCTGGATAGGATTAAATTGATCTCAGATAATATTGTATAAAAAAACCTTTGTGTTTTTATTTCAGGACTTTTCATTTAAGTCCCATACTAAACAGGTTTCTTAGTTCATGTTGGTATATTTTGAGGTTGCTAGATCTACAAGTGGTACCTAGACTTTCTAAAAGTAGAATGGGAGGCAGATCTTTTAGTTATCAGGCTCCTCTCCTGTGGAACCAACAACCATTTTTAGTCCGTGAGGCAGACACCCCGTCTACTTTTAGGCTAGGCTTAAAACTTCCTTTTTGATAAAGCTTATAGTGGCTCAAGTTGACCTGAGCTTTCTGTATATTTATGCTGCTATAGGCTTAGCCCGATGGAGGACATGAGTACCACTTTCATCATGCTGCTTGATTCTATTTCTGCTCCCCATTTTTACATCATTTGTTAGATCAGTCTAGTGCTGGTACTCCTTAATGTCATCTAAATATGCAACAGAAACATGGATAATAGTTATACATTTCTATCCATCTGTAGGTCTAGACTTATACTGTACAGAAGTGGAGGAGAAAAATAAACGCAAGTCATAAAATGACATCTATATCAGCTAAATAAAGAATGTCATGAATCCACTTTTACTTACTTCAAGCCTCATGGTGTTAACATGGAAAACAAAAAATAAAGGTATAAAAGATGTTTAAAAACCAATAAGTAATACCATGGTTTAAAGATTTCAATAAAGTATTGATGGTTTCCTTCAATAAAATATATTTTTTATGTACTGGCCTGAACAAACCAATGCTACTTAAGCCATATTTTTGTCTAGGCAAGTATTTCTCCCACATGCCTCACACACTGTGCCTAGGGCACCAAGTACATAATCATAGTACACAACAGCTACATATTCAAACAGCCGAGTATATAATTGAGAACGGAAACATTTGTTAATTAAAAATAATTAATTCATTGATTCATTATTTGTTTTTTAATTGTAATCCCTCTTTCAATCTGTTGTCTTTGTTAATTTTCCTCCTTCATAGGTGAAATACAGTTATATTGTTTTATTATCTTACCATTATTTGTGCCAAACCAGTTAATATTTCAATTTCCTTTTTTACTTAATGAAGTTGTTCTTATACAATAATATTAAGAAGTTATTTTGTAAAAAAGGGAAAAAAGTAGTTTGTCATTTTTCATTTCCAAGTAGGGGCACCACAGAGATTTGTTCTCAGGGCCTACAAATGGCTAGCACTGCCCCTGACTGACCTCTAATGTGAAAGGGATGGGGGGCGGAGATACAGGCACCTAAAGGACGATTTGGAACGCATAAAGTAAAGTTTTGCATTGATTTTGGTTCAAAAGCTATTTTTTCTTTCTTTTTATTCTTTTTTTCTTATCGTTGTAGCTTCATCCAGCCTGATTCTTTCTTTAACTGTGACACCATCCTAGAAAGAGCAAAAAGATTCCATCATAACTTCTTTCATATATGACAGTGGCCTGTGTTCCTTGCTTAGTCCGGTTGGTCTTCTAGAAAAGCTATGGGGTCTGTGTACATGCTGGCCATTCGATTTTGGTTTTGTAAGAAGAAATCCAAAATAGGATAAAAATTTCCTTATTTGGTGTTTCAAAACAAAACAACAAAAAAAGGCTTATTTTTGTTGTTATATTTTCTTACTATAGTTGAAAATAAGGATACTGTTTGTTTTCTGATTTTGAATTTTCTGTTTTAAAACCAGAATCGAATGGCCAGCATGTACACAGACCCTATGGGCTCATCTTTTACTATGAATAACTGAGCTTCGCTCTGATTCTGTTGGAAGTGTCTTCCTACTGAAAGGCATATCCTGTTTCCTCCTGCTGTGTGCATGCTCAGTGTGAGGGATGCTACAGAGTCAATGAAAACAATGCAAGCCTCTGTATACTGTTCTTGATCTACACTCAGATTAAAAGTTACTACAATAAGTGTTTGACAGTAATGCTGCGTTCACACCGGACGCAGCAAGAGCAGCAAAATCGCGTCTGCTGCTTTATTTTTGCTGCTTGTACCAGTTAGTTCTGACACGTGGCTGAAGCAGCTTTGCTGCTCTAGCTGCCCAGTGCAAAAGTGTTTCTGACGCGCGTTGGGCGGAGCTACTTTATCCTTTCTTTGCCTTGCAGCTATATTTGCTGTGATCAGTGGGAATAAAGTAGCTTTAATATGTTTTAAGTGAGAAAATACACCGGAAAACTTAATAAGTGCAATCAGTTCATTAAGATTATCATCCTGCCTTCCAATATTATTCCTGTCGGAGCCGCTCAGACCCCCACATACCAGCGGTGCGCTGTCAGTAGGAATCCCTTCATCAGCAGCCTCTGGCCGGGTCGCCTCCTCGCGGTTCACCGCGGCGGCTGGTAGGTGTTTTTCCATCTAAATAATCCAAACTGCAGGCATCAGGATAATAAAAGCCAACATATTCTGTCGGTAGGTTTCAGCATTTTAAGTTAATTTATGCGTCAATAAACAGAGGAGTGATCACAGCACTCTGTATCATCAGCGACGTGTCTGTCTCGCTGCCAGCTCACAGATCAGTGTCTCTGATTGGTTGATGCGGCGCGTCAAGCAGTAAAAGGTCAATTTTTCCATCTGGAGCAGCAGCGCGTTTGCGGCGCGTCAGATGCTCAAACGCGCCCGACGCGCTGCTTCAGCTGCTCAGACGCACTGCGCCTGCTGCTCAAAAGTGCTGCGCCTTGGCGCGCGTCAACCATTGACTTTGAATGTAAACTCACTGCTTCTGCTGCGGTGCGAAAGTGTTTGACTAGTTAACTACATCTGGCCATCTCTTCAACAACTCCCGTTAGCTTTGGCTATGGGTTAACAGCTGGTTTCCAGTTGATCTGCTTAATTTTCAAGTCTGTTCGTCATACAGCAGTTCTGAAAAGTGATTTATTTGATCCCAATTTTAAATAATCCCTAACCAGCTTCAGATATATGGAGGACCTAAAATAAAATAGATCTAAAGATTCAGGCAATCAGGCAATTTGAAAATCATTTTCTAATTGCACATTTTAAATAGAATTGTTAAAAAGGAATTGTATATTGCAGTGATTAATCTGTTATTAAAGACTGTAATTTGAAAATGTATTTCTTTAAATCATATTTCTAAATGGAAGTTTAAAAATGCTAACTCATAAATATGATTATAAAAACATTTCCTAATTACACATTTAAAAAGGTTATTCCTTATTCCAATTCCATTTTCTTTTTTAACTTGCATTTCAAAATCCTTCTTCAAATTGCATTTTTTTTTACTTTTCACTTATTTGCCTTTTCCGTGACCCTTCTGGTATCAGAACACACTGAAAACCCGTTTAACTCTCTCATTGGTTAGACTGCCACACATAGCTAACAAAATGACCAATTAGGGAGGTGGTTACGTCTAAGGAACAACTTTGATTGGTTAAACTGGTTTTCTGTGTGCTCAGGAATCAGAAATAATATTGTAAAATATATGATCAAATTCCAGTTCTTAATGTTAAATTTGAAATGGCTGGTTTTCTTTTTCAGTGACTCTATACCAGGGGTGCTCAAGTCCAGTCCTCAAGAGCTACTATCCTTCAACTTTTTGATGCACCCCATTTTTAACACACCTGAATCAAATGAGTGGGTCATTACCACACCTCTGCTGGACTAAATGAGGGGATTGAGCCTTTGGATTCAGGTGTGTTAGAGAAGAGATGCATCTAAAAGTTACAGGATGGTAGCTCTTGAGGACTGGACTTGAGCACCCCTGCTCTATACGTTCTCCATACACATTTTCCATTTTGCAGTGTTCTTTCATTTTAAGAAAATGTTTCATTATGTATTTTGTAAAATGTGTAAACCTTAGGACTACCACAATTTAACACAAGCAAAAAAATAAATAATAATATGAGTTACATATTATTTCTTTTTTTCTGCTTGTTTATTTTCATTGTGTCTACTTGATTCTGGAATATAGTGGTGCACATCATACCTCTCAAAAGGAGCACTGGTCCATTGAAGGACATATCAGTGAGCTATGTCAAGCGCCGTCTCTCGTTTGTTTCCTAGTGTTATGGGCACATTGTGACCAGCAAGACTGATCAAGCTTGCTGCCTGCATAACTGCATCTTGTAGTTGGGACTCAGTTTCAGCCTGTGAGATCTAAAACAAAAAAATAACACCATAATTATACAATACCAAGTGCAGATTTCATAGGTCTTGGTTCTGCTACATCAAGTGATATTTACTTTTTGGGTTTACGTTTTTTCCATTGATCAATGTTTAGTTCAGTTATTTATTTATTTTTTTTAGGTGGATCTGGTTCCTAAAAAGTTATAACAGTGTATAGTTTTCCTCATATTTACCTACCTACCTCCCTGCTGTGACTTGTGATTAATCAATTAATCAACTTTGCCCTCATTTGTTCCACTTGGTTTCCGAATTTTTAGTTAACAGGTTTACATTAAAACATGTAAACATACATGAATTCCAGCAGTTATGTTGAATTTTTTTGAAACATGACTACTAGACCAATGGTCAAATATGGTTTTAAATTAGTTTTTAGCTATTATTATTTATCTTCTTGTTGTATGGTTATATAAGAAAGAATTGCCTGTTATCAACAAATTATATTATAAACCACTGATTATAACTTTTTGACCACCTTGCTGTTTTGGGAAAAAAAAAATCAAAGTTTGCCATTACAGAAGTTTTTTGTCCTAGTCAATAGATCTGTTCACTTTTTGAAGATAAAAAGATCCAAAGACACTTTGGACACGGTACTTGTGTGTTGTAAGTCAATGACTCAATGCAATCAGCTGGTTTTCCTGAGATGTAAACTTTTTATCAATTTCACTTTATGAACTGATAATTTAATTGGTGCTATGTAAATAAACTACACTGAAATTAATTACTATGCTTAATGATGGCGATGAGATGTATGGTATGTTAATTTTTACATCCAAAGCTTGTAAAATTCGGACTTAAATTTTATATCAGAAGACAGTCTAGTTTATTCATAGTTACATTGTTTTCTAGGTGCTTTTTTTTTTATGCTGATGTAAAAGCTTCTGATTGGTGCTTCAGAATAGGGTTGTCACGATACTAAAATTTTCAACTCGATACTGATACTCAGGAAAATATTTGATACTCGATACCATTTTCGATACCTCAATGAAAAAAACAAAGACCTCAAAATTCAACAGAAATATTTTTATTAATAAATAAAATACAAAAAATAAATACAATAAACAATAAGAACAATATTTTGAGGTAGTCTTCTGTGCACAATATTAAGCAAGCTTGATAAAAAAATAACAAAATGAACTTAAGTGTTCTTTCCTTGGCTTTGCTTTACAAACAGAACAATGACACTAGCCAAAACAGTTAAACAAAAATAAATGCTGTATTCTCAGCAGCTGCCCGTTACAAAAAAAGTCTTCAGCGTGTTCTCTATCTATCTATCTATCTATCTATCTATCTATCTATCTATCTATCTATCTATCTATCTATATCTACAAATTTGAGTCATGGAACTGTGCTTATAGCTCCTTATTTCATGTAAACTAATAACTTATGTACATGATACTTGTTGATGGCATTAAAATTATTTCTATTAGCATTAAATTAGAGTTCCTTATTTCTGTATAAACCCTGTGAACGTTTAATTTAATATGACATATTAAAAAAAATCCCCATCATCATCCAGCAGATGTTCAGTTTCTGCCCAAATATTTTCTTTCTGTTGTGGATTTTTGTAACAGGGATAACTAGGATCATGCATAGTTTGTATGAACTCTGTTCTCTGCCTCCAAACTCATAATTTTTCATCCATTCCTGCAATAAGAATTTTCTTTTAAAGTTGTGAGATTCGCTCCAATTATTTAATTAATTGCTCTTAGTTTTTTGGATTATATTTTCTAGTTACCGATCTGTTTTTACTATAATTTAATTTGACAAACTGGGTCTTCTCTACATTCTTTTTCCTGTTTGGTGCGATTGCAATTGCGGGTCTTGATCTGGACGGACCGGAGCGGAGCCAAAAAGAGCTCAGCTCCGTATTTTGACGGTGAGGGACGGAGAAGACGTACGTGGGCGGTGACGAGTAGTGGAGCATGTGGAACAGCGCTCATTGATTTACATGACAGACAAGTACTCCGTACGACGTACGTGAGCGGGGTCGAGCGCTGGCCGAGTATTTGGAATCTGGGGGTAAAGGAGGACAAATACACGTCTGGCTTCCATGTCAGGCTCGAAGGCAAAATACCTCCAAACAGCACTCTTGCCTCTATCATTTTCGACCAAGACTAGTTGTTTTGATCCTCCTGCAGCAGCACTGGCCATGCTCTCTTCTGTTATTGTGCTGTCTTTCTGCCCTCACATACACACAGCAGCATGTAGCTTCTCGCTTCAGTCTGTGGGACGCCTCGGTTGGCTGTCCAACTTCGCCCACATCAAAGTCGGCCATTTTGATTAGGTCACCAATAGGAAGATCCCATATCTGCTGACCGACGGCATGTGGGAGGAGTTGGATATCCAACCGAGGCGTCCTACAGACTGAAGCGAGAGGCTACATGCTGCCGTGTGTATGTGAAGGCAGCGAGAGAAGGCAGGTCAGCGTCGGGCGTGCAGCGGCGGTAGTATCGATACTTTTAAGATTGAGTATCGTATCCGGATACAACGTTTTAGTATCAATACTTTATGGAGTATCAATACTTTTGACAACCCTACTTCAGAATCAGTTTGGCTCTTGTGAAGTGCTTTTAAGAAATTATGATATCTTGTATGTCATTAATAATGATGGCCCTTCCACCAAGCAGCAGTTACACTTTGACCTATTTAAAGTATTATATTGCTTATCTAAAGAAATACACATGCACTTTTTTCTTACCTTTTTAGTCATCCAACTAAGATTACCATATAATTTGGATCTTAACATTAACTACTTAATTACTACATTTACTATAATATTATTCCATTACTATTTTTATTATATATTACTAGATTTTCTTAATGATTTTTAAATTCTTTTAATTTCCCCTTATAATACACTTTTTTGTTTTGTATATTTCATCTTTGTGTGTATCTACCAAGTTCTGTTATGCCAGTACAGTTCAGTTCTGTACTTATACCCTTATTAGCAGCCAGTCAGAAGGAAGGTGAATGATTGCGACACCAGAATTGTTTTTTTATGCAATGCACTTTATAACTTCACATTGCTTACAGTCAGTGTCACAAGCCACAGAATCAGATGAGGAGAAACCACAACAAAAACATTATAAACTAAAAACCAAAAAAGTACCAATTTCAAGTACTAGTTTTGGCAGAGCTCAGTTCTTACATTGCACCTATTTTCCTATTGTCTTTTTTGATCATTGTGCCAACTTAACAATTGCCGAACTTATTAATCTCTTCTCTTGGGCTTTTTTAAATTAGTTTATCTTTTTTTAATAATTAATTGAAAAAAAATCTGAAAAAAATACTGATTGTTATCAACCCAGACTGGAGAGAACCTATTATCATCATTTTGCTTAGCTTGTAATTAAGGTATTTCAAGTCATTAAAAGCCTTTCTCTTCGGTTCAAATGAAGCTATACAGCTGTAAGCTTGCTGTCTTACATGCTTTTTTTTTCTTTTTTGTTAATGGGTGCATGTAATCTAAATAAATGTCTGAAAAAATCTAATTTAAAATATACTCACAGACATAACTTTTGATTTAGTGTCTTCATCAGGAATGTCTTCTTGGTAGACAATAACTTTATCTGGACCCTTTTGAAGACAGTCATTCAAGATGTCAGATAGGAAGCATGGACTCTGCCCCCCATGGCCAATGGACATTGCCATAATCTGGCCAGCATAGTAGTATCCATTATCTTTCATTGCTGTTAAAAATTAGATTAAAGTTCAGATGTCACTTACCATACTAGACATTTCTTTCAAATTACCATCAGAAATTTCCTCAAATTCATACCTTTCCACAAAAAAAGGCACAAAGCACTAAGAACATATTTTAGCCATTTAGACCAACTACTGCTAAATTCATTGATGCACACCACTGGAGTTGCAGGTGAGGACTTTTGCATTAGGTGGACACTCAAAGATGCCAATCTTGTCCTTGATTTCATGTAAACACAGTCGGAAAAACTCCCGTGTAGGACCTTCATTGTCTATAGCGCCTTCAGATATTCCGTAGTCATCTGTAAATTTAACATCAACTTTCTTCTCAAGAGCAAAGTTTGATCTACCCATGGCTCTGGATGCTCCATCCCACACATTTCTGATTAAAGGAATAGTACACCCAAAACATGATTACCCTTCATTTTCTACTCACCCCCATGCTGAACAACACTCTGGAGTACTTTTTTGATATCTCAAATGCATCTGGAGATCTGGGAGGCTTCTTGCTGTCTGCTGACATTCAAATAATGGAGGTCCATAGCGCCCAAGGGAGAAAGGTCCATAAAAGTCCACAAAAAACGTGTCAATATTCCTCCATACTGCTCGTCCAATGTATTCCTGTCATGTTGGGGTTAGGTTCCTAACCCACATGCAGAACACCACGGAGTCAGAGTAAAAAGTTCAACTGTTTATTTAGAAAAGCACAAAGTTATTTGACAGATGCTGGAAACAGATCCGGGACTGGTCACTAGGGCTGTTGTAAACGAATATTTTAGTAATCGAGTAATCTATCGATTATTCTTACGATTAATCGAGTAATCGGATAAAAAATTTTATAAAATAAACTATTAGCAAATCTGCAATAACACCAGTTAGTCCAGATCAGTCCAATATCTCCTTTTTGAGCATCCCTAACAGTTAAATGTTTGTAGTTTAGAAAGTTTACTTGTAACAGTAGTTTGCTTTAACCTGAAGAAAAGTTATAAAGATATTAAATTATACTCAAATAATAAAGTGGCAGACTCACAAATATGCTTATAAAAATGTCTATACTCCAGCTTTTAGTTTAGGTATTTATCTTCAGTGAGTAATACACATAAAAGAACTAAGTAAACAACTCATTTAACTCTAACATTTTATTGATAACGCAATAACATTAAACCTCCAGTAAAGTTCCTTGTTATGAATTAAATATATTTCAAGTGCACTAATTTGGATATTATAACATTTAATATTATTAAGTTGGAATCTACACTGACAGCTCATCTGCCATGATAGCAGCTTTAGTTTCAGTTTTATTTTATTTATGGATTTAAGGCTTTCATTTATGTGTGAGTTTTGAGGATGCTTTCATTAAAAGCATTATTTTTAACCATCACAGAAAAATCTAAATGCAGTGAAATGTTTTATTATGTATTGGAAAACAGAATGTAATCTATACGTTAGGAAAAAAATAAACTTACTCAAAATGTAAAGGTTTGAGTTTGTACAGAGTTCTGCAGCCTTAACTAGTCATGATAAAATTCAAAAATGTTGCTATTTTTATTAAAACGATGCTATTATTTATTCTTGATTGCTTAGGTATAAACAAATATAGAATTACTACAAAAAATATTAATCAAAAATTTCTAATTCATACATAACAGTAGCGAGAAGAAAAGACTGTAACTTTTCAGGATGGAAAGACACCAATAAATAAATGCTTTTCAGCTTATGCCTGTAATCTGTTGCTGCGTATTTTTATTAACAAACTTACATTAAGTCCTGTATAATTTCTCTCAGTTCCACCCTCACATACAATTTACACTACACCCGGTTAAGTAACCGCTATGTTTAGATGTAACGTTAGCAAAATAATGTGCCTCAATTTACATCTATAACATGGCAGATTATCACACAACGTAGTTAGCAAAGAGAACATAAACCTTACCTGTTGGCAACCGTGTACGAGTTGGATGCATGTAGCGGGTGTTTTCTCTTTAGATGCTGCAACATTGATGTCGTGCTGTTGTGGTACGCCAATTCTGCTTTGCAGTGGATGCATTGCGCTGTGTTGTCCTTTCTGTTTAGCCTAAAATGTTCCCAAACTTTTGACATTTTTTGTCGCTTTCGAGGTTCTCCTTCTGAGTATTCTCCCCCGGTTCCGTCCATTGCTACAAACTTAGCACAAGCGCTCCAGGCGCTAACGGAAGTGGTAGCGTTGTGCAACACCAAAAACCCTCCGGCTAGACCAGTGTGCTGCGTATTTAATAGCATTGCTTATTACAATACAATAAATTTAGCGAAGATTCGAGGCAGATAAATTTCCTCGAGGATTTTTTGTAATCGAGTTACTCGAGTTACTCGATGAATCGTTTCAGCCCTACTGGTCACACAGGGTTCTCTGCAGAGAGGGACAGTTGGGTTAGCCAGGAAGCTTATGATCTTGTATCTGAGATGAAGTGCAGGTCTGTACCTATTCAGAGGTTCTGGCTGAGCGGCAGAGGGAGGGAACCAGAAGGATCCAGAGACTGAGAGGCGGCAGAGGGCTAGGCAGCGACAGGGCTTGACTTCAGACTTGTTAGAGTTCAGACCTTGAGTTTCTCCAAGTTCTCTTCTTGAGAGCTGGCAGGCAGGTACAGACAGTTTGATCTCCAGGTTGCTTCTGAGAGCAGGCAGGCAGGTTTCTGCTGGGAAGCCCTTCCAGAGCTCCAGGTTTCAGTCAGGTTCTTCCTAGGAGACAGAGAGGACAAGAACTGTTTAGGTTCAAAGTCAGGTTTTCAGGGGAGTCAGACAGGCTGGTTGGCTCAGGCTTGCTAACCGTAACTGGGTTAACACTCTGGCACTGAAGAGTAGTTCCTAAAAGAGCGCGCCTGCGAGTTCACGACTGTACGGAAACCGCGGCAGACCAAACCAGATGAAAGTGCGCATTCAGCTCGGCAAAGAACCCATGCTCTTCCTCAACACTGAAGTCCTCAGACATTTTTCTTTCGTTGTTTCTTTCTTTGCACAGGTAAACAGCAAATTTTTTCTTCTACGCTTGCATTATCGGCAGAGCAGACGCTGAATGCGCACTTTCATCTGGTTTGGTCTGCCGCGGTTTCCGTAGAGTCGTGAACTCGCAGGCGCGCGCTTTTAGAAAAATCCTATACACTACTGTTTAGGCTTTAAAAACATTCTAAATGACTTCGTTTTAAGTAAATTATGGACGCTACCAACTCAGGACACTTGGAATACATTGGACGAGCAGTATGGAGGAATATTGACACGTTTTTTGTGGACTTTTATGGACCTTTCTGCCTCGGGCGCTATGGACCTCCATTATTTGAATGTCAGCAGACAGCAAGAAGCCTCCCAGATCTCCATATGCATTTGACATATCAAAAAAGTACTCCAGAGTGTTGTTCAGCCTTGGGGTGAGTAGAAAATGAAGGCTAATCATGTTTTGGGTGTACTATTCCTTTAAGATGTTGAAGCATACAGCGCAGTCATTATTTATGCGCGAAGCAATCTGCTCCACTATTCTCTGCACAGGTAGATTAAGGCTACTGAAACGATAATAAAAATAATAAATTAAACAAATTTAATACAGTTAGGATCACATGTCATAGCATTATCTTCTTAATTGTGTGCAGTTCTTCAAAAAGTTATTCACCATTGTTAAAAAGTTTGCTGAAAGTGAAGGTGTTGGGACTTCTGCTTATTCTCAAGAGTTTAGTAACCATTGTACTTGAATTACTAGTTACTTTTAATTGCCCAAATTAAAAAGATCTTGATCATTTTATAGACTGCACGCTGGTGCAGTTTGTAGCGCTGTTGCCTTGCGGTGAGAAGGTTCTCAGTTCAATTCCTAGCCTCGGGTCTTTTTGCATGGAGTATGCATTTTCTCCCAATGTGTGCTTGGATTCTCTCTGGATACTCCGGCTTCCTCCCACAGTCCAAAAACATGACTGTTAGGTTAGTTCCATCCATCCATCCATCTTCCTCCGCTTATCCGGGGTCGGGTCGCGGGGGCAGCAGCTTAAGAAGGGAGGCCCAGACTTCCCTCTCCCCAGCCACTTCTTCCAGCTCTTCAGGAGGGACCCCAAGGCGTTCCCAGGCCAGCCGAGAAACATAGTCTCTACAGCGTGTCCTGGGTCTTCCCCGGGGCCTTCCCCTGTTGGACGTGCCCGGAACACCTCACCAGGGAGGCATACAGGAGGCATCCTAACCAGATGCCCAAGCCACCTCAACTGGCTCCTCTCGACGTGGAGGAGCAGCGGCTCTACTCCAACTCCCTCCCAGATGACCGAGCTTCTCACCCTATCTCTAAGGGAGAGCCCAGCCACCCTACGGAGGAAACCCATTTCGGCCGCTTGTATCCGCGATCTCGTTCTTTCGGTCATGACCCAGAGTTCATGACCATAGATGAGGGTAGGAACGTAGATCGACCGGTAAATCGAGAGCTTCGCTTTTTGACTCAGCTCTCTCTTCACCACGACGGACCGGTACAGCGCCCGCTTCACGGCAGACGCTGCACCAATCCGCCTGTCGATCTCCCGCTCCCTTCTTCCCGTTAGGTTAGTTGACATCTCTAAATTGTCCTTAGGTGTGAGTGTGTGTGTCTATGTCTCTTTGTTGCCCTGCAACAGACTGGCGACCAGTCCAGGGTGTACCCCGTTTCTAGCCCATAAACTAATGGAGATACACAGTAGGCCCCCCCGCAACCCTGACAGTTTAAGTAAGAGAAGATGGTTGGATGGAGTTATTTTTTGTTACAGCAACAGCTTCTCAGTGTATTGGTATAACCACTGGAGGTGAGTGAGGTTCCACAAGACAAACTGAGATGGTCATCAATAGTGATAACAGTGGTGCTAGCAGAAATTGCTGGCTTGTCAGGTGACATGGAAGCTGAGAGGGCAGAGTTGCAAATATCTTGGGTGGTAATACACCATATAACATCATCACCAGTAAAGATTGAGGGAACATTAGATGAGAGGGTCTGGCCCTCTACATTGGAGATGGTTGAGACTTTTTTGGGAAAGTCACAAACTCCTCCAACATTTCAAGATATTCACTCAGTGTATTATTTATGAATCATACCAAACTTATGAAGTTATCATCAATCATTACTTTTTTTATTAGTAGAGTACGGCCCTGTGCTTTTTACCTTAACCCTATAATGCCAAATGTATTATATTTGATACATACGGTTTCTGAAATGCGTCTGACACCTTTTGCATAATTTAATGGTAAAAACTTTGCTCAAAATCCTATTGTACACAATCAGATATACCTGATAACAGAGGGCAGAAGACTACACAAAAAATAATCTTGACTTATCGCATAGTAATAAATTATTAATATCAAAAATGTATTTCTGTTTTTTCTTTTAACATATTTTGTTAAAAGGAATTCAAGGAATTCAAACCAAAAAAAAGTAATTTTCTGTTTTGTTTTATTCTTGGATCGGGCTTTAAAGGGTTAAAAATGAAGTAATGATCCAAAATTGTATTGTTCTTTAAAATATATTTTTCTTTTACTGATTTCTCCTCCCAATATTACAAAAAAGTGAAAAATTTCCAAATTTTCAAAGAGGAAATATTTTTTGGAGAATAACATGTTAATAAAAGTGAACTATTAATCTTTTAAAAATTGACGGATATATATGAATTTAAATACTTACCGCATTTGACGTCCAGACCATGACTGGAACACCACAAAAGAAAAAAAGAAAAAAAAAAAAGATCATTTATTTACTGCATTACATTATATAATAACAACTGTACGGTACGAGGTGATAGTAAACTAAAAGATTGAGAAAGCTTCTGTTTTTAATGTTTGATAAAACTCATTCACCTTACAGAATCATTGTCCTCGGTCAGAATCACTTTGTCAGGCCTGACGTAAATTGACTTATGATGAAACAGCTTTTTTAGAAGGTTTCCTGTCAAACTATGATTGGTGGTAAGGGATGGCTCTACCAGTTTGTTGTGACAAGGCATCAAGATTTGTATTCTAGGTGAGTGGATACCACAATGCAAATAAACTTTATTTTCTAAAAAGTATCTAACCCTTCATGTTAAGTTTTTCTTTTCAGCAAACTCTAAAACCAAAGAAATCATTACAAAAGTTATTCTTGCCACTTAAGATGACTTTGGTCACCATTACTATAAAATTAGGTAATGAAATAATGACAAATTACAAGCAGCAATCACGCTGTTTTTTAAAAATCTTCTTTAGCTTCTTTGAAATTAGTAAATGTTTTTGAACTGTTAAAAACTATTTGATAAACATGCTTGAATCAATGGTAAATCAAAGTATAGCTTTAAAGTAACAGGTGAAAAGCGTACCTGCAACCTGCCACTATGGAATTGAAGGCTGCTGTTACTTCCTGTATTACTCTCACTGAGTCCCAGTCTGTCCAAAACTCCAGGGCAGGTTTTATGTGTCCATTTTCAAACAGCCATGCTTTTTTTGGCCCGTCTTGGTACATGTGCAGATATGTGGTCTGGCAGAAGAATGACCTCTTTGGTGAAAGACTGAGGTGCAGGTCGCACAGAGTTTAAAGATGCCTAAAACCTAGGAAGATAAAGAAAAAAATATATTATTAATTTTTAAATTGTATTCAGCTTTGTGCTTTGTACTCTGCATTATCAAAGTGGTGTTTTACTGTCTACATTGAGATATCAACTTACAGTAAAGTGATTGAAGACATAGTTTGTGGTATAGCATTCTTTAAATCAGGGGTCACCAACGTGGTGCCCACTGGCACCAGAGGGCCCACCATGGACCAAATGGGGTGCCCTCAGACTTCTAAGAAAAGAGCAATTCACCAGTGGGCTAAGTTTGAAATTGGGGTTGTGTTACTGTTGGGATCTGGGGGTCTGTCTACCTTTCTCCACCAGAGGGCGTACTGGATCTCCTGAGGCTGGAGCTGACTTCACCAGCTGTTCTTCATCTGCTCATCAGGAGACCTGCATTTAAGTGGGCTGAGGACCACACTACAGTGCCAGAGTGTTAGTCAGTCACGGTAAAGCAAACCCTGAGCCAACCAGTCAGTCTTGTCTCCTGACTACGAGACCTGGACCTGATCCTTTTTGTCTTCTCTGCTTCTCAGGTTGAACCTGCCTGCAATCAGAAACCCCCCTGAAGAGTTTTCTCCGTTGGAGATCGGTCTGCCTGATCTCAGTAGAACCCTGGAGAACCAAACCTCAGCCCTCTGCCTGCCGTGAGCCTCTGAATCCACCTGGTTCCCTCCTTCTGCCTGCTCAACTCAAACCTCAGCCCTCAGCCTGCCGTCTGCCTCTGAACCCAAACCTGGAGATCTACAAGCCCCAGCCAAGCCAAGCCTCCTCCAAGCCCTCAGCCTGCCGTCAGCCTCTGAACCCTCCTGGTTTTCTCCCCCTCTGCTGCTCTGCTCAAGCTCCAGGACAGTAACCCAGCCGTGACCAGCCCTGGACCTGATTATTCCCCTTGACCTGTTTTGCACCTCTTCAAAATTAAACCTTTGAACTTTTTCCCGTCTCTGAGTAGTGTTCTGCATATGGGCTAGCACCCAGAAACCCATCATGACAGACCCTTGCTGTGCATGGGTCAGTGTTGGTAGCTCTCCCTATGACTCAGTACCCTTGAAGTGGCCCTCAGCCTTAAAAAGGTTGGTGACCCCTGCTCTAAATGAAAATGATCACATGATGCAGGCTTAGATTGCAGACTCAACATCTCAGACAAACTGTACATAATCTAAAGAATAATCATGAAGGGGAATGCTATACTGTTTTTGCAAACATCTTATCTTCAGTAGATAGTGGATAATTATAAATGCCAGGGTTTTTCTTAGGGAAATGGCTACACATTAACATCTGTCTTTAGCCATATCACAACGCTTTGTATTTATTTATTTTTTTTGGCCTTTAATAAACAAGCACAGCAAAGTCAGCAGTAATAACTCAAGATTGAATTTGAAGGCGTGTATCCGCAGACTTCAGCAGCAAGCCAAGAACACACGTCTACATGTACAGATAAATCGCATCAACAGTTTCTTAATTTTCAGTGCAACAAGTGCAAAGTGAAAATATTTTTTATATCGTGTTTATCCCCTCTATTCGTTCCTTAACACACAAACAAAGCATGAAAAAAAACATTTAATTAGGGCTGGAGGTTAGACTAAACCATGAGCCAGGCAGTCATATTAGGGCAAAGCGAAACAAGTGCCCCATTAAGTCTCCCACCGCTTATCTGGATCTGTTGTCATATTATACCAATGTTCTGGCCATTAAATACGCCGTGGACATGTGTTAGGATTTCGTGCGCACATCAAATATATTTCATTTGCACAATATTATATTTCATGCACACATTATTTTTTCTCAGCCACCAAATAGTATTTTGTGGCCAGAAATTAGTGCACAAACCATAACTCTTTTATTCCAGTCAATTCGCAGGGTCTGTACACGCTGTTCCCCAAACTATTTAAAAAAATAATTAATGCTACGCTAGACGAAGGATGGGCAGTGGGGAAAACGCATAAGAGGTTAAATGCGCTTTTTCAATAATGAATTTGCGAATAATTTTTTTGTCAGTTTTGTCATTTTCCAGAAACCGTACTCTGCCCCACATTAAGCTATGTCCTCTTTCTGTCTGAGCTTCTCTGCTCCCCCCACCCTGTTCTTCCCAACTCCTTCTAGTTGCCGTGGTCTGTTATCCATTTCCAAAGGCCGAAATGCAGACAACTCCGAGTCTGGTCACTTAAACGACCACCTTAAATTGCCAAATCAGACCAACTAAATCTACAGTGAGGGAAAAAATGGGATTTTAAGTGGATGTTATTTAACAGTGTTTTTATTTATACACTGATTAGGTTAATTAATGATTGATTCTAAATGAACACAAATTAATTCATTTGTTTTGAAACTACATTACCCATGATTCTTTCAAGGCAACTTTCATTCCATATATTCTAAGATTTAATTCCATATTCTCAGGAAATCATTCAAAATATTCAAGTTTCCTTCATCATCTCAGGAAATAATTCAAAACATTCATTTTTCATTCAAAATATTCGAACATCATTAAAAATATTCAACTTTCGTTCAATATATTCTAACTCTTGTCAGTATACAGGTAAAAGCCAGTAAATAAGAATATTTTGAAAGACTTGATTTATTTCAGTAATTGCATTCAAAAGGTGTAACTTGTACATTATATTTATTCATTGCACACAGACTGATGCATTTGTGAGACCCCCACAAAGAGTGAAATAGTTTTTATTTTACTTGAAAATGAAAATGCAAGTTAAAAGTATTTTAATGTACTGTAATGGTTATTCAGCCAAATAATATCAGTAGAAATCCGCTGTAGATCGCTAGGATGAGAAACGGAACCTTTCTGTCATAGTCCGTGTTTCCAGGTGCTCACTCCCCTCAGAGGAGTTTTGGGAACGAAAGAGAATGGTTCGGTATTCTTGATCCTGTGATCATTCACTTTGTTTTTCAGGTTAGTACAACGTGAAAACAACCTCAACTTATCCCTTAAGATTCAATAATTTATGTGAAGTTACTGGGAGACCGTTTATGACATTTTTGAGTGCTTTAGATCGAGTTTTAGACACTATAAAAAGTCCGCGATTTTCGCGGGTTGTTCTGCCGTTATTGCCGTGGCAACGGGCAGCCTTGTGACACTGAAGATGGTTGTTTATATTCATCCACGATATTACTACTGTTGGTTACCTGATTACTTGACAACTGTAATTTATTAGGTGAAGGGTTTTGTTATCTTTACATTTATTATAATACTTTAAT